>JAESUZ010000212.1:0-1294451 GCA_017311185.1 Proteles cristata cristata | reverse complement strand
CAGGCTCCAGGCTCTGAGCTGGCAGTCAGCACAGAGCCCTACGCGGGGCTCGAACCCACGAACCGCGAGATCATGACCTAAGCGAAAGTCGGACGCTTAACCGACTAAGCCACCCAGGCGCCCCTATTTGGATTTTTTAAAGGCATGTTTCTCCGTCCCCCAGAGATGTTTTGAAACTAGTTATCATTAACCTCTACAGAAGCAGAATTAGATTATTCTTGGCTTAATATACAACTTAACTCATTAAGCCACAACTTGAATTTTTTCAAAGGCTTGTAGTACTTACATATCAAAGTAGACAGAACCCTTTATGTTTTATAAACTACCTATGGAAATGTGTATTTTTGAGATTGCCTTTTTTTTTTTTCTGTACCAGTCACAGTGGCCTTGTAGCTGGGACATTTCCAGCTCTGTGTCACTGCATTTCTTTTGCATTGGAAACATTTAACCTGAACCTGAGTTTCCCTATGTCATGCTGCCCAGCTCATTAGCTTTGTCCTTAACCCTGTCCTTAAGAAATATCATCTTTTTAGATTAACCAGAACCTTCCAAAGATTTGCTGTCACTCTGGTTTTTCTCCTTGATGGGAAGGAAGAGAAGATAAAGGCAAGGGAGGGAAAGTAAGACCGCTATGCCAAACAAACAGCTTCTTTCTCATTTCCACTTTTCTCAGAGCTGTACTTACAGTTTGTATTTCTGGAAAGCCTTTTTCATTACACGATGCATAAACATGAAGGATGTATAGTGATACCCATGCTGTGTGTGGTTAGTTTGCTCTTTATGCTGCTACTTCCTTGCCCTTGGCAAGAAATAAAAAGTGCTTTTGCAGTTTTCTTCACTGCCTTTTTATGAGTATAAAAAAGTACTTGCTCTTAATATTTATCATAGATCTTCTAGTAAGGCAGTTGTCAAATAAAACCTTTCCCTCTCTGGGTTGTTGATTTTTATGGTCACAACCAGAAGGTACGTAATTTCGGTCATTGACAGCATATTAGGATTAAAGCAGAAAGGATCTTTTGCATGTTGTCCAATGTGCATTGTATGCCAAATAAAGCAGAATGCACACAAGCCTTGATCAATTCCTGGTGTTTCGTCTCACTGAAGCTTCTCTTGGAGCTGCTTAAGGAGTTAAGAAAAATGTCAACACAGAGGCTGTCATCTGCTATTGCCCGCAGTACAGGCATCCCAAAGCAAATGCCAAGAGTTTTACTGGGTTCTTTTTCTCGATTTGCTATTGCATCTGGTCTCCTTTTTGCACTAGATGTCAGTTAATGCAAACAGAGGGAGGTGATCGAAACAGAGATCCCAAATGGCAAAGTGGGAGGCGATCTGAAAGTATTTTATGTGTTTGTATTTGTTTCCTGAAGTTTAATGAACACAAAAGGCATCTAGGACTGACATAAAGCTCCAACGTGGGCTGCCATGGAGTGCTTACTGCTCTGTTGTATTAGTACCAAGTAGCAGGAATGCCCAAGTAACAATATCCATCTTCCCAACCAGTTGAACATAATTATCAGAACACTTTCCAATGCTATATATTTCCTTTGCACTATTTCTGTTTGGATCTGTTTGGATTGCACTGAATTCTGTTTGGATCCTCGTCTTTGTTTATGTGATTAGAATTCACTGTCACTGTTCTTCAAATAGTGCAACTCGGTGGTTACCACCCACCTCACACAAGTGAGCTGTCCAATAGACCAGGATGATAGTATCTATTAGCATAAAGAGCCAAGAATATGTCTGAGTCATGTTCTAGATGATATAATTGTCCGTGTATACTGGGGGGATTAGAACTGGCTAGAAAAACTGAAACCCCAGGGCATGGGTGAGGTGAACCTCAGTGGTTACATTGTTGGTGATTCAAAGTGTTGTGTTCTGGATTCCATGTGAAAATTCTCCACATGGAATGTTCTCCACATATTTGGTATGTGTTTCCAATGCTTCAAATTTTACTAGATACTTCTGTACTAAGGGACTGCATTGGGTATATTTCCTATAATCCTGGAAAACTTGGACTAAAGTATAGGGTAACCACAATTCTATTCTTTTATGTATTAATTTTGAGAGAGACAGAGAGAGAGGGCGGGGGAGGGACAGAGAGAGAGAGGATCTCAAGCAGGATTCTTTGCTGACAGCATGGCGCCCAACACGGGCCTTGATCCCATGAACCACGAGATAACTACCTGAGCTAAAACTACTTCAGGTATTCATTCAACTGACCCTCCCAGGCACCCACCACAATCCTATTCTTGAGGGTTATTATAAACCCATTGAATGACCCAAACAAAGCCGTAGTATAAACAGCTCTGGCAGAGAAATAGCCATCATGTTTTCTCAGCACAGCAGGAGAAAGATTCAAATCTTTATTACATTGTGTATTAATATTAAGCCATAGGGCTATGGGCTCAACTCCCACATTTTATCAACTACTTAGATTCACACAAAGTAAGAAAGAACTGTCTTTATTGAGGATTAAATCTGACTGATCTCAAAAAGCTGTCATAGAAGGATAGATGATGTTACTGGAAGGCCTAGTGAAAAATCTATTTCCATTGTTGAAAACTACTTGTAATGAATCTGGGAACAAATTTGATTAGCAAATGGAAGCTTTCACCATTTATGTCATCAATGTCATAGGAATTATCACAGGGATATAGTGGCAAATGGTCAGAAAGTATAAAACTCCTAGGGGAGCTCTTCCTCTCTTTCCCCCAAAATGGTGGTGGATGTATTAATTAACAGTGGTAATCATTTTACAATGCACAGCTAAATCTGGTCACCATGTATACCTTAAATAGATTTTTTTATTTGTTGATTATACCTCAATAAAGGTATAAAATAATTTTCTGCTCCTATTTCGTGATTTAAACCTTAGAGCAAAAAATGTCTATGAATTGTGATGTTAACTGTATTACACATATAATTTAATGATCAAGTTAACAAAATTTTTGGTTTTATTTCCCCCTTAAAGCTAAGCATCTCTTTGCTTCAATATAAGCACTACTTCATTTAATTCTAGAAGGCAGTCTAACTTATTTTAGAGATTTAGAGAGGTCAAATAAACTAAATATTTTTCATTTTTATATTTCTTATTAATTTCTACATGAACATATGAATGCCTGTGTGCTGTGTTAAGCTTCTTCCCCCTCTTATAATGTATTACATTTATTTGCATTTCAGAAAAGGATGTTTCCTAATATAAGAAATCCATTTACATTTTAAAATATGTAAAGGCAAGAGAAATGGCATAGAGTTTTTAATTTTTAAAGATCAAAAAAAATATTGGGCATATTTGTTAGTGTTATGTCAGTTTCAGGTGTGTAACAGTGACCCAGCTCCTCCATACACATGCTGTACTCACCACAAGTGTAGCTACCATCTGTCAGCCCACAATGCTAGTACAATATCATTGACTCTATTCCTTATCCTATACCTTCTATGCCTATGACTTACTCATACCACAACTAGCAGCCCATATCTCCCTCTCCTGTTCACCCATTTTACCCATTCGCTCACCCCCTCCCTTCTGGAAACCACCAGTCTGTTCTCTGTATTTATAGGTATGATTCTGTTTTTTTCTTGTTCATTTGTTTTTAGATTCCACATAAGAGTGAAATTACATGCTATTTTTCTTTTATAGTCTAACTTCACTTAGCTTAATACCCTCTAGGTCCATTCAGGTAGTCTCGAATGGTATGATCTCATTTTTATGGCTGTATAATATTCAGTATATATGTGTGTACATATATATATATATATATAAAGTATATGCCATATATACATATACATATGTGTATATGTATATATGTGGCATATTATATATATATATATACATATATATATACACACACACACACACATACACACACACACACCACATCTTTCTTTTCCATTCATCTATCAGTGAGCACTTGGGTTGCTTCCATATCTTGGCTATTGTACATTATGATACAATAAACATAGGAAACAGTCTCTCTATATATTTTGAATGTTTTATTTATTTATTTTTGAAAGAGAGCATGACTGGGGGAGAGGCAGACAGAGAGGGGAACAGAGGATCCAAAGTGGTTCTGTACCAACAGCAGTGAGGCCAATGTGGGGCTCGAACTCAAGAACCATGAGATCAAGACCTTAGCTAAAGTCAGATGCTTAACAGACTATGCCACCCAGGTGCCCTGGGAGCAGTCTTTTTAATAAATGGTGCTGGAAAAACTGGACAGCTCTTTGTAATGCAAAAGAATGAAACTGGACCTCTTTGTAATGCTACATACAAAAATAAATTCAAAATGGATTAAAGACCTAAATGTGAGAACTGAAACCATAAAACAATAATCTAGAAGAGATCACAGGCAGTAATTTCTCTGACATTGGCCATAGCAATATTTTTCTCCTAAGGCAAGGGAAACAAAAGCAAAAATAAACTATTGGGACTACATCAAAATAAAAGGCTTTTACATAGCAAAGGAAATGATCAACAAAACAAAATGGCAACCTACTAAATGGTAAAAGATATTTGCAAATGATATATATGTGATAAAAGATTACTATCCAAAGTATATAAAGAATTTCTAGACCTCAATGCCCCCCCCCAAAAAAACAATTAAGTGGATAGAGGACCCAAATAGACATTTTTCCAAAGAAGACATCCAGATGGCCAGCAGACACATGACAAGATGTTCAACATCACTGATTATCAGGGAAATACAAATCAAAACCACAATGAGATATCCCCTTACACCTAACAAAATGGCTAAAATAAAAAAGACAAATAAGTGTTGGTGAGGATGTGGAGAAAAAGGAACCATTGTGCACTGTTGGTGGGAATGTAAATAGATACAACCACTGTGGAGAGTAGTATGGAGATTCCTCAAAAAATCAAAAATAGAACTACTGTATGGTCCAATAATTCCATTACTGTGCATTTAATGAAATAAAATGAAAACACTAATTTGAAAACAATGCACTTGTATATTTATTGCAGCATTGTTTACATTAACTGAGATATGGGTTAAGTTATTGATTATCTTTTTCCTCAGAAGTACCAAATAAACCAAGAACAGTGAGCCATCAGAACAGCGATGGCCAAAAGGACCTGTAAGATCCAGGCCTCAGGGTCTTGTCTCTGTACTTCAACTTGGGCAATGTTGCTTTTACCTGTTTTAGATATTGGGGCTCTATGTATTACATTTTGAAAAACAAAATTGAGCTATTAGTAATTGGTTACAATTCATAATACCTCTCATCTCCAGAAACCTAGCAAGGGGGGCTGGAGGCTGAGCTCAGTAGCATTTGCATTCATTCCTGACTAGAGTTCGAGGGTATGGTTTTAGGCCAGGCCTTATCAATGGGCAGGCTAGGTCATTTCAGGTGTGAAGAAAAAAGGCTCTAAAGAACAAAGACCTAGGCAGTCACTGCAGGTTCATTTGAAATAAACTGCTTCCTCTATCATTTTATTTTCACCATTTCGATTCTCATATTGACGTCATATAGAGCTAAGTTGGCCAAAGTCTTTTAAAACTCAGTATTTAAGAATGAGCTGATGAAACTGTATATATTTTTTGCATGCTGAGATTTATAAAGAGCTTAGTACTTACTACCACTCACTTCTTTGTGGGAATAAATGTCAATTTAAACTATGAAGTAAACCGGGTCTGTTGCTCATGACTTGCTGGATTTATGAGTGGTTGGGCATATTGGCCTGAGGGCTCAGTATATCATCCTCTTCCAGTTGATAATTAAGAGATTTAAATTACTTTAAATTTAAATTACATAGTGCCTAATTCTGAAAGGATTTAAGATAAGACACAATATGAAAATAATTTTAAATGCTGTTGAAATGCAAAAAATAAGTAAGCACACATACAAACAAATATACATAGGAGAACCTAGTTAAAAAGAAAGGAGAAATAATTAGGTTAGAGCCTGGAATGAATGAAGTATGGAAACTGAACAATGAATTTTGCAGCCTAAACAAGAAGCAGGATCCACTGGATAATATTGTGTCATTTTATGATTTTCATTCTGATTTTCATTTCATGATTTTCTTTCTGATGAAAGAATTTGAGCTTCCAAAATTGTTTCCTTGACATAAATTCTAAGAAGAACACATAGGGGAATCCTTATCCTCAACGTTAACTGGTTTTTTTTGGTAACAATTTTGTTAATGTTTATTTCTGAGAGGGAGAGTGTGAAGGAAGGGCAGAGAGTGAGTAGGAGAGAGGATCTGAATCATGCTCCTTGCTGAGAGCAGAGAATGTGATGTGGGGCTTGAACTCAGGAACCTGCCAGATCATGACCTGAGCTGAAGTCTGATGCTCAACCAACTGAACTACTCAGGTGCCCCTTAAATAATAATTTTCAAATGGATGCTTCTTAAATAGATGCACTAGAAATGTTGAGTATCCTATCACATCAGATTTCAGTGGAGGCATTACTGTGGGAAACCAGGCAAGCTAGTTCAAGTACAAATACTTAAATGACAGAAAAACATGGGACCAGTGCCCAGAGTATCTGTAGGAGGAAGTCCACGAGATCTTCTGTACTTTGTCTCAAGTTTGAGACCTTGGCACATAGTGCAGGTTTATTGTGATTACTATGGAATGAAGGATTGGGGAGGGGACAAAAATCCATTGAGCAATATCAGATTAAGAGCAATGGAAACTTACATTTTTGTCTTGCGTTAATATTTTCTATAAAATTACAGGCTCTGTACCTTGAATGGTCCTAAAGACTGGTTTGAGTGTAGTTTGGGGACAGGATAGTCTCTATCCTGCAGAGACTGGGGAGAAGAGTGATGTGAAAAGCGACATTAAGGATTGCAGCTGAGATTAAGAACTAAACAGTTGACCAGAAGCATTCATCCAAAAGGGCTGTGGAAAGGGTCATTAGCAGGATAAGGTGACTTGATGAACAGAGGAGGTGAGAGGAGCGCTAGCGGTTGGAGAATGGAGTGTTAGGCATTCTCTGGAGAATACTGGTAGGGAGGCTTGCAAAGTTTATATGAAGCTCACTGGTATTTTCCATATATGGGCTACCAACTCATAAAGGAAATCAAGTTGGTTCATATACCAGGTGTTAAGGTAACTCATAACAGCTTAATAGTTGGAATGTATATATCCCCTTCTAGACTTTGAGCTCCATGAGAAACAAAACTGTAGGGTTCACTACTAAATATCCATAAAAGACGTATGGCTTGGCAATTAGGAGATACTCAAAAAATGTTTGTTGCAGGACAGAATTATAAAACCTATGTTTTCTCATTTAGTAATGGCTACTTATAGTAATGGAAAGGTGGCATTATCCCTATGTTCTGGATAAGGACGTAAGCCTAAAACTTAAATAATGTGTACATTCTACAGCTCATTTATCCGCTTAATAAGTGGCAGTGCTGTCATTTGAACACAGCTCTGCTTTATGTCAAAGCCCATTGGGCAGCACTATCTCATTATTAAGCAAACATTTAAGGAATATACACAGGGCACCAATCACAGCAAAACGTATGAGAGATGCTAAAGATTCAAAGATACGTAAAAATCACAAAAGATGACAGCACAAATACTTGACTCTCCTGAAGGAGGATCAGAAGCTTTTGGTGAGAGCTAGCAAGGGTGACAATAGAAGAATCTGAGGAGTTCAATAGCCCATATGGACATGGGATGCATGGCAGGCAAAATTCTGGCCCCCATGACCTTCCCCTTCTTTTCTCTCCTATATATATATATGTTATGTTACATGCCCAAACGGATTTTGTAGATACAATTAAGGTTCTTATGAGTGACTTTGAAACAGGTGATCATCCTGGGTCATCTAGCTGGGTCCAGTATAATTATGAGCCTGATTTTTGGTCTCCATTTTGTTTATTGTATCCTTTTTTCTTTGATTGCATTAGCTATATAATCATCTTTTGCTAATTCTCTATTTTCTATCACATGTATTTGTCTTTAATTGTATTTTACTACTTCTTATTCCTTTCAGATTTACTGATTTTTTTCGAGCTTAATTACTTAAACAATTTATTTTTCAATGTATTCTTTATTTTTGAGAGAAAGTGTGAAAGCACAAGTGGAATGTGGGGATGAGCACTGGCTGTTATATGGAAACCAACTTGACAATAAACTATTAAGAAGAAAAAGAGAGAAAGCACAAGTGGGAGAGGGGCAGACCAAGAAAGAGAATCCTAAGCAGGCTCCACACCCAGTGTGGAGCACAATCTCACCCATGAGATCATGACCTGAGCTGAAATCAAGAGTTGGATGCTTAACCAACTAAGCCACCCAGGCACCCCTATTTTTCCACGTTTTAATAAGCATACTCAAATTTATAAGTTCCTCTGTAAGTTGTGCTTTAGATGTATTCCACAATTTTGGCCGATAACACTTCCATTGTTCTTAAGCTCAAAGGAACTCATTGTTTCCAGTAGAATTTATTTAACATTTGGCTTATTTAGTGTGTTTTCCTCAAGACATATACAGATTTTTATCATTCCTTTATTCTAAAACTTTTGTTTTAGTTAGGTATTGCCATATAAAAATATACAGAGTAGGAATGGCTCGTCTTTGCTCCACATCAGGGGCCTCAGACTGGAAGAATTTAATGACTGATACAGCAATCAGCTGACAGTGTCTTTACCCATATGTCTGGCACCCAGGCTGCAGAAGCTGGGCTTCTCTGAGACAGATTATAGTAACTACACATGGACTCCCCTTTTGGCTTACATTTTCTACAACATGACATCTGGGTTCCAAGAGGCGCATCCATGCAGCAAGTATTCTAAGAGACCTAGATGGAATCTGCTTGACTTTTTTATGATCTAGTCTTAGAAGGCACATAGAGGGATATTCTAATGGTACCCTAATGGTTTAAGCCATTCCAAGCTAGCCTAGATGCAAGAGGAGAGGAAATGGATTTCAGTTCTTGAAATGAAGGAATCTCTAATAATCTGTGGCTATATTTAAAAACTCCATCAACTGCACCATGTGCAAAGAATATGTTTCTTTGTAATATTAAATCTTGTAATTTTGATTTGTATTTTGTTTTAAGAATATCTCTGGTCCTGCACCCTTCTGACTCTACCCAGGCACACACACTCCTGTCCATTGGAGGTTTAAATATATCTTTTAAAAGCAGGATATTGTTGGAATTATTGTTTATTTAATATTGGAGACGCTATATTTTGATTGTCCCTCATTATTACGGTAGACGCAGATCCGTGTGTCTAGGCTTGAACACTTTTAGTTGTGATGTTATTTACTTCATTGCTTTTTCCACATGTATTCTTGTTTTCTTTTTTGTGTGTGGGTTCTGTCTTCTAAAGGTCCCGAGTGCTCTGAGACTTGTGCAGGAAAGATGGGTAGAAATCTAGGTTTGTAAGTGCGATTGGGAGGTAGATACTTTCCATTTCTAGGCTTGACTTGGCCTATCTTGGTCACATTTCTGCCTTGGGGCTCTCCAGCACAATGTAGAAAGAAATTAATGGGACCCCTGCCTTGGGTCCTTCACCTGCTCCAGTTTCAATTAGTCATTCTCCCACCCCTCCCCCGCTGCTGGAACCAAACACATTTTATGTCTCTGGAAGAATGTCTCACACATTTATTTCAGGTATGGAATATAGGAATGCATTCTGTCAATATCTTGACTTTTCTTTTGTTTCTTCTTTGGGTGGGTTTGGAGAGGGAGGCCAGGCTAGTTTGACATCTTGTATCAAAATCCTGTTTCACAACAGTAAGTCAATCTGGTCTTTGAAAGCATTTCTAAATGCAATGGTATATTTTGCATTTGCTCTTTAACTTAGAAAATCTAGTGACTATAAATGAGGGCAAATCGCTCTTACGCATAGGCCTTTATAGATTTTACAGTCTCCTATTCATTATCTCAGTGCTCAGACCACTATGACATAGTTATAAATGAGTAAATTGAGAAGCTAAGGGACTTACCTATAAATGAAGCAAACATAGTTGGAGAAACAACTATAGTAAGAAACCTAGTCGGAGCTCAAATTCAGATCCTCTGATTCCTCAAATTTCATTCTACTATACCATCTCAATGCTATGTTTCAGAACATTTCTCAAAGTAAAAAAAAAAAAAAGAGCTAAAGATAGAGTGCTTGTTGAGTGAAGACATTTTAAAAATGAGAGTTTTAAAATATTTAAGTATAGCTATTGTGAATGAGAGAGAAGAGCAAAGCAACTTAAAATGATGCATTGACTGTGTAGGTTTAGAAAACCAGTGACAAAATAAACATCTATCTGGTGTACATGTTTATTTTTTAAATTTATATCTTTTTATTTTTTGATACAATTTCAAAATTCTCCAAAATTACAAGTATAATACTAGGAATTTCTTTTCTTTACCAGATTCATCAATATTTTATTACTTTTTCTCCATCCCTCTTTATTCTCTTTCTATATAATCTATATACATATAGAGGTATATATATATATATGCATGTATGTGTATATATATGTGTGTGTGCGTGTATTTATATAAAATATACTTCCCCTACTTCCCTGCCCATTTAAGAGTTACGTCACACGTATTATGAGTCTTTACCCTGAATACCTTAGAAGGTATATCCTAGAACAATAAACCACAGTAAAATTTAAAAAACCAGGAGATTTAACGCTTATACAATACTATTCTCTAATTTCTGAATCTGAAAACGATAACCCTCAGGTCAAATATGGACCATTACTGCTTGTTGTTGTGAATAAAGTTTTACTAGAACACAACTACGTTTTATCTGCTTTTGAGCTATGACAACACAGCCAAGTAGCTGCAGTAGAGACCATTTGACCCACAAGTCTAAAAATATGTACTATTTGATCCTTTACCAAAAAAGTTTACTGGGGCGCCTGGCTGGCTCAGTTGGCTAAGATTCCAACTTCAGTCCAGGTCATGATCTCGCAGTTTGTGAGTTCGTGCCCTACGTCAGACTCTGTGCTGTCAGCTTGGAGCCTGGAGCCCACTTCAGATTCTGTCTCTCTCTCTGCCCCTTCCCTGCTCATTCTCTGTCTGTCTCTCTCTCAAGAATAAAAAAAAACATTTAAAAATTTTTAAAAATAAATTTACTGATCCTCCATTTCCAAGTGTACGTTCAAATTTGACCATGTCCAAATAGGAACCTTCATAATTATATTTCCTCAGAATCCACCTGAAATAACTCATTTCGTTAGTTGTCATGTTTCTGTAATCTCCTTTGATCTGCAACACTTCTGTATACTTTCTTTGTATTTAATGACATTGAAAGTTGTGAAGAGTTAAAGGCCACTTATCTTACAGAATGTCTCTTTTTTTTTCATTGTATATTATTCAGTTTGTTTATTTGTTTATTTATTTTAATTCAAGTTAGTTAACGCATAGTGTATCTTGGCTTCAGGAGTAGAACCCAGTGATTCATCTCTTACATGTGACACCCCGTGCTCATAGGATGTCTCTTGATATGGGTTGATCTGTATTTACTTCTGTTAGATTCAAGTTAAACATCTGAGGGGTATGGAGGAGGGCAATTGTGGGGATGAGCACTGGGTGTTATATGGAAACCAACTTGACAATAAACTATCAAAAAATTTTTAAACTGTAAATCTGATCCTAAAAAACATTTTTTTATAGAAATAACACCAAAACAATACTGTGTTCTTCTCAGCGTATCCTTTCAGTAGACATATGATGTCTGTTTTTCCCTCTGTTGGTGATAATCATTGTAATCACTTAGTTGGTGTTTGCTAAGTTCTTCCAATGTGAAGTTACTATTTTGCCTTTGATTTCAACATATAATTTGGTGGTTGATATGTAAGACTATATAAATACCCGTTCTAAATAAATTATCCCTATAATGGTTAAAAAATCATGCTTTTTCTAAAGCATTGTATGCATATTTTATCTTCATAGGATGTTGATGGCTAGGCATATGTGCATAAAGTACAGAAGAAATTTTTAAGGCCAGCACTCAGTAGAAGCCAGGATTCATACAGAATGCTGAGCCTTATCTTCAGTGCCTTTTTGAGTGTGAATAATGGATGTTGTATTGAAAACAGAGAACCTTGTTTGGCTGACAGAATATTTATGGAGTAAAGTACCACAGAAGTGCTCAGAATAAGTTCTGAATAATATTCCCTCGGAAAATGCAGTATAAAAATTCAAATGCAATACTGTAAGATGAATAGGAGACTTCCATCAGTTCAAAATGTTTCAATATGAGGCATGCCCGTCTACATGCCAGAAAGAATTAGACCACACATACAGGTTTGGGTAACAGTGATTTGCAGCAGCTGTCTGTGGTCAAATATATGATTTACCATGTGGAGCTGTGAGAGGCGAGTCCATTGGGCTGAGTTGAGACAGTCTCCATGCCCTTGGTTACAGGCAATCACTTAGACTGCCACCTTTCAAAACTAATTTTTGAAGTAGTAGGAGCTGACATACTAAATGATTTGACCCAAGATAAAGTCAAAATGAAGGTCACATCATGGTCCTCAAAGTCAGATTTTGTAAAGGAAGTAATTGGAAGAAGGATGATCAAGGAAACAAGAATGAGAACATTTTCTTCCAAGTGTTATTGACTTAGCATTGATTGATGTTTTAGTTCTGTCCACTCTCTGATATTAAAAAAAGAAGATGAGCTGAAAGACTAATTTTGAGTACACTCACTTTCAATTTCAGTTCAATATTGGCTTAGAATAAAACAAATAGTGAAATTATAACAGTAAAGACAAGGGTGGCAGATATTTTTCTAGATGGTGCCAGAGGGATTTCCTGATTCAGAATTAAGGGAGCAGTAGAAAAGAAATTTCAAAACATATTTTAGTGGCTGGAGGGTTAATCTCCAGTTTTCCCCATTAAGATAATTAGATTAAACATCACAAATAGTCTTGTAAATACTGATTTTTTTTAATTACATCTAAGTTAGCATATATTGTAAATACTGATTTTTAGGCAACATCATGTGCAGTTTTAAGATCATTTATTTTTATAACGTGCAGAAGGTAGAATTTTTGGATAAAATAATGGTAGAGCAAAGTGTTCTCAGCTGTAGTATCCTAAAAAAGTGCTGAATAGTCACATTCTCAGTGTGGTGTACAAATACAAGCTCCCTAAGAGAATAAGGATTAAGTGAAAAGAATGAATTATACCAGTGTTGTACCTCCCCATGTCTTGGCACACACAGGTAAAGATAAGTGTTAATGTTTGCTGTGTTATGAATATTTAACTGAATTGCATGTGAACTGATTTCAAATTTGTGTATTCCACAGTAGATTCTTTTCCATTTGCAAAAGAAAAAGGTTTTAGATGCCATTGGTCACAAAAATCTTCATTTGGCTTCTTTAGAAAGTGGCTACATTTTGAAAGGTATAGTGCCTATGTAAATTGGGATCATGAGTTTCCTCATTATCCAAGATGGAGATTTGATAAGAAGTTAATTTCAAAAGGTAAAATGTCCAAATCATTTTAAGACTGAAAATATCTTCTCACTTCCAATCATAGACATGTTGCTTTTGAAAATTCAATTATGTATTCACTTAAAATATTTAGGAGAGCCTATGGAACAGAAAATTTTCTAGAAGCTGGGTAAAGCCACCTAAAGACAATAGTGTATATAGGGTTTATAGTATGAAGTGAGAAGTGAAGAGAAATGAAAGTTTTAAAAGTAGTTTAACAATTCAGTGTTTTGTATTCCATTTAAGATTACCACAAAACAATTACTTACAATCATACTTTAAAAGAAAGTCTTTTAGTTTCCAAATAACCGATATTGATAGTTTATGAGACTCAAGGGTATTGCATATTGCTATTTATCTTGATTTGTACCAGAATTACATAATTAGGCATCAAGTCCCAGTCAGTCTTCCATGGGACAGAGGCAAACACAAGAAATGCTATAGAATATTTTAAAAATTATGATGGTTTGAGGACAGGATCTGCAAACAGATTGCCTGAATTCTAATCCTGGATCTCTTGTCTTGTGTAGTTTTAGGTAAATGGGAGAAAATGGAATACCTCCGCAAAGTATCCTACTCAATAAGGTTTGGGGAGGATTAAACAAATGTATGTAAAATATTTGTAAAAAGTCACATAATAAGCACTTAATAAATATTAGTAGTATTATTAAATGCAGACACACTGTGCATATGAGAAAATCCATAGTCCAAAAACATTTCATCACTAAAGAAGAATGAATGAAAATGAATGAACTGAAAATGCGATTCAAAAAGTTAAAAATACAAACAAAAGGAACCATGAGAAATGAATTATTAAATTCAGCAACATGAATTATTACATTGAAAATGGAGATTAAAATTCATCCAAACACTGGCACATCAAAAAGAATAAAAATAGACCACTTGGTAAAATCTAACTATGAATCAGTGAAAACACAAGATAGACTGTTGGAAATTTGAAAGGAAGTAAACAAAAAATTCACCATTATTAAAAATAATTTTATCAATCATCACAGTCTTGTCATTTGCCTCCTTCTTCTGGAGACTACAACCAAGTCATGTTGAACACTATCTCCTTGTATTTCTCTGAGGGAATGACCAAGTGATCAGCCGGCTGATGCCCTGGGAATAGTGAATAAGATGGCAAATAGGTGAGAAAGTAGGGAGCAAAGGGCAGGGGCTGGGAAGTTGTTGCTGTCCTTAGGAATGTGACTGCATTTGGAATAGAAACTTGGACTTGGACAGCTTGGCGAGTTTTTGCTTTCTCACTTATTCTTATATACTTCTTCTGTGTCCTCCCTTAATTCTGAAAAAGTATTACTTTTCTAAATGCCAGCCTGACTTGGCTAGATGAAAAGAATCAAAGGAATAGGGTTCGGACAGAGGCATGGAGGGGGCAGTGTCACGCTTCTGAAACTGAAAGGATAGTTTTTTGGGGTATTTTCTTTTCAGATTTTATTTTTAAGTAATCTCTACACCCTGCGTGGGGCTCAGACCTGCAACCCCATGGTCAAGAGTCACACTCCACTGACTGAGCTGTCCAGACACCCCTAGAAATGATGGCAGTTTTATTTTTTTAATTAATTAATTTCTTTTTGAGAGAGAGGCAGGCAGTGTGAGCAGAGGAGGGTCAGAGAGAGAGGGAGTCACAGACTGAAACAGGCTCCAGGCTCTGAGCTGGCAGTCAGCACAGAGCCCGACGCGGGGCTCGAGCCCATGAATCGTTCGGACTCTTAACCGACTGAGCCACCCAGGTGCCCCTTAAAGAATTCTAAGGGTTTTGGTGGAATTCAAAGGGCTGTGAAGGATTCTGGTTCCTTTCAATTAGGTAATTGTTTGGCAGTCATTTTTGTTGTTTCCATCACCCAGAAGAGTCCTTGCCCCAAGTTAAGTGCTGAGTACATGTTTGCTCAATGATTGAAGCCACTTTTATACAGGCAGACCAGGTGATGCTTCCATCTTAACCTGTTAATGGTTCTGCAGTGGAGAGAAGCTTATGGCAGAAATGGGAGAAAGACGTTCCCATGTCTTTTAGCAAGGTTGCTTTCTAGCAAGGTTTCCCTATTCAGTCCATTAAATATCCCTGCTCTCAGCACGCACTGGTCTTCTGTCTTTGGTGATATTTCCCAGGTGCACCTGTGTGAACAGAATCATCAGTAATTGCATAGAACTTTATTTACAGCATATATTCTGCCAGAGAAGGCTCTGGCTGTAGCAACTAGTGACCAGCACCATCCTCCTGGCATGATCCAGGCAGCATTAATTATAGCACTAATAGCTGGGTTATTAGTGCATCCACCAGTATTCAAAGCAGCAATTTCAAACCAAATGTGACATATAATGACTTTGCAGGATGCACTGATATTTCCACTGATAGCACGCAATTATATGTGCATTCAGGCCTGTAACCTAGCCTACTCTCAGGATTACTAGGCATTATTTCCTGCCAAAAATTAAGATGCATAATTTCAGGTGATACAAATATTTGGGAAGCATCTCTCTCTGAGAGATGAGGTGGAATCTCTCTCCCACAGAAGACACATAAAAAGATAATCTACCTATCATGGGGAATATGGCTAGAAGCACTGAAGAACGTGCCCCTGAAGACCAACCTCATGGGGCCTACCTAAGATTGGGGTTGGACTAGAGTCAAGAACCCTCTGGCCATACTGCTAACTTATCAATGAATAACAAGCAACAACATTCACAACTGGCAAAATCATGGAGAGACAGACTCCCTGTATGGAGCAGATATACAGGGACAATGAAAAGCTGAGAACAGAGCATAATCATTGAGTAAAATTCTTCAGCAACCCCAAGTGCTCAATCTTAGTACAGCGTAATGTGGAGAAAAAGGAACTCTTGAGCACTGCTGGTGGAAATGTAAATTGGTACAGCCACTGAGGGGAAGAGTGTGGAGGTGCCTCAAAAATTAAAAATAGAACTACAATATGATCCAGCAGTTCCACATCTGGGTATTTATTTTAAAAATTAAAACACTAATTTGAAAAGATATATGCACCCCTATGTCCATGAAGCATTATTTAAAATAGCAAACATATGGAAGCAACCAAAGTGTCTGTTGATAGATGAATGGATGAAGAAGGTATGGTATATGTATGCAATAGAATATTACTCAAGCATAAAAAGGAAGAGATCCTGCCATTTGCAACAACATAAATGGATCCAGAAGGTATAATGCTAAATGAAATAAGTCAGAAAAAAGACAAATGCCATATTATTTCACTTGTGAGGAATTTAAAAAACAAAATAAAAAAAGACAGATTCTTAACTATAGAGAACACACTGGTGGTTGCCAGAGGGGAGTTGGGGTGGGGTAGGTGAAATAGATGAAGGGGATTAAGATGAAGGCCCCTGACTAATGTATAGAATTGTTGAATCACTATATTGTACACCTGAGACTAACATAACACCGTATGTTAACTATACTGGAATTAAACCTTTTAAAAATTAAAAATAGAATTACTATATGGTCCAACAATTCTTTTGAATAAATGCACAAAAGAATTATAAACAGTGTTGAAGACATATTTGTATTCCCATGTGTTTTTTTGTTTTTTCTTTCATAGTTTATTATCAAGTTAGTTTCCATATAACACCCAGTGCTCATCCCAATAAGTGCCCTCCTCTATGCCCATCACCCCCTTCCCCTCTCCCCCACCCCCATCAGCCCTCAGTTTGTTCTCAGCATTCAAGAGTTTCTCATGGTTTGCCTCCCTCCCTCTCCTCCACTATTTCCCCCCTTCTTCTCCCCCATGGTTCTCCATTTAGTTTCTCCTAATCTACCTATAAGTGAAAACATATGGTATCTGTCTGTATACCCATGTTTATACCAGCATTATTCACAGTAGGCAAATTGTGGGAGTAACCCAAGTCTCCATTGATAGATAAATAGATAAATAAGCTGTGGTACATACATGCAGTGGATGTCATTCAGCCTTTAAAATGGTAGGAAATTCTGACACATTCTATAGCATTATGAAACTTGAGGGCATTATGCTAAGCAAAATAAGCCAGTCAGGAAAAGACAAATGCTGTATGAATCCATTTATACGTATAACTAGAGTTGTTAAACTCATAGAGACAGAATGGGGAATGGTGTTTATCAGACACTGTGGGAAAGGAGTTGAGGAGTTATTGTTCAATGGGTATAGAGTTTCAATCCTGCAACATGGAAAGTTTTGAGGTTGCTTACGTAAATGTGCTTAATATTACTGAAATGTGCACTTAAAATGGCTAAGATGGCAAAATTTATGTCAAGTGTATTTTACCACAAAAATAAAAAGCACGAATGACTATATTAATATCAGATAGAGTAGACATCAGAGCAAAGAAAATTATGAAAGGCAAAGAGGGATATTACACGATTATAAAATTATTAATCTATCACAAAGATATATCTACTCTGAATGGATATCAACCAAACAGAGCTTCCAAAGACACAAAACAAAAACCGATAGTTGAAAGGAAACATAGACCAAGCCACCGTGACCATTGGACTTCACACACCCAACACTCAGCAACTGATAAAACTACCAAAGTAAGAATAGGATGACTAAACAAAACAATAACCAACAGGATCTTGTTTATGTAAATATAGAACATTCCACTCAACAATAGTACAGTACACACTTGTTTCATGTGCCTACAGAACATGTACCAAGATAGACTATGTGCTGGGCCATAAAACAAACCTCAACAAATTTAAAAGATAACCCACAGAATGTATTCTCTGAGCATAGTGGAATCAAACTAGAAATCTGTAAATCTGGGGATGCCTGGGTGGCTCAGTTGGTTAAGCATCCAGCTTTGGCTTAGGTCATGATCTCACAGTTTGTAGGTTCGAGCCCCACATTGGGCTCTGTGCTGACAGCTCAGAGCCTGGAACTTATTTCAGATTCTGTTCTTCCTTTCTCTCTCTCTCTCTGCCCCTCTCCCACTCATGCACTCGCTCTCACTCGCTTACTCTCTGTCTCAAGAGTAAACATTAAAAAACATTCAGAAATCCGTAAACTTGAAAGACAACAGGAAAATTTCTAAACAATTAGAAATTAAACAGCACACTTGTAAATAATCCATGGATCAAAGGAGACTCAAAGGAAGTTTTTAAAAAATGAACCAAATGAAAATGAAAACAAGACAAATCAAAACCTATGGAATGTAGCTACAGCAGCACTGAAAGGGAATTTTTTAAAAACTACAAAATCTGTAAGTCTTTTTTTTTAAAGCTTGCTTATTTATTTATTTTAAGAGAGAGCACACAAGTGGGGAAGGGGCAGACAGAAGGGGAGACAGAATCGCAAGCAGACTCTGTGCTGTCAGTGCAGAGCCGACAGGGCACTCTAACTTAGGAACTGTGAGATCATGACCTGAGCCTAGATCATGAATCAGACACTTAACCAACTGAACCACCTAGGAACCCCTGAAAGAGAAAATTCTAGCATTAAATGGTAACATTAGAAATAAGGAAAGATCTCAAGTTAGAGAACCTAAGTTTTTACCTAAAAGATACAGGAAAAGAGAAAAACCCAAAGTGAGCAGAAGGAGGTAAGTAATGATAAGAGCAGAAATCAATGAAATTAAAATAATACAGTAAAGAATCAATGGGGAAAGAGCCATTTCTTAAATTAATAAAATTGATAAACCTCTAGCAATACTGGCAAAGATAAAATTAGAGAAGACAAGGACCGATATCAGGGATTAAATAGCAATATCACTGCAAATCCTGTAATTTCTAAATGAATAAGGAAATAGTGTTAATGACTGCTTGTAAATTTGAAAACTTAGAAGAAATGGATCAATTCCTTGAGAAACCACAAATTACCACCCCCCCAAAGTTATATAGGCAATATACTTAATCTTATAATTGATAAGGAAATTGAATTTGTAGCTTAAGAAAGTCCTGAAGGAAAAAAATATCCATGTGATTTCACTGGAAAAGCCTATCAACGTTTTAACAGCCAATTTACTGATTTCAGTGCCTTTTATTTCTTGTTGTCTTGATTGCTGAGGCCAGGACTTTCTGTTCTATGTTAAATAGTAATGTTGAGAGTGGACCTCCTTGTCCTGTTCCTGGCCTTAGGGGAAAGGCTCTCAGTTTTACCCCATTGAGGATGATATTAGCTGTGGGTCTTTCATAAATGACCTTTATAATGTTGAGGTATGTTTCATCTATCCTACTTTGTTGAGAGTTTTTATCAAGAATGGATACTGTATTTTGTCAAATGCTTTTTCTGCATCCATTGAGAGGATCATAAGTTTCTTATCCTTTCTTTTATTAAAATGTGGTGTGTCACCATTGGCAATGAAGAAGTCAAACTTGTATAATTTGCAGATGACATGATACTGTATGTAGAAAACCCAAAAGACTCCACCAAAAAATTGCTAGAAGTGATACATGAATTCAGTAAAGTCACAGGACATAAAATCGATGTGCAGAAATCTGTTGCATTTCTATACACCAATAACAAAGCAGCAGAAAAAGAAATCAAGGAATCAACCCCATTTGCAACTGCACCAAAAACAAAAAAATACCAAGGAATGAACCTGACTAGAGAGGTAAAAGATCTATACTCTAAAAACCATAGAACACCTAAGAAATGAATTGAAGATGATACAAAGTAATGGAAAAATATTCCATGTTCAAGGATTGGAAGAACAACATTGTTAAAATGGCTATACTACCCAAAGCAATCTATATATTTAATGCAACTCCTATCAAAATACCTCAAGTATTTTTCACAGAGCTAAAACATTCGGTCCTGAATATTTTATGGAACCACACAAGACCCTGAGTAACCAAAGCAATTCTGAAAAAGAAAAACTAGAGGAATCACGATTCCAGATTTCAAGCTATATTACTAAGTTGTAGTCTTAAAGACAGTATGGTACCAGCACAAAAAGAGACACATAGATCAATGGAGCAGAATAGAAAACCCAGAAGTGGACCCACAACCATATGGTCAATTGATCTTCAATAAAGCAGGAAAGAATATCCAATGGATAAAAGACAGTCTCTTCAATAAATGTTAGGAAACCGGATGGTGACATGCAGAAGAATGAAACAGGATCACTTTCTTACACTGTACACAAAAATAAATTCAAAATGGCTGAAAGACCTAAATGTGAGGCAGGAAACGATCAAAATCCTAGAGGAGAACACAGGCAGCAACCTCTTTGACCTTGACCAGAGCAACTTTTTATTACACATGTCATTGAAGGGAAGGGAAACAAAAGCAAACATGAACTATTATTGGGACTTTGTCAAGATAAACAAAAAACAAAAACAAAACTTAAGCACAGTGAAGGAAACAATCGACAAAACTAAAAGTCTATGGAATAGAAGAAATTTGCAAATGATATACCTGATAAAGGGTTAGTATTAAAAATCTATAAAGAACTTACCAAACTCAAGACCCAAAAAACATAACCCAGTTAAGAAATGGGCAGAAGACACGAATAGACACTTTTCCAAAGAAGACATCCAGATGGCTAACAAGCACATGAAAAGATGCTTGACATCACTCATCATCAGAGAAATACAAATCGAAACCACATTGAGATGCCATCTCACACCTGTCAGAATGGCCAAAATTAACACAAGAAACAACCGGTGTTGGCGAGGAGGTAGAGAAAGGGGAACACTTTTGCACGGTTGGTGGGAATGCAAACTGGTGCAGCCACTCTGGAGAACAGTATGGAAGTTCCTCAAAAAACCAAAAATAAAACTACCCTATGATCCAGCAATTGCATTATTAGGTATTTACCTAAAGGATACAAAACTATAGATTCAAAAGTATACATGCACCCCAATGTTTATAGCATTATCAACAGTAGCCAAACTATGCACAGACTCCAAATGTCCATCAGCTAATGAATGGATAAAGACAATGTGGTGTATATATAAATGGAACTGTCCTCAGACACCAAAAAAAATTGCTATTTGCAATGATGTGGATGAAGCTAGAATATATTATGCTAAATAAAATAAGTCGATCAGAAAATCAAGTACCATATGATTCTACTCATATGTGGAAATTAAGAACCAAAACAGATGAACATGTGGGGAAACGGAGGAAGAGAAGAGAGGGAAACAAACCATGCGAGACTGTTAATGATAGAGAGTTAACTATGAGTTGATAGAGGGAGGTAGGCGATGGATGGGCTAGATGGGTGATGGGTACTAAGGAGGGTACTTGTGATGAGCACTGGATGTTGTATGTAACTGACAAATCACTAAATTCTACTCCTGAATTTAATACTGCACTGTGTGTAAACTAAAGTTTAAATAAAAAAATAAGGCAATTTACAATCTCTATGACAAAATCCAAGAGGATGGGGCATTTTATATCTCATTTTATGAATCCAGTATTAACCTGATAACAAAACCACAGAGTAGAATAAAGTGGAAAGAATCACCCTACTTGGTATTGAGACTTACTGTATAGCTACTATAATGAACTTAGTATAGTATTTGCTGAGGGATGGACGCATAGAAAAATGCAATAGAATAAAGAGCCCAGAAATAGACCCAAACCAATATTCCCACCTATTTTTGAAAAAGGTGTAAACGTATTTCCATGGAGGAGGAATAGCCTTTTTAACAAATGGTTAAACAAATGGTTTACACTTACCATTTGTAACACCAAAGTGTAAATTTGTACCATTTGTAGCCAAAAAGGCTAATGGTAGCCTTTTTAACAAATGGTTCTGGAGCAATTAGACATCCATAGTAAAACAACGAACCCTTGGCCTAAATTTCATACCTTATACAAAATAAATTTATTTTTATAGGGCAAATTATTTTATTTTTTATATATATTTTTAAAATAGTTTATTGTCAAGTTGGTTTACATATAACCCAGTGCTCATCCTAACAAGTGTCCTCCCTCATGCACATCACCCCCTTTCCCCTCTCCCACACCCCCATCAGCCCTCAGTTTGTTCTCAGGATTCAAGAGTCTCTCATGGTTTGCGTCCCTCCCTCTCCCCAACTATTTTTCCCCTTCTTCTCCCTCATGGTCCTCTGTTAGCTTCCTCTAATCCTCCTATACGTGCAAACATGTGATATTTGTCCTTCTCTGCCTGACTTATTTTGCTCAGCATGACACCCTCTAGTTCCATCCATGTCGCTACACATGGCCAGATTTCATTCTTTCTCATTGCCATGTAGTATTCCATTGTACAAATATACCACAACTTCATGATCTATTCATCAGTTGGTGGACACTTAAGTTCTTTCCGTGTTTTTGCTATTGTTGAGAGTGCTACTATTAACATTGGGGTACATGTGCTCCTATGCATCAGCACTCCTGTATCCCTTGGGTAAATTCCTAGCAGTGCTATTGCTGGGTCATAGGGGAGTTCTATTGTTAATTTTTTCAGGAACCTCCACAATGTTTTCCAGATGGTTTGCACCAGCTTATATTCCTACCAACAGTGTAGGAGGGTGCCCGTTTCTCCACATCCTCGCCAGCATCTAGAGTCCTCTGATTTGCTCATTTTAGCCACTCTGACTGGGGTGAGGTGGTATCTCAGTGTGGTTTTGATTTGTATTTCCCTGATGAGGAGGGATGCTGAGCATCGTTTCATGTGTCTGTTGGCCATCTGGATGTCCTCTTTGGAAAAGTGTCTGTTCATATCTTCTGCCCATTTCTTCACTGGGTTGTTTGTTTTTCGGGTGTGGAATTTGGTGAGTTCTTTATAGATTTTGGATATTAATCCTTTATCTGATATGTCATTTGCAACTATCTTTTCCCATTCCATTGGTTGTCTATTAGTTTTGTGGATTGTTTTCCCGTGCAGCTTTTTATCTTGATGAGGTCCCAGTAGTTCATTTTTGCTCTTGACTTTGTCTTTGGGGAAGTATCAACTAAGAAATGGCTGCGGTTGAGTCAAAGAGATTGTTTCCTGCTTTCTCCTCTAGATTTTGATGGTTTCCGTCTCACATCTGTGTCCATTATCCATTTTGAGTTTATTTTTGTGTATGGTGTGGAGAAAAATGATCTATTTCATTCTTCTTACGTTTTTAACCAGCTCTCCCAGCACCATCTGTTAAAAAGGCTGTCTTGTTTCCATTGGATACTCTTTCCTGCTTTGTCAAAGATCAGTTGGCTGTATACTTTGGGGTCCAATTCTGAGTTCTCAATTCTGTTCCATTGGTCTATGTGTCTGTTTTTGTGCCAATACCATACTGTCTTGATGATGACAGCTTTGTCGTAGAGGCTAAAGTCTGGGGTGATGTTTGTTACTCTTCTTCTTCATTATTACTTTCGCTATTTGGAGTCTTTTAGGTTCCATACAAATTTTAGGATAGTTTGTTAGCTTTGAGAAGAATGCTGCTGCAATTTTGATTGGGATTGCATTGAATGTGTAGATTGCTTTGGGTAGTAATGACATTTTAACAATATTTATTCATCCAACCCATGAATATGGAATGTTTTTCCATTTCTTTGTGTCTTCTTCAATGACCTTCATACGTTTTCTGTAGTTTTCATCATACAGATCTCCTATATCCTTGGTTAGGTTTATTTCTAGGTATTTTATGGTTTTTTGTGCAATTGTGAATGGGATCAGTTTCTTGATTCTTCTTTCTGTTGCTTCATTGTTGGTGTATAAAAATGCAAACGATTTCTGTACATTGATTTTGTACCCTGCAACTTGGCTGAATTCTTGGATCAGTTCTAGTAGGCTTCTGGTGGAGTCTGTCGGGTTTTCGTAGTAGAGTATCATCTCATCTGCGAAGAGTGAAAGTTTGACTTCCTTTTTGCCAATTCTGATGCCTTTGATTTCCTTTGGTGTCTGATGGCTGATGCTAGGGACTTCCAGCACTATGTTAAACAGCAGTGGTGAGAGTGGGCATCCCTGTTCGTTCCTCTGATCTCAGCGGGAAAGCTCTGAGTTTTTCCCCGTTGAGGATGATGTTAGCTGAAGGTTTCTACAGATGGCTTTGATGATGTTTAAGTAGGTTCCCCTATCCCAACTTTCGAGAGTCTTTATTAAGAAGGATGCTGCATTTTTGTCAAATGCTTTTCTGCATCTATTGACAGATCATATGGTTTTTATGTTTTTATTAATATGATGTATCACATTGATTGATTTGCTTAATGTTGAACCAGCTCTGTAACCCAGGAATGAATCAATTTCATCTTGGTGGATGATTCTTTGATATGCTGCTGGATTCGATTTGCAAGGATCTTGTTGAGAATTTTTGCATCCGTATTCATCAAGGATACTGGCCTGTAGTTCTCTTTTTTGTTGGATCTCTGTCTGGCTTGGGAATCAGTGTGATGCTGGCTTCATAAAATGAGTCCGGGAGTTTTCCTTCGCTTTCTATTTTTTGAATAACTTGAGAAGAATTGGGATTAATTCTGTTTTAAATGTCTGGTAGAATTCCCCAGGGGAGCCATCCAGTCCAGGGCTCTTATTTGTTGGGAGATTTTTGATCACTGGATTCAATTTCTTCACTCTTTCTGGGTCTGTTCAGGTTTTCTATTTCTTCCCCTGTGAATTTTCGTAGTGACTGTGCGTTTAGGAATTTGTCCATTTCTTCTAAGTTGTCCAATTTGTTGGCATATAATTTTTCATAGTATTCCCTGAAAATTGCTTGTATTTCTGAGGGGTTGGTTGTAATAAGTCCATTTTCATTCATAATTTTGTCTATTTGGATGCTCTCTCTATTCTTTTTGGTAAGTCTGGCTAGAGGTTTGTCAATTTTGTTTACTTTTTCAAAAAACCAACACTTGGTTTCATTGATCTGTTCAGTTGTTTCTTTGGTCTCTATGTTGTTTATTTCTGCTCTAATTTTTACTATTTCTCTTCTACTGGGTTTAGGGCGTTCTTGTTGCTCTGCCTCTGCCCTTTAGGTGAGCTGTTAGATTTTGGACTTGCGCTTTTTCTAATCTCTTGAAATAGGCCTGAGAGCAATGGCCTTCCCTCTTGGCACTGCCTTTGCCGCATCCCATAGATTTTGAATTGTTGTGTTTCATTTCTCATTTGTTTCCATATATTTTAATTTCATCTCTAATTGCCTGATTGGCCCATTCATTTTAGAAGGCTGTTCTTTAACCTCCATGTTTTTGGAAGTTTTCCCCAGACTTCTTCCTGTAATTGATTTCAAGTTTCAAACCATTGTGATCTGACAGTGTGCATGGTATGATCTCTATTCTTTTATATTTATTGAGGGCTGCTTTATGTCCCAGTATGTGATCTATCTTGAGAATGTGCCATGCGCACTTGAGAAGAAAGTAAATTCCCTGGCCTCAGGATGTAAAGTTCTGAATATATCCGTCAGGTCCATCTGGTCCAATGTGTCTTTCTAGTCCATTATTTCTTTAGTGATTTTCTGTCTGGTTGACTTATCCATTGCTGTAAGTGGAGTATTAAATTCCCCTGCTATTAGCACATTCTTATCTCTAAGCTTGTTTCTGTTTGTGATTAATTGTTTTAGATATTTAGGTAGTTCTATATTCGTGCGTAGACATTTAAGATTGTTAGTTCTTCCTGATGGATGGACCCTGTAATTATGTAGTGCCCTTCTTCATCTCTTGTTACTGCCTTCACTTTAAAGTCCAGTTTGTCTGATATAAGTATAGCTACTCCAGCTTTCTTTTGACTTCCAGTAGCATGACAGATATTTTCCCATCCCCTTACTTTCAATCTGAAGATGTCCTCAGATCTAAAATGAGTCTCTTGTAGACAGCAAATAGATAAATTTTGATTTTTTTATCCATTCTGATACCCTATGTCTTTTGATTGAAGCATCTAGTCCACTTACATTTCAGTGTTATTATTGAAATATGTGGGGTTTAGAGCTTTGGCCTTTTGTAGGGTTCATGTTTGTGGTGGTGTCTCTGGAATCTTGTTCCTTGCAACCTTCCTTCAGAGCATCCCCCAGGGGATTTCTTGTAGGGTTGGCTTGCAGACACAAATTCTTTTCAATTTCTGTTTGTTTGGAAAGGTTTTTATCTCTCTCCTTCTATTTTGAATGACAGGCTTGCTGGATAGAGGACTTTTGGCTGCATATTTTTACTGTTCATCACATTGAAGATCTCTTGCCATTCCTTTCTGGCCTGCCATGTTTCAGTAGATAGGTCTGTCACCACTCTGATAGGTTTCCCTTTGTATGTGAGGGCCCTTTTCTCCCTAGCTGCTTTCAAAATTCTCTCTTGTCCTTGTATTTTGCCATTTTTACGATGATATGTCGTGCAGAAGATCGATTCAAGTTACGTCTGAGAGGAGTCCTCTGAGCCTCTTGTATTTCCACATTGACTTCCTTCCCCAGGTCGGGAAGTTCTCTGCTATAATTTGTTCCAGGACTCCTTCAGCACCTTTCCCTCTCTCTTCCTCTTCTGGGATTCCTATGATATGGATATTGTTGCGTTTGACCGTATCGCTGAGCTCTCGAATTCTTCTTTCCTGTTCCTGGATCAGTTTGTCTCTTTTTTTGTCAGCTTCTTGTTTTTCTAGAATGGTGTCTTCTAAATCACTTATTCTCCTTTCTGCCTCTTCATGCCGTGCATTGGAGGCCTCTAATTTATTATGGATCTCATTTATCACATTTTTTATTTCTTCATGCCTATTTTTATTTTCCATTCTGTCTGTAGCCATAATTTCTTTGATGTCGCCTATGTTTTTTTCAAGCCCTGCTATTAATTTCACCATTATTATTCTAAAATCTTGTTCACTTATGCTGCTGATATCTGTTTTGATCAGTTCATTAGCTGTCATTTCTTCTTGAAGTTTCTTTGGAGGAGAGCTCTTTCGTTTCGTCATTTTAGTTAGCTTTCCGGCTCTTGTTGGTTTTAAAGACCTGTTATGCTCTCTGTTTCTATGAGCACTGCTATATCCAAGAAACTCTTGACTTTCCAGGGCCTATCCTTTCAGAGATTGTTTTTTGAATGGTATCCCTCGGTCACTTTTGTTGGGACCTTAGTTATTTTATTTTCCTATTCGTAGTGATATTTGGGACTCTTCACCTTGTGTACTCTAGCTTGTTTCTTGAGGTAGCCCTGGAAAAGAAAACAGACAGACAGACACACAGGGAGCAGGAGCACACAAACGCACAGGCTGATTCAACTAACATGCAAAGTGAGAAGGAAAACGAAAAAGTTAATAGAAAAGACGGAGGAAGGAGGGCGAATAGGGAGCATAAAATACATAAAAGGGTCAAAAAGGGGAAAAGAAAAGGAAAAAAGAAGAAAACCGATGGACAAAGAACGGTTTAAAGCATATACCTGGATTTCCCAGCTACAGTTAGATAGCCGTGTGTATGCAGTGCTGGTTGAAGATCATAGAGAAAAAGAGAGAATGCAGGGTGAGACAAGGCAGATTTGGAAATAGAATGAACAGGCAGAAGGGATAAGAAACTTTTTCAAAGAGGTAAAGGGTAGAATATGGTTGGATAGGTGAGAGAAGGATGCTGGAATTATCCAGAGAAACTATATAGTCTAATTACTCCTGAGAGAAATAGCTGAAAAAGTCGGTAGGTGTAGAATTTACATTTACAGAATGGACTTGTGATTGTTTAAGCAAGTTGGCGACCAGAGTTAATCAGGTCAGTGTTTTGGGGAAAAAAGCGAGAAAAGAGAAAAAAGAAGAAAAAAAAAGAGAAAAGAAAGGGGAAAAAGAAAAAAAAAGGGAGGAGGGCACCTCTCAGGCAGAGATGGGCGTGGCGTGATCCGATGCCTCAGGCGGGGTTCTGCCTTGGCGATTGTGGGAAGGAGAGTGACGGTGCTCCAGTCCCTTCTTGAACCCCGCGCTGCAGCTCGCTTTTTTTTTTTTTGGCGTGTCAACTCCCCGTTCCGGGGACGCAGCCGAAGTTGGTTGCACTCTTCAACCCAGGCCAGTTCCAATCTCCAAATCCCAGCCCGCGCCCGCTGAAGTTGCCTTAGACACAGCTTCCCAGACAACCCCCTCGGGCAATTCCAGGCTCCCTGCTGAGCTCTGGGGGCGGAGTCAGGATCGCTGCTTTCTTCTCTGGTCGGCTCTGGTGCGCATGCGCGGGGGCTTGCCTGCAGCGTCCGCGTAGCCCGAGCCCGCTGGAGTGAGGAAAACCGGGTCTCTCTATGGCTCGTCGCCCGAAACACGAACTCACAGGCAAATTTCCCAGTTTTTAGCTCTTTGCCTTCCCTCTCGAGTTCCAGCCAGCCAGGAGCGCGGACGCCCGGTGTCTGCGCGTCTCCTTCAGGGGTCCCAGCCGCCCTGGAGCTACAATGGCGGCAAGCGCGCCGCCGCTGGAGTGAGGAAAACCGGGTCTCTCTGTGGCTCGTCACCCGAAACACGAGCTCACAGGCAAATTTCCAGTTTTTAGCTTTTTGCCTTCCCTCTCGAGTTCCAGCCAGCCAGGAGCGCGGACGCCTGGTGTCTGCGCGTCTCCTTCAGGGGTCCCAGCTGCCCTGGAGCTACAATGGCGGCAGGCGCACCCGCTCCGCTTTAAAACCCCACCTCCAGGAGCGGCTCAAAGAAGCAGTTTGTGTGCTCAGCCTCCCCCAGGACCAGTTGTCGCGAGGGGACCTGGTGTGCAGATATTTGGCAAGTACGGTCTTTCTATGCACCGAGCGGAGATTTTTCTGTCTCGGACTCTCCCCTTTTCCCCTCTAACTCCCCGTAGAGGGTAGAGGGGGATCGCCTCCCACCCTGGAGGCTCCGATCCCGGGCTGATTTTACCTTCCCCGGTTCGCACTCACGTTAGAAGGCTTTCTCAGTGGATTCTGCGCCCTTTTTTCTCCCAGTCTCTCAGGTTTTGTATGGTTTCCAATGGCTTCAGATCTTTTCTGTGTGATGTATGGGCGCGAGTGCAAGTACGGAGCTCCTTACTTCTCCGCCATCTTGCCTCCCTCCAATTTTGTGTCTCTTTTAATCTCACACGACATAAAGCAGTACATACAATGGTTGGATAGGATTTTATGGAGATGACTAGGTAAAGCTGAGGAATATAATCAATGTACAGGCGTACCTTGGAGATGTTGTGGGTTTGGTTCCAGACCCATAAAATAAAGTGAATACCACAATAAGGCATGTCAAATGAAGTTTTTGGTTTTTCCACTGCATATAAAAGTTACATTTACACTATACTATAGTCTGTGAAGTTTGTGCAATTGCACTATATCCAAAAAACAATGATGCCTTAATTTGAAAATACTTTATTGCTAAAAAATATCAACCATCATCTGAGTCTTGAGGAAAGTTGTAATCTTTTAGTCGGTGGACATTCTAGTCTCGTTGATGGCTGTTGACTGATCAGGGTGGTGATTCCTGAAGTTCAGGGTGATTGTGGCAACTTCTTAAAATAAGACAATAATGAAGCTTACTGCATTGATCAACTCTTCCTTTCATGAAAAATTTCTCTGTAGCATGGGGAGCTGTTTGATAGCATTTTACCCACAGTTGAACTCCTTTCAGAATTGGAGCCAGTCCTCTCAGGCCCCACCACTGCTTTATCAACTAAGTTTATGGAATAGTCTGAATCTTCTCTTGTCATTTCAACAATCTTCACAGCATCTTCACCAGATGGAGATTCCATCTCCAGAGACCATTTTCTTTGTTCATTCATAAGAAGGAGCTTTCTTATCCATTAGTATTTTATCATGAGATCGCAGCAATTCAAATATAATATTAATGGAAAAAGTTTGAAATATTACAAGAATTACTGCACTGTGAGATAGGAACACAAAGTGAACAAATGCTGTTAAAAAGAATGGCACCGATAGACTTGTTTGATGCAGGGTTGCCACAGACCTTGAATGTGTGAAAAATGCAATTATCTGCAAAGTGCAGCAAAAAGAAGTACAATAAAAGGGTTTGCCTATATGTATGGCAGGAAGTGCTCATTTGCTTATAGCATGATCCTTGTGTTCCCGCAGTTGTGAGACGTAGGTAGATATAAACAAAAGACGGAATAATTGAAAGACAGAAGAGTTACAGAATGAAAGAATGAAGGACAAAGGTCTAGAAAATTATGTTATAGATTCATTGTGGAGAAAATAGGAGAAATTATCACTGTGGTGAGAGTTAAAGCCAAACTAGGAGCAGGGAGGGAAGAGCAGGAGAGGGGGAAGATCATTGTCCCTCCGCTATATATCTTTTAGAACAAAGAGGGGAGGAGAAAGACAGAAGCCAGAAACCCTCCATTAAGGCCATGAGAAAACAAAGCACATCACAGCATCCAAGTATTTTTCTTGCTCATAGAGCGCCCTTCATCTTACTCTTGCATAGACAAGAAAGAAGGACAGGAGCAGTGTAACGTTCTAGGAGTATTATGTGTTTGTTTATTAAATGGTTCATTTTCCCTTTTTCATTTTTCTGGGAAAATTACTCAGACTTCTAAAATGTGATTTAATAGTGGTAAGCAAGTTTTATTCCTTTTTTGGTATTGGTATTGCTAACCATTTGTATTACTTGTCTCTTGTCTTAAAACTATTAATTCAGATATTCAGACATTTTTGTTTATATTTTGACCTTTATTTCTGCCAAGATTGTCTAGGACTTTCCCCTCTATCCTTTAAAAAGTGATATTTTTCCTGGAGAAGTAGAAGAAAGCAGTAGGTGCTTTTTATACCTCTGCTAGGAAGAAGAGAAGAATATATGAGATTTTAGGAAAAGCTCTGCTGGTAGTTTTATGGGCTGATTTTAGATTGTCACATTCTAACCTGAAGGGGCATATATCTTATGGTACTTAAAGGAAGAAAATATTAAGAAAAAACTTGTGTTTTCTTTTAACGTAGCAGTTTACTGCAGCAAAACACTCCTTTCCCTCTGAAAAAGCAGAAGTATAGGAAGTTATCAGGTTTTTAAAAATGAGATTAAAATATATTTGTATTTGTCTTGTGAACTACTTTAAATGCATAATAAAATGAGTCTACTCAAATGTTATGTATCCCTTTAGAAATTCTGCAGTGGACATTCTATTCCCTTGCCTATGTTGATCGTGGTTACTGGAGAACTTTCCTCCATAAAGGCAATAAAAGGATTTGCAGTCATACTGACCACTCCAGAGAATATTTGCTTTCAGCTAATTTTAATCATACTCTCTTAGTTATCCAGGGTGATTCTTTTGAACATTTTTCCGTGATTTGAGTAGAAGCCTCATATTTTAAATATAAATGCAGCAAAAGTTGGAACAGTTTTTCCTTGAATTCTTTATACTTGTCTGTGTTATTTATGATCTGAGAAAGTAACAGGTCCGTTGACTAGAATAGAAGAAGCAACACTTGGAGAGTTTAAACATTGTTTGTAGGTGTTTGAGTGACCATTCACCAATCTGGCCTTGACCATGAATCCAGGTCACCTTTGGAGAAGGGTATGGTTATCATCTTTCAAGAGTGTAGGGATGCACCCTCCAAACCTTTAAAATCTACTATGTATAGAACTGACTTCATAATTTGTGGGGCCAATGCAGAATGAAAATGCAGAGCTTCTTATTCAAAAAGTATGGCAGAAGTACCATTCAAGGCATAAAAATGCAAAGCTTTTTTTTTTTCTTTCGTAGGTTCTTTTTCTTGACCTGTCAACATGTTTTTTATTATTTAATGTCATGCCTCCTCAGGCATGGGGATATTCATGAGACAAGTATAGAGCCTTACACGTCCTAGGGACCCCACACTGTGACTTACTGAACACAGAGCCCACTAGCTGTGTCCAGACTGAGCTGATATGCCTGCCCTTCTCTGTCCCGGGGTGGGGAAGTTGAGACCGGTTTCTCCCCTTTTGATGGGCCTACTACCCCAACCCCCAGTGGACAGGTGATGCCCAACTGTATTGCAGTCCCTAGAGCAGGACACATTTGGTAACTGGGTTGGGGTGAGCAAGAGGATCGACCCCATTGAGTCACCTGCCAAATGCATCAGGGCCCTGCCACCCTGGGGTGCAGGCAGCTACCCCCGTGTCCCACACTGAGACACCGCGAGGCATATATACCCAGTCCCACCCTTTTCATGCTTGTATCCGGGGTGGCTCTAGTCACTGGGCAGAAGTAGGAAGGGGTAGGAGGCTGGGGAGCCAGGGGACAGAGAAATAAGTTCCCTAGAACTAGTTGGGGGAAGTGGTGGGACTCTGTGGGATCTGAGACTCTGAGCCCCTAACGTGTGTTTCTCTGTCTCATTGGTCTTCATGTACAAAATACAAATTCCATAATAAAATCATTAAGAATTTTGAGATAGCAGCCGTAGAACTTGAAATCCCAAGTGCGAGCCTTTATGAAAGTGGATTCCTGTGTGACTGCACTGGTCATATGCCCTGCGTAGTTCTCTAATATGTAATTAGCTGATAAATAGGTAACATCTGTTTGTCTTTCTGTATATATGGTATAAATAAATGTGTGTATGTATAGTTGTTTGTTTATATTTGTTTATTTATGTTTGGGGATTCTCCTGCCATATTTTGGCACCTATCTATAGTTCTAACAATCTTATTTCTCTAACCAAGTCAATTCTTGAGCCACTGAGGGAAAAATATATAAGTCAGCTGTGAAACCAGGTTTTATGATCCAGAGAAATCATTATTACCCACTCTTGGTATGTTTTGCTACATTTTTAAAATTATAGGCAATTTTCTATAATTTGTTCTCCCTTATTCTCTTCTTATGCCTATCTCTTTCTTTCTTTTACACTTACCTTCAGCCTCCCAGTATTGGTTATGAATATTAAGATCAGCCTAGGTATTTCTATATAAAAAATATATGTATATGGGAGCGTTGCTCATTTATTTCCTTGGAAATTTTAAGAAAGGAAAAAACTAAGGAGAACAATTAAAAATGCAAAACAATGAAAAAACACACACAAAGAAGAAAGAAAGTCTCCCAAAATCTATTTTTGGCAAACTAATAGATACGTATCTCTAGATTTCAAAATATATATTGAGGCTTACAAAAAGCAGTTGGCAGCTTGGGCAGAAACCAAGCAGGAGGAAGTGAAGAGCATGAAGTGGGGGTAACTCTCAGGAAAACCAGTGAAAAAGACAGCTCCTGAGTGTGAGGGAGACAAAAGCTGTAACCAGTGTTTGCACATTAGATACAGTAACTGGTGAGCAAGGCAGGTGGTTGTCCCCCTGGACTCAGTTTAATTCAGAGAACTGGAAGAAGCTCACAGACCACTGTGTGGATGGCACGTTTTCAGGAGAAGGTCTACCTTGGTGGCAGCTAAACTGCACGAGCATTCTCCCTGCTCCCCGTACTCCCAGGAGCTGGTCAAAACATTCCGACCGACTCAGTGATGAGTAGTAAAGAAGGAGCGCACCCAGCATCGAAGACAAGAGAAAGAATGTGTAGCAGTCCTTATTAGCAAAAATTGTTAGTAGAAAAATGAGGCTACGAGGCAAATGAAAATTGTGATTAAATATTTTTTTTGTGTGTGATTAAATATTTTACCATAAACTAAAAAAAGTAAGCAATAGCTCTGTGAAGGAAGACCACAGAAAAAGAAATGTAAGGCCTAAAGAAAAAAATAGTTGGTCAACAGGAAGAGGGATGTACTGTGAGCTGTAGATTCAGGAAAAAGTACTGAAACTGTCATAGAGAGGCACCTGGGTGGCTTAATCAGGGAAGCATCCAACTTGAGCTCAGGTCATGATCTCACCGTTGGTGAGTTCGAGACCCACATGGGTGTCTACGCTATCAGTGCTTAGGCTTCTCTCTCTTTACCCTTTTCTTTCTGCCCCTCCCCAACTTGTGCTTTTTCTTTCTTAAAATAAATAAATAAATACACTTTAAAAAATAAAAATAAAACTATCACAGGAATGAAGACAAAATTAGAAAGAATACAGGAAACACAAGATACTGCAGAAAACTCAGTAAGGAACATGGGAGATAGAAATAATAAAACTGAATTACATGAGATAAAAAGAGCTAAAAACTAATTAGATATTTAGATTGAATGAATCCAGCATCTGCATTATCAGAGTCCTGTAAGGAAAAGCAAAATAAAATAAATATTGAAAGATGTAATTCAAGAAAATTTTTCTAAAATAAATGGAGATTTCTTTTAATATGTTAATGAAAATGCAGTACAAATTGACCCAAGAAGGTTAAATTATTGGACTTGAAAAACAAAAGAAAGAATTCTCTGAGAAGCCAAGCAAAAATTCAAATCACTTAACTGGGATAAAAAAAGGTCACCATGACTTTAGTCTTCTTTATAGCAACATTTCCAACATTTTCAAGGAAAATTTGAACTAAAAATTTTATATTTAGGCAAATTGTTTTTACTCTGTAAACATTAGAAACAGAGTTCGACATTCAAAAATTTGAGGGAATTGTTCTTATGAGTTCTTTTTGAAGAAAGTATTTTTTTTAAAATGTTTTATTTATTTCTAGGAGAGAGAGAGAGAGACAGCGTGAACAGGGGAGGGACAGAGAGAGAGGGAGTCACAGACTGAAACAGGCTCCAGGCTCTGAGCTGGCAGTCAGCACAGAGCCCGACGCGGGGCCCGAACCCACGAACCACGAGATCATGACCTAAGCGGAAGTCGGAAGCTTAACCGACTAAGCCACCCAGGCGCCCCTTGAAGAAAGTATTATAATCATTAACGTTAGCTGATCAAGAGGTTACTGGAGTGTTGGTAAGTTTTGAATACATTTCATCTGTAGAAAGAGAGAAAGAAATGGGAGGATCAGGATGACAGAATAGATTGTAAGCGTTCATTTGCATTCACATAGTAGAAGTGATACAACTAACGGTAATGAGGGTGGAGAGAAAGAGGTGAAAGGTAGACTACATTCACTAATTGCATAATCTCTAGTAGCTGGGAGTCAAAGCAAATCAATTTAAGCAGTCAAATCAAATGATAGAAGTACAAACGTATTTAATAATATGAGTAAACTGTAAAAATGATAAAATTATTGATAAATATTGGGTGGGGTAAGAAGAGGAAATATGGTAATTTTAAATATTGCTCATATGGAATTATTGACTGAAAACAAATAGAAGAGTATTGTAATTATGAGTAACCACTAAAACAAAACTTACCCACAAAAAGGAGGGAAAATAAAACAAACAGTACTTGGTTAGTCAAAAAAAAAAATTTTTTTTTTTTTTTTACCCTATCCAAGCAGAAAGCATAGCAGAATTAATGTGAGGGAATTATAAACAAACATTCATTTATATCAATATATGTAAATGAGTTGACTCCTCTAATAACTAGCTTAGTTCTGGGTCACATAGCTGATAAGAGATACCTTTAGATAAAGTAATTACAAATATTGAAAATAAAAGTATGAGTAAAGGTATGTAGACAAATACAGATGATAAAGTAGGGGTTTTTATTTTTACATAAAAGTGGAAGTCACATTAAAAAGAAATAAGTGAAATGAAGAGTTGGCTTTTTATTGCCAAAAGATACAATTCATAATAAAGATAAAATAGTTATGACTACTAGGTATTGAATGTCAATGTATTTATATACTCATAACAAAGAATGAAAAAAATAGCAGGGAATTTTAATTTACATCTGGGTCGTGACAGATCAAGTGAACAAAATGTAAAACAGAAGATACAAATCCTGAGAGACATAATTAATGAGGAAGATATAAGTGTTGTATTTAGCGCTCTATATTCTGCATCCTGTTGGCGATGCCAGAGTACATGGTGGTCCCATCACGGACAACACTGTGTTAGCATAGAAGTCCTTCTGGATGTCAATGTCACTCTTCATGATGGAGTTGAAGGTGATCTTCTGAATGTAGACATTATACTTTCCTTTAAAGTACCTATTAAATATCTATAAAAATTGACCTTTATTATATATACAAAACTGTGATAAATTTTAAAAATAAGCAAACCTTAATGATATTAGAAATCAGAAAACAGGAAACCTCTTGTTCTCTTTATCAACTCTTGGATAAAAATAGAAATTCAGAATATTGGTAGCAGTAATGATAAAAACACTACTCATTTGTACTGTGCCAACACAGTGCTCAGGTGAAAATTCAGATGAAGTACATACATACATATATGTATATATATTTCATATATGTATATATACACATGATATATGCATAAATGAAATATACATGCATATATACATACATGAAATATGTATACATGTATATATGTATATAATATATATATGAAGTCAAACACTTAAGCATTAGCAAAAGAATAAAACAAAGGCAAGCAGAAAGCAGAAATTAATGATAAATGAAGAAATTGTGTTAGCAAAACTATAGAACTAAAAATCAATCAAAAGTACCTTATCTGTTTAATTTTTTTTATTCAATTTTAATTTTATTTCCTTCGACAAAATGGAATGGAATAATTCGACAATATGTAATTAATGGATTTTCATGAACATTATGTGAATGGCTACATGACATTATATCCTGTAGGGTTTTTTTTTGTTTTTTTTTTTACAAATAGTTTATTGTCAAATTAGTTTCCACATAACACTCAGTGCTCATCCCCACAAGTGTCCTCCTCCATGCCCATCCCCTCCCCCCCACATCCATCAGTCCTCAGTTTTTGTCAGCATTCAAGAGTCTCTCATGGTTTGCCTCTCTCCCTTTCCCCCACCATTTCCGCCCTTCTTCTCCCCCTTGGTCCTCCGTTAAGTTCCTCCTAATCCTCCTATACGTGCACACATATGATATTTGTCCTTCTCTGCCTGACTTATTTCGCTCAGCATAACACCCTCAAGGTCCATCCATGTTGCTACACATGGCCAGATTTCATTGTTTCTCATTGCCATGTAGTATTCCATGGTATAGATAAACCACATCTTCTTGATCCATTCTTCCGTTGATGGACACTTAGGCTCTTTCCATGTTTTGGCTATTGTGGAGAGGGCTGCTATGAACATTGGGGTACATGTGCTCCTCTGCATCAGCATTTCTGTATCCCTTGGGTAAATTCCTAGCAGTGCTATTGCTGGGTCATAGGAGAGTTCTATTGTTAGTATCCTGAGGAACCTCCACACTGTTTTCCAGAGGGGCTGTACCAATTTGCATTACCACCAACAGTGTAGGAGGGTGCCCGTTTCTCCACATCCTCGCCAGCATCTCGAGTTCTCTGATTTGCTCATTTTAGCCACTCTGACTGGTGTGAGGTGGTATCTCAGTGTGGTTTTGATTTGTATTTCCCTGATGAGGAGGGAGGCTGAGCATCGTTTCATTTGTCTGTTGGCCATCTGGATGTCCTCTTTGGAGAAGTGTCTGTTCATATCTTCTGCCCATTTCTTCACTGGGTTGTTTGTGTTTTGGGCGTGTAGTTTGGTGAGTTCCTTATAGATTCTGGATATTAACCCTTTATCTGATATGTCATTTGCAACTGTCTTTTCCCATTCCGTTGGTTGCCTATTAATTTTCTGGGTTGTTTCCTTGGCTGTGCAGAAGCTCTGTTTAATTTTTTTTACAGAAAGTCGGCTAGTCCAATAAAAAAAAAGCACAAATTACAGCATTATAATTAACAACATAATAACAATCACAGAAATGGAGGAAAATAAAAAGGATATATTTCTGTTAATATGGAAAATAAAATATAAAAACTTGGGTAAAATGGAAATTGTTTTAGGAAAATATAATTTACCAACTATGTATAGGTATGTTTATATATAAATATCAAAATCAAGAGCTAGGGGCGTCTGGGTGGCTTACTCAGTTAAGTGTCCGACCTTCGCTTAGGTCATGATCTCGGGGTTCGTGGGTTCGAGCCCCGCGTCGGGCTCTGTGCTGACTGCCAGCTCAGAGCCTGGAGCCTATTTCAGAGTCTGTATCTGCCTCTCTGACCCTCCCCTGGTCACGCTGTCTCTCTCTCTCTCTCTCTCTCCTAGAAATAAATAAAAATATTAAAAAAAAAAATCAAGAGCTAAACTGCAAAAAAGGGATGAGGCTCAGATACTCTCATAAGAAAAATTCTAACACACTCTTAACGAGCAGAAAATTCCAATGCTATTTTACACTATACCAAAGCATGGAAAATTAAGAAAATCATCCAAATTCTCTTTATATGGCAGTGAAACATTAATTTAACAGTAAAGCGTGACAATGATTTAACCAAAAGATAAGACTAAAGACCAATTGAATTTATTAATATCAATGAAAAGTCCCAAATAAAAATTAGTAAACAGAATTTAACAACACATTAAAAGAATTGTTTATCATTACCAGGGAGGATTTATTCTAGGAATGCAAGGTCTTCCCTGAATTCAGTATTACAAAATCTATATAATAAATTATATTAATTGATCTATACAATGCTGTTTTACATTAAATTAGTGAATAGATAAGAGAAAAAATAAAGGCATAAAAATTAGAAAGAAGGTGGTAAAGTTATTCTTATGTGAATTTATTCAGGCCTTACTGTTTTTTGTTTGTTGTTTTTTTTTTACAAATAGTTTATTGTCAAATTAGTTTCCACATAACACCCAGTGCTCATCCCCACGAGTGCCCTCCTCCATGCCCATCCCCTCTCCCCCCTACATCCATCAGTCCTCAGTTTTTGTCAGCATTCAAGAGTCTCTCATGGTTTGCCTCTCTCCCTTTCCCCCACCATTTCCGCCCTTCTTCTCCCCCTTGGTCCTCCGTTAAGTTCCTCCTAATCCTCCTATACGTGCACACATATGATATTTGTCCTTCTCTGCCTGACTTATTTCGCTCAGCATAACACCCTCAAGGTCCATCCATGTTGCTACACATGGCCAGATTTCATTGTTTCTCATTGGCATGTAGTATTCCATGGTATAGATAAACCACATCTTCTTGATCCATTCTTCCGTTGATGGACACTTAGGCTCTTTCCATGTTTTGGCTATTGTGGAGAGTGCTGCTAGGAACATTGGGGTCCATGTGCTCCTCTGCATCAGCATTTCTGTATCCCTCAGGTAAATTCCTAGCAGTGCTATTGCTGGGTCATAGGGGAGTTCTATTGTTAGTATCCTGAGGAACCTCCACACTGTTTTCCAGAGGGGCTGTACCAGTTTGCATTCCCACCAACAGTGTAGGAGGGTGCCCGTTTCTCCACATCCTCGCCAGCATCTCGAGTTCTCTGATTTGCTCATTTTAGCCACTCTGACTGGTGTGAGGTGGTATCTCAGTGTGGTTTTGATTTGTATTTCCCTGATGAGGAGGGATGCTGAGCATCACTTCATGTGTCTGTTGGCCATCTGGATGTCCTCTTTGAAGAAGTGTCTGTTCATATCTTCTGCCAATTTCTTCACTGGGTTGTTTGTTTTTCGGGTGCAGGCCTTACTGTTTTTAGGCACTGGTGAAAAAAGATACTAAATCCTTTGTTTATGGAGCTTACATTCTGAATACGTGTTATTATCTGACTATATACTTGGACAATTAAAGGAATCAAGTGAAAACTTAACCAGTGAAAACTTAACAATACCAGAAAAGACAATATTCTTAGGACTAAAGGTAACAAGGATGTAGAAGGTATGTGAGGAAAATTTTCAAACACTGTTGAAGGACACAAAAGACAAATTGAGTAAAGATGTCAATTCACCCTACATTAAATTCTTGGACATTCAGAGTAGGAAAGGCTTTTGTTATTAATGACCTCAAATTTAGAAGTTAAAACAGAAACAACTGTTAAGTTCAAATATGTTTTTTTTTTAAATTCAAGAAAACAAACAAGCAGAAAACCCCATAAGCAAATTCTACAACACAAAGACACACTAATACAACCTCTGGTACAGACATGGATTTAATCACCATAACACGTGAAGGAGCTCTACAAATCAATAAAGAAAATACCTACAAATCAAGAAAAAAATGGGCAATAGGTCTGAAAAGACTGTTCATAAAAAGGAACTATTAATGGTTTTTAAAACATGTGAAAAGGTGCTTCTTTCATAAAAGGAGGACATCAAATTAAAAATATACTGAGGCGGGGCACTTGGGTGGCTTAGTTAAGCATCTGACTCTTGATTTTGGCTCAGGTCATGATTTCATGGTTATGAAATCGAGCCCCATGTCAGTCTCTGCATTGGGCACAGAGCCTGCTTAAGGTTCTTTCCTTCTCCCTCTGCCCTCCCTTTAAAAATACACCGAGACAGTACTTTATATATATGTATATCAGACTGAAAAAAAGTTGAGAAATCTGATAACGTACTCTATTGGCAAGGCATTGGGAAATGGGCACTTTTGCTTGTGAGACTATAAATTGGTAAAATCATTAGCAAGGGTGATTTTTCAATATATAAATAAATTGCAGGTGCATAGGCCTTTGATCTCCAGTGTTCACTTCCAGGAATTTATCTCTGTATGTATGCGTGTATAAAATGACCGATGACAAGATTATTTATTACAGCATTGTTTATAGTAGTGGAAGTCTGGAAATTACATAAATGTCCATTAACAGGAGAGGGGATAAGTAAATTATACTATATCCTGACAGTTCTACAAAAGAAGGAGGGCATTCTTTATACTTTAATATGGAAATATTCCCAATAAATTGTAAAGTGGAAAATCAAAGTTGAGAATGATACATGTAGTATATAAACATTTGTGTGACACAGGTCATGTATGACTACATATTCAATTTAATTTACTTATGTTTGCACAAAATAACTCTGGAGAAGAAGCTGTTTTAATAACTGGTTAGCTGGTAGGAAAGGGGAGAGTCATAGGAATAAAATGGGAAGGTGAAACTTTGGATAATTTTTAGTTTGTGAACCATGTGAATGTTTTAGCTATTTAATAAGCCTAGAAAACAAATGAAAATAAAAAATTAATTCCTCTAGGAAAATGGTATAACCAAGGTATATAGTAAGATGTGAATTTTCTATCTTCCCTGTTTTTTAAGACAGACATAAAAGGAGAGTATAGATGGTGTCATGACTAATAAAATCATGTCAAAGTACACACCTCACTGAAACTTGTCAAATGACTTTCACAAATACAAGCTCAGTACATTTTATAACCTCGGTCATGATACTGAGGCCACTTGCTGTGTTCCCTGCTTATTTGTCACCTTCAGTTGCTCAAGATGTTTTGAAAAGGTGTCATCTGTACATCCTACTCTTGTAACTTGAAGCTGGTCAGCCTGCTTTCCCCTCTCCTGTTTTTGGTTATTTCCTCTAATCATTAACATCTCTTGAATAGTAAAGGAAAGGTAGAATAAATAAAGGAATAGAACACAGCTTAGTTTTGTTGTGTGGCAGGTCACACTCACATAACTGTTGGCAGGATGCTCTTACTTAGGAGAGGGGTGCCTGGGTGGCTCAGTCGGTTAAGCGGACAACTTCGGCTCGGGTTGAGGTCTCACGGTTCGGTTCGTGAGTTCGAGCCTTGTACCTGGCTCTGTGCTGACAGCTCAGAGTCTGCTTAGGATACTGTGTCTCCCTCTCTCTCTGACCCTCCCCTGCTCATGCTCTGTTTCTCTCTGTCTCAATAATAAATAAAACAAAAAAAAAATTTTTTAAGGTACTTAGGAGAGGGTAGGGATAGGAAATGGGAGAAATACATTTACCAACTTAGACATATTTTTTTTTACATTTGGTCATCACCATGGTCCCATTTAGATGGATAAATAACCCTGACAGGTGAGGGAACTGAGGCTCAGAGGTCATTTGAGTGAGGAATTGATCCAGTCCATTGCCTCCTAATGTTATAGAAATGAATGAGAGACAGAATAGTATCATCATATGATGAGCTTAAGTAGGGTCTCTTCCCCATTCACCATGGTTGTGTCTTCAAGTAATTCATAGTTATAAATTTTGATGGGGATCTGGTCAAAATGAATGAACAAGAAGAGAGGTAGAAGAGGGATGTGTGAACAAGAGAGCAGAGAGAGAGACATGAGGAAGAAAAGAGAACACCTGTTTTGTAGTAGAGTTGGTACCTTGGGCTAAAGTGAGCTATGTTGAGATTATTGCGTGCTTTGTCTGTCCTACATTACCCTCATGTGTGATAATTGGGAATAGGATTTTTTTTCCCTGAGAAAGTGAGACATTTGAATAATGCCTCTTTGCAAATTCACCTTAACCTAACTCCTTTCTTTGAAGGCTGATGGAGCTGACTCAGCCTATTGGCTGTTTCATCACATCTTCGTTGCTGATAAGAAGTGCAAGTATAAGTAGGACGGCTCAGTTGGTTAAGTGGCCGATGCTTGGCTTCAGCTCAGGTCATGATCTTGCAGTTTATGACTTTGAGCCCCACATCAGGCTCTGCACTCTAAATGCAGGGATTTTCTCTCTCTCCTTCTCTCTGCCCCTCCCCTGCTCATTCTCTCTCTCTTTCTCTGTCTCTCTCTCTCAAAATAAATAAATAAACTTTAAAAAAAGAATTGCAAGCATTAGAGCAAGATTCATGTTTTTCAGTGTTGTCTCATTAATGAGACTTTTCTTCTCTTTTCTTCTCTTGAGTGGTTATTTATATTCATGTTACTAATGGAAGGACTAAGTCGTCAATGGTAAATACAGACATCTCAGTAGCAGATAGGAAATAGAGGTAAAAAAAAAAAAATCCAGTTTAGACAAAGGCAGATGTGTTTAGGGTGAAGATGAAAATAATTTTGTTGGTGCCTTGCTTCATAGCATCCTGACGAAAAGAGATTGGAAGGCCTCTCCAAGCAGCTGGACTGGGATGTTCGCAGCATTCAACGCTGGTTTCGACAGAGATGCAACCAGGAGAAGCCAAGCACACTGACGAGGTTCTGTGAGAGCATGTAAGTTGCTGTCATTCTCTTTGAAAGCAAAACCTGCCTAAGTCCTCCTCCTGTCCTGACTTAAAAATAAAGACTTCATGCAGCCTCCAGCAGCCCCTGCGAAGCATGCCACCTGGTTGAAAAATAGTCCACCAAAACTGGGGGAATAGTAGTTTGTAAGAATTTGAGATTAGCGCTTTGGATTCAGTAACTGAAGTTTACTTTTTAATGGAGTTCCTGCAAGGTACTTGGCAGATTACAGGGGCCTGCAATGCTATTTTCATTCAGCCACCTTTGAAATAGAGCACTAAATGGGGCGCCTGGGTGGCTTAGTCGGTTAAGCGTCCGACTTTCGCTTAGGTCATGATCTCGCGGTTCGTGGGTTCGAGCCCCGCGTCGGGCTCTGTGCTGACTGCCAGCTCAGAGCCTGGAGCCTGTTTCAGTCTGTGACTCCCTCTCTCTCTGACCCTCCCCTGCTCACGCTGTCTCTCTGTATCTCTCTACTAGAAATAAATAAAAATATTTAAAAAAAAAAAAAAAAAAAAGAAATAGAGCACTTAAAGTCATTACTCTAATGGTTCGAATTTTAATAGAGGGGACTTCCTCAAGATGTTCTTTCCGCTGGTAAAAGCTGAGATGCTAAGATGTATTATCAGAGTCTCGATTATGTCCCATATCTCTGGAGATTTAAGAAATAACTATATTATATTCCTTGGGTGAATTTAATGAATCATTGCTTGAAGGTGGGGGATAGAATGAAGGTCTCTTCCATTTCTGCAATGCGAACTTTATGGTATGTAAATTATCAATAAAGCTGTTAAGAATAATGAAAGACCCACAGAGAACTAGCACAGTGCTATTTTGAAACAATGACACTCAATGCACTGACCTAGAGGAAAGTTAGAGAAGGGAATACTGAAGCATTGAGCACTCTGCCAACAAAGGGAAGGTACTGTGCCTTGAGCTCATTGGTGCATTTGGTCTTCAGCCTTTGGGATGTGACTGTGCCTTTGTCTAACAGCTCTGTGCTTTGGGAGCTTTTTCCTGACACCTGGTATTTGAACAATAGTGCTGTCAGTGTCTCTCCCTTTGTTGCAGGCTCCTTCTGTTTGGGGTTAAAGTTGCATTTTCAGGTTTAGCTTTCAATTATGCCGGAAAAGTATTTTAGCAATTGCAATCTAAAACTCAGGGGGAAACCTGATGTTCTGGGAGAAGTGAATGAGAGGCAGAATAATACCATAAATTCCTAGGGCTGGATGAATATGGAGAGTGTAAACAGGGTCTTCAGTAGGTCAGAATATTTATAAAGCATGGAAAAACAACCTAGTTGATATAATCTACAAAGCCCTTCCTATAATTGAACTTAGTGGCAGTTTATGGAAGAATGATTTATGCATCAGGGCTCCTCATCCAAAGCTGGAATTGCTTCCTGGCCTCGTCTCACCAGATAGACGAAGGGCCTGTGTTCCTTCTCTGGGCTGTGGGTCTGAATATGGGTGAAGCTGAGTCTTGGCATAGGGACCATATGCTGAAACCCATGTGCCATCTTCCTCTCCTCCAGTTAACTTCTTTGGTAACTCAGTGCTCATCCTTTCTATACTGTACTGACTCTACACCAGTTTCCATACCAGAATGTATAGGAATCAGTCATTGGATGTCGTTGAAGTGCAGATTATCATTCAGTTGGTCTGAGATGGCAGCCGAGGTTGCATTTTTAACAAGTTCCCAGGTGATGCTGCTGGTCCATGGACCACACTTTGAATAGCACAGCTCAACCCTATACCAATATCTATGTCTTCTCCCTGAATTCAGCTGGTCTTTAGCTGCATAGTTATAATCAACTAAAAATATATCTAAATGATTGCTAACGGCATCACAATGTGAAGGCACAACTGTGGGGAGGGATGGTACCTAAAGTATTGATTATGATATTTTTCCTCAAGAGGTTTATTAGTGTCAAGGAGATAAAACAAATATCTGAGTATATGCACATCAGGGATATTAAACAATGAACAGATAGATGTGTGTGCTAAACAATTGGCATGGACAGTCAGTAACTAAGGGTTAGGAGAGAACGATCAGCTGTGGGCTAGGGCCCGTGGTAGCGCTAGTGGGACGAGAACTGAGAGGATACTGGTGGCCTTTGATTTCTCTGTTGCAGAGGACTGTGCTAATGAGCTTTGTTCGAAACTCTCTTCTTCCTTAACCTCTGGATTGCCACTAGGTTTTCCTGTCTTTCTGAGAGCTTCTTTTTGCATGAGTTAGTCTGTATTTTTCCATTTTATTGAGTGGGCTTCTCCAGATTCAGTCATCAGCCTCTTATTTTTCCCACTCTACCTTCCATTCTCTGTGCGGAAGTTATTTTCTCTTGTTATCCTCTTCCATAGTCATATGTCCAATGATGAGGCATCGTTCTGCTGTCTCCCAGCTGGCAACTCTGACTTGCTTCCCTTCTTGACTTCCCTTTACCTGTTGTTTGCATGACTCCATTCCTTTATAGGCTAGAAGCTCAAACCAGTCATTCACTGGGTTCCATTAGTTCTTTGTAAAGCCACTGCTGTGGCCCAGATCTTAATTGCTCTCATAGTTATCCTTATTATTTATCTCATACTTACAGATATTTTGCTACAAAAACATTCCTAAAATGCTATTATCTCCATGTTCTGCGGCTTTTAAACCCTGATGTTTTTTTTGTTTTGTTTTTTTGTTTTTTTTTTTTTCTGCAACTGTTGGATAAATTATTGGGCTCTTTAGCCTGTTAGCTAGACTCTGGCTTTCATGTGTTTGGTGTCATTCACCCAAATAACCCCTTCCTTCCAGAAGATTGTCTTTTTACTGTCCATGCTTTTTTTTCAATTCCTGCCATGGTTTATGCTGTGCTCCTGGCATGGACTCCTATGTTTCCCTGCCCTGCCCATCTATCTCCTATCCATTCTTCAAACCGGAGGCCCTCTGAGAAATGTGGCATGACTGTTGAGTGTCTGGAGTGAACATTAACATGACTTTTTTTAGAATTTTAGAGTCCTCGTTGTAAGTGCTAGTATTTTAATATTGAATCACATGCTTTCTTATGTGGTGACTTAACTTTTCTTAAATTGTCTGTATATTTTTACCCTAATTATATAATACTGCTCCTCGAGGGCACAAGAACCACATCTTGTTTTTCTTGCATTCTTAGCCTTTACCACCACATATACACTGCTGAATAAATATTGGTTAAATGACTGTAAGTAAAAGTGGCATTGTTTTGGAAGGATTTACTGATCTAAGTTGGCACCCTGCCTCCCCAAATGAAAAGTGCCTTTTATACACTGACTGAGCCTAAAATTTGTCTAGGAAAATTATCAAACTATGGAAAGCTCCAAGACTGTATCTCAAAGAAATTCAGAGAAAGGCATGGGATGGCAAAGGGGAACATTTCGTTAATACCATGCAAATAAAGCAGAATTATATTGGTCACTATATGCATGAATGTATGCCGTAGGTATCTGCTCATCAATGTAAAATAAGATCTGGAATAATTGTTCCTAACCAGGGGTGCGCTGCATAATCTCCTGGTGAACTTTTGTAAATACACATACCCATTCCCCACCCTAGGATGTCTGATTCAGTGTGGCATCCTAGGTGAGGTTTGGACATGAATATCTTGAAAGAAATGCCCTGGGTACTTACAGCACACATTCATGGTTAAGAAGCACTAATGTCTGGAAAGAGATGACTGCTGTTCCAAAATACTAAAAATCAAATTAGCAAGCAAGACAACACGGATTTGGGACCTGAAGATTTAGGCCAAAACGTAAAGTTTCTATAGTTTTTCTGTTCTATCTAAATTATTATTTTAGAAAATACAGACTTCTTTCAGGGGAATTGTGTTTCATCTTGCGGCAGTGGGAAATGGCAGCAGTATGCATGCCCAACAGCGGTTGTAACCATCTGCTGGCCTGTCCGATTTTTGGCACACCCGTTTTACCCAGATGAGCTGAGTAGAAGTTGTTCAACAAGTAATGTGTTGAAACATTGACATGATTTTTTTCCTTTATGCTTGATGTCAGTCATTCGCAGCTGTGTTAGTTTTGATGAATATTTCTTCCAGAAGGGTTTAAATCTTTATTGGCAACTGAAATAGAGATTTTCAAGTGGAAGTAAAGAATTTATAAAAATGAGATACCCTGTAATACATTTTCAGAGGAACCCTCTCCAAATGGGAGCCATTTAGCTGGGGGATCATGCTTTGCAGCTACTGCAAAGCAGTAGTTTTATCTCTCCCCTCCCACAGTTGCATCAGGATAATAGGAAAGTAAGTAATATCTACAATAAAAAAAATACCTGCAGCATGAAACAGGAAGAGGCAGAAATGTGTTTTCAGAATAAATGGCTTCCCTCTCATTTGTGCACTATCTGTGTTCATCATTTTTAAATATTGTACAGTACATTTAATGGCACATGCCTGGAAATAAGTATTATGTATGGCTTTCATTTAAGCAGCCTCCAACCGACTTGATACTGACAGGTAAATCTCCCATATGATAATCCGAAGATATAGAGCAAGGAATATTACATTTCACAGATTAGTTCTCATTTATGTGGATTGACGTTTGCTCATGTAGAACCTTGTTGTAAGTTGAGGACCCACAATGGTCTTTTCTTTAGGGATTTCATTTTAGAGTTGAGGTTGATTAAAACCACCCCAAATGCTGCCATACTTGGATGCTTCTGTTTAGTCTCAGCAGGCCAAAGTCTGGGAACTTTTTGAAACTGTGACTTGATTTCTACAAAGAAAGATCTGTGATCTTAATTTGTGATTACATTGAACTAAGGATAACTCAGCAATGAGAAATGAGTGGTTTACAGAATTACCCTCCTGCTATCACTAGGCCACAGCTTTTATTTGGAGGCTTTTTACTTGGACAAGTCAGCAATGCTGTGTGTGACCGCAGTAAGAAAGTGGAACCTAATAATTGAGGGGAAAAGAGCCTAGGGCAGCACAGGCAACAAGCTGAGTCAGATATCCCTTTATTTCAGATCAATCTTTGATCTGAGGAAATGTGACGATACTCATCAAGTTTTCATAACCCAATCACCTATTTACAAAAAATAACACAACTCAATATTTGTAAATTGCTTTAGAATCTTCCATATATCCCACACCATGGTGAAGGACAAAATTTTGCCTGAGAAAATTTCCATTTTGATTATTTTCACAAACAGATCATGACTTGAGCATTATTTACTACCAAAGTTCTCCTGAAGATTGATGTGGTGGGTTTTTTTTTTTTTTTCTAATTTAAATTCAAGTTAGTTAACATAGAGGGTAGTATTGATTTCAGGGGAAGAACCCGGTGATTCATCACTCACATGTAACACCCAGTGCCCATTCCAACAAGTGCCCGCCTTGATGCCCATCACCCATTCAGTGCATCCCCTCACCCACCTCCCCTCCAGCAACCCTCAGTTTGTTCTGTCTTTAAGAGCCTCTTATGGTTTGCCTCCCTCTCTGTGTTTATTTTTACTTCCCTTCCCCTATGTTCATCGGTTATGTTTCAAAAATTCCACATATGAGTGAAATCATACATTTATCTTTCCCTGACGGACTTATTTCACTTAGCATAATAACCTCTAGTTCCATCCACCTTGTTGCACATGGCAAGATTTCATTCTTTTCGATCGTTGAGTAGTATTCCAAGGTGATATATGTGTGTGTGTGTATGTGTGTATATATATATATAGCTTTGTATGTATGTATGTGTATACACACACACACACGCATGCACACACACACACCACATCTTCTTTATGCATTCATCAGTCAATGGACATTGAGCTTCTTCCATAATTTGGCTATTGTTGACAGCACTGCCATAAACTTTGGGTGCATATGCCCCTTCAAATCAGCATTTTTGCATCCTTTGGATAAATTCCTAGTGCAGTTCCTGGGTCATATGATAGTTCTATTTTTAGTTTTTTTTTTTTTAAGTTTTATTTATTTTTAGAGAGAGAGAGAATGAGCAAGGGAGGGGCAGAGAGAGGGAGAAGGAAGGAATCCCAAGCAGGTTCCTGTCAGTGCAGAGTCCAATGCAGGGCTTAAACTCATGAACTGTGAGATCATTACCTGAGCCAACATCAGGAGTTTGACCCTCAACCAACTGAGCTACCCAGACACCCCTCTATTTTTCATTTTTTGAGGAACCTCCATTCTATTTTCCAGAGTGGATACACCAGTTTTCATTCCCACCAGCAGTGCAAAAGGGTTCCCATTTCTCTGCATCCTTGCCAACATCTTTTGTTTCCTGAGTTATTAGTTTTTGCCATTCTGACAGGTGTGAGGTGGTATCTCATTGCGGTTTTGATTTGTATTTCCCTGATGATGAGTGACGTTGAGCATCTTTTCATGTGTTTGTTAGCCATCTGGATGTCTTATTTGGAAAAGTGTCTATTCATGTCTTCTGCCCGTTTCTCTGTCTCTTTTGGATGTTAAATTTGATGAGTTCTTTATAGATTTTGATGCTAACCCTTTATCAGATATATTGTTTGCAGATATCTTCTCCCATTCTGTCAGTTGTCTTTTAGTTTTTCTGATTGTTTCCTTTGCTGTGCAGAAGCTTTTTCTCTTGATGCAGTGCCAATAGCTTATTTTTGCTTTTATTTCCCCTGCTTTCAGAGAGGTGTGGAGTAAGAAGTTGCTGTAGCTGAGGTCAAAAGGGTTTGCTGCCTGTTTTCTCCTTTAGCATCTTGATTTCCTGTCTCACATTTAGGTTCATCCATTTTGAATTTATTTTTATATATGAAAATACACACTTAAAAAAGTGGTCCAGTTTTATTCTTCTGCATGTCACTGTACAGTTATCCAGCACCATTTGCTGAAGATACTTTTTTCCATTGGATATTCTTTTCTGGTTTGTTGAAGATTAGTTGGTCATACATTTGTAAGTCCATTTCTGGGTTCTCTATTCTGTTCCATTGATTTATGTCTCTATTTTTGTGCCAGTACCATACTGTCTTGTTGATTATAGCTTTTAATACTGTTTGAAGTCTGGAATTGTGATGCCTCTAGCTTTGCTTTTCTTTTGCAACATTACTTTGGCTACGCAGGTCTTTTCTGGTTCCATACAGATTTTAGAATAGTTTGTTCTAGCTCTGTGGAGAATGTTGGTGTTATTTTGATAGGAATTGGATTGAATATATAGATTGCTTTGGGTAATATACATATTTTAACAATACTTGTTCTTCCAATCCATAAGCATGGAATGTTTCTCCATTTCTTTGTGTCCTATTCAATTCCTTTCATAAGCTTCCTATGGTTTTCAGTGTACACATCTTTCATCTCTTTGGATAGGTTTATTCCTGGGTATCTTACAGTTTTTGGTGAAATTATAAATGGTATTGATTCCTTGATTTTTCTTCCTGCTGCTTCATTATTGGTGTGTAGAAATGGAACTGATTTCTGTACATTGATTTTCTATCCTGCAACTTTACTGAATTCATGTATCACTTCTAGCAGTTTTTTTGGCAGACTCTTTTGGGTTTTTCATGTAGAGTACCATCATCTGCAAATAGTGAAAGTTGACATCTTCCTTGCCTTTTATATTTGTATGCCTTTTATTTCTTTTTGTTGTCTGATTGCTGAGACTAGGATTTCCAGTACTATATTGAACAAGTGGTGAGAGTGGACATCCCTGTCATGTTCCTGACCTTAGGGGGAAAGCTCTGTTTTTTTCTCCATTGAGGATGATTTTAGCTGTAGGTCTTTCATATATGGCTTTTATGATGTTGAGGTATGTTCAATCTGTACTTACTTTGTCAAGGGGTTTTACATACAAGAATGGATGTTATATTTTGTCAAAAGCTTCTTCTGCATCTATTGAGAAGATCATATAGTTCTTATCCTTTCTTTTAAAAATGTGGTGTATTACATTGATTGACTTGTGAATATCAAACCACCTCTGCAGCCCAGGAATAAATCCCACTTGATCATGGTGAATAATTCTTGTAATGTACTGTTAAATTCAATTTGTTAGAATCTTGTTGAGAATTTTTGTATCCAGGTTCATCAAGGATATTGGCCTGTAATTCTTTTTAGTGGGGTCTTTGTCTGGAATCAAGGTAATGCTAACTACATAGAATGAGTCTGGAAGCTTTCCTTCTGTTTCCATTTTTTTGAAACAGTTTGGAAAGAATAGAGATGAACTCTTCTCTAAATGTCTTGTAGAATTCCCCTGAGAAGCCATCTGGACTAGGACTTTTGTTTGTTGGGAGATTTTTGATAACTGTTTCAATTTCTTTGCTGGTTATGGGTCTTTTCAAATTTTCTAGTTCTTCTTGTTTCAGTTTTGGTAGTTTATATGTTTCTAGGAATTTGTCTATTTCTTCCAGATTAACCAGTTTGTTGGCATATAATTTTTCATAGTATTGTCTTATAGCTGTTTGTATTTCTGTGTTGTTGGTTGTGATCTCTCCTCTTTCGTTTGTGTTTTTATATATGTGGGTCCTCTATCTTTTCTTTTTGATAAGTCCTGCTAGTGGTTTATCAATTTTGTTTATTCTTTCAAAGAATCATCATTTAGTGTCATTGATCTGTTCTACTGTTGTTTTCATTTGTTTGTTATTTAATAATAATCTGCTCTAATCTTTATTATGTTCCTTCTTCTACTGGCTTTTGGCTTTATTTGATGCTCCTTTAGGTGTAAGGTTAGGTTGTGAATTTGGGAGTTTTCTTTCTTTCTTCTTGAAACAGGCCTGAATTGCAATGTATTTTCCTCTTAGGATTGCCTTTACTGCATTACAAAGGGTTTGGACTGTTGTGTTTATATTTTCACTTGCTGCTATGTATTTTTAAAATTTTCTTCTTAAATTTTATGGTTCATTCATTCTTTAGTAGGATGTTCTGTAACCTCCATGAGGGGCTTAAGGGGTCTCCAAATTTTTTCTTGTGGTTGACTTTATGTTTCATAGCATTGTGACTTGAAACTATGGTTGGTAAAATCTTGATCTTTTTGTACCTATTGAAGGCTGACTTGTGATGTGATCTATTCTGGAGAATGTTCTGTGTACACTCAAGAAGAATGTATATTCTTCTGCTTTAGGATGAAATGTTCTGAATATATATGTTAAGTCCATTTGGTGCCATGTGTCTTTAAAAGCCATTGTTTTCTTGCTGATTTTCTGCTTAGATGATCTGTCCATTGCTGTAAGTAGAGTATTAAGGTCCCCTAGTATTACTGTCAGTGAGTTTCTTAATTCTTTTATTAATAGATTTGTTTATTTGGGGGTTTCACGTTGGGGGCACAAATATTTACAATTGTTAGATCTTCGTGGGTAGTCCTCTTACTTAATGATATAATGCCCTTCTTCGTTTCTTGTTACAGTCTGGTTTAAAATCTAGTTTGTCTGATAGAAGTATGGCTACTCCAACTTTCTTTTGAAGTCCATTAACATAATAGATGATTCTCCATTCTCTAACTTTCAATCTGTAGGTGTCTTTAGGTAAAAAATGAGTCTCTTGTAGGCAACATCTAGGTGGATCTTTATTTTTTAATCCATTTTGGTACCCTGTGTTTTGATTAGAGTCCATTTACATTTAGAATAATTATTGAAAGATATGAATTTGATGCCATTTGTAACTTGTAGTGTTGACATTCCTAGTTGATGTTTTGTAGTCATTTGTAGTCTTTGTTGCTTTGGTCTTCTATTTTTTCCTTTTATTTTTTTTCTTCACCCAGAGAATCCCCGTTAGAATTTGTTGCAGGGCTAGTTTAGGGGTCATTAACTCCTTTTATTTTTGTTTGTCTGGGAAACTCTTTATCTTTCCTTCTATTTTGAATGACAGCTTTGCTGGATTAAAGCTGCATCTTTTTCCCATTCAGCACATTGAATATTTCCTGCCACTCCCTTCTGGCCTGCCAAATTTCAGTATACAGGTCTGCTACTAACCTTATGTGTCTACCTTTGTAGGTTAAGTACCTTTTGTCCCAGCTGCTTTCAAAATTCTCTCTTTATCTTTGTGTGTTCCAAGTTTCACTGTGATATGTCATGGTGTTGACCTGTTCTGTTGATTCTGAGGGGAGTTCTCTGTGCCTCTTGTACTTGAGTGCTTGTTTCCTTCCCTACATTAGGGAAATTCTGAACTATACATTGTTTAAATAAACCTTCTGCCCCTTTTTCCCATTCTTCTTTTGGGACTCCTATGATATGGATATTGTTTAGTTTTATGGATTCATAAGTTCTCTAAGTCTTCCTTGTGATCTAATAATTTCCTCTCCCACTTTTTTTCGGCCTCACTATTTTCCATAATTTTATCTTCTATATCACCTATTCTCTTCTCTGATTCTTTTTTTAACTTTTTTTTTTTAAGTTTACTTATTTAGTTTGGAGAGAGAGAGAAAGAGCACACGAGCAAAGGATAGTCAGAGAGAGGGAGAGAGACTATTCGAAGGAGCCCCCACACTGTCAGTGCATAGCCTGACCTGTGGCTCAAACTCACTAAGTGGAAATCGTCACCTGAGCTAAAATCAGTTGCTAGATGCTCAACCAACTGAGCCACCCAGGTGCCCCTTAAAATCTGTTCTTAACTCATGGGTTATACAAAAACAGATGGTGAGCTGGACTTGGTAAGTGAGCTGTAGTTTGCTAAACCCTGCTTCCAGGTTACAGTACTATTAGCAGTTCTTGCAGAGTTTCAGGAAAGAGAACATGGTCTTATAGCACAAGGCACAGTCATCCATGCTCAGAATGTTGCCATATAATAGAATCATCGGAACAGTTTTGTAATTAGCATGCCCATATAATATTCCTGGCACATGGTGCCTTGATGCTCTGTAGTTTCATTTAGCTCAATCAGGCCCTCTATGAAGTTGTTAGTAATCAGTAAACAGTATCACTTCCACTACAGAAATTCTAGATTAATGAACTGTATTATAGACAGTCTGATCTTTTGCCTTGGGTAAGCTTTTGAAAGCTTTTCCTTCTTTCTACTCCAGACCTGCCATCTGTGGCATGTGAACTCAAGTTTTCCATGTAGATCAAGCCTCTCACAGTCCTTGATGGCATATGGCTAGGTCTCTAATTTATGTGTACTGTCTAATTAAGAAAGCAGAGTTTTGCTAAAGATATCAGGCCAAACTTTGGTCAGTCTGGCTGCATATTAAGTATTGCTGGTCAGTTTTCTTTAAATCCTAAGAATTTCAAGACTCTAGACATTTTTTTCCAAGAATTTTATTCAATATGGAGTCAGATAGAGATGAAAAGGACAGAATATAGAGAGGAATAGTTGAATTTATTAAGGCCTAATATTCTTAAATTCTTGTCTGCCATTTTTGAATCTATATGCCATTTCTTTGTTGTTTAATCTAGTTTAAAAGTTCTTTTTTTTTTTAAGTTTATGTATGTATTTTGGGAGAGAGAAAGCATAAGTGGGGGAGGGACAGAGAGAGAGATGGAGAGAGAGAGAATCCAAACCAGGCTTCATACTGTCATCCTGAACCCCGACATAGGGCTCAAACTCATGGACCATGAGATCATGACCTGAGCTGGAATAACTGATAAGCCACTCAGATGCAGAAATAACAAAAGTTATTTCTGATTTCGAACAAAATCATGAAAATCATTATAGTCAACTTTGACTATAGAAGATGTATAAAAGTACATGTTTGTAAATTTTTGTAAACATTTCAAATAAATATTTTAACTTTTACTACTTACACAGGATTATATTCTATACCTGTGTTCACACAAATATACACACAGGCTGTGTATGTAAGCATTGTGCCTGCCCTTCTTGGGATCTCTGTATAGAACTTGCCTCATCAGTGCCTAAAGAAGACTATAGGAACATTATGTTTTAGGATCCATAAGTCATGATTCCCTTAGTGGTAGTACAGTCAGTTGCACTGTAACATGACATACACATTCCTAAAAATTGCCGCACCGTGCAGAATTGTACAACAACACGGCGCTTATGAGAAAAATGAGTCAGGGCACAACACTCAAAAACTCCATCAGGGACATTAAAAAGAGATAGGAACCTAATAAAAACAGCAGAGTTTTATACATGTTAAGTGATTAAAAAATATATAAGGACTATAATAAATATGGTATTTTGCCTTGAAAAAGATCTCAAGGTTGCTTGGAAGTTGGTGTTGGTGTACTGAGTGAGCTACCATAATAAAAGACCACATACTGGGCACCTTACGCAACAGAAATCTATCTCGCACAGTCCTAGAGGCTGGCAGCCCAGGATCCTAGAGTTGGTTTCTCCTGAAGCTTCATGCCTTGGCTTGTATATGGCCACCTTCTCCCTGTGTTGTCACATGGTCTTTCCTCTGTGCACGTTTATATATCCCTTCCTCTTCTTTTAGGACACCATTTATGTTGGATTAAGATCCCACTCTTGTAGCCTCATTTAACTGAACTGCCTCCATAAAAGGCATTTTTTTCAAATATAGTCACGTTGGGTGTTAGAGCTTCACTGTAAGAAGTTCGGGAGAACAGAAGTCCACTCATAAGAGTGTCGGAGGTTTTATAGCTTATAAATTACTATGAAATGGTAGAAGGAGGATGATCTGAAATTTGAGAGAAAAGTTATGACACCAGGTGGGTGTGTCCCATCATATGTCAGCTGAGGTAACTTGGAGATGTTTGAGACGGGTGCGTGTATGTGTATATGTGTGTTTTGTGTATTCCTACACTACTCGGGTCAACTGAGCACATTTCTGCATTCACCGAGTGTTTCTGGCAGAGAAAATCACACAGAAGCCAATAAAAAATTTGTATTGTGCTTATATAACAGTGAAACATATCAGTACCAGTCTTAACAGCCTCACTGATAGCACAGGGTAGTGGTGCAGGGGATGGGCTCTGGAGCCAGGCAGTCTGACTTCACGTCTTCCCTCTCAGAAAAATCTGTGGGATATTTGGGAGAGCCAGTTAGTCACCCTAAGCTTTAGTTACTTCATTTGTAAAACAGGCATGCTGGTAGTGCCCAACTCATAGGGTCATTGGAATGACCACATGCCTTAAAGTATGAACTGTTTGGAAAGGTATATTGTGCACAAGGGGGTAGTGAATGGTAGCTAGCTACCATCAACACCATCGTGCTGTCTGTTGTTAGTCAAGTTGGTATAACAAGAGCAGGGGCTAATAGCTAGTAGTCTGTCATAACCATGCAATGGAAAAGCTGTAGGCATGTTACACGGCACAGGCAACTCTGGTATCTGTTGTTTTGGGAGGGAAGCTTCAAGAAGATGCAAGGAGAATAGGTTCTTAATTTAGAATAAAGCTCTGTTATTCCGTGGAACTCCCGAAAAGGCAGAGTCATGGTGATTCGCAGGACTGTCAGCTTGGGCTTTACTTACAAGAAAAAGATGCAGAATTCATTGGAGTTCAGAGCGTCAGACCTTCTGCTTGCTGCTGTGTAGCGATGTGACAGAAGTGGGTGAGAAAAGGTGTCCTACTTCAGCAGGGAATGATGCCCGCTGTGCTGCTAGAAGCCAAAGCTTTTGAAGCACCACATGAGAAATGTCAGAACACACAGTGAATATCTTTGAACCACAGAGATTTAAAATTTGCCCAGGTGATTCTGAGGAAGGCACAGCTTGTCTCTGCCAGGGGGGAGAGAGGAACAAAGCTTGGAGCTCAGCGGTGCCCCACCTCTGCTAGGGCTGGGACAGTCCCATCAGCCTTAGGAGGTCGGCATGGCTTCTGGGTCTAAGAGTTCGCTGTTAAATGTAATATTTATTGGCTACCTCCCATGTGCAGGTGAAGGAGCTATGGAGGCACTTGATCTTGAACAGATTTGAGGTTGGTAATCAAATGTGGCTGATTCATGTCCAGGCTTAAGCTATTTAGCCCTTAGCGAGTAATTTAGCTTTGCTAGGTGCCAGGTGCCTCTTTTGAAAAGGAGAAATAACTCCTATTTATAGGGTAATCCTGAGGATTCAATGAGAGGGTATGTGCATCTTTTAGTGCCTATTTCTCTTTCAACTGGGTTACAAAGTTGAGTAAGCAACAGTTTTTGACTTATGGGGACTCATAGGGGCCATTGATTCTCCATATTTGTGAAGTTGTCCAGTACCTAAGGATGGGGAGATATAACCTGTAATACTTATGTTGATGAGACTCTTTTCTAGAGCCTCTTCCTTACTGCTCTAGCTGTGGGGTTTTCTGGGTCTTCTATCTTAATATGCTATCAGGAGAACCATATTTTGGATTGTTTAAAGAGCAAGCGCTTTGTTGCTTCCTCTTTGAGTCCAGTCTGCCTTGTCCTCTCTTTCTGTTCTTCTTTTCCTTCTCCCTGCATCCCTCCCTCCCACCTCCTGCTGTTACAGGGGCAGGTGCCTTCTGCTTCCTCCTGGCTGTTAACCCTTCTGTGATTAACTTGTGGGGGCTATATCCCTTGTCAAAGGGTGGACAGGAGGCCTCATAGAATCCTCGACCATTACTTATTTGACTGTAACTGTCTTAAAACTTGGCAAATTGCACTTGACTCCTCTCTCTTTGAATATAGCAAATCTACTAACTCCCTACTAACAGAGAAGGTGAAAGTGTTTGTGTGTAAGATGGCGCTGTGGGGGGAGGCGCTTGGGCAAAGCAATGGGAGGTCCAGCTATTTCCTCTTTTGGAAGATTTGGGGAGATTCCCAGTGACTTTTGGGGAAGCAGGTCTTAGAGGTTTTTGTGTAGGTCTTCCCCAATCTAAATTCATAAATGAGCCCTCTATGAGATTGTAAACTTAAGTAAAAGCAATAAAGGCCAATTACTCAGCAGCAAGTTGAGCTGCTGGCATTGTGTATAGGGCTGTCATGCTTTGAGAGAATTAAGATATTTTAGAAAAATCACTTTAAATTTGCTCAGTATTTCGTATTTTGCCTCTATACCATCTTGTAGCAGTTGCCAACTGATGGGAGGTTATATTTTGCTCTTAGGACTCAACTATGTAGAAGGGTGTGGTACTGGCTGCAGAGTCGATGGTGTGAACGAGACCGTTGGTGTAGCATCATACACTCCCTCAGTCACAGGTCATCACTAGCAGAATTGGCATTAATGGCTAGTGTACAAGTCTTGGGTGTATCACTTAGTGCTTCAGGGTTATGATAACTCCTGTAGTTAGTCACAGAAGGAATAAAATTGAATATTTTCATCTTATGTATGAATATATAACAACTAGTTTTCTTGTAGGTGTTAGTGGGTACCTGTGCTGGTAGGAGATGCAGACCCCAGGTAGGGAGAAAGATGTTTATTGAGGTTATGTCATATTCTGGGTACTGTAATGGGGCCTTTGCAGTTAATCCTCATAGCTACCCTCTGTAATATGTTAGGTATTACAAGCCCTTCTTAGTCATGTCAGAACTGAAGCAGAGAGAGGTAGAGTAACTGAGCGCCACTCAGCTAAAAGGTGACAGCTGAGATTTATACTCAGGCTTGCCCAAACCCTGGGGGTTTATTAGAAAAAGCTCAGGAACACTACATGTTACCACATTCAGAAAAAATACAGAAAGGGTCACTTTGGTGTTCTATTTGCATATGGCAGTCTCCTTTCCTTTCTCCCTCCATTTATGAAAGATTGGAATTAAATTTTCTTGCTGTCTCTGGCATACCAGTTGCACTTTTAGTTATTCTCTACTAGCACACTTCGCTTGGAAACTTGTTATTTTCCCTATTTACATTTCTCTCTGCTATTAAACTGTCCAGCACCTTGACTGCTGGAACTGCCTTACTCTAAATCTTTTCATCCCCACAGGTCAGTACAATGCCCGGTGCTTTGTAAGATCCCAGTAAATGTCTACAGAATGAATCAATTATTTAAATCAGGGACTGGACTGAACCTCTAGGGACTGAGGGACTGAATTTAATTAAGAAGAAACTCAAGTTTGATGTCTTCAAACAGTGGTAGGAAGATTAAGGTGGGAGGGAGGAGGTAAGAAGGGCTTCTGGAGGAGGTGACACAGCTGGATTTATAAGGATGACAGTGTCCAGGTAGAGAAGAGAAGGAGGGTGCCAAAGGCCACTCCAGGCAATGGAACCCACCCAAAGAGCAAGGTGGGCGTGGGGAACCCCAGTCAGCATGAGTGGTGAATAGGACAGGGGGAGCCGGGAGGCAGCGGCATCCTTATTGCCAGGTGAAGGCCCTGGGCATCTCCTCCTATGCCTTCCTGTCTGTGGAACTAGGGCCATCTGACTTTCTGTTATAAAATGTCCTTGCTTTGCCTACATTCACAAAAATCTCATGTTTACTAAGTGTTTGGCTCGTTGCCGAATGAAATTGGTGTTTATTGCCAATGCATTATACCAATGTATGACTCAGTTTGAGCCCTTGTATTTCTTTGTTCGAAAAAAGATTTTGCTCATTGAACATAAATCTCTCATTGGTTAGACATATGTAACAGAGATGGTCTTGAGCAGGCACATTCTGTGTTCCTTGTGAAGTCTGTCTTCCTGCCTTTATCTTATCTTCTGAAGAGGATAATATAGTGCTTAGAATCCACGTAATGACTTCTCCCCTTTTCTTTCTCACCTCCCATACAAACATGCAAAATTAAACATCCAAAGGAAAAAAGAAAGAAAACCACATTATGTTATCACCTCACTATTAGCTATATCAGCTGCGTCATATTTTACAGAGAAAAAATCAGGGTAAGGGACCCATGATAACTGGTAGTATCAGCACTATGCAATCAAGGTTCAACACTTAAAAAAAGGACATGTGGTCAGAAAAACATGAACATGCTTTTATGGTTTGGGACAATTGAATATTAGAAATCAAGATTGTCCCAGAAAATCCAGAAGGAAATCATGGACCCACATGATTGAATTCACTTCAGTTTCCCAAATGGTTTCAAAGGACTTTATGTGGCAGGGGCTGGGTGCTGGGGGATTTAAGGTAAAAGGAAAAAAATTGCTGTTCTCTGGCATTCAGAGTGTAGGAGGGCAAAAGGCACAACAATTTAGAAAAGATTTGCAGAGCATCCAGCTCTCCCTGGAGACAGGGCTGAGTCATTGGACCGTAATGAGTACTTGTGGGTTAGCAAACCAAAGTTGGGATAAATAAATCTAAGAATTGGCCTATGTAAACAGCATGTTACAAATGCATTTATGATGGATTTGGGGACAGAATTAATACTGAAGTATATAAAATATTGAATTTTATTTACAGAATTTTTATCTTTCAAAAGAACAAATTTGCCTCATGATATCCACGGAATAACAAGTGGCCATCTTGTAACGGGATTCTGTCAGAACTCCCTACGATGAAGCATGTACCCTTAAGCTTCCCAGTGTTTATTGCTGTTTTGGGTGCTAGGAGAGTCACTTTGCCTGCAAATACCTTACCTATGGGGAAGCTTATTTGGTGCAACCAGCTTTCATCCAGAGCCATCACTGATCTTTCTTTTCTGTTTCCTTTTCTTCTCTGTGGGTGGGAGGCAGAGGATTGGGATAGGTGAGGAGCTGGAGGGGTGGGAATAGCTTTCTAGATTACATCAGGTCCAAACCAGTGATTTGAAGATTGGGATACTGTTTGCAGTAAGAAATTCTCAGTGTATGGGGATTGTGGTTCACGTGTGATCTGTGAGGTATGAGAGGCACCAGTCTGCACCTGCAGCCCTGGTTGACATGTCCACACAGATTTCAAGAAGTAGCCAAATACAGACTTTCCTCCAAAGTGATTCTTCACATGTACTTTTCAGCGGATACTCTTGTTTTTCATCTGTTACTCATTGAATTGGCAGTTCTCATGAAATGTTTTCTCTCTCATTATGAATTTTAGTTGTGGAAATGTATCCGACCTGAATTGATTTTCGTTATTTAATTCTGAAATAGGACTTGAACTTATGTGTGTCATTTCAGTTTGATTGATTCAAAATACAATATTGTTTTATCTTAAGTTATGAAGGGTTCACATGAATCTTGGATAAACCTCTTGTGTTCTAAAATCTAAAAGCTTTTCTTGCTTCATGAATTTAAGTGTTCTTATTTCTCTTTCTTCCCAATAGTTAGATGGTTCAATAAGCATTTTTTTGAAGCCTTTACTACATGCTGGGTTCTGTATCAGGAGGCTAGATAGATATTAGGACCTCTTTCCTTGATGGATTAGTGACAGTATCTCTTTATTTCACTCTCTAAACCTCAATTTCCTTATCTTTAAAACAGGGCTAATAATCTTAAAAACCTGACAGAATTGTTATAACAATTAAATAAAATAACTCTTAGAAAGTACCTACGATATGTCCTACTACATTTTAAGAATTAAGGAAAATTAATTACTTTAGATTAATTTAAATTTCTGTGTACTAGAGGATGACAAAATGAATTGAATCCCCCTGCCTAGGCAAATAATATCATTCCAAGTTTGCTTAATACCCTAGAGTACGGCACTACTCCCACCATGTGCTTTATTGAAGGCTTTATTTCTTTTCTTAATATTGCATATTTTTTTATTTACTTTTATTTTTTAAAGTAGTTTATTGTCAAGTTGATTTCCATATAACACCCAGTGCTCATCCCTACAAGTGCCCTCTTCCATGCCCATCACCCCGCTTCCCCTTCCCCCACCCCCATCAGCCCTTGGTTTGTTCTCGGCATTCAAGAGTCTCTCATGGTTTGCCTCCCTCCTATTTCCCCCCGCTTCTTCTCCCCCACGGTCCTCTGTTAAGTTCCTCTTGATCCTCCTATATGTGCAAACATATGGTAGCTGTTCCTTCTCTGGCTGACTTACTTCACTCAGCATAACTCCCTCAAGTTCCATCCATGTTGCTACACATGGCCAGATTTCATTCTTTCTCATTGCCATGTAGTATTCCATTGTGTAGATGAACCACAATTTCTTGATCCATTCGTCAGTTGATGGACACTTAGGCTCTTTCCATGTTTTGGCTATTGTTGAGAGTGCTGCTATGAACATTGCGGTACATGTGCTCCCATGCATCAGCATTTCTGTATCCCTTAGGTAAATTCCTAGCAGTGCTATTGCTGGGTCACAGGGGAGTTCTATGGTTAATTTTTTGAGGAACCTCCACACTGTTTTCCAGAGGGGCTGCACCAGTTTACATTCCCACCAACAGTGTAATCTCCCCACTGTTGTTTAACATAGTGCTGGAAGTCCTAGTGTCAGCATTCAGACAACAAAAGGAAATCAAAGGCATCAGAATTGGCAAAGAAGAAGTCAAACTTCCACTTTTCACAGACAACATGATACTCTACATAGAAAACCCGACAGACTCCACCAGAAGCCTACTAGAACTGATCCAAGAATTCAGCAAAGTTGCAGGGTACAAAATCAACGTACAGAAATCAGTTGCATTTTTATACACCAATAATGAAGCAACAGAAAGAGAAACCAAGAAACTGATCCTATTCACAATTGCACAAAAATGCATGAAGCCTTTTTTTCTATTAAATCTTTAACTTTTTAATAAAGCGTTGAAAAAAATTAAATGCTTTATTTCTATTAAATCCCCAAATATCTGGAGATGTAATTATATAGTAGGTGTGATATGATGGCTTTTGTGGAAGGAACTAAAACACATCATTTTAATTTCTAATTCTTGACTTTCTTTAAAGAAAAGCTTCTTGCTGGTTGGAGTAAGAACATGGCTTTCCAGCTTTCTGACTTTGGAAGTAGGATGTAATTTGAAACCACAGTCTGACTTGTCCAGCAGGATAAGGCCCTCATGGTGGAACTAGGAGGTTTATATCTTAGGCAAAGAAGTCGGGGCACACAGGGCCCAGTGGCATAGGAGTCTACAGTGCCAGCACTTACCAATTTGCTCAGACTCAGTTTTCTGAAACTTAACTAGTCAAAATAGGACTTCAGATTGAAATGGGAGCCATAGCGTCATCCTGCACATATAAGGCACTCACGCTTTAATAAAGGTTAGCTGTTATACTAATGGTCATTAGTAGTAACACTAATTATCACCAAAGCAAAGAAGGACCTTCTCTGTTTGGACTCACTTCTTGAACAAGTTTTAGCTTCTTCTAAGAATTTCATAAGGATTTATAAAAATGGCTTGTACTGCTAGTGCCATGCTTGTTCCTGTCCCTTTGCCTTTGCTCAAGCTGTCAAACCTCCTACCCCACCCCTGCTACCTTATCCACTTGATGGATATCTGCTTATTAATCAGGAGTTCATTCAGCTTCATTCAGCAAACTCTAGGCATTTATTAAGTGACAAATTTATGCCAGGCACCGTGCTTTACGTCTAGTGGAGATCATTATAACTTGTGTGGCCTCACTGACTCCAGGAAGGAGACACGTACTCCCATATTCTCTTTCTCCAAGTAGGAACTGACAATTCCCAGTGAACTCTTACTATAATAATAGTAATACAATAATAGTAAGAGTTCACTGCTTTCCTATTCTTTTTATCTGCTAGCCTATCAAGTTCTTTAGTGCGAAGAGAACATTATACTTCTGCTTGAATACCCAGCATCTAGGATTATGCCTGCATAAAGAAGGTGCCGGATAAATGTTTTTAGAGTGAATTAACACATATTTTAGGGCTAATGACCTTTGTTTTTGTTTCATGTTTTGCCCAACTGTATTTTGAGTGCCTACTGTATGCCAGGTCCTCCTTTCAGTCATTGGGACATAGTTTACATTTCCCTGGGGAGGAGAGAGTAAACCAATCAATCAAGTATTTAGGACAGTGGTTGGCTCAGAGTACTATGGAAGAGAATTCCTCCGTCATCGAGGTCATTCCTGAGGAGGTGGGGTTTGAACCAAGACCTGAAGGATGTGAGGAAACCTCAGGTTTCCAGAGGAGGGGCAGTTGCAGATATCTGATAAGGAATGCATCTGGCCTATGGGAGGTCTCAGGTGTCTCCGGTCGAGGGGAAGTGAGGGGTGACAAGTAGGTGAGGCAAAGGGGTGACCAGATTATGGAGAGCCCTGTAGACGTCTGGAAAGACTTGGTGCTTTACTCTGAGAAGAGAATGCACTGGAGGGTGTTAAGGAGCACTGTGGTCTGATTAACATCCTGACAGATTCACACTGGCTGATGTGTTCATCAGGTAAAAGCAGGCACAGGCAACCGGGCAGAAGGCTCTTGAAATAATCCAGGGGAGAGTTCTAGGTGACTCGAACCAAGATGGTGGCAGTGGAAGTAATGAGAAGAGTTCAGGTTCAGGATTTTTTTTTAAGTTTATTTCTTTTATCAGAGAAAGAGAGTGCAAATGGGGAATGGGCAGAGAATGAGAGAGAGAGAGAGAGAGAGACAGAGAGACAGACAGAGAGAGAGATTGAATCTCAAACAGGCTCTGCACTGACAGTGCAGATGTGGAACTTGAACTCATGAACTGTGAGATCATGACCTGAGCTGAAGTCAAGAGCTGGATGTTCAATTGACTGAGCCACCCAGGTGCTCCCAGGTTCAGGATTTTAAAAAAACTTTTAATTTTGAAAAATGTCAAACATAAAAAAGGAAACCAGTAGTTTAGTGGACACCCATATATTCATCAACATTTGACATATTTACATTACCTATGCCTTTTCGTGGTGAACCATTTCAAGGTAAATTACAGATGTTATGAGACTTTGTGCTTCAGCATAAATCTCCAGAAAATCAGGTTGTTCTCTTACAAATACAGAATACCATTATCATACCAAACTAATACATAGTATGTATTCAGATTTCCCCAGTTGTCCTCCCTGAGTTGTACTTCTTTCCAAATAAAATCCAATCAAGACTCATTCATTAGAGTTGGTTGTTATGTCTCTTAAATCTTCCCATTTCCCATTAACTTCATCAGTGTGAAATAATTTTAAACTGATAGAGAAATTTCAAGAATAGTATAAAGAAATCTTGTATAGACTTCATCCAGATTCACCAATTGTTAATGTCATATTGTACTTGCTTTACTATTTCTTTTGTGTAAGTTTCAGATCAGGATTTGCTTTGAAGATAAAGTAAACAGAATTTGCTGAGAGGTTGGTTGTTGTGAGAGAAAGTGAGGCTTCAAGGGTGACCTTCAGGTTTCTGGCCTGAGAAGTTAGACAGAAGGAGTTGCAACATACTGAGTTGAGGTAGGTGAGGAAGGAACAGGTCTGGGAACAAAGTTGAGATCTAAATATTGGTCACGTCGAGTTTGATATATCTATTACATGTCCATGTACAGGGGTACCATAGGCATCTAGGTAAATAAATAGGGGTTCAGGGACAAGGCTGCATCTTTTAATGTGGCAGTTGTCCATAAAGAGGGGGTGCAACAGCCCCGAGACTGTAAGATCAGCAAGAGTGTGAGGGTAGGCAGAGAGGATGACTGAAGACTGAGCCCTGTAGTGTGCTTGTGTTAGAGATGACAGAGTTGAAAGGGGCTGATAAAGGGACCTTGCAGGAGGCACACACAAGTAGAAGGAGATGATCACCTGCGTCACACACTGCTGATGGGTCATGTAAATTGAGGATAGTGTAATGACCATTGAACATGGTTATTTGTATCACAGAAGTCAGTGTTGTCTTTGACGAGCAGTTTGGATGGGGTTGTGGCAGTGAAACCTCAACCTAAGAAGGCTCAAAAGAAAGTGGGAGGAAAGAAATTGGAATATGGGAACTCTCAAGAAGTTTATTGTAAGAGGGTGGTTTGGAGAAAGAGGGTAGTAGATGGAGGAGGAATGTTCAATGAAGTTAAAGATTTTTTGTTTTTAAGAAGGGAACAATTACGGAGTGTGTGTATGCTGATGCTCCAGCAGAGAGGGAGAAATGGAAGAGGTGAGAGAGGGGGAGAGGTAAGAGCTCTTAGCAGCGCCTGGGATGTGGTACATGCATACCAATTGCCTCAGAAGGGAGCGTGGACAGTTCTCCGTGGCAACGGGAGGGAAGCCAGACTCCCTGGACCAAGATGCAGGCAGGTAGAGTCATGTTGAGAGCTCGTGGCGAGTCCAGGGATTGCTTGTTTCCTCTTAGTGAAACAGAAACAGGGTAATCAGCAGAGAATAAGGAGGGAGGAGGTGGTATTAAAATCTTGAGGAGAGAGGACACATGAAATAATTGCCTGAAAGTGGATTTACTAATTTCTGTGGATGGAATATGTTTTTCTGTGTGGGGGATGGCAGGCAGTGAGGGCAGTTAGGGGCATGAATAAATTGCCTTCTTTAGGAATGAGGTGTCGGTAGAGTGTGGTCACCCATAGGTCATCCTCTCTATTCAGAAAGTTGGGATTAGAGTTGGGATCAGCCCTCACAATGCAATGAACGGCTTCTTCAAGAAAAACTAAGTTAAAAGTAGAGATTTAGAGCATTGCCTCAGGCATTTGTCAAACCAGACTGCAAATGGTGTTAAGCAGTGTTATGGACTGAATGTTTGTGTCCCTCCTAAATATATATATTGAAGCCCCAACCCCACAGTGTGATGGTATTTGGAGGTATTAGGTTTAGATGCAGACAGTCATGAAGGGTAGTACTTGTGTGATGCGATCAGTCCCCTTTTAAGAGGAGGAGGAGACATCACAGTTCTCTCTCTCTTCTGTTCACACCAAGGGGCCACCTGAGCACACAGCTAGATGGTGGCCATCTATCTGTAAGTGAGGAAGAGGGTCTTGAATGAAAATGGAATCTGTTGGCCCTTTGATCATGGGGTTTCTAGCCTCCAAAGCTGTGAGAAATAAATGAGTGTTGTTTAAGCCTCCCAGTCTGTGGTATTTTATTAGAACAGTCAGAGCTGACTATGACAACCAATTGGCATTTACTCATTCTTTATCCTTACCACATTCACCATCTACAGGAGCTATCTCCTAGGGGAGGAAGAGTAAGTCACTTACATCCTTCAGTCGGTCTGCAACTTTGGAGATACTGAGGAGACAAAACTGACCCATGGAGCCTATTTTGCAGGTGGTTACCTTTAAGGAGAATGCCCCCATCTTAATAAAGCACTATTGTATCTTTTAGTTCATTATCCTGTGAGCTGCTGAGGTAGTAAATTCTTGTTAAATTGGATGATACTCCATTCCAAACTCCCTTCTGTCCTAAGAAATTCTGTACCACACGCTGAAGATTCTTAAGCTGCCACATGGATTTCTCCTGAGCTTTGGATGATTTGATGTATTAGATATTTTTATTTAATTTATGCTTTTAATTTAAAGAAACACATCCAGATATGCCTGTAGCTAGCCAGTCAGTTTTCTTAATCTGCATATAAATAAGAGAGAAGGAAAAAAAAGCAAGCTGTGTTTTTTTTTCCTTTCCCAGTTTTTTCTCTTTATATGAACATTGTATCCCCATTACATGTTTTAGATCCAAGTTTACCCCTTTAAAAATAAGGACTTCATTAGGAAGAACATTAAATAAGCAAATCAAAAACTATAAGGGATGCATTTTCATAAAATCTCATGAGTATAACTTTTTGATACTTAAAAAGTAATCTATGCCTCTGATAATTATTTCAAATAAAATCCTTTTTTTACCTAATGTTATTAAATGTTTAATTAAATGTTTTCAAGATATGATTTAATGGCTCAACTCAAAAATTATGTGCAAATATAGTAAAGTTTTAATCTCACTAGCAAAAAATAATTCTTTGAGTTAATTTTAACTTTTTATTATCAAACATGCTGTGTGCCACCTGGGTGGCTAAGTCGGTTAAGCATCTAACTCTTGGTTTCAGCTCAGGTCATTGTCTCACAGTTGATGAGATTGAGTACCACATCGGGCTCTGCACAAGCAGCATACAGCCTGCTTGGGATTCTCTCTCTCCCTTTCTCTCTGCCTCTCTCCCTCCCTTTCTCTTTCTTTCTCTCTCTCTCCCCCCACCCAACCTCAAAAATAAATAAATAAATATTTTAAAAATGTTAACATGTGCAGCAAAGAAGAGAGAATAGTGTAATGAATTTCCATGAATCCATCATACAGCTTCAACTATGATATACATTCTGCCATCTCCTTAAGCTGAAAGCCATAAACATTATTAAAAACCTTAACAGACAAAACATTAGTATATGGAATGTGGGTACAAGATACTATGCTTAATATACTTTAGGGTGGAGTCTCCAAATTAGAGACCTAGGGCTGCAAAGGTTTGAAACTGCCCTTTTTTGTACTTTTTTGATCAGTTCCCTGTGGTCTCAAGTTCACAGGGCTTAGCAATTCTTGTTCAGCCCCATCCTTACTTGTTACGCTTTGGTGAGAAGTCACTGCTGAGAGTTCTCTGCACATTCTGTCCCAGCTTCCTCCCCCGCTTTTTTTTCCCACAAATTCTGTTCCAGCTTCCCCCCCTCCCCCCATCCCCCTTTTTTCTCTGCTTTTAACTCTTTTTCATTTCTTGCAAGTCCAGCTTAGGTACCTTCTCCTGGAAGGTCTCTTCTCATCACCCTGCCCCTTGTGACACAGGTGTACCTTCCTGCATTCCCATGAGAGCCCTGCCTCTCTTCCTGCCTCTGCCCTAGAGTAAAAATCTAAACCAGTCACCCTGGCCTGCAAGGCTCTGCATCATCTGGATCTTGGCGGTCTACCTCTCTGACTTCATCTCCTCTCACACGGCTCCAGTGACATCGATGTGCTCTTGAAGGCCAAACCCATGCCTGTCAACAGGCCTTTACACTTGCTGTGTCTCCCGTGTTCTTACTGCTTTTTATTTATTTATATTTTTTTTGGTCTGCTTATTCTGTCAATTGCTGAGGAAAATGTTTAAAATCTCTTGGTATGATTATAGATTTTTCTGTTTTTTTCTTGTCATTCTATTGCATTAAAAATATTTAAGACTATCCTTTTAGATATATAAACATTTAAAGTAATAATGACTTCCTGTTAAATTGTTTTATTAACATGAAGCAATCCATATTTAATCATGCTTTTTACCTTAAAGTCAATGTTGTCATATTAAAATAGTTTTATTTTAGTGGGTATTTGTGTGATACATCTTTTTCTAAATTTTTATTTAACTCTTTTGTATTCTTGTGTTTTAGATGTGTTTCCTGTCATTACATATGGTAGGATTTTGTTTTAACTCAGTCTTAAAATATTTGTTCTCTTTCTTTGCACTGAAGCTTAACCCACATACACTTAATATCATTTTTCAATGCTTTTAAATCTCCATGTCAGTTTGTGCTTTCTGTTGTTTTGTCGGTTTGACATTTCATCTTCACTCCTTTCTTGACTTCTGCTTTTATTGTTTTTATAATTCCATTTTCCCTCCTGGTTTTGAAATTATATTGTCAATTTTTAATTATATGGTAGTTACCCTAGAAATTACAATGGGTTTATCTAAGTTCTCAAAATTGAATGGCAATCCATCTTTTACCCTAGTCTCAGAAAACCTGAGGTGTGTATAATACTTTAGCTCCATGTACCCACTCCTGATTTATGTTATTTTTTCATGCCTCTTATGTGATTTTTAGCCTTACAGATATTATTAACCTTAAAGAACTTTAAAGTCAGTGTTCTTTTAGATTTGCACATATATTTACCATTTTCTTTGCTCTTCATTCTTTTTTGCACTTAGACCTTCCATCTAGAATCACTTAATTCTTGTATGAAGATCCTTGAGGCTTCCTAGGGATGAAATCTTTCAGTTTTTGCTGTCTGAAAATAAATATATTTTTCCTCATTCTTGAAAGATTTTTCTCTGGGTGGAGAACACTAGCTAGGCAGTTACTATCTTCCTGCACATTGGTGATTTCATTCTACCGCCTTCCTGCTTACCTTGTTGCTATATAGAAGTGATTTGTTGCTGTAGAGAAGTTGATGTCAAGTCTATCATTCCTTTGAAAATAATGCCTTCCTCCATCCCCTTATGGCTTACGAATTTTCTCTTAGTCTTTTTGTCTTTCTATACTTTCACCATATGCAGTGTATAAGTGTCGTTTAAAATTTTTTTATTCTTAAGATTCACTGGGCTTCATGAATCTATGGATTGCTGTCTTTAATCAGTTCCGGAAAATACACACCATTACCTCGTCAAATATTACCTCTTTCCTAACTTGTCTCTTTTCTTCTTCTGAAACAATTAAATATATTTTAGATCATCTCACACTGTCTTCAATGTGTCTTAACTTCTGTTTACTGTATTTCATTTTTTTTTCCTCTGGCTGAATGCTAAATATCATCTAACCTAGTTTTTAAATCACTCATTCTCTTATTATTTCTAATTTATTATTTCTTTCTCTCCTAGTTTTTAATCTGGTTGTATTTTTTATTTGTAGAAGTGTTCTTTTAAAAACCTGCCTCATCCCGAAATACAAATCAAAACCACACTGAGATACCACCTCACGCCAGTCAGAGTGGCTAAAATGAGCAAATCATAGAACTCTAGATGCTGGCGAGGATGTGGAGAAACGGGCACCCTCCTACACTGTTGGTGGGAATGTAAACTGGTACAGCCCCTCTGGAAAACAGTGTGGAGGTTCCTAAGGAAACTAACAATAGAACTCCCCTATGACCCAGCAATAGCACTGCTAGGAATTTACCCAAGGGATACAGAAATGCTGATGCATAGGAGCACATGTACCCCAATGTTCATAGCAGCACTCTCCACAATAGCTAAAACCTGGAAAGAGCCTAAGTGCCCATCAACAGATGAATGGATCAAGAAGATGTGGTTTATCTATACCATGGAATACTACATGGCAATGAGAAACAATGACATCTGGCCATGTGTAGAAACATGGATGGACCTTGAGGGTGTTATGCTGAGCGAAATAAGTCAGGCAGAGAAGGACAAATATCATATGTTTGCACGTATAGGAGGATTAGGAGGAACTTGACGGAGGACCAAGGGGGAGAAGAAGGGTGGAAATGGTGGGGGAAAGGGAGAGAGGCAAACCATGAGAGACTCTTGAATGCTGACAAAAACTGAGGACTGATGGATGTGGGGGGGGAGGAGGATGGGCATGGAGGAGGACACTTGTGGGGATGAGCACTGAGTGTTATGTGGAAACTAATTTGACAATAAACTATTTGTAAAAAAAATAAATTAAAAAAATAAAAATAAAAACCTGCCTCATCCCTTTTTATAGTTTTCTGTTCTTGGCAGGTACATTTAACCTGGTCTTTCTTTACAGAGAGTAAAAACATAGTTGTTCTATAATCTGGGTTTGACAGTTCCATTATCTGAGTCTAATACTGATTCTGATTCATGGTACCGTTTTTCCTGTATGTGCTTTAATTTTGTGCTACTCTTTGTTCTTAAAAAATATTGGTGTGATTCTTGAGGCCTAGAAAGGAGACTTTATGCTTATGCTTCAGTCAGACATTTTCAGATACTACCAATCCAGGATCCCCTTAAACAAAATCCATGGTTAAAGGTGACCGGGACCACCAAGGCATAATGAATTTAGATTATAGTTACAGTTGTGGGTCTTTGACTGTAACTTCTCATGGAATTGTTTTCCCCCTCCTGTTCTTCTTAGTATCAAGGCAACCATCCCTATAGTTCCCCAGAGTTAGGGGTAGGAATAGGATTTCTGTATGGTTCATACTCCTGTTATGGATATAATCTCTAGGGTCTGAGCTTAACGTAAAGATTGTCCCCTATAATATCTGCTGCTTTGTGTCAGCTCTTCGGCTTTGATTTGCCCCTTTCCTTCAGAAGCTGCCAAAGCAGAAACCCAGATTTACTGGCCATGGCAGATGCCCATGGGCTAAAAAGAGCTGTAGTACTCTGCTTAGGCCTCTAAGTTCCTACGCTTTTTTTCAGATGTTTTCCTGATAGCTTCTTACTGTCTTGTCACGTCAGCTGCTTTTAGGGATTCTTTTGAATGGAGAAGTTTAGTAGTTCTTGATAGGTCACAGTAGCAAGGAATTCTTCTCAATAGCTACATCTGCTATTTCTGGAAAAAGGAGGTATTAGTAAGACTTTAAATCTAATAAGTATCATCTACTAGGAGAAAGATTGTGTGTGTTATGCATAAATAAGTTTTGAATGTGATAAAAGATTTTGAAAACTAGAATTTTTGTACACTTTTATTTATGTGATACATCATTTTAATATTGATGTGAAGTTTAGCAAGGTCAGTTTGGCCTTGTATCCAGCGTGACTTCCAATTTTAACCACAGCAATTTCCTAAAACTGCATACAATGACTTTCCTAATGATCCAATGAAATATCCATCTATGCCAAGCACCCGCAGGATACAGTTATGGTATTAGACAGGTCTTGAGGGACATGGCCTTTCAAAGACATGGAGGACATAAATCTGCCTACATTGGTTTCTGCTGGACATTAGGCAAAGCCTGACAAAAAGATTTTTGCCTAACATGCACCAGAAAACAATGCAGACAAGGCCTGCTCTTGTGAAGTAATGCCCAGGCAAATGTATATGTAATCTTATTTGGCTGGTTTGAGAATGCTGGTTCTACGCAGCACAGATTGATTGAGTCGGTGGTGTTAGGCACCAAATCTCTTAGAGGGTGGGAATCTCGAATAAAATTTGGCATCTTAGAAATAGAAGTTAATGACAGTGTGACAAGTGTGGGTAGGTAGGACAGGGAGAATACTAGAGTCAGGTGTGAGTGAGTAGAGTATGAGGACTGACAGGCATACCCTTATGATAAGGGAGGAGACTGCCCCTGGAAAGTGGTTGGGAAATGTGCCAACTAAAAATGGTTTGAGAGAAGAAATCACTTCAGTTCTGAGAATTAAGAAACATCCCCAGCCCACTGTGAATGGGGGCAAAGCCCAGCTGCCACTAGTTTTTCACCAACCACAGAGAATCTGTTGGGCCTCTCCTGCTTCTTTCCCATTTACTTTCTCTTTTGACTTTGAAGAAAGGGCTACAGTTGAACCAGATGCAATGAACTGAGACCTCTTGGTGGCCTCCCTAGGTCTTAGACCAGAGCAGTCATTCGGCCTTCAGAGAACAGTCCCAAAATAGGGGCCCTGAATATTGTTTGAACTTCAGGAATATAGGATAGTGCACAGTTGTAGTTGGTTGAAAGGCTACAAGATTAGTTTATTAATACAATTATTTACTATCTCATTCAGATATATCATTGTCATCCATGGATATGGAATGCACTGCCTGATTCAACAAAATGAATGCTGACTCTTGCTGGGGGATTGTAGGCACTGTGCATTTTTCCTCTTTGGTTATTGTTTTAGTAGCCTTTTGCCATCAAATTCAATAAATTCAGCGTGTAGTGAATGCCTCCTATGTGCCAGAATCTCTACTTATGTCATCTTACTTAATCGTCACAACAGTCCCATTGGGTAGATGATTTCATCTCAGTTTGGAAAGTAGCGCACTTGTGTGCAGGTGTGTGTATGTGTGTGTGTGTGTGTGTGTGAGAGAGAGAGAGAGAGTTGTGTTTTACACAAGTCAGAATCAGTATGTGACTGATAAATAACCACATACTTCTTCCTGTATACAACCACTGAGATTGTAACTTTATTTTTTTTTTAATTTTTATTTTATTTTATTTTTTTTAAGGTTTTTTTTATTTATTTCTAGAGAGAGAGAGAGACAGCGTGAGCGGGGGAGAGTCAGAGAGAGAGGGAGTCACAGACTGAAACAGCCTCCAGGCTCTGAGCTGGCACTCAGCACAGAGCCCGACACGGGGCTCGAACCCACGAACCGCGAGATCGTGACCTAAGCGAAAGTCGGACGCTTAACTGACTAAGCCACCCAGGCGCCCCGAGATTGTAACTTTAAAGCAGATGTTTTTTTTTCTAAATGTTTTATTTATTTCTAGGAGAGAGAGACAGAGACAGCGTGAGCAGGGGAGGGTCAGAGAGAGAGGGAGTCACAGACTGAAACAGGCTCCAGGCTCTGAGCTGGCAGTCAGCACAGAGCCCGGCACGGGGCTCGATCCCACAAACCGTGAGATCATGACCTAAGCAAAAGTCGGACGCTTAACCGACTAAGCCACCCAGGTGCCCCTAAAAGCAGATTTTAATGGAGCTGAATTCCTAAGTAATTTCTAGCAAAACTGCCTTTAGGGTTGACTTTCTCTAAAGCTGCCTTCAAGGTATTACTTATTTTTTTTTTTAATTGTGGAGTCATAATATAATGAATATTCCCAGGGAGCTGCAATAAGACTATGTATTTAAAAGAGAAATGTTGTTTAGGTCTCTCATCTCTCATGTTTTTGGTATGGAAAGTACCGGCACCTTGCAGATGGTTTTTCACTAATATGTTCACAGAAAAGTGTCACAATAGGGTCTGCATATATGGCATGTATGAGAGAGACAACATAGTGATAGCCTATTAACATACTCATGAGCAAATCCTAGAAGCACAGGTGCAAAGCTTCTGTAGGTCTTACCAAGACTAAATTTGATTACATTTCCTAATTTCTTTACACACAATTTCCCCGTTTCGCTGGGGATCTCTCCCTTATCATAGGATCCCATGGGCTCTTCAGTTTATTCCAACAACTCTGTTAAAATAGACAGTGATGTCATATCAGTCAGTTGGAACTGGATAACACTCTTTGAATCAAAATCTATTCACATACTTCAAGACTATTTCATTGAAGTGGGAAGTGCTAATTGGCAATTTGCTGTGGAGAATTTGGGACTAGATCTTTCCTTTTTCTATCCCACACATTAACAAACAAAAACAGCTGCAAGATATGTTTTTTGGTTTGTTTATTCTTTGTTTTATGGCATAAAATAAAGTGGTTAAAAGCAGGGCTTAGATTATTTTCCTTTGAAATGGTCAGAGGAAGTAGAAAATATGTAAGTAAATATCTCTAGATTAATGGCTGCATTCATTGACAGCTTGAGGAACATTCTGAGTGGAAGCAACTGGCAAAAGGGTTACCAGGGTTTTAACTCCTGTATTAAGAATCTAAGAAAAACAGGGACTTCTGCGTGGCTCAGTCCAATGAGCATCTGACTCTTGATTTTGGCTCAAATCATGATCCCAGGGTCATACAGTCGAGCCCCGTGTTGGGCTCTGTGCTGAGTGTGGGGCCTCCTTAAGATTCTCTCCCTCTCACCCTCTGACCCTCTCACCTGCTCTCTCTCTTTAAAAAAAAAGAAAAAAGATGGGGCGCCTGGGTGGCTTAGTCGGTTAAGTGTCCGACTTTCGCTTAGGTCACGATCTTGCAGTTCGTGGGTTCGAGCCCCGCGTCGGGCTCTGTGCTGACTGCCAGCTCAGAACCTGGAGCCTATTTCAGGTCTGTATCTCCCTCTCTCTCTGACCTCCCCTGCTCACGCTGTCTCTCTCTCTCTCTCTCCTAGAAATAAATAAAAATGTTTAAAAAAAAAAAAGAATTTAACAATAACAAAGGGCAAATCTATCTCTGCTGTGCTACAAAAGGTGGTTGATTCTTTGATTCTTCTAATTGACGTGGTAGTGAGTATGCAAGTGATTGTGTTCTTTGACCCGTGTAGGAAATACACGACTCAATGCGTCACTGGGGCCCAGCTATTAATAACAGTAGTTTTGCTCATCGAATGCTGAGCAAGTAGTACCTGCCTGAGTCTGGGTGGTGAGATTAAGGCCAGACTCTTGGTCACTCTCCTTATCATTGTGTTATTTTATTCATCTTAAGTATTCATCAAGCACTGTTGTGTTCTGGGCAGTAGGTACAGGAGAGATAAGAATATGGACCCTCAAGAAACTCTGTGTTCTACATTCTTCACCTGTCTGTCTCTCTGCTGAAGAGTGTTGCCCAGTGGTTAAGTGCTCAGTCTTGAAGTCAGACAGACCTGGCTTCAAAGACTCTACTTGCTAAACTCATCCTGTTGACCAAGCCATTTTTGCCACCGTCAGACCCCCTTTTTCCATATATACCAAGGGTGTAAAGCTGATCTTGTAGGTAAAGGGCTTTTTTTCAGTGCCTAAAGCATAACGAGTTTCCATGAATATGAACTATCTCTGCTCTTATTGTAGTCATGGTTATGATTGTATCTGGCCTCAGGGTTTGGGGAAAAGGAAAATAAATTCGAAGTATGTGGTTATTAGGTATGTCAGAGAGAAGAACCAGAGTCTCATAAACATACACTTCCAGCCCACGAGGGAAGAAGGTTAGGCTGATCCTTTGCAAACGTGGGACCATATGCTAATCTAACTTCTTTCCCCTTCCAGGGGTTATTTTAATTTACCCTTTTTTAGGTTCAAATATTGGATAGTTAGAGAAATAGACAGTGTGATTTACCCAGAATCTTCTACCATGTTAAGCACAGCTGTGCCTGGACCAGAGAACCTAAAGAGGGAAAAACAGAATTAGCTCTTTGTAGAAAATATCTGTATTTTGGATAATCCTCCCAAATATTTAGCCCAAAGGAAAAATTGCAGAAAGGCATTTAGATCCTTTAATAGAAGTTATCTTGAATGGCATAGCTTGCTAGTGGCAACTTAAGGTACTTTTTAAAAGAGAGAAAAGGAAGCATGCCATGTATGTCTCTGTCCTTTAGATATTCAAAGATGACACTTTGACTTATAATTCCAAAAAATCAGAACGAAACAGCATTCCTTTGCCCATTATAAAATTTTTTACAAACCATTTATAAACCATTCCTCCTTTATTTGATAAAAGCCATTCTATTTCAGTGAAAATTGGAATATTTTTAAGGTAATTGCAAGCTAGATTTTGCCTAAGTATATAATAGACATATCCATGTATTTTTTCTCTCCTTTGCTCATGTACCTTTAGGGAAGTTTTAGAAGATTGTCTGGTCCTCAAAAATAGTGATGACGGTGCTTATTAGAAATGTGTAACTGTGGAGCTACCCAGCCATAGACATGTAGGCAAAATTAATTATTTAGGGACTGTTCCATTTCTTATTTTATTTTCCAATGTGTTTATGCATATTATCATTGGTCTGAGAGTTGTGAAATCTGTGTTTGAATTCTAACTATCTTCCTAATTAGTATGTGTCCCTGAGCAAATCACTTAATTTTCCAAGTGTATTTCCTGACTCAGAAAATGGGAATAATGTAACATATTTCAGGAAGCAATTGTGAACTTTAATTAATACAGTATGTCAAATTTCTGTGTACATTCTTGGTATACTAGGGGTGCTTGATAATTGTTAGTTGAACCTGAACCAGTATATCTTTCAATTTTGTTTTCTCCATACTGGGATGCATAGTCCGACTTTCTGGGGCTGTCATGATACTGTATTAGCAGTTACCAGGGAGCTCATACTTGGTGGCGGCCACTGAGGATGGTGGCATTCTGCTCAGTATGAGGATATTATTTTGGTGATGGCTGGGACGCACCAATTTAGGAGATAGAAATGAGGCTGAAAACAAGAGAATAGTGCTGTTCCTTGCCAAGAGCCTATGCATAGTGAAGTTTCCTTGGCCTCTGCCTCCGTGGAGAGTACTGATTGTGTTGAATGCTCCTTCTTTTCTATTTTCTTTGGGCCAGAGGTAGTAGTGTCAGATCTTGACTGTGAAAACCCTTCATTGCCTCCTGGAGGGGTTGCAGGTTCAGAAAAGAAGCCTCCGTGAAGGCATTTGATATACGTGCAAATTAGTGTGATTAGTATAAAATTATTGAAATGAACTTGAATGGAGGGTAAATGAGGGTTTTTGTGTTAACCTGGTTTTTAGTCTCATTTTTGAAATGCAAAAGTAGAATATAATGGTAGTGTCACATTATTACTGCTAAAATTTCCTGAGCACTTACTTTAGGTAAGGTTCTGCTCTAAGGGCTTTATTTTTATTTTATTTTTAAAGGAAATTTCATTGTGGTAAAACACATATAAAATTTACCATCTTAACCATTTTAGTATTTATTTTTCCAATGTTGATGTTTTGTTTAATTTTGACAGAGAGAGAGAGACAGAGCATGAGCAGAGGAGGGGCAGAGAGAGAGAGAGAGAGAGACAGAATCTGAGGCAGACTTCAGGCTCTGAGCTGTCAGCACAGAGCCTGATGCAGGGCTCGAACCTACAAACTGTGAGATCGTGACCTGTGCCGAAGTCAGACGCTTAACCAACTGAGCCACCCAGACACCCCCCATCTTCACCGTTTTACATACATACGTATTGTACAACCAGCATCACCACCTGTCTCAGATCTCTTTTTATCTTGTAAAACTGAAACTCTGTACCTATTAAATACTAACTCCCCATTCTCATCCCCCAGCCCCTGGAAACCACAGCCTAAATTTGTGTTGCTATGAATTTTATTAGTCTAGGTTTCTCGTATCAGTAGAATCATACAGTATTTGTCCTTTTGTGACTGGCTTATTTCACTTACCATAAAGTCCTTGGGTTTACATCCATGTTGTAGCACATGTCAGAATTTCCTTCCTTTTTAAGGCTGAGTAATATTCCATGGTGTGTATACTGCATTTTGTTTGCTCATTCATCCTTCAGCACACACTTCAGTTGCTTCCAGGTCCTGGCTGTTGTGAATAATGCTGCTTTATGCATGGAGTACAAATATCTGTTTGAGATCTTGCTTCCAATTCTTTTGGGAAGAAGTACAATTACACAGCCAGAAGTGCAATTGCTGAATCTATGGTTATTCTATTTTTAGTGTTTTGAGGAACTGCCATACTGTTTTCTATACAGGCTGCACTATTTTACATTTCTACCCACAGTGAACAAAGGTTTCGGTTTTTCCACCTCCTCATCAACACTTGTCTTTCTTCTTCTCTCCCTCCCTTCCTCTCTCTGCCTCCATGCCTTCTCTCTCTCTCTCTCTCCCTCCCCCTCCCTCCTTCTCTCTTTCTCTCTCTCATTAATAGACATCTGTGTGAGGTTGAGGGCTTTATTTTAAACGTACTAACTTATTTCATCTGTTAACATTCTTGAGGAGAGTTATACTATCTTGATTTGATTTGAAACAAGAGGACACAGAAGGCTAGGGGTGTTGGCTGGTTAGCTGTGGAGCTGGGACTGAGTCTAAGCAGTGTGATTCTGGACCCTGAGTTCCTACCACCCCACCATCACAGCCTCTCTCATTTTACAGTCACTGCAGCAAATTAAACAATAGAGAAGTGTTTGTGATAACAACAGAGTTTACCCCCGCTCCAATCCTGTGTATGCCAGAGAATCAGTCTCTGATAAGTGTTGCATGTTTCCTTCCAAATATGGGTGTGTATATGTGTAGGGTGTGTATACACACTATATCTATACATATATTACAAATATTATATGTAACACATATATATTACACATATGTGTAATTTTTAAAGAGTTTATGCTTTACACTTTGTTCTGGTATTTATTGTTCTGTCCCACTTGTTTATTAAAGACATCTTTCTAGGCCAGTACATATACATGTAGCTCATTCTGAGTAATGACTACATTTGGAAGAAAGTTCATTTGTTTATCACTTCCTTATTGGCATAACCATTAGAACGAAGGCTTCAAGGAACATTCTTATGTGCATATTTCATGTTAGTTTTTTTTTCTAGAATAAATTCCTAAAAATGAATTCTGTGTTAAAGGGTATATATGTTTTATGTGTGGACCTCAAGTTAAAGCTGACACACAGCCCATGAGTTGAAAGAAGACCTAGCCAGATGAAAGACCGTGGCTGCTTCAGGTTGGTTAGATAAGTATACAGCTCCTAGGAGAAGACTCAGCAACTGAGCAGAAGCCTGGGACCCAGCCTGGGAGAGGTTTCAGTTGGGCAAGGCTAGCTTCAGGGTCAGCTAAGTATGTGACCATGTGTGTTTGTCCAAATTACCAAGAGCTAACTGTGACCATTTCTTTCACCTGGGCAACTGGAAGAGGTTATGGTCGTGGTTAAAAAAAAAAATAGAAGAGTGAATTCTATCCTTTTGTGGGAAGGGTATAGCCTAATTGGGTCTTTTGGTTTTCGCTAGCTTAATCTGACTCACTAATTTAAATAGGCTACCAAGTAAAAAATGTTATCAGTCAGAGAAAAATGACTTCTGAATAAAAATATTTGAATTTAAACTATTAAACATATACATATGTATGTGTATGAATGTGTATATGGATGTATGCATATATTTTTTAAATAAAAGCCTCTTAAAGATGGTTTTAAAGTAAAAGTGATTGCTTTTCATGCCCATTATGTATTATGTAAGAATATATAAAAATTATAGAATTTTGAAACCTAAGAAAGTAAAAATGGGGGAATGTTTTAGTATGATTAAAGTATTTTCAGTGTATAGTTTTGCATTTTTTAATATAGTTGTGGGATCATATTGCATATACAGTTTTGCCTCCCACTGTTTTAAAGTACTGGACTTGAAAGTGTACTGTGAGTTACTGGTCACCATTGGGTAAGCATCCTATATTCATTAACCTGTTTAAGTTTTATGGTGCTCATCTGTGGTAGGTTCTGGCTTTGTTCTCATTTTACAGTCAGAGAAATCAAGACTTAGAGAACCTGACTAAATTCCCCCATATCCATAACCAGGAAAGTCTTGTAAAAAGAATGAATCAAAGTACCTTGTTTCTATTCTCCGCCTATAGAGGGACAGTGTGATTTGCATGATGCTGCTTCCCATGGCATGAATATCCCTGGGCAGTGCTGTTTCTTTCTAAAGGTTTGCTTGAATAGCTAAATAATATTGCAGCTAGTGGATGTCTTTTTCTTTTTCTTTTTTTTTCATTTTTTAATATTTTATTTCTGAGAGAGAGAGACAGTGTGAGCAGGGGAGGGTCAGAGAGAGAGGGAGATACAGAATCCAAAGTAGGCTCCAGGCTCTGAGCTAGCCATCAACACAGAGCCCGACGAGGGGCTTGGACCCACAAACTGTGTGATCACGACCTGAGCCAAAGTCAGATGCTTAACCAACTGAGCCACACAGGCGCCCCCGCTAATGGATGTCTTAAGATTTATTTTGTTATTCTGCTATTATGTAAGACCATTCTTAATAATACAGTTTTTTAAAAAAACTTTTAACATTTATTCATTTTTGAGAGACAGAGAGAGACAGCATGAGTGGTGGAGGGTCAGAGATAGAGGGAGACACACATTCTCCCTGAAGCAGGGTCCAGGCTCTGAGCTGTCAGCACACAGCCCGATGTGGGGCTCGAACTCACAAACCATGAGATCATGACCTGAGCTGAAGTCGAACGCTTAAGCAACTGAACCACCCAGGCGCCCCTAGTTTTTCTTATTATCATCTCTGTGAATGATGAACATCTGCGGGTCTGTTTTTCCCCGTGTTTTGGATTATCCTTGGAACAGAATCCAAGTAACTTAATTGCTTGATAGAAATAACTAAACTTCTAAAAATATAAAGATTACTTTATTTCTAAAAGGTAAAAATGACTTCACATCTGTACATAATATCGTTGGTGCTGTTTTCCATTGTCTCAAGAAGACAGCAAAACCCAAGTGACTTCATCGTCCACAGCATGAGACTTCACATTGTCCCTATAGGGGAAAAATAATTTCTTCACTAGCAGCTGCGAAAAATTGATAGCTGAGAGTTTGATGTCCAAGTTGTCATTACTGGCATTTAAATGAAATCACACTTGTATATAATCTGGGTTAGCAATGTTACTAGTATATGTGTGGCTTATCCTTGAAATACCCAGTGACTAATGCTTATACAGCCACTCTATTTAACATTATCTTAAAGTCAGCATTATTTGCTCAGTAAAACCTTCAATGAGGAAAATTTATTGTTTTTCATAGTAAGACCATCCATTTTTTTTGAGTCACTTAAATTGTATCATTTTAACTATTGGTATTGGAGTACTCCCAGCAACAGATTTTATTTCTCTACTGAGAGTGTTTGTTGGTATAATTTTATTGTTATAAAGATGCATAAAAGCAGATTCCAGAAAGAAGTTTTAAGTTAGAAGCACTTGAAATTCTGAGAAGTATAATTGGAAAGGATGTAGAAATGTAGGCTTTCCCAGCCCTCCTTAGATTTTAGGTCAGGGGACCATGGAGGGAGAAGTATGAACACTTTCTGAAGGAATAGAGTGGTCCTTGATACAGATCCCTCCAAGCTGGACTACAAAGTGGCATGCCAGTAGGGAATACCAGGATTGAGATATTCTTTTAAGAGTAAGGCCACCCAACTCTTCACTTTTGGTGTGTGGGCATCTATCAGCTGGATATCACATTGAATGTAAGAGCAACAATTCTGGTGAAACTTTGGATTTACGAGAGAGGGAAGAGATGAGAAGAAAATAAATGCCCCAAATGAAAAGAATGTATAACATGCCAGGCATTGTGCTAGGTGCTTGTTTACAAGATGTCAAGGGGCTTCAAATGAAGTGAGAGAGCTATATTTTTAAGGATACAATGGTGTGATGTTTCAGATAGGCCAGGAAAAAGGGATTGGATCCTGCCAGAGAAAAAATAGAGAATGGGTAGAAAGCACCTTTTAGCCAAGAAAGAGCATGAGCCAAGGCAGAGCCCAGGAAAGCCTTGAAGAACCTGGGCTTGTCCACTGACTGGAGCTCAGGCTGAGGGAAGGAAGTGAGGCTAGAAAGACAGATGGTGCCTTGTCGGGAGGGTGATGATGCTTATCAGTGGAATTTAAGTGACGGTTTGTAGGTTTCTGTGTGTGCATGTGGGCTCTGTGCATGTGTAGATGCATGGGTATATGTCTTTTGGCAGTTTTACTTAGGCTAAAATTGCCAAGAGCTATGCTGGCTTCTTAAGCTTAGCTAGTTGAATCTTCACAAAAACCCACTGATACAGGTACAAGTAGTATTTCCACTTAACAAATGAAGCTGAGGATTGAGAGGTTAAAAGAATTGTCTACAACTGCAGCCTGGATCTCAACATAGGTCTTTTGAATTTAAACCTTTTTTCCCCTCCACCACAATATAAAATTCAGAAAAGTCATATAAGAAAATAAAAGCCATAAGAAGCAAAACAAACAACCAGACAACAAAAAGGTGATATAAACTCATATCCTCTGTATATTTATACTAATAAGCAGTGCTTGAAAGTATTACTTTTTTATGTCTCCTTGTCAATGATATATTTAAAAGTTTAAATACCATTATGATATGAAAAAATAGTGTTTTAATTTTCATTTCCTTAATTATTAGTATGTTAAATGGATATCTTCCTTGAACTATTTGTCTTTTTTTTCCTATTGGAATAATAATATTTTTATTTTTAGATACAGAAGGTACTAGCCCATTTCATTTCATTTTTGTAGGCCTTTTGGCTATAAAGACTTTGTTATAATCAGGATTTTTTTTTCCTTTTTTATGTTACAAAACTTCATAGTACATCTTAATTTATTTAAAAGGTCTCAGTTCCCTTTCAGAATCTGACTAAAAAAATATTCCAGAAAAATTTATATTTATACATATCTCCTAACTTCGCATAAAGTTTCCAGTGGTTCATGAGACCGTAAACTGACTAAGAATCCTTTGCTGTAAGGGCAGAAACACCAGTTGCCCTGCAAACTTGAACGAGCCCTAATCATCATCCTGTGTGCTTGGGATCCTCCTTTATGTGGCAATACTCTCCAAGAATGATGTTTCCAGGTTGTTTTTATTTGTACTTTCAAATTTGCCAACTATCTGATATTTCTGTTTTACTTTAAAACTCTCAAACTCACTTTAGAGCCCATGCCTTTAGGCTTATGTTACTGTTTATAATTATTTTATTCTCTACACAGGTAACTTGCCCTTAATATTTTCCCCTTAATAAAGGAAAAAGTAGGGCACCTGGGTGGCTTAGTCGGTTGGGCGTCCGACTTTCGCTTAGGTCATAATCTCACGGTTCGTGGGTTCGAGCCCCGCGTCGGGCTCTGTGCTGACTGCCAGCTCAGAGCCTGGAGCCTGTTTCAGAGTCTGTGACTCCCTCTCTCTCTCTGACCCTCCCCTGCTCATGCTGTCTCTCTCTCTCTCCTAGAAATAAATAAAACATTTAAAAAAAAATAAAGGAAAAAGTATGCTTTGTGAAAATACTGTCATTATACAAGAAGTTTTTTTTTTTTAACATTTATTTATTTTTGAAGGAGAGAGAGTGGCAGTGGTTATAGAAGTTCCAGAATCCCTTTTTGTTAATATCTTCTATAAATCAGTTTGTGTTTACTTATTTCATTTAGTGACTTACTCAAAATAGGAATACTTATTAGATAGTAAGGCAAGATGAGTGATGAATAATTTTTCATCAGAAAATGTTTGCCATCTACCTGCTTTGCCTCAGGCATTGCTGTAGTCTCCAGGGACACAGCAGTGGACAGAGCACACAGTCCTGCCCAACTAGATGGTGGATCCCAACTAGACTACCTATGTATGCAGGGTATGCTGAGGGAATATATGTGTTGATTGACTCAGGTTGAGCCCAAGGAATATATTTCCTTCCTTTGAGATGAAGAGAGTTGCCTAGTGCTGTTTTGGGGCTTTAAGGATACAGGGCTACCGTTAGCAGCTAACTCTCAAGTTCAGTGAGGCATTGTTAATGAAGTGACTCGCCCTGTGCTGGACTTTAACCATCAGTCTTACAAAGATGGGAGCCTGATGTGGCCCTCTTGCATTGTCTGATTGACACTTTCTGGTTGCAGAGGAAGTCCCTGCCTTTTTAAGGAGTATCCTGCTAAGTAAACATCTTACACAAGGCTACTAGGTCAGGACCCAGAATGATCGATGTTGTCCCAGCCCTCCAGGGTATGTTTGTGAGGACTCATGGATGCCAGAAATCAAGAAGCTGAGGAGGGAGCAGGCTGCCCATGCATGAACACCCTTACTTTCAAGTCATTTCTTGGTTGCTTTTAGGCAAGTTTGCTGGATCCAGTTTCTATGGCTCTCACCAGGGGAGGCATCGTACCAGAAAATAAGGAGCAGCTGTATTTACATACAGTGCTTCATAAGAAGTCCACTCCAGTCCTGTCAGGTGGGGAGATTTGGGAGAACATTACCAGTCTGCAGAGAGGAATTATTGTTTTGTCTAAGATTTTAGCCTACACTTTTCTTGCATGTGCTTTCTGCTTGAGAGTTCTTAGACCAACATTAAATTAAATAAATGTTGAGGCTTTGGGGAACTCTAAACATCAATGAAAGACAAAGATATAAATGCCGTAATTGCAGTCATTCATTTCCCCTTTTCTCCTTTTTTTCCTCTTTTAATCCTGTATCTCCTGACATTGAATTATTATAATAGCAACTTTAACTCACCGACTTGAGTGACACAGCATGAAAATATTCGCTTACATTTAACATAAGGCTGATGGTACTATGAAGAGCATCTCTCATATAGTATTATTCTTATACATTCAGTTATATTACAGCAAGTAAATTTTAATGGTTTGAATTGCTATCATTTTCTTTTCTTATACAGACATTAAATAACATCTAATGTTTGACTCCAATTTACAATTGGCAAAACAGTTAATGCCTCTGTTTACACAGTTATTTAATATTTCTCGAGGAGATTAAAGAGAAAATGTTATGTGTTTTCTTTTTGGCAGGCTTTATTGTTCAGTGTAAGTAGTCTTAAGTGGGCTTATGTTTTCCTCCAGATGTAAGGGAAAGGTGCCCAAAATAAGTCTTATAAAATTGTTTATATGGGAGCTGCCAAAACTCCGTATTTATTGATAAGCTTTCACACATCTGTCTAATAGACATGGATCCTATTCATGAGTCACAAAGGAAGAAAGTCATTTTGTTGTGAAATAAGTGAATTTGGTTTTGGATCTCAGTGAGGGTATTCAGTTTTTCATTGATCACAGGGTATGTGAAATGCGATCTTAATGGGTGGAGAGCTAGATTATATGAGGGGAGTTTTAGGCTCTTGGGCAGGTTTTTACCTAACTTCCTGGCATCTCTCAAGAATGCTTCTTTCAGGGAAATGTAGATAGATGGCCCCTCAAACACAACTGGAGTGGAAAATGGGAGGTTAAAAGAAAAACTCGCAATTTATTTCAGTGGCTTGCTTTCTTGCCTTGATTTATTGAACTGTTGTTTCAGGACCCTGTCCACTTAAGCACACAAAATTTGGAGTTAACGGCAATGCTCTGGACTTAGGGACAGCTTTGTATTCATGTATTTGTTTTTTGTTTGTGCCAATAGACAATTTGAGTGTGGGAATTTTTTAATCACAGCAAAAGCGATAAATAATCTACCTGGTTTCTTTATTATAATACAATGCTCTTTTCCCATGTCTTTTGAACTCTAGCAGATGAGTGTTGAGTTCCGTATTCTAATTAATCATGGACTCACTTTCACACTACTGGGAAATTTACTTCTATTTTTTTTCGACTGCCAGATGCTATAGATGGGCAAAGGGCACCCTCAGATAGAAGGTGGCCCCCCCAGTTTCCAGTAAGATAAAAAGTATTAGGGCCAACCTGAATATATAAGCTTTTGGAGACAGAATAATATCACACATAAGTTAATAAAATATTAATTAATAATGTTTATTGGGAAATGTTTATTCATTTTCATGAAATAATTTATTCAAAGCCTACATTTGAATATTTGACATCATGTCTTCAATGTACTGGACCTACTTGAAGTCATCTATTAAGTGTGTCAGAGTACAGTCTCTTCACTCGCGTGGACTTTCATGTTTTTGGTATCCATGATGAGGTTACTTCTAAATTTTATCCAAGGCCCTAGCACACATTTCAGACTTTCTTTTGCCCTCTATTTATAGGTATGATTTGGAGATCTCCAAAATGTAACCAATTTCTGTACTATTTTTGTAAAGATTTTATTTTTAAAGTGATCTCTGTGCTTAGTCTGGAGTTTGAACTTATAACCTCAAGATTGAGAGTCACATGCTCTTCCAATTGAGTCCGCCAGGCGACCCTGTACTATTTTTAAAGTAGATCTTTAAAGATGACTTCTAATATGAGTAATTGTGAGACAATAGCCCTATAGATAATGACTAAGCTTTTATTAAATTTCTTTGTTTTCTTAAAATAGCTGATTCCAACAGCTGACCTTTTAAAGCCTCCCAAACTATCATTGATGGAGATTGTTTCAGATTTCAGTGTCTTCAAAGAATACTTCTTTGTTTAAAATACAGCACTTGTGACTCCTTTGTCAATAAAAGACTTTCAGGACTTGAATATATGGAAACCCTCTCTTTTCGGAGGCGAGAAAAGAAATCATCAGTATATAAATGGCATAGTAATTAACCAAAGGTTTTCTATTCTTTTTTTTTGTATCTACTGACAGAATTGATTTTCTTGTTATATATCCATATACATTTTTAAGGTAAAAAAATAGTTGCAAAGATGTGGTTTACTGGAAGAATAGGGAATTTAAGCTAATGGTTCCCATATGATGCTTATATAACATTAATAGTTACAATGTGGCAATCCAAGACATAATGCCATTATAGAAAATATACTTAACAGAATTTAATGGAAAAATAGGTCTCAACTCCCAAACAGTACAGAAAGTAAAACAACTTTGCTTACAAGATTTTCATTAATCTTCCTTACTCCAACAAAGATCTATCTCTTGATCCTTTGTATCTTAATTTCTGTTGAAAATGGTGTCAGGTACTACAGTGATATGACATACAAAAATTAATACCAAATCTGAACACTTTCTTGGGATAATCTGGTAGTTTGAGGAAGTATATACAGAAGAAGAAGAATCTTAATGGAAACAACCACAACTAATTCTCCTCTCTTGCCCCTCTAGCAAGAGAAGCAAGTGTCAGGAGAAGCTGAGAAGAGTAAGTGGGCAGCTTGTAATACAGTCACTTGACATTTATATAGCTCTGTCATTTTCTTGGAACTTTTGTGAGCATTATCTAATTCCCTTGTCTCAACAACCCTGGAATATACACTGAGGAGCTAAAAGGATTCTCACAGTTTTGGGGCACCTGGGTGGCTCATTCAGTTAGTCTGACTCTTGGTTTTGGCTCAGGTCATGATCTTGCGGTTCATGAGATCCAGGCCCACTTTTGGCTCTCTGCTGACAGCATGGATCCTGCTTGGGATTCTCTCTCCCTTTCTGTCTCTCCCTGTCCCTCCCCTGCTCTCCCTCTCTCTCTCTCAAAATAAAAAAAATAACTTTTACATTTCTTTAAAAAAAAAAGTAGCATTCTCAAACCTTTCCATCCTTTTCTTTTCCTCTGCTTCCTTTGTAACATTTAAGGAAACTGAGGCTCTGTGAGGTTAAGCAAATTGATGAGGTCATCTTGTTGAAGACAGAAAAACAGGAATCAGCCTGCTTCTCTAAGGAGAGGAAAACTACTGGTACAGGTGCTCTGTGGTGTTTGTTTTTTCTAGCCCCTCAGATCCTACCTCTCATTCCCATTCCTTCTGGGCACATGTAAAGCTCAGCTCTGGATGTGTTTTAAGGGTGATTATCCTAGAGACGTTGCCAATGACTCATTACTTGTTGAAGAAAGGCAGCAAATTCTTGTCCTTTCTGTATTTTCTTCTCTGCATTTTTACTCTTGCCAATAATGAGCATGCAGGCACACTTAAGAACAAAGGAGACATCAATATATTTTAAAACGAACTTTCTCAGAGTAAATCCAACTGTGAACTGCCAGGGTTTATTATATTGCTCTGAAGGGCTTCTGAATTGAAGCAGCTTATTAATCCATAACCCCAGATTTTTTTTAGATTAAAAAACATTCTTCTCTAGAAGTAATTTTAGGAAAGACATAATTTGCCACTATTCATCTGAGATCTGTGTGACATTTGTTTAAGACTTTTATATGTAGTTTTATATATGTTAGATGTTTCTAGATAATAGTCTGGAGACCATATGAACCCTTATGGATTATAAAGTACCCGCTTTATTACGAACATTGTCTAGAAGTCCACATGTGTAACCTGGTTGGCAATCTTGAATAAATTTAATTAAATGTCACAAATAATAGAATTTAAATATAAGCACCGAGCGGAGCTGGTGATATAGAGATGAGCTCTTTCCCTTAAAGGGGATTAGCACAACTGTAGTAAGCATAAAACAACAACAAAAAAATGACTCTCAGGTGACAGAGAATTAATTTAAAAAAGGGGGTGCCTGGGTAGCTCAGTTGGTTGAACGTCTGACTCGGTTTCAGCTCAGGTCATGATCTTGGGTCTGAGCTGCACATGGGAGCCTGCTTCGGATCCTCGCTCTGCCTCTCTCTCTGCCCCTCTTCTACTCACACTGTCTCTGTCTCTCTCAAAATAAATAAATAAACTTAAAAGAATTAAATGCAGAAAGAAATTTTTATAAACTTCAGCAGGGAGTATGCACATCATGTTGGGAATATTAGGACCAACCTCCCGGTTTGGGATGGACTCTGGAGAAAGCGTGCTGTTTTGATGGTGATACGTGGAGGTTTTCATTGGAGGAAATAGTGTGAGCGACACTGTTGAGGTCTGATAGAAGCAGGGAAGTCAGTGGATTGTATATTGTGTGTGAGAAACAAGAACTGAGTTCAGAATGGCAAGAAGAAAATTGGGTAGGTGATTATGGATATGGCACTTTCAAAAGAGTAATGTATATGTTTGTGACCATTAGGTGAATTTTGACTATTTTGTGGAATTAGGGAGAATTTTCCTTTCCCTTAATTTTTTTTGTTTTTGTTTTTGTTTGAGAGAGAGAGAGCGTGCAAGAGTGTGGAAGAGGGGCAGAGAAAAAGAGAGAATCCAAAGCAGGCCCTATACTCAGTGCTGGGCCCAACATGGGGCTTGATCCCACATACCTAGATCGTAACCTGAGTTGAAATCAAGAGTCAGCACCCAACCACCTGAGCCACCCAGGTGCCCTTCCCTCAGAGGATTTTAAAGGAAGGAAGGAAAGAGGGAAGAAAGCTAGCTGTATTTTGAACTTAGAAATACTTTAGCTCTGTGAACAAAATACTTAATACCTATGTTGGCTACTAGCACATTGCTTTTACTATGTCAAACTATATTTGGAAGAGATGAGTCTCTCCTTTTATCCAAAGCTTTCTTGCTACCAAGGATTCAACATGCAAGGAGGGACACAGAAATCTCTATCTGGCTCTTGCCCTGTTTTCTTCCAGCCAGTCCTCCATTGTCCTTCAAGGATATAATTCTTGCTTCCTTACAAATTAGTTTTTATCCTTCATAATGCTTCATTGTGGTTTGACATAGGGATATTTGCATTTTTATAACCATTCACTCCTTAGCCAAAGGTTTTTTGTTTTTTTTTTTTGTTTTTTTTTTGTTTTGGTCTCTAATAGTAGAATTCTTATATACTGGCAAGATATTGGTGAGGATTTGCAACCAGAGTAGGTTTTGGAGTCTGATTCATCTGGGTTAGAGTCTGGCTTCTCTTCATAAGAGCCTTTCCGAGACCCACTTACTGATGATATAGTGATTCTTACCTTATTGGATTGTTGTAATGTTTGTAACTTGCACATGGAAAGCTTCTCCTTCCTTTTCTCCCTTTGCACCATCAGTACTATAAGTGACAGTGATGTCTGGTTAATCCAACTTCTCACCTTAAGATTAGGAAACGACCATAATTCTCTTCTAATTGAGAGACCCACAAAGTCCAAGTGTTGTCCAGGCTTTTGTCACATGTCCCTTCAGTCTTGTGTTTCTGCTGCTCAGCCAGTTAACATCTGAAACCTGAAGACATCTCAATATTTATCTCATGTGGCTTCCTGAGTTGTGGTTATTTGTGTATTTATTCCATTTTCCTTTTTTAATAGAGGTTCTAGACTATATTCCTTAAGGGCATCTTTCTATATCCTCTGGTGTCTAGTACAGTGCCCTGCACTCATTAAATTTGGAGGTTGAATTAAATTGATCCGATGCCTTTATAATGCTCACATATAAATAGTAGCCAAGTCCAGTTTCATGCTTTTCTATGGAACTGGGCGAAGGTAACCACCACCCTATCTGTTTACCAGTATACCACAAGATATCTTCAGTGTGTCTAGAAACATCCCACCCAAACACACCTCATGGATTGATTTCCTCCATTCTCCAGAGCAAATGTGGAATTATTACCATGACATGTGAGGCTTGTCTATCTGTTTCTTCACATTCTCCACCACTTAGTACTTATTACACTTCAGCCTACGCCCTATGATTCAACCAGGCAGATTGGCCAAATGTACTCCCCTTCACAAAGGTAGATAAAAATATCCATTGTCAGCTGACAGAACAGGTGGCTTTCTCTTACCATCTAGAATTCCATAAAAGATGTTGGCATAGTCTCCCACAAAAGGTCATGGCCTAATCTAGGAAACAGTTTTGAACCAGGCCCCAGTATAATCTCAATACAGAATCTCTATTCCTCAATAAATTTTTATTTCTTAGTAGGAATCTCTGTTTCTTTCCTTGATGTTGACTTATGGTTTAAATTAAAGTTAATTTGTATTTCTTGGCAGTATTGCATGCTCATTTGTTGGTTGCTTGTTGAATTCTGCTTTCTAAAGACGCAGACCAATGGTGACTTCTGATTAAGTAGTTTCCTAGCACCTGCACTCATATAGTCCAGTCATCTCATTTTATAGGGGAGGAAATCAAAAATTCTCAGGTAGACACCAATTTCTTGGCCTTACCTTGGTACCTTTTAAAAACAAATTTAATTCACAGGTCTTACATATGAATGCAAGTTTGAGGTTTAAATATAGAAAATAGAATATTTTAAATAACTCCCAGAAAAGGAGGCACGGATGAAGTAAAATTTACTGCTCTTCTAAACCACAAAGTCATAAATACCTTAAGTGAAATGCCAAACCAATGAAGTTGATTTAGACAGGGTTTGAGAGGGCAGTCAGTATGCTGTGTACACATTTTGATAGTAATAGTGATACTACAGAAGGTGGTAGTCACAAATTCCAAGGAGTATTGCATAATATAAGCATTAGTTGATTCTTTTTCCTTTCATATAACAAGCACAAGGAAATCAATTTTCTGAACCTCTTTTTAGGATCGGTGACATATTAAAAATTAGTTTAGCAAACACTTAAGAACATAGAAGTATTTAATAAATATACCTGACTGCTACTAGAGAAGAGATAGATAAATTATCTATCCACTATAGTACTTTACTCTCTATAATTTCAGTATCTTCACTGAATGTATAAGTACTAAAATATTAGCCTGTTGCTAAAAGCAATACCTTTAATTAAATCCAAGTCTTTATAGCTTTAATAAATAAAAAGCACCCAGATCAATCGACCTACGTGCATAGACTTTTTTTTTTTTACAGAGGACTGTGTAGTTAAATAACATTTTCCAGTACCCAGAGTTATACAGTGCCAATATTCAGAGGGTTTACATTAAGAATTCAGATATGTTCTTTCCTCCTAGGGAGCAGAGAAGAATAAATAATATCTACACATGCAGTGCCATCAATGGATATAAATTAACTTGAATTCATTAATCTTGCCAGTTAACATCAAGGACAGGGTAAAATCTGATCTAGTGAAGTTCAAGATTGTGTTATTTGTGTGTACATCTGGGAATGGAGTTTGGAGTTACTGTGGTGGCCACTCCTTGGGATCTAGACAGTATTTTACTCTCAGACCTGAACAGGTCACCATTCAAGAAAAATGTTTTCTATCATGCTGAGATTCAAAGTGAAGCTCTTTGGGGGCATTGAACAGTCTCTAAATCAGCATGAAACCCATTACAGCTAATTTATTCCATGAATTTACATTTTATGAAATGTGTAGATCATCTGCTTCTATGTAGTTTGAAAGGACTGGAAAAATCATCCTGTCCCTCCATTTCAACATTCCCAAGCAGTGAGCTGGTGACAGTGGTCTTCTATTCTGTTGAAGGAGACACAGAGGCTCTGCTGCGACTTCTTTATTACTCTGCTGCTGTTTGCTGACTTCCCCTTTGAATATTCAGGTGATGTTTGTAACACCATGGTAGTTTTGCTGTGTATCTTACCATTTTGAGAAAAAAAGAAGTAAAATGTGTCCAAAGGCACACTGTAGGTGGGAAGATAACGGACCTTACTTCTATGTTTGAACATTTCCCTTTCCAGTGGCCCCATGGAATTGTCCTGAGTGACTTAGATGGATGACTGTGTTTTCTCTTGGTGAGTGAGAAACGCAAAAGAGCTTCTGGGCATCCGAGTGAATAGTGTAAAATTTGTGGAAGATAAGTCCAAGGAACAATAATCCATGGGCATGTAGGTAAATTAGTATCTGGGCATTGATTTTGAACAATTAAAAAAATATCAAAGAATAATTTAGCTAAATGGTGCCCGATTTTACCAAAGATTTTAATATTTCTGGTTGTGCCGTGTTTACCAAGTACATTTATCCATGCCCTGACAGCAGCCCTCCCAGCAGCCACTCAGCACCCTTTTACCACCTTTTTCAGTAGATGTAGGGTCTTAAGGTCCTGTTTTCTCACAGATGTTCATGAGAGACCTGATTGTATTTATAGCTTCTATGATGTGGCATCTTTTGAAGCAAAGCTGGGCTACAATTGCCGGCCTAATTACCAAAGTACCTTAGTCAGTAGGTGAATAGACAGTAGAGGCCCAGAATGGTCAGCGTCCTTGAGCCAGGTGAGGTTAAAAAATGTTGTTTAGGTTGAGGTGAGCTTCGTCTGTGGGTTGGTTATGTTCTCTCTAGCCCAGAGTCTTTCTTTGTCTTCCTTAATCTCAGCACTTTATTGACCTAGGGCCCAAGATAAGTAGTGAAACAATAAACGTGTGTGTGTGTGTGTGTGTGTGTGTGTGTGTGTGTGTGTGCAGTGAAACTGTGGAGAACTCTTACTATGTATGGTTTAGAATGAAAATGGAAAAAGAAAAAACCCTTGTTAAAAGAAGTCACATGTGTTTAAGGGGAGTCAGTCTTTCATAGAAGTCAACAAAGATTTAAACATTTTTACATTACTTGAAGCTGCTCTTAATAAGGTGGCTTTGCTTTTAATCCTTTCCCTTAACCCTAATTTTCCTCCAAAGTAGTAAGCAGTATGGCTTTAAAGAACACAACTTCACAAGGTTCTAATTCTACATGGCTAATCCATTTGAAAAGATTGGTGTAGTGTGATATGTATGTGTGTGTTTAGAGGTATCAAGGTCAGGAGGGGGCAAACTATGGTCATTTGAAAATGGCCTGCTGCCAGTGATTGTATTACCTGTGAGATTAGAATGGTTTTCTTATTATTCAGTGGTCACATTTTAAATAGTTGCGTATGTAAGTCTTTAATTTTGCCTGTTGGCCTACAAATCCTAAAGTATTTACTATCTAACTCTTCCGGAAGAAGCTTGCCAACCCCTAGTCTGGAAAATGATGTCACAGGCATCTCTTCTGATTTTGATTACAACAAATAGCTGTACCTTTTTGTTCCACTCTTTTAAATTCTTTTTCCAAGATATTAAAACTAGAAATGTCTCATTTTTATTTTAATAGAAATGTCTCATGTTTTTTGCAGTCTTTTCAGGGGTCAGTAAAGCGGGGGAGGGGGAAGTTTGGTGCAACATTAAAAAAAAATCTCCCAGTAGTCCCCATAATATATTTTGGAAATTAATAAGGAGAAGAGAATTATAAAATGCCCTCCACATGAAGGAGTTGGCACCAAGGCCCACACTGGATGGAACATTCCCTGAGTGTTTGCTTCCATCATGAAATACTTGGGGCACCATTTCTCTTTGCTTCAATGCCCTGGGCTTTTGAATACATCAGAGTGGACCTAGTTGTGAGCTGATCCTCTTGTAAAGCAGACAGAATAGTTATGGACAGCCAGTGTGGATAGTCCTGCACTTAGGAAGAGCATGAGGCATTGTTGTTTGTTTGTTTGAGTGGCTTTATTGAGGTATAATTTACATCTGGTAAAATTCATCCCTTTTAATCGTACCACTCAATTATTTTCAGTAAATTTACAGAGTTGTAGAAGCATTACCATCCAATTTTAGAGCCATCACCCCACAAAGCATACTTGTGCCCATTTCCTGCCACTCCCCACATTCTTTCTCCCTCAGCCCCAGGCAACCGTTAATCTGTTTCCTATCTTGATAGATTTGGCCTTTTTCTGGACATGTCAATGGAATCATCCAGTGTATGTTCTTTTGCAACTGCCGTCTTCCCCTTGGCATAATGTTTCTGAGTTTCATGTATCTTATAGCAAGTATTAGTACTTCAGTGGATATATTCTGTTTTGTGTATCCATTCACCAATTGGGTGGACATTTGGATTGTTTGTATTTTTAACTGGTATGAATAATGCTGCTATGAATATTTACATGCAAATCTTTGTGTGGACCTATGATTTCATTTCTCCTGAGTAGATACCTAAAAGAGGAATTGTTGGGCCATATGGTAAATTTATGCTTAACTTTCTTTTTTTTTTTTTTTAATGTTTATTCATTCTTGAGAGACAGAGATAGAGTGCGAGCAGGGGAGGGGCAGAGAGAGAGAGACAGAATCCGAAGCAGGCTCCAGGCTCTAAGCTGTCAGCACAGAGCCCGACATGGGGTTCAAAGTCCCAAACTGTGAAATCATGACCTGAGCCGAGGTCGGACGCTCAACCTACTGAGCCATCTAGGCCCTTCTGACTCTCTAAGAAACTATCAAACTGCTTTCCAAAGTAGCTATATCATTCTCTATTCCCACCAGCAATATATGAAGGTTCCAGTTTCTCTGTGTTCTGGAAAACACTCGGTATTGTCTTTCTGATTATAGCCATTCTACTGAGTATGAATTGATATTTCATTGTGGTTTTAATTGTTGTTCCCCTCATGAATAACAATGAGTATCTTTTCTTATGAATACCAGACATTCATATGTTTTCTTTAGTGAAATGGCTGTTCAGATCTCTTGCCATTTTTATGTTGGGTTTGTCTTCTTATTACTGAGTTTTACGAATTCTTTACATATTCTGGATAGAAATCCATTATTAGGTATATGACTTAGAAACACTTTTCTCCCAGTCTGTGGCTTATGTCTTTTCTTAATGGTGTCACATGAAGGGCAGCATGTCTTGAAATGTGAATTGTGAATTCATGACATGAAAGTAGTTTCCAGTATTTTTCCTCCTTTTAATTATTTAACCCAAACTGAGGTTTGTAGGAGCTTGTGGAGGTCCTGCACTGAATCAATGGGAGGGTTGGTGATAATGTCACACCTTTGGGAGGTGTTCATATTTGGCTACCCACACAATACTTGAGCTCTAGCCAGCTCCCAATTTACCTGATTTCTCTATCTGTTTATATGACAGTTTCCATTTAGGGTGTGGCTGTCAAAGGTGACTTTGAGGACATGAGTAAAGGAAAAGTGACCTTGGATGATTGGTTTCATCCTCGGTTAGCCTAAGGGTTTTATCTTTATCTGCTAAGGAACAGGCCTGCAAACTCATTCCGTTAAAAAATCAATTTCCGGGGCGCCTGGGGGGCTCAGCTGGTTAAGCATCTGACTTTGACTCAGGTCATGATCTCATGGTTTGTGGGTTCAAGCCCCTCATCGGGCCCTGTGCAGACAGCCAGCTCAGAGCCTGGAGCCTGTTTCGGAGTCTGTATCTCCCTCTCTATCTGATCCTCCCCTGCTCACGCTGTCTCTCTTTCTTTCTCAGAAATAAATAAAACATTAAAAAAATTTTTAAAAATTAAAAATCGATTTCCTCTCAAGATTTCCCCCTATGATGATGTGCAAAGTATGATAGAGAATATAGGGGGAAAGCTGAACATAAAAACGAGCTCTAACAGTCTCAGGAAGCAACTAGGTAGCGCTTTTAGCCAGAAGACAGGTGGTACCGGGTATTGGTTAAGAGCTTGGGTCTGCCAGTTGTAAGATGTGAGCTCGGGCAGGTTGCTTCATCTTTCCATAGCCCCTTCCATGTCTCTCAAATGGGAACAGTAATAGTACCTACTTGTGGGAATTAGTGATTAGCACATGTCAAGTGCTTAGGAGTGTACTGTCGGTAGTTTCTCAGGAAATGACAGCAGCTGTTATTTTTATTGTTGCTGCTATTGTTAAATGTTAGGTAGAGAGCTGTTGTACAAGAAGCATAAGCTTTAGGGTTAGACGTCCTGGGTGACATACTGAGTTTGGTTACCAGCTCTCCTATATACTACCTGTGTGAGGTCCAACAGGCCATGTTTGCTCTCTGTGCCACAGTCTCATTTGTTTAAGGGGAAAATACTAACCACCTGGGCGAATTGCTGTGATGGAGAAAATGGAATTACATGTACCACTGTACTTAATGGCGGCTGGGGAAGCGTAGTTTGTCAGTTGATATTTGTTGTTTGTTTGCTTGTTTTTGATGTTAAGGAGGCACTGATTAATGGAGCAAAAGAATCCTCTAATCTTCCACAGAGGGAGAAAGCACAGCATGAGTTAGAAAAAGAGGGAACGTGAAGAGTGGGGCTTTGTAAGGGAGGCTGGCTTTGGACAGGTGATAAAGGATGGTCAAGTCAGCAGCAGGCTCAGATCTGATGTTTCAGGAGACAGAGACCTTGAACTAGTGGGGACCAAGGTAAGAATCTGAAAGTGAGATTTGATTATTGAAAGACTTGAAGGCTAGACTCAATTCATAACACTATCTTCAGAGTTGTTCTTTTGGGAACCGCCATCTGGCTATCATATGGGCAGAATCTTGGAGGCAGAGACCACCTCTGTAGGCTTTAATTATTTGCCCCTTTAGAAAGAAGTTCTGGGGGCACCTGGGTGGCTCAGTCGGTTAAGCATTCGACTTCAGCTCAGGTCATGATCTCACAGTCCATGGGTTCAGGCCCCACATCAGGCTCTGTGCTGACAGCGCGGAGCCTGGACCCTGCTTTGGATTCTGTCTCTCTCTTTCTGTCCCCCTACACCCATGCTCTGTCTCTGTTTCTCAAAAATGAATGTTTATTAAAAAAAAAAAAAGAAAGAAAGAAAGAAATTCTACTCTCTAGGCTTTGTTCTGAGAAAATCTGCCTGCCATTCTTTTACCAAAGACTTCCTTGCTTCCCTATCTGTCTCTTTCTTGGCAGTGCTACCCCAGTTAGCCTGAGGTTCTACATGAAAGAGTGTTTACAACACCAGGAAATAATGTTACTCTAAAGCATGCAATGGACCAGAGAAAGAATGTGTATTTGTTACATTAGCCATTTCATCCGAAATGTTTCATTGGGGTATTATAATCAACTGTATATGAGGAACCACTTAAGAATCAGTTTGCCATATAATTATACATCTCTGCCTTAAATTACACAGTATCGATATTCTTAGAAAAACTGTAAATATATTCTGTTTTTGTAATTTGAATTGCTTTCTCATTAACATATGCCATCATTTATGAGATGCTTTCAGTGACTGATTTGCTCTAATAACCACTTGTCCATTTCTTACTGATCATCTCCCCATACCCCCAATGGCCCATTCCCCATGCCTTCCTCCTTTCTTTATCCATTTTCAAACTTCAAAAACATTTACAGTCAGAAGTTTGACACTGTGATAAATGTTTGTCTATAATTATTCCTTCTTGTTTTTCAAAATATGAACATCAGTATGCCTTTAATAACCTTTTTTTTATTTGAAAAGGAAAGGGAAATAATAACTGTAGTTCTTTCTGATAAATGTTTGCTTTTGTCCAGAATCCTTTAGTCCCAATTCCTGTTCATTTCACAAAGGTTCCCACATGGCCCTGCTATGGCGAGCTTCCATTCCCATGAGCTCTTTCTTCCTCCACTAACCTACTGCCCTGTCATAGGGACATCCAGATTCTGAATGGCGGCCCCCTTTCCCTTGTGCTGGAGCCAGTGACACCCTGCGAATTTGTCCCTCCTCTGTGTTACTGCAAAAGTCTTCAGAGGATTTGGACGTTGGGGATATTACTGGGCCCAGTGGAACTTTCTTCCAAATTTGTATTCCTCGTGGTCCCTTGCTGCATGTCTGCCCAGTGACTTTCTCACTCCAGCTCACCCAGAAAAGGGATAAGGTGTGACACTATCTCCATCTTAACAAGAATTTCAGATCTGATGTGGAAATACGACATTTTCCAGGCACGTTTCCCTAGTGACACATGGGCACAAAGACCTTGAGATTAAAGTTACTATCTGGATATTGTCACAAGCCCAGAGTCTGGACGGAGGATGTGAATGACTCCTTAGAACAGGTACCACTTCCTTAGACTTGCAGCTCTAGCCCATCAAAAAACAGCCTTGTAGGTCATCAGCACCTTAAGGAGGGACTGTGACTTATTCATACTTAAATTCCCAGCATCTTGTAATATGTCTTAAAGCTTAGTAAATCTTCAATATGCTTCCCTTAATGAAAAGGATCTGTTTGTTAGCATAATTGCAAAGAGAATTTCTTTGATTTGACTTCTCTTCCATTTTTTGCTAGTTGGACATTTTTCAAGAATCAAGCAAAGAGTTGATAAGGTCATTAGAAAATGAGGATGAAATCTTACCATAAGAATTTCATGTGTCAGGATAGCAGGGGGTTCTGTTATAGCTTATTCATATAGTTTAGAGAATAAGAGTTAGAAATAAGACATCCCACCCACCTCTGCCGCATATAAAAGTAAAAAACTTAGATCAGAGGGTATGAGCTTGGGACCTCAAGTTGAATCCAGCTTGCAAGGTCTGTTTTGTTTGGCCTGCAGTAGTGTTTTATTTTTAACTGAGTTAATTGCCAGCGTTTATAAAAAATCAAATTTCATAAAAAGTATCTGAAATATCAGATTGCCAGCTTTCTCTGAAAAATGGGGAAAATCTGGCAATACTTGAGTTTGATTTTTTTTCTTGACATTTGACTGACTTATTTTAGTGGGGTATTAAAATTGCCGTAGCCCTCAGCCCCCTCTGTCACATTGCCGGGAAACCTAGTACCAACAGCCATTCATCCTTGTACTCAGACCAAGCCTGACCTTCTCTTTATTTGCTTGAGCTGCCTGGTCCCCACAAGATTTAAGCTTGCAGATCCTTGTATAGAGGCTTTGGGTTTAAAGGTCTCAGATGATGACCTTGAAGTTTAGATTTTACGTTGTGATCATAAAACATATGAGAGCAAAAGAGTTCAGAAGTCTGTGAATAAACAATTGCATTGTACCTCTTTCTCCACATATCATATCTTATTTATAACACCACATTGCCATGGAAATTCGCTGCTGTACTTTTCACTTCCCGGCTCTACTAAATTTTACCCTGAACGTTTTCAGAGCTGCTTGTACAATGTGCAGATTTAGTGTAGTAGCAATCTCAAGTGGTTTTGTAACATTAAATATTAAATAACTTTAAAACTGCAAACAAGGGAAAAATAAGAAGTCAGCCAAATCCCGACACATACATTTAATAAAGAGGCAACAAAGAGTCTCTCATTTTCATGACCTACTGCTCAACCACTGTGGTAGAATGGAGGCCTGTTCTATGCCTGTAGTTCCTTCAAATCTAGTATGAAATGTCTCCCAGAGCCATACTGTAGCTTAGTAGTCTGCCTAGCCATCGGCGCTGGCCCGTACAGTTAATCCTAACACTTAAATGAGAAATCCTTTATCGGACACCCATCTTATGCCTGCTATATACAACTAATAAAGATAGTTAGGAGTTATTGAACACATGCTATGTGTTGAAATGCTATTCTGTGTACTTTACAAGGATTTTCTCATTTCACTCCCACCCCAGCCCTTTGAGGTAGGTGTTGCAGTAGTTTTTGTCTTCATTTAATTGATGAGGTGCCAGAGGCAAAGGGAGTGCCCAAGATCACACAGCTGTGTGAACATAGCTTCCGCAATGCCAGTCCTGGGTAGGTGTGAGACACAGATCTTTCCCTGAGAACTGAAAAGCCATCTGGTTGTTGGTTGGTTAACAGATAACTCTAATATATATTCTCCTAATATTAGAACAGTATGTTATAGGGACCATCACTTCTGCCTTAGGAGGCAGAGGCCAGAGAAGACTTCAGAAAGATCATGGTAAGTTGAGTTGGACAGGGAGAAAAAGCAGTCCCAGGAGAAGAAAAAGGTCTGAGACAAGGCACTGAGACATAAACATGAATGGGCTATTCATGAAATGAAAGGCAGCCCTGATACCTGGGAGATACAATATTTATAGGCAATACATGGAGACAACTATGTATTAATTATTTGCAAAATTAGGGTTATGATTCAAACAAACAAAAAGACAGAGTCAACATACCATGGATCAAGAATGAGATTTATCTAGTCACCATTAAGAGGTGATTCCAGGCTTGACTAGGACAACATTTGATTAGCTTCACTCGGGTAAGGAAAGGGCAGGGGCACAGAGGCATTATAGGTTCCCCATTGTAAAGGACATTCTGAGATCCAGGTTGGCTGAGCATATTAAAACACTGGGGGAAAGGAGTGTTGGCTTCTGGAGAGACTTGCTTTTGGTGACAGTGCCTAGTGCTATTTTAAGACCACCAACTTCTCTTGTTCTGTTTTGTGTTTTGCAGTCGGTCAGCTGATTAGATTATGGATATCTGTGTAGATTTGCCTTTAGGAATAGAAACTGCCATTCATGCCAAAAGAAATATTCTGGACTGTGTGACTGTTCTCTTTCTCATGATTAAATTGGTCGATTGACACCTTGGCTTAAACATCTATTTGTGGAGCTCAGCAAAGTCTAGCCTACCGCCTGAGAGAAAGAAAACTAGATGGACTGGGCAGACACTGAGAGGTGGGGGTGCAATAGAGTAAAGGAAATAAATGAAAGGAAAATTTTCAACCATGAGATTTGATGACTGATGGAATACAGTGGCTGAAAGAGGAGGAGGCTTTAGGGATAGGAAACTGAGTATAATAATGTCCTTGGCAAAAATGGAAGCAGAAACAGATTTCTGGGAGAAGGATAACAAATGTTTGATTTTGAAGTTTGAGTCCATGGTGCCTGTTTTGGTGGCGTGTTCTGCCTTTGGACACCTTTGGGGTGTCCAGGATTATGAAGCTGCTTAGACACAGTGACTGCACAGTAGGTAGGAAGTGGGAGAGTTCAGCTCAAGGGAGTGTATGGAGCGAAAGGAGGCTGAGGATGGAACCCTGTCACTGATGTCAGAGAGGAGCACGGGCAGTCTGTGAAGGAGGCACGGGAGGCATCAAGGTGGGAGAAAAGGGTGAAAGAGCAGAGCAGCAGTGGTCAAGCAAAACAGAATGACCAGTTTCATCAAATACTGTAGGATCAAAATAGAACACCTAGATTCAAAGTTTAAGAGGTCAAAGAGACTTTAAAGGTCTCCTTGCTTCCCCTGAAGAGAGACTTGAGCTTGTCCAGGATCACCCTGAGGAGGTCAGGGGATGATCATAGTGTTTCCTAAATGTTTTTTTTCTTTTTCTTTATTTCTAGGAGAGAGAGAGAGAGAGAGACAGCATGAGCAGGGGAGGGTCAGAGAGAGAGGGAGTCACAGACTGAAACAGGCTCCAGGCTCTGAGCTGGCAGTCAGCACAGAGCCCGACGCGGGGCTCGAACCCACGAACCGCGAGATCATGACCTAAGCGAAAGTCGGACGCTTAACCGACTAAGCCACGCAGGCGCCCGATCATAGTGTTTCCTGAGTGATAGTCTCATGCTTCTCCCATTGACTCATGTCATTTCTTGTTTTCTAAGTGTGGCTCGGCAGTTAGTGCAGAATACTCTGTAGTAGTAGCTGGTGCAAGAGATTATGTTGCTGCTTCAAAGTAGACACTCCTCTCCCACATCCCCATGCTCACAGTGAAAAGAGGGCCCTTATTAATTAAAACGGGAGGTGTTGGGGCACCTGGGTGGCTCAGTCAGTTGAACATCTGACTTCAGCTCAGGTCACGATCCCGGCTTGTGGGTTTGAGCCCCGCCTGGGGCTCTGTGCTGACAGTTCAGAGCCTGGAGCCTGCTTCAGATTCTCTCTCTCTCTCTCTCTCTCTCTCTCTCTCTCTCTCTCTGCCTCTTCCCTGCTCACGCTCTATCTTACTCTGTCTCTCAAAAATAAGTAAATGTAAAAAAAAATTTTTTTTAAGCAGAAGGTGTTGCCAGATGAATATAGCTGGTGTGTGGCCCGCTTGCTATTCTTTCAATCAGTGCCTAACTCACGTGATGTCAACCAGCAGTTTCACTGTGCATGTTGTAGCTGGGTTCAGTTTTGTGAAATAGCTCATGCTTCTATGCAGGAGTGCATTTTGAGTGACTTTTTTGGGAGAAACCTCAGTGATGACAGATTGTTAGCCTGATTATGTCTTTTCCTCTAAAAGAGGAAGGAGCAAGAACAGCCTCCTCTGAAGCAGAAGATAGTAGGTCAGAAGTTTACATATCTGTATTTGTTTCTGAATGGAAGGTCCTTGACACTCACGGATTTAACTTTCATTCATACATACATATACACATACATGGACATATATGTATATTTACATAATATACATGGGTATATGCATATATATGTATACACATATACATATACATAAGCATCTATAATCTGCATGTACAAATATATTTTTCACAGACAACTAAAAGTCCAGGAGGAGAATGTGGCAGAGAATGGGTTGGAGAAGCTCGGGAATGAGAGGTAGGTGGGCATGGGCAGAAAAAAAAAAAGATCCAGGAGGTGAGATAATGATTTTAAATGTTTACATGGGGAGCCTGGTATGTCAGGGCAAATAAATTATCAACAAGGCTAGTCAGCAACCTAGGATTCATTCCTGTCCATCTCTCTCAGTTTTTAATCTTTTCCCCCGCTTCTTATTGAATTCTAACAACCTGATAGGTAGGTAGTTTCGTCCCCAATTTCAGATGAGGAAGCCAAAGACATTTTATACTAGAGTCGTAGGCAGGATTTAGGGGGTAACTCAGGGCTCCACTGATATCCCTGAGAAAGATCTGCTGCTCAGTCCCACATCAGTTACAAGACGTGTAGTAGAGCCTGTGGCAGAAAACTGACACCAAACAGGGCAGTAGAGAGGTCAAACTCATTTCTTTCTTTTTTTTTTTTTTTAATTTTTTTTTAATGCTTTTATTTATTTCTAGGAGAGAGAGAGAGACAGCGTGAGCAGGGGAGGGTCAGAGAGAGAGGGAGTCACAGACTGAAACAGGCTCCAGGCTCTGAGCTGGCAGTCAGCACAGAGCCCGACGCGGGGCTCGAACCCACGAACCGCGAGATCATGACCCAAGCGAAAGTCAGACGCTTAACCGACTAAGCCACCCAGGCGCCCCTCATTTCTTTCTTAAACTCAAAAGCACATACATTTTGAAAACCTAAGTACCACTAGTTCCTGTTTTCTGCTTTCCTGTGCAGTCCCAGCATCAGTGCCGAACAAATGGCCCTTTGTCTTCAGTCTGCTTTCATATAAGAAAAACATCACACGGAGACTATGAACATACCATTAGTTTGACTACAGGTGATAATAAACATTTGGCTGTTTTGCCTCAGTCACACTCTTAAGAAGTGTGACGTTTGCAAGTGCATGCTCCAAAGTCATATTGACCCACTTTGTTTTTGGCAACAGGGGAACAATCTTGGGTTTTTTTTTTCCTTTTTTTATCCTTATCTGAGATGAGTGTTAGTTGGAAAATGCTTATTTATCTTTTTTGATTTCTGCAAATCATGGCCACTCAAATTTGACTGCCAGTGGACTTAAAGCTCACAATTACAAGTTGAGTCTATATTCCAGGGAATCCTAGGAGTAATGAGAGGAATTTTATAAGCGGAATGACCTAACAGAAGTGTAATTTGTACACACAGATTCTTGGCAGTTGTGTTTTGAGCAGATTGGAGGAGGTTGGCCGTGGTGTTGGAAAGACTGACAAGAAGGGGCAAACACCAACGACGCTGAATTCGGCCTCGCTGCGAGCTTCACAGGAGAGGGCAGCCTGGAGAGAAAAGGGCGGACCCCAGTATACAATTGGAGAAAGAAGTAAATTATCATTTAACTGCTAATAGAACTTAGGAACACTGCATAAGAAAAAAATCCCAAAGTAGTTAAATCTAAGAAACTGAACCCAGTAGATTTAGAACTAAATATAAAGTGCATCTGATATCTGAACTATTTCCAATGGCAATTTAGTCCTAAAAGTACAAATGAAATGACAGGAAAAGAGTACAATCCATTATATGCTATGAAAAGGATGCTTAGGGTGAGGCCATAAAGAACAGGTCGTTCATGGTTTCCCGGCGTGGCAGAAGGAAAAGACATAGTCATTTAATGTTTTTAATGAGCCTAATTCTTTTTCACACTATCTTTTCTATAATGAAATATTTTAAAACACAGAGACTAATGAAACAAGGACCCACTCAGCTCTCTCCAATCCTGTTTTAAATGATTAAAATATTACAGAAGCAGCTGAATCTCCCTGTATCCCCCTTCTGTGTTCTCTACCCTCCAGAGGTAATCTCTGTCCTGAATTTGGTGCTTCTATTTCCTTCTTTATGCCTATGGTACATGTATATGTGTATGGATGCACATGTACATGAATATATATTCATGAGATATATAGCATTTTTTGCAAATTACTAAACTTTACATAGTACTTAATTTGCTCTGTGAATCAGTGAGTTAGTAAAGAGTGTTCCGGTCAAATTAAGCTCACATTTGACCTGAGAATGAAAAGTGAATAGATTTGACCTACTTCCGACATCACTGTCTTTGCACTGATACCTGTTGCTTCTCAAACAGAAACAGCTGCGCCTTCAGCAAATGAAGAAAACATTTGGAGATACAGAGTAAATTACTGATAGAAGTAGAAATAATTTCAGGAAAACTTTGCTTTGAGGCTAAATCCCAAGTCTGTGTAATCAGTCTCTGGGATGAATAACATTTTTTCTCCTAAGTAGGTTATTTCTTTGGACTTCTAAACTAATGAAAGTTTGAAAACTATCTTGGGCATTTAGATTGTATCTCAGACATTCCCAAAAAATGGCAATTTTTATCTCACCTTTATTTAATTCTTTAAGATCCATGTTTTCTAAGCTAGCCAATTTACTTTTCTACCCAGTTGATGAACATCTCTATTGTACCCAAGCAATAAATAAGTATCCCAGTCATATCTTGAAAAGAGAATACTGACCAAAATATCATGTGACATCTTTTTGAAAACATTGTTCTCAGATGAAACCTATCCATAACTAAGTCTTAGGTCTATCCCTCACTCACTTCAAGATACTGAACCCTGAAGGTAGAGAAAACCAGTCCTTGGAGAGAGGCACTTGGGCTAAAAGCCGATGGAACAAGAAAGAAATACTTGTCTGCATCATTAACATGATTCAGTGATACCATGGGGCACCTGGGTGGCTCATTTGGTTAAGCGCTGACTTCCCCTCAGGTCATAATCTCATGGTTTGGGTTCAAGACCCACATCAGGCTCTGTGCTGACAGCTCAGAGCCTAGAGGCTGCTTTGGATTTTGTGTGTGTGTCTCTCTCTGCCTCTCCCCTGCTCATGGTCTGTCTGTGTCTCTCAAAAATAATGTTAAAAAAAAAATTTAAGGGGCGCCTGGGTAGCTTAGTCGGTTAAGCGGCCGACTTTCGCTTAGGTCATGATCTCGCGGTTCGTGGGTTCGAGCCCCGCATTGGGCTCTGTGCTGACTGCCAGCTCAGAGCCTGGAGCCAATTTCAGAGTCTGTGTCTCCCTCTCTCTCTGACCCTCCCCTGCTCACGCTGTCTCTCTCTCTCTCCTAGAAATAAATAAAAAATATTAAAAAAAAATTTTAAATATGATTCAGTGATGCCTGATGGCTTTGTTAGACTTACTAATGCATACTAATCAAAGGTTATTTTGTTCTGTAAACCAAAAAATCCAGCCAACCAACCAGTCACCCAAACAGAATTATGAAGACTTTGAAAAAAATTTAGGTGTTGGTTTAACTTGTGAAATTCCATATCTGTACGCCAGTGAATATTATTCTGCCTCCTCACAGAATAGGCTGTATATCAAGTATCTGCTGAGTATTTTCTGAAACTTATGGTGTGGTCATCCATTTCCAGTCTTGGTTTTATGGCCACAGGGCCACAAGACACACAGGCCACAAGACACACAGGTGAAGGAGATCAAGTGTGAAGAATGGAGAAACCTGTTTTATTTCACCAAGTTACCTGAGAATGTAGGGGAGTTATGCAATTCTCTGCACCCAGTGTTCTCATCTATAGAATATGGGTGTGAATGAACTCCTGGGGGTCCCTACCTAGTTGTTAAGAACAACCCAAGGTTCAAGGAGATAAAAAATGGGGATGGAGACCTCTGATTTGTGCACACAGAAATAAACCAGTGTTACAGTGAAATACCCATTAGACCAAATGCTTGGCTTTGGTAAGCTGTTTCCCACTAGGGTAAGCAGCATGCATTCATTCACAACACTGACTCTAACTAGGATTCTGGCTAAGTCATTTCACTTTGGGCGTGTGCATTACTCAGAAAAAAGGAAGAGACAACAGAGAAAGTCTTGTTTGCCCTCTGCCTTTGCATAGAAAAAGAGCTAAAATGGAGGTGGCAACTGTCAGTAATTCCCCTGATTTTGTGTTAATGTGATAAGAGAGTGTGAGCTATGAAGGAAAGTTACCCCAATAAAAAATACCTTTTATTTTAATATTTGTCTTAAAGGAAAGAGGTAATATTTAGTAGTGAGAAGCATGGAATCAATCTGCCTGGATTCAAAACCAAGTTCACCACTTGCTAACTGTATTTTTAGGCGAGTTACCTTAATCTGCTCTCCTTATCTGTAAGACGGAAGTGATAGGCGCATCTGCCCCATATGGTTCTCATAAAAGGTAAATGAGTTAGTACATACAGAACTCTTAATGATGGTACCAGGCATAAAGTAAGTGCACAAGAAATGCTGGCTGTTGTTTGATAAAAGTAAATAGGTGATCCTTGAAGAAAACCGAGTAAGTAGGAATGCTGTTCACTTCATAAGGAAAACTTACTGTTAAGCTTGAAACCACGATTACTTTACTTCAAAACTTTGTGGAAGTGAATATGTCAGATACAATACAGAAACCCCTTTTCTAGAAGTCCAAATGTACTAGCCCAGAGAAGTGATAAAATCCAAATATGTTTGTGTTGTAGCTGTGTTTGTATCTTAGGAAAGTCATCAGCTCTGAATTTATAGTAGAAAAACAAGAATTTAATCTACTTTGTGTTTCCATGTAAAAGGGTGAGTTTATGTATTTTAAAGTATCAAAATAATACAGCCTATACTAATTTATATTCTGCTCATTTATCATAATTTTACTTCATTTGTAATGATTTGCAAGTTATAGGGGTAGTGATTTATATTGAATCTTAAATTTTATGGAAGAAAAGACATAGGCCCTACTTCGTTTCTTTTAATATATTTGATAAGAAATATATTTTTTGTATTGTTTACATGATGGGACAGCTAAAATGAAAAATGTCTCAAAAATAATGAAATCTTAGGGCACCTGGCTGCCTCAGTTGGTTAAGCATCCGACTTTGGGTCAAGTCATTATCTCACAGTTTGTGGGTTCGAGCCCCATATCAGGTTCTGTGCTAACAACTTGAAGCCTGGAGCCTCCTTTGGATTCTGTGTCTCCTTCTTTCTCTGCCCCTCCTCCACTCACACGTGCTCTCTCTCTCTCTCTCTCTCTCTCTCTCTCTCTCTTTCTCTCTCTCTCTCTCTCTGTCTGTCTCTCAAAAATTAATGAACATTAAAATTTTTGTAAAAATAATGAATTCCATTTCATAATTAAAGGAGCTATATGCTATTTTTTGTGCTCTGTATCCTAGTTTGGCACTCAATAACAATATTTTTCATTATTTACACTATTCCAGAATTGACTCTTTGATTCCAAATTCCTATTATGTTGATCATTTAAAAAATCGCATTAGCAGTATTTGGCACATCTTCCCACCTTCTTATTTATATTTTGCAAAGTTCCTAGAAATAGGTAACAATATTTGATTGTGAACTATTTTGATTAAAATAAACTTAAAAGTAAATAAGTAAAAGGAGTACCTATAACTTTAATAAAAATGCAGATGTCAGTTTAGGAGCTGTTCCTTGCAAACCACTATGTTTGCTGTCAGAAATACAGAGATAAATAAGGCTCAGTTTTACCTACTTGGAAGTCACAACCAAGTCAGAGGTTTGTAGCAGTAATCAAAGATGAGGTAAAGAGGTAAAGAACACACCATCAGACACAGTGCCTTCAGTGCTGCAACATTCAGAAAAGGTGGTAGTGTTTGACCTAAATCCTGAAGGAGGGATAGTATTTCATGCAGCAGGTAGAGAAGGTGATTGGCTAAGATGGAGAATGACCCTTGGGTAATAACTGTCGACTTCAGCTGACAAGCTCACTGTTAATGTAGCTACCCTGGTATTGAGGGAAAACAAAAAACAAAACAACAGTGGAGTCCTATATCCAGTTTTGCAAGCCGTTGATTTCTATTCATCAGGACAAAAACTATTCTTATTATGTGGTGTCCGTTAATGTCACCTTCGTTAAAAACACCATTTTAGCTGAATACATGGTCTTCAGGTTTCAGGAGTGTATAGTCAGGAAGAGGTAGCGTAGCCTCATGATGAAGGGCTGGAACACTGGAGCCAACCAGCCTAGTGTTCAGTCTTGGCTCTCTCCCTAATTAGCTGTGTGACCCTCAGCAATTTAGTAAACCACCCTGTACTTGTTTCCTCATCTAAAAAAAGGGAATTGGGGGTGGGTGGGGTGATGTTAATAGTACCTACATAGTTGTTTGGAATTGCTTCACTAAATGACTTTTTATTTGTAAAGTACTTAGAACAGCTCCTGGAGTAGAGGAAGTACACCATAACTGTAAGCAAAATGGCCCCACATGCCTGCCTTGCTCTGTCTTGGATGGTGTGCTGAGGTGAGCTGTGGGGGGCCGCTCTAGATGTTTTCCCTGCTTCTTCCTCCTATAGATGAGGATTCTGGTGCCATTCGTGACACCTGCCAGCAAGACACAAGATGTCAATGCTCTGATTCCCTGCTTTTATGGCACATTTTATTAGTCTTGATTTTAACAAAGGACCCTTTCAGCCTTGTTGTATAAGGACAATAAACTAGATTCAGTGGGTGGTAGTTTTTACTAGCTTTCCATTCTAATGTTCAGGTTTGATGGATAGAAAAGGTTTCCATGTCCAAACAAATGTAGTGGAACACATTGACTTCTCGAGGCAAAAGAAATGCCCTGTAATTCCGTGGAATTTGAAAGGGGACTTTAGAGGCAGTGCCGCACTAGACTGGTGTCCTCATTTTGCACTTAGCAACAGTGTGGACCTGGGCTAGTTAATCCCTAGGCTGTTGTGCCCAATAGAAGTTGCTACGTAGCAGAGTCATTTATTTGTCCGGACTCTTTCTGGTCTCGTGTGATGCTTCTGAGCATCCTCCACTGACAGCTTAGGATCCAGCCTTCGGTTCTGCTAATCAGGCTGACACATACCTTCTGCTTTCTAGTCTCCAGAATGGAGTGGCTGGTCTCACTCCTCTTTTTTGTGTCCTTGGGAGTTGATACTTAACAAAAATTTGTCTTCTGCCCATTTAGTGCTACATTCGTAAAAAACACAGAGGTAAATTTATGCATTCAGTTTACCATCCTTAACCAGGCTTTAAGTGTTTAAAAAAAAACTTTCTTTAACTGTATTTTTATTATTACCATAACAACACTATCTTTTGAAATTTCTCTGGAAGAATGAGTTTAATGCTTCCCTTCTCCAAACACCTGCTTTCACTAATAAAATGTAAGGATTTATCCCCTCGTTATTATTAAATATTTTATATTAATTACACTGTCTCTTAAGAGCAATAGCATTTAGTTTGGCAGTGAAATTTAGAGCAATTATTTGTGTTGCTAACCATAGACCTTTTATTCTAAAATTAGGCTTTTTTAATTTTTAATTTTTATTTATATCTTGATGGGTTGGAATTAACCTAAGTAATTCTTTAGTAACGGTTAATATGTAAAGTATGTTCAGAGCCTTTGAATATGTGAGACTACTTTCCCTATTCCTTCACAAGTAAAAGACAATTTGGCTGCTGGTGGCTATTACTGACTGAATCTTCTCTTTCTTCTGTAGGTTAAAAATACAGAGAGGAGGGGCACCAGGGTGGCTCAGTCAGTTAAGCGAGGATTTCAGCTCCAGTCATGATCTCAGGGTTGTGAGTTCAAGCATCATATCGGGCTCTCTACTGTCAGCTAAGAGCTCGCTTGGGATCCACCTTCAACCTCTTGTGGCTCTGCCCTTCCCCCATGCTCACTCTCTCTCAAAAGCAAATAAACATTTTAAAAAGTTTACAAAAAAGAAATATAAAGGGGAAATTTAAAGCCAACTGGACCTTGTTCCTTTGATGGTGGCTTACTTTCATATGATATTTGTGACTTACTTTTGCTTTTATGCCTGATACTGAAGTTTTGGGGTTTTTTGTTATTTTTTTCTTAAATCTTAACCCTAGGATTCAAAACTTTTTTCAGAATGTGGCTTTGAATTGAGATCAGGTGGAACACAATTTAGTCCTCTTTTTTCCTTCAGCTCTGATTCTGTTATTTTACTGTCTTTGATTATTCTATTTCAGTTCTTCGGGTGTGTTTTCTCAGAAACAACTATAATTAGACTCGATTTTTCTGGTCCTTCAGCTCTCAAGTTTTCTTTCATCTATTGGTTCTTTTCTCTAGCCATATGGGGGTGTTTGTCTTCTACATCAATGATTTAATTTTACATAGTATGCATCTACATTTTTTTCTCTCCCCCCAAGTGGGTAATATTCTTTCACTTCATTTTTAGAATCTCTCTAGTGCTTCTTGATTTTACTTAGAATCCCTTTTTATCTTACCCAGTAGTCCTTTATTGATTTATGGCTTTCTACTTTTGTCTTTAAGGGAATATCTTTTTGTATCTTGCTAACAATGCCAAATACTTTCCTAAAAATTGTATCTGGTTCCTTTAGGGAGTCGTTTTTAGGAGACAGGTCTTCCTTTGAAGCTTCAGCTTTTTCCATATTTTTTTTTCCATATTTATGTACTACTTCTTGGTAGACCCATGTTGACATTTATCTCTTGTTTTCATTCCTGAATTTGGCAATATCCATCTAGACTCCCTCACAAAGAAGGTGCGTGGATTGCCCTGGGGTGCACCTTCTGTCTTCTTGTTTGTTAGTAAAAGGCCTCTTATAGATCTCAGACCTTGAGGCTATTGATGTTTACAGGCCCTGGCTCATTTACAGTGGGCTAGAAGAGTCTCTAATAAAGCAGTAATTGCCAATGCCTTGTTCTCTGTACTCTCTGTATGGATTAGTTAAGAACTCCAACCCCAAGAATATAGTACCACCATAGATCATCTTGTCTCTAAATCTGTTTTTCTGCATTTAAAACTCCAGGGTGCTAAGTATTTCTCCTTTTTCCCCACTTAACATTTTGAAATAGCAGTCACTCACCCATGGGGGGTGAGGGAAGATAGACAGACTCTCCCTGCCTCAAAAAGCCTCATTCGTGACCTAGAGCAGTCAAGGTTTCTGACTGATACAGATGGTTGCATTTGTATCTGAGATGGTAGAAAACAGAGAAAGGGAGCTACACACAGATTTTCCTACTTCCTTTAAGACTCCTAACTTGTTTCTCTCTGCCTTGAATTTTGTTTTTAAAATCTAATTTTATTGTTTTCTGCTGCAGAATTCTCTGATTCTTGCAGTAGGTTAAAGGTTATATCTTTCTTTTTGTGGCTGCATTGCACCTTTATTTTACCTCTTATTTTATCGGTATTTTAGTGGGAGGTTAGAGGAGGCTAGATGTCAGGAGATGGTAGCTAGACACCATTTAAAACTGTAACTTTAATGAAACTACACAAATAAAAAAGTTATGTGTGTGGCAGAATCCTTGAAAATTTTGCTTCCTGCAGATACTTTGTGGGAATAAACTCTGCCTCATAAATATTCATCGCAAGTTGTTATTCAAATGATAGAGGCATTGGTGTCCTGTATTAGAACCTGTGTCTTATGAAAACCAGGTCATTTTAGGGAAGAAATAAAATGTAGGTACAATAAGTGATTATAAGAATTCCAATGACTTCCATAAAGTTTTTATTATACTTAAAAATTGCCTGATCACTGCCTGCTCACAGAAGAGTTTTAGAGCTAAAACAGCTGTTATAAATCATTTAACCTGGGTGTTGCAAATTCAGTTGTCTTCAGGACCAGAAAAGTGACCTGCATATGCATGAAGTAGGTTGGTTTAATATATCGGGGAGTAGAAGGGGCTAGAGAAAAGTGGAGATTACTTATGCCACCACATCCTTGGGCCATATACCAAAACAGTATACTATAAACTCCCTCAATAATAGATTTGTCCAAAGCTAGAAGATTCAGTGCATTTTTTTAATTAAAAAAAATTTTTTTTATATTTTATTTATTTTTGAGAGAGAGAGACAGAGCACCAGCAGGGGAGGGACAGAGAGAGAGGGAGACACAGAATCTAAAGCAGGCTCCAGCATCTGAGCAATCAACACAGGGCCCAACATGAGACTCACACTCAACAAACCATGAAATCATAACCTGAACCAAAGTCGGATGCTCAACTGACTGGGTCACACAGGTACCCCAAAGATTCAGTGCATCTTAACCAGAACCAACTACATAATTTGCAGTGCCCAGTGAAAACAGAATGTAGACCCCCCCCTTCTTCAACAATTATTAAGAATTTCAAGATACTGACAGCAGAACATTAAACCAAGCATGGGACCCTATGGTGGCTGCACAAGTTACATGGTCTTGAAGCCATTCCTGGTCTTCACTTCTGATCTAGAATTTTTACATTCAGACAGAAAGGAACATACAGACACTTCATCCACAACCACCAAAAATCAATAATGGAGATGTGGCCAAAATTAAATCCTTGACTTCGATGCTGCAGCAAGTGAACCACTTTTAGTTATAAAAAGGCTTTTGTATGAGACTTGAGACCCATCACCTTTCTATATTGTTTGGAAGTTTTCATTGAATTATTATACTGCTTTCCATCAGTTTTTGTTGTTCCTTCCTGAATTCAGTTTTTATGAATTATTAGTTGGAGATTTTCAACCCTAAAGTTCAAAGCTCTTCTCTAAATGTTAGCTCTGATTTGAATTCCAGAATGTTTAAACGGTCATTCAGTCTGGGAATGAAAGTCTGAGGGACAGTTGTGTCTGCTGTTGGGTCTTAACTCAGCTCTCAGAGGCCCCCTACCAATATTCTTTTCCTCTTACCTGAAGAAGCTGTTGTTTTTCCAGAATATTTTGTCCAGAATTTGAATCGTCACCTGAAAACATAGCTTGCGAACACTTAAAGCAATCTTCTGCCTCCTGACAGATTGAAGTTGACTAGTCCCTTTCTCATCTTGTCATTTGTGATCATTTATAACTTGTACTACTAACAACATAGTACTACTAACAACATAACCTCAGGAATGCTATTTAGTGAAATTTAGCCAGCTTTTAAAGGCATAGCTATTCATACCCAAAAAAAACACAAGAAATAACAGGGAGGGGGACAAAATATAAGAGACTCTTAAATGTGGAGAACAAGCAGAAGGTTATTGGAGAGGTTGTGGGAAGGGGGCTGAGCTAAATGGGAAAGGGGCATTAAGGCATCTACTCCTGAAATCATGGTTGCACTGAAACCATTGTTAACTAACTTGAATGTAAATTTAAAAAAATAAATTAAAAAAATAAATAAATGAAAAATGTAAGAAATAAAATTGGGAATTGGGATACTAGGGTAAGAGGTTGTTTTTTTTTTTGTAGTAATCATATATACATATAATATGTAACTTATATTAAGTCTTTATATTTCCAGAAAGTTTTGGTATATATTTTTAAAATTTCAGTTACTCACCTTTAAGCATTTCAGTGTAAATCCCCTAAAAACAAGGACATTCTCCGAGGTAGACCTTAATACAATCCCCCCACTCAATAAATTTAACATTTATATAACATTAATGTATAAGATTCATATTTGGTGTTTTCCATTGTCCCAATAATTTTTTCCAGTAAGTTTTGATATTTTTAACAAACACCTTCTAATTTATTATCTGTTTATTATCTTTTAAGACCACATCACAGAATCTAATTTTGTTATGAAATGCATTACTTTTCTTTCTAAAGCGAGGTTTTGAAAGTCTTATTTAGAAGTTTTTGGCTATCCCCAAATTGTAAAGATATCTTTCATCAATTTCCTCTCTTAGCTTTATAGTTTCACCTTTCAAATTTAGGTCTTACACCTCAGTGGGGTTCATTTTTGTATAGAGTAAAAAATAAGAGCTTCAACTTTTCCCCGCCCACAAACATTACCACTGTCTACATAAAGTCTTACATTTTAAGAAAAACATTGAATCATTTAAAATTGAAAGGGACCAATTTTTTTTTCCCTCACTGAACATCTAATTAACAGCTAGATGTACAGTTTGGAGTGGTATAAGGTAGTCATTAACATCTGTATATCAGAAGGATGATTTAGATGCCAAACAGCTTCCTGTAGCAACATCGCAAAGGTATCCTAAGTATTTGTTGAAAGATGAAAAAAATCTTACCTGATTTAAAAATACTCAGGATTTTTTAATTTTTAAAACAAGTATGAGCTTCAGTTAATTTCATGTATTAATATCTGAATTAGACAAGGAATTCATATCAATCTTATGTACCTTTATATTGTTGAAGTATATCCCTTCCTGAATGATTAACAAGAGGAAATTCATAAGTTGGAGAAAGAAAAGATGAACAAATGGGTAAAGACAGTAACTGAGTGAAAAATTTTTAATGAATTATTAATATTTAAGATTTTGTAGTAAGCCATACACCTGAGTATATATGTTCAGCTAACACAGAAAGCTTAATTCCTGCTTGGAGTGGGGTGTGTGTGTGTGTGTGTAACAAATTTAAGGGACTTTTTTTTATTAACATATGTAGGAATACTGTGCTGTGAAATATATAAACTGAATGTCATAGAATTTTTTGTTTAACTTCTACAGGTGGAGATTTTCATTTCACCTTTATGTATTTATCTATGGGGTCCGGTTCCTGAAAAAGGTAGGATCTGCCAAGTTACTTTATATAATTCTTATGTAACTGTAAGCCTGTATCTCATTTTTTTAATGTGTAACGGTAGTAATATTTTAAACAATTATAACAGGCTTCCTAAAAATATTTGTGCATTTTTCTTTGACTTACAAAAATATCTGTGACTTATTCTTCTATGGTAAATACTTTTTTAGGTAGATATCAAAAATGTCTTTGAAAATAATTTATTTTGGGGCACCTGAGTGGCTCAATTGGTTAAGCATCCAACTTTTGCTCAGGTCATGATCTCAGGGTTCCTGGGTTTGAGCCCAACATGGGGCTCTGTGCTGACAGCTCAGAGCCTGGAGCCTGCTTCAGATTCTGTGGCTTCCTCTCTCTCTGCCCCTCCCCCACTCACCCTCTGTCTGTCTCTGTCTCCCAAAAAGAAATAAGAATATTAAAAAATATATAAAAAGAAAATAATTTATTTTTCCAGTGAAAGATGTTGCAAGTCCTCTGATCACTGTAGTTGGTTACTTCTTATTTACGGGAACTGGAAGCCTTATAAAATCCATTTGATGCTTTGAAAGAAGTTAAGAGTTTCCATTTCACACAGCTTGAAAAAATCAGTTGTTACAACATGAGTTACCACTATAATCTTTACCAACAGAAATTATGTTTTAGTGGCTTGCATAGCTGTTAACAAGGCAACACCAGCTGCTGGTGGAAAATTGAGTTCCTTTTGTAGATTGTGTTTCCCCTGGTGCTCTTTTGCTATTCCTGCATAAACTGAGGCATCTTTATCTATGGAAGTAACTTTTCCAGGCTGTCATGGCCTTTTTCCTGACAATTTTGATCCTGAATGGCACTACTAACAAGTTAGGCTGCTTAAATTCAAGTCTCATGAAGACTTAGCTTCTCTTAGTCACGTGCATACTAACAATACTAGTATTGCAGAAAGTTGGAAATTATTTTTAAAAAAATTATAGTGTTAAGCTTTAAAGTAAAATCAATGTTATCTTTATTTAGTAGAGAATTTTTTCCAAAGTGGACATTGTGCCAAGTGTCATGTCTTACTAGTGCATTTTCATGTAAATATTGATGTGAAAATTTGCAAATGTGTTTTTATTTTAAAGTCTGAGTTATCAGTGTCTGCCTGTAGTAAATTCTATTATAAATAGTTGGTTGTTTTTCAACATCATATTTTCCTAGAGGGATTATTCTTTCTACTTGTTGTCTTTTCCTTTAGAAACTATACATATTTTTCACTTAATGAGGCTACATGGCCAAAAGACCATTTGAGTAGATTTTAAAGGATGAAGCTGTATGTAGGCTGTCTGAATATGAACAAATTCTCAATTGAGGTACAGAAACGAGGTGGCAATGGCTATTTTGGAAACCCACTGTTCTGGTTTTCAAATTTACTTGTGTAGAGAGAAGAAAGAATGATTTAGGGCTCCTGTGCTCACAACTCCACTACCTTGGAAGAGGAAATAGCTTTGGATGGAATTTCAGTTGACAAGGGAAAGTTGTGTTTCATGGGAATGTCAAGTTACTGAGGTCAAGGTTTGGAATTCATGTTGGGTTCTGGGAGCGAAGGGCTTTGACGGTAAGCAAAGAAAGATGGTGAGAACTGGGAGCACTTGTGTGCCCTTTTCCCTCCATCTGCGGGGGCATGGTCTCTTTTAGTCGATCTACAGCAAGCCTGGCCATCTGTCATCAGAACAGGAAGCACTTTGACATGTAGCTCTGCTTCTCTCAGTCCCCAAACAGACTGAAGAGAACAAGAATAGCTTTTATCCCCCAGCCCTCCCTGGCTCTGTAGAAGGCAATAAGGGGACTTGTCAGTGAAATGTTTGCTTAGAAGTTGCTTTTCCCTAAACTACCCCAGTTCCCTATCAGCCTGCCTCTAGTTATATCAAGTACTTAAAAAATGAGAAGAGAACTAGATGTTGCTCTTCTTGTAAAATTCTTTGCTTTTGGGGTTTCTTCCTCTAAGAAGCTCTTGGTTTTGGTTGAGTCTGTAGTTTAATATCCATCCTAATATGTGCTGGAAATGTGTGCATAGAATCCATGTGACCGAACCAGCCCTTCCATGTGAAGGACTTCATAATCCATTTTGTCCAACCGTCTTACTTTACAGCTGGGGAAGCAGAAATCCTGAGAGGGTAGGGAGCATTTCAGAGGTCACACAATTAGTTTATTAAGAGTTGAATCTGAAATGAAACATGCACGGCTGCCTCTTAATCTAGTACTTTCCCCTTGTACTAGCTTGCCCTAACTTACAGCATGATTTCCAGATGACTTCCTTCTTTGGTTAAGTTAGCAAACTTGACCTCATGTAATCATTGTTCCATTTATAGAACTTTAAATACTTACTCAAATGGATATCTAAAATACATCTTCTAGTAACTTTTTTGGAATAGGCAGTATATTTGGTATCTAACACAAGAGGGAAAATATATATATTGACAGCATCAGAAATAATCAAAGTAAGGTAATTCAAATTTTCACAACACTCCAAGCATTTTAAATAAAATGGCAGAGCAGTGGACAAATTTTAGGAGGTGAGAGGCCATAGCTGCTGCTTACTCCGTGCATTAAACATGTGGATTCTTACTTGGGCTGTTAGAAAAATGCTGAACAGCTTGGCACTATCCAGTATTCTTCTACCTTTGGGTCAAATGAACCTGAGGCAAATTGGTAAGTGCTGGCACCCTAGACTCCTGTGCCACTGGGCCTTTTGTGCCCTGACTACTTTTGCCTAAGATATAAACCTTCTATTTCCACCATGAGGGCCTTATCCTGCTGTTCTGGACAAGGCAGACTATGGTTTCAAATTACCCCCTACTTTCAAAGTCAGAAAGCTGGAGAGCCCATGTTCTTCTCCAACCAGCAAGAAGCTTTTTTCTTTAAAGAAAGTCAAGAATTAAAAACTAAAATGATGAGTTTTAGTTCCTTCCACAAAAGCCATCATATCACACCTACTAAATAATTACATCTCCAGATATTTGGGGATTTAATAGAAATAAAGCCTCTGATAAATCACATGGTGGTAGTGTGGTACCCTAGAGTATTAAGCAGACTTGGAATGATATTATCATTATCATCTATGGCATTATATCATTGTGCTTGCAGTTGATATGTAAATGTATCTTTGGAGCAATATACAGGCTGACTTCTTGCATGAGTTGAGTGACCATACAAGCTATCTTAGGATCCTAGGCAGTTACCTCCCCCTCATACTCAAAATGACCCAGTTTGGGCAATAAACTATTCATTCACATATGAATAGTACTAGAATAATGAAATCATTGGCCCTATATTTTAAAAATTTCTAGACACCCCTAAACTCTGTGTGTATGTGTGTGTTCATTTCTACAAATCAACAAAATGTCTTCTGTAGTTTCATGATGAGAAACAAATGAATGAGCCTTATGTTTTATAGTGATATGATAATGCTCAGGTATGCATATGCTATATTGCTGTATGTTTTCTGCTTTCCCAACTTAGAACCCCCTTTATAGATAGCACTCTGACCATGAAGCAGACTCTAGAAATATTATAGACAGGTTAGTGAACTGTTAGGTAAAGTTATAGCTAAGTTAGTAGGAAATATTTAAATAGTGGAAAGATAAGCCTGTCTCAATAGTCTGCTCCTGTAATTGCCAGACATAAGCACTTTACCCATAAATATGATTGGCAGAGACAAGTACTTTTTTTAATTTATTTCTAGGAGAGAGAGAGAGAGAGAGAGACAGCGTGAGCAGGGGAGGGTCAGAGAGAGAGGGAGTCACAGACTGAAACAGGCTCCAGGCTCTGAGCTGGCAGTCAGCAGAGAGCCCGACGCGGGGCCCGAACCCACGAACCGCGAGATCATGACCTAAGCGAAAGTCAGACGCTTAACCGACTAAGCCACCCAGGCGCCCCAAACAAGTACTTTTTAAATTTTTTATTTATTTTTATTTTTTAGCTATTTTGTTTTTAGAGAGTGGAAGAGAGAGCATGAACAGGGAATAGCAGCAGAGGGAGAGGGAGAGAGAGAGTCTTAAGCAGACTCCACACCCAGCACAGAGCCCAACAAGGGACTCCATCTCACTACCATGAGATCGTGACCTGAACGGAAAAAAAGAGTGGGGCACTTAACCGACTGAGCCACCCAGATTCCCCAAAGACAAGTAATTTTTAAAAGAAAACAGACACATGAAACGATGCTCAGCATCCCTCCTCATCAGGGAAATACAAATCAAAACCACACTGAGATACCACCTCACGCTAGTCAGAGTGGCTAAAATGAACAAATCAGGAGACTAGATGCTGGCGAGAATGTGGAGAAACGGGCACCCTCCTACACTGTTGGTGGGAATGTAAGCTGGTGCAGCCCCTCTGGAAAACAGTGTGGAGGTTCCTCAGGAAGCTAACAATAGAACTCCCCAAGGACCCAGCAATAGCACTGCTAGGAATTTACCCAAGGGATACAGAAATGCTGATGCATAGGAGCACATGTACCCCAATGTTCATAGCAGCACTCTCAACAATAACTAAAACATGGAAAGAGCCTAAGTGTCCATCAACGGACGAATGGATCAAGAAGATGTGGTTTATCTATACCATGGAATACTGCATGGCAATGAGAAACAATGAAATCTGGCCATGTGTAGCAACATGGATGGACCTTGAGGGTGTTATGCTGAGCGAAATAAGTCAGGCAGAGAAGGACAAATATCATATGTTTGCACGTATAGGAGGATTAGGAGGAACTTAACAGAGGAACAAGGGGGAGTAGAAGGGGAGAAATTATGGGGGAAGGGAGAGAGGCAAAGCATGAGAGACTCTTGAATGCTGACAAAAACTGAGGACTGATGGATGTGGGGGGAGGGGGAATGGGCATGGAGGAGGACACTTGTGGGGATGAGCACTGAGTGTTATGTGGAAACTAATTTGACAATAAACTATTTGTAAAAAAAAATAATAAAAACAAAATAAAAGAAAACTTTGAATTAGTTCAAGTAGTCTGAAATTCTACCACACGATGTACTCATACAAATTAACACATTTTCCTAAGTCCTGAAAGAAACCACATTCAAGCCTTAAAAAAATAGAGTAAGCTATCTCTTATTTACCATTACCTTTTTTTCTCCTTTGTAGATGGAAGTTTGTATTGGGTGGAGTTCTTTGAATATTTTTTTTGAGTTTCTTTCGTTATTAAAAAAAAAAATAATAGTGTCACAGAAAGGCAGTGTAGAGATGTATGCAACTAGGATTTAGGTAAATATTTTTTCTTATAATCTACATGTTAGGCTAATGTATATCCAACTTTTTGATCATATGGTACATTTTATATCCATTTTGTACATATGCGCATATATTATTAGAATAGAAGGGAGTCAAATATACCTTTACCTAACTTTTGTGTCAGTCAGGGCCCCATTATGAGACAGAAAACAGGAGTTATTAGGAGTGATTATAATATAAAGAATCATTGACTGGGGGAACCACTAAGACTGGTGTTACTTGTGTTACTCTAAGTAATTGATCTGCTATTTGCTACCAGTCTGCAATGAGATAAGAGCTTGAGCTGAATGTAAATCAACTCCCTGCTTTTTCTTTGAGAAGGTCTATCTATGAAGAAAAAGTCAGCTGAACTAAACAGTGTGTTTACTGATGTAGTTAATTTACATCCCGGTGAAACAGTAAGAGACATTTCAAGGACTGGCACTCTGTTCATACTTTGATGAGCAGGGCACAGAGGTGTTGCGAAGATAGTAATGGCAGGAAGATGCTACCTCTCTGAGGACCAGAGGCTCAGAAAAGAGGGCGGAGTTATCAGAACGTAGAAGCTTTGAAGGAAGAGCCATGGAGCTCAACAGGACCTCAAAGAGGGAACATTGTCCAGCTGGAGTCTCTGAGGGACCACAGTGCGGCTGGTTCTGGGAATGAGGAAAGACTGCAGACTGCAAGCTGCTGTTGCCACCAAGATGAACTTCCACTGCTAGGGTGAAGATGCATTTCTGGGTGAGGGGGTAGTGGTGGAGAAGTGACGGCAAGAACAGGAATCAAAACAGAAAGGAGTACCTCCCACTTTCCTGTTGCAATCTTCCCATCTCTTTCTAGTGCTTCTGAGAGGCTCGACTCCACAAGGCACCAGCTCCTAAGAGCCCACTGAATTGCAGTTTGCAGAGTCCCAGCTCTGGAGCTGAGAGATAGTATCTGAATAACGAACCCAGCCTTCCCATGGTGCTGCATTCTACAGTGTACTCTGACAACTTACTGTCATTTATTTTATTACACTTAAACACTATGCAGGTTGCCACATACTCTGTTGGCTTCATGAATAGCTAGGGGTTGAAAAGCCGTCACCATAAAGTAGTATCTTTGCCAAATAAGCACTTTGCCAATTCTCTTATTCTGTCTCAGTCTGCTCAGAATGAAGACATAGTTCATTATTAATTTGTTTTATTTGTTTCATTATTCATAGTTTCATTATTCATTTGGCATACTTTTGTTTTCTTTAAAAAGTTTTTTTTAATATTTATTTCTGAGAGAGAGAGAGAGACAGAGACAGAGCATGAGCTGGTGAGGGGCAGAGAAGGAGAGAAAGAGGGAGACACAGAATCCAAAGCAGGCTCTAGGCTCTGAGCTGTCAGCACAAAGCCCGATGTGGAGCTGGAACTCAAGAATTGTGAGATCATGACCTGAGCCAAAGCCAGACCCTTAACCAACTGAGCCACCCAGGTGGTCCCATTTAGTGTACTTTCAAGTTCAGCAAGGCCACAAAGTGTTCAAGGTGATATCATGCTTCAGGGTACACTCTTTTGCTTGTTGGTTAGCTTAGAATCTTTGCGATTGAAATAGCAAAATTGTCATCATTTTGCCTGTCTTGACAGTGAAAATAGTATTTTCCAGTCCAGTAGAATATGTGTCCATTTAAAATTTTTTTAAATTTCTTGGAGTATGTTTCTTGTTGGAGGAGATTTGACATTTAGAGTTTTATGTAAGTTTTAACTTTTACCTAATGGCCCCATCAAATAATTTTGCAACAGCTGCAGATGACATAGAATATGAGCATTGAAAATAGACCCTAAAGATCAACCATATCAAATTTCTCATTTCAGAAAGGAGAAACAGTTTCAAAAGGATGAATTGACTTGCCTGGGGCAAGAATTGAAGCCAGCCTTGTGGTCTTTAGAATTTCTAAGTCAGTTAAAACCATGATAACAAGACTTAGAAAACAAGTTTCAAAATCTCGTTACTCAAGTATGTTTAATTAGCAAATCTCCTTATTGAGAAATAAAAGTTACATCACTGCGAGAGAACATTAGGTGAGAAGTCAAGGTGGAGGTGGTAGTTTGGACCTGCCAGTCATGCTTCATGGCACCTTTGCTCTCTGAAACCTCATTTTTCTCATCTGTAAAATGAAAAAATGTTGCTTGCCTAGACTTCCTCGGCTTTTGTGGGGAAGTGCTGTGGAAGCTATAAAGGATTTTAAAAATGTAAGCTAGAACACTAATAATTACTGATTGAGAAAAGTGGGCTGTGAATGCCTAACTCTCCTATAATCTCTTGACATGAAACTTATAAATACTGTGTTGCTGCCACCTCCTAGCCAGGTAAGACCCCTTGTTGTGGCTATGGTTTGATGCTTACAAATAGGTAAATGCACTTTCTGGAATGGAATGATCTGGAATGGCCTTGGGACAGAGTCCTTCCATGTTTCTTCTTCCATCTTCCTTTTTCCCTTCTTCCTGCATGTACCCTCTTGAATATTTTCCGATTTCCCCTGTACCCGTCTTTTGCCCTTCTCTGTTGACTTGGGTCTTGCATTTTGTCTGAGGAGAATGTTCTGAGGCTGGTTAAAAACGTGACGATAATGTGGTACAGTGAGGACCCTGAAGAAGTATTCAGAAGACCCGAGCTTGAGATTGAATTCTGCCATTAATCAGTTTTGCAGCCTTAAGAAGTTACTTTCTCTTCATGGGATTTAAGTGCTATATCTCTTAAATCAGTAACGTGGGCTAACAGAACATTTAAAAAGCTCATATACCAAAATTCAGAGAAGAATTTGAAATAGCCAGTGTTATGCCTGAATTGCGAGTCCCCAGAGACCTCCAAGGAGTGAGGACCGATGCAAGTACAAAAGGGTCTTTATTACAAGCTCGAGCTGGGGCTCACCCGTTAACCGGCACAGCTGCAGCAAGGTGAAGCCCCGAACAATAACGAGCAGAGTTTTTATGCGGTAAGGGATGGGGGTGTTACGATGCACATGTAGTACACATAGCATCATCACATAAGCACCAATCATAATGGTACAGCACCCATGGTAACAGTTTTGACCATTCAGTATCTGTGAGGCATCTGTTACTTTTGGTGGGACCCAATCATGACCTTTGAGAATCCTTTGAAAATGACCAATTATGAGGTGAGCTCAAAGGGCCTACCTGCGTTTAGGCAAGCGTGAGTGATTGGCTAGTTTGTACAGAGTAACTACCTGCAGTTCCCAGCCCTGACTCAGACCACAGGAATGTTACTCATTTCTTTTGATTGGCTGATCCGAGGGTGGCTTCAGCTGAAGCTTTTCCTGGAACTGGGGCTATGTGGAAGTCTACTTAAATGGCAAAGAGATACAGAAGTTTCATTTAAAAAAAAAAAAATCCCACCATCCGTGTTTGCCTGGTTCTCACTGCCCCAGGCCCTGAATTTTCTCCCAGGGTCTCATTTTCCATGATCATCTTGATCCAGATGCCCCAGAATGACCTAGTATTCACTTTTGAAGGAGCTTTTTTTAGTCTCTGGTGGGATTCTGGTGAGATGCAGGCTCTGTTTCCATAGAAGATTTCCATAGCCTAATTCCCCATTCCATTTAGCACTTTAAGAAAACTTCTCTCATGATGAAAGTCCCACCCCTTTTGGGTGTGGGTTCCACTGACTTGGAAAGACTCTTGGCTGAGTACATAGCCAGGATAAAAGTTCAAGTCAATGAAAATAATCACATCTCAATCAAAGTCATGATAGCTTTCCTGGACTGAGTACTGAGTATAGGTCACTCAGAGTTTGTATTGGTCACTCAGAGTTTGTTTCTCTTGAGTTGTACTGTGTACCTTCTCATCCTCATAGATAAAGAAACCAAGGCTAACCAGGGATCAGTAATTTGCCCCAGGTTACAGAGCTAGTCAGTGGGAGGGCTGGTATTTAAATGCAGATATTACTGACATTGTAGGTTACTTGTATCCAGGCTTCACTAGGGACTCAGACTCCATGAATCTACTGGGCTGATAAGGACTGACCACGTAACAAGAAAAAGCAAAGGCTTTGTCCTATGACTATATTTATTTAGTCTACAGAGTTAAGCTTAGTGACCGTTAAGACTACAGAGTTAAGTTTAGTGACTGTATTCCGAAGGCCCACATTAAGCACCATTCTTGCTTTATTTATCTACTTGCAAATGATGTCACATTGGCAAAGCTGAGAATCTGTGGTTCACTACATTCTTAGTATTTTTAAATCTCAAAAGAAATTGCTAATTTTTGGACTGGTATGGGTGTCCCTTTTTACACAAACCAATGTAATTATGCAATACAATTTTTTCTCCCCTTCTATGATACATATTTACTTTCTACAGTGTGACTAGCAGACCATTAATATACTATTCACAGTAAGAAGCTGGTTGGAACAACTCAATATGCTCTATTTAGGGAACGTGCAGTAGATGAAATTGTTCACGACCTAGGAAAAATTACAACGTTCAGATAATAAAGCCATTTCATCAGCACTGGAGTTATAGCTCATTTTTTTAAATGAGATGCAGTAGTTTAATTTGGGGTATGTATAATTTTCTCTAAAGAGCACTGAGAAGCCTTTACCCAAGTTGTCTTTGCTTTGCGTTCAGGCTTTGTCTTGAAGGAATGACATCTCACACCAATGGCACCCTGCAGGCGCTGAGGTAGAAGGATTTCAGGACTTGAAGGAGTTCATGTAGCTGAAAGGGATTTCTGTTGTATGAGGAGAAAATGTTATGTGAATTCCCAAGTGGAATTCAGTGGCGAGTATTACTGAGTGATACTTGCTCTTGTGTAACTATCTATGCAAGGGTTGGTGGATTTGGTATTTGATCAAACTGTGAATCTTATTTTTTTCAGCTCACTTAATAAAATATCAACTTTGTAGAAAGTCTAAAAATAAAGAAAAAGCTCACTTCTGTTTTAGAGGCTAGTATAATAACACTCATTTACATAAAATGTTCGTTATTAGACAGTCCCCTAAAGGCATAGACTTACACTTCTCAAAAGTTTAGGGCTGAGCTTGACTGTGAAAACCATTGGTTCTCATTTATATGCTGTAACAAAGCTAGCACTACAGGCTTCCTCTGGCTTAGGACAGTGCCCGAGAACTGGATTGCATTAGTATTCCTCTCCTGTTTCCATGGGGAATAGAAAACCAGTCACTCTCAGAAGAGTTCAGGTAATTTGGTATGAAATATTGATCCATGTATCAAAATCTGTACCTGCACATTCACTCTGCATTAGCTGAATCATCATCTGACATTTAAAAAAAAAAAAAAATCCTTCACTGAATTCAACAAGAAGACCATTATTCTCACTAAGGTTTGTTTTAATAAAATCTGAGAGCTAATAGCTTTCACAAACAATGGTCATCATAAAAAGCATTTTTCTCATCAACAATAATGAAACAAACCAGATGTTCATTGCTTAAAAACAATGGCTTTCGGGAAGGAGTAATGAGATGTTCTACTTCTGCTTGTAAAACTGGTGTTCTGCCTCTTCAGGAAAGACCCAGGCTTGTCTGTGTGTGTGAGGGTGGGGGCAGGGGTTCTTAGGACAAGTGTCTGATGTGAAGCAGAGCAGCGGGCCCCCCAGTCTGACTAGCTCGTGCTCTGATTACAGCTCTGCGTGTTAGCTCCATAAAACTGGTTCAGAGAGCACCTGAATACTGGGGCAGCTACAGTTTGCTGTAAGGTGGGACAAATGGTTTAGTGTTTTGTTTTCGTTTTGTGTCCTTCTCCTTTATTAACGCACATGAGAATGGGCCTGCTTGCTAAAGGCTACTCCTGTTATTGTTTAGGATTTTTGGAGCAAAAGTGTGGTGGTATCATTTACCTCCAAGTGACTATTCAAAGCACAGAGAAGATGGCCATTTTGTCCTCAGAGAATTCATGCTTCCATAAGGCAGTGAACAATGGAAAGGACAAAATAACTTGTTTCCAGGTTAAATTAATCTGTAATGTTAGAGGTAGTTTTATAGGGGTGAGAGCGTGGGCAAGAGAGCCTGCTGGGGTCTGGAGCTCTTCTAGGCCTTGATCAGGTGATGGTGACAGAGGTGTGCGCATATCTAAACATATATTGAGTTTCTGTGTACTTAGATTTTTGAACTTTATGATATGTGAGTCATTTTCAATTAAAAAAAAACTTAGTGGTTTCTGCTAATCCTATAGCTTGCATATAAGCAGTTGCTGTGTGATGCTGAGTGGAAATGTGGGCACAAGGCACTGAGTATCAAAAGCTCTTATTTAAAGGGCATTCCACTGCTTCAGGATTCTGTGTCTCCCTCTCTCTCTGCCCCTCCCCCACTCATGCTTTGTCTCTCTCTGTCTCAAAAATAAATTTAAAAAAATTAAAAATAAAAAAAAGACAAAAAAATAAAGAGCATTCCATTCATGGCTCTTTCAAGAGCTTCTGTTACCACTGGAAAATATTGATTTCTGTTCATTTGTTCATTCTTTCACTCAGTATCTATTGAGCACCTACCCTTTGATAGGGTTTGTTCTAAACATCATTGAAAAAGAAGTTAGCAAGATGGTCTGAGTCCCTGAGCTAATGAGTAATGTTCTTCTCTTCTTCCAGACTATCAGTAGCATAGGAATGTAATTCAGTTTAGCTAACGTTTATTAAACATCTACTATACCAAGACATAGTGGCAGATAGAAGTAACCCATAGTTCCTGCCTTCAAGGATCTTATAAGATGTCAGAGGAGTTAAGATTTCTCTGTACATACTTAAATTTGTGATAAATGACAGAAGTACAGATTTCCTTCTGAACAGGGAAAGGGGATCTAATGGAGGAAATTAAAGAAAACTTGGAGAGGTAGTATTTAGTTTGAACCCTAATAAATGGGGTGGCATTGATACAGGGGGTTAGTGAAAGCATTCTTAGATGAAGAGTACAGAATAGGAAAACTGGAAAAATACAGGGTTTATTTGATATTACAGAAGGGGAAATCAGAAAATGAAACTGGAAATGTATCTGAGGATTTGACTTGAATTAAAGAAAAGATGGCCCTGTGTATCCTCATTGTAAAGGCATCTGGTGTTTATTTGGAAGGGATGTCCTTTCTCCTCCTGACCCCAGTTTGCAGGCTTTCATCTTACTTCCCTATGGCACTGACTCTTCTCTATGCCTTCTCTGTGTTCCCTGCCCTTCTTCCATATACTCAAAGTGGTGAATGGATGGGAGTTGGAAACTAAGGATAATGGTGGAGAGTCATTTCAATGACTCCACTCTCCCAACCTCATCCATCTATGTATTGCTATGAAATTATATCCTCAATCCTTGCCAGCAGAGCCTAACCAGAAGATATTTACATTACTATTCCTATTGTAACCTACCACAGGCAACATGATTGCTCAAAACACTGGTCCTTCCCTAGAGTCCTGTGTTACCATTCTGTGTCCCAGCATCCTCACTTTCAAATTCCAGGTAGGTATCATATCTATTAGAGTGTCCTCTCCATTTAGACATTTAACTAATTTATCCTTACTCATTTATTTATTTTTATGTAATTGTTTTTCATTGAAGTGTGATTGACATGCAAAAAGTTGGACATATTTAATAGATACATTTTGGTAAGTTTGAAAATAACTGTGTACCTGTGAAACGACCACCATATACAATGCTTAAACTCCTCTATCATCTCCAGAAGTTTCCTCTCTCCCTCCGTTTTGACAAGAACACTGAACACAAAATATACCTTCTTGAAATTTTAAGTGTACAATACAGTATTGTTAACTATATGCACTATGTGCTATATGATAGAAAGTTGAGACTATGCATTTTACATAAGTAAAACTATATACATGTCTCTAATTCCTCCTCCCCCAAGCTCCTAGTAACCATTATTCTACTCTCTCCTTCTGCATATCCCATATAAATGAGATCACATAGAATTTGTTCTTCTGTGTCTGATTTATTTCACTTATCACAATGTCTTTAAGTTCATCTACATTGTAGCAAATGGCAGGATTTCCTTATTTTTTAATGCTGAATAGTATTCCATTGTATTTATATACCACATTTTCTTTATCCAGTCATCTCTAGGTGGACAAGTTGTTTCCTATTTTCTACTTTCTTTGCCATTGTGAAGAATACTGCAATGGGGCATGGATATGCAGATATCTCGAGATTCTGATTTCAGTTCTTTTGGGTTCAGAAGTAGGGTTGCTGTGTCATAGAATTTTTTGAGAAATCCTGTGCTTTTATCCATAGTGGTTGCACCAACTTACATTCCCAGTAGCACTGCACAAGGGTTCCCTTTCCTCTGTACCCTTGCCAACACTTATCTTTTGCCTTTTTTTCTTTTCGATAATACCATACTAACAGGTGTGAGGTGATATCTCATTGTGCTTTTGATTAGCATTTTCCTGATGATTAGTGACGTTGAGCATCTTTTCAATTTACCTTTTCTTGGGGGAAAATGTCTATTCAGGTCTTTTGCCCAATTTTAAATCTGGTTGATTTTTTGCTATTGAGTTATAGAAGTTCCTTATATATTTTAGATAGTAACCCTTTATCAGGTGTGTGTGATTTATAAATATTTTCTCCTATTCTGTAGGTTGCCTTTTCACTTTGATGATTATTTCCTTTGCTCTGTTGAAGTGCTTTAGTTTGATGTAGTCCCATTAGTCTACTTTTGCTTTTGTTCCCTGTGCTTTTAGTGTCCTAACCAAGAAATCATTGCCAAGGGCAGTATCAAGAAGCTTTCCCCCTAGATTTCTTTTAGGAGTTTTGTAGTTTTAGATTTTATTTTTAAAGCTTTAATCCACTTTGAGTTGATTTTTGTGAAGGGTTCAATTTCATTTTTTCCATGTGGATATCCAGTTTTTCCAGAACAATTTATTGAAGAGACTGCTTTGTCTCCACTGTGTATTTTTGCCCCCTTGATTTGTTCTTGAGGCTTCTGCCCTAGCTTTCCATAGAAACTGCACTGAACAAGGTCCCTGGCTTTTCCTCTGATCTTCAACACTTCTGACAAAGACAAATATAGGAAAAAACTGTCCCCCAGCTGCTCTGCCTTTGCACTGCTCCAAATATTCTTGTCCTAAGCAGGCCAGGTACATTGTTATCAATGGGTTTACTTAGAATGACCTTCCTCATCTTTACCCAAAGATGATTCTTCAGCCCTGATTCTTCACAGATCCCCCTCATAATGGAAAACCTGTAACTTATGGCCCTTTAAATCTCTACTTTAGTGCATCCTGTGGTTGTATTCTGTGTATGTAAAGCAGCTAGCTTGATTCCTGAGCCATGGAAGGTGTTTGATCACTAAAGTTGTCATTATTATTATCATACAATATTATTCCATACTTAAGTAGTAAGTATCTTATCTATGTGCTTATATCTCAAATTTATTTCCATCCAGTTCTGTAAGCAATTCAATATATGACAGGGCCTCATGTCACAGGTGTACTTCCCCATAGTGCTTGATATCCTGCTGACAATATGGTTAGATAGTGCCCCAAAAACCTGAGTAATGAAATTAAAAATACGCTGCTTTGCTCTTTTGTAATAATTTTGTTTAAAAGTTTGGTGGGGGGAGGAAGAAATTAATGACTAAAATCAAGTATAGAGTTGAGCTGGGAATTTTTATCATTTGTGGTTACCCTCTTTCCCATTAGTATTATACATAGGGTTGGCAGTAAAATTAAATGAAATATTAACTTCTAGAGTCAAGGCTCGTATTGCCCAATGCCATTAACTGGTAATATTCTAAGAATTATCTCTATAGAGACTTGGATTAGTGGGGAGCATTTAGTAACCACAGCAAAAGTAAACATACTTTGTTCTCTTAAGCAATAGCCCTGTTGTGAGTTATCAGCTTCTTTGTGGTTATGAGCTCCTGTCCAAAGCAGATCCTTAATTAGAAAGTTGAAAGTAAATGACAAAATATTGTAACACAGAATTTCATAATAAGGTACATGGTGTTCAGCATAAGCAGAAAAATTATATTTGGCACCAGCTATTTAATATAAAGGGTGGAGGTAGTAACTACATTGTAGTGCTCTGTGTGTGTGTGGGCCCGCGCGTGCTCACTCAGGCATCATTAGCATGTACCATTCATATTTGCCAGTGTATCAATATGAGGCATAAATCAAGAAGTATCTCCTTTTTCCACCTTGTTCCTAATTATGGCTTCTCACAACCTAATCTCAGGTTTTTTTTTCCATGAACCTAGGGGTCGAAGCTATAAAGCAGTTGCCAAAGTGGTGTTTACTAATTATCTGCATTTCATGTGAATTGTGAAAACAGGGCCATGTAAAAACAAAATTAGTAAATGCGGTGAATACAATTTGATTTGGGTCCTGTTGACCTAAGTTACAAGATCCTAGGCAGGGAAATGGTTTCCCACTTGCTTCTTGTTCACCAGTCCTTATCTCCAGAGAATGGACTCCTCTAGTTGATGTCTGTGTGGTGCCAGAAGTGTTGAAAAGCATGGAATGTGGTCAGCAGAGACTGGAAAAATTCAGATTACCAAATGATACCACAAAGAAAAACAGCTTACATAGCCCTTTAGATGAGAGGTAGAAATTAAAAATAGAGTTTAGATTTTGATACTGGTTGATTATTATGGTCATCTCTTATGAAGTAATGACCTTGATTTCTTAATTCATTTAATAAATAGATGCTTGTGGTATGAAACCTGGCTTTCTAGAAAATAGGTATTGTGTATTATGCAAAAGTTTTGCCTAATGGCTAGTTTTAGATACCATGTTGGAAATGCTGCTCTTTTTCTTTTCTAGGTTTCTCCTGACATATACTTGAATTTTAAAAGAAATCACACTAAATATAACATTGAAAAGTTTTATCTAGGGGCACCTGGGTGGCTTAGTCGGTTAAGCGTCCAACTTTCGCTTGGGTCATGATCTCGCGGTTCGTGGGTTCGAGCCCCGCGTCGGGCTCTGTGCTGACTGCCAGCTCAGAGCCTGGAGCGTGTTTCAGAGTTTGTGTCTCCCTCTCTCTCTGACCCTCCCCTGCTCACGCTGTCTCTCTCTCTCTCTCCTAGAAATAAATAAAAATATTTATTAAAAAAAAAAAAAGAAAAGTTTTATCTTCATGTGTTAAATGTGGCAATTATAGGCCAAGAAATTGGTAGAAGTACAAAATGGACTCCCTTTGAGTAACAGAAGAATTGGCATTGTTAGAAGAAGTGCTGATTTGTGGTTCCATCAATTTTTAAATATATTTTGCCTGCTAGGAAACATATTTTATTAAGCAGTTAACTCCAGTGAATGCAGTGAACAGTTACACCTGACTGTTTCTGGTTCAAATCTTTAAGTGCAGATAAAACAGACTTTAGGAACTGGTAGTAGCTTCTCATGTTATTTTAAGACTTTCTTGTTATTTGTACTGCAGTATGTTTAAGATGTCCTTGCCATTTTTCACATTGTGTTGTCATAGCATTTGTTTCAAGGAAGTGATGTTCTAGTAGATTCTTTCATCCTTCTAAAATGACATTCTGTTAATTACCAAGCTCAAAGAGAAAATGTTCCAGGAGTGGTACTGAAAACTGAACATACCTCAGAATCACCCAGAGAACTTCTTAAATCATGGATAGCTGAGTGTTCTCCCAGATCTTTGATTCAGTAGGTTTGGATGAGGCCTGCATTTCCACCCCATACCTAGGTGGTGATGATGGCGATGCTGGTCCAGGAACCTCAGTTGGAGAACTACTGTGTTATGTGTGGTGCCCAGAAAGGCTCAATACTCACTTAACATGTGTGTTAGTTTCCCATGGCTACTCTAACAAATTACCACAAACAGTGGCTTGAAACAACACAGATTTATTCTTTTACACTTCTGGAGGTCAGAAACCTGACATCAGTTTCTCTAGGCTGAAGTCAAGGTTCCTGTAGAGTCAGTTCCTTCAAGAGGCTTTAGGGGAGAATTTGTTTCCTTGCCTTTTCAGCTCCTGGCAGCTGCCTGTGTTCTTGGCTGGCAGCCCCACCTTCCCCTCCACCTTCAGAGCTCATCACTCCAGCCTCTGCTTCTGTCATCAGGTCACTTTCTCCCCTTCTGGGGTCAAATCTCCCTCTGTCTCTCTCTTATGAGGACATTTGTGATTATTGTTAGGACCCATCTGGATAAACCAGGACAACTTCCCCAATCCAGGATCTTTACTATAACACATCTACAAGTTTCTGTTGCCAGATAAAATGGCATTCATAAATGTCAGAGGTTAGGACTTGGATATTTTTGGGAGCCATTATTCAGCCTGCCATATTGTGAAAATCTACTCAGCTCTCTTGAGCTCTCAGAAGGTATTCACTAGTATATCCAGGGAGAAATTCCATTTGACACATCTAAAGTTGGACTCACTTTGTGTTGCCTCTCATATGAACCTGGAGATGACTTGCAGGTGGTTACACATCTGCTTCTGCAATAAATGTTCATGGAGAACTGGGATAGCACAGAGTCTGAAGGTTTTCTCTGGAAGGGCTTCATATTCCTCATCCTCAAAGAAGTCTCAGGTTAATAGAAGCTAGGACTTGCTCACAAGTACATTTGGCATCAGGCAGCACACAGTGAAAGTACTGTAATGGTGGTACAGGCAGAACTCTACGATCAGAGAAGGAGGAGGGAGGTCTCTGACAAGATCCTCAGGGAGGCCCAAACTAAGGATGTGCTGTTGAGGGCGAACAATGAAGGAAGCCTCATCTGATGAAGAACAAAGGCAGTGAAGGGAATAACGGTGTTGGGAAAGAGTAGAAAGTAGTAAGGCTGGAACTTGTGTGTGTGTGTATATGTATGTGTGTATGTGTATGTATATGTTTCTGTTTGGGGGCAGAAGAGGAGAGCAGAAAGCCATCCTGATGATGATGGGGCAGGTGGGCAAAGGCCATGATTGCTGGGTCAAGAATTTGGCTTCTGTTTGGTAAAAAGAATAGAGGTGACACACGACTGAACAAGTGCTGGAGCAGTGTAAGGAGTGAGTTAGAAGCAATGAAACTGAAGGCAGGGGGAGCTGTGTTGGCCACTGAAGCAGTCCTGATTTATCTGTCATCCGTGGCATTGGTCCACATGCTGGTAAAAACTAGCTTTTGATGTCAGTTGTGGATTTTTATGTTGGGATGCCCAAAAAAGTTGGCTGGAGGTCAGCTTCAGACAGGTAAAGCATTTCCTGCTTGTTATGAAGGCTTATCCATTACTGAAGAGGTAATGTTGAATTTTTTAAAAGAGAAAGGAGAAGACAGGCAGAATTTTTTTTCGGGGGGATAGTATATTTAAAAGTTACTTAGAAAAGAGGGGAGGGGCCCAGGTGGCTCAGTCAGTTGACTGACTCTTGATTTCAGCTCAGGTCATGGTCTGACAATTGGTGGGGTCAAGCCCCATGTGGGGCTCTGTGCTGGCAACGTGGAGCCTGCTTGGGATTCTCTCTCACCCTCTCTCTCTGCCCCTCCCCTGATCTCTCTCTCTCTCTCTCTCTCTCTCTCTCTCTCTCGCCACCTCTATAACCCTCCCCTGCTTATGCACATGTGCTCTCTCTCTCAAAATAAACTTAAAAAAAAAGGAGAAAAAAAGTGAAAGTTTTAAAAGGATTTCTACTGTTTTCCAGAAGAATGACTACTTATTAACCAGCAAAAAATGTACTATTAGCCCTTTTTATTGTTCACTTTTCCATAGGAGTAGAAATAACTCTCTTTTCCATTTAGGGTCACTAAATTAACAGGAGGGGGTAAAATTCAAGGGTTATACACATTTTAATGAAGAGAGTGAATACTTTTTTTGGTGGTGGGGGGAGACAAAAACTTCTCTTTAAAAAATGTTATGCTTAGTACACGATACAAATAATTTTAAAATATACTCGGTCGTATGATATTTAGAGAAGAGAAGACAGCTGACTTTTTCAGGGAATGAGAAAGAAGGATATTTCAACCAGAGCCCCCACACACTTCCTCACCCTGCTGCCGTGTGCTGCTCTGTGCCCAATCCTGTATTGTGGTGTTTAATTGATTTTCTCCCTGCCCTCTGAGGTTTGTATTATTGCCCTATTTAAAATAGAAAGGAAACAGTCTCAAAGAGGTTAAGTAACTTAAGCAGCAGAGCTGGCATTCAGCCGCAGGTCTTGTGATTATTCTCCCATATTTGTAGCTGTTAAATATCCTCTCTGAGTAAAAATTATCCATCTTGATGTTCAGTCAGATCCTGAAAAGCAAACCTATTCACTGATACTGCATTATGTCATAATGTGGATATTTTGTGGCAAGAAAGATGGGAGAGAAATGATAAAATGCAAGAATATTTTTAAAGTGTTTGATTTCTACTAAAATATATAAGCATATGGTTTCCAGAAATTCTATTTTTATATTTTTCAACAGATGAAAGCTATTAACTTACTGTACTAGAAAGTAGAACATTTTACTTTGTAATGGGAGAGATCTGCTTTCCCCCCCTGGTGGCAAATCATCTGTTTGCCAGTGGTAGACACAAATGATAACCACCCCGTCCTGACCTGGCTAACCCCTGCCGATCACATAAGTCTTTGTTCAAGCTGATTCAGCTCTTCCTTTCCCTGCCTCTTCCCATTCTTCGGCTCCCTCCGGGCTATCCATCCTGTTTCTACCTCCCCCCGCCCATTACATCCTGTAACCACTTTGTGGATATTGAAGAGCTCAATTGCTGTCCCTGTCACATGGCTACCTACCTGCTACCCCAGCTTTAATGTGAGTTCCTTAAGGTCAGTTCCTGAAAGCAAATACTCAATAAATAGTTGTTGAACAGATCTGCTGTTTGCCCATGAGGTTGTTGGCTATGCTGTGTTAAGTAAGGTGTATTGAGAAATGAGACAAATTTCAAAAATAGAGAATGGGAAAAAAGGAAACAGGAAGGTGAACGTGGGTTTTTTGACCTTTAAAAAAGGAGCTGCAGTCCCACATACTGATGTCTTATCTGTAGTTGTTTGCTTACTCCAAGTTTCATTCTGACATTAGGGGAGCAGATGGTAAAGGCCAAAGAAACATCTGTCCACCTTGGTAGGATGAGACGTATCTTGATTTTTCCATTTTCTTGCCTGTGGGTGTTTTGGATTTGGCATCTCATGAGAGGAAGGGAGTCACAAATGTCCAGGAGTGACCAGTAGTCCCAGTAAGGGAGCCAGAAGGAAAAGTGCCCTCTACTCTATTATCATGTCTGTCTGTTGGCAGAATCATTGACAGAAATAGTTTATTTCTACAGCCTTCCCTCCTGCTCTGAACATGAAGAATGGCTCATCAGTTGTTAATTCCTTTGCATTTCCCTGGCTCTATCAGCAATTATCAGTGCCATTCTTAAAAGAAATAGCCTAACTGCTGAAGCATGTAAGTCGACACCACATTAATTCATAGAGAGAACCTGGGGCAATTTAAAGCATCTTTTCTCCCTTTATCTGTTGATTCCATTCCAGAAGCAGTATCTGGTTGCTTTTATCTACTTTATCTGATTTCCAGTGATTTTTGAGTGACAATTTCCTAATGTCTACTTACTAGGGTGGTGCTCATTAGTATGGCCCTTCAGTTACCACGAAAATCTCTTTCCATACAATTTTGTACAATTTCTGTACAATTTTGAATATGCATTTTTGTTTTTCCTGGTACTAAATAAGGTCACGCTTGTGAAAGCATCAGCTATTTTTCATTTTCTCATATGCCATTTTTATCAGTGTCATGCTTCTTGAACAATATAGGTAAAAATACTTTCCTTCTGCTTTGGGGATTGTGGAAACCCTGTGGACTGGGCAGGGGTGGTGAGGGTGGGCAGGGGTGAGCCTCGGCCTTGAGGAACCTGGGTGGTAAGAGAAAGGAAAGTAAGGATAACTAGGGAGAAATGTTTTTGGTTTTATAGGATGAGGATATCTTCTTGGGAGGCATATGTGTAATCTGTGTGGTAAGTTTTCTCAAGCGACAAGGAGTCAGCTCCCTAAACTACTTTACCTTAGACAATGCTGAGATTGTTAAAGAGGAGTCAGACTTAAGATACTTTACAGGGAGTCGGGGCGCCTGGGTGGCTTAGTCGGTTAAGCGTCTGACTTTCGCTTAGGTCATGATCTCACGGCTCGTGGGTTCGGGCCCCGCGTCGGGCTCTGTGCTGACTGCCAGCTCAGAGCCTGGAGCCTGTTTCAGTCTGTGACTCCCTCTCTCTCTGACCCTGCCCTGCTCATGCTGTCTCTCTCTCTCTCTCTCCTAGAAATATATAAAACATTAAAAAAAAAATTAAAAAAAAAAAAGATACTTTACAGGGAGGACTGTTGCAGTGGTGCAGTTTTGTATAACAATCCCAGCTCTGTTTTCTTAATTAATTAATTTATTTATTATTTGAGAGAGAGAGCGTGCACATGTGAGCATGAGTTGGTGAGGCCAGAGGAAGAGAGAGAGAAAATCTTAACCAGGCTCCACACTCAATGCGGAGCCGGACATGGGGCTTGATGCCACAGTCCTGGGACCATGACCTGTGCCGAATTCAAGAGTCAGAGGCTTACCTAACTGAGCCAGCCAAGTGCCCCCCAGCTCCATTTTCAAGGAGGACATCGTGTCTTATGGAGGTAGCACTTTCCCTTCCTCCTCTTAAGGGTTATCTGTGAGGGCCAAATGATATGTTTCTCTTTCACAGTGGCCATTCACAGTCACACTGACTCTTTCCTCTGTCATCTTTGGAACAACACTAAATTAGTTCTGTGGATTAAAAGGAAGAAGAAAGAAAAAAATACTTTGCTTGGGGTATTTATTTATTTATTTATTTAATGTCTATTTCGGAGATAGAGGCAGCATGTAAGTAGAGGAGGGACAGAATCCAATACGGGTTCTGGGCTCTAAGAAGTCAGGGCAGAGCCCGATGCGGGGCTCAAACTCACAAACCTGTGAGATAATGACCTGAGCTGAAGTTGGCCACTTAACCAAACGAGGCACCCATGTGCCCCTGCTTAGGGTTTTTAAAGTGACTTCACCCTGAATTTGGTCTAACATACCAAATCCTTGGTCCTGTTCCCCAATATGTGTCTTCTGAAAGAATGGCTAATATCCTGGTTATCAGGCAGTTCATAAAACAAAGCCCTGCTCCTTTAGGGGTTGATAGTTTATTAGGTGGTAAAGCATTTTTGTGTGGTATGTCAATGACTCCAAGTCTCCTTTTCATACATTATCTCATTTTGTTTTTCTGTAGCTTTACAACAATCCTCATATAATTAGACCTTGTGAAAGACCTGTTTAAAAAGTGGTTGTAAGTGACTGTAAATTACAATTGCATTTGCTGACAGGCAGTGAAGATGCTAATCAGTTAAGAAAGCTTGGTTCAAGGAAACCAGTCATTAGTGTCACCAGTTGATCTGTAGCCAGAAGCTTCATTAATATGAAAATCTTCACTCTGCTGCCAGCTGACCTCTGGATTTTTGCCTCTGTTCAGGTCGATAGTCAAAATGTTGCCTCTAAAAATGCAATACCCATCTAATAATTAGGCACAAGTATGAATAACTCTAATAAATTTAACTTTAAGAACTGTTAGTTTAGTTACTAATTTATTGCTTGAATATAGGAATTAGGTCATGTAGCCATTATCCAAGCTTGGATCCTTTCTTTTCAATGGAAACTCAAGCATGTTTAATAAACTACAAAATGCAGGAGAGCCTGGGTGGCTCAGTCAGTTAATTAAGTGTCCAACTTTGGCTCAGGTCATGATCTTGCAGTCCATGGGTTTGAGCCCCACATCAGGCTCTGTGCTGATAGCTTGGAACCTGGAGCCTGCTTCGGATTCTGTGTCTCCCTCTCTCTCTCTCTGCCCCTTCTTCCACTCAGTCTCTGTCTCTGTCTCTCAAAAATAAATAAGCTTTAAAAAAGAAATAAACTGCACAATGCATTAATAGTCTTTAAATTCTAAGTCCTTAGCTGCTAAATGAACAGGTTGAGATATTAAAAAAAGAGAAAAAATAATGAATTGCTAATTGTTTCTTTTAGCCATCTGTATATTGGCTGTATTTCAAGTTTAAATAGACCTGAGCATTTACAAATAGGTAAAATGATAGATAAGGCTACCAAACAAATAAGTCAAATAACAAGACAATTTATTGTTACATAAGCAATAGTAAAATATTAAGTTATTTTTTTTAAATATTTTTATTTATTTCTAGGAGAGAGAGACAGTATGAGCAGGGGAGGGTCAGAGAGAGAGGGAGACACAGACTCTGAAACAGGCTCCAGGCTCTGAGCTGGCAGTCAGCACAGAGCCCGACGCTGGGCTCGAACCCACGAACGAGATCATGACCTAAGCGAAAGTCGGACGCTTAACCGACTAAGCCACCCAGGTGCCCCAAAATATTAAGTTATTTTTATTAACAGTATTTTTATTAGAATTAAAGAAAGTAAAAATTTGTGAGTCCCTCAGAAAAATAATGGAATATAACAAATGTTCTGTTTGTAAAGGGCTATTTTTCAAGTGAAACCCTAAAGAGACTTAAACCCTAGGATACACCCCAGTGGCCTCACCACAGCTACCATTTCCAATGGCTGTTCCACGTTATCGATGGGATACATTTTCAACTAGACGGATCTGACACAGATAACAGCCATATTGATTGCATCAGGGAACTATTCATAAAACAAAGCCATTCATGTGCAGGTGGAATGTTGTTTTTCCTGCAATACAAAGAAGAAGGATTTTCATTCTCTTTTGAAAGAGAATATTTAAGAACTTCTCTTAAAATTATATGGCCTGAGGACCTTTTGTGGTATGATACACTAGTTTAATTATCTTAAATGATGTGAGTTGTTTTCAATTAGTTCTTACATCTTTAGGTTTATCAACTATACATGACTGTTTTTAAATCTTCTTCACTTATTTGGCTTCCCTAGTTTTATCACCAATCTCGGATATCTCTTCTGTGGACTACTGCAGCAAAGACGTGGTATCTTCTGCCAGCAAAGCTAACTACTGTGACAGTACAATTCTGCCAAAACCAATAACTGAATTGGAACTTACAAATCCCTATCTTAGCAATATGCTCTGAGACATGGAAAATATTTCTCTTTAATAAATAGTTAGGATATCACCTGCTTGGAAGTGGTTGTTAGATGGCCTCTCTTGGCACCATGTTAATATTGGAAAGAAAGAATACTGGGATGAGATGATCCTCATTATCAGCCATTCTGTAATGCGTCTCCCTCAATATATCTTCCTAATGAATTTTAGAGTTGGAAACCTTTGGTTTTAAATTATTAAGCACTTAAACTAATAAACTCAGATTCTTCATGCATCTCAGGAATCAAAAGACATCAGAGCCTAAGGAAAGAAATTACAGTTTGGTATGGTAATGCTAAAAAATTATTTAATTGGATTTTTGTTTTTCACCATTGGAATAAAGGGTGGCTAAAGTCAGAGTTATAGCTGCAATCTATTGTAATGGTCTGTGAGCTGTCCATTTTCAAAACGTATGCCGTAACTCACAAGGCAAGACATATAGAGGCATATGGATGAATAACGGTGGCCACACCAGTGCAAAGCCAGCTCTGTGTATCCCCTGGCCATCTAATGGTAGAATTTTGTGTGGAAGTATATTTTATGTCCTGATATTTAAATTTTTATGAATTGAAGATCACCAGTGATCCCAGTGCTTAGCACAAGCTTTTATAGAGCATATTCACTTTTACAAAGTGCAGACTATATTTTCGTAATGATCGTCTCAAGAACTTTGTGGTATATGAGGGGTCTGAAGGCCAGGGAGGTTGATGTGACCATGGTTCTTTCTTCACACATTCGGGGCACAATAAGAGTTTTAAGGCTATCATGTCCGAAATTAGGAGTTATATGCTGCTAAACTACAGCCATGCACCCTTAATAATCAAGACAGAGTGCATTTTGACCTCTACGAGGAAAGTGCCATATTTACTTATGGGCTTCCTTCTGAGTTTTAGTCTGATCAAGGTGGATAAACCTTTCCTTCTAAATAGATCCTAGAGTGTTAGGAAGAGAGATTCTGCCTTGATGGTGCCAGCCACTTATTCCAAAGTAGTCATTGATCCAAGGATGATGATAGTACTCAGGCTGAATTGACTTATGTACAGAGTGAGAAATATGTGAAAGTTTTAAAGTGATAAATGCACATTTAGAAGTTTCCAACAAAGAAAAGTCTCAGAGGCCTCGGTTTAGAATGGAGTTTGGGATTCTGTATAGTATGTTCTACCTACATAGGGTATATTTTCCCAATAGACCCTTCACTCCTCTGGCTTGCATTTTCCTTTTTGTAGCAGGTTAAAGATCTAGAGCTATGTTTATATATGCATTAAAAAAGACCTACCTGTCTCAGCCTGGACAAACATTAAGTTTTCAGAATTGATAAAATGTAGGATGAAAAGAAAAATCAAAAGTACGTAGAATCAGTGTTGAAGAAATTAAGACCAATGAGGCAAAATTCCAAGAAGACCTTCTAGAATTCCAAGAGTTCTTTCTAAACTGTACATTGCCAAGTATTTCACCTGTTCACCTGTTTAACCTGTTGCTTAATAGGTGACAGTACTTGCTTATATATGCTTGTATGTAGCTTGTCACAGTACCATGAACTTCTAGAAAAATCTGTGTACTATTTATATTTCATACATTAAGATAATTGAAGGAGAATTTAGAAGTATCTCATTCTGCAGTTTTCACTACACCTCAGTTTATGCTTGATCCCTTGTGATAACTGAATGTACTTCCTAAATGGAAATGTCAGGTCATTGGCAGAGGCATGGACTAGTTGCCAATTTCCCTAGAGAAGCTATTCTGAACTTCACCATGGTGGGCAAGCTGTATAAGAAACTAGTGTTTATGCTAATGGAGAAAGAAATTTTGATAATACCTTCTCATTGCATCACTTTAGTAACTCATATTAAAGTACCAAATGGTATGTGTGGTATGTCTGATCTGTTCAAACAGAGCAAACTGGTAAACGTGAAATAGAGGACAAAGGAGAAACCAATGAGAAAAGAAGAGAATTGCCTTATGAATGTTTTCATTAATTGTCACCAGGACTGACTGGAGAAGAATGATTAAATAAACCATTTGCTTTTAAAATAATCTGACCTCCCTTTTCAGCACCCTTGTGTTTTTTGTTTTTTGTTTTTTTGTTTTTTTCCCTGAGTATTGACCATATACCTCAGCTCCTTGGGACATTGAAACCATTTTTGGTTTTCCAGCCCAAAATAGGTACACTTGATTTGACCAAAAAAAATATGTACATGTATTTATTATATAAAACATATAATGTATATATAATATATATTATATAAAGTATGTATATACTTTTTCTAAGAGCAAAAGTATTCTGGGAGATATAATTTGAAGGTCAGTATGTTGGAATTTTGAAGACATTTTATAGTTTATAAAATAGTATGGCAGAATATTTGATCACTTGAAACAAATTAAGAAAACCCTAGGTATATAATTTCTGCCACCAAGCACCAATTTCTTTCCTAAATCATCCACCGAAACTCTTTTTCATTCCCAAGGAGCCCTGCTTTCAACTATCGTTAGGAATGCTCTGATACCAAGTAGATAGTATTATCCTTGAGGAATGAATCCTTCATAGTGGGTTTTCCAACTTGGTCAGTGAACATATGGGAGACACTGTGTTTTCTGTTGGTAACCATTCTTTTAAAACTAGTTGTGCAGGAGGCAGTGATTCATCAGATGGCTGCTGTCTTTGGGAGGACCATCTGTTGGATGAGGTTTCAAGGTTTGGAAAAAAAAAAAATCTGTGCTTACACAGCTCTTTCCCCTATGAGGAACTTCTCTTATGTTGCAAAAGCCTATGACATAAATTATCACAATTAAAAGTGTTCTTCACTTGAGTTAATGTCCTTTTTTTTTTAATCTTAGGGAGAATTGCAAAACAATTAATAGTTCTTATTGTTGGAAAACTAACCAAAGAATGTATGTGGGACTTGCCTCTGGCATAGATTATGTTTTAAAGTAACAGTGAATTCTTAGTCTCTCAAAATATTATTGTAGCCTTTTTTGTATTTGCTTGGGAAATAAAAATGCTCCTCTTTGAGTTGGAACATAAGAAATATGGGGTGAGAATATGTGATTTCCCCATCTCCACTCCCCAATCTAGGGAAACATCTGGTGTCTTCAGTCCATTAGGATTAATAGACAGTGACTGAAGACTTGCTATATGCCAGACACTGTGCTGATATGAGGTATATAGAGATAAAAAGAATACCATCTCTGTTTCCAAGAGATTTATTTAAGTCTGATAGGATAGATCGGCACATCTGGCTTGGCATGTGTTTTCAAAGGCAATTCATTTCTACTCCCTTCAAATTGTGGACTTTCACCTTTTAGCATATTGTATGTCACATCCAAATGTTACACAGTCTACTTGCCTGACAAATTACAGATGTGGATTACCCAGACCAAACTATACAAAGGACCAATAGACTTTGACACTGTGTATTCCCCAGACCCTTGCTAGATGTTTTAGCCCCTTTTGAAGAAGTCCCGCAGAAGTTCTGCGGGGAGGCTGAGCATAGAGATCTGCTATGGGCCAAGCTGCGTAACAGAACACAGACCCTGTTTTTGGCTCTTATCTAGACACCATAGCATGTCACAAAAGGCAGAACTAATAGAAATGCTCTTCTTTAGAAGAATTCTAAATTATAATAAATTCTTTAAGAATTTAATAGTTCTAAGGGATTGTTTTCTGATGCCTCTTTATCTTGACATGAGGTGATTAGTAACTGGCTATAAGCCCTCCCCTTGGCACCCCATCACTGTCAGCCCTACAACCGAAAGGTATGGACATTAATGCTTTGTTATCTAGAAGGGACCTAAATCTTGTGAATCTATTCTATAGTAAGCCTTTATCATTTTGCATTGGACATTTTGGATCTTTGAACTGATCGATGTAGTATGTGGCATGATACAATGCCACAGTTAGGAGTTGACTGAGCTATCTGGCTGGACTGGAGTCTTGGTTCTACCATTTACTTGGATGTCTGATATGATACAAGATACTTCTCTGTGCCTCAGTTTCATTATCTGTAAAATTAGATTAACGAGCCCTACCTTAAAGCTTATTATAAGAATGAAATGAACAATGTCTAGTCCATACTTAGCACTCAAAATAAATGCTAATATAAACAAAATTCACATCATTCTGTGCGACAAGTTATTGTAGGGTCCCAGATGGGATACCATAGAGGTAAATTTGAGCTGTCCCATGTAGTAGAGCTTTGAGGCCACTCTTGCCTTCATTTCAGTGTGATGGAACATAGTCATCATATTTTATAAGGAATAATCTGGCAGTGTTTCCTGTTACTTCCTTATTCACACCAAATGGTAAGTCCTCCTCTCTGGCCTCTGTTCTGTGCTAGGCTCCTGACCCCACACAGAAGGGGGAAATCTTTGCTGGGCATAGGAGTCTGCACTTCTGTCAAGGACCATAGTCCTTGCTTAGGTCTACTCAAGGATGAGAGCGTATTCAAGGATGATGTTGTAAATAGCTTCACAGATGGAGTGTTTACCTCTTTGCCTGGTACCGTGCTAAAATTTGTGTATGTATTCATTTATTTCTCACAAAATCCTATGGGGCGATAAGGAAACTGAAGCACAGAAAAGTTGATCACATTCTTAAATAAGGTCTATGGTGGGGCCATCATTTAAATGCAGCCATCTAGTCTCAGAGCCATGCTGTGAACCAGGGAGTCCCAGCCTTTAGGTTGAACTGTCCCCCTTCAGAAATGTTTTTGTGAATTACATGTAGTATGTTGATACCACCTTCTGCTGGGGAACATTATGAAAAGAATCTTGTAAAACCTATCATTGTGAAGATTATGAGAATAGTATCAGGATATTCTGTGTCATACAGTATCTTTGTGAGGGTTCCTACAAAAAATTTCTGTTGGTTCTTAATGAGGATAGGTAATCTTCCTTAGCAAATTCATCTGCTTTTATTTCCTGGACACTATAAACTTCCCTTTTCAAGCTGGTCACTAGAAAGCTAATAATTATTGATAGCCTACCCTTGGTTTGTCATTATGGTGTTGTCAGCCTTGACTTTAGCTTGTTACTACCTTTCCTTTTCATTTAATTCTACATTTAAAAAGTCACTTTAATGTAATGTATAATAAGGTGTTTATTTTAACCTTTCTTATGATAGGAAAACATTGGAAGCAACTCTAATGTTCACCATAAGGTGATGGATTAAATGAATTTTGGTATGTGCATATGATTGGACAGTAGGCAGCCAATAACATAAGTGGTATTTATTGACGTGGAAAGATGTATATTACAAACTGAACAAGGTAATAAAACAACATCCATAATATTAATAAGTCACTTTAAAATTCAAATTGTACATGCACATGGAAGAAGAGCATAAAAATAAAAAATATCCTTCTGTCCTGTGTCCATTTCTACCCCTAGTTTTCAAAGTACTTCTTGAGCATGTGGAAGACATTTTATGTATAAAACAGCATATATGTGTATTGTTTTAAGTAGTTGAATCATGTTAATATACACTATTCATCACATTATTTTAAAATTCTATTTTGGGGAAACTGGGTAGCTCAGCCCATTAAGTGTCTGACTCTTGATTTCGGCTCAGGTGATGTCAGGCGTGGAGCCTGCTTGAGAGTCTCTTCTCTCTATCTCTCTCTTTCTCTCTCTCTCTCTCAAGATAAATAAACTTAAAAAATTAAAACTAAAATTTCTATTTTAATTAGAGAAATTATCATAAGATGTGTAAATAAAAGTTAACACTAACCCCCAACCAACATTTTCCATCTCTCTCAGGTATGCAGTGCTAACATTCCTCATGGTACCTTATCTTAAATTATAACACAATCTTGTCATGTTGTCTGGTTTTTTGTTTTGGTTTGGTTTGTTTTTTTTAATGACTCACCTGTGCTATGAACTCTTCACAAACTTGGATTTTTGTGGCTTGGTCATTACAGCGTCCCTGGTGCCTGTCACAATGACTAGCACTGAATAAATATTCAACATACAATGAAAGCAGTCACCCAAATGAGAAAACATATAGATGAAGAAATGAATTCCATTTCCTTTGTATAGAACATTCCGTAAAAGAGCCGAAGTTGAGCCTGAGTGTTGCATTATGACACAGAGTCAAGAAAACAGATTATTTCCTACTTAATAGGAAAGAAAATTCAGATGGAATAAGAATATGGAAATGGCTTGTTTGGAGTGAGCATAGGCTTTCTCTCTTACCAGTATAACAGCAAGGGGATATGAGTCCTCAAGGGACTATGGAATAGAAATGAAAATTCCTGTACATGTGTTTACATGGCTGCCTGGGAGATTGGCTCGGCAAAACATTCAACACACATCTGCTGAGCAGCCTCTATGTATGAGGCACTGGATTGGGTTCTGAGGACACTACAAAAAAAGAGTTTCTGCCCTTAATGCATCTGCAGATAAAAGAATCTAGAACTTAGCTCTACCTCCTCCCCCTCTCCTCTACCCCAAATAAAGGAGATTTGAGAAAACCCTCTCTATGTTACCATAGCACTTCATCATCATCTAATGATGTTTCCTCCCCCACCTCCCAATTTCTAAAAGTCTCTCCTTTTTATGAAGTCCCTAGTAATGTATTCTTCTGTAACTAACAATGCCTTGTCATAGTGAAACTTTTTTTCTCTTTTTTTCTTCTATGTGGTGGGATTGGTACACAATCTAAAAATGTTTATCTAAATACTTTTAGACTATGTTCCAACCTCTGTAAGGAATAGAAAACAAACATGGTAAGAAAAAATGTGTTCATAATATATTTTGACCACTGTCTGTGACTTTTCAAATATGTTCATAGGAATTGAAAATCTCACACTAGCACATCTGTGTGAGAAAAGTAATAGCAATGCTATTGTCTTTGGGTATCCACTTTCACTAGAGATTCTACATAGTCTGTCACTATCACATTTTTTTAAACATTTATTCATTTTTGAGAGACAGGGAGAGACAGAGCACGAGTGGGGGAGAGGCAGAGAGAGAGGGAGTCACAGATTCTGAAACAGGATCCAGGCTCTGAGCTGTCAGCACAGAGCCTGACACGGGGCTCAACCCCACAAACCCTGAGATGGTGACCCAAGCCGAAGTCGGATGCTAAACCGACTGAGCCACCCAGGCACCCCACGTTGTCTTCTTTTCATTATTTTCTTTTTGCTTCAGTTCAGTTCTAAATCCTTTTGAAAGAAAAGTGTATCTGTGCCTCTTTAGTCTCAATAGGTAAATTTGTTGCATTATGGAATAAAAATATTTGACCTAGAGCAATTTCAAAATTGATCACATCTCTCCTAGAGTACATGCTTTGGATACCTTGAAACCTGGTTTAAACATAGAGGCAAAGATAGTTAGAAAAGTCTTCTGATTTTAATGTAACAGAACAAAGCAGGGTGCATTTTGAGTCCAGACAATAAACATGTGGGGGATCCCTATCTGGAGTAGAGGTCAGGTCAAGGGTTGTGTGCCGTCAGGGTCAGGACTATCTGGGTTGCTTAGCATCAACAGTCTTGGGCTAAGAGGAGGCAAAAAGGAAAAGGAGAAACCAAATGAAATTCAGATACTGTTGTATCATAACAATGAATATGCTAGAAAAATGCTTATTTAAATTTCCTATTATTGATGTCCTTAATTATATTTTTAAATGAAATGAAGATTAAGAAATCCTTTCCGTTAAGTATGTAAGAGTACCTGCTAGACTATCAGCTGGAGAACTATTATGTCTCTTAATTATAAGTAATTTCCCAAGTACCAAGTGTACCATTGGTAGACAGGCTCTAATTCACAAGTTATAGGCAGGAGTGGAAAGCAGCGCAGTGGTCCACATTTTTCATCTCTGACTGACAAAACCTTTCTCCCAAGTTAAAGTTTTGGGAAGACACTTTACATTTCTTATCTTCTGCTTGGATTCCCTCCATTTATTCATTAGTGGTTCAGAGGGCTGTTGTTTCCTCAGAGCCAACTTAATCCTGACATTTTCGCTCCTCAGATTTAGAATTAGATTTTGTCTTTCTTGGGTGCATTTAGGGCAGGCAATGTAAAGTTATCAGGGGTAGTTAGCTAGGAATCGCCAGCACCCTTTGAAGACCAGAATCCCTGAGGAGAGCCAAATACACAGTGTAACAAGATACAGAGGCATTAATACTGCAGGCTTCCCACAGGGATGCAGTACAAACGTCTGCATAAAGAGCTACATGCAGCTGTACTTGATGGAAAATGTTACGTTGGCAGGGCACTTGGGCTCCTTTTTTTTCTGACTACCTTTTTGTATTATATTGCTTAGGATCAAAGAATAGTCTTCAGATTATTTTTATCACAAGATTCCTGCAAGTGGATTGGTTTACAGATACATTGCTGTTTCTTTTAAATAAGAACATTTTGCTCTATAATAAAAGAGCTGGCTCAAGCATCAGGGCAGACTATTACAATGAGTGAGGGCTCAGTAATAATTATTTTCAGCTGAGATCCTTGAGTCCTGGTGTACCATTCAATGCTATCTCTATTTTCTAAATTGTCTACAATTTTTCATATTTCTATAAACTTGGCTTTCAATTTTTTTGCTAATTAGAATATGCTTTTTCTTACCAACTTTAAAAAATTATTTCACCTACTTCTTATATTTTACATTACATGATTTCTGGATTTTACACCATCATTTCTTTTTACTACAATTTATCATTAAATAATAATAAACAAAACAGTGGGGGGAGGCACCTGGGTGGCTCAGTTGGTTAAGCGTTCAACTTCGACTCAGGTCATGAGCTTGTGGCTCATGGGTTTGAGCCCCAAGTCGGGCTCTGTGCCGATAGCTAGCTCAGAGCCTGGAGCCTGTCTTCGGATTCTGTGACTCTCTCTCTCTCTGACTCTTCCCTGCTCGTGCTTTCTCTATCTCTCTCTCAAAAATAAATAAAACATTAAAAATTTTTTAAAAATAATAAATAAATAAAACGGCAGGGGGAGGAGGTGTTATAACTGGAGGAAAAGAGCAGGTGAAAGGCTGGCTACAAACCAGCCTTGAGGGAGCAGCTGACCTAGAGAAAACCCTGCAGAGAGAGCTTGACTCAGAGAGCTGGGTCTCTAGCCCAGGCTCCCATCAACAGGGAACATAGTATAAAATCTTTGGAGCATCCTGCAAAACTATACTTAATAACTTCTGGAATGAAGATTGAAATATGCCCTGTGTACCTACTGGTCAGGCATAGCCAAGAGTATCAGAATAAGGTTGAGGACTTAAAAAAAATCCCAGTGATAAATGAAAGCCTGAAACTGGGTGAGAATGATGCATATTGTTAGGACTTTAGTCTCTCGGTAAAGATAGGGCCTGCTTCAGTTCAGATCTTTAGGAAGTTGGTATTATTTTACATTTACTTAGCACTGTGTGGTTTTCTTTGGAAACTTGATGCTTTGAGGCTACTGATATGCATTAATGCCTCATTTTCCACCATTCAGTTAAATGCTTTCAGAATATTTTCCCCCAAAGTGACATGTGATAGTACTTTTTAAAATGCATTATTAGTTTGGTTGGTGATTCATGGCTTTTGGACTTTTGAAATTTGATATATGGGTTATAGTCTTAAAATAATGCAAAAGATTATAGGGCAATACAAAATCAGTCTAGCACTTCAGAACTAGTATTGGAATGCAGAATTCTTAAACAATTATAATTTTAAATTCAGCTTATTTTCAGTATAGAGACTTTAGAACCTATGTACAATTAATTCGTGTTGATTTCTTCACTCTCATGCATATACATACTTATATTGTACGTTGCCTTTTCACTTATTACATAGCAAGTATTTCACCATGTCTTTAAATAATAGTTGAAAATATTCTTTTAAGATTTAGGTAATAAATCAGTATATATATTCACTAGAGGCTACTTAAGCATCCTTGTAGTGTTATACATAATGCAGACTTTAAAAACAAAAATCTCTAAATCTTTCTCCAGTCTTAAAATTTATTGAAATCTTTTGTCTTGGATAGAGTTTGGATCCGTTTATTTAACAGCACACACATAAAGAAGACTGCTCTTCAGGAACAAGTTACTGCCACCAAATTCCCTTCTCTCCTAGCAACCACACACATCTGCAGAGAGAAAGGATCTTCTCCCCTGGCATGGGAGATGTGGGCGCTCCCTTAGCCAGCTGGAGAAGTAGGAAGCCTTTGTGCTTCAGACCTCTGAAAAGCAGCTGCTCCCTCTCAGAGCACAGTCCCCCTGATTCTTTGCTGGGCACAGTGCTGTCAGTGACACACCACCTGCCTCTCCTGCAGCCAGGAGCCAGGGCAGCAGTTTGGTTAATAACATACATGGGAATTGCTGCGAAAAGTGTCTGTCAGGGAATCTCGTCAAAGGAAAACATGAGGCCTTCCCTGTCTCTGCCTGCTGTCTGCCGCATGGATGGGACGGCCCTGGCACCTTTCCTGGACCTCAGGTATTAGGTCCACACCCAGCAGATGGGAGAGCAGTGAGCCAGGAGGAATCCAGGTCCATGGTAACAGTCCTGAGCTGCTTATTTTTACACATCTTATGTAACAAATAAATGCCTCTACCTTTTCTTAAGTCCCTGTTTGCTTTGAATTTTTCTCTCCTAGGCAACTAAGCCCAACCTATAATTGCCATTCTCTTTTCTAAGATCTGTCTATGTGATTAGATAAGAGATTTCATGACAAAGATGAGCAGAATAGTTAATGAAAAGATGGTTTTACTAGTAAACAACCACAGATTCTACTCCTATCTCCTGAAGTGTATGAATCTCTTACTTAAACTATGATAATTGCTTTTACTCTGGCAGTTAAAAAAATCAGGGCTGAAAATATGGCTGATATGATCAAAGTTATTAAAAATTTTACTGCCATTTACCTAAGTTGTTGCTTAGCAATAATTGTAAGAGGTCACTTTTACTGACCTAGCATTTTCTGTGCACTTGGCACTGTTAAGCGCTTTACCTGGGAGATCTCACGGAACCCACAACACCCACAGATGGTGGGGCCTCTTACATCCCCTTTAGCAAATGCGGAAATTGCTCTCCAGCCCCCACCCCGGTAACACTGATCCCTACTCTCCTTTTTCTTTTTTTCTGTAACACGCATCAACTTCTCACATGTTGTATAATTCATCTTCTCTGTTGTATAATTCATCTTTTATTGTATGTCTCTGCACAGTAGAATATAAGCCCAATGATGCCAGGTATCTGTGTGTGTTTCCCGCTGACTGCCACATACCCACAACAACAGGGACTAACATGCAGTAGTCACTCAACAGATCCTCACAGAAATAAAACGGAGAGATTGTGTCCCTTGCCCAAGAAGTTATACTCTGAATTGTGCTATAGCGTCTTCCAAGCTTCTTGCTTTTTCTATCATTTGACACAGTGCTGTGCCGAGTTAGCTATTAAATGACTTGGAGGTTCTATGAGCAGATTGTGTTTTTCGAGCAATTTTAGGTTTAGAGAAAAGTTGAACAGAAAGCACAGAGTTCCCATATACCCCTTGGCTTCCTTCCAGTTTCCCTGTTAACGTTACCCACCAGTGTGGGTGGGTTAACTTACCCACCATAGTCACATTAGGACTCACTCTTTGTGTCTACGTTCTGTGGGTTTGGATAAATGTTTAATGACATGTATCAACCATTATAAAACCCTACAGAGTAGTATCCCTTGCCCCCCAAACCTTCTGTTCTCTGCTTCTTCATCCCTCCCTCCTTCTTCCAACGCCTGATCTTTATATCATCTCCAGTTTTGCCTTTTCCAGAATGTCACAGAGTTGGAAATTACAGTATCTAGCCTTCTCAAATTGGCTTCTTTCATCTAAGCACTATGCATGTAAGGGTCCTCCCATATCTTTTCATGGCTTGACAGCTCATTTGTTTTTATCACTGAACACTGTTCCATTGTGTGAATGAACCACAGTTTATTTATCTGTTCACCTATTGATATCTTGGTTGCCTCCACATTCTGGCAATTTATGAGTAAAACTGTTCTTAAACATTATGTGAACGTAGGTTTTGATCATTTGAGTAAATTCAAAGGAAAGTCATTGCTTATTCCTATAATACAGTAAAAACTTGGTTTGCAAGCATAATTTATTCCAGAAACATGCTTGTAACCCAAGGCAGATTGTATATCTGCAGATTTTAAGAACCATTGGCTCAGTTGTGGTCATGTGACATTTGGCATCACATGCTACTTGTATTTCAAGACATTGCTTGATTATTAAGTTAAAATGTGTTAGAAATGTTTCCTTGTCTCGTGGAGCATTCACAGAACAAGGTACTCACAGTCTGAGGTTTTACTGTATTTATTTTGTGCTTTTAGAGCGTGTCTGCATTGAGAACCAACACTGAGAAGCCATTGAAATTTGAGTGAGATAGGAGTGATACTGACTTTCCTTTCTCAGACTCTCTGAAACCCTGTTTTAATGCTGTGTAAAAGACCTGGAAGATGAACATAAAACATGAATATACTAGTTCTCAAATCAGTTCTCATGTTCTCAATACTTTGTAATACTAACTGCTCATATCTTGTGTTTATATTGTACCATATTACACTAATTAAAAAGTAACTTGTACACTTTCAGTAACCTTGTTAATTCTCAACCAAAATACAAATACGTGTCACAGAAGGATGGCAGATATTTTCACCTATGACCTGGATAATGCTCTTCTATTTTCTGCACTATTGCATGACACTGTTTTATTTCTTTTTATTACAGATTGGAGAAGCTAAGTGATGTATCTCTGGATTAGGACTTTCTGTGTTTAACAAATGGTGTAGTTCGTGGTACTATATTGGCATTCAGAAAACCTTGAAGCAGGGAAATCCCAGATCTTATCTAGCAATGCACTTTATCAGGTTCTCAAGAACAGTTGAGGATGAAGAAGTAACACAACACATCCCACTTCTGCTGACGGGCTGTTTTGTCAGTAACGTGGCTATTCTGGTTGCATGGAAAGGTTTTCTGTCATGCTCTTCTTTATCCAGCCTAGCCCTTGAGCACCCCAGTCCTTTCTTCTTGTCATGTTCCTGCCTTCCTTTACCAGATGTGAACTATTGACTCCACACTCTTCATGTATTTTGCTGCAAATACATGAAGCAGCAAAGCTATCAGAGACTTGAGTGTATTTGTTACTTCTTTGTATAAAACTTTACTTTTTCTGCTAATTAGTTGGCAATTTTTTTTTCTATCCTTTCTCTGATCTCATCTCTCTAGGTAAAATCCACCACTGTATTGTTCACCAAGTCCCGACAACTCAGGGTCATCATCGATTCCTTTCTGTATTCCAGATAAGGAAGACAAAGTAAGCAAAAACACAGAGACTTGGCATGGGAGCCTCTGTGAATTAAAGGTATTGGAGTACTTACCTGTTTTAATGTGCTATATCCAGAATAATAGGCGAGGCCTTCAAATAGTTCTGTGGAGTGTGCCAAGCAGACAAGTAAACAGATATTTGCAGCAAAGTAGATACGTGTTATGAAAGAAATATGCACGGGCTTCTATGAAGCTTGCTCGAGGGGAACTGTGAGCAGTCATATGTGACTGGAGCATAAGGATTGCATTTGGTGGGGCCTTATGGATGAAGACACAGAGATGTTAAAGGACAACTCTGAAGAGGTAGGTTGAAGCCATGCTGCAAATTGCCTTGAAATCATGGTAAGGAGCCTCGGCTTTACGGGGCACTTGGTGCAGAATTATCAAATGTTTTTAAAAGGCAACAGAGCGAGTGAACTTGGATTCCTAGACTTTTCTAAGTTTCTCCTGGACTTCACAGTTCCATCCCTTTGTTCCTCCTCTGGCGTTCCTGTCTTATTTAGGGACTTCACTCTCTGCAGCAGCCAGCCAAGGTGGGAGCTGTGGATCCGCTTTACTTCCTCTTTCCCCTCTACCCCATGGTCGCCCATTTGCCAGTGACTCTCCACAGCACAGCGTTCTCCTTCATCTCCTGCTTTCCATTTTCAGCTCTAATCTTTTATCAGATTTAGGACTATTCAGCTACACTAATTATTAAGTGAACAGAGATCAGGTAAATTATTTTACTTTATTGCTTCGGCAACTGAGGGTGAGTATTGTTAAATCTTTTTGTAAGCTTAGAGTCATACATATGTGACGTGCTTTTTAGGGGTACTGGAAGCAATATCAGTGTGTTTGGAATTCATAGGATGGAATGAAGTCTCTCCTTGACTGTATATGTCCCTTGGTATTTCCTCTCTATTTATTATTTTAGTTAGGATTAGGTTTAGAGCATATGGCAGAAAAATAATAATAGTGGCTTAAATAAGAAACAATTTATTTCTTGTGTAAAATAACTCTGGAGGGGGATGGAGTCAGATATGATGGATCCATGCATCATTAAGGGTATGGGGGCATATGGTGTCTTTCTGCTCCACTACACGAGTATACAGCTTCCGTTTTGAAGATTATTTCCTGGTGCAAAGTGGCTGCTAGAACTCCAGCTGTCACATCAATAAAACAATACCCCCCACCCCCCAAAGAAAGAACAGCTTTCTTGGTTAAAGAGTTGTTTGACAACAGAGTCATCTCTCATTAATTGCCTTTATGGACATCCCACACACCGTTCTCACTCCCCAGGCCAGACAGAGACACAGAGCCCCACAGAGCTGCAAGAAGACTGGAAAGTGTCTCCTTTGTATTTTCAGGAGACCATGCACTCACCTTAAACTTGGGGTTCCAAGGAAGAAAGGGGAGAATGATGTTGGTCTAGCAACTGGTGGAGGAGGACAGTGACTCTGCTCAGGAGAGATTAAACTCTCTTTACACTAGGCAGAATAGGCCCATTATTACTGGTCTTATTTTGTGTCTCTTTCAAGACTCAGATACTTACACCGTGCGGCTGCCATTCTGGAAAGTATCTTTATTAAAATAAACAGTAAGACCACTTTCCAGTTTTACTTTCTACTTGCTGTTTGTCCCGTGAAGTGTCAGATGCTTAGAATCCAAGCATCATTCTTCATAGAAAGGTAGGAACACACAGAGTAGGTAGTGATCAACTGCCTTTCCATGGAATGCCACGCTTGTCACATGACACACTGTAAGTTTTGTAGGTTTCAGCCACTTACCTCAGTGCCGCGGTTCTCAACCTTGCAGCAGATCACAGTTACCTGGGGAGCTTGTTAACCATACATTCAACTGAGCACTAACCCCTGGAAGGTTCTGTTTTAAGAAATCTGGAGTTGCGCCCAGGAATGTATCTGCAAGTTAAAAAATAACAATGATTGCAGTCATTGCCCTCATGAATTGACAGCATTTGATTAATAGAGCTTATTCTCCTTACATATCTCCCAGTGTTCCTGGGTAATTCTGAGACACAAACTTGGAAAGTGTCCTGAGAGGTTTGGATTAACTCGGTGACTGTATGAGAGGAAGCTATAATATAGAACAGCAGACTTTTTAAAGACTAAAATGATTAGATATACTGGTGGAGCACACTGAAGGATTAAGTATTCATCTTATGGTGTCTTTGGTGTAAAAACACAACTTTAGAATCCTGATTATATGTATAATGTCTCCAGCGAATTCATTATTATTACTCACTTTGTTGTGTCTTCTGTTACCACAATATGTTGCAACTGGGGTAATCTAGGGAATAAAATCAATGACTTCCATTCCTACAATGTTTTTACTTTTAAAATACTTGCTTCTATATTGCTTCAGTTTCATAAAACCTGGTACAATGATCATTATGGCCATTTTATAGAGCAGAGAATTGAAACAGAAAATCACACTATTTTTTTCAGCGGACAGCGTGTCCATTTCAATGAGGAAACAGGTTCATACAAAAAAAAAAAATCCAGCAAATTTTTCTGCAGTATTTTTATTCCCTTTCATTTTCCAACTTGCCAGAGAACTCCAGCTTTGTGAAGGTCTGCCTCCCAATGTCAGGAATTCCCTGCAGTGCCCTCTCATTACCTCTCATCTCCGTGTTCTCTCCAGGAAAGTCATACATGGAATTAGCAAGGGGTAATCACAGATGGCACACACACTGAGAGATTTAGAAAGCAGCAGTGAAGTTGCTGTCACTTAAAAGTTAAATATCCCTCTCTTCTCCCCTTTTTCTGCCTTTCCCCCACTCTGTGACTGACTGACTTTATTTACATATAAATAAAGGTAGGAACCAGAAGGTAATGTAGGAAAGACATAAAGGTGAAAGTTACAACAATGACAGAATCATCTCCTTCAGGGTTTTACCCAAAAGTCTGTACTCAGTGGCCCCTGCTCTGTCATCTCCCTATCACACTTTCTGACATTTTATATTCCTTTTCCCAGCCTACCTTCTCTCCATCACCTTATTCATATAGAGCATACTATGCACATTTGCTTATTTATCGTGTATTGTGGTAATCAGCTCTTCACCAGAAAGTAAATTCTGTGAGAGCAGTGACTTTCTATTTGTTTTGTTCATTCCTAAATCCCTAGTGCCTAGAACATGGCCCAGCACAGAACATTTACTAGATAAATGAATTTTACTGCATGATTAATTATGAGTATATTACAAATATAATTGTTCCAGCATTCTGTTTATTTTTATACCATTATTAAAGTGATGTCATTTCAATAAATATAATCTTAAACTAAGTAACTCCACAGTACAGCTGACCTTCTAGTTCCATCTTGGGACTGTTTTGTTTTAGTTTTTAAATTTCCATCTTGTTATTGGAGCTTATCACAGATGCCAATTTCCCCTGCATTTAGGCAGTTTTTGATTACTTCCTGTATGAACTAACTTATTCTTCTCTCCATGGGTGTCTTCTTAGTTTTTCCAGGGACAGAATCAGTCAGCCCCATAAGAAAGCCATTTACAGTTACAGTTTCTATCTTAGATTAAATATCACTGGAACAGTAACTACATATAATACATGTAATACAATATTATATTCTGTTACAATACTGTTAGGTAAAAGATGTATGTTATTTCTATTTGAAACTAGGAAAACGGGGCACAATTCTTTCAGGATGTTGTTCTAGAAGTGGATGGTAAATTGATGGCTTCTCACTCAGTTTATATTACAAAACATATATTTATAGAATTGGTCACTGGCAATATATAAGCATTCCAAACTGAGATATTCCTATGGAGTTGAAAATATATTTATAGTGGCAAAACCTCTTCAATTAGAGTATCTTAGAAACTCTAATTGAAGACCTGAAATACCATTGTTATTTAATTCAATGATGCATCTGTTAAAAGATAATTACATATTAGCTTGATGTGAGATAATACTTGATTTGTGAAAATACTTCGCAATGATACAGAATATTGTGTGTCTTCTCAGCTCAGTTACTAAAGTTGTTTATATTAGAAAAAGTAAAATGTCATTGTCTGTGGCTGTTTCCCATTTAAACATTACCTCACGCATGTTTTCTGAGTCGTGGCCTCTGGAACTGTAGACTGAAGTCATGAAGTCATTTATATACCTTAGCCTGGAGGCTGATGGCTCCAACTTGGTTCAACCTCGTGGCCTTTTTCAGCACTGCCATTTTCTAGTACAATAAATAACCTTGTTTTTCACTTGCTTGCACAGGCATGTTGTGTGATTGATAGTATATGAGCCTGAAGAATTGGGTATTTGACAGATAGTAAGTACAACCCCATAAGAGTGTTTACCAAACTACAAGAAAGGAAACATTGATGGGTTAATACTGCAGACATCAGTGAACTCAGAAATTCATTAGGTGTTGAGGTAAACAAAACAAAGAAGCATTTCAAAAATACCACAGAAGATGAAAAGGAATCTGGTTTCTATCTGCATAGAAAGGTTGGCAGTGATATAGTGTGGCTACTTGGCTGTTTTGTTTTGCCTTCAGGTAAATAGGAAATTTAAGAATAATTTTCAATATCCTGCCAATTTCATTAATTACCCAGCCTTTGTATCTAATTGATTTTAAGAACTTTCTTTATTCATGGAGAAAAATAGTTTCTCCCCCCTTTTTTTGTAACTAGAAGTTTATACCTCTTAATTCTCATTGATTTTGTCTATCTCCCTTATCCCTCTCTCCATGGGCCATCACCAATTTGTTTTCTGTATTTATCTTTCTGTTTTGAGTTTCTTCATTTGTATTTTTAGATTCCACATATAAGTGAAATCATATAGAATTTTCTTTGTCTCTCTGACTTATTTCACTTAGCACAATCCCTTCTAGGTCTATCCATGTTGTCGCAAATGGCAAGATCTCATTCTTTTTTATATGGCTGAGTAATATTCCATTATATGTATATGTAGCACATCTCCTTTATTCATTTATCTGTTGATGAATACTTAGATTGCTTCTATATCACGGCTAATGTAAATAATGCTGCAGTAGACATAGAGGCATATCTAAGAGGTGTATATCTTTTCAGATTATTGTTTTTTCTTTTCTTTGGGTAAATACCCCACAGTGCAATTACTGCATTGTACGGTATTTCTATTTTTAATTTTTTGAGGAATCTTCAACTGTTTTCCACAGTTCCACATTCCCACCAACAGTGCACAAGGGTTCCCCTGTTTGCATAGACTTGCAAACACGTATTATTTCTTGTCTTTTTGATACCTGACATTCTGATTGATATGAGATGATATCTCCTTGTGGTTTTGATTTGCATTTCCCTGATGATTAGTGATGCTGAGCATCTTTTCATGTGTCTATTAGCCATTTGGATGCCTTTTCTGGAAAAATGTCTATTCAAGTCCTTTGCCCCTTTTTTAATTGGATTGTTTGTTTTTTTTTTTCATGTTGAGTTGTATAAATTCTCTATATATTTTGGATAGTAACTCCTTAGTATATATACCATTTGTGAATATCTTCTCTCATTCAGTAGGTTGTCTTTTGGCGGCGGGGGGTGGGGGGGGTGATGATACATTTTGCTGTGCAAAAGCTTTTAATTTTGGTGTAAGCCTAATAGTTTCACCTTTTGTTTTCCTTGCCTGAGGAGATATGTCCGTAAATATATTGCTAAAGTCAACTTCCAAAAGATTAATACTTGTGCTTTTCTTTTATGAGTTTTATGGTTTCCAGTCTCACATTTAGGTCTTTAATCCATTTTAAGTTTATTTGTTGTGTATAATGTAAGAACGTGATCCAGCTTTACAACGTGACTCTTTTACATGTAGCTGTCCCATTTTCCTTGCATCATTGAAGAGACTTTAATTTTTCCATTGCATATTCTTGCCTCCTTTGTTGTAGATTAACTGACCATATAAACATAGGTTTATTTCTAGACTCTACATTGTGTTCCAGTGATCTGTGTGTCTGTTTTTGCGCCAGTACCATACTGTTTTGATTATGATAGCTTTGTGATAGATCTTGAAATCTGGAATTGTGGTACCTCCAGCTTTGTTATTCTTCCTTTTGTTTTTAAGTTTATTTATTTATTTTGAGGTGGGGGGGGAGAAAATCCCAAGCAGGCTCCACACTGTCAGCACTGAGCCCGACACAGGACTCAGACTCTCATCTGTGGGATTATGACCTGAGCCAGAATCAAGAGTCAGATACTCAACTGACTGAGCCACCCAGGTGCCCCTGTTCTTCTTTCAAAAGGAAAACTTCATCTTGTATTCAGTAAACCACTGCTATATTGCTGGTTGAGGCCTTTGATACAATTCAATTGCATTGATATGTCCTACTTATATTTTGCAGTCTCCCAGTCACCCCAGAAATGATTACATGATTTTGCAAGATCAGACACTGAGAGGACAGGAAAAGAGGCTCGATTAAAATCAGAAGCTGCTGATCAGAACTTAACTGCATAAAGATCAATTCCTCTTTGTAATTAACTCAGCAACTCAAAAGATCATTTCTCTAGCCTAATTAGAAGATAAATAATATATAAGGATGTATATCACTCATTTAAAGGGTATCGTTTGATCACTTGTCCTATTAGTATTGAGTAATAAACTGAATTGTGAGTTCCCTTCTGAATGTTAATATGTGGAAGTGGCAGTAAGTAAAGGGGGGTAATTGTTTTCCTGAATTAAAATATGATCATCAAATTTTCATCATTGTTTAATTTAGAAAATTTAAATCTTTAATATAAAATGTAATATAAAACTTTAGCCTCACAGATATAAAACACATTGGAAAGGAATTGCTTTATGACTTTTGCTTGAATATCATGAAATTGGGCAAAATGAGCTTTTTATTATACCTATTACTAATAATGCTCTGATTGAATTTAATGAGAGTGATTTAATTTTGTCAGTGATTCCAAAAATCTCAGTTGCAGTGGAAAACTGGAGTCCTTTTAAAAGGAAGAAAAAGGGATTTTGGGTTTCCATTTGTGGGGTATTGGAGTCTGCAACATGATCAGAGCATGACAAACCAGGATTTGTCTTGGGAGAAATAAAAGGTGACAAAGAGAGTGGTGACTTTTAGGGCTTGAGGGCTTATGGAAATCATACAGTTCACCTCCTAATTTCACAGGTGAGCAACCAGATGGATGGATTGACTTACTCGCTGTCACCTAGCAGGTTAATGGCAGACTAAGGCCTGACATGGGGCTCTTGTGTCCTTTCTGATTGTCTCTTCCCTATACTGTGTTTTTGCAGAGATTGGGAAATTAAGGAACTTTTCATTCCCTGCCTGTGGATTGCTTAGCCTTTCACAGAGGCGGTGTTCACTACCAATGTAATTGAACATGGCAGGCATTCGGCTGCTTTGCAAGTGTCTGATTTCCCCGTTTTTCTGTGGCATTCTCAAACAATGATAGCATGATACGGTTTTTTCTTCTAACATGTTCACTAATGTAAAATATGTGTCTTTCGTGGCCATATAGGGCCATGCCTAAATGGAAGAGTAGTGGCAGTTTAGGAGTTTAGGAAACAGAGCTGATTATACTTAATATGTTTGGATTCATGAGTCATACAGTATGAGCTGTTACTGGTAGGTTTTCAGATATAATGCATACGCATGGCAGTAAGATAACATTAAAAGCACTAAAAAAGTATTAGGGGCACCTGGGTGGCTCAGACGGTTAAGTGTCCAACCTCAGCTCAGGTCATGATCTTGTGGTTCACAAGTTCAAGCTCCACATCAGGCTCTGTGCTGACAGCTCAGAGCCTGGAGCCTTCTTTGGATTCTGTGTCTCTCTCTTTCTCTGTCCCTCCCTCGTTCTCTCTCTCTCTCTCTCTCAAAAATAAAGATTAAAAAATTTTAAAAATAAAAAATTAAACATTAAAAAACATAGGAAAAATCAAGCCTAAATTTCCCAATATTTTTAAAAGAGAGAATAAGCAAGTTATAGCTTATCACCCTTTTATTATATAATTCCTTTAACGTGTTCTCAGAAAGCTGATTCTTAAGTAGATAGATCCTAGATCAAGGCAGATTCACTAGGGGAAAAAAATCAGTGACTTGTGAAAATCCTGAAGATCTCATAGGCTATATTGTCTGAAAGGACAGCCCTTATTTTCTTTGCATGGCTGTGGATTAGCTGATTAAATATTGTGTATCAGCACCTTGATGAAAAGAGCCTTCTTTCATTCAACCTGATTTAATTCTATGGTTTTTGGATTCCTGGGACTACTTTTGGTGTATGTTAAGGCCTGGGGAGGGTAGGAATGGGCATGTATCAAAATGAATATCAGATATAGTTGATGCAACATTGCACATGCTGAATATTACTTATTCAGTGAATTAGATTTAAAGGAACTCATTTTTTGTGTGCCAGGGCTCTTTCCAATGTGTCTGTCTGTTGCCATATGTGCCTTCAGTTGTCAGGATAAAGACTGGGCTGAGGCAGGAATACAGCACCAGAGATGTCACAGGACATGGGGCTTAAAGAACAAAGAAGTTCATTTCTACCTCATGAGTGTCCTATGCTGGCAAGGCAGCTTGATCTACATGGTCTTCAGAGACTTGGTGTTTCTCATGTCATTGGTTTGCCATTTTTGGTGCAGTGGTTCTCAAACTTTTTGGATTCAAGTCCCCTGTATGCTTATTTCAGGATTTTTAAGAGTTTTTGTTTTGTGGTCCCTGGGTAGCTCAGTTAGTTTAGTGTCTGACTCTTGATTTTGGCTCAGGTCATGATATCATGGTTAGTGGGATCGAGCCCCACAATGGGCTCCTTACTGTCAAGAGAATCCTGCTTGGGATTCTCTCTCTCTCCCTCTCTGCCCCTCCCCAACTCATGCATATGCTCGTGCTCTCTCTCAAAATAAATAGATAAACTTAAAAGGTTTTTGTTGGGGCGCCTGGGTGGCTCAGTCAGTTAAGCGTCCAACTTCAGCTCAGGTCATGATCTCATGGTTCACGAGTTTGAGCCCTGCATTGGGCTCTGTGCTGACAGCTCAGAACCTGGAGCCTGCTTTGGATTCTGTGTCTCCTTCTCTTTCTGCCCCTCCTCTGGTCATACTCTCTCTCTGTCTCTCAAAAAAAGAACATTAAAGAGTTAAAAAAATTTTTTTTGCCTTTATTAGTCCTATCTATCAATACTTATTAGGAATTAAAACACAAAATTTGAACACATTTATTAATTGATTTAAAAATATAAAGAATAAAGCATTACATGATAACATAAATAACATTTTAAGAAATATAACTATATATTCTAAAGTAAAAATTAGAGGTTTTTGCAGTCCTCTCTAATAAACGGTTTAGTAGAGAAGAGCTGTCTCATCCCTGCTTCTACATTCAGTCTGTTTTGATGTGATTTTTACTTTGGTTGAAGTATTTGAAAACATATCTGGGCCTTGCAAATTTACGTGGTTGGAAAAGGCAGAAATGTCTTAATAGTGTTTTTTAAAAACTCGCAGATATATTACACCAAAACTCAGCAAGAATGTCAGTGAACTTTTTGTACTTGATTACATTAGTGTTCATTGATCTGTCTTTGCTTTTTACCCACATATGATCATTTAACACAATGTATTGGTCACATGGAAATTATTGGTTCACTGAGTTATGTAGATCTTACAGATGTTGACCAAATTTTTTTAAATGTTTTCACTGATGTCAGAACCTTTTAACTAATGGGAAGCCTTAGTTAAGCTTATAGCCTATACTAAATATACTAATAGCAAAATACTAATATTTGCTTAAAAGCTTGAATTTTATCATTGGCAGCAAGCACTTTCATTCGATTTTCTTTAAGTAACAGGCTCACTTTGTTCATTTTCTTTTTTTTTTTTTAATGTTTATTTAGTTTTGAGATAGAGAGATACAGAACATGACTGGGCAAGGGGCAGAGAGAGAGGGTGACACAGAATCTGAAGCAGGCTCCAGGCTGTGAGCTGTCAGCACAGAGCCCGATGCAGGGCTCCAACTCCTCAACCACAGATCATGACTTCAGCCGAAGTTGATCGCTTAACCAGCGAGCCACTCAGGCACCCCAACTTTGTTTATTTTCAAGAAAATGTCTGTAAATACTCATTAGAATAAACAAGTCTTTGTGAGAAACATAAATAGCCAAGTTTTCATTCACATTTCATTAAGTTCATTGTTTTTCATGTTTTTTCCACTTTCATATTGTTTCTCTCGGTCCTGAATAAAGGTTAAAGATAGGAATGAGAAGACTCTTTTATTCATGGTAATTACACTTTTATTCCCAGGCCTCCATTCCTGATGGGGGCTAGCAGCCTCTAAGAGGGTATGTGGCACCACTGGTCCACAGGAATCCTTGTGAGGAACTCACAGAAGTCTAACCTTGTATTAGTTGCTAATTGGAACAATGGTATGCAGCCTCACTTTTTGGAGTAATTCATGTTTTAGCAGGATAAAAAATGAAGACCCCCTCCAGATGTGCCCATTAGAGGATCTTACAGTAGAGTTCTCCCCTTTCTCTCTCTTATCTGGCTCCAGCTCCCACTTTTCTTCTCTGTCTTTCTATTTGGCAAAACTATCTTATACATGAAAACCAGCTTTTTAATTTGAAAATATTATACAGGGAGATGAATGACTCATACTCAGCGAGGGTATGGTAGAGAGAAGCTTGAATTCTGGTCCTCTGCCACAGTGATCTCTTCTCTTTATAGCATTTGTGAGGTTTACAATTAGCATCTCACACAACAGTGGATGAAATGACAGATGGTCTAAGCATTGTGTGGACATCATGAAGGGACCCATAATTGTAAGTTTACTTTTTCATCACTCACCTCTTTCTGCTGATCCACATTGCTCTTATTTAGAAGTAATATTCTATATCCGGTTGCCTTCTGTGTGCTTATAACTCTCCCTAGAAGTTGACAGTTGGTTAGGAAAATCAATACCGAAGAACATAACACCACAGGGACACATAAGAGGTACTTTTTAAACATTGAGAACCAATTTATGGACTATATACTTTCAAAGAATCTGTAGTTCATTGGAGAGGAGACCCACAAAAGTCTACACAAAGTGATCTCTGGAGGTAGAAGGCCAGCGAACTAGTACCTAATAAAGGTTGATCAGGAGGCAGCGGGGCAGAGGGGTGGAGCTGGCATGTCAGACAAGGTGCCTGAATAGTTAAGGCAAGACGGGAATCGGGAATACACACAGCAAGGTGCTTGGCTTGGGAGAGCAGGGGATGCCTATTGAGAAGAGTGGACTTAATCTTACTTAGGGTCACCGTGGACAGCCCACCTGCTGGTAACATGAACAGCCAGGCAGAGACATTTCATCTTCTCGGTTGCAAATGAGCAGGAGGCTTTTAAACTTTTATTTGCTTTTTAGTCCTCTGGAGAAAAATGCAAGCAAAGGGATGATTAGGAAAAATGATGTTGGAAATATGACATGGTTCATAAAGGATAAGGAAGTTCATATTCTTCCTTCCATCTCCTATCTTCTGCTTATCTTTCTGACTTCAACTACTCTGGTACCTCCTAGTGGAAGTGGCCTCTCTCAACTCACTCTCCAAGACTGGACTAGATGTCTTTCTTCTTTTTTAATGTTTACTTATTTTTGAGAGAGAGAGAGGATGAGTAAAGGAGGGGCAGAGAGAGGGGGACAGAGGATTCAAAGCAGGCTCTGTGCTGACAGCCCAGAGCCCGACACAGGGTTTGAACTTAGGAACTCTTTTAAGTACTATTCCTCTGCATGTTGTGCTTACCCCTGCTGTAGCCTATCGTCATTGTTTTGTTTATCCAGGAGATGGTAATTTCCTCAAGAATGAGAACTTGTCTGATGGACCTTCATGCCTAGCAGAATGCCTGATTCATGGTAACCACTCACTAAATACTTAAAAGAGTAAATGAGTGAGGAGTATGCAATAATATTAGCACAAAGATATTAAGCCAGAGGCAAAATGGTTTAGAAGTGGTAAGGAAGAGATTAATGGGGATCTTCAGACTGGGAGTAGGTGGGTAAGTAGCAAAGTGATTGATCATCACGGTAATGAATGCAACGTTTATTCTGTTTTTTTTTTATTTTTTTAATGTTTTATTTATTTTTGAGAGAGAGAGAGACAGAGCATGAGTGTGGGAGGAGCAGAGAGAGAAGTAGACACACACAGAATCCGAAGCAGGCTCCAGGCCCCCAGCTGTCAGTACAGAGCCTGATGCAGGGCTCAAACTCACACTCTGAAGTCATGACCTGAGCCAAAGTCGGACACTCAACTAACTGAGCCACCCAGGCACCCCTATTCTATATTATTTGCTCATCTCATTATTTTCCTCATTCTACACTCTCTTGAGAATATATAATTATTAATAATTTGTTAACACTCAAAATATCACTGACACATGTAATACTCTGACGGCAGCTATTTTGTATACTAGGTTTTAGTTTCAAGTTAATTAGAATTTCTGAATAACTTCAGGATGGTAATATATTTCTATGCTACTAATACTTGTCAATATAGAGCAAAAAGTGTGCATAGTTATGGGGGTTTTTTTGTTTGCTTTTTAATGAGACCTATTAGAAGTATATGGACTTGGGGGTTGCTGGGTGGCTCAGTTGGTGAAGCATCCAACTCTGGATTTCAGTTCAGGTCATGATCTTGTGATTCATGAGTTCGAGCCTCGCATCAGGCTCTACGCTGACAGTGTGAAGTCTACTTGGGAGTCTCTCTTCTCAGTCTGCTTTTTCTTTCCCTCTCTCACTCTCTCAAAATAGATAAATAAACTTTTTTAAAAAGTACATGGACTTCGCTACTTTTCATTATTCAAATAAGACCTATTCGTCACAGAAAAAAATATAGCTACAATTACTTGTGTATTTAGTACTGATATACAAACATTAAAAACAAAAGTAAAAATTATCTGAGATAATCATTTCTCAGAGGTAATCAGTAAGTAATTTTGGTAAATATCCTGCCAGATATATTGCATGTACATATGTGTGTGTTTGTCTCTGTGTCTAAATATATATCTACTTTAAGCATACAGTACCCTGTATATTCTGCTTGAAATCTAATTTTAACTACAAATATGAATACGCCTGTTACATTCCCTTAGCTCATCTGATATTAGCACAGCTGTGGAACACAGTTCCGTTCCCCCTTTAGCAGTGTTCCATGCAAGCCATGCCTTATCTGATTTACTTTCCCCAAAGCTGTAAAGGTCTTTTAGACACAGGCAGTACAACCTAGAAGTATGAAAGAGTTAATACTGAAAGCTCAAGGAGTGGGGAATGAGAGTTGATGGATCCATGTCCCAGCCCGCCCGCCCCTATGTGCTCTATACATTCTGCTGACATTCCCAGTGGAATTGAGATGAGTTGCCTGACCCTGTACTGGATGTTTTCCATCATCTATCTCACCTTCTCCACTTGCCCAGTTCTGTTTTCTGGGATCACCTCTCATACATCCCCAACCCACATCCTCATCTTGGTCTGTTGCCACAAAATCCTTACTAAGACCATACCAACATCATATTATTGAACGATTAGATTTATTTCAATTGCTCATTTCTAGAAAAAGAATTATACTGGAAATCCATGTACAAATGCCTTTAATATGGATCTAATTAATTTTTTTCAATAAAAGCTGAGTCAAAGAATATGCTGATTTTAAGACCAAATTACTTTTTAGGAAAGTCATTCCTATTTTTAAAGTGTTAGTTTCCTTATATACTGCTGACTCCTTAATTAGTATTAAGATACTAACCTTTGCTGTATGTTATAAATTGTTTCTCTGCGTTATCATTTGACTGATTTTATGCTTCTTGGTAGCCACTCTCTTTGGCCGCATTCCCAAACTGTATGCTGGCCTGTCCCACAGTGTGGACATTTTCACCATTTTCCCTTCCATCTGGGTCTTTCCACCTCATTTTCTTTTATCTTCTCTTTCCTTCATCTGGTTTCTGTATTCTTTTTTTTAAAACTTCATTCCATTTATTTTGGCTCTAAAGAGATGCATGCATTAAACTTGAAGCATTGTATGAAATATTTACATCATTGTAGGGTTTCTGTATTCTTGATTTCTTTTCCTAACCTGGAATTAATCAGTCCATTCTGCTTGGTAGTCATTATTACTGCATACAGGGGGAGAGGTCTATATCCAAATACATGGGATAGATGGCTTTTTTAAAGCTTCCTGTCTCCCACTCTTGAGAATTATAGCCATAGTTACTGTGGGGGGGGGGGGAGTCTCAGCTGACAAGAGGCAGAAAAAGTTGTGAACTACTGGCTGGAAGAATTTAGAAGGCATTGAAGTGGTACTCATATTGCTCTTCTCTTTGTTTCTGTGATTAAATCCTCATGGAGATGCGGTGACCTCAGGTCTCGTCTCCAAGGAAATTCTTCTATTTATGTATGCCAGGCAGATCTGCAAATTACCTTCTAAATTGATTGCTGAATGTGCTGAAGACACATGGTTGATCAGGTCTTGAAGACCAGCATCTTTTTTAAAGCCGATCAATATTAAAAGCTGCTATCTTTATATAATGACATGAAGTCAAGTCCAAATTACATTTGCACATCATAAGGGCTTTCAAAGCTAATGCAGATGCGAGGGGCCTTTATGAAAGGGTCACCCACTCTGCTTTGCAAACTTATAGCCACATATATACTGACTCAGGAAAGGAGGAAAGGGTGCATCTTGCATCCTGGAGAGCACCCTTTCTAGACTGTTCACCACTGACCAGGCTGAGAAACTTCTGGCTTCATTCTTTTCATTTCAAACACAATTTATCAGTATTTGCACTCACAAAGCATGACCTATTTCTTTGCACTATGAGTTATTTTACAATGTGTATTAAAACTGTAGCTTATCATTTTGAATAGATTTTATTTTATATTCATTTAAATCATACAATTGAATTTTTCAAAATAGGATTGTAATATTTTATATTATTATTAATATAGATAATATCAAAGTTATACATAAAAGAAAAAATAAGCAAAGATGTTTATGGGACAATCATAGTTGCTGTGACTGAGCTTTAGAATTAAATCTCAGCTTCCCCAAATCAAAGTAAAAAGGTAATAAAAAGATAATGTAATTCTCATTTGGTAAGAGGAAACATGCTAAGCATTCACAGAAAGGAAGGAGTTTTTTTCCCCTTGGACTAAATTTTAAAGGAACAGTGTTGTGGAATTTACATATTCAACTTAGGGTGACCTAGTAGTAACCTTTCTCCTCTAAATTCATTACAGACATGTAAGCACTTTTTTCGTGTTTATTTCTTACAATAAGTCCTCAGTATAAGCCAAAGGTATAAGGTTTAAGTGTCACTCAGTGAAAGCGTTTTCAGGATATTTTCAGTGAAATTAGTTTCAATGTACTTCAGGAATCTAGGATTCTGGTGTATTATTTTTATTTTTTAATTTTTTTAATGTTTGTTTATTTTGAGAGAGTGAGAGAGTGTGAGTGGGGGAAGGGGCAGAGAGAGAGGGAGACACAGAATCCAAAGCAGGCTCCAGGCTCTGAGGTGTCAGCACAGAGTGGGGCTCAAACACTTGAACCACGAAATCATGACACTTAACCAACTTGAGCCGTCCAGGCACCTCCAGGTTTCTGGTATTTTAAAACACAATCCAGGCTTTGTATATCTGATACTTCAACTATCCAGAGGCCAGCATGTCTACTAGACTATATTCCTTGACTGTTAGTTGTCTCACCTGGGCTTTGTGAAAGCCATCTAGGGGTTTGGATGGAAACCGTGAAAAGATGAAATTTTGCCTCTAAGATTCTATCTTTGGGTGAAGACCCACACACACCTTTCTCATCTTTGATAAGTGACAAAATTTCTTTAATTCTTTCTGTGATTCATATTCATTTGTTTAATCAAAATAATTCTGAATTGAAATAACCTGCTATACATTCAGCTACAGGTACCTACTGGTTCCTGGGGAAAAAAGACTGTGTGTGTGTGTATATTTATATTTACATTAACCATTTAACACTTGCCTGGTTAATGAGGTATTCTTTTCTCTGGTCTTTTGCTTCAAACTCTAGTGTTCCTTTAGGCTTATAGTGACATGATACGCATGAGTGATCTGAGCTAACCTACCTGACTTGATTTTTTTTAAGATTTCAGTTATTTTTAGAGCTGTTTTTGTTCACAATAAGACTGAGGAGCAGATCCAGAGATTTCCAACTACCCCTGGCCTCTACACATGCATAGTCTGTCCCATGATTCTCCCCCCAGAGCAATCCATGTATTATAATTAATCAGCCTACCTAGACACATCATAATCACCCAAAGTCCATAGTTTATATTAGGGTTCACTCTTAGGGTTGTCTGTTCTATGAGCTTGAACAAAGCCTCCTTGATTTTTGATGATTGATCCATCCTCACAATAGGTGGCATAAGTAGAATTGGTGGGGTATTTGTAATTATTATTTTTAAGAAATATGTCAAATGGAACTTTAAAAATGTTTTTAATGTTTATTTATTTTTGAGAGAGAGAAACACAGTGTGAGTTGGGGAGGGGCAGAGAGAGAGGGAGACACAGAATCTGAAACAGGCTCCAGGCTCTGAGCTGCCAGCACAGAGCCCGATGTGAGGCTTGAACTCACAAACTGTGAGTTCACAACCTGAGCTGAAGTCAGATGCTTAACCGACTGAGCCACCCAGGCGCCCGTCAAATGGAACTTTAAAAAACTAAAACAGGGGCGCCTGGGTGGCTTAGTCGGTTAAGCGTCCGACTTTCACTTAGGTCATGATCTTGCGGTTCGTGGGTTCGAGCCCCGCGTCGGGCTCTGTGCTGACTGCCAGCTCAGAGCCTGGAGCCTGTTTCAGTCTGTGACTCCCTCTCTCTCTGACCCTCCCCTGCTCACGCTGTCTCTCTCTCTCTCCTAGAAATAAATAAAAACATTAAAAAAAATAAATAAAAATAAATAAAAAACTAAAACAAAAATGAGATCAAACCTATCTTATTCCAGATGGTAAAGTAAAATGATCAGATCTTATCTATTTTTGTTAATTCTGTTCATGATGAAGCCTCTAAAGAACAGCTGATAAAAGAAGAGACCTGATAAAAGAACACATTTCCTGACACTTAAAAAGGCTTCTCTACTTTTCCCTTTAAAACAAAAAATCATAAGTATACATAAGTTTCATGCATAACGTCAAAACGCAAATATTGACTATAGGATGCTTGCCCACAGCACTTCTGACCTCCATCCTGGTGCTGGGGTTAGATGTGCTTAGGGGAAGAAGAGCCACAGAAGCCTCTCGTGTGACACCGTGTTATTGATGGATGCACTTGCCACGGAGTTGTGTCTCACGCAATGCGCATGGGAGTAGATGTGTGTAATACAATGAAAAATCCCATTATACACTATGGTTTAGACTGAGAGTGTTAGACGTCATTTCTTATCCACAACATTATGGTCTGCCTGAGTTTTGTTCAGATGTTTTGTAAGTCTCCTTAAATTGAAATCAGTTGATGTGGAGTTTAATAGCTATGAAGCACATTTATTAAAAATTGTCTTGGGGCGCCTGGGTGGCTTAGTCGGTTAAGCGTCCGACTTTCGCTTAGGTCATGATCTCACGGTTTGTGGGTTTGAGCCCCGCGTAGGGCTCTGTGCTGACTGCCAGCTCAGAGCCTGGAGCCTGTTTCAGTCTGTGACTTCCTCTCTCTCTGACCCTCCCCTGCTCACGCTGTCTCCCTCTCTCTCTCCTAGAAATAAATAAAACATTTAAAACAAAAATTGTCTTAAGATGCTGTGTAAGCTGTGTCTGTCATAACAGAATACCATAGACTGGATAACTTCAATAATAGATATGTATTTCTCATGATTCTGAAGGCTGGAAGTTCCAGACTGAGGTCTAGCAGGGTTAGGTTTTTGGTTGGCTCTCTTCCTGGCTTGCTTGTCTTCCCTATAGCCATCTTCTCACTGCTATCCTGACATAGCTTTTCTTCTGAGCATGTGGGAAAAGAGAGAGAGAGAGAAAGAGAAAGAGCGAGATCTCACCTCTTCTTCTTATGAGGCCTCCATGCCTTTCATTATAGGATTATGATCTTAAACTCATGATCTCATTCAACCTTAATTACCTCTTAAAGGCCCTATCTCCAGATACAGTCACCTTGGATATTTAGGGCTTCAACATATGTATTTGAGGAGGGGAGGGGAATTCAGTTCATAACAGATTCCAAAACAAACAAAAATTGACATAATTTCTGTTGGGAAAAAAAAAAAGCAGGAAGTATGCCTTAAAGATCTTTTCAGTGATTGATAAACATGGAGCTGTTTTTGAAAAGCCAGAGGCCTGAATACCTATCTTTACATGTGGGTTCTTTTGTTGATTAACCAGGATTTGAAGGTCCTTTCTAACCTGAAATTCAATTTTGTAATGTAATAACTCATTTTGGGTAATCAATTCCAAATGCCCATAGTGTTTCTCTTTCTTTACCCATTCTTGGTACCCAAGGTACCAGCCACAAGGAAGGTGAAGTGGAAGGATCTAGATGGCTCTTGAATTTTTTTACCCATCAGCTGAGTAGTCTTCAATTAATTATGATACCTCTTTGATCTTGCTTATTTGTCTATAAAATAATTAACAATACTTGCCTTGATGCATATATTAGTAAGAAGACAGGCTATGCTAGTGTATGTATGTATGTGTTTGTATATATTTTTTAAAGACAACCCAGTAGCTTAGATATGAGAAAAATGATAGAAATTTGTCCATCTCTCACATATAATCCAGAGGTAAGCAGACTGGGGCTGGTTACTCAATAGAAACAGATCTCAGAGTCCCATGTGGCTGCTCCAATTTTCATGATCTCCCTCCAGTAGGAATGGAGAAAGGGTGAGAGGAACATGTGCCCATGAACTTTTAGGGATACCATCGTGAAGTGGCATATGTAAATTCTGCTCATATCCCTACCACCAGAGCTTAGATGTATGCTTATATCAGACAGGGAGGTTGGTTGAGAAGTAATGTCTCTAGCTAAATTTTGTTTCACTGGCAATCTTTGACTCAAAGGGTTATTATAAACACTAGAAAGAATCCATTAATTCATCCATCCAACATTAAATTGTAAAATAGTGGAACAAAGGGCTTAGCAAGGTGCCATGCACATGGTAAATGTCAGGAAGATGGTTGGCACCCCTCCCACCTTACTCTTCAATTGTGGTCCAAGGCCCGTTAGCATCTGCACTGCCTGAAGCTTGTTAAAAATGGTTTGCCACTCTCCCTCTCCCCAACTATTTTTCCCCTTCTTCTCCCTCATGGTCCTCCATTAAGTTCCTCCTAATCCTCCTATACGTGCAAATATATGGTATTTGTCCTTCTCTGCCTGACTTATTTTACTGAGCATAACACCCTCAAGGTCCATCCATGTGGCTACACATGGCCAGATTTCATTGTTTCTCATTGCCATGTAGTATTCCATTGTATAGATAAACCACATCTTCTTGATCCATTCTTCTGTTGATGGACACTTAGGCTCTTTCCATGTTTTGGCTGTTGTGGAGAGTGCTGCTATGAACATTGGGGTGCATGTGCTCCTATGCATCAGCACTCCTATATCCCTTGGGTAAATTCCTAGCAGTGCTATTGCTGGGTCATAGGGCAGTTCTATTGTTAATTTTTTGAGGAACCTCCACACTGTTTTCCAGAGGGGCTGCACCAAGTGGCTGAAAGCAGCATAGGAGGGTGCCCATTTCTCCACATTCTTGCCAGCATCTATAGTCTCCTGATTTGTTCATTTTAGCCACTCTGACCGGCATGAGGTGGTGTATCAGTGTGGTTTTGATTTGCATTTCCCTGATGATGAAGGACGCTGAGCATCGTTTCATGTGTCTATTGGCCATCTGGATGTCTTCTTTGGAGAAGTGTCTGTTCATATCTTATACCTATTTCTTCACTGGATTATTTGTTTTTCGGGTGTGGAGTTTGGTGAGTTCCTTATAGATTTTGGATACTAGCCCTTTATCTGATATGTCATTTGCAACTATCTTTTCCCATTCCATCAGTTGTCTATTAGTTTTGTATTAGACTCTCCAATCTTGACAATATGACTTGATATTGTGATGCCATGTGAAAAAGGCTTGTCTGTTTTTGGGAAATGTGCTTAAATTGCCATGCACTATTCTAAGCACAGAACTTATTATTTAGGAAGATGCTAGGTCTACCATTCTAAACCGAGGGTTTTCAGTGTGTTTTTTTTTTAATCCACCAGTGTTCTTAACATCTAAATATTTCAATTTTTTCTGCTTTGAATTATGTTGTTATCCTTTAATTCATGTGATGGAATATACAGATTTTGATATCAAATAAATGTGTAAATGATCCTGAAAAAGACACTTAGAAATGTAGAAAATGGAAAAGTTTATAAAAGGAAATAAATTTTAATTTATTTCATAAAGAAATGAGTTGGCTCATTCTGTTAAGCATCCAGCTTCACTCAGGTCATAATCTCGCAGTTCGTGGGTTTGAGCCCTGCATTGGGCTCTGTGTTGACAGCTCAGAGCCTGGAGCCTGCTTCAGATTCTGTGTCTCTCTCCTTCTCTGCCCCTCCCCAGCTTGCCCTCTCTCTCTGTCTCTGTCTGTCTCAAATAAACATTTAAAAAAATTAAAGGGGCACCTGGGTGGTTCAGTCTGTTAAGATCCATCTTCACTAAGGTCACGATCTTGCAGTTTGTGGGTTCAAGCCTCGCATCGGGTTCTGTGCTGACAGCTCAGAGCCTGGAGCCTGCTTTGGATCCTGTGTGTCTCTCTCTCTCTGCCCGTCCCCACTTACACTCTGTCTCTCTCCCTCTCAAAAACAAATAAACATTAAAAACATTTTTTGTGGGTGGGGGGGCACCTGAGTGGCTAAATCAGTTAAGCATCCAACTTCAGCTCAGGTCATCATCTCACAGTTTGTGAGTTCAGGCCCCACGTCAGGTTCTGCACTGAAAGCTCAGAGCCTGGAGCCTACTTCCAATTCTGTGTCTCCTTGTCTCTACCCCTGCTCTTTCTGTCTCTCAAAAATAAATAAATACCTTAAAAAAATTTTTTTTATGGGGCGCCTGGGTGGCTTAGTTGGTTAAGCGTCCGACTTTCGCTTAGGTCATGATCTCGCGGTTCGTGGGTTCGAGCCCCGCGTCGGGCTCTGTGCTGACTGCCAGCTCAGAGCCTGGAGCCGGTTTCAGTCTGTGACTCCCTCTCTCTCTGACCCTTCCCTGCTCACGCTGTCTCTCTCTCTCTCCTAGAAATAAATAAAAACATTAAAAAAATTTTTTTTTTAATTTTTTTTAAATTAAAAAGAAAACAGTTGAAATGCTTGGAAAATAAGTTTGCAGGCTGAGCTAGGGCCCCGGTAGCTCCATGGGATTCATGATATCCAGGCCTATTGTTCCTGTTTGACGTGGGTGAAGGCCCGCTGAGAGACAGACTCATTCAGTCTTTCTGCAGGTCAGTCAAGTTGGCATAGAATGGAAACAGGTCTAGTTGGTATATGTCCATTGCGCAGAGGGAGAAGTCTGCATGTTAGGAAAAAAAACAGAGAAGCCAAGAAACTCACAGGTGAGGGAGAGCTCTAAAGAATGGGTTTGCAGGGCCCCTTGTTCTCCCGCCTGTGACTGGAAGGAGAGGCCCCAGTGGAAGAGATTCCTGCTGCATCTTAGAGGCACGCATGTATATGCCCTGTGGGCTTGGGGCTGATATATTCAGGAAAATGCTGTGAGGTTTGTCATAAGTCTTGTGTTTAATTCTGTATTCCTTTTCATTAGCATTCAGTAAATGAATGTTGAACTATCAGCTTTGGATCCAGGTGCTGGGGGGATAAACATACCTTTCCCTCAGGGACTTTCAACTCATTATTGAGATAATATACAGCTTTATCAGAAAAAGGATAATAACCAACATTCCTATTATACTTTAAAATAGATCTTGATATGTTATGCCCTTTTAAAAATTATGTGTGTACTTTGTTTAATTTATTAAAAATAAATCTATATTTATGTCTGTATTATATAGAAAAAAAGACCAAAAGTGGGCTGTACATGAAATGTTAATAGTGATAAAAATACACATTATTTTTTATTACTTTCTGTATTTTCTGAATCATCCTCAATGGACTTGCATTGTTTATGTAAGCATATGACAACCACATATTAAACTTTTGAAGCTTCTAAAATATTCTTATACATGCTGTCTCATTTGATCCTCACAAGCACTCTGGGAGGGAGGTCAGTAATAAACATCAAGGTTACAGATGAGAGAAAATGGAGACGGATGAGCATACAACTCAGGCACCAGGATGTTACATGCAGTGAGGTTACACGGTGTATATATCACTGAACAGGTAGCCAATGGCAAAAGCAGGTAAAAGGAAGGTGAATTAGTAGTGCCTTAATGAAAGGAGAATGGTGTAGGGCATAGAATACCTTTTTGCTTTTATCTGGCTCTCTAAACAGAGGCCTGGTTTGGATGTTTTATTAGACTCAGAGGCAAGGTGCACAATAGTCACATTTGGGTCTGAGACCAGAGAGTCTGTGTTTGATTTCCTACTCTGGGACTGCCTAGCTATTTAACCTGGGCAGTTATTTACAGACTCAGGGCCTCACTGTACCTACGTATAAAATGAAGCAAATACTACTAGCTACTGTAGGACAAAATTAATTCATATGTGAGAGGCTTTAGAAGTGTATTGGGATGGGGGTGCCTGAGTGGCTCAATCAGTGAAGCGTCCGACTCTTGATTTCAGCTCAGTTCATGACCTCGTGGTTCATGGGATTGAGCCCTGCATTGGGCCCTGTGCTGACAGCGTGGAGCCTGCTTAGGATTCTCTCCCTCCCTCTTTCTGCCCCTCCCCCACTCATGCTCTGTCTCTCTGTTTCTCTCAAAGTTAACATTAAAAAAAATAAAAACTCTTTTAAAAAAGTATATGGGCACAGTCTCGAGCTAAATAACTCTTAAATTAGTTAAATAAATAACAGACCACAAAGGAAAACCTCTAAAAAAAAAAGTATATGGATGTAGGGATAACTGAGCAAATATTAGCTGCTATCATCACTGTCGTCGTCATCTTCTTCTTCTTCTTCATCACCGTCATCATCATCATCATCATCATCATCATCATCCATGCAGAGTTGATGAGGATAATGGTAGGGTGACATGGAATCTATGGCTTTCAGGAAGACAAGTACATCATCCTAGTGTAGACTAGCTACACTGGGACAAGTAAGGAAGAGGTTAGGTCAGTACAAATATATTTAACATTTTTAATGTTATAGAATCTGGGACAAGTAAGGAAAGAGGTTAGGTCAGTACAAATATATCTAACATTAATCTTTCAATGACAGTATTATCATTTTGAGATGCATAAACATGGATTCGGTGAAGGATAGATTGTGTTTCTTAAGAAACATACAGATGCATAGTAAGTATATGTAGATGTATGCCGCAAAATGCTGATGGCTATAGGTTAAGAATACAAAAGAATTATAAAGTTAATACAAAAAGAGGAGAAAGATTGTGCTGGTATCATTGGATTGTTCGGCAGCCTGTGTAAATCTATTCCAGTCTCTCCCTGCTTACTGTAAACGTTTGGAATCTGTGTGTACACTTAGATGTTCTATTTGATTTTACAGTGTTGTAAACCAAGTGATTGTGCCAAATTAAGAATGATCGTTTTGTCTTTAAAAGACCTTGACCATGAATTGGGAGGTGGAGTGTGCTGTGAGGCTTAATCCCCTTAGGCCTGGAATTAGTCTGGGCTGTTCTACTGAAATAAGTATACCTGCCTGTTACTTAACCACGGGTCATCAAAGCATGAAATGATTGATTGATCATGTTGCTTTGTAACATTGGGTTGGAGGAGTTTCAGGGCAGTTTGCACCAACTGTCAGCATTGTTTGTTGATAAGAATGAGATTGATGATTTGCATCTGGTCCAAGGGAGGCTTCTAAAGGGCTCTGCTCTGGAGGCTGGTTGTATAGTAGGAAGATGTCTACGTAACCAAAATACAAAGAGCACCAGTGGGGATTTCATCCCAGAAGTAGCCTGAAATACTACCAGTTGAGTTTAGAAGATTACCCAGAGAGAACGTATAATGAAATATTAACTGCTTTAATATCCTAATTCTAGGGGCACTTGGGTAGCTCATTCAGTTTAACATCTGACTCTTGATTTTGGCTTAGGCCATGAACTCATGGTTGCAATTCCCTCTCCTCTCTCTGCCCTACCCCACCCCCCCACCCCTGCATGTGCACACTTGTGCACTCTCATTTTCTCTCAAAATAAATAAACATCAAAAAAATTTTTTTAAAGAGAAAGAAATTTAATTCATTTATTTAAAAAAAAGTCCTAATTCTAGTTAAGTCCTTCAGTTCTCATACAGGTAGGTTATTCAAATCCCAAAATATTGGGGGCAAGAATCTGTCATAAATAGCTCTTATCTTACTTCATTTCCAAAACGTAAAATGTGTTTGTCCTTTTTTTTTTTTTTTTTTTTTTCAGAGCCCCTGGTTGTGGAATACAAGGCACTGTTGGTACAACTATCCCTATCAGGTAAGGAGACATTGCCATCTGGGTCTTCACACATGGAGAGTACCTGCCTTAGGTCAGGTTCATGGTTATAGGCCCCAGCAGACTGGGCATCCATCCACCTTACTTTTTAGCCTCTTGCCCTTGCTTCTGCTGCTTGTGCTGGACTTCGCCTAGTTAAGGGAAGCAGTTTGTGTTCTCAGTGAAGTTAGAGTCAAAACCCAATCGCTTTAGCCAATGGAATAAGCTGGAAGGTGCATTTGCTGGAGAGTAAGATACAATCGATTCAATAGTTGGGCGATTCTTGCTTCTAACAGCCGATCTGCTTCTAATTACTGTGGTGGGCCTGAAGACCTGACACCAGCAAGGGTCTGTCTAGACAGCAAGTGGGCAAAGTGTCGGGCTGCCGCAGACAAGCAGAGTTCAGGCCACTTTGCAGCCTTATTAAGAGCAGCCTCTAAACATGTAAATCAAACACCATTTCCTTGAGCATAGAAAAATGGGCTTGTATCATTACCCTAAACATAAAACCATCGTCAAAACAGATTAAAATTATACCCCTGAAAGGGAGCATTTCAGATCCCTGCTCCCTGCATACCTTTGCCTCTGTCCATGAATTCAATAAGATTAGCATGTGTTGTGGTCCTCAGATCAGTTACTATTTGAATAGCATAGCTGGGTCTTTTCTAATTTAATTGGAGTATGTTATATAAGAGAATCCAATACAACTAGATATTTTGATATAAAGAGACATACATTCTAATAAGCAACTTGGATTTTTGACTTTGTGGTTCTTTGGGTTGTCTTTTTAGAGGCATTTGGTCTTTTTGGTGTGCATAAAGTTAATGGGCAGCAAGCATGCTCTGCAGTCTTCTTTGTTACACTCAGTGTTGCAGCAGGGGCAAGGGAAGGGTGGTGGAAACTTCTAGGTCATGGCTAGGAGGACACTGAAATGGAATTCCAGCTTGCATTTCCGTCTCTTTCATGTAGTGCATTCATATTAGAAAAGCATGTAAGCAAGCAATATGACATGGTTAGAGAAAGCTGAGCATTCCAGAGCTTTCTGATGGAGACTGAAGCAACATCGAAACTTATTGTACACAATTGTAATCATCAGGCTCAGTTGCTGTTTAATTATCTTAAATATTTGGGATATTGTCATTAGACCTCTCTTTGGGTCCTGTAATTGTATACTGAGTGGAAAAATCCATGTATATCTAGAATTCTATTTATAAAAAGCATATCAAAGCCTTCTAGAAACCTTAACTTGAATGTTGATGTGGCAGCTGTATTTATGAAGTAAATTCTGTCATATGAGCAACACTGGGACAAATGTCACATGAAATGTAATACCCACTCCTCTTTATAACGTAGTCTGAAATAGCTTCACATTTATGGCTGGAGCTAAGGAATTGCTTTTTTCTGAGATAATTAGTTGTTGGGGCAGTGGTCCAAAATGTAGCTGCAGGCTGTTTCACAGACAAAACTATAGATTTAACATGAAAATTTGAGGGTCTGGCAGATAAATATGTTTAAAAATAAGAAACTTTGAGGTGCCTGCCTAGCTCAGTAGGTGGAGCACGTGACTCTTAATCTCAGGGTTATAAGTTTGAGTCCCACATTGGGGATAGAGATTTTAAAATAAAATAAACCCTTAAAAAATAATAAAATAAAAAGTAAAAATAAGAAACGTCATTAGTATAGAAGGAAAAATACTGTGTATACGGAGATTCAGATCAAGGTTGTCTGCTGATAAGGCATCATTGCTTACAAATGAATAATTTGGTAATAGGCCCCAAAATCTAGAAATAGTTCATGATCTCTTGAAGGAATAGTGGTCATTTTTGATAAGCTCCATATTCTAATAAAAAGTCAACTACTTTTCTTTTTGTATGTATGGGGGAAAAATTAAACAGCATGTAATTATTATGCATGTAATTAAAACGCATTATGGGTAGCTATGCTTCATAAATCCAGAGATTACAGTTCAGAGTCAGTCTCAAGCCTTAAGAGCACTCTTTTAAAGATATATTGTGTTCCTGAAGCATATTTATTATGTCTTTAGCATATATGTTAAGTAAATAATTGAACAGATTTTTAGATGAAAGAGTAGTGGTCTGTTGCAATTTTATTAAAGGCATACCGCTCCTTGTGTATGAGTATATATGTAACTTATTACATATATGATGTAATGCATACATTTTAAGTTTAAAATAATGGAAAGTGATCTTTAGTTGGGCCTGGGTAGTTGGCTGTAAAGAGCACAAGTTGGGAGTGAGAAGCTCTAGAATGGCAGACACGGGGCTTCACTAGCAGTAAGACCTGTGATTAGCCTTTCCACCTGAACTAACTAAACTAGCAATTTCCTATCAGCTATACTGTCTAGAAAATGCTGGTGCTAATTTCATAGGATTTTTATGAGAGTCAGAGAAATTAACATGTGGGTAAGCTTTGTCAACTGCAGTGCACTCCGTGAATATGGTAGTTTTGTATTATGATGCTCTCTTAGGAACTCTGTGGTTTCTAGATGTGCTCTCACTTGCCTTCCTAGCCCACCATGACTTTTCCCAGATGGTGGTACAGGGAAGCTCATTAAAAGTAAAATTTAACCTTGGTTCCCAGGGTCCTGAAGCCAGTGCCCTATTTTCTAGACTTCATTTCTGCCATATGTCTGACCTGAATACCCATCCCTTACTGCTAATGCCTGCGAATTTTAAAAGGACAATTCAGTGGGAAATGTATTCTCTCCAGTGTGATGCTGAGCTTGATAAACACACTGATGGCTGATTGTTACTCAGAGCTTGGGATTGCTGGTGGGATAGTATCCTGTCCCCTGATGTGTTTTGTTGCCAAAGATCAGTGGGAGAGACAACTATTTTTTTTTTTGTTTTTTGTTTTTTGTTTTTGATGTCAGTGCCTAAAGCTGGTAGAATTGGTAGTTAAGGGAATGCCACCTTCTCTTGAAAGTCCTTTGTTATGCTGCTATTGGTTCACAGAGCATTGAAGTTTCCATTGTAGTTGCCATATATACTGCTACAATGTGGACAGCATGGATATCATTTATACATATATACATTGACTACAATGTGGACAGCATTTCAAAGGTCTTTTGTTTGTTCTGGTAAAGTAAGACATTTCATTATAGCTCAGTAAACAAAAGAGGTATTCCTGACTTCTGCTGCCTCTCTGAGCCTCCCCCGGTCCTGGGCCTCTGAAGTGAGGTATCACTCCCATTTTACAATAGGTAAACTAAAGTCCAAGCTTTATACCTACTGAGTTGTGGAGCTGAGACTTGATCTCAGATTTTCTGGCTGAGGGCCTAGCCTGGTGTTTCTTTGGCAGCTTACTTGTCCTTCTGTCCTTTAAAAAATATTTTTGAATCATCTTTTTTGAAATTTGCAACGTACAGAACATTCCTTAAAAACAAAAAAGCTCTTAATTATTACAGACCTTGAAACTCTGCTTTTGTGACCCATCTAGCACCCTAGTTTCTATCACCTACCTCCCTTGCCTGTTTACTATGGAATCTCATAGGTCTTTCCAGGGTTATTCTTTTTGTGTATGTATTAAAAGGCTTTTTTTTCCAGGTTGCCTAAGGAATCTCACAGGTACTTCTAGCAAGGAACCATAAATGCTATTGGTAAAGTGAATAGTGAACTGGGTACCAGATGTTCATGCTCATTGACGCTTTTTTTGTTGGAGATGAAACAGAACTTAAGGCCGTCAAGCTGTGTATTAGAGGCATGCTTCAAAGCCCTCTGATCCACAGAGAGAATGGGGCTATAATTTGTGGAAGCATAAGACCATGTCACTTTTCAGCACTGAACTTGAGTTGTTTGGGACACAAATTGGTTTCCTATTAACTATTAATCTTTCTTTTTTTAATTTCAATCCCCAGCCACTTACAACCGATCTTCACTACTATTATATCCTGGAGCTGTCATATTATTGGTCTTTAATGTTTTCCCAATTCACTGACATCAAAAGAAAGGTAAGAGTGGTAATATTGTAAAGTGCTTGCAGATCTATGTCCTCAGTGGCCTTTGGCAGATGGGCAGATGTCTCAAAGACACTCACTTCTATTGTCTGGAAGCATTAGCACTGCATTCTTCCAGAAAGTTTCATATTTCCATTTGTGGTGTTTTGTATTTTATGTGCATTGTCTCTTTCCTCTTTCCTCCAAATCTAGTGTTCTTTTCTCTGTAAAAAAATATGTCAGTGAATCCTGACAGCAGTAATTTTTTTTGTCAATCTGATTCACAAGGCCCTCGATTCCTCAAATTAAATAAAGAAGAAAAATTGTACTTGTAACCCCTGGGGAAGAGTAAATTCTCAGTGCTCCAGCCACACAAATGAATTTTTCCTGAATCAGACTTATCTAACATCAGAATACATCATGAAAATACAACATTCCTAAATGAACTATGATTAGCCTCCCCCTCTCCCTTCCACCAGAGTAGCTTTTGCTGAGGGTGCTCTTGACCTTTTAAGTGTTAAACCCATCCATTCCAGCTCTCATCCTACCAGCTTCTGGTAGGAAGAATAGGCACTTCTGGCTGTTTACTGCTTATAATTTTCCCATCATAACGTTTTCTCCAGATTCCCATATTTGGATCATTCCTTCAAAGTCGTCTTTGCTGGCATCCAGCCCAGGGCCTCATGTGCCACATATTTCTGAGCACCAGGGTCTAGTCCTGGATTATAGGACATCATTTTCCGGTATGATCAAGCTTATAACCTTCAGCACTACCAGCCATAACTAATGTACCAGTAACTCCCAGATGTCTCTCTTCAGCCCTGGGTTCTCTCCACCTCCATACTTCCACAAATCGAGGCATAAATAATAGTATTGTGTCCTTTTTGTTTTTTGTTTAATCTTCCCATCAACTCCAAGATCCAGGTGGATCACTTATTATTTATCCTCATTTTATAAATGAGGAGGCTGAACTTTACATGCAATGTATTTCCAGCTGTTGACATGATCATCCCCTAGCTTTGTCCTTCCAGTAATGCTTTTAACCGACAGTTCTATAAGCTAACGGTTTTCCTTGGCTCTCCTCTTTGCTTCGCCTCATACCTGAACCCTTAACGTCACTGACACGTTTAGTTTGGGTTGTCTCTACTTTTGCTTAATCTATTGCAATAGCCTTTTAAATGGTCTTCCTTTTTAAATAGTCATTCTTGTCTACCTGCCACATAAGAGTTATCTTTCTAGGGGCGCCTGGGTGGCTCAGTCGGTTAAGCGTCCGACTGCAGCTTAAGTCATGATCTCATGATTCGTGGGTTGGAGCCCCACGTCAGGGTCTGTGCTGACAGCTCAGATCCTGGAGCTTGTCTTCAGATTCTGTGTCTCCCTCTCTCTCTGACCCCTCCCCTGTTCACGCTGTCTCTCTCTCTCTCTCTCTCTCTCAGAAATAAACAAACATTAAAAAAAAAAAGAGTAATCTTTCTAAAGCCATCAAGACAAAGTCAGACTACTTGGAGTAATATTCAGGATTATCAACATGATTCAAAAACACCTCTCCAGTGTTATTACCCATCCCTTTTCTCCCCCTTCTGAAACACACATATGTCCTAGCATTATGTCTTTTTTTATCATTGTTCAGACATAATTTTTTTCATGCACCTTTTTTTCTTAAGACCTTGCCTTGGCTCAAATATACCCTATTTCCCTCCTCCCAAACCTGACCTAGTCCAAAAATAATATCTTCTTTGAAGGCCAATTCAATTCCCCCAAGGTTTTTTTTTAATGTTTTTCATTTATTTCTGAGAGAGAGAGACTGCATGAGCAGGGGAGGGTCAGAGAAAGAGGGAGACACAGAATTTGAAACAGGCTCCAGGCTCTGAGCTAGCTGTCAGCACAGAGCCTGACGCGGGGCTCGAACCCATGAACCATGAGATCATGACCTGAGCCAAAGTCGGCTGCCCAACGAACTGAGCCACCTAGGCACCCCCCACCAAGGTTTTTGATCATTCTTTCCTCTGTGTTTAGTTGCCCAATGTGTACGCACTGAATGTTTTTTAACTGTATAGTGGTCTGCCTTCCCTAGACTTGGAGAGCAGAAGAGCAAGATATGTTCATCTTTTTATCAGAGCTGTCAATGCCCCTGCTTGGGATGGGGATCAGTAAGTTTAGAGTGAATGAATAAATGGACTCATCAGAATGTCTTCTGATTTACTAATGGATATCTTCCAAGCTTTTTGGCAGACAGAACTTTGCACATTGTCAAGGAGCACAATACTTATAATACTGTGAATTCCTTGGTTAGATCAGTAATCTGCTAAATTGCAAAGTGGTATCCAGGTGGCTACAGAGGAACATTTAAGGGTCTTTGGCTCTAGTACATGCATCCCCTTTCCCCAGGTGCATGCTTTTACTGTCCTACAGCAGAGGTGTTCTTGCTAGCAAGAAGCTTCTTCTCCTTACCTGTATCACTGCACAGCCTTAATGGGATGTATGTGTTTGATTCTCACAAGAAGTAGATGGTCCCTGTAAAGACTACAGCTGCTGGCAAAGCAGAGAACTCATTAGCAACCAAAATTTGTGGGTCCTTACTCATTGCACCACTATGGTCAGTTTCTGGAACTATTTAAAGGTCCTTCAGTGATGGTGTGCCAGTTAGATTACATTTTGTCTGCTTTACACGAGGTGTCTTCTTCATTCATGTACTTAGTACCTGAAAACTGATTATCTATGTGCTAGGCACTGTGTTAGTCTTATTGTGCATTTTACTTATTTATTTTTTAAGCCTTTAATTGTGATAAAAATACAAAACATAAAAATTTACCATCTTAACCATTTTAAGTATACAGCTCAGCAGTATTATACACATTCACATTGTTGTGCAGCCAGTTTCCAGAACTCTTTTCATCTTGCATAACTGCAGCTCGGTACCCATGGAGACAGTAATTCCTCATTGTCCCTCCCCCAGCCCCTGGCAACCACCATTGTACTCTCTCAATGAATTTGACTACTCCAGGTGCCTCATAGAAGCAGAATTGTACTGTATTTGTCATTTTGTGACTGACTTTCTTCACTTATCGTAATGCCCTCAGGATTATCAGTGTTGTAGCATGTGTCAGGATTTCCTTTCTTTTTAAGGATACATCATGTGCATTTTATTTTCTTTTGAAGAGCATTTTTTTCTCAGATAGTTACAGAAAAAAAACTAGTATATAAAAAAATGAGGCTTGAATATTTTCCCATTTTGTAGCTGGGCAAATCAGTATACAGTGAGTTGATGTAAATTTTTCAAGGTTGTGCTGTCTGGGAATGAATAAGAGCCCAAGTTTACCCAGCAGAGTTCTGTGATTAACTCTTAGATTAAATGTGTATGCAATTCTTATATTATCTTGCCTTGCTATGCTCCTGACATTAGAGGTAGTAACCTTTTTGCATCTCTTTGCCATTTTATTGTGTTCCCTTTGCTTAGTGAGAATTAAGTGTGCCATATAGAGTTTAAGATATTAACAAAATCAAGATTGTAACTGTACTTGGCTCCCAGGAGCTAAGACATTGCTAGCGAGATATTGCTGTACCAAGTCACCAAACCTCTTCCTTTTCTTCAGTTTTCTCAACATGCATTTAATGTGTGTCTTCAGTGAGTTAAGAGGACTCATAGGGTCTTCATTGTTTTAAGCCAAATGACAATTATCTAATAGTTATCATAAGTGGTTGATTTTCAGTGGTTGAAGTGTATCATTTTATATGGTATTAATATACTTTGTATCAGTGTAGAAACCACCTATGTATAAAAAGGGTAATTTTTTGATGAAGTTCATGGAATTGATCTCAAGCTTATACATGTTGCCAGTGTTTAGCAGTTAAGTATACGTTTTTCTTAGTCAACACCAATAGCTTGTTTTAGGCATCTGGCACCTCTCCCTTCTTTAGCTGGTCAGAGTACCTTTGTACATTCCTGGTGTAGTTGGTTTATTCTTCTTTCTTGCACAAAATGGGAATTTAGCCACTGCCAGACCTGTGTATTACTCAGCACAGATTTTAATGAGGACGGCCTTTCTCTCTCTTTCTCTTTCTTTCTTTCCTTTCCTTTCTTTCTTTCTCCTTCATATAATTTGTGAAATTGTCTTACATACAACACCCAGTGCTCATCTCAACAACTGCCCTCCTCAATGCCCATTACCCATTTTCCCCTCTTCCCCACACCCCCCAACCACCCTCACTTTGTTCTCTGTATTTAAGAGTCTCTTGTGGTTTGCCTCCCTCCCTCTCTGTAACTATTTTTCTCCTTCCCTTCCCCCATGGACTACTGTTAAGTTTCTCAAGAACCACATATGAATGAAAACGTATGATATCTGTCCTTCTGACTGACTTATTTTACTCAGCATAATACCTTCCAGTTCCATCCACGTTGCTGCAAATGGCATGATTTCATTCTTTCTCATTGCCAAGTAGAATTCCATTGTTTATATAAACCACATCTTCTTTATCCATTCATCAGTTGATGGACATTTAGGCTCTTTCCATAATTTGGCTATTGTTGAAAGCGCTGCTATAAACATTAGGATACACGTGCCCTATGAATCAGCACTTGCTATCCCTTGGGTAAATTCCTAGTAGTGCTATTGCTAGGTCATAGGGTAGTTCTATTTTTAACTTTTGAGGAAGGCCTTTTTCTCATTGCCGTCCTCACTAGTGAATTGTAGCCCTTGCTCTTTTCCTTTGCATCTTGTGGACTGTCACTGTGGGTCCTTGGTGGTTCCCTCTCCACTGCTCCACTACTCTGAGGATCTGCTCTTCCATCCATCAGTGAGGATTAATTGAATGTCCTGGCTGCCAAATACATCCCCTACCTTGTATGTTGCAACTATTAACTAAACCCTCTAAAAACAGCCCTCTAATTATGAAATAGAGATGTTTGAAGACACCCATTGACAACACAGTATGGAAAGCTTTTCATAGGGTTATTAATAGAAAGCCTACAAAGAATGTTTCTTTTGTTTCCCTATTAAATGACAATGAGCTTGAATGGCCATTTCAAATAGGAACCAGGATTTACAAACATTGAATTTGAATGCATGCCTCAAATTGTTATAATCAGTAACCGAAGTGAAGGTTAGAAATCATTTTCTGTGACTTAATGAGTTTATGAGTCTTTCTAAAATGGCTTTTATGTTCATAAACTCCTTTTCTCCAGAAGTATTCTAGTATTGCCAACTTTTTTTTTCACCTGCTATTTCCAAATAGAATCTGGTGTTAAAAATTAGGGGAGAGCCTCTCATCCCTGTGGTGACAGAGTTCATTGCTGCTGTCTTGATCATTTCCAGAGTTGGTACTTATTTGGTCAGTGATGAGATTTATTATTATTAACCTTCCCAGAGGGAAGGGACAGCCCAGACATAGTCATTTGGTATAATAGACTTATAATTAAAATATTCTATTATGTGCCTCCAAGATATTTTGAGGATTTTATCTTACCTTTTTCTTCTTTCTTCCCTCCATTTGTCTGTCTTTCCCTCCCTTCTTTTCCTTCCTTCCTCTCTGTAAGCACAAAATTGTTAAGGTATCTTAGTAAAACAGCAGGTGTATTCTCAGTATGCAGCATTATTTGAAGAATCTTTTATATCTCAAGGCTTAATTTTTATTAAAACTGTGTTTTTCAGCACCTGTTCACAATGTGTATTTCTCCTGCACATCCAGACTTTCCAAGGGAAACTAATAAATGTGTTGGAGCTCAGAACAGATTGCCTGTGTCTAAGCCCTATGTCCCTTTTAACTAAGCTGCTGTTTGGCTTGCAGGCCTGGGTCCTTGGCCAATAAACTCTGCTTGTGTTCAGAGTCCTTTGTAGGAAATCATCCATGGCCAAGTTCCAGGGCCCAGCTGGTGAAATCAGCGTGTTGCTCTTTTTGTCTTTAACCTGAGAAAAACACTACATCTTGTATGAGATCCTAACAGAGAGAGAAGTATGATGATTAAGTTTAGCAAGAAACTTCTTTACGGGCTTGTGTTTGCTCTCTGGTAACTTCCGCAGAGAGTAACTGGCACCTGTTGCTACAAATGCTTTAGCTGCCTTTTAGGGGCTTGCCACACACTCCAGATCTTTTCTGCTTCAGTTAGTTTTAGGGTGAAGAAGATGCATGCTGTAATCTCCTCTATAAGGAAGCAGGACTGCATGGAATTTAATGAAATAATATCCATGAAACTGTCTGGTATCATGCTTGACAAATAGAGCTTAGAACATCACCTAACACATAATGATCAAAATTTGGTTGAGTCAATATATAATGCTAAAACCAGCCGACAAACAAAAACCTCCAAAACTAGTGGTCACAAATTGTTGTATTTTTGGCCAATTAATATTAGCAAAAATAATTAGGAGGAGGAACTAACTTAAGGTTGCCAGTCTTTGACTTTGTCTGGTAAGGAAATTTAAAGAACACCTGCTACTTATCACCCTCAATTCATAAAGGAAATTTTAATATTTTTAGGGAGAAAGGATACCTTGTAATAAAGGGCAATTCATTAAATGTATCTTTATGTAAAAGTTATTTTTCTCATTTTCTTCTAAACTAGGGGACAGTTATGGGCATTTTGACTTAAAAGTTAAAGGGCTGGGTTCTGGAATCCATCTGCCTTCTCAGCACTACTCCTAATTTGGTATGACCTTGACCAAGTTACTGTGCCTTGCTTTCCTGATCCAAAGAATGGAGTTCATATAACCTAACTCACAGGAGTGTTGTGTGCATAAATAAGTAATACATGTTCTTTGAACAGTGCCTCGCACCTAATAAATGCTCAATAAATGTTAGCTATTACTATAGTAATTAACTTTGTTCACCAAATATTGCTACCTCTCAACACCTAGGCAGTTGGATGGGGCTAACCTGAATGGTAGGCTGTCAAAAAAAACTGGCTTGAGTCATTTTGGAGCTGAGATATTTAATCACTGGTGAGACCTTCTAGTGTCTCTTTTCCCCAGTAATATAGTGATTGGTAACATCTGAGGTGGAAACTGCTCCATCAGCCTGGGTCCCTGAGTGACTGTGGTGAGCAAAGTACCAACACCCCCATCCCCACCATGCAAGGTGACATAGAGTGAATAAGAAATAAGCTTTTGTTTTAAACCACTGAGATTCTAAGGGCTTTGTTTTTGCCACATAATCTAGTTTATTCTGACGAGTACAGCTATTATTAATAATATGGCTAATTATCGTTTCCTTGAACAATATCTGGAAGTAATTTTTCTAGATCAGCAGTTCTCAAAGTATAGTCTGCGGACCCACGGAGATCTTTTCAGGAGGTCTTCAGGGTCGGAACTGTTTTCATCCTAATACTAAGATGTCATCCACTTTTCTGACTGTATTGAAATTACCCTCCTAGTCCAGCAATAATAGTGGGCAAAGTTGCGGGCAGTGGCTCCAAACTGTACCAGTAATTGTGTTCTTCACTGCCACATGAGTACGGGAGGAAAAGTTGCCAGTTTCAGTTAAGACTGCTCTTGATGGAGCACTATAAAGTGTTAATTTTACTAAATCTCTATTGTTAAGTATGCACTTAAAAATGTCTTGTGTGATGAAGTGGGAAGTAGGCATAAAGAACTTTTGCTGCTTAACAGTATATGATAGTGTCTGCAGGAAAACCATGTGCACTTAGTGCTTTATGTTGTGAGCTGAACTCCCTGCTTTCTTCTCCTGTAAATCTCATTTTTACTTGGAAGAATGACTGACCAACTGTGATTATTCCAATTTACATGTTTGGTAATCACTTTTCTGAAAATGCACAAAGTGACTTTGTCAAGTAGTTTCAAGAAAAAAAATTGATGGTATTTGTTGTCAAGGATAAAACTGAGGTTTTCAAGGAAACATTAGACTTTTGGAAGACTTGTGTCCACCAGTGAGAGTTTAATAGCATCTCAATCCATAAAGACTTATCTGATGAGATTGGTAGTGATATTAATAAAAGTGATTTTTAAAAATATTAACTCAGTGAACCACTATTTTCCAAATGACCAATGCATGAGCTGCAATGTCATGCATAAGTAAAAGATCCATTCAAAGTTCAAGGCAGACCAAAGGACTTGAATGTAAAAGAATATGAAAGGGGTATTGATATGGTTTTAGATTCTACATTGCACCTAACCTTTAAAAATATCCCACTTGTCAAATTTTGGTACAATATGAAAGAATATTCATAACTATCTGAAAAGACTTATTAAGATACTTCCCCCTTTCCAACTGTTTGATACTTCTTTTTCTTTACATACTTCAACCAAAATAGCTTAGGGCAACAGATTGAATGTATATGCAGTTTAAGAGAATCCAGGTCTCCTGTCTTAAGCAGACATCAAAGAGGTTTGAAATAATGTAAAACACTGCCACGCTCCTCACCATTTTTTTTATTTTTAGAAAATGTAGTTATTTTTCATAAAAATATTTGTTAGTTACCATGTAATAGACTTGATTTAGTAAATGTATTTTCCCTGTTTTTTTAATTTCTCAGTTTTAATATTTCATGTGGTGAATACGAATAGATATAACCCACATCAAGAAACACTTTTTGATGTCCTCAATGATTTTTCAAAATATAAAAGTGTTGTGAAACCAAAACATTTAAGAACTGCTGGTGGAGATTATTTTTAAGTATGTTCTAGACATATGATTCCAAGGTAGTGCCTCAGCTTGTATCGATGTGTCCTTGTCCTTAGTTTGCAAAGCTCGGGTCACACCAGTGACACGTGGCTGTCCCAAGAGAGATGGAGTGTGACGTGGTGTCCTCTCTGTGTCACCTGTGCGCTACGACGTGGAGACACAGGCAGGCTGGCCACTTTATGCCTTTGTGCCCAGAGGGGCACAGTTGCTCTTTTGGGTTTCCGCTTGTGATCGGAGTAGGAATATTTGCCTCCAGAGTTCTGAGGCAGATAATCTGACTCTTGGGCCTCAGTCCTGCTGTTTTCTCAATACTGTATCTTCAGAATGTAAGAAGGGAAGAAGAGGCCGCTCATTTTAATAAACTACCACCTGAGAGAAGGGCATTTTAACCCAGTGGTGGTGGGAAAACAATGGAACAGTATTGTCTGGAAAGAAATGTGTCTCCTGGGGCAGTTTTTGTTGGATTCTATTCAAAGACTACCGTAACAGGTGGCTTAATCTGGCAATCAGACCCCCAAGTGCCTTGCCAGGGGAGAGCTCTTAAGCGTCTTTAGATGTGACAGTCAGACTCCTGGGCCCTGAGCAGACCTGGGGCAGGACAGCAGCACACGCCCTGCAGTCCACAGTGCAGAAGGGTGCCAGTCAGGAACCTGTTCTTCCAGTGTGGTGCAAAGAGCCTCAGCATTGCCGCGCTGCAGAGACCCCCACGCCAGGACCTTCACAGTGCTGCTGGTCTAGGGCTCTAGGTCTTTAAGTCTAGGGTCTGTGGAGTCCCACCCTCTCATTTGGAAGGTTCAGTCATTCACCTTCCTCTCGGGGGTTTTTCTTAAGTCATCCTTGGGGTTTTGGGAATATACCCACCCTGGTTTATCATAGCTTTAGCTCTCTCCCCAACTCCATAAATCCCCTCTGTTTCTCTCCCCATAAATACAAATGGATCCACTCTCACATCCTTCCTTCTGGCTTCCTAAGAAGGGGGGCACCCTTTCCACTCATGGCTAACCCCGCACCTTTGCTCTTGATCCCCCTTCTCTTTCTGCCTTCCAGATATGGACCGTGTTCTCTTTGTTAGTCTTTCACTTCTTTATGTTTTCAGAAGTATCCTCTCTCTACGGCTTCCTTCTTCACAGTCATCTTTTCTCACATGTTTCTGTAGTTAGGAGCCTGGGCTCTGTGGTCACACACAACTGAATTCAAATGTGATCTCGAGCCCATTCTTACTGTGTGATTTTGGAATAATTACATAGCATCTCTGTGCCTCAGTTTCTTTATAAAATTCAGTTCTGATAGTACTTGCTTTATGGAACTAAATGACAGTGTCAGACAGAGCATTTGGGTCTTGAAAATTAGTAGGCAGATTGGAAGGCAAATAGGACTTCACCAGCTAGTCAAAGTAGAGTGGGGCTTGGAGAAAAGAAGAGAAAAGGCCAACATTCCAGCCAGAAGAAAAAAAAAAAAAAAACAACCACATGGCTAGAGGTCTACATGGGGCCAAGAAGAAGCTTGACAGGTAAATTCTCCAGGTAGAGTTCTGGCTGCTTGTGAAGAGTGAGGATCTCAGGCAGCTGAAGGATGAGGAGTTAGGAGCCCAGAGATAAGGCTGATGAGAACCTCTGAACCCCTTCTGACAACTCACAGCATCATCTAAACTTGGTTGACCTGAAGGATACATGTTTCATCTTCATCTAAAGCACAAAATTGAGTCCCTGATTGCCTGTTGTCATTTTGGGCGTCAGGGTCTTTGTAGTAAATATGATGATGGCTTTTGAGTCCTGGGATGTTTCTGATTTTACTTGAGCACAGTCTGCCCCCTACTGATCATTTTGGATGTTTTCAACCTAAATGGTTTACTTGATATCATTAAGTGTTGCAGTTTGCTTTTGTTCTCAAGAATATTGGGGGGAGGGGCAGGGGGAAGAGGAGGAGAGAATAAAGTCTAAACCTATGCACCACTTAAAAGTTATGTTTAAAATGTCTCAGAAGTGGCCCTTCTAGCATTAAAAACTGTACAAGTTAGTGTGACTGGGCCAAGTGTAATTTAAACAGCCCAGAATGCATACATTAAGCCCTCCAACCCCAGGCACTTGTAATTTGACAAGACTGGTAGTGATGAAAATTTCTGAAGACCCAAAGTTCAGTGAGAAAAATAAATGCATGTATAATTAAGAAAAATATCTACATCGTTTGAAAGCATAGTGTATTTCAAGAGTGTGCTCTTGATGGGGAAAGGAAAGGAAAACATGAAGGAGGACTCCAGAGAGTTGCAAATTAAGTTCTGTTCTCTGACCAGGCACGCTGGAAGGGAATTAGTGGCACTATCTTACTATTTTCTGTTGTGCAAATAAAATTTTATTGTATCCTTTTCCTCAGTAATAAAATCAATTAAAGATTTAATATTAACTAAATAATTCATAGGAGACAAGATTATGAGTTCTTGGTCTTGAAATGGTACCATAAATGTTACACGGGAGAAAGATTGGGTAAATACTGCTTATACAGTGGTTCTTTACTTTATTTTATATATGTTCCTAGAAGCTATAAAGTAAAGGCACATCTAGCAGTAGGGAAAGTAATATTGCCTCCAGACAGACAGCTTTTGTTTTAAGAGCCAGTGAGGAAACTTCTTGATTTTCAAATTTTCTAGAAGTTGTAGTTATAATTTATTATGAAAATTTTAATAGAGACACCTGCAAAACCTCTTTTAATGGTTTATCTGTTTTTAAGTTTATCTAATTTTATAGTTTATCTAATTGTAAGAGTAATATTTTGTGAATTACATCAGAACAGGTATTAGAAGTAAATCTCTTGTATCCTTTATCTGATAAAGTTGGACATAATACTATGCAATTGTCACATCTCAGATAACATGATTTAAGAACCTCATAATATGTCCTTTGGTGTGACTCTAAGACAGCGGTCATCAGACTTTTCTGTGAAGGGCCAGATAGTATATATTTTAAACTTGCAGGCCACAGTCTCTGTTGCAAGTATTCAGTTCTGCCGTGTTAGGAAGAACCCTGCCGTAAATAATGGTTAAACAAACGAATGTGACAGTGTTCTAATAAAACTTTATTTACAAAAATAAATGGAGCACCAAATTTGGCTTGGGGGCCATAGTGTTCCTTTCTCTGCTCTAAAGTAGAGTAACCTAGGTCTACATATTGGCCAAATAGTGAGGATGTGAGATTTGAGTATGGCTAATAGAGATATTTAAATCATATCAGTACATATTTTTAAAACATTTTTTTAATAACAATAGTAAATTCAAAGTCTTTCGTCAGTTTATTGGCACTTACTATTTTTAGAATGATATTTGCATGTGACAGTTAACTTCCTCAAGGACCTGAGTATGCATACATTTGGTACAAAGGTGGAAAAACTCTAGTCTATTGGGAAAAAAAGTGTTGAAATAAACTTGACTATAGATTTAGTGTAAATGAAGTTTTATTCATGGATTGAATTTTAGAGAAGAGATAACTGAATAATTTCTGCTAGAACTACTCCACTTTATAATTGAACAAATATTTCTCAAATAATTCACACTTTTTTATCCCTTCCCAAATTTCCCCATGAATATTTCCCCTAGCGTGCCTAGGCTATCCATGAGAGCAAAAGCGAATTCACATTACAGTTTTTGAAGAGGCTTGCTATTTGAAATGTCTGTCTTTAAATGCCACATTTAACCAGTTCTCTTTATAGTACAGCAAAATTCAAAGCCAGCTAAAATTAAAATACCCAAATAAACTGAGGGAGATTGCAGATACCCAAAAGTTGACATTTAAATACATTGTATGAACTTTTCACATCATGCGTGGGTAAGAGAAAGGTATAATTTTCTTCAGATTGCCTTATATGGGGCAAATCATAATCAACTGATTTCTGTAAATCACCATGAATAGACATTTATTTCAGTCATCATCTCAAGTCCTAGACAGTTTTTTAGTGTCTTATTTCTTCTTTTAAGAGGTTATTGTTTTTTTGTTTTTTTTTTTAATATACTCATACTGTCAACCCTGAAAACCTATGATATTTAGTATTCCCTCAATGGAAAGAGTATTTACCTATGATTATTCTTCCCGTATGTCAGTTTTCTCTGAAATCCTCCCCCATTGCCATCTGTGTGTTTGTGTTGCAGTGGGACTGGAGCCTGACTGGCCGCTCTCCCCTGCACATTACCAAGTTACATGCCACAAGTCCACTTCCTGCCCAGCCGGGCTTCTTCCCAACTGGCTGGCTTTCATCGTCAGGTTGTAAACTCCCGAGTGAAGAGATAGGAAGACAGTTTGTTATTGATCTCTATAAAAAATAACATGTTATTCTGTCAAAAGTCACAACAAATTTCTATGTACCTTGAAAGTTCAAATTAGCAAAAAAAAAAAAAACTGTTTAAAAAACGAAAGAAAACAAATAGACATGAGAGCAGTTGCCATGCAGTGAAATCAGTTTTAAATTATGATGTTGTCCTTTTGTTTCCTTAGGGAATTTGAAAATCTGTTAAATGGGTAACCTGGTGCTAATTATCTGATTTCTATTTATATGAGTTGATTATAAGTTTATTATATTTGTTAATTTTATTTGTTACATTCAGGAAAGCTAATATATGTCATTTACATCTGAGAGGAAGAGTTTTCTTTGCCTTGCACTTTAGAAATATTTCATACTCGTCACTATTCATCCACATCTAAATCAGCTATCACTTAAAATCGTGGCCTCCTTATTCCCTTTTTTTTCAGAAGGTTCACCAGTGTTTTGCTTTATTTGTTGGAAAGATTATTCCCCAAAGAAACTATATGAAATTATTAATACTTTATCCAGCAAATGGGAATTTAAGCAACAAGCTTCTTGTTGTTTGTGGGGTTTTTTTTTTCCTAATGAGAAATGAGTTAATTTTGCTTTCATAAAAACTTGCACATCAAGATGAATTTCTGGTACCTCCTGGAGATAGAGCATTATTTGCAAGACTGTCTGCATCCTGATCATTGCAAAGGGAGCTCCATCATATAGAACATCAGAAGTTTTAATGAGAAGGGTGATCCCTCTGGCCTTGTGTCACTAATATTTTATTTTGTATAAATTCCCCTGGAGAACTGAATTAAGGATGCCATTCCTCGTTCTAGCAGTTGGAGATGGAGCCCAAGTAGCTGGAATTTCTGTTGTGGAAGAACACAAAACAGACTAAGAGGCTGTTCTAGGTTCTCCAAATCCCATTCTGTATGTAATGAGGAGAAAACACCATTATCTTACCAGTTTCTGCTATTAAAATGGATGGCTCTTCCCTTGAATTCTCTCATTGTAGACTCATTCTAATTGACTGAGTCAAGACCACATCTGATATTTATTTCTTTTTCTGATAATTAATACAGTAACAGCCACTGGAATGAGGGCTGAGGTCAGGGTCCATGTTAGGCAGGAAACATGGAAGGATCCCTTGATCTTGGCTGTGAAGATGTCCAGAAACAATATGGCAGAACAGCGGAGGTTGGGAACACCAGTGAAGCAGTCTGTTTTGAATCAGGTCTTTGGAATCAGTCCTTAGTCTGAGGGCCAAGAAGAAATCAGAGTCCTTCTTCCTAATTTCTGCTACCAAGAATGCAGGAAAACATTCTCCACCTAAAATAGTAAGATGCCTGCAGCCATGCCTGTGTCTTCCTACACACCAGTCATTTTCAGCAATAATAAGCATGAGTTTATTATTAAGCAATAAGTTTTCTACCCTGCATTGATAAGGTCTGAGTTGACAATTTATGTATAAAACTATTATTTGGACCAGATTCAATACCTGCTAAAAAGAAAGGGAACAAGGTAAGGAGATATAACATAGAAAATAATGATTGCAGGGCTTTTGCCAAAGGTATTTTGTTGTGTATAATGCTTTCTGAAGCAGAAATGTAAAAGACAATTCATTATTCATGCTTTTTTCATATTCATACAGATATGACTGTAAAATGAAAATTGGTCTTTTGCTGTGGGGATAACTCTGAGCCTCTCAGTAATAAATATTCTCCAGGACCAAGGGATTTATATGCAGAAATCATCTTTACAAAGCAAACTTTGCCTCAAAAACAAGGCTCTTGTTTTTAGGGGATGCTTGCTATATTGCCAAGAGCTTTGTGCTGTTTACCAACAGTTATATCAGATACAAATTAGGAAATTTAATTATAAAATGGTCCTAATCATCCATAAGTGTTTTAATCAATTTATATTTATTCATTTTTAAACTAAATATAGAAAACTTCTGTTTTCTTTCAGTAAATCCAGAGCAGTCATTCAGGGCTGAGCAATAACAAATGTGGAAAATGTTCTGGTTAGGGGCTCAGCTAGTTAGACTAAATCTGTGTATTGAGCATGGGCAAATATGAACCCACTCAACTCTTGGATTAAGTGCTGTATGTTTTCGTTTAATTATGTTTCAGAAACGGTTTAAAATATCAATTGATAGGTTAGTTCCACTTGATGCATTGTTTCGAAGTAGTTATTGTCTGGTAGAACACTGTACTCCAGGTAATGGAACCTAATAAATCTTTGATAACAGCCTGGAGAGAAGAGATTTCATCTTCCAGTGGAAAACATTATCAGAACAATTTTCATTGTATGCCTACAGCATTTGGGTATTGTCCAACTTTAGTGATTTAGGAAAATCCTAGATCCCACAGGAACATCAGAAAATCAGAAGAAATAGGTAAAGCTAGTAAGTTGAGTCTGTATATAATCTCACTGATGAAACTCAATAAGTAGCATGATCATTATTTCTCTCTGCCAGTGAGCTGGGAACTAAATGGGGAATGTGGTTCTGAAGGAAGGAGCATAGTGATAGATCAACAGCCTGCAAGACTTGGTTCTGTAGTTCTGCTGTGGGCAGTTAGGAGTGACTGATGGAAGATGGGTGATTTTTCCAATAGTGGTACCCACCAACAATGTAACGTGGTAATTCTGAAGACTAGGTTAATTGAAAATAAGAGAAATAGTTGCAATTCCTTTTTAAAATGATCTGACCTTACTTAGGACATTAATACATTGTTTATCCTAATAATAATCAATGTGTATGATTATCAATAAGTATTTGGCACTTGCCAAGGCAGAAAGTAACCTTTGGAAATAGTTATCAGAGTGTATACAAAACCATTTAAACATTGTAAGTTTAAAACACACACACACACACACACACACACACACACACACACACACACACACACACAATTTAACTTTTCATCATTTCCATTTAAAGCTTGATTTTATAAAACATAAAAAGATATTTTTAAATGTTCTGCAACACAGGAATTTAAATAGAAATATCCATAGCTTTGTAGGTTCATGTTATATAAATTAAAATCAAATAGTTAAAAATGTTTTCAATATAGGAACTACACAATGGAATAAATGGCAGAGGACCTAATAGCAATATTTCATTACTAATGGATTAGGATTAGTTACTTTCAAGATCTAAACAAAGGCCATTGTTTAAATGTTTTAAAACCATTTAAAAGTCACCACAGTTGACCTTTGAAATCTGAAACTATATGACATCAATTGTTGCTGAATAAAGTGAGTGTATATATGCACATACTTGCTCTCTCAGTTTCATAATATGCCTTTCACTTTTGGCTAATTTATTTGTCCCTACATGAACAGTCTATTTTTCCAAGGTTTCAAGTTAGATCATCATTTGGGCCAATCTTGGCATTTAAAATTGCCGAGAAGTTCAAGTGTACTTTAAGAGAAATAGATTTATAAATAAGAGTAAAAATATTAGTAAATGAAAGACTGTATTTCCAAGCAAAGGAAATTCCACATCATAGCAAACCATGGTTAGGAGATAAATCAATGTCAGAGAATGATGATCTTTTCATATGTGCCAATAAGTAGCTCCACTGAAATTGACCAAAATAAGGACGGGCAATTTACCATTACTTTTGCCATTTATTTCCCTAATGACTGCGGACCAGTAATGGTTAAGATTTAGAGGTTGTTTTTGTAGGATTCATCAGAAAAGCCACATATTAAGATTTCATTTTGGGGCGCCTGGGTGGCTTAGTCAGTTAAGCGTCCGACTTTCGCTTAGGTCATGATCTCGCGGTTCGTGGGTTTGAGCCCCGCGTCGGGCTCTGTGCTGACTGCCAGCTCGGAGCCTGGAGCCTGTTCAGTCTGTGACTCCCTCTCTCTCTGCCCTCTGCTGCTCTCTCTCTCTCTCTCTCTCTCTCTCTCTCTCTCTCTCTCTCCTAGAAATAAATAAAAAAAAAATTTTAAAAAAAAGATTTCATTTTAACATTCTGGTGGACATATTCTAGGAGAAGGATGCAAAATCCCTAGCCACAGAAGTCAGAGAAGTGGTTCAGTTGGACCTGCACTGCTGCCAAAAGATTTTACTAAAGTACAAAGCCAAGTAATGTCTTTCTTTGCTTGACATCCTGGGGTAATTTCTCCCATAGCTTCAAATTCCTTGGTTTAGTACAAAACATCCTTTATAATCTGGCCTTTGCCTTGGCATTTATCTCCATAGTTACTGGTCTCTGGTGTGTCTCTGCCATTCTGTGGTAAGCTCCCAGAGGTAGGAAATATATGTGATTCATCTTAGGACCACCAGTGCTAGGTCCAGTAAGAACCTCAGTAAGTGTCTGTTGAACGGTTGAACAGATGGTTGGAAATATTGCAGTATTCTAAGACCTAACATGGCTGTGTTTTTTCCTTCCTCAAGGACTTTGGCATCATGATCCTGCATCACATTGTAGCTATTTTCTTGATTTCCTTTTCATATGTCAACAATATGGCCCGAGTAGGGACCCTGATCCTCTGCCTTCATGATTCATCTGATTCTCTTCTAGAGGTAAATGTTTTCTTTCATCTTTAAGAGTTCAAATTCCAGAATTCAGGAAATCCCCAAGACCATCACTTATTCTATATTAACTAGACAGTGCTGGGGGAAGATCGTTATGTGACTGATTTGAAACTGCCAAGTGTTTCTTTTGTAAATTGGTAAAAGTGAGACTTTAGTGTATAAATTTTTGTACTAAGAATGTTGATCATCATAGGATTCTTAATTAGTATAAAAATGAAAACTTTCACTATTCCAGACTTAAGAAATGAATGTTTTACAGTCAGAAAATCATTATTCGAATAGGTTTTGTTCTAGTGTTATAAAGTTTCACACCGTTATATGTGGAAAGTATATGTAACTCAATTCAGTTATTAACAGTAGTTATATATCCTGGTGAAATTAATTAATGGTCAAAGTTTTTATTGACAATATACATATTATCCTAGTATTTTTACAGTGAAAAGTGTGTATGAATTACAAATTAAATATAAACTGTATTCTCCTTATATAAGTATGAAGAGTGTCTGAGGAAATATTGGTTGCATTTTAATTAACTTTCTAAACCATTATTACTTAGGATTATTAAAGTAGCAAAAAAAACAAGGAGAAGAAAAAGAAAAATGCTTCCAGCATATTTCAAAACATAAAATCCCATTGAAAATTTTGATGTGGTGTTTACTCTTAATCCTGGCCCCTATGAAAGGACACACCCAATAGAGATATATAATTAAATAAAATATTTTTAAGTTTGTCCTAAGAAGTTTGCAGAGCAGGTGAAAGATAAACTTACTAGAGTACAAATTTCATATAGAAATGGTTCTTAGAATCTGTATTCTGAGGGGCGCCTGGGTGGCTTAGTCGGTTAAGCGTCCGACTTTCGCTTAGGTCATGATCTCGCGGTTCGTGGGTTCGAGCCCCACGTCGGGCTCTGTGCTGACTGCCAGCTCAGAGCCTGGAGCCTGTTTCAGTCTGTGACTCCCTCTCTCTGACCCTCCCCTGTTCACGCTGTCTCTCTCTATCCTAGAAATAAAAAATAAAAATAAAAATAAAATAAAATAAAAAAAAAGAATCTGTATTCTGAGTTTTTATTCTTCCTGTCCCACAGTTCTGCCCCTTTGAAGTATATACTGTCACTGTGAATAGGGAATAGAAGTCCCCTCAAATAATGACCTACCATTACAGTATAAGCAGAAATCCCATATGATAAAATTGAATCTCCTATAAAGATAATTAGTTGAGGTTTGAAATAAATATAGCACTTTATGAAAAAACTCTGTTCCCTATAAACCTATGAAACAGGAAACCTGTCCTAATGGGCTATATCAGACGATAGTGTGGCACTATGATTTTTAAGTGACTCAAGCTAGACTCTAGTTAGCATATTCTTTAAAGGAGAAATATAATTGTATAAGAGCAGTCTGAAAATCTGTTACTGTTTAGTTAAATCCTAAGTATGCTTGAAAGTGGATACTTTCAAAGCAATCTACAGTTTTGAAGTCAGTCTGCCAACTTTATTGTCTATGGAAATGGCTGGTTGAATCTTTGTCTACCACTTTTATCCAGAAAAGAAAAATAATCCAGAAATGTCAGTCATGTGGCTTAAAAGCAAATATTCTTCATCACCTGGATTTTCGTTACCTTATAGAGTAATGCTTGAGAATATCCAAATAATGAGATATGTCAACCATCACCTCTTTGAAGTGGGATCTATGACCTAGACATTTCCAAAAAATTGCATGTTTGATGTCTTTTTATTGAATACTGGTGAATGAATGTAGGAGAAAAATGGTTTACCTAGGCAGAAGGAGGCAGAAGGTGTTTTTTTCTTTCTTACTGTAATTCATGGTGTCACACCCAAAGTACTCATGAAATTAAAAGTTCATAATCCTGGCTTCTGCTCAATTAATAGGTATTTTTTTCTTAGGAATCCATTTCTCTAGTAGCTCTGTGTTTTACCTGAAGCTACCAAATTTTAGCTTCTGTGTATCTGTCATCCTTTCAAGGTTGGCTCAGCTAATTTAACTTTCTAAGAAGTAGAAATAATGTTATGAATTCAGCAAGACATCTTCAGTTTATAACCCTGTGTGTGGGTGTGTGTGAATTCTAGGTGAAAATGTAAAAAGAGGTGATCAAGCAAAATTATGTTTTCAGTGTCACCTGTTGTCAGAATCATCTGCAAAAAGTAGATGTTAGGAAAAGGGATGTAATTCCTTACTAATTTATAATATAAAAAGTGGTCATTAAATTACTTTTATAAATTATTAGAGTAATTCTCATGGACACTTCAATCATTAGTGACTTTCATCTAGAAAATGACCCATTAATGTAACTTTGAAAAGTATACCTAAGTGAATTCATTGAAATAACATGATCTTGACATGTTTTTCATTTCTGAATTTATGAGAATAAGCCAAGAAAATGTCTCCCCAGAATTTTTCTTATTACTATTTAAGGAAAACCTTTAACTCTAAACAGAAAGGAAGCAATGCAGAAAGGCTCCATATATTCTGTATAAAGTCTGTGGCCTTACTGTTTGCTGCTCATTAGAGGTTTCAAGGATTGCCTAGTACTTTTTACTTTGACCTGTGATACCAGATTCCTGTGTTGGTGTCTTTGGCTTGCTAATATTGTTTATAACGCAAGAATTTTCTTATTTTTCTGTTTCTCTGAGATCAACCATATAATTGAATTTTTCAGGTTGCTGAATGTTTTATTAAATCTGTGACAGTACTTCTACTTCTAGCTAATGCTGCATTTCACTCAACTTATGGGTAATTTATAAATACTGGTGCATGATGCATGACATTTCAAAGTAGCAGGCAGTTTAATGCATCTGGTAAGTTGTATCTTATAGGAGACTCATGTATATTGAAAGAAGCTTTTCATTTATCAGTTTAACCAAATTAATATATCACATTCCTTCCTTTCATAGGCTGCCAAAATGGCAAATTATGCCAAGTTTCAGAAAAGTTGTGATCTTCTGTTTGTTATGTTTGCCATGGTTTTTATCACCGCACGACTGGGCATATATCCTTTCTGGTGAGTATGCCAATCTTCTTTCCGTTAGAGCTACCCCTTCCACATAGGCTTTATGAACTATTTTGCTTTTGAATTTCATTCCAAATATTTAGTAAGAGGTTTAAAGAAAGTAGGGGAGGGACTCAAGAAATGCCTTGATTTCTTCTTCCAGAAGAGGGTTGTACTCTTGACTAATACTTCCTGCAGGATAGTTAGAGAGGGATGTGGCTTACAGAGGTTCAGAGGCCACAGAAAGCCATCTGCCATTTTGGTGTCCAGTCTAGCGTATGATTCAGCAACCCTTAGCTATAAAAGTTTGAATCAATAAAGGAGACTTGGTTTTGTAGCCAGTATGTATCAAGGATTCTCCTGTACCAGGGGTTTACAAAGCATTGTTTCTGGGCCAGTAGCAACAGCATCACCAGGGAACTTGTTAGCAGTGCAACTTACTGGACCCCACCTCAGACCTACAGATTCAAAAACTTTGGAGATGGCTCCTAGAAATCTGTGTTTGGATGAGCCTTCCTGATGGTTCTGCTCCGTATTAAAAGTTGAGTACCATGTGCTGTGTAATTCTCTTCACCTAACTGTATGTATAGCTAAAACAGATGGGCAGTATAACCTGAAAGTAATCCCTGAAATTCTCTATGGCCTATTAATGTATGGATGTCTTTTGTTGAGAGCTAAGGACACAATATGACTGACTTTGGTGGAATCTGATAATCCTTTCTATAGAAGATAAGTCCAGTGTCATTAATCTTTTTTCTGGAAGGCTATTACTTGAACTAGAAAAGAAATGAGCCTCCTGTACATGTAAAATCTACCACTGATGGCAGATGTTTTTCCATTTTGAGAAATTGATTTGAATGGGAAATTAAAGCAATGGAAATTGGAAAAAGCTGAGAAATAAAGGGTTACAGTAATAACTTGCCCAAATAGAAAAACAAACATAATAAAGTTGGGACTTTGAAGTAAGTATGGCTATCAATGGAGTTCCATAAACCAATTACTTATACAAACACACACACGCACACGCACACATGCACCCATGCACACATACCCCTTCTCCTTGAGGCTCCAGGTCCTTTTGAACACTTATTTATTATGAAAATCATCTCAAGAAGCAAAATTTTGTGTTGGCAACAAGCATTTATAAAACCCCAGTTTTATGTGCTCATAGGTAGGAAACACATGTAATTTTGAATATAATGCATCTGTAATTATTTCAGAATTGGGGCTCTTTCAAGATTATTAACAGAACTAGTGGTAAGAATTTAAATAGAAGTAATTAGAGCAACGTCCAGGACATAATTCTTAAGGGAATAATGGGAAGGTTTCCTTACCTAGGATTTCTGAGAACCTGAGTTACAAAGAAAAAAGCGTCCCTCTCAAGTACTTTGATTTGCTTACTTCCCTTTAAGGGTAGGATTAAAATTGAGATACACCCCTTCTCCTTCCCTCTAGCTAATGTGTAGAAAGCTCTTTAGGTTTAGACAGCACTGAGTTGCCTAGAACATAGACTGCAAAATATAGAAAGTAGGTAATGCTACCAAAAAAATAACTAATAGGCGTGCCCTATGATCATGCCATAGACTAGCCACTTAGAAAAATCCTTATAACCAAATACAAAGCGAGAGCTTTTATTGCAAATGCTGTAGGACTTCTGCTACCATGCCCCTGCATGCAGCCCTGGTTTTTAAGAGGCACCTTGCAGAGAGAAATATTTTATTGTTTGTAAGTACAAGCAATAATTAGTATACCTGCTCCCACTGTAGTTGTACATCTAGTGAATGAAATCCTTTTCAGATATACCTAATAAGTAACCTTAATGCCTGGATGACCTTTGTTTCCAATTTCTAGAGCATAATGAGTATTTTAAGTGTTTAAAATTACCACGTGCATGACAATTGCCAATAGTGTTTTAAATATTTCCCTTAAGACTGTGAAATTATTTTACAAGTTCCTTTTAAATTACGAAATCCTAGAATTGAGAGAGACAACAGGTTGCAACTCCAGAATCTTCTCCTGTCACCTCTGCCTGAGATAGGAGTTCTGTCAGTTTCCCTGGTCTAGGAGTATTCCTTCAGAGGTCGAGGTAGAAATGGTTTCTTAAATGAAACAGAAACCTGGGCCTTTACAATTTATAAGCTAGAGGTTCTTAATCTGTTTAGAAATCCCTGAAACAGTACCAAAGAAACCATATTTGTGTGTGTTTTTGTCCTGGAGGAGAGGGTACAGGTTCTCAAGGAGATCCACAACTCCCTCCCCTCCTCAAAAAAGTGCCTCTGGAAACAGACTAAGTGTACCCTGCCACTTCAAATTGAAAACTCTTAATAACGTGAAGATCTCTAACGTATCATCAGTGTGTTTTCTCTTCATCGGGAAGCATCTTTAATCCCTTCGGTTGTTCCTGCTTATTGTTTGCTCCCCTTTGTTCATTCCTGAGAATTCCTCTTGTCATGATGTTCCAAATGTGGACTGCCCGGTATAAAATACAAGAGAACTCAAAACAAGTTTTATTTAGAACTGCATTTCTTGGGGCACCTGGGTGGCTCAGTCAGCTAAGCATCCGACTTCGGCTCAGGTCATGATCTCACGGTTCATGGGTTTGAGCCCTACGTCAGGCTCTGTGCTGACAGCTCAGAGCCTGGAGCCTGCTTCAGATTCCGTGTCTCCCTCTCTCTCTGCCCCTCCCCTGCTCATGCTCTGTGTCTGTCTCTCGAAAATGAATAAATGTTAAAAAAATGGTTTTTTTAAAGAAATGCATTTCTTTAATGCAGCTTGCCATTGCAATAACTGTAAGCAACTTTGACATTGTATTGTTGCTGATCTGATAAACATCTGAGCTCCTGCCACACTAGATCTTCTTCATCCTAAATTTATTTTTATGTATTTTTATTTCTACTATGATTTATTTGTATACCTAATTATACAAACTGCAATAATTCCTATTCATTTTTATCATGTTATTTTCAAATATTCTAGCCCAAGTGGGATCTTGTGAACTATATCCAGTGCCATACTTATCCCTTCCACCTTTATGTTACTTAAGCGTATGCCTTTCATGCTTTTCCCAACTCATCGAAGAAAAAAGTTGACCCAGAGGAGCTCCTGATACCTGAAGAATTTCTTTGAGTTGACTTCAGTCTCCCCACCGCCAGTCTTTCTTTATGATCTTTCTACTTGCTCGTCCTCATAACTGCTCTGCCCTCATGGCTGCTATTCTCCCACATTTTTCCCAGGTGTAATCAAAGACTTCATCCAAGGTCTTGTGAAAGTCAAAATTTACTCTGTTGTTTAAGATATCGTCTGCACATGTAGAGGCAGGGTGAAAAAGTATGTGGGGCCAGCCGGCATGACTTGATTTTAGGAGACCTTTGTTGGCTTCTGGCTCTTCACTTCTAGGTACTCATCCCCATCTGTTTGATTATCTGTCTGCAACAGTGAACTTACCAGTCTAAAATTTCTAGTCTGCCTTTTCCATATTGTTTACGTGTGGACTTTTACCTTCTGTTATGCCACCATTTTTTAAAATGTACTTTGTAAATATTTATTGGGTACCTACTATATAACCAGTAAGGGCTGGGTGATGAGAATTCACTTAGATACAGGACCTCCCTTGGGGCACTTGGTATTGAACCTTGATAGGTCCCTTCAGGGACCTATTATTCTGGTTAATATTTTGGGGGACCTAGAGATTATAAATTATTTTCTCAACATTTTCTGGAGATAAGTAAGATAACTGGATGTCAGTGTTAAATAGTTTGGTTGAGTGTACTAAGGAGCTTTGTCAACTAAAGAGAGCATTATACTATGTAGATACTGTGTGCGTGAAACAGTCACTGGCTACTGGAGGGAAGGAACTGGAGGCAGATTGGACTTTAGTTTTTAACAAGTATTTTATGAACTTCTTTCTTCTCCAAGTACTTGTGCTTCAGATGGAAGAAGACACAAAATTATTCCATGTGCTCTCTGCTTCTTGTAGTTTGTAATCCATTTACATTGGAATCACCAACCATATCTTGCAGGTTCCTCCTGACCATATATCTGTTCCCACATGAGCCATCAGAATTTTTATAATTTGTGGTTTTAATAAACTGGGATCATTCTTTTTTTATTAAGTTTGTTTATTTGAGAGAGAGATGGTGGGGGAGGAGAGTGGCTGAGAGATGGAGAGAGACAGAGAATCTGCACTGACAGTGTGGAGCCTGATGCAAGGGCTTGAACTCATGAACCGTGAGATCATGGCCTGAGATGAAATCAAGAGTCGGACACTAAACTGACTGAGCCACCCAGGTGGACACTGGGCTCATTCTTTGTTGTGTCTTCAGTCCGTGTCTCACCAAGACAGCATCCACCATGATTAGCCTTTTAAGATTCATACATAGCTCAGACTTTTCTTTTGACCACAATATATCCTTCTAGAACAGCACTGTCAAATGGAAATATAATTCAGGCTTCATATTTATTTTATAATTTCTAGTAGCTGCATTAAAAAAGTAAGAAAGAGGTGACATCTATTTACATGACATATTTTGTTTATATAACATTATTATATAAACATTTGTTTATAATATTTATATATTATCAGTATATACAAAATAATGTCATTTTAACATATAATCAATATTAAATATTACTGATATTTTCATTCTTCTGTTGCACACCAAATCTTGGAAATTCGGTATGTGTTTCACATTAGTGCATCACTCAGAAGTCTTTCTATTTTAGCCTTTATGGTGTGGTTGGACAGTCGGTGATTATATCATTTTTGAGATTAAGCCCATCATTGTAAACTATTACTGTTTTCATTGATCTGCATCTGTCTTTCCTTAACTCCATTGAAGTTTAATCCCTGAAATTCCTAACAATTGCCCATATTTTATGAAGCTGTGGTTTCAAATGGCACAGAGTAGATTGTGCTTAATATCATTGTGGCATGTATCACAATGCCTTGCCCACAATGGCTACTCACCAAGTATTTGTTGAGTACATTAGATATCCTTTCATTCTAAAAAAATCTCACATCTGTTTTCTTAGTTGAGCTTTTTTTTTAATGTTGACTTACTTTTTTTAAAATAGTTTATTGTCAAATTGGTTTCCATATAACACCCAGTGATCATCCCCACAAATTTAGTTGAGCTTTTTAAATCATTGTCAAGTAGATAGGGGCAGTTTCTCCCCTACACAGAGAAAACCAATTCATTTAGTCAGCGATTTACCCGGTCTCTCTGGACTCTCTTTTCCTGACATCCAGCAAGTACTTACTAAGTTTCAGGTGTTTCTTCCACCGGAACAATACTCTCTTCTTTAAGGATGAGGGCATAAAGCTGTTGATAAGATGCATTTTTGGTAGTTGTTACATAAAGAGTAATGTTAAAATGATTGTCTCTATCATTTGACCCAGCCAAGACTCCAGAGGTACTGTAGGCATCATTCTCTCCCAGCCATACATTAGAATGTCATAACAAAATAGGCAAATCTACACAGATCCTGACAGGGAAGTAACATGGTGTAGACAGTAGAAAGACTACTTGCTTTTGGTCCTGGTTCTCCCCCGTCACTGTGTGTCTGTAGACCAGGTGTATAACTTCTCTGCATCCATGTCCCCATCAGAAAAATAAGAATAATAGTAATCATCCCATCTACCTTAACAGGAAATGTTAAGGATCAAATGACATACTACTTATAGTGATGTTCTGTAACTATAAAATACTTTTTAAACATTAAGGATTTTAAAAAATCTATTACTGTTAAAAATGGAAATTGCCATCATGGCCAAGTGGCTAGAAATTTTTATTACATTTTACAGCCTCCAACTAATCTAGATTAAGGAACCATAATCATAGGCACTTTTGAAATAAAACTAAAAATGCACTCTTCAACTATGAGATTCAGAATATCTTATTCCAGTCACTTCTGATTTCAGTACTCAGTGAGCATATAATATCAGATGTGTCCCAGGTTGCCTTATTCTCTCAAATTCTAAGTGACCATACTGATCCTGAGCCGCCAGAAGTGACTATTACTATTTTCAGAATCTCAGAGAATTTCATAAAATGCAATATATGTCAGGCCAGTTCTTTCCTGCAAGTCGCAGATTGACAGATCATTATCCAGCTATGAATGGATATACCACAATCGCCAAAACCTCTTCCTGTGGCCTAATGATGACTCTCCGTTTCCCCATTCATGTCCCACCAAATGCTCACCCTGTGACTATGGGAAAGTTAGAGTCAAATAGGTACTTCAGTGACCTGCTATTATTCAGATGGAAGCATGTGACATCTCAGATAGTTATTTTCTGTGCATTTCTGTCCTGCAAAGTAAGAGAATGATTGCTGATTTGTACTCTCTGAAAGTTTCTACAATTAAAAAGAAAAAAAATGTTGCAAAAGAGCCTCGATCGTTCTTTAACCATTTTCCATAATAAGGTTTGAAATTCATCCAGATGCATATGGGAATATCATCTTCTCTAATTTATTTTTAAAGACATACTTTACCAAAGTAGTGTGGCTTATCTGCCTTTCTGAATATCTGATAAGATTAGCCTCAGAGTTCACAAATTTGGAGAAGCTGGGTATGTGCTTGTATTTTTTTCTAGAATCCGTTCACAGATTTTCTGGTGTTGGTATTTGCTAAATATATTTTAAAGATAAAGGATGAAATCTTTCAGCTATTAGTATTTTGGCTATTTGGCATATTTTTAATAATACTTACAGGTATTGGCATCAATTAATACCTTTCGAAAGGTATGGTAGAGATGAATGGAAATAAAGTGTTTGGAATGTTTTGCTTCTTTTCATGTGAACATAATAATTTTTATATAATTTCAAGATTGAAGGGTTAGGCCAGGAGTCAGAAAACTTTGGCCTGTAGGACAAATCAGCCCCATTGCTTGTTTGTGTAAATTAAGGTTTATCAGAGCATAACCTTGCTCATCTGTTACATGTTGTCTTTGGCTGCTTTCTGCCACAATGGCTTGAGTCATTGGGACAGAGTATATAGCCTGCTAATCCTAAATTAATTTACCAGCTGTTTTTTCACAGAAAAAATTTGCCAGCTCCTGGGTTAGGGCATTAAGAATTAGTTTGATGAGTAAAAAAGGCAGTGCAAGGAGTATCGATGTATTCCATGCATTCAGCTTTTAGATGCCTCTAGAAGTCTGGTCTACATTAGGCAAAAAACATGCAGGTATTCTTAATACTGTATATGAGGTGGGCAGAATATGCTCCCAATTAAGTAAGCTTTTTCTTCTTGTGACTTGAATCAACAACAACCAAATATGCAGTATCCTAGTAATGCTTTCTGCACAGAACTTATGTCTTAAGTGTTCCTTTCCTCCCTCCCAGTCATTGCAGAGAACCCTTTGCTAAGGAGAAACGGGGGGAAAAAAATAAGATTGTTTGTTCAAAGTATCGTAAAAATCTGTATGGCCATTTCATCTGTTTTAAAAATATCTGAGTATGGCGATAAAGTCTAAGGCCGTGGCCAGAGAGCTGCAAATTCTATATTTGGTCAGGAATCTCACTTATTTGAGAGTGATGCTCTGTGGAAAATTCTAACAGATGAAGAACTCGCATCAGCTGTTTCCACTTTCTTATGTTTTCGTAAAGAGCGGCTGTGTGCCGGGCCAGTTCTCTCCCGCAGCATTTACCCTCACCTCCCTGACCGTGGTTCCAGGCTCCCTCCTGTCAACGAGCCACTTTGTCCATACTAAGCCCCTTTTCAACAGCTCGGCTCTGGACTACCTTGTCTCTGCCCATTGCCTACCTCTCAGTCGGGACCATTACTGGCACCCATCCCAGAAACCCTCCCTGCACAATCCCGGTGTGCAGCGCTCTGTGCCCCTGTCAGCGAGGCCCACCCTGGCTGCGTCCTTTCATTCTCAGAACTTCATCCATACCTCTGAATGTCATCTCTGGGATGGCAGTGTAGTCATGGAAATGGAGCTGCCGTATCACTAGCACCCCTGGAATCATCCTATTTCTTGGTAGGATGTATCTTTTTTTTTTTTTTTTTTTTTTTTTGGTGGAAGACCATTAGGTGCTTTTATTTATTTATTTATTTATTTTACAAATAGTTTATTGTCAAGTGGTTTCCAAATAATACCCAGTGCTCATCCCCACAAGTGACCCCCTCCATGCCCATCTCCCCTCTCCCCCCCCCGCATCCATCAGTCGTCAGTTTGTTCTCAGCATTCAAGAGTCTGTCATGGTTTGCCTCTCTCCCTCTCCCCCACCATTTCTCCCCTTCTTCTCCCCCATGGTCCTGTTAAGTTCCTCCTAATCCTCCTAAACGTGCAAACATATGGTATTTGTCCTTCTCTGCCTGACTTATTTTACTCAGCATAACACCCTCAAGATCCATCCATGTTGCTACACATGGCCAGATTTCATTCTTTATCATTGCCATGGAGTATTCCATTGTACAGATAAGCCACATCTTCTTGATCCATTCATCCGTTGATGGACACTTAGGCACTTTCCATGATTTGGCTATTGTTGAGAGTGCTGCTATGAACACTGGGGTACATGTGCCCCTATGCATCAGCACCCCTATATCCCTTGGCTAAATTCCTAGCTGTGCTATTGCTGGGTCACAGGGGAGCTCTATTGTTAATTTTTTGAGGAACCTCCATACTGTTTTCCAGAGGGGGTGTACCAGTTTACATTCCCATCTTGGTGGAATGTATCTTATCATATATTATTACTTGGTTTTTTACGTCTTAAGACAAGGAAGCAAACACTTCCTCATAGGCAAGGAGCCATGTATTCTTTGTAAATCTATTCATTGCACTCCACTGTGAGCCTGCTGTGTGGTAGGCACAGTTGTAGGTGTTGGGGAAATAGAGATTGATTAGGTCATGAGCCCAGGAACACCCAGCACTGCAGAACCATCAATTAATATTTGTTAACTGAATAAATAAAAATTTAGAATTTCCCATGTGGTTTGATGCAGTCACGACTGAGACTTTGCAGCCCACATGTGTCTTTTCTTATGATATAGAATAGTCTGATCAAAGAAGACAAAGGTGGCAGTGACTCAGTAGCTTTCAAAAGTGGGGGCCATTCCAGCCACTGAATCATTTGCTCAGACAGAATTTATAAGAACAGAATTGAGTAATTGTTAAATAAATACTGCCTTTGTCCACAGTGGATAATAAAACAAATGCTAAATGTCAAAGAATTGGAAATACAGGGGTTAAATATATGTAAGGAAACTCACAGCACAAGTTGATACACTGAAAACGCAAGGAGCCTGGGTGAGCACAGGATGAAGATGTGTCACACGGTGGCTCTTGGTAAATGAGGCAACAAAGAGAAGTGCTCAAGAGGTTGCAGGGCAGTGTAGGGAGAGAGCAGCTGTTCAAGAAAAGGGGAAATAGGAAAAATAAAACAAAGCATCTTCTCTCCTTCCATGTGATCACCAAAGAAGGTGAGCAAACACACATAGAAGACTACCCTGAGAGGGTAATTAATTCTGTCCCAGGGCCAGGACAGTTGTGTACAGCCACCATCAGGGACTTCCGATCCAGCTTCTATCAGTTGCAGGCTAGGAACCCAATCTCAAAATCATAGCAAGTTCCACATCTTTTAGAACAACTTGGACCAACCCAATTTAGCTGTCTTAATTTCCTTTTTTTTGATTGGACCACATAGAAACCCACACCTAATTTTCACAGACACCAGTGTCTTAGGCTGCTTTGTGTCCCACGCAGCCTCCACCCTTGCCTTAAATAGAGTTGTCAGAAAATAAATATCTAATTCATTTGTTGGTTGCTAATGCATCGTATCATGGTCTTTGAGTTACATATTCGGTGGTTATGACAAAATGTCATATGAAGCATTCATTGAAGTATTTATTAAAACTTGAAGAAATGAGGGGTGCCTGGGTGGCTTAGTTGGTTAAGCGTCCGACTTTTGCTTAGGGCATGATCTCGCGGTTCGTGGGTTCGAGCCCCGCATTGGGCTCTGTGCTGACTGCCAGCTCAGAGCCTGGAGCCTGTTTCAGAGTCTGTGTCTCCCTCTCTCTCTGACCCTCCGCTGCTCATGCTGTCTCTCTCTCTCCTAGAAATAAATAAAACATTAAAAAAAAAAACTTGAAGAAATGATTCTGAATACCTTCCATTTTTTAGTGACATATAAGAGTGGTTGGGTTGAAACCATTCCAAATGTTCTAAAATTCTGAGAAATAAAGAAGTAGTATTTTAATTACTTAACATTTTTAGACTGCTTTTGAAATTGAAATGTAAATACAGTAAAATGTATTTAATGAAATATAAGAGTCTGTTAACTCTGCTTTTACTGTGCAGTAGTGTGTGCTAAGCAAATCAGGACATAATGGGGATTATTTCCCAAAATAGGCTCCAGGGAGTACTCTGGTTCACCTGTGTTCCAGCTTTGTCTCCTATTTTCTCACCTGCAGTGCTCTGCAATTAATAGTTTGTGATACGGGTATTAACTTCAGGCAGTACAAGATTATAAACCATTACATAATAGTAATATATTCTTCCATGACTTTTTCTTAGGCTTTTTGACTAAAAACCAGTGAACAGAACAAAGAGTTTTCTGGTTATCATTAACTAGAATATTTCTATTCATCAACGTTTTAGTCCACCAAATTGTTCTTGTTCTAATATCGTGGACCTATAAGGGTGTTTTCATCTTCTGTCTACTACTGATGGGCAAACGCCTCAGTAAAGCAATGAATACTTTAAGTTAGCATTAAAGTACCATGTGAACACATTGTATTCAGTCAATTCAGAAGCCAGCATGAAACACTGAAGGAATCTTCCTTTGTGCGCAGGTCTCTTAAATCACCTCTCTTACCCAGTTTGCAAAGTCAGCACTTTATTTAAAAGGGTCAAAACCCTTTCCTTATACATTAAGTCTGTAGTATCTTCCAGAAATAAGTCAGGTGCTTCACAAAATAGGTTAAAGCTTTGGCAAAAAAAAAAGTACAGAAGACACAGAGCTTAACCATCTCTCTCAGTCGTGAATTACTCATGGAGCTCGACCCCCTTTTCTCTTCCTTAGCCATATGATTGCATTTATTTCAAATTGTGCCCCCCCCCATCCTCAAACATTTAATTAGATGTTCAAGTCCCCTATTCTCATAGCAATTGAAAGACATTTTCCTGAAGTACTGTTCTGATGCTATTTTTGGTAATAATTCATTCACTTGTTCCCCTTCGCTCAAGAGTGAGCTTCATCAGGGCAGGACCATGTCTTATTCTCCTTTTACATACCAAGTGCCACGCACATTATCTGCTATGCTCTAAGTTTGCTGATTTACCTTGTAGTAGATCTCCATGATTTATTCTGGCTCTTAATTTGGAATTCACTATCATAAAAGTGTTCACCCCAGGCAGGTAGTTTGTTTACTTGTATACTAATTTCAATATAATCGAGTATCATTCTATTTCTTTCTCCCCAATTCAAGGAGAAATATTCTCAATGCCAGACCAGTGCTTATATAAAATCCTCTTCTCTTGAGCCCACATCCTCACTAATCCCCCTGACATAGTTTGCCTACCCTAACATGCTATCCCCCACAGCTAGTGTTTGGGAGGTGTTCTATTTCAGGTATAGAATGTAGGAGACCGGACTTTGGGTGGCCCACACTGGACAAACTGACTTGTGTCTGTTCTCTTTCTTTTTAACTTGATTTCTACCCATCCTTCAAAGGTTTGGGGAAGATGATGAATTTTGCCTTATTCTGAAAATAACTGCATGCACAACTAGGATCATTGCTTATTTTTATCTTCTGGTCTACTTTTTCTCACAAAAAAAAGAGGTGAAATAAAGTGGGTGCTCCATCATATGTAAATATATCTTAAATATATCTAAAAACTACTTTTATGCATAAATATATATTTACCATAGATGAATATTTATAGGTCCTTATAATTTAAGTAAATATATATTTACAGAGATTTATAGATTTTATATATATATATATATATATATATATATATATTTATCTTAAAAGGAAACTTTTACTTACTTTTATCACCATCAAATAAATATCACAACAGCTGCTTCCATGAGTTCACGGGGCTTCTCTTTTTAGTAGTTAAGAAGTGGTGAGACTATCGATTGCTGCCTGCTGCAAAAGGAATAAGATTGAATGTTATATTTTCTTCATAAATTTGCCCTAATGGCTTTGAGATTTCAGATAAGGCAGTTCCACTGCTTTTACATGAAAAGCTAACAGTTTCATTAAAACTGTATTTTTCTAGGGTGCCTGGTTGGCTCCGTCGGTTAAGCGACCAACTAGACTTTAGCTCAGGTCACAGTCTCACAGTTGATGAGATCAGGTGTCATATTGGGCTCTGTGTTGACAGCCCAGAACCTGCGTGGGATTCTCTCTCTCAGTCTCTCTCTCTCTCTCCTCTCTCCCGCTCCCTTCCTCCCACTCTCTCTCAAAATAAATAAATAAACATTTAAAATTAAAAAAAAAATTTTAAGCCCTGTATCTTGCTGGCACTTTTGAAGAGTGCTACAAACAGGTGCTACAAACAGGTCTAAAATGGGCACATGACTTCACCTCATGGGCAGGATATATTTGCCTGGGCCAGTATCTGGAGCATCTTGAAAATAGCCAGTAGATTTCCAAACCACTTGAGAATGGATTCAGATGGATTCAGGCTGGGATTTTTTGTTCCTTTGTTTTTTGGTTTTGGGTTTTTTGTTTTTATGTCTTTATTTTATTTTGAGAGACAGAGAGCAAGTGGGGGAGGGGCAGAGAGAGAGAGGGAGACACAGAATCTGAAGCAGGCTCCAGGCTCTGAGCTGTCAGCACAAAGCCCAACATGAAGCTCGAAACCAGGCGCCCCTGGTTTTGGTGTTTTGTAAAGCAGAGTGGGAAGAGAGGTTAGTTTTCCTTCTTCAGATTAACAGCCTGTTCCTGTTCTAGTAGGTAGAGCTGACTGGCTCCATCTTCTTTCTGTATCTGAGAACTTCTTGGTGGTAAATATGATGCACTTTCCTTTCAGAGAAGGGAGAAGAATGTTTGATGGTAAGGTGTGTTAATTACTAGGGTCATCATATAACCAAATGAATATATAGTGTAGAAGAGTGATACATGAAGTTTTTTGTTCTGAGGTATAGACAATGGAACTCCACAGAAGAAAGAGCACATTTACATTGAATTCTTTCAGCAATAAGTGAAGCCTCTGCTGATTATGAAAACAGCTTGAGAGTAATTAAAACAAAGTGATAGGAGTCTCGGCCAAGAAATCTGAATTGAAATAAACACATGTGATAGTTACCTTGTCTTATGCCTAATGTAGTTTCTCTTCAGGAAAGTTTCTCAGGCTTTATTTTGATCCAATCTGAAAAAAAAAATCAGATTGACAGTGATTCCTATATTTTAACCTATGTTGTTCAGAAAAAAAGGAATTCACACTATCAAATACTGCAAGGGAGATCAAGGCAAATGAGAATATAGTCATATGAATTGTGTATGTGTTCTTCACCTGTGAAATGAGAGAATTGGAATAACTATCAGTGATAGATTCTAGCTCTAAAATTTCTTTTCTATTAATAGTTTTAAATTCCTTGATTCCGTGATTTCACAATTATAAGAAAGTCACCTTCCAGTGAGAAATTTTCATAGAGTGATCCCTGCAAGAATTCCAGAGGGGGTGGGAGGTAACAAGTGGGTAGTGGGCAAGAAAAGCTGGTAGACACAGGAGATTTATTTTGAAAGTTTGCAGAGTATAGAAAGTATGAAGATTATCACTAGATTGAATGTGGTATCACATGAAGATTTTTATAGAATACTGGACATCTGTGCTTCCTTTTAGAACCAGAGGGAGAGTACTTGTAGGTGTTAGTGAGGTACCCATGAATTAAAGAAAGGAGCTTTTCAGAGAGCCAGAGGAAGGGGGTGGGTATCCAGTGTTGGTTCTAGTTAGGTGACTTCTCAGATACCATGACTCCCTGAGTCAGTAGTAAAGGAAGAGACTGGGGATACTGATGATGGGAGAGAACAGGAGAGAACTGAGCAAGCAAGGCCCCAGGGATTAACAGTCAGGTGGAAAGACAGCCTTCTCAAAGTGGGAGACTTATCCTTCTGAAATATGAGGCACAGAGGAAAGAAAGAATGCAAGACTGGAATGGAGGGATGTGTGCATGTGACAGAGACATGTATCTGATACGGTTTCTTAACAAGAAAACCATGGCCATACTTGACAAGCTGTGAAAATTTCATTGGGATTTGGGTGAAAGACCTCAGGGAATGAGAATAGAGCAATGCCAGGACCTCGTGCCCTTTGAACAATGGTCAATGAACTGCAGTCACTTCCTGGGGACCTTGATCATTTAATACCAGTGATCCCCTTCATGTATTATGTGGTGTCTGCACAAATTGGTATATCTCTTTTCTGAATGGGTAGTCGCAAAATTTTCCTGGTGTCCTTGGGACCCCAAACCAGTAACCATAATTATCTTCTATTATAGAAGACTTAAGAGAAAACTGAAAACCAGGAAAATTGACTTGCCCAGAGCCACAGTGAGTTTTTATCATGGGCAAGAATAGAAATATATCTCTGTTTTCTCTCCTAATGTTCTCTGCTTTAATTCATTTTATACAGGGGATCAATAATAAGGCAGTGTGGTCTGAAGAATAAAGCCGTGGGCTAGGCTTACTTTGGCTTTAGCCTTCCCTTTGCCACTGACCTTGGGATGACTCCGTCAGTATCCCTAGGCCTCAGATTTATTAATAAAGATTTTCCAATTTAAAACCTAGGTCTGAAAGAACGTACAGCAGCTTCAAGGACCAACTGAAGTTCTGGCTAGCTGGGATTTTATTAACTGGCTTTTTAGCAGTTTGGAGGTTATAAAAGGAAGAAAAGTTTATCATGACAAGAAACCATTTAATAACAAATTAACCAATTAAAAGATTAGTGCCTTCTCAGATTTTCCTGTCTCATGCCATTAGTGCCTTCCTCGCCAAACTAATGTGATGAAAGAAAAAAGAGTACCAAAGCAGTGCAAGTCAGTTGCCGAGTGAAATTGTACATGATATACAATATGCAGCATCTCATGAAGTCAATGAAAGTGATGTTGGAGCACTCACTGCTCAAGACCTACCAAAACCATTGCCAAAGGAGGAGTTGGCAAACCATTTAACAATTGAAAAAAGGAAAATCAAGAAGGATGGTCACATAATAGGTACTTCAAAAAGGAAAGATATGAATTTCAAAGGAATGTGAGGGACCCTAGGGAAAATGCTGAAGCCCTCAAATAATTGTTCATTTTCTGTAAAATGGGCGTACCCTACCACTCAATTTTGAAGAAAAGTATATAACCCTCCCCAAATCAACACTTCATTCGTTTTTAGTCTGTTCTAAGAATTAGAACATAGATGCAATTACAACTTAAATTTAATTAAATGGAAAATAAAACGATTCATTTTCATGAGTTTTATTTCATTTCTCAAAGTATTTTTTAACATTTTATTTATTTCTGAGAGAGAGAGACAGTATGAGCAGGGGAGGGTCAGAGAGAGGGGGAGACACAGAATCCGAAGCAGGCACCAGGCTCTGAGCTGTCAGCACAGAGCCCGACACAGGGCTCAAATCCACAAACCGTGAGATCATGCCCTGAGCCGAAGTCGGCTGCCCAGCCGACTGAGCCACCCAGGTGCCCCTCATTTCTCAAAAGTATTGATTGACCCATTTTCTATGAAATTTACATTCCATTTTAAGAGGATTAGTTTGATTTTTATCTTGTTTTTCATTTTTAAAAAGTTTTACTTACATTCCAGTTGCTTAACATGTAGTGTAATATTAGATTCGGTAGGAGATTTGTGTGACTCATCACTTACATATAACGCCCAGTACTTATCGTAGGTGTCCTCTTTACTCCCCATCACCATTTCACCCATCCTCTCACCTACCTCCCCTTTCCTCAATTTGTTCTCTCTAGTTAAGAGTCTGTTTTATGGTTTGCCTGTCTCTTTTCTTTTTTTTCTGTATGTTCATCTCTTCTGTTTCTTAAATTCCACATATGAGTGAAATCGTGGTATTTGTCTTCCCCTAACAGACTTATTTCACTCAGCATAATACATTAGCTCCATCCATGTCATTGCAAATGGCAAGATTTCATTCTTTTCGATGGCTGAGTAACATTCCAGTGTGTGTGTGTGTGTGTGTGTGTGTGTGTGTGTACGTACCACCACTTCTTTATCCATTTATCAGCCCAAAGACAGTTGGGCTCTTTCCATACTTTTTGGCTATTGTTGATAGCGCTGCTATAAACATTGGGGTGCACATGCCCCTTCAAATCAGCATTTCGTATCCTTTGGGTAAATACCTCATAGTGCAATTGCTGGATCATAGGGTAATTCTATTTTTAACTCTTTGAGGAACCTCCATACTGTTTTCCAGAGCAGTTACACAAATTTGCATTTCCACCAACAGTGTAAGAGGGTTCCTTTTTCTCCACATCTTTGCCAACACTTGTTGCTTCCTGTGTTGTTAATTTTATCCATTCTGACTGCTGTGAGCTCTTCCCTCATTGTGGTTTTGATTTGTATTTCCCTGATGATGAGTGATGTTGAGCATCTTTTCATGTGTCTGTTAGCCATCTGGGTGTCTTCCTTAGAAAAATGTCTGTTCATGTTTTCTGCCTGTTTCTTCACTGGATTGTTTTTTAGTTGTTAAGTTTGATGAGTTCTTTATAGATTTTGGATACTAACCCTTTTTCATATATGTCATTTGCAAAAGTTTTCTCCCATTCTGAAGGTTGTCTTTCAGTTCTGTTAGTTGTTTGTTGGATTCACTTTAAACGGCCCTTTCTTGGTGGCAGTGTACCTTTGAACAGAAGGACCACCTGTACTAAGAATGTAAAATTAGGTGTGTGTTTCTCTGACTTTCTAAATCCTGTCTGTATAACCGGGGACTAAAACAAAGCAAACAAAGGAGTGGGGGTTAAGCAGGTAGGAATAGTTAAAGCATCAATGGCCAGCGTCCAACCGAGGGGTAAAGGGAACCTCTGTGTTGGATCAGGGACTCAAGCTAACATGATTGGCCATGAGATTCAGCTGATGGACATCTTGGTTCAGGATAGACCAAGATACAGGAAGGAATCAAAGTATTTGGAGGTTTTATGTTTTCTTCATGGAGTTAATTTTTTTGTTTGTTTGTTTATTTTGAGGGGGGGGCAGAGAGGGAGAGAAAATCTCAAGCAGGCTCCACACTTATCAGTGCAGAGCCTGATGCAGGGCTCAAATTCATGAATCATGAGATCATGACCTAAACCGAGATCAAGAGTCAGACGTTTAACCAGCTGAGCCACCCAGGTACCCCCTCAGTGTTAATTTTTGTTTTCCTTTCAGAGTTTACCTGGTGTTTTCACATTGTTTATCACAGAAGGAAACAGGGGTCCTTCCATCTTCCTCCTATTGGGAAGGGTTTGATAGAGTCTTTTCCTTCTCAGCAGGCAGAGAAGTGCTTGCAGTGGGGAAGTACTTTAACATACAGTGTTTTAACCAGATATAAGAGATGTATGCTTCCCTGACTAGAGGCAGGACAGCTGAAAAACAATGTGAAAATAACCAGTTGGTTCAAACTAGTGAGTTTACGTTGATTCACATTCATATGAGAACTTGTCCTTTAATCGGCTTAATCCCCCAAATCTCTTGGGGGAAGTGGTGGTTAATATCTTTCAAGGCAGCCCATCATGCTGTTCATATGAACGTCTTTTTCTAGCCAATTTCTGTATCGCCTGACAGATAATAAACTAATCCTCTTTTGGGTTTCTCGCTAGCCATGTACTTTATTAATTCTAAGGGTTCCACAAGATGGTTATGGTTTCTGGTTTCAGATACCAGAGGGATTTTGCTACTGCCCATTCAGAGCATATATACCAGTTTGGGCAATCACAAAACAATATACAGAGTTGTGGGTATTTATGGTCACGTTTTCTAAGAAGTGTTCATAGCTCACTGGCCATTGGCTCAAAGTGCAAAATAGAAGTTTTCCCTCTTGCCGTTTTGGTGGTAGCGTCTAAATGATGTGTCGGCTGGGTCCCCTGAGAAGCAGATACCGAGGTAGGGTTAGGAGTGCAGAAGTTTATGAGGCAGTTATGCCTGTCAAAGATAAACAGAAGGAAGCAGGGGTGGGGCAGGCAGAACTTGAAACAGCCATGTAGATCTGACAGCCTTGGCCAGCCCAACAGAGGGCTCCAGAGCAATGAGTACCTGGGAAAGGAGTCCTGGGGCAGGAAGAAATAGGCAAGCCTCCCAGACCTCAGCTCAAACTCTGTGGCAGATCCTGAAGGCGCTGCTGCTGGAGCCAGCTAACTGCACACCTCATGGCTGATAGAAGTTCTTTCTTTTGTTTTCAATGTTAATTTTTTGAAAGAGAGAAAGGGGCAGAGACAGAGCCCCCACTGGGGAGGGGTAGAGAGAGAGGGAAACACAGAATCTGAAACTGGCTCCAGGCTCTGGAGCCTGATGCAGGGCTCAAACTCAGGAACCATGAGATCATGACCAGAGCCAAAGTCAGACCCTTAAAACCGACTGAGCCACCCAGGTACCCCAGATGCTCTTTCTTTAAAGGAAATCTGAATAGCACACCTCCTTGGTTTAACTTATGCCACTGTAAATACCAAACCATTCAAATGAACAACTCCTTGAGGCACAAAAGACCCACACACATGAAAATGGCATCGTTTAGCAGTCTATCATTTATAAACTTCAATAGTCAGCAGGGTTCATCAGATTGTATTTTGGGAACACACATTGCTTTGCTTTCTTATAAACTTAATTTTATTCTGAGGAACAGTGATGATAAAGAACTCATCCTTTATCAAACAGTTTGGTTTAAAAAGTTGCTTAGCAGTAGGACAAAACAAAACAAAGAAGCAATTAGCTTTATATTTAGTGATCTATCTATATGCATTTGGAGCACATTTCTGGAATAATTCAAAAGGGCCAATCCATTCTATGCCTCCTGCTGCTAAATGAATGTGGGAGTCAAGCTGCTATTTTCACAGTGTAAGACATTTATTGTTGATTAAAAAAAATCTCCCACTTATACATAATCAGTATCTGGCAAATGACGCTGTAGAATTTTAGCTTCTTAAGTATAAAGTGGAAAAATCTTTTTAAAAATTGGGTCTTATGCTATCAAAATTAAAAATTAGCCAACCACAGATCAAAGCATTTAAGCACATTTATTTTCCTCAAACTGATCTGTTCTTTACTGAGTATGGATCTTTGGGTTAGCCAGACTGATCCTTATTTCTTACCCCTCCTCATTTGAACTGTGCAACACTTTGATCATTCACTCAATACAGGACTTTTCAGCTCTGTGCCTGGCTCATTCACAGCTATTAGTGTTAATGCAACTGAACATTATCTGATGCTTTACCAAATTTCTCTCCCACCCCCACAAAAAAAGTATATAAAATCAGTAACTAGCTAAATTGAGGGTATGGTAGATTTCAGCCTATAAATTATTATATCCACCTTAGTTATTTCTGCTTCCTAAAAGTTTATACAAAACCAGTCTGCTCCTTAGTAGGAGGGGGTACTCTAATCTGTTTCTTCTACTTATATGAAATGTGAACACATTTATAATTAGAATGCTTCAGGCCTCTAAGAGTGTGATCCTTGAACCAAAATGGTGTCTGGGCACAGACTATGAAAGACCAGTTGAGACCTTGTCACCAACAGCACTTAAGAACTATTTTTTCATAGGCTGACAGAGCTCAGAAGGAAAGGATAGGAGGTATAGGAAGGCTAAATAAATTGATTTCCTGATGATAGCTTACTATCACCCAGTATATCATAAAGCATGATAAGAATGTGTTCACCTTCTTTAAGATGCCCAAGATGGTGCTGGGGGATGGTTGGGATGTACACTAGGGTTGCAGACATGCCCCCTACAACATGGGTGCCAGCACAATCAATGAGAAGCTTTTTTCATAAGTACGGAGGCTACTTGCCATGAAAAGTGGAAAAACACTAGGAACACCTAAGCTGATGTCTTAACCTGACCTATAAATGGAAGGTAGGCATTATACCAGGATAATTTAGGTACTTTTCCAACCCACTTATTCTCAAAAACTCAATGGAGAAGAAGTTTTAAAAATGGAGAGGTGGATGTATGTTAAAATTTTGTGCGATCATTTTTCCCATATCGCTTTCTGAAAATAAATCTGGAAGTAGGTATCTAAAACTTTGATCAGAACTGTTTTAGATATTCATTTTGTAGGTGTTAGGATATTCATAAGTCATTCACAAACATAAGTCTAAAACAGAGTTTCTTAACTCTAATAACATTACTAACAGTTGGGCCAGGTAAGTCTTTATTGTGGAAGATTATCCTGCTCATTATGGGGTGTTTAGCAGCATCTTTGGCCTCTGTCCAGTAGATGCTGGTAAAACACACACACACACACACACACACACACACACACACAGTTATGACAACCAAAAATGTCTCTATACATTGCCAAATATCTTCTGGGGGCAAAATAAGCTCCAGTTGAGAATCACCATTTTAAGTCAGTGATTCTCAAAATTGTTTAGAGAGTGAAGACCAAGAGACAATGATGTTTTAGAGAACACCATGAGATTTTATCATCTTTAAAATGCTGTCGTTCTAATTATGAATGATTTTCCTCACAGAAAATTGCTTCGTAATATATAGACTACAGAAAAGTATAACCTCCACTATACATGCCTAGGGTAAAAACAGTCAAATTAAGCATGATTAAGTTTTCTTGTATACCTTTTTAATTTTAATTTTAGTAAATGACAAAAATTTACAGAAAACTTAAACTTGAGAATTATTCTTCCTACATCCGAGGAAAGGCAAAGTTCAGTTTAGATATAGAATTTCATGCTTTAAAAAAATTTTTTTTAACGTTTATTTATTTTGAGAGAAGGGGAGAGACAGAGCATGAGCAGGGGAAGGACAGAGAGAGAGGGAGACACAGAATCTGAAGCGGACTCCAGGTTCTGAACTGTCAGCACAGAGCCTGATACAGGGCTTGAACCCATGAACGAGATCATGACCTGAGCTGAAATCCAATGCTCAACTGACTGAGCCACCCAGCACCCCTAGAATTTCATGCTTTTAGGTAGTTATAAGTTTCCCAAACTTTGGCCCTTGACAAACTGTGATTTGTGCCAGAACCACATGCTATTATTACTTCTTGCTTGTTTTCTTTAATAGGAGCACGTGATGGGGCTAGGGTGAAGGGATAGCATTTAGAAACAGAAAATATCTTAGCTCTCCAAGGAGGTTTCCTGCTTCCCTGAGGCTCATAAAAGTAACTATTGCTAAAGGTCACAGAAGCACAAATGCAAACCCAAAGACTGTGCCCTTTTTATTACACAGGGTTCATGACTGTCCAGCTCCAGGAAGATCTGTGTGTGTTCTGCCGCTTCCCCTTAACTACCTGTAGCAGACATTTGCCAGTCAGTCAAGGCTTCATTTCCCATTGGGCTCAGCCCACTCAAGAATCCTTTTCATTCCCAGTCCTCTAGGAAACCACTATCTAAGTCCATTCTCTTCATTTTCTAATGGGAAAACTGAGACCCAGATAAAGTTAATCTGCTCCAAGTCTTTCAGAGTCCAGGCCAGAGCTCTGACAGTCTGCTTGCTAAATTTTCTTCCTACCAAATTGCTCTGCTTCCCAGGAAAAGATAGAACAAACACTCAGCCCTTTCTTACTTACCTGCCCCTCCTCCCTAAGTGAACACTTTTCCCCACTAAAGGAAGCATCCTCATGGCATCCAGACAGCCTGCAATACACCCACCACTCCAGCGAGCTCCTGAGAGCTTCCTTCAGTGGAAGACTCACACGCTTTTCCACAAACCTAAATGTGCTAGTTCTATGTGTGATTTTATTACTCATTATAATAAACTATTAACTGTAAGTGTAAAAGCAAAATGACTTCTTCTGAAATTATAAAAATTAAACTAAATGCATTGTAAAAACTAAGAAGCAAGTATCCAAAGACTGCTATTGAATTAAGTATAGATGAGACCACTGTAATACTGGGAGGCAGATCATAATAGTCCAGAAGGTTCTGCATCCTGATTGTTTCCATGTTGGCTTTAAGTTTTCCATTTTAAAGAAACCCAAAATGGAAATTGTAGGCTTTGCAGTTCATGAATGGCGAATGCAAGAAAGATCCCCCAGTGAACTCATATTCAAAAGAAACTCTTAGCCCTACATCAAAAAAATTGGTGAATAAACACGTATATATATTATACTACATGTATACACATACACACACATAAACACACACATGCCCTTAGGGTACATGTGTGTCACTTTAATTATTGTTCCTTTTCATTATTAACACTATTACTCCCAACTGAATCACATAATAATGACAAAGCAATGTATATGAATGCATTTGCGTACCTGTGCATACAAAGTGTCATTGAACTCACAACAGCCAAGGACCTGGAAAGCTCTTTCCCAAAAAGGCTAGAAGCTATTTTTCAAAAAACCATCTTAAATGAGATAAAGTGGAAATAATATTGGACCAGGAATTAAGAATCCTGTCCAGGTTTTCATTTTGAGATTTACTTAGTGAGCTTATCAAATCACCACTCTTCTCCATACTTTTGGTACCTGCACTGTAAGCTAGCAAAACAAAGCTTTCCTTGGCCAAGAGTTTTTGTATCAAATGAGAATGCATGTAAAAGGGCCTTGAAAGATTTAAAGTACTGCATAGCACTGTTCCTAGCTTATTTAAAAATGGTGAGCACATATGTAGATGAAGACATTATCAGCAGGCTTTACAGGAGGACTGAGGCAGAGGAAGATTCTTTGAGGGAATAAAGCTTCTTTAAGAAAAAGTCTGACTGTTTGAAACAGAACAGGGAAAATTACAAGTAATTCAGCTGCAGCATTTAGTCTGTTAAAGATGAGAAATATCTCCTGAGAGCTAGCATTTTCCTTCCAGGTTTTCATATTGAGATAATGCATGTATAAAGACAATTCTGATGTGCCTGACCCACCCCATGAGCTCCTGTACTCCCGCCTTGCCTTGCTCTCAGAAACCATCATTCTCTTATGCTACCTTGCCTCTAGTTCTTGTTGGTAAATATATGGGTCTGATGTATGCTTGGGTGAATTAGTCCAGAATTTGTGCTGAGAGGATTATTAGTGACTGCACCGCTGCTGTCTCTCCACCACTATTTTCCTATTCCCTGTGAAGAGCTATTGCTTCCTGTGTCTATCTACCTTGACCTCTTCTTGACCTGATAGCATGCCAGCCTCTTAAGAGGCATGAGCAATTGTGACAGAGACTAGACTGAGTAATGGGGTGACAGCATCTTCCATTAGAGCTGTACTCACTATGAATGCGTCTGTAATCCATAAGAGGGCTGGAGGAAAAGCACAATGAAAACCTTTCAAGACTGATTCAATTAAGAGCCTCCCAGGAGAGACTGAGCACCAACAATGGAAAATTCAATATTGAGCTCATAGAAAGACACTTCATCTCATAAATGTCCTTTTTTTCTTTGACGTATAAGGAAAAAATTCTGCAGCAACCCTTAGACAAATGTGGCATTTGGTTTTTGAAAAAGCTCTACCACTTTCAAAATCTTTAATACCAATATTCGTAGGAAATTCATTAGGGGAGATGTGAGATTATAAAATGAATGGTTGCAGTGTCTAAAGCCAATTGTTTGGATGTGCGGTTGAAATCCAACATGAAATTATCTGTGTCTATAACCCTAGGCAAGGTTGAAAAAGAAAAACAACTGTCAGCCTTGATATGGCAATGTGGGTGCCAGTAACTTTGTTCTTTACCTTATATGTGAAAAAAGGAATAAAATGTGCAACCTCTTTCAGAAACCAAATTCAGTATTCAGCAACATTCGAGGAACAAGCTGTTTTTCTCTGCCCTAAAAGTAGATGGTAATAGTTTATCAGCATGTGTGTGTATGGTTTATAAAGTGCTTTTGAGCTGTTTATAGGAAAATGCTCAATAAGATCCATTTTTGCAGCAGGAGCCAAATAGCCTCAACAGGTAAATGTGAATTATTGTTTATGTCTTTAGGTGTAATAATGGCATCATGGTTGGGTTTTTAGAAGAGTTTGAAATAATTATAGAGTAAATGATGTGATGTCTGAGATAAGTTTCAAAAGAACCCATGCTAGACAGGGGCAAGGTGGGAGGGAGATAGAGGTGAAAGCACATTGACCATGAGTTGATCATTGGTGTAGCTGCTGATGAGCGTGTATAGGTGGCAGTATCTTTTGTACTATTGTATTTTTCCTAATGTATCTATTTGAAGCTTACAGTTAAATGGAGCTTCAATTAAAAAACAAAATATGAAATTTAGTACTACTTTATTTACAGGATGAGATATGCAGTTTTGAATTGTTTGACTTAAGCTAGGATTCCCTATGTGACAAAGGAAGTTGAGTATGAAATCCAGTGTTGCTTCCTGCTAAGTCATTTGCACAGGGCTCATTACATCTGACCAACAAGAAGAGGCATGAATCAGCTTTGCTCTGAGATGCAATATTGACAGATGGTGTGAAAAATTTAAATGGCAGATGGTGATTATTAAACAATAAACAATGGCAATTTATCAGGAACCAAACAGAAAATAGCTACTTTTTGTTCCTGGTGATGCATCTAACTTGTCCTTTGTTATGCAATCGGTATTTTAACACCCTGGCAGGTGTGCTCTGCTAAGACTGTGGAAGTTTAGAAGTACAGCAAGTTTTAAACTGTAGCCCAGTGTTAACTATCGTTCCCCAGAATAGAACTTGAATGTATTAAATTAAACAGTCCATTGAGGGACAGACTTTGCAGTAAACATAGAACAGAACATTTTAACTTAGTATTTGCATCTCAGATCTTTTAATAGGTTATGGGTCAAAAAAAGTTTCAGAAGCATAAATTATCAAAAACTTACCTAGGCTCAGGGCTGACCATGAGGATTATAAAAATGCATATGAGGGGCACCTGGGTGGCTCAGTTGGTTGAGCTTCCAGCTCTTCATTTACGTTCCGGTCATAATTTCACAGTTCATGAGATCGAGCCCCACTTTGGACTCTGTGCTGACAGCGTGGAGCCTGCTTGGGATTTTCTCTCTACCTCCTCTCTCTGCCCCTGCCTGCTTATGTTTTTGTCTCAAAATAAATAAATATTTAAAAAAAACTTTAGGGGCACCTGGTGCCTCAGTCGGTTAAGCGTCTGACTTTGGCTCAGGTCATGATCCCACGGTTTGTGGGTTTGAGCCCCACGTCGGGCTCTGTGCTGACTGCCAGCTCAGAGCCTGGAGACTGCTTCAGATTCTGTATCTCCCTCTCTCTCTCTGACCCTCCTTCTGCTCACCTTGTCTCTCTGTCTCTCTCAGAAATAAATAAAAACATTAAAAGAAATTTTTAACTGCATGTGATACCCCTGCACAAGGAGTGTGCATTCAGTTCTGGAAGATATTGGACAACTAGATGAAACCTACAGCGAGCAGCTGGAAATAGTCAACAGAGGTACAGAGTTGTGCTGTGGGGGCTCAGTAGAAGTTTTGATTAAGGATGCAAGGATAGTTTTACTGAGGAAGTGATATTTGAGCTGGGCCTTAGGGAATAAATGGGAGGAAGGACAGGCCTCGTTCTTTTGCTCAAAAGCAGAGAGGGAAGCAAAACAGAGCAAAGAACACAATATGAAATGGAATAGAATGTTACACAGTAATATGTTTGGTCATACAGTAAAAATGGAGTATATTTTCCTAAATTTACATGCATGCAACAAGATGAGCTCACCATTAAAGGCACGTAAAGTAAGAACTGAGAATGTCCAAGGGTCCAGAAGATTTATGTCCTCTAACTCAAGCAGGTTGAGAAAGTGCCAGATGGATTCTCCTACTTTGTTTAAATTATTTTTTCTTTTGCTCTCACTTTTTATGCTATTATTTAATTTTAATTTTTCTAACCATAGATAGTTGAATCCTTAGTTTTATAGTGTATAATACAACTGTCTCCACTGTCTTGCAAGATATAAAGAAATGGGCAGGAATGTGAGAGAAGAGATGAAATTGAAAGACCCAGCATTTAGAGGGATCTCTAGGTCCAGTTAGGACCTAGTTCTGAAAAGTTCAATTTGGCAAAAAAAAAAAAAAGAAAGAAAAAAGAATGAGGGAAAGATTAGCCTTGTGTCCTTTTCTGGGATTTATACATATTTGTTGCCTACTGAGGGAAAAATCCCATGGACTTTCAATCATATACACATTGTTAAAACCACACAAAGTTGGTTCACACAGGTACAAATAAATATGGATCAAGCACAATTTGAAGGAAGAAATGGAAAGGAATTGGCTTTACTTTCTTAATTTTTCCTAGATAGCTTGAAATTTCTACATGATACATATTACCTTCAGATTTAGAAAATACTAAAGCCATTCTAATTATGGAAAAATTCTTAAATATTTGCACACTTACTATGTGCCAAATACTCTGCTAGACAATTGAGACCAATAATGAAAAGGCAGCTATTTCAGTCCCTGCCCTTATCAAGCTTTCAATGTGGGGAGGCAAACACCAATCACAGCAGTCACATTGGTATTATGAAGACATATGGGCTACTGTGAGGATCTAACCTATTCTGAGGGTCACAGATTGAGTCCCCAAGACATAAATTTGAAGCTGCCATCTGAGGAATGAGTCTGGGTCAGTTTAGCCACTTGGGGCCCATGACCTACTTGGGAATCGAGAAAGTGTTTCGAAATTGCTTGCAGTAATAGTTTCCGTTCTTTAAATATAAATCTTCGGGGTTATCTGGATGACCACCTCCTGACCAAATACTGCCACATGATTTCATCGCTCACGTTGTCTTTTTGTTTGTGGTCATCTTGCAATGCAGTCTGACTAGGGAGCGAGTTAGAAGCTTGTTACAGCAACTGCCGAGTCAGGTGCTGATGGCGGTTGTGCATAGAATGGGGAGCAGCAGTGGTAGACAGAAGCGGATGGATCCCAGTGGAATTTAGGAGACAGAGCAAGCATGTAGGCACATTAGTTTTTGAGGGATGGATAAGGGGTTGGAAGTGTGATAACAAAAAGGTGATACCACAGGTTTGACTTAGGCAACCCAAGGAGAGCTGAAGCCATTAACTGAAGTAAGGAGATCGTGGTTAGCAGAACTGGCTCTGCACAAACGCCGTGTGTGTTCAGGGGCACCTGGGTGCCTCAGTAGGTTGAGTGTCTGACTTTGGCTCAGGTCATATCTCATAGTTCGTAGTTTCGAGCCCTGGGTCAGGCTCTGTGTTGATAGCTCAGAGCCTAGAGCCTGCTTCAGATTCTGTCTCTCTCTCTCTCTTTCTGTCCCTTCCCTGCTTATGCTCTGTCTCTCTCTGTCTCTTAAAAAACAAACAAACGTTAAAAAAATTAAAACAAAAAACAAACCCTATGTATGTTCAAATCCTGGCTGTGTCACTCTGTCTCAATGACTGGCTGAATAACCTACTCACTGTTTAACCTCATCTGCAAGAATTGGAGATAAATTTAATATCTCTGGAGATGTGACAGTTAATAATAGACATAGTGGTGGTAGTGGTATCATTTATAATAGGAATAGGTTTGAGAGGAAAAGTACGAATCATGTTTTGGAAGCATCTCATAAATATCCAAGGGGAGGCACCAAACAGGTAGTTATATATATATGGGTAGAAGCACTTCAAAACAAAACAAGACAAACCTAGCTTGAAGACCAAAGTGGAGAATCATAAGCATGATTTTGACTATGTGCTCATTTGTTTCACGAGGGCAAGGTGTTAAGGAAACCAAAGTTTAAATAGAAATAAGGAAAATTGTGATTTCAGGACCTCAGCCCCCATCTCAGGCAGGCACACGTTAAAGGGATGTCCCCATCTGAATCCAAAGGCCTTGAACATGACTGTGCCCCAGGGAGCCCCAGCAGGAGTATTCTGAGCATTGGCTCCTTGGTGCAGGTGTATGTAAATAACCTAAAAGTTTCAACGTTAAACAGTTGGCATCTGAAAATGTCAGCTTCGCATGGTATTTATTTCAAAGAATGAACACATTCTTGACAGTTCCATAGTTTTGTTGAAGGCCTAACTTCAGTCAGAGGTTTAAGGAAAAAAAAATTGAGCTTTGACTTGACTGTCATTTGTCTTACTCTGCAGGGGGAAAAACAAATCACAGTGGATAATGCTAAAAACGCATAGCATTAGCATTTCATTGCCATCGCACTTTGCTTCAGTTCTGCATCTTAGGGTATTCACTTGAAACAGCTTCCAAAGTCACTTTGTATTAGCCTCAATGTGAGGTTTCATTCCCTTTATTGCCCAACATTCTAATAATTTTATTTTCAAGGGCCTAATGTTCTCATTCTTTTCTCTGTTGCGTATCTAATGCTTTTGCAAAAACTAAAGTCTTAGCAGTAAACAGGCCAAAAACAATTATCAAGGCACAATGCATTAAAAAGTTATGCCTGTGGGTATAAATATGGCAAGGCAAGTGTGAGGAGCAGCCCAGTTTTGTCTGTGCTTGTACATCATTGTATCCAGCAGGGATGCTCTGGGCTGCTGAAGTGGGGGCCGTGTCTGCTGCCAGTTGTCCTGGAATGGGAACGGATCAGGCACCCACCCTTTATCAGCACCCAGTATCCTATAGAATTCACAAGTGCCTTGGCAGATCCAAAGCAGGTGAAATGCACACAGTCATCACATACTTAGAGCTCATACTTTGAAGTAGGAGACAATGAGATCTTAGGAAAATATGAAAAAATGAGACACACATCACAGGACAAATCCTGGGAAGAGACCAGGCACAGGACATGGCTAATGCCAGCGCCCAGAGGTGGGAATAGCCACGGGCTATTTCCGGAACAGAGAGAAGCTTGATGGACATGAGGAAGAGGAGTAAGAGTTGAGGTTGGAGAGGTAAGAGAGGTACAGATCAGGGACTTTTGTGGGCCTTGGCAGGTGTTTGGGATTTTATTCTAATTGCAGTGGGTGGTGATTCCAATAAGTATGAGTGTCCCTGCAGCCTCTTAGCATCACTGCTACAGAGCAGTAGGACAGCTCCTTGCTGCCTTTGACACCCGCCTCCTCAGGATGGGTGCTGATTTGGGACTTCGGTTGCCTTTCCAGGTGGACTGTTTTCCCTTGTTCATATCTTAGGTGAGGAGGGCATAGTTCCCCCCAGGGTCTCACACTATTAGGGCCAGTTCTGACCTTCCCAGCAAGAGAAGTAGGGTAATGAAATGGCAGCCCTATGTCCACATTTGTACTTGCCATTCTGACGGGAGGGCAGCTCCAGGAAGGTGAAGAGACAGTATATTGCTAGCTGGAGACTTGTAAGAGTGGCTTCTCCAAAATCAACATGAAAATCTCCCTTTATCCATTCTCTTCTGGTGTTTGAAACATACTAACCCTAGCGATATATCCTGAGCAACTTGATAATATTGACTGAATCGAAAGGGGAATATTTTTATTAACTAAAAATCTGTAGTGAACCTGTTCTCTTTAGCAATGTGGATGTTGGGTGATTCAAGTCATCATACTTGGGTGAAGAATCACAAATAGGCACCAAGGACACTCCATGCCCGATGCCTAACAAGCTGATGAAGTATATGCTTAGGACACAAGCAGTGTGGGCCATAAACATTTTTTAAAAATATTTTTGTTCAGCAATAATTAACCGGTTCCCAAAGCCAAAAGAAAGAAAAAGAATTTTTGGGAATTTTCTTACATCGTTTTGTAATTGGGAATCATTTTTGATATGAATTACAATGAGCAGGAATAAAGGCATATTAACTTCTCTGGCTTTGGGCTTCATCTATCCCTGTGGACCCTCTCCCTGTCTGCATCGGGGTTTGATTATTGTCTGAATGACTGTACAAACTCATGTTCTCTTCAAAGGACAACTCCTACAAAATCCTAGAGGGTTAAAAATAAGCTTTGAGAGGTAAGCAAGGAGCTCCAAAGAGTGAAGTCCTCAGGGATCTCTGAGTTAGAGCAGTTTGAAACCTCAAAATTTGGAATTCTTATGCTCAAGACTCTATTGTCCTCATTAAAGTAGGGGAGGAGAACAAAATTTATAACATTTCATGCAGAGCTTGGTAAATATCTTCTTTTTTTTAAAGTTTTTTTCATTTATTTTGAGAGCTAGAGAGAGATGCAAGAGGGACAGAGAGAGAGGGAGAGAGGGAATTCCAAGCAGGATCCAAATGGTCAGCAAAGAGCCTGATGGGCTCATGGGCTTGAACCCATGAATCATAAGATTATGACCTGAGCCGAAACCAAGAGTCGACGTTTAACTGACCGAGCTACCCAGGTGCCCCAGAGCCTGGTAAATATCATTCAGCCCCCACATAATCATAAATGACCTGTAATCTGTTAATCTGCAATCTGTTGACAGCAGAAATAGATCAGTAAAAATGTTATTCAGAATTGTTTATAAATTTTTTGGGGGGCGCCTGGGTGGCTTAGTCGGTTAAGCGTCCGACTTTCGCTTAGGTCATGATCTCACTGTTCATGGCTCGAGCCCCGCGTCGGGCTCTGTGCTGACTGCCAGCTCGGAGCCTGGAGCCTGTTTCAGTCTGTGACTCCTTCTCTCTCTGAACCTTCCCTGCTCACGCTGTCTCTCTCTCTCTCTCTCCTAGAAATAAATAAAACATTAAAAATAAATAAATAAATAAATAAATTTTTTTTAAATGAGTACAAAAGGGAATTAGAACAAAAGAGAAAAAACCCTACTGAATTAGTTCCCAAACTTGCCTGTACATTGAAATCATCCAGGAACCTATTAAAAATTCTGTCATCCAGGCTGTACCCCAGAGCACTGAACTTAGACTCTGGAGGCTGGTTATGGCGAGCTGATTATGAATTCATGTTCAGGGAATTCCGGTGAGCAGCCAGACTGGGAATGGCCGGCTTACAGACCAGGCTCCTTGAAGCACACAGCACAAAGTAGGAGGTGGAGAAAAACCAGCTTTCTGAATTCTGCAGATTAAGGCAGATTAGTTTTACCTTGAAAAACATCATCCCAGTTAAAAGTTGATTTTGAGCATTCTCAATCAATATTATCTATTATCCAAACTCTGGAATATACATAGTTAAGAAATCACATGCATGTTTATCTGCTAACCAAAAATATTTGTTTTAAAAAAATGGTATTTGTAGAGCACTTGTTATATGCTTCATCCCAGAAGCACTCTGCCTTGGACATTTCTAGCAGTGTGCTAGGGCCTTGCTAATGGTGTTCTGCCTTGGCAGTGAAGATTTGGCTTGGCCTCTTCCTCCTCTGACACTGTTTTTGAATTTGAAAGGGTAAAGATTTTCTTTTGTTTTCCCTAAATATTTTTTTTTACTTATTGTGAGTGAATGAGTGAGTGAGCAAGAGAGAGAAAGAGAGAGAGGGAAAGACAATGAGCATGAGCATGAGGGAGGGGCAGAGAGAGAGGGAGAGAGAACCCCAAGCAGTCTCTGAGCAGTCAGTGCAGAGCCCACTATGGGGCTTGATCCCACACATGAGATCATGACCTGTGCCAACCAACTGTATAAGATTTTCTTATACAATCACCTTGAAAAAGACTTTTAAATGTTTTCTCTAAGAATAATACATACATTTGTAAAATACAGAAAATTTTATTTTCCGTCCCTGGAATCAGAAGTAGCCAATATGAATACTTTGGAATATTTTCTTTTAACCTCCTATTATACATGTGTGTATAAAATATATATAGAGAGACATATATATATAAAAATTAGGGATCATACACCATATAATTTTAATAATTTTTTTCACTTTTCATTACACTATGAGGATTTTCCCATGTCATGAAATAGAAGACATGATTTTAATGTGTAGATAATATCCTACCATATAGGTATCCATTTTTAACCATTTATTTGGGATTTTTTTTGCCATTATAAACAGTATTGCAGGGGCATCTTGGTGGCTCAGTCAGTTGAGCATCTGACTCTTGATTTCAGCTCAGATCATGATCCCAGAGTCATGGGATCAATCCCCACATTGGGCTCGGCACTGAGCATGGAGCCTGCTTAAAATTCTCTCTCTCTGCCCCTCTGCCCCACTAGCACATACTCTCTCTCTCTCTCTCTCTCTAAAATAAAATTTTAAAAAATTTAAGAAAAAAAGGTAAAGATAGATAACTAAATTTATGAGGATAAAAATCATTTTAAAATATTTTTTAATGTTTCTTTATTTTTGAGAGAGAGCAAGCAGGGAAAGGGTAGAGAGAGGGGAAACAGGATTCGAAGTGGGCTCTGCACTGACAGCAGCAAGCCTGATGTGGGGCTTGAACCCACGAACCAAGAGATCATGACCTCAGCCAAAGTTGGATGCTCAACCAACTGAGCTACTCAAGTGCCCCATCATTTAAAAATATTCTTTAAATGTATAGCCATATTTTCTAGAAATATTTCACCAGTTTACATCTGGCCACATATAAGTGTTGCTTTACTTTATGTTTAATAACACAGTGGTTTGTGTTCTTTTTTTATACACATATGATGATTTGATATTTTAAATGTTACCTCTTTTAATAAATTGGTTAGGTTGAATGTGTTTGAATCCATAGAAAATCTGAAAAAATACAATGAATGCTCATATACTCCTCACCTGCATTTGTCAGTATTGCATTTCTCTTGCATTTGCCAAATCATCTGAAATTGGGCTGCAGACATCATTACACATCAACGCCTAAGACTTAGCATCCAGAGCTCTTGTTTTAATTGTGTGTGTATTGGATTATAAGCACAGTGGAACATTCTACCTATGTTTTCATGAACCATTTGTATTTTTATTTCTTTTGTGAACTGTGTTCATATCCTTTGCCCACTTTTCGTTTGAGCTGTGATGCTTGTCTCATCAGCATCTGTGATGTATGTGAATGACATCTGCTTCAGATGCTGCCCAAATGCCACTTACACCTCCTGACAGGGTGCTAGGCCCTGCACACCCAGGTAGCCAGTGTTGTGGAAAAACCATCCTCCGTGACTTAAGGTATGGCCTTGGCTATTGCTGTTTCTGTCTGTGAGAGTAGAAGCCTTATATTCAGCTTGTGACTGTATGCACTCTATTCTTTAAAAAAAAAAAAAAAAAAAAAAAAAAACACCTTTATTTATTTTTAAAGTGTATTTAATTTGAGAGAGAGAGCGAGAGAAAACCTGATGTAGGGCTCGAACTCACAAACCCTGAGATCATGACCTGAGGCAAAACCAAGAGTTGGATATGTAACCCATTGAGCCACCCAGGCACCCCTGTAAGCACTCTATTTTTGATCAGGGACTATAGAAAGAGGCAATTGAGGTTAAATGGATAAGTACAACTAAATACTATAACTAGTGAGAGCAGATAGAGTGTGTTGTCCTTTCAGTGAATTTTTTTTTTTTTTTTTGCTTTTTATAGGAACCACACCCCTCCCCTGCCCCAGACACTCTGTATGCTGTCTTTTAAGTATTAAAAGATGAGTTTTACCAGATAAAACGACTGACCCTAGGATCCCTACTTTGATGTGTTTGCAGTAGGGATTTCTGTAACAACTCTGCTCCCCAGCTCCTGAGCCTGCACGCCTTCCCTGAGAGACGCCCCTGGAGTCAGGCCAGGAGGGCTCTGGTTTGCCTTCCCTCTCTCCCAGGCAAAGGGTTTGTGTTTCTTTCTTCCTCAGTGGATTGTTCAAATATGCACTTGCTCTGAGTTTGCCAGCCAATAAGTCACAGCAGGCAAATCCCCATCCTGGAAATTACAGGTGGAAGGAGCTTTCAAGTTTCAGGCCCTAGGCTCGGCAAGGGCACTTCCCTCTCCCAAGTTCGAAGGCATGATTATTTATCTTGTGGCTCTCTTTTTATTAGTGTAACATTTAATCCCAGAAGTGGGTGGTATTAAATGTCAGGCTGAGTTTGGGTAAGGCCTGTGGCCTTCATTCAAGACACAGACATGGGTCATGCCTCAGGGAAGCAGATCTCCAGTCTCCTCCTCTCTCCCCTCCTTTCCCCAGCAGTCCATTCTCCCCCTTTTTTCCCCCTTCTCTCCCTTTCTCCATTCCCTTCTCCATTTTTCCCTCCCCCTCAAGACAAGCTCATGTGGGTATTGTACCCCTGGTTTCCAGAAGCTCTCGCCTGTATCTTGCCAAGCACATTTTTTTCACAAAACCATGAAATAATAAAGTAACAGAAGGTGAGTGCAGAGGCCAGGCACATTTCACAGTTCTTAGGCCAGTTACCAAGCTTGAAATTTCAGGAACTCAGACAGCAGCTCCAAACGTGCCAACAAACCCACATGGCGGGGACAGAATTGATCAGATATGCTAATGACGTGTGTTTAAGTTGGCCTCTCAACTCTCTCAGAATCCCCCACTCATGACCACGAATGAGCCCACAGAGCTGCTTCCTCTCTTCAGAGGTAATCAGAGCATCTGTGTTTGGGGCAAGCATTGTGGATAGCCCACCCCAGATGGCCAGCAACTCTGCCGTGGCTGGGGTACCCCGCTTTTCCCTGGCCTCACTCCTCCTCAGTACTCCCTGAGTGCACTCCTTCCCCCACTCACATACAGGATGCCAGCCTGAGGGGTCAGGGGGTAGCAGCGGGAGCCGCCACGGACAAGTACTGCCCATTCCTATCTTCTCATCCAGAGCAGGAAGCTGGGGCTCTGAGGAGAACTGCATCTGGCCAAGCAAGGCTGCCCAACTGTGCTCTGAGACTTAGTGCAGGGGGCTCTTGGGAAATCCGTGTGGCTCTGTGAAAATCTGTGCACTCTTTGCCCCAGTTAAGACCTTTGGTGGCTTTTGTTAGCACTTAGCTCTCTATTATCATTCTCATGTGGTTTCCTCAAAAGTTTAACTTAAACTCAATTTATTCATGTGATTATATACATATTATAGTTAAATATTCATTAGTAGAAATTTTATGGGATATGAAAAATCCCAGCCCCGTAGTTCTGAGGTAACTACTGTTCATAATCTGATGTATTTATGTCTGACATTTCATGGGCTTGAAATTACATCTTATTCTTGACCAAAATGGGATCATTCTGCACACAGTGTGTTACAGCTTTGCTTTTCTCCTTTAGCATTATGTTATAAGCATTTTTCTATTTCATTAAATGTTCTTCTGTTACATAATTTTATTGGCTGCTGAGTTATTTCATTTTATTAAAAGGTCATTGTTTATGAGTGCCCTATTTTGGGACATTATTTAGTAGTATGCTGTTATAAATAGTATTTGAGTGCACATCCTTATGGCTAAATCTTTTCACAAATCCCTGATTACTTCCTTAGGGCAAATGTTTGAACATAGAATCACAGGCTTATTGGATGTGCCCATTTTGATACATATTGTAACATTACCCACAAAATGCAGTTTGCCAATTTATATTCCGACCGCTGCTCCCCAACTAGATTAGGAGTTCTGTAAGGCACACTAATATGGATCCCCCACAGTGGGGGCTGTGTTGGACAAACAGTACAAACTTAATTAAAGATAAAACAAATTCCATTTAACTTTCTTGGTTACCAAACAATTAGCCAAGCTTCCCTTGCTATCTTTGCTTGTCTCCATATTATACAAAAGATAGGTGTGTGTCACTCAGCTAAATATCGATGATAGCAGTGACCCTGATCAAAAACCCTATTACCTCAAAGCTGATACTAGTGGCCAATACACCATGTGAAGTTACAGCAATAAGTATCAGGTGAAAAGAACCTGGAGGCTTTAAGATGGACAGGAAACTTATTATTTTCCAGGATACTAACAATCCATTGTTAAAAGTGAATTGACTACCTTCCTAAAGAGAAAAGAACTGAGGATGTGGCTTAGGATGTGGTCTGGCACCACCCGGGTACTATACCAGAACACAGAGCACTACTGGTTGATGGGGTATAAACTCTCATTATGTGAGCCAGTGCTATTTCAATAAATAAATCAGGGCTTTGTTCTCACATGAAACATCTCATTCTTCCTCTTCTTCCTTCTCTGCCTCTGCGCTGTACTATTCTGGAGTATTTGTTTCCATGAGCACTATTTCTGAAGAGCAGCCATATCTCTCACAGATGCTATTCTCTCCCTTCCTCTTGTTTCTGAGACGCTGTGTCCTCTTGCCAAGGTCTCTGTGGTAGCCTCCCTCTCCTGATGGAAACCATTCCAAACACAGTTTTCATGAGATTCTTTCCAAATCAGGGCCTAATCCATCCCCATCCTACCCATCCCCAAATCATCTATGACTTTCCCTTGCTATCCATTGTAAATTCAAATTTCTCTTCCTAGCAAGAAAGACCTTCCACAAAGTCATGCAATCCAACATTCCTTCTCTCACGACTGCATGACAGCTACCCAGTTTTAACTATTCTTGGTTCCTTGTGTACATTCTTTGCTTTTCCAGGCTACCTAAACCTTTGCTCAACATACTCCCTTTGCCTGGAACACCTATTCTATTAAGATACTCTACCTTAACAACCCATGCATATATCTATTCTCCTTCTCTTATGTGTAAGGTCTTTGGGTATAGAGTATTATTCATCTTAAAATTCCCGTCAGGGATACAGTTGCATGGATTGATGACAGAGGACCCAAGGTGTCTTGTTAATTTTGTAAATGTCATTTTTTTTTTTTTGTAGTCAACATGTAGCGGTATATACTGATCATAGGGGGGAAATCTTAAGAATATTGTTTTTGGCAGTGGTATGTGTCCAGCGGCATCAAGTTATACAGTCTGTGCCTCAGGTCTTTCACACAGATATAAAATAAAAGAGAGCAACATCATTAAACCGGTTGTTGGTAGCTCCCAGCGTTGCTGGCTTGGACAGGAATGTGAGCCAGGGGCTGTGCGTATACTTCCAGCGACAAGTCACGCCCAGTCATGTGTGTGTTCCTGACTGCCTGGTGGCACGTAGAAGCAACTGACGGCATGCACCAGCAAGGAACTCAGCACATAGCTGGCAGCTGCAAGAAAGCTTAGCTGAGTGCTTACTAAGGAATTCTGTAGCCATTGTATTCAGATAAAAAATGCCCTGATGCCAACAGCTAGGGCTGCCCCCACTCTTTCAGAGTACCTGGAGCCAGAGTTATGCAGAGGTTTGCTGTCATAAATATGGCAGTTTCTCAAGGCCTTACAGCCTTCGTTGGCCCCTTCCTAAAGATGGGATTTTAAACATTTTGCCTTGCTTTTGACTTTCTTTCTTTTATGTTTATTTATTTGAATGAGAGAGAGAGAGGGGGAGGGACAGAGAATGAGTTGGGGAGGGGCAGAGAAAGATGGAGAGAGAGAATCCCAAGCAGGCTCCACATTATCAGTGCAGAGCTCTGACGCCGGGCTCCATCTCACAAAGTGTGAGATTATGACCTGAGCTGAAATCAAGAATCAGATGCTTAACCAACTCAGCCACCCCACCCAGGTACCCCTCTACTTTCTTTCTTTTCCCCATGTTTCTAGAAGTAAAATGAAACAAAACAAAACCTTTCCTATGTTCTTGGCCTTAGTTGTCCCATTTTAGATTCAGAGAAATGAGTGTCACTCACTTGAGAGGATCACATCAGTGATGTGGGTCTCTTATTCATGGAGAAAATAATCAGAAAACATCAAATTTTAGATAAATCTAAAAACATAAGAATGTGTATCCCTATTTATGTTAGTGTTTAAAGAACATTTAGTAATCATCTTATCTTTTATTTTTAGATGAGGAAACTTTGGTTTGGGGTGGGGGGCGGGGGGAAGACTCGCAACATCACAGCAACTGTAAATGCAAGACTGAGTGTAGAATCCAGGTGTTTACACTTCTGGTTCACACATAACACTCAATACCACCGTTCTTAGATTCCGATGTAAGCTCACTTACCACCCACACTTCCAAGCATGTCCATTCTTTAGAAGTACTACCAGTTAACATGATTTCTATTCTTTTTTTAGCCAGAATGCTATGATTATAAGAGTTTTTGTTCATCAGTTGCCCTGTTATTGTTCAATGCATATGGTTTTATATTTGCTATTTTCCTTTCAAACTCCTGAAGCCTGCAGAAGCAAATTTTTCTTGTCTAAATCTCTGCATTCACTCTTCTAGAGTTTGTTTCTCTCTTTTCTTTCTATATCCCCTTTTGTGGCGGGAGTGGTGGGTGCTTGCTTATTTTCCTTGATTTTCTGCATCTTACAGCTTGGTTCTGTCAGCTCTGGTATACTATAGGGAGGCAATTCTTTAAGACACATTTACTGTATCTCTTGATAAAGAGTACAGTGCAGTGTCCCTCAAGACTGCAGACCTGTGATACATTTTTTCCTTGCAGCATCACTTCCAAAATTTTCTGGAATATTTCTCAAAGATAAAATTAAATACTGAATTCTAGAAACATTTCAATAAAAACAGAAAGAGACAATAAAAGTGCTGGCAACACTTCCAGAGATGAGGTCAGTAGAATCCAGTACAGTGTGACTTCTTACATGTGTAGAAATGCCACACACCAAATCATATCCCCATACACAGAGCTAATAACTAGGAGTGAGGTTTAATACAACCTAGGTAGGAGTCAGAAACTAGACCCTTCTTTCCTCTCTCCTGCAAGCACTGCTTACCCTCCATCTCTACCTACAGGCAAGGGCATGGCTTAGTGTGGGGAGGGATGAGGGGCCAGAGTCAGGACAGGGAGCATCATGCAAGATGAACAAGACACATCATGCAAGTCAGGGTTTTCCAGAGAGTTGGAAAGCCAGGCATCAAACACTGGGGAGATCCTATGAACATGTGGTCTTTCTTCCAGAAAGAAGTAATTATGATCAGAGTCTCAAAGCTAAGAAGACATGGGATATAAGAAGAAGGAAGTCAGTCAGGAAGGAGGAGGAGAGAGGGTCTACTTTTTAGCAGCAAATATTCTTTAGCTTACTTTTTACACCTACCAGTCAGTTGGTACATGCTAGCTAGTGAGTGGGCCTGTTTTTCTTAAGGACCAGAGAACATGTATACACTAGTGAGAATATAGATGTTTTTCTTTGAAAATACATAATTAAGGGGCGCCTGGGTGGCTTAGTCGGTTAAGCGTCTGACTTTCGCTTAGGTCATGATCTCGCGGTTCGTGGGTTCGAGCCCCGCGTCGGGCTCTGTGCTGACTGCCAGCTCAGAGCCTGGAGCCTGTTTCAGTCTGTGACTCCCTCTCTCTCTGACCCTCCCCTGCTCACGCTGTCTCTCTCTCCTGGAAATAAATAAAACATTAAAAAAAAATTTTTTTTAAAATTAAAATTAAAATTAAAAAAAAGAAAAAAAAGAAAATACATAATTAATAGTTGTTCAGTTTGGGGATCTTTTTCTTTTCTAGTAATTTCAGGTTAACCTGTTACCTGACTCATCACTCTAGGAAAACTTGTTAGGGCAGAAAGATCTCACAAACAGGCCTCTAAACAGATGAAGGTAGGGTCAAGAAGTCCCAATACAGAGTTTCTAAGGTAAGGCCAACTCTCTTCAAGCTTCTGCACTGGGTAGAGGTGGATTCCTGAATAATTAAATATGGAAATACTCCTTGAGTCAAGACTGTACTGGAACCTTCTCAAGGGATTTTTAGGAGGCAGATGGGCTGCATTCTTCCTGTCTTGCTAGCCTGCCAGCCCAAACACAATGTCTTCTGAACCTCCCTATTAACTCCTCTTTGCTAAAAGTTTTATGGAGAGTACATATCCTCTGTTGTGATGTAATTTTTAAAAAGAGAAGACCAAGCGATAATCTGTTTAAATTAAAAACAACAAAACTACAATATTGTGACCTTGGATAATTAAATAAGACTTTAAGATCCTGGTCTCCTGGCGAAAAAGTTGGTGTCTTACCTGACCTGCCAATTTTATAGGTTATTATCAATGAGACACAGTCTAATAAATATGAAAACTCTTTGAACAGCTTTCAAAGGGAAGTATTACTATTACTCAGGCTCTCTTAAATAGTTCAGTTGATTCACAGTGATGTATTTTACTAATGCATGCTTACCATTCATCTCCAGAAATGTTCATTTTTTATCTCCCCATAGAAATCCCAGCACATAGGCATGAATATGGGTGCTGCACACCTCATTTCATTTTCTAGGGTATGTGCAGACCACATCACCATGAGCTGCAATCAAGGGAATAACCATGGACCCACCACACTGCAGACTCTTCTGACTTTAAAGCCATTCCCACACAGAAGGTGCTATGTAAATAGCTAATGAGAAAATGCAGATAGCCCCAGCTACCAGCCACTGCCTGGAATGGGAAGCCAAATCGAAGATATTCGCTCCCCAGAAGCAAATAACTATACCAGCCTATGTGCCTGTTGTAAATAGCCACACTGTAAATGACATCTTCCTACAAGACCAGTAGACCTTCCTTCTGCACTTCTTGTCAGAGCCCAGTGGCTCCCCTCAGGAACAAGTTCAGTGGACTCTAGGGATGGTCGGTCTTTTCTACTTTGAGTTAATTGATTAGACTCAGAAACTTTGAAGAAAGGAGAAAGAATCTCACAACCAGAGTTCCACGCTGGTGTGTGTTTGGCCTTTGTTTTCTCTCACTGCTACAAAAAAATATGGCTCAGATCCCCAAGGGAAGGGAAAAGGGAGAAAAGGACAAAGAACTCCTACAGCAAGCTGTGAGATTCTCATGTTCCAAGTTGGCCCAAGAGCATTACCTGTCACTGGCCTTGCTTGGAATGGTCCCTACAGTGGACATAAGCACAAAGCAGCCCTTCAGGGAAAGAGCAGGAAAGGAGAGGTTTCAGAACCTGGTCTTCCAGCCTGACTCTACAATGATGGGGTGATGGTTTTATACTTCTTTTAGGAAACTGGAGAATGATTTCCTGGAATCTCAGACTCTCTTAGATTCTACCTATCCAAGAGGCACAAGCCTGTCTCTCCTACTTTCTCCCACTTTTAGAACAAGGTCTTTGCTTTTATATCGGAAATATTCCATATGCATGACAAGGTATTGGTGAAAGGCATTATATGATGTCCAGTAATTGAGATAATTCTGTGTCAGGATTTAAGGTTTGAATGGGGTGGGCCACAGTGGGAAAACCAGTTAAATAAGCCCAAATGGATCATTTAAGCAAGAAGGGTATAGCTGTCACAAAGCAGGTAATGAACCCAAGGGATAAAAGTCTCAGGAGAGAAGAACAGAGAATGACAGGCCATAGGAAGCACAACTGCTAAAGCACAGGTGTGTTTGTGTACACAGATGTGTTTGTAACATGGCAGTGACTGGCCCTGTGCCAGGGCCAAGGGTGAATGACTAAGGAAAGGTCTGGAGGAGCTGAATAAAGACTGCAGGGATAGTAGACCCAGACCAGTAGACAGGTGGGTTCAAATCCCAGCTGACCCCCACCTACTATATCTGACCTTGGAAAAGTTATTTACTTTCCTTGTGTTTTAGTTCCTTCATCTGTAAAACAGATACTTCAAAAATATTAGGATTAAATGAATCATGTAAACCCTGAGCCCAGTTCCTAGCATATAGTTACTGCTCAATAAATATTAGCTAGTATAAGTATTACTACTATACAGGGATCTCACAGAGATATAGAAAGGACTAAGTAAAACAGTGTGTTTAATATGTTTGGCACAGTGCTCAACACACAGTAATTATTCAATAAAGAATCGTTATAGAGAACCAAGCAAAAGTCTGTTTTAAGGGGCTTCTGGGCACAAAGAGCTAGGCAGAGTGTTGAAAACAAGCATGTCGGAATCAGGATACATTCTGAAGGACACGACCTTAGCTACAGGGGCTCAGGTTGACAGATCAGTAACATAGACAAGTGAACCAGGTAGTGGAGGGGTTGGGAATTCAGGCAGACAGTAATGGAGCACCATGACGACAGTGACTAATTTTGAGAAAAACATCTGCCCCAGCCAGGAAGTCACCACTTACAAGAGTGTAAGTGACCGGTTCCCAAGTCTGGCCAAGCTAGGACCAAAAAATAAAAATAAATGATTGACCCCACAGTCTTTTATTCAGACAGGAATATGGCAGAATGGGTATGTCCATTGCTAAATAAAAGATGGTCCATCCATGTTCAAGTTGAGCTTCCTGTTAGAGAAATTACTTCTCTGTCTACTACAAACTTCATGAATCTATTATTAAAAATAATTAGGTACCCATGCTAACAAGCTACCCAAAGCTTTCCTCCTAATCAACTTGCCAACAGACTACAGCATTTTGGAAAAATCTGAGCTGCTGGTGGGACTATCTTGTTAAAAGAAAATTACAAGTGTTGTTTTAAGCCTTTTGCAGCCTTGACGAAGCAACACTTGAGCGAGATCATTGTTTAGGTCTCAAGCTTTTATTACCTTAGGAGAACCAGGAAAAAGAGCATTGCATATCACAGTGAATTAATGGTCAGACTCTTCTTTTTCAGGTATTAAGTACCCAGCCTTTCTGTTCAGAGTAAATTTTATGTGCTTTTCTATCAGCATCTACTTCAACATGAGCAAAACGTATCAGTAGATTATTGACCATCTTTAGGTCAGATCTATTTTGCATTTGTGTTTTATGTATGTTCAAATGAAAATATATGCCAGAGATCCACACATCATGAAATATATTGAAGTCTGTCTGGGAAAGTAAAGCCAAGACCATTCGAAAGCTCTGAAATAAGGAACACCTCAATTTTGACTGTAAAGCAAATTTTACTTTTTAATCTACTCTACTCTACATTAGGCAACTGTACTCAAAATGATACCCTGACCCTGATTCTTCTGGAGAAGAATCTTGACTCTCTTTGGATATTAGATATGGGTCCAGTTATTTTTGTGGTTTTTATATAGATCATTCCTGAAACCCCCAACCCAAGGCCCAGATCGAGCTCTTTGGTAGGGGTGGAGAGAAGGAGTGAGGCAAAGTTTGTGGTTGCTTGCTGTGGTCAGGGGTGTGGGCTCATCATAAACATTCACTTGTAACTCACTCACATAGTAAGAGAACCTGGGTCTCTCTTTAAATCTCAGTCACCATTATATGGTCCTACCTCTAAACTCCTGTAATAGTTTAAAAGTAAGATTAGAGCCCAAAAGTGAGACCATTCATCTGACCTTATATATTAAAGATAATGAACTTAAACTTTGAGTTGACAGTCATAACAATGAAGAAATGAAGCATTGGTTATACTTTTTCCAAATGAGACAACAGTGAAGGCCTTTCTACACTGTGCTGTGTTACATTATGAGACGTCCAGAATTCTGAGGCTTAAGGGGAGAATAAAAGTCATATTAATGCTTAGAATATGAATAAGTCCTTAAATATATTAAAATGAATCCGTGTTTTTGCTTAAAAAAAAAAAAAGGTTGTAAACTTTCCCGTGAATGAATGTCCGTATCCCTGACCTAGGATCTTAAATTAAGATGAAGAATCTATAAAAAGGGAAGTGTGAGCACAAGTAATTATAAGGCATAGTCAACTTAAAATCTTCTAATTCATTAAACATCCATTAAAATAATTCATCAAGGCTAAACTATCTGTTGAGGTAGTAACTGGTACATCTACCTATCACCAAAAAATTACCTGGAGCTCAGCTTTGCCCTGCAAAGCGTCAGGAATCATGCAGGAAGAAGTAACTGCAGACTGAAGCCTCCTCATTCCATTGTTTAGCCAGATTCTTAGAAAGAAGAGTGTAACCCGAAGATCAAATGATTTTGGGGGGTGGGTGGAGCCACACCTAGGCAGACAGTTCTGGTAGAATGGACCTATTTGAGTGTGCTTTATACATGCGTGATGTGCCATCTAGTGGTTAAGTGAGCCTAACATTAATGAAAAGGAAAATGGTCCTTTCTGGTCCCTAAATGGCTCCAAACTACCACGTGATTTGAGCAGCAGCAGTAGGTTTGACACTGTAGCCCATTACTTGGGAAAGAAAAAATAATCTATTTTCTTTGAAGCCATATGTTGAACCCAGATTATTGTGGGAGCGAAGGGGAGGTGGGAAACACTGGTAATTATGCAAGCCAGAGGCTGACGGCATTTGGTCCACAGAGTACTTTTTCCATTTTCTTTCATTGAGGTATGATTCACAGTATAGTGCACAACTGTTCAGTATATAGCTTGATACATTTTTATATTTGTGAAGCTTACGTATGTATAATCCTCATAATCACCATGTGGATCAAGATCTGGAACGTTTCCAGCATCCCAGAAGCCTCTCTGTGTCAGTGCTTAGAGATAACCCCTGTTCAGAGCTCCATCTCCATATATTTGCAGTAGCATCATTAGAGTACATACCCCAACCCTAACCTCCAAGAAAGGATAAAATCCTGTAATCACCATTTCAACAGTTTGACCAAAAGGAACAGTTTCCTCATCAGACATTCTGTAGCTAAACCGAGGCCCCATTTCCTGAATTTGCTGTTTTTCAGAATGCAGGTGGCATAACGATATCTTCTCTCTCCCCAGTTTAAATTCATAATATATTGTTTTTCTTACCAAGCTTCTCACAGAGAGATATATCCCCTTGGTGCACTGAGTGCATTTTCCCAAGTGTCTCTGCAGGCATCCAAGTCAATTTTCAAAGAAATCCCATTACTTTTGAGCAGTATCTCAGAGGTGCCACTGATTGTCATGGCAAAGCCTATGAATTCTGATGCAGTGTTTCAGAAGTTAATGTGAATGCCATGTCACCAGTGACTGCATGACACCTTGTTCAAATTAAGCCAAGTAAATCATAATGGTGAAAATGCTCTCAACCTGTGATCTAGCAAAGGCTGATTTATAATGAATCGCATGATGCAATCATTGTTGCTATTTCTACAGGACCTCTTTCTGTTCAAATGAAACTAGGTTTCCTCTGAATGTCAGAACATACAGTATGTCAGGAAGCAGGGCTGGTTCTGAAATAAAGTTGTTATTATTCCAGAGCTGCCTTGTGAATGCCTATTTATTTGATTACTTAACACACATACAGTCAACCAACATGTCCAGCAAGCATGTTACTTCTAGGTGTTCTGCAAGGTGCTGGAGAGAGAAAAGTGTAAGGTGCATGGGTCCCCCTTTGCTGCCAGAGAGTTGAACCTTACTTAGATCTCTTGACCCTGGGCTGGCAAGCTGGTGTGTAAAGAGATGATTGCCTCTTGGGATAATGAACAAGTCTGGAATGTAGGCTTATCCTAATGTGCTCCTTTAAAAAAAAAATAATAACTTGTATTTTTTTCTAATTACTTGTAATGGATTTGGGAAAAAGAAGAATGTAAAGAAGAAAATGCTAAATTCCCTAATTCACCAAAGAAATTCTATAATGGCTTTAATTCCTTTCAAGGAATTATAATTTTCTGGCTTTTCTGTGTATATATGTGCAGTTCTCTATGTGTACATGTGACCCTTGAACAACACAAGTTTGAACTACATGGGTCCACTTACACATGGATTTTTTTTCAATAAATACAGTACTGTAAGTGAATTTTCTCTTCCTTGTGATTTTCTTAATACTTTTCCCTGCTTATTTTATTGTAAAAATACAGTATTATAATACATGTAACAAACAAAATATATGTTGACTGTATTATCGGGAAGGTTTGCAGTCTACAGTAGGCTATTAGTAGTTATGTTTGGGGGAAGTCAAAAGTTTCACATGGAATTTTGACTGCATGAGGGGTTGGTGCCCCCCAACCTGTGTGGTTCAAAAGCCAACAATATTTATTTTTATGAAGTTGAGGTGATATTACATATTTTTCTCTATCATAAGAAACTCCTAAAACATGTTTAATACTTGAGTGAGTTCATAATTTCTGGAATAAAAATGAAAACTAATTTCTTAACCATTTCCTATAATTGGAAATTTTGATTGCTTGCTGTTTCTAAAATAGTTATAGAAATTTGATGTTTATGTACTTGAAATAAAGTCTTAGACCTTATACCATACTCAATGGCCAGAACATTCAGAATAGTGTCAACTAATAATGGTGATGCTGGCTGTCCGTGATTTGTATCTGATTATAAAGGCAGGAACTCTGGTGTTGTTAAATATGGTGACAACAGCTGACTTGAGTTGGTTAAAAATCATATTAAGGAAATCCGTTGAGTTCTAGTTTTTAAACATCAGCGGTGGAGAATTGAACATTACCAAATGTCTTTCAGTGCTACTGAAATAACTGGGTTTGTCCCAGTTTGTCCCATGGATGTGTAATACATTATATTAACAGATTTCCTAATATTAGTCCCCTTCCACCAGAATGAATTGTACTATGTTACAGAGTAACACACTTAGAATGAATTGTAAAATTCAATTCCATACTGTTGATTTTTCTGCATTGGTCTCAGGAGACCACCAGTGTGACAGGATCAGAAACATACTTTGTGCATCTCCTTCTGGCCTATAAATGTGGGTTTCTGAAATTAGGGATGGGAACCTAGTTGTGTCTACTATCCACTCCTTTTTCCTTTACTTCTCATCCCAAGTGCAAATTAAGTGAGTTTCTTTCCTTTTGTGAACAAAGCAGTTTTCTTAACCTCCTCAAAGCACTCATCACACTCTTTTTTTTTTTTTTTTTTAATTTATAGGAGAGAGAGAGAGACAGCATGAGCAGGGGAGGGTCAGAGAGAGAGGGAGTCACAGACTGAAACAGTCTCCAGGCTCTGAGCTGGCAGTCAGCACAGAGCCCAATGCAGGGCTTGAACCCACGAACCGTGAGATCATGACCTAAGCGAAAGTCGGACGCTTAACCAACTAAGCCACCCAGGCGCCCCACATCACACTCTTATATAAATTTTCTTTATATCTGTCTTCTGTTCTTGTGGGAGTAGCCTATATCTTTTGAGTTTTCCATCCCTACCCGTTAGCCACTAAGTATTGTCCACCTAGCCTCTCCCCGGGTCCCAGCAAGCACTGCAGTGGCAGATGGGGGAAATACACTTAGATGAGTTTGGTCAACATCCTTAGGTCTCCAGACAAAGCCCTGCAGTAAGCTTAGGAGGAAAGAAAAGAAGTCAGAGTGATGGCGAAATTCCGTGGGTGCCATGCTTCTTTTTGCAAATAATATGAGTCCAGAAGGCATGAATCAACTTCTAAAGGCATCGGAGAGGACGCAGCAGGGACAGGAGTAAAGCTCTGAAATCAGCCCTCGGTACCTACCCCAGGTGGCTGCTCCATCCTGGTCTTGATAGTAGATTACGAGAGAACAAATTACTTATGATACATTTTGCTTGGTCTTAAGTATATTCTAACCACCACTGTACTAGGCATACAGTTTAAACTCCCTAACTAGCGTTTCTGGGATTAACCTTTGTTCTTGCAATGCAGCGTTATCAAATGGTATCCCTTACACTTACTTAAAGACCAGAAGCAACGATGAAGACAAAACAGGCTTTTTGACAAGTAGTGAGAGAGAGAACGACAACCCAAAACCTCATGGAAATTAATGGAAGAAATGACAACAGAAGTGAAGGGGGAGCAGAAGTACACTGGTCCAGCTGGAATTAAAATGAGCACTAAGAAACCAGGGAAACCTTTCCAGCGAGGACTCTTCCAAGTCCCTGGTCGCATTTCAGAGCATCCTTTCAGGGCGAGATATTGTTGGCCTGTGCTGGTGTGCACTAACTGCAGTTCCTGTGAAGGCGAAGTGGACTGCTGTGTTAAGTGATTACTTTCTCTTTTTCCTTAGGGTGTTAAATACCACATTATTTGAAAGCTGGGAGATCGTCGGGCCTTACCCTTCCTGGTGGGTTTTTAACCTACTGCTGTTGCTAGTACAAGGCTTGAACTGCTTCTGGTCTTACTTGATCATAAAAATAGCTTGCAAAGCTATTTCAAAAGGCAAGGTAAGATAAAACCTGTTTCTGATATGTCCCAGAAAGTTGTTTTATTGGGTTCTCCTTTATCAATAAGAATACTGTTATTTCAAAATTCATCAAAACTTGTGTTTTTTCTTTATGATTTAGCATAACCTCCTAGAAACACAAACCAAATTTGTGTTTTCTTCTGTTTGGTTAATTTTTTTTAACTTATGGCATTGCTCTGATAATGATTCCCACTGATCTGTATTTGTAATTCTAGATTTAATGATGATATGTTATTTGTTGTGTTCTTTCTCTCCCTCTGTCTCCCATGGTTCTTCTCTGATTAAACTTCTACCAAGGAGTAATTTAATAACTTCTTTCCTTTATAAAAAGGGTTGCTTGATGCAGTATGTCCATTTGTGGTTTTTCCAATAAATCTTAGCTAAATCTCTTTGTTTAAATAGGGACTCATGAGGCTGATTCAAATAAAGTTTCTTGAGAGTACTGGCTCTTCCAGAATGTTCTCTGTGACATTTTCTTACTTTTGTTGTTTGTTCTCTTCCTTCTGCCACCCTGGAAGGCTGGGAAGTGGAACCCTTTACATGTAAGTTCCTCAGATCTCTCTCTCTCTCTGTCCTTGTCCTGGGTGCTGCTCTCGCCTGTTGGAGGGGCACCCAGGCTTTTGTTTCCATGCATATTGTTCTGGCTAACCTGTTGGCACTGACCAGAGGCTTTAACTGAGATGTGGCTCCCACCAGGCACAAAGGATACCAGAAACAGCTCAGTCTGTGCCCTTTGGGTGAGCTTGCATCCTGCTAAATTTTGCACAATCCAGGAGGAGGAGAGAGGAAATTTTTTACTGGTGTTTAGCATGTTTGCTAAAAAAAAAAAAAAAAAATAGAAATAGACCAAAGTTAAGGAGGAAAAACAGTTCAGAACTAAGTTGGGGCAAGGTTCAACGTGGTCCAGAATAGAGATTGGAGCATCAGCTGTCTGCCTGCTCTGCCCTGACCACTTCATCCTGGCTCCTTCCACGGAGCTGGAGACATCTAGTCACATACTATGAAGCCAGTTCTCAGCATCAGCTCTTATATATCCAACATATTTTGACCAATTAACTGTTAGGAGATAAAAGTTCATTTTTTTCTCTGTGACCTCTTCCTCTTTAAAATGAGCATGCATTTCTGTTAAAAAAAAAAAAAACACCCCTTTCCTCATTTGGATACAGATTACATCCATGTGCACAATATTATCATATAATAGTAACTGGAGATGTGAGAGCACAGCAGATTCCATTACTGGTCTCTTTATTGCATTGCTGTTTCCACCAGATGTCTTGTGTTCTCTCCAAATTACTCCTCAGTCTTACAAAGAGATGGTTATTTATTTTATTGCAAGTCTCAGGCTTCAGAATATGTTAATTGCCATTGCTATTCACCCAGAACAGTAGGAATTTGTCGTGGCCATGTGTTATGGACAGCATTTTTCTATGGGTTATCTTGCAACATGCTAAATTATTCCTTTCCTTGTAGGTAACAGAAGTATAGATTTTTTTTCCAAATGCAATTAAAAATAATCTTACTAAGCATGGAAATGTAAATTAATCACTCTTTGCAACTGGAGTTTGCTTTCCTCTTAGCAGCTTAATTTACGACTAATGGATTTCTTAATGTAGTGGTGCTTTACTATCATGTTATCTTTGTGACCCATTTTTTTTTAAGTTAAAGTATTCTAAATAATTCAGTCCTTTTGGTTTTTCTGTATCTAAATCTTGGAGATGGACCTTTTGAGTTCAGTCTCATCTCAGAGGGCTGTGAATGAAGTGAAGTCCATTTTCATTTGGTTGTTTCTGGTTAGAAAGGAGCAGCTGCCATGCATGCATGTTCACACACTGTCCTGTCCACACCCACCCGACAGAGTTGACGTTGTCTTGTAGCAATAATGGCTTCTCACGTGGGGGACAGTGGTGGCACAGAGAGGATGTGACACAGAAAAGCCCCCAGTTCAATCCGATGTACCTCCCAAGAGACTCTGTCAATGCACGTCTTAGACAACCACAGACAACTAGATTTGGGAAACCCAGTGAAGCCAGGCCCCCAGGTCCTTATTGCTATCCCACTTTGAAAATAAGTGAACAGTGCTCAGGTTCTCAGGGGCCTTAAGGCCTGTTGGGTAAAACTGTTTACCATAATTTAGACCGGGTAGGAGATTGAAAATTTTAATTTTAAAAGTAGGTGAGGATTTTCTTAAGCCCTCCCTAAATGAATATTTTGTTATCCTGTGACCTTTTTTTTTGTCCTTTATGGTAATGCCTAGATTTATATGCTGGTGCCAGGGTTTGTGGTCCTCATTATGTAATGAGACTGCGTGGAGGATTGAAGAACCTTGGAATAATGGTCAATAGATTTTCTTTGGGAAATATTTCAACTAGACTTCACCCAGCAGGTTCCCAAAAATGCCTCCTGCTGCCATTAGTTGTTACATAGTATATAAAACAAAATGTCTGCTTAATTTTAGCAGACAGAATAGGAAAACAAATTAAATCACAAAATAATGCATTACAAAGCCAAATAAGAATGACTTTTTATTTTTTTTATTATTTTTTTTATTTTTTTAATTTATTTCTAGGAGAGAGAGAGAGAGACAGCGCGAGCAGGGGAGGGTCAGAGAGAGAGGGAGTCACAGACTGAAACAGGCTCCAGGCTCTGAGCTGGCAGTCAGCACAGAGCCTGATGCGGGGCTCGAACCCACGACCTCGAGATCATGACCCAAGCAAAAGTCGGACGCTTAACCGACTAAGCCACCCAGGCGCCCCAAGAATGACTTTTTAAATGATCTAAGCTAGTGAATATCTCCATTAGTGTGGTTAATCCTTTATGGGATTTTCATGGAGAATGTGATCATCAGAGAGTAAGTTGATCCATTTGTACCAAATTTCTGTAATGCCATTCCAATAGTATAGTGTAGTACTTTGCCAGTAAGAGTGGATTCCATAGTCTAGTACATTCTCATTGCCTAAAGGTACCTTAAAGAAGTCAGCCGACTAGCCCAGTTCCCTCTGATGCCCCAATCTGCCCACCATCCTTGAGAACTGACTTTGTTACTCAAATTATATGAATTATATGTCACTCAAATTATATATATTCTCCAGTGAAGGAGAACTTACTATTATGCAATGCTCTTACCCTTTTTGACTTTTAACTTTTGGATCTGTTTCCCTTCATGTGTGATTACATGTACTTCTGAGCATGCTGTACTTTAATGATTCCTTAGGAGCTGGTTACGTTCACCTTCTTGCATTCCACAGGTGTCCAAGGATGATCGAAGTGATATTGAGTCTAGCTCAGATGAAGAAGATTCAGAACCTCCAGGAAAGAACCCCCACACTGTGACCACCACCAACGGGACCAGTGGTACCAATGGGTATCTCCTGACTGGGTCTTGCTCTGTGGATGATTAATTACTCAAAACTACAAGTCCCGAACAAAGTGAACTGTTTGTTCCTGGAAGGATTTCATAGTTGCAAATGTAGTTCCTCTCATTATATCTCAGCACCAGAAACAAAAATTAGGAATATCAAAGCATTTTGAATAGTGCACTGCCATATGTCCTGTCTGTGAATGAAGAAGAATTACCATTCTCTATATGTAGGCATGCTGTATGTAATTGACACAAGGGAACAGTATTTGCATTTGTACTGTCTTAGAATATTATTTATATCTCGTATTTGTTTGTAAATCTGTGGACAAAAGAGGGTTTCCTCACTCCTTTTACTCTCTGGGTTCATGACAGTGAGGGAGATATTCCATCTGCTTCTACCCCTTTCTATTGCTGTAACTCAGTTCGCTAGGAGCATCAGCTTAATTTGTCACTTAGAGCAAGCAAAACCCAGTGCAAGAATCTCTTACCGCTCCAAATAGGTTTGCTTTCTTTGTGTTACAGTGCCTGTTTTGAAATTGCTTATATAGTCTCAGTGACCATTTTCCTGTGTAAAGTTTAATCAGGATGAGTTAGGCTTTTTAATTGTCACTCTTTGTGGTCAATTAGCAGTTCAAATTAAAGAGTATGGTTTGGAATAGGCATTATTTCTTGTGCAAACGGCCAAGATTTCTTTAGTGAGTATGATAGCTAGTTGGAGATAAACTTTGTAAGTTACAGAGATTTTTTTTTTTTTAATTCCCTATCATGAGGTCAGTGCTTTGGCTCTGAAGGAAGACATGTGCTTAAGGTCATAGTTACAAACAATGAAGTCACTCTTACTATTGGGAATTTGTCCGTTGATCTGACAATAACAGAGAACAGCTTATTTCAAGCAGATTTCAGCACTATCCCTATAATTACCACAGTCTTCTGTCATATCATGAAAAAAAGAAGCTAAGCATATTTTGGGACAGCAAAGGAGATTTTGAACAGTTGACAAAGGTCACCTCTAGTGCAAAGCACTTTATTGCAACCAGCATTTGAGGAAGTGCCCTACCTAGTACTTGATCTTCTTGTTTCTAGTTTTTCTGAGCAAAATAAAGCCAATGGGAGGAGGATGATTTTATTCTTGGTCATTTCTCCTTAAACATGACCCACAGTGACTCTCCTGTTATTAGAAACTGATTAGTGTTGCACTTGAAGCCCTTTGGTTTGCTTCTTTGAAGATCTGTTCAGTTGCTAAGAATTTTTATTCAAATAAAGCTATTTCCAGAAAAAAAAAAACAATAAAAATTCTACTAGACTATGGCAGTATCAGCAGTGAGTAAGATTGCTGAAAAGTAGGTTGCTATAGCCTCCTACGTGGCAGTGTTATTTATGTATAAATAAGAAAACCATACACATAAACCAAAGACTTTATCTCTACTTCCACGTCTAGGTAAGAGGGAATAAGAAGGTATTACAAACACTTATTTCAGAAACAAAACAAGAGTCAGGAGCCATGGTGCAATAAGATAAATGTGAGTCAGGGGATAGTAAAGACAACAGTAGAAATAGTAGGGAGCGCATGTCCTGCTTACAGCCATACACATTCAATTCTAATTTTTGAAAAAATTGAGATAAATCTTTGCACTCACAATCCGCAACCTGTGAGTTAATAGTTAAAATAATACTCCCAAACAAAAACGTCACACTGCAATATTAAATCTTTCCCCACCTATAATATATGACATCGTATGTTTCTGATAGGGTCCACAGTAATAATTAAAGAGCCTTAGACATATATCTGCTTGTTGAGAAAACAATGCAACTAATTGTTCTTGTAAAGCCTTATTATTTTCTTTCACAAAACAGGAATATGTCTAGGAGTGTAAGTTGTGGATGGTTTGAGACCATCCATAAAACATCAATAGTCCTTGTTAGTCATCTGAACATCTGCTAAAATGCAGATATATCAAATGGAATGGCAAGCATGTTATATAGCTGAAAATTTTTGAGGTGAAAGTTTCCTTTCTGATCAACTAAAATGTGGAAATGAAGACTGAATTGTACCTTGCTTTAGTGTCTTGAGCAAGTCCTCTCAATAGGGGAAATAAACCAGAGAGCCACAATGTGTTCAAATTTGAATCATGTGACCCCCCCACCACAGGAGAATAATTTGAAAAGATTGGCTTGTAAATTAATGGTTTAGAAGAGTTGCATGAAATGAAGTAAATTGAGTCTGTCCTCAGCAAAGGCACATCTAAGCAAACTGTTGTTTTTCCAAAAAGCCACCTAGAAGGAGGACTGAGAATACTCAGAGCCTCAGTGACCAGTGATGTTAACACAGTCCCCTATCTATCTATAGATTTTTATTTGATGTTGCATTTTAGGGCAAAGAGTTCTTTTTGATTAATCGAAGTGGTGTTTGTAGGTCTGTTAAGATGAAAAATAATACATTTCTGTCTACTTCTCCCCCATGGTAGCATGATAAGACTGAGAGAGGAAAATATGTGGGATATCTTATCTTCTCCTTGTGCCAGGCTATAGCTTTGGAAGTGTATTTTGTAAATTCAACTGTAGGTTACTGAGAGTGTTGTTTCCCGTTAATTAATTTAGCCTGTGTTGAGATCTCCTTCCTCCTGGTCATATTCAAACCTTCCCAGGGCACCAAGGGATATGTAGGAAGGAGTCTAGAAAAAGTAATATTTTATTCTCTAATGCTATAGCTTTTCTAGATCTCTTAGTGGGGAAAAAAGGTAGAAAATTGAGTAGAACTTGGCCTTGAGTCAGTAAATGATATGAACATGTGTGATCTATGTATGTACATGTGTAATTCTCCAAAACCATGATAAAACCAAAATATCCCAAACTCATCATTATCCATATTTTTTTCATAAAAAGTATCCATTGTGTACTATAGAAAGTTCCCACCACCCTCTCAACTTCCTTCCTGTTCATACTACTTACCCAGCTGAGAGTGGTAGGATCCCTTCGGTCTCTTGCCTCAGAGCTACCATCACAGAGGTCCTAAGGTCAGCGTATAAGCCGAATGTAGTTCACATTTCCAAATTCAGTGGTACAAATGCTGATAATAGAAGAGTAACTGTCAGTATTTTGGATTATTAAGCTGAATGTTGGGGAAAAAATGCATGTAGTTGCTGCTTCACCCTAGGGTTTTATTAACATCCAACTCCTGTCAGGCTGGAAACACTGGTGTCCTGAGGTACCAACTGATATTGAAACAGGTATCTGACAAAAATGAACTAGGAAGAAAGGTAGGCTCCCCAAAGAAAGCAAGCAGTTGGGTCAGAGAAATAACTCTTCAGTGATAGAAAATCAGACCACGTTTAGCCACACTGGTGGGTGAACCTCAAAATGTCCAGTTCTGTTGCCAACTTTCCATTCTGAGTATTTGATAGAAGTTGGATTTGAGCAAACTTAATGCTTTCACCTTAGGAAATCAAAGCGGATCTCCCACTTTGTGTATTTCAACCTCATTGCTATTTGGGCTGAAGTAAAAAATGAGATTTCAGTTCAATTCACCCAAGTCTTTGCAAAAGAGCTCTTCAGAGAGAACTTTATGGACACCCATGATTGTTCCCATTCTGTTCGTGATTTTGCATTGATAGTTATTTTTTCCCTTTCTTAGAAATGTTAATGCCAAAGTTGCCTGAATATTTGAGTATTTTTCCTTAATTTGAAGTGTACAGAATAATTCCAGAGGTGTTAAAAGATTCTGTTTGTGTCTGTGATGAAGTTGTTATGTCCAGAGAGGCTTCAAGAAATCCTTTGGAAATAAAAGGTTAAATGTTTACATTTCCTGTGATATTTGAGGTCTTAAGATACTGATTAGCCTATTTCTTTTTCCTTTGTCTTTGGCTGATTCCTGCTTTGTAGATAAATATTCGTATTCCTGAAATGTTTATAACATTCAAGTAAGAAAAAAACAAACTCTACATCAAAGTCAGCCTGATGAGAAACTGATGACAAGGCACTTTCAGGTGTTAAGTGACTTGTATGGAAAGAGGAAAGGCAGCTCCATTTATTGGACTTGCTGCCTAGCCTGCTGTTCCTGAAAAGAATACCCTTAATAATTATAAACAGTTCTTGAAGTCATGCCAAATGCAGCAGATACTAATTAGTATTGGTTCTCTATGGCCACCGATAGTTCTTTATAGCAATAGGCCAGCAAAGGTCCCTGTGTCTTGCCTTTGTGTGTATGGGCCCCTCCCCTTCCCTAGGGGGCGCTTAGTAGACGCGCCCTAGGCCTGTCCATTTATCCACTCTATGCTGTTGTGACTTCTCTGATACCGATTCAAAGGGAGCACAACCTGATGCTGGTTTTCATGCAGAAAACTTTTATTAGAGAAGATAAAACATCCTAAGTAACAGTTTGTAAGATCTGCAGACACCCAAAGGAGAACCTTAGTCTCTTCCAGGCATTTCCAACTTAAGTTCAACCTGAAGCCTTTGAAAGGAATGCCTTCCCAAATGGCCACGAGCTAAGACCCCATCAGATCAAAGAAATAAAAGCCTCGGCAACCAGAGGGCATATCTTACGGTGTCTTCACAAGATTAAACATTCTCAAGACGGCCAGGAACTGATAGGAGAGGACTATTAGCCCAACATCTGTCTTGTTCATCTCATCCAGCCTTTCAGCCTTTCAGCCTCCTGGAACTCTTGATAAAAAGAAGCCAAAATATTGTCATTTAATGGCTATCCATTTTCCAGTAGGCTTTGGATCAGTTGATTACCGACACTTCTTTCTCTGCCTGATTCCATTTTTCTTAAAAACTGTTGTGCCCAAGTGAGCCTGTTTTCCTTAACACAGGTCCATGAAAGCTTGGCTTCTTCTTTTGTTATGTGTCAAATGGCCTGGAAATCAGAGACAGCAGCTGTTGGTATGGTTTCTGTGTTAAGTGAAAAATTAGATTTTATAGAGGTAATTTTCTTTTTCTCTTTGATCTACAGTAATTTTTTTAACTGTCATTGTAAAACTGCCCTTAAAAAATTAGAGGCTTTTAAAGTTTAGTTGCCAAAGATAAATTAGCTCCGTAAGAAGAACAGTTATGTGGCAATTCTGGGACTTTAACTTAGAGATTCATCAATTTAAAGATGGAATACACCCTCCCAAGTGTGATTTCCAAAAGATTCATAAAGCCTCTAAGCCTGTGATTCTCATCAGCTCTCCGTTTGCCCACAGAATCAGTTATCTCCATAGCCATTTCTTGTCAAGCAAGGGGGAGAGGGTTTGTTTGGGGATTGTTTTTAATTTGCAGTGAGAAATAGCATAGGTGACAATACCTTACTTGTTTTCTTAAGACAATTCAGTGCTTGGGCATCTCTGTCAGAAATGGAATGATGTACTGTTAGCCGATTAGAATTATTTTATGTATTGTTACTGTATTTTGCTGATTTTTATATGAAAATATAATTATTCATTCCTGATCTCTGGAAGCAATCATTATTATGAGGATCATTTTACTTTGGAAACACTTTCATAATAAAGATAAGTATTAAGAGTAAAGTGTGAATGCGATTTTCTGGAGGCGTTACCCAACCTGTGCTGGTAATATGTCATATCTTCCTGGACAAGATTTATTTCGGGGCACACAGCATCCTACTGGTTTTCTGCAAAGTTTCCTTAAATCCCAGTTGTCATTATGAGTACTGAAAAGGGGTATTGTATGTTACATACGTATCATTTTGTCAAGAATTTGGCTAAGCTACTCCATAGTAGTACTGCAAGAGCATCCATTTTGTTTGCCACGTGGCCTGCAGGGTCCGTAAACTGACACTCACCCCTCAAGCAGGTGCATGCCCTGGAGAGCAACCCCAAGTCACCAGCAAATGTAGGTCCCTGGTATGACTTCCCCAGCAGCCTTTGTGATCAAAGACTCCTTTGGCTCTCAGAGCCTGTGTGCCGTATGTACCCTTAGCTAAGACCACCATGGCATTTACCAAAACCCCACTCTTTTGAATTGACCCATTCAGCCTTAGCCTGAGAAGTCCAACGCACTCTACTCACAGACTCTCATAAAGGCGTGTGCCCCAGGTCCTGCCTCTGACTTCCCCCTGCCTTCACCAACCTGTGTGACCTCTCAAGGCACATAGTGTCCCTCCCCGTATGACCTGTGAATAATAAACTTCTCTCTTTCAATGTCCCTTATGGTCTGTGTTGAACTTCGGTTCACCATCTGACACCTTGTGCTCCACTTAACAAATTACTAATGTAACATAGTTAAAACATGTATATGTTGAAAATTAAGATAAAGGGGCGCCTGAGTGGCTCAGTTGTGAAGCATCTGATTTTGGCTCGGGTACGGTCTCACAGTTGTGAATTCAAGTTCCACATCAGGTGAGCATGAACCCCACTTCAAGTGAATAAAAGTCCTGCTTTGGGTGAGCAAAGCTCACCTTCCCTCTCTCTCTTTCTCCTTCTCTTTCTCACTCTTTCTCTGCCCTTCCTGGGATTCTCTCTCTGCCCCTCAGTCATTTGCACCCTCTCTCTCTGTCTCAAGAAAAAAAAAATTAAGATATAAAAACTTCATGTTAGATGTTATTTAGTGCTTCACTCTGGAAAAAAATATTAAATATCATTCATAGAGATAATAGTTCAAATATATCAGGCTGCATTGATTTTTCCAAATTATAAAAAGAAGCGCTGAGGAAATAACAATCCAGAGCAGAACACACGCAAAACCATCCCTGCCGTGTATGCACACCTCATAGGAGCTTGACTGATACCTTCTCCGGGTCCATGCCCTGCCTTGTTAGGGCTCTCTCTCTCTCTCATTCTTGATCTTCCCTGTGTAACTGTCCCCCCAGCTGCTCTTCTGCTGCAGGCTTATGTCATCTAATACCTCAAGAGCCATAAAAATAGCACTGACATTCAACTAGATACACCCCCACCGCCACCACCAGTCTTATGAAAAATAAAACAGACATCCTATCAAAAATCTTACAAATATTTAAACTGCCTCCAACAACAATCGGAGGCACAGAAAGATAAGCTATAAGCAAACGTACCACTCTGGGAAGCCATGGACTCTTCCAGTTCTGTGAGCAGAGCAGAATCTAACTATAAGCACCCTCCCACATAGCCACAGTGCAGCGCAGCCTCTCTAGGCCCCTCACTGCTGGGGCGGCCACATCCACCCCGGGCACGTGTTATTTCTGCCCCCTGATTCTATTTCCACTAAGCCTGCACTGGCTTCACCAGAAGCAGTGGCGGCAGTGCGAACAACAGTGAAAGATGACATAACAAGCAAGGGGGTCGTACACTGGCATCTCCCAGGATGTAGGGTGAGCCCTCAAAGCCAGTGACCACGGTGACTGGAGCCTGAGTGCCACAACCTTGATTATCCCCAACACTGCTGTAGCACGAGGAAGCGAAAGTTCTATCAGTCCTGGGGCGCCTCAGTGGCTCAGTCAGTTAAGCATCTGACTGGATTTCGGCTCAGGTCATGATCTCCCAGTTCGTGAGTTCAAGCCCCACAGCAGGCTCTGTCTGACAGTGAGGAGCCTGCTTGGGATTCTTTCTCTTCCCCTCTCTCTACCCCTTCCCAGCTCAAGCTTGTGCTGTCTCTCAAAATAAATAAATAAATAAACTTTTAAAAAATAGTTCTATCGTTTCTAAACATTAAAGTTAAACAATTACAGAAAGGCCGTATCAGTCAGACTCTAGGCAGGAAACAGAAAGTCACTGTCAGATGATTCTGTTGGAGAAACTTCAATAAAAGGACGCTGTCTAAGGAATGGATGAGCTCAGAAGCTCAAACACAGAAAGGTAAAGCACCCAGAGGCAGGCAAGCATGGGGAGCTGTTGCCACCCAGGGCTGTAACCAGACGCCAGCGACAGGGTGCATCATGGAGGAGAGGCTGGGGAGCAAAGACCCTGACATCTCTCTCTTCCCGCTTTCTCATCCCACCCATTGGTTGAACTCAGCCAGAAAGATCTCATAGTTATGTCCTTCCCCCGCCACCACCACATGCATTCTCTCTCTCTCAAATAAACATTTAAAAAGAAGAAGAAGAACCAGAAGAGAGGAGAAGAGAGGAGAGAAGTTGTTGAATTACTGGAGAACTAATGGAACAGAGCTGTAAAAACGGGGGGGAAGCTCTAGGCTCTGGTACTCACGACTAAGTTTTGGAGCAATTCTTTAGGCAAGAGGTTGATTTATTTTTTTTTAACTTAATGAATGATGAAAATACTTGTATAGCCAAAAGTAACTTGAACAACAAAGACTTGGGTTCATGACTGCATCACTCAATCATTTAAAAATATAGAGAGCCCGGGGTGCCTGAGTGGCTCAGTTGGTTAAGCATCTGACTCTTGACTTTACCTCAGATCATGATCTCACGGTTTGTGAATTTAAGCCCCACACTGGGCTCTGTGCTGACAGTGTGCAGAGCTTGCTTGGGATTCTCTCTCCCTTCCTCTTTCTGCCCCTACCCCATTCATGCTCACTCTCTCTCAAAATAAATAATAAACTCCTAAACAATTTTTAAAAATAAGTTATAAATACATAAAATAAACATTTAAGAAATATCCCACCAAGTGCCAAGAATTATCATAGGCACTAAAGATAGAAAGGTAGGGAAGACAGATATGGTTCCTACTTTCATGGAACAATCTAGTAAGAGAAAGAAAACCAAGAAATGAAGACTATTCAGTTGCTAGTTCTACCATAACCCAAAATCACAGACTGGGTTACATGAACAACAGAAATTTACTTTCCTCAGTTCTGGAGGCTGGAAGTCCAAGATCGAGGTGTCAGCAGCATTGATTTCTTCTGAGACTTGTCTTCTTGTCTTGCCTTCTCATTGTGTCTTCACACGGTCATTCCTCTCTGAATCTCTCTGTGTCCTAATCTCTCTTTTTAAAGACGACAGTTATATTGGATTAGGGCCCACACTGAGGACTTCATTTTGCCTTAATCACCTCTTTCACCATTGATGAAATTTGTTTATTAGTCTCATTTTTCCAATAAAAGGGACAAAACAAAGTGCAAGGGTATTATAATTTGGAGAAAGTTAACATCCTCCATCTTCTGCAATAAATATTGATTCATATATGCAATCTATTTCTGGGGCTTTTAGAGATGTGTATGCGGAATGCATACATGGAAAAGATACCTTAATCACCTCTTTAAAAGCCCTGTCTCCATATATGTATGTGATAAATCACTAAATTTTATTCCTGAAATTATTATTATACTATATGTTAACTGACTTGGATTTAAATGAAAAAAAAAAAAATAGGGGCACCTGGGTGGCTCAGTAGAAGTGTCCAACTTTGGCTCCCTTTCATGAGTTCAAGCCTTGTGACAGGCTTGTGCTGACAGCTCAGAACCTGGAGCCTGCTTTGGATTCTGTCTCCTCTCTCTGCCCCTCTCCTGCTCATGTTCTGCCTCTCAAAAATGAAGAAACATTTTAAAAATTTTTAATTAAAAAATAATAAAAGTCTCCCACTTTAAAAAAAAGTCATTGAACATCTTTCATGTTTGGCCTGCATTTCATCAATAATTACGACTTGAACTCAGAGTCACTTTTACATAAGTTCTTGCCCAATATTATAAACTTTTTTTAATGTTAAAAAAAAGAAAGAAAGAAAGGCAGACTAACTGCTTGATTTTTGCCCCTTCATTTATCAGTTTTCAAATCAACGGTTAGTTTACTAGTATCCAAAGATGTCATTCTAGATCCTCTGACTGAACTACAAGTGAATGTAAATTTCTTCTTACTGCTCTATATTCAACCCATCAAGTTTGTATAGTGACTAAGCAAAACACAATCATCATCTTTAGAAGAGCTAGACACTGGAAATATACATAATTCAGAAAAACTAGAACCAGAAAAAATTATTCTGTTAATTGTTTTGGTGGTTTTGATAGGCTAGAATATTTCTGACTTCCTGAAACTACATCTGCTGAAATTTAAACAATATTTAAGAATAATACAGAGAAAGGCACTTGGGTAGTTCAATCAGTTAAGTATTTGACTTCAGCTCAGGTCATGATCTCACAGTTAGTGAGTTCGAGTCCCACATCAGGCTCTATGCTGCAGCTCAGAGCCTGGAGCCTGCTTCAGATTCTATGTCTCCCTGTCTCTCTGGCCCTCCCTTGCTCTCTCTCCCTCTCTCTCTCTCTCAATAAAAAATAAGCATTGAAAATTTTTTTGAAAAATTTAAAAAAAGAATAATACAGAGATATTTAAGATTCACCTTTAACTAGCCTAGATTATCTACAGTTACTATATAAGGGTTATTACTTTAGATATTAGGTTCACAGAAGTCAAAATTTAATGCTATATTTGGGTCAAAATATGTTTAACCATTCTTCCATAACTGACAGTAACACATTTAGAAGGCTGAAAATAGTTTTTGTGGTTTCACAGATTGGAAATACAAGTTTTGCCTTTAAGGATTCAAGTAAATTGTGGACCCTTGGAGAGGACGTAGTCTATGTTAAGCAGAGACTCTCAAAGAATAAACAAGATTAAATGCTAAAATTTTTTTAAATAAATAAAAATAAGTAAAAGTCTTACCTCTAAATAGTCACCTCCTATAATACAGGGGTGAGGGCTTCAACATGAATTTGGGGGGGACACAAGTCAGCCCTTACAACAAGGTAATTTCACACAGTGATAAAGAACACAAGTCACGAGGAAACAAAGTGATTGCATGGCGACTGCCAGGGCTCTTCAGACTGGTAGGTCTCAGACACCTCATGGACAGGTGACTAGGGCTGAGACCTGACTGACAGGAGCTGCAGGGGGGCAGGCTCTCAGGTGGTTACGGACCAGGCAGTGGAGGCTGAAGACACAAAGGCTCCAAGTTGGAAACAGGCTTCTAAGTTCAAGGAGCAGGAAGACTCATGTGTTGATGCAAAAGAAACAAAGAGGAGAGAGTGGGTGATAATATTTGAAAGTTAGGGAGGGGCGTGTCTATAGGGCCTGTATCCCGTGCTGACGAGAGCAAGTTTTAGGGTAAGACTAATGAGAAGCCTTTCAGGAATCTCGGCAGGGAGCAGCATAATCTGATCTGTTGTCCTCTCTAATGAGAGAGAAATCATGCCCGTCCTAACCATGGAGGAAAAACGGCTCCAGTTTTGAATGGGTCAGCGGTGTCTGCAGGGGTGTGGTGGGTGATGACTACGTGGCTGCTGAAAGAAATAAAGGACTAAGTGCTACCGAGGATTCAAACCACAGGCAATAAACTAAGCCTGGAGAGAGGACGAGAGGGAGAAGCTTCTGCTGTAAAGATGCTAAGACCCAGGAAAAGCCTCCAGGTTTCTTCAAGGAAAACAGCTGGACAAAATGCGACATATTAGCAATTATCAGCCAGTGAGACCGTTAGGGAGAGAGCATACTTCCTGATTGAAGGTAGTTCTTTTTTGCTGTTACCAGTAGCACCTTTCTTTGTTTAGTTCAAAGGCAGCTCAAGGGTGGTAAATTGATGGATGATCACAATTTCCAAAACGCCTCTCTGGAGGAGGCGTGCATCCAACAATACTTGCTGTTTGTAGGTTTTGTCATTTCTGAGTGAGCCCGCCTGCTTTAGCATAGCACTGCTTGGCACAGGAAGTGAGTTGAAGACAAAAAGAAACCCCTTAGCGCCTCCCTATGGTGTGCCAGCCATCTGGCTTGTGTGCAGAACTATCTGATCAAGCCATACCCTCAAAGGCAGATACATTGGATTCTTGTTATTCACAGTAGGGATGTTCTATAAGGTCTTTATGAACCTTTGCTTCAATGAGAAATACAGGGATCGGTTCCTACAACCCTTTGGTCAAAACATTTTTATCAACTGATCAATATATGACCTTGTTTTACCCACACTTCTGTTTAAAGACATTTTAATATATATTGTGATTTCATTAACATTGAACTCACACCCAAGAGTGCCATACCACTGACCTGAATGACGTTGTATGAACTGATTGTTAAATATGCTGAAAACTGCTAAATATGCTGAAATTCTGCAAGCTGGCTATTAAACCAACATTATTAAAAATTATGTAAACTTATTATTTTAAACTGTATTTTAAAATATCGGGGATACTCCAAAATATCTCTAATTATTTTCCTACATTTTATTATCATATCTGCTCATACAACATATACTGTAGAATGGTGTTACTGTGCATTTCTGCCTCATTCTGTATTTAGTGACTTTACATTGGTAGCTTGCAATCAGGGTTTTATTCATGTATTTTCTTATTTGGGCAAGCCAATTATAAACATTTACCAGCACACCACCGTCACCTGTAATCCATAGAGGCAGGAACTATGGTTTGTAAAAAGTTAGGTAACTTATTTTCTGTCACCCAGCTCACAAGCAATAAAATCGAGATTTCACACAGACCTGAATGATTTCAAAATTTAAACCTATCTTCCTAGTCAATGATGCTTCTTCCAATGTTTGCATTTGTTTCTGAAGACAGGCTGCTTAGATACCTACTGCATTTGAATTGTGCCTGGCTTTTATTCTTATCTACCTCCTTTAATTTTCCTTACACACCTCCTTCTCCAGCCTAACCTAGAGAGCTTGCAAGGGCCAAGGTATAACCCAGAATACAGGTTTAAAAGAAATTGATTCATACAGTTCAATAATTCAGTGTGTTGCAGTCTAGAAGGATAGAAAATATGTAGCTTATGAAACTAGTTATTTAGTGGTCTGGGCTTTAAGACTGGGCTGAAAATCTCATAGGGAAATACTCCCAGGGGTAAGTGAGGGTTAGGGTGCTATGGATGAGGAAGATATAGGAAATGAATGGGCAATCTCCAGCTCTCTTTGTTTTGAGTCGAAGTAGTTAATTTGATTTGTCAGGATTAAACTCTTGGCTCCTGTTAGTTCTGCTGACCCAGGCTGCTAGTAACTACCCAGCAAGCCAGCCAGCAAACAATTTGTAAGATGCTAGACCAGCTGGAGCCCTATCACCAAAAATGAGCTCAAAAGGCTCCCTAGAGGGTTTTTAAAAAATAGCCATTTTTCTCTGTGTTGAAGGCACTAGATGATTTATGTAACAGAGCCCTGACATATTATACTTTCAGGGCTGCAGATTCTTTTTTTTTTTTTTTTTTAATGTATTTCTAGGAGAGAGAGACAGCATGAGCAGGGGAGGGTCAGAGAGAGAGAGGGAGTCACAGACTGAAACAGGCTCCAGGCTCTGAGCTGGCAGTCAGCACAGAGCCTGATGGGGGGATCGAACCCACGAACCGCGAGATCATGACCTAAGCAAAAGTCAGAAAGTCGGACGCTTAACCGACTAAGCCACCCAGGCGCCCCTCAGGGCTGCAGATTTTTAGTTATTCACTTACAAGTCATTCTTGAGGAGACACAAAACAGTTTCTACCACACTAGCTAAAAACACACAGAACCACAGTACTAATGAATTTAATGAAATGCACATCAAAATTAAGTCAATGCATATCCTGAACACCAACTCTCTATGAGACATTGTGTTAAGCGTGTGAGAGACATAAGCCAGAGGCAAAGCTGCCGAATGAAGGATTCCTCAATCTAGTTAGAGAGGCAGAGCACAAACAGTGGTTAAATTAACAGGTCATCGTAGCTCTGAAAGAAGGATACTTATTCTGTTAAGCAAATCAAACTTTACCATAAAGATAAAATGTTTCTGAAAATGATAGTTCCTCTATAGATATGACATTATCATCATCATATCAAATATATTGTTAGGGTGGTAATTGCCAGAAAAGTTTAGAGGAGAGAGAAGTTCCTTCAGAATCCAATGATAAAGATTTGAAGGAGCAGGGGCGCCTGGGAGGCTCAGTCAGTTAAGTGTTCGACTTCGGCTCAGGTCATGATCTCACGGTTCATGGGTTCGAGCCCCGCATTGGGTTCTGTGCTGGCAGCTCAGAGCCTGGAACCTGTTTCAGATTCTGTGTCTTCCTCTCTCTCTACCCCTCTCCTGCTCATGCTCTGTCTCTCTCTCTGTCAAAATAAATAAATAAACTATTAAAAAAAAAAAGATTTGAAGGAGCAACCCACACATGAATTCAGATGAGTCAAGTGTGGAAGAGGGAGGGCATTTGAGACGAAGGGCGTGGTGTGAACCAGTGAGTAAGCCCCTTAGCATTGTCACTCCTAGCTCCTAGTGGCCTGACCCCTGACACCTTTCACTCTGCCCTCATCCCTCCCCATGCCTCTTGATCCAGGTCCCAAGTTCATGGTCTCAAATGGGCTGGCCATGTCACTCCAGCTCACTCTTTTCCCTCTTTGCCATTGAGCTAACTCTCATATGGTCTTCAAGACTAACTTACGGATTCCTCCTTCTAGAATGCCTTAATCACTTGAATATAGTGCTCTTCCTAGAGAAGAAAAAGTACAATCATTTAACTCCATCGGAGTGCTTATCACATGCCACCCCCCACTTGACTGTAAGCATCTTGGGGGCAAAGGTCTTGCTTTTTCTGTCTGGATCCATAGCCAACACGTTTGCTCCTTAGTAAGCATTCACTAAATGCTTATAGAATGAATATGTATATATATGTGTGTGTGTGTGTGTGTGTGTGTGTGTGTGTGTGTGTGTGTGTGTGTGTGTGTATTTACAGAAGTAAACGAGTTTCAGGAAAATAAATAAGTTTTGGAAGGAAAAAATGAGCTAATTTTTATATTTTGAATTTGAGCTCCTGAGTCCATTCATTTGGAAATGTCTACCAAAAAACTGGAAAGACGGGACTGTGACTAGGTACCATTTTTACTGCCGTTATTTCAGATAAAGAGACAGATGCACAAAGAGAAACAGAAGGCAGATACAGATAACTTAATCCAGCTGAGACATTTCTCCATTGCCTACTAAAGCAGAATTTTGAGGAATGCCTATTAAAGAGATACAGGGAAGAAGATAAACCAGGAAAGACCCCCATGATAACAGAGATAAGAAGAAATACAATGACAATGACCATGATCCCTTCTGCCTTTCTCTCTTCCTTCCCTTCTTTTCTCTTCCTGACCTGTTCAGTTCCATAGCCTTGGATGGGACAAAGCAGGGTGGATGTTTAAGCCAGGTGAGGGTCTGTGGCCCAGAGTGGGGTGCTGGGGGTCAAATGGGGTCATGGACATGTCTACAGAAGAGGTTAGTACAACATGGAGAATCAGGATGGGATGAAGAGGGTATCCATACAGAGGAGGCCCAACATCAACTACCAAGCCTAAGCAGGATGATACCAAGCAGCAGCTGGTATGAAATCAGAGTGGCTGCATTCAGAGAAAAGTTGCATGCAGGGAAGTTGAATGAAACCCTAATATATTAAGAATAATTGAAGGCTGTTTCTTACTGTTAGAAAATGGAGGAGGAGAAAACTCAACGAATTTAATATTAGATTTAAAATTATTATAGGTATCCAGGTAAAGTCATGTCTTTTGATATATAGACAGACATCATTATAAGAGCAGATATAAGCATTTTTCTATGTAAATGTGACTGTATCTCTATATATTCCCCAGCCATCCACCTGAGGGCCTGCCATCCATGAATCCCCAACAAACAAAACTAGCACCCAGGTCTTGGTTTCTAATCTATCCTAAGTCCATTTTCCACTATAAGGAATCAGCCTCCTTGAAGAAGTGGCTGAATCCCAGGCCGAGCAGGAAAGCACAGGCTGAAGGAGAGGACTTTTTTTTTTTTTTTGAGCTAGAAAGCAAGAACATGCTCAAAGCATGATGGGAAAATGGTGTAAGGACACAAAACCAAGCAGTAAGGCCCCTCACTTGCAAAATCTGAGACATGCTGTGCACCAAAATTAATCATAGTAACTGATTATAATGCATTGAATAAAAAGGGAAACTGAGTTCCTATAAGTTAATAAATAAATAAACTGAAAGGTCGATGAGGAACAAGGGGTTTACATAGTTGCACAGTAACTCCCCACAAAATATTTATTAACTGCAAAGGTCAAAGTAGTCATTCTGCACCCAAGAAGCCTGGCAGGTATCATCTCAAGTGAAAGCCATCAGGAATGGGGCAAATGAAATCATGAGTCACTCGACTGGATGCAGTAGGAAAGCAGCATGCCTTCCGTGGTATTCCTGCCAAAGATGCAGATATCCGATAAATGCAAACTGAGGGGCATTCAGCAAAGTAACTGGTAATCTTCAAATGTGTCAATAGCGCGAAAGTGAACCAAAGAGTGAAAACTGTTGCAGAATGAAGGGGACACGATGGAGATACGAAAATTGAATGCAGCGCAGGAGTCTGAACTGGATCCTGTTGCCATGGAGACATAATTAGGACAATTGGTGGAACTGAGGAGTAGATTGTGGTAATAAATCAATGTTAATCTCCCGCCTTTGATGGCTGCATTGTAGTTTTGTTGAAAAATGTTCTTGTTTGTAGTAAATACACACTAAAGATTAAGATGTAAAAAAAAGAAAAAGTTGTGTGCCCTGAACTTTCAATTTGCCTGTAACTTTGAGATAATTTTTTAAATTAATATCTTTGTTTTCATAACGTGAATAATATCTCAAGTGAAATTTTCAGATACTTGGATGCAATAAGGACTCTTTTTAAAAATGAGAATGCCAGCTTCGAGTTCCAAAAGCAATAAAGTGATACAAAATGCCTCAGCCTATTAAAGGGAAATTTAGTGAAAGAAGAAAATGCAGTAGCTACAACTCCTCAATTCTAAATTGTTTAGTAAGTAGACTAGTCATGTTAGTTTTTGTGAGTTTTTGAATTATAATAGTTGCATTTTTCAACGTTTTCTATGTGTAATAAACAATCATCTTTAAAATAATGCTTCGATTTGTTATGCAAAAATAAAACAGTAACCATAATAATAAGTAGCAAGTATTCATTGAACATTCATTATGTATAGTCTGTTATGAGGTATACAATATTATTACTTACAGCTTGCATATCAGAAAACTGAAGTTTAAATAGGTTAAGAAATTGCCCATAAATAAAGATCCTAATGTGTAGTATAGCCAACTTTTGGATCCCCATTTTTCACACTCCAAAGCCTGTATTATTAATTCCTGCCCTCCAGTGCCTCCCATGGAGGCCAAAGAAGGGAATTTTAGGGAGGATCCGAGAAGCCTAGGCTTTACTCTAGAGCCCCTCACTCCTTCACTGTTTGCTCCCAATCCAATCTATCACAAAGTCCGGCTGTTTTCATTTTAAAACTCTATCCCCTTCTCCCCATGTTAGTTAAGGCCTCATCATTTTCCTCCTGCTTCCTGGCAACAGGCTTCCTCTCTTCCTGATTCTTATCTCAGTCTTTTTCAGAGTCTCCATGCCATTGTCAGAGCAATCAGTCTAAAATGCACATCTGAATATGACAATGTGTTTAAAAATCCTATATAGAAAAAGACTCCTGTGTGGTCCCGATTACCTTTTGGTTGAGATCAACACATGGCACCCAAGTCTTTCCAAGTCTAGTCTCTGGATGTCTCTTCAGCCTCACTAACTATGAGGTCCCATGCAAAGGCTCCCCATGCTGTGTGCTCAAAGAATTCTTGTGGGATTTATAATTCTCCAAATACACCAACACACCCTAATGCACAATTAACGTGTGCCCTTCAGCAAGTGTGACGATCTCTCACCAGTGTTTTCTGGTGTGCTCCCCTTCTCCAACCAGGCTGAGCTGGGTACCCTTTGGAATTCCCATCACATTTCTGTAAAGACCTCTTTTATATAATCTATCACAACATAATATAACCTTCCTTTACCACACTGAGCTCCTTGAAAGTACATTAGAGCTTGTTCGTCTTTGTACGTTCGTCATCCTCCAATGGCTAGATCAAAGAGGGTGCCAAATAAAGACCCCACTGAATGAGTGAGTGAGTGAATAATCATCAGTGAATTATCAACTGTATAAAATACTATGGAAAGGCAAAAAGGACAGAAATAGTGATTTTTCTGGAGAGCCACCTCAGAAGAGTTGTGGGAGAAGCCGACTGAAAGGTTAAATAATTTGAGTAGGAAGATAGCACGGGAAGTTTTTAAACAAGTACACAGAACACTGGTTGGCTGAACCTAAGTTCTGAGTAAACATACTTCAAACACTCTGTGCCCTCAGTCCAGAGGTATGTGATGGCTTTAACAAATAAATTACTTTATACTTGTGAGTAGGTAACAGAAGCACATCATATAAAGTTCCAAATTGTAAAGCTCGCTCTCCTCTCCTCGTCCATCTCCTGCTCCTCAGTTCCTGGTGCAGAAAGAACCACAATAAATAACCGTTTAGAGTGCTTTTGTTTTCTAAGATTCTGTCTTCGTAACCTGGCAATGATTTATAGAAAATAGGTATAGATTGATGATTTATAACCAAGTGGCAAAGGTAAATGAATCCTGCAGGTGGCACTTTATTTACATCTGCAAAGCTGCTGAAATCACACTTGTCCCTGGAGACAAAGCAGGTCTCTTCTGGACACTGCAGTGTGCTTGGTTATTGAAATCAGTAAGGCTGGTCTTAGATGAGCTTAAAGAACGGCATGGAGGAGGGCACTTGTGGGGATGAGCACTGGGTGGTATATGGAAACCAACTTGACAATAAACCATTTAAAAACTTTTTTTAAATAAACTAAAAAAAAAAAGAAATGTAAGTAATGGCACACAAATATTAACATAGGTGATCAGATGAAGATATCATGTAATTTGGATGAATCTGCATTTGTAAAATATTCTTTCTAAGCTTTTTTTGTTTGTTTAAGGTAAGCCATAGACCATGGCTGTAGGATGACTTGATTGTTAATTAATTGTCCATTAGTCTTCATTTCCTATGGCTTATTAGGGCAAAGTAAATGTATGCTAATTTGTTGGAGGCAACATAATCTATTTAATTTCATCTTTATTCCCTATTAACACCTGGAGATTCTTAATTAGTATATATGAAACTTGGACATGTGCAGCGGCAATTCACCCTAGCACACTGAATACAAGGCTAGTTTGCACGTATAAAGTTAATTATGACCATTTGGACCTTGATTTAAAAAGTAGGAAATTTTGGGGGGTGCCTGGATGGCTCAATTGGTTAGGCATCTGATTTCGGCTCAGGTGGTAATCTCCCAGTTTATGAGTTTCAGCTCTGCGTTGGGCTCTGTCCTGAGAGCTCAGATCCTGGAGCCTGCTTCGGATTCTGCATCCCCTCTCTCTCTGCCCCTCCTCCACTCATGTTCCATGTCTTACTCTCTCTCTCTCTTTCTCTCTCTCTCTCAAAAATAAACATTAAAAAAATTTTTTTAACTAAGTAATTTTTATGAAGTGGAGAGTGATAACGAGCTTATTTTGTGCAGTTTTGAAAACCACAATATAGGGGCTCCTGGGTGGCTTAGTCAGTTAAGCATCCAACTTTCGCTTAGGTCATGATCTCGCAGTTCGTGGGTTCGAGCCCCGCATCGGGCTCGGTACTGACTGCCAGCTCAGAGCCTGGAGCCTGTTTCAGTCTGTGACTCCCTCTCTCTCTGACCCTCCCCCTGCTCACGCTGTCTCTCTCTCTCTCTCTCTCTCTTAGAAATAAATAAAAATATTTAAAAAAAAAGAAAAGAAAAGAAAACCACAATATAATTAATACAAACCGAGAATAAAAGTTACCTTAGATGCTATAAATTAGGCAGGCTATTAACAATAACAGTATCACTGTGTGCATCCCTGCTCCTGTTAGAGTGTGACACACTCATTAGCGCTTTTAAATTAGATTTTTTTTTTCCATCCTGAGGGTTTGGGCAAAGTTACATTTCTTTTTTTTTTTAACGTATGCATTAAGGCAAGGCTTTAGAAATGTATTTTTCAGCTTTGGAAAGATATGGAAATTAAGCAAACTAATCAGTGCAGCAACCAGAGACTAAAAATAAAAAGTAATTTAGTCAGAATGAGATTGCTTCTCCAACTTCTTTCTGAGGCTGACTGGCGGGAACGATGATGTCGTGTCTTGTAAATACTGTTCGTGGTTCTCACGGCCTGAAATGGCGGCAGAGACGGCACTGGTCCTCTGTCAGCTCAAAGGAGCCAAGGCGTAGGCTGCATCCAGGACTCAGAATGGGGTGGCCCTGGGGACATATGTCAAGGCACTTTGAAAACACGGTGTTCTGCCAGCGAGCCGCTCTGCCTGACCTGCTAACCCCCGGCGCCTGACAGCCTGGCCCGGCTCACTCTGCCATCAGGAACGCAGACCAGCTGCTCCAAACCAATGGGCGTCCCCTGACATCCCTCCTGCTGTGGAAGTAGTGAAAATGCTCTTAGACATTCTTGGCAAACTTTGCGAAACTTTAGCTCATTTTAGACTCCAGCTTTCTCAAATGTATTCTTAGCATTAGGCCACTCTTTGATTTTATCTTTGGTCTCAAGATTCTCATTTATGCCTTTTTAACCAACGTAACTCCAAGAAAGTTCTCTAAGTGGCCCCTGGGGATTCTTTAGATTCCTTCTTGGTTTCCTGTTTGTCAAGGCCATTTTTAAATAAGAGTGTCAGAGATTCCCAAGTGAATTTGGGCCATTTCCCGTTTTAGAGTTCCTGCCCAGAGGGTCACACTTATCTTCATTCTCAGTGTTTTGAACTCTGCTTCCTGAGAACTAAGGATATAGGCCTGCCCATAAGCACCATTCCCCATTTTGTCAATGGAAAGGAGCGAGCTAATGAGGTCACTTTCTCAGTATGGAAATCAGTGAAATGAAAATAAGTATTTATTGAACATTGACTTTGCTCCAGGCACTTTTCCAGAAAGAGCTGGCTGAGAAATGTGGGAGGCAGACCATTAAACTAACAATTTCCTTTTTTTTTTTAATGATTTCAATGATTTCAATACAATGGAATAAATGAATCAAAAGAGGTAGGTGGAATAGATAGTGGTGGTACAAAGACAAGAGTGTACTGTGTCTGGGGAAAATGGCACTAGTTGGGCTTTCGAGAAAAATAAAAGTCAGTGAGGCCAACATGAGGTAGAAGGACTTCCAGGTAGAAGGAACCAGCCATTGTGCAAAGTCCGGGACCGATGAGCTAACAAGGTTTTCTGCTATCATTTCACTTCACAGTACTTCCTTTTAATTTTTTTAATGTTGTTTAATGTTTATTCATTTTTGAGAGAAAGAGATACAGAGCATGGTGGGGGAGGGGCAGAGAGAGGGAGACACAGAATCGGAAGCAGCCTCCAGGCTCTGAACTGTCAGCATAGAGTCCAATGAAGAGCTCAAACCCACGAGCAGTGAGATCATGAGCTGAGCAGAAGTCAGACACTTAACCGACTGAGCCACCCAGGTGCCCCAGTTTTTGCTTTTTAAAAATTAAAGTTAGCATAACTGGTATTCTTAAGTGCTATTTGTCTTATTTTGTTTCTGAAGCAATATATATTTGGTTTGGATATTAATATTACACAGAAATGTATGCCAAGTAAGAATCTTCCATAACCTCAACCTTAAGGGATATGCTATTACCTGTCTAGTGTATGTGTGCCTAGATCTTCTTTTCTTATATCTGTATGAAACTAGAATCATACTTATTCTTTGGCAACCTGCTTCTGAGTCAGTACATATAACTAAATGTTTTATACTCTGGCCTCAGTGTTGGGCATTTTGTGTCCCACTGGTCAGGTTGAGTGGCAGTGCAGTGTAGTATTTAAACATGGCCACCTTAGAGCCGGATGAATCCCAGCTATACCACTACTAACTGTATGACCCTGGGTAAGTCACTCAACCACTCTGTGCAACCAAACCAACGTGAGCTTTCTCCTTGGTGACTCACAGAGAAAAACTACACCAGGTGCATTGTCACACAAAGGAAAGTTTATTTGCAGCAAATGAGAAGATGATGGAGGATAATTTCCAAAGCCGTGACTCCCCAAGCAAGTGTGAATGGGTATCTACAGAGATGCAGACATAGGTCTTAAGGCCTTAAGGCCTTAGGGAAACATTATATGCTTTGTAAATGAGGTGTGTGCTTCTCTTTGGGTAGAGATTTTAGTATAATCATGAGATATAGGTCATTATTGGTCATCCCAGAGGTGACTCCATGGTTCATCTGCACAAGCATGAGTTGGGGGTTTAGCTCAAACTGGTCTGGGTGGTCTGGGCCACCAGAGCTCTTCCTCTGGGCAGTTATTATTGCTTGAGTGATAGTTTCAGTTTCCATCATGGGATATTATGTCTGTATGGTCCATTGCCTGCGTCAGGAGATACTCAAGGAAGAAGAGCTTAAGGAGAAATGTGGGACAAACAAATCCCACAAAAAAAGTAGGATAGATGATAGATAGATAGATGATAGATAGATAGATAGATAGATAGATAGATAGATAGATAGATAGATAGACAGACATCACATCTTCTTTATCCACTCATCTACTGATGGATACTTGCATTGCTTCCATATCTTGGCTATTGTAAACAATGCTACAATAAGAATGGGCGTGCATACATCTTTTCAAATTAGAGATATGGTTTTCTTTGGATAAATACCCAGCAGTGAAATTACTGGATCATATGGCTTTTTGATTTTTTATTTTTGGAGAACCCTATTCTTTTTACCACAGTGGCTGCACTGGTCCCTATTGATGGATATTTGTGCCATTGCCAATTCTTTACATGTTTTGGCTACTAAAGAAACTGCCAAGGCAAGTTATGAATTGCCCTTAACCTCTAATACATTTGAGCTCCTATTTCTTTCAGAATTACCAACACCCAACAACAGCTTATAAGCACTTAACAAATGCTACTCATGTTGTTGATGCCCCTTGTAGGCAGCACAAAATGGGGTGAGTGGGGGTACAGTAGGGTGGCTTCCAGGCTAGACCCAAGGGACTCCATTGTGAGTTTTCTTTCTGTAGAGATGCCATGCCAGGAAGGCAGATGCTCAGCATAGACTGGGAAAGGAAGCAGGAAGATTGGAACCTGAGATGTCAAGCAGTAAGTCAAGCTAGGCTGGACAGAAGCCAGAGAATGTGTGTAGGCCAGAAACATATGGCCAGGGACAAACCTGAGTTGAAAGAATTCGAAAGGATGTTTTGGGAACCAAATATTTTAGGAAATAAGTGTAGCATACTTTTTGTGAGATGCTATAGTATATATAGGTCTCATTAACCTATAGATACAAATGAAGTTATGTTTATATTGATAAGGGCCAAAAAGAGCCCCCTGCCCCAGATGGGCCACTTGACATGAAGATTATTTTGAGTTCAAAAGTAATCCAAACCCAGCAGATTCAGAAAAAGCTCTTTACATCCCCCACAACTGCCGAAAAGAATTTAGATAAGGACCTGCTCCAGGAAAAGAGCTGTCACCATAGCTGTCACCACAGGTAACTACACTATGATATGAACTAGGTATGGTAGACATGGAGGGACCTAGCAAGGCTTGCTTTTTCAGAGTCCTCTCTTTGTCCCACTGTTTCTGAGTGCCCCAGCAAACACTGATGTACGAAACATTTACTCTTTTTTATTCTTTCTGAAGATTGCATTCCTTCAATTGAAAACCCCACGCCTTACCCCTTTTCTTTAGTTCAGAACGACGCATATACTTCTTTTTGCCTATCTTTAGAATTTCATGTTTATGTGGATTTCTCATACATATGGTATTAAATTTCATTTTCTCCTGTTAATTGGTCTCATGTCAATTTAATTCTTATCCCGCTAGAAGGACTTGAAAGAGACGGGAATTCTTCCTTCCCCATAATATTAGTTCCAAAATGACAAGGCTCTTCTCCCTCATGTTGGCAGGGGAGCTCAGCTTCTTTGTCTCAGTCTCCCTAGACCATTTCGGGGGGTCAGGTGGCTGTGGGATTCTCATATGCACAAGGACAAATTTACTCACCCCGAGGTGCCTCACCAGCCATAGCCTCAAGTGCAGGAGACAGTGCAGAGAACCCGCTCTACTGTTTCCTCTCCTCCCACCATTCCTCCTGCCCCCACCCTCACCCCCACCCCCACCCCCACCCCCAGGGGAAGTGTGCTTGCTATGTCCTTTGGCAGAGTTTGTGTAAGATGGGCTATGGAGTCAGAGGAAAGAATGACGCTGTCTCCAAGTCTGTGTCTAGAATTCTGGAGAACTTAACTCTTATTTCTCTCCCTAAACTCAGTCTCTGCTGAAGTTCCACACATGTCCCCTGAGACTGAACTGGGGAAAGGGAGAGGACTACAGATAGGAGCCATGCCCTCCATTGTTTTTCTGCTTTATCTTTTAAGTTACTCAAGAACAAATATTGACTGACCATTGTAGTGGATTTAATGTAAAATGAATCCGAATTCCTTGACTTTTTCAGTACCTAGGGTGGACTCTCCCCACCATCCTCCTTAATCTGGGCTGGCCTGTGACTGGTTTTGGTCAGCTGCATGTGGCTGAAGTGACAGTATGTGTGTCAGTCCCAAGTCTACACCTACCTCAAGAGGGCTTGGGTGCTTCCACTCACTCTCGGCTCCTCACCAGGCCCCGAGAACAGCCCAGGTTCAACTACTGGCTGCTGAAAAATCACCTCAGCCCACAGCAAAGCACTGCCCAGCAGAACCCAGAAGACCTGTCCTGCCCAGCTCTGCCAAGATCAGCAGACTTGGGTAGACGACCTGCTTTCACATGAGCAATCCCAGGGAGACCAGAAGAACCACCTGGTTAAACCACAGGCTTGTGAAGCAAGTAAGGTCTGTGCCATTTGAAGCCATTGGGTTTTGTTTGTTACACAGCATCATTGTGACAATGGATAACTGATATAATGCTCTTTCTGACCTCCAAAATTAATATTGTTTTTTCTTTTCTTTTCTTTCTTTTTTTTTTTTTTTGTGGATTCAAACACCTCCCTGAGAAGCTCAACAAATAGCCAAACTCTAGGTCTCAGTGTAGATTCAGCCCAGACACTCTACTGCCTGTACAACAGTCAGTGAGAAAGACACATTATCCAGAAGAAGATGTTTTAATTTATCAGATGTCCTGAAATCCTAAGAGAAACCTAGTCAGCTGGGAGTGATATACATGAGGAGTAGGTGCAGTAACGCCCTACCAATCTTTGATAGGGTCACAAATATCCCGGTAAGTGTGGCATGATGGCATTTCTCGTGAAACCAGTGAGGGAAGCCAATCTCCCCATTTTGAACTGAGTTGAAGCTGAAATGAGACCAAGAGCTACCAGAACCAAAAAAGAGGTGCTGAGCTGCCCCAGATCCCAGAAGCCAGGCTCCAACCAGGTTCACCTACAATCTCTGATGGAAGGGGAGCCTTGTAGTGGGAATCTGAATGATATATTGACTTCAATTTACAACCTCTCTCTACACATCTTCAGTATGCCAAGTTGCCTTCTAATTCTAGCCACTAGGTGGCTATTGCTCTATGTTGTGACCTCCAGTGACAAAATTCCTATAGACAAGATAAGGGGAGAGCATCGTTAGGTATGTGAAGAGTGATCCCTGACTGCAGACTACTCTTCTCCACCTGATTGATTGCAAGGCAGCTTCTCTTCCTCAGGGTCCCCTTCCTCATCATTTGTTATTTCTAAGGACTTTGAGCAGAGCTTGCACACCTAGGGCAGATGAATAGAGCTCACCCACCCAGGTGGCTCTGAAGGGTTTCACTGGGCTCTCCTGACGGAGTTCCTTTCTGACTGGGGGCCTGCTCATCATACCAAAGCTGCCCACAGCCCAGCAAACAGCTACCGCAAGGCAACAGGCCAGTAGCTGGAAATCTAAGGCTTGACAGCAGGGTGCAGAGAAAGCGATAAATGATAAGTTGTTGATTATTGATTTCTAGTTCTGTTTACCCTTTCCAGTAATAATTAAAAAAAAAAAAAAAACTGAGGGTGAACGTAGGAAAATTCTTCTTAACTTGATAGATTAGCGTCTTGGGCTGGGAGAGAGGGTTGGGTTGAGTAAGGCCCTGAGAGGAAGTTAACGTGGGTCCTGCTCCCTGATAACCTTTTCCAGACATCTTCCCACTACAGTCATAGTTATGTGGGTGTGGTCCTAATTCTTTGGTATCTGACCTTGGGGTGATTTGGGGCAGGGGAATATTGACTCGGTGTATGAATTAGATAAAGGAAGTGGTTGGAGGCTCTGGTCTCAGGACTGGTCAGTTTGCATATCAAAGTAACAGGCAAGTTGTTTGCTATCTCTAGGAATTAGCTAACCCTAGGAGACAGTCCCTCCTCAGGTCTGAAAACCCCCTACATGCCAAAGCATAGAAAATACAGAAAATTTTTAAAACCATGATAAATACAGCAAGCCAGGAGAATATGCATCCTCCATATCTGTCTTAAATACCCGAATTCTCGGGACACTTGATAGTTTCTGGGTCTCCCCTCAAGTCCACACAGCTTAGGACTCAGCATTTTGCCTTCTAAGTATTTACAGAAGTCATTCTCAGCACCTCAGTCCAGCTGTTTTGACCCAGAGCAGTTCTTTGCTTTTCCAGGAAACCAACGGGATGAAAGTCCAGGGCCGGGACTTCCTCCTCAGAGTGTTTGACAAGGACTGACGTACTCTAGGCCCTTTGAATACGGGAAATCCAGGACACACCCAACCCTGACTGCCGTTTCTTGAATGTTGAATGCTGGAGCTCAGGTAGAAGGACAGAAGCAAAAAGATTTCAATATGAGGGACCCACTGGCAGATTGTTCGGTGAGTAGCTCAGTGTGGTTTTGCGCCTGTGTGTGAGAGGGTGGCCCTAGAGGGGTATGTTTGTATATTAATGGGTTTTAACTAAATAAATCTGAGACGTTCAGAAGACAAACATGTTTAGATATTAGCTGTGATGCGGCTTTTCTTTGGTTTGATTTAAAGGAAGAGTCCTTTCTAGCAAGTGACAGAGCAGGTTAATTGTCATCTTTTATTCTCATAGTGTTGGAAACTTCGAAAAACTTGGAGTGGGTATAGCATCATGTTTGCTTGCAGGTGGTGGCTGTTTGGAAAGCATTCCTGAGATATACACCGATGGTGCCAATATCGCGTATAGGGTGGCTCTCCAAACATTCAGAATCTGCAGGCAGTTTGGGGTTCTGGGAATGAAGTAAGGGTGGAGGGTTTTAGCCTATTTTCCCAAATCATTTAGAGTCAATAATTGCAAGGCCTGCAAGAGGAAGGACACACTCCGCACTCTGCCTGTCCTACGGTGGTTCTCAGACAGGTTTACCAATGTGTTTGTTTAGTCCTGGGAGTGTTTACCAAACACGGAAGATTGGCCAGAAGTCCAAAGACAGTGTGAGGTCATTAGCAGCAATTTAGGAAATAAGGAGCAATTAAAATAAGGTGTGGGGGGGGGCATATATATGCTTTGAACATAAAATAATCAAGAATCATCAGTGTGTTAGCCCAATAAATGATGCCAAAAAACTGAAATTGGTGACATCAAAAGCAAGGGGTTACATTCACTCATCTCTCAAGTACTTTATCAAAAAAAAAAAAAAAAAAACCAACCACCAACAATAACAAACTGGAGAAACAGGTAAATGAGGGCAGTAATAAAGCCATAAAGAAAAAAAATAAATAAATAACAGCGACGCCTGCGTGGCTCAAGTCGGTTAAGCATCTAACTTGCTTTCAGCTCAGGTCATAGTCTTGCATTTCATGAGTTTGAGCTCTGCATCAGACTCTGTGCTGACAGTGCAGAGCCTGCTTGGGATTCTCTCTCTCTCTCTCTCTCTCTCTCTCTCTCTCTGCTCCTAACCCACTTGCTCTCTCTGTCTCTCTCAAAATGAATAAACTTAAAAAAACAATTTTAATAGAAAAAAGCAACAGAGAATTTATGGTTTCATTGTTGTTTATTCAATGGACAAAGCACAGGCTTAGAGAAGATGGAGCTGAATCAGATGAGCTAAATGATGTAAAGTCATAACAGCTATTAATATTATTAGTGATGATGTAATAGCAGATTCTGCCTACTTTCGCTTTTTTAAATAAAAAGTAATATGTGTCTAATGTAAAAACAAAAGACCCCAACAGTATGATTGTATACAGATTTTAAGACTGAAAATTCCACCCCTTTAATTTCCTCCATCCGAAGCTTCTGTCCATTGGGAAGCACAGAAAACTTTTTAAAAAAAAGTCTTTTATCATTTTATGTATTTGCTGTTTATTTTTCTCTCTCTGCCTTTGCCCCCTTACCAAGTGTTAAGAAACACTTTCTTACCACTGATACTTAGATGATGTATCTGCACAGGGGTTGTTGAGTGAGACAGGGATATGGTAAATGGAGGAAAAACTTGGCACCAACAGAAAGTCAAGACCACATGAAGAGTGAGATAGAAGAGAGAGAAACTGGGACCAAGTTAGGTTAACAACAGCATGAACACAAACTAACAGCTTAATGGCCTTTTCCAGGGCTTTCAGACCAGGATCTGGGAGACATATTTTCTTCTGAGCAGCCCCCAAGATAAACTGTCTCTAGGTGTGTAGGTCAGACTTAAGCTCCCTCCCTAACATACTGAGGGGTTCTTCTCTCTAGGCTCAGCCATTACCCCAAGGACTCTCATCCTTGCCCACAACTTGAAGGTTATCATCTCTCTGGGCCCAGTGCCACCAAAGATAGTCGGGGAGTCAAGAGAGGGCGCATATCTCTTCAGCCCAGGTTTCTAGATCCTCTCAAGTCACGGAATCTTTGCCTATTTGCAAGTGTTTCACTTTTATCAAGTGTTCAAGTGGATTTCCTGATGTAGTTCTAGTTCATGCTTGGGGAACAATGTGGTATGAAGATGAAGCTATCGTTTGGCAACATGATAAAACAAAGGAACGGAGTCCCAGTGAATGCTTCATGCAACACTGGGGTGGCTTCGTGAAAAAATAAAAAAGAATCCAAAGCTTAACCACCTGCAAAGCATCCTATTCCATGAGTCCCCAGGGTTGCATGGAACACAGTTAATTCATAAAGCCTTAGCTTAACTGCAGTTCTTAACCTGGTCTACCCCAGTGGACCTGTGTATGAAAATCAGTGCTTACATGAAATTCAATAGGAAAAACATGGCCTCTTTGTTTCTGCTAATCTTTAACTGAAATTTAGTATCTACACAGTTCTGAATATAAGCAATAAACTTCAGTACTACCACACTGTTTGTGATTTGTAGCCAATAGAAATGACAAATTTTTCATGTAACATTACAGTTGTTGCAAATATCTAGAAATATTATTTGCATACAGTATGATTGAGAAATTGGAGTCATTATTAAGACTTGTTATTTAGTATGTTAATTTGAAAGCATGCATATAATTTAAAAATATGTTTTAATAAAGATATATCAGTATATCACTTGATATCAGTATGTCAATATTATATCAATATAATGTTTCCTTTGTAATCCTATGTTATTTTTATCTAATGCATTTAAAAATATTCTGAGTAAAATATAGATTTCACAAGACTGCCAAAGGGACCCATAATACAAAAAATATTTTAAAATCTCTTTTGTTGGGGCACCTGGGTAGTTCAATTGGTTAAGTGTCTGACTTCGGCTCAGGTCATGATCTCATGGCTCCTGACCTGGGGCGCCACGTCAGGCTCTGTGCTGACAGCTTGGAGCCTGGAGCCTGCTTCTGATTCTGTGTCCCTCTCTGCCCCTCCCCTGCTCACACTCTGTCTCTCAAAAATAAACAAACATTAAAAAAAATTTTTTTTTAAATCTCTTTTGTTAAGTTCATGCTCCAAGACAGGCTAATACCTGGGCTATTCAATATCAGACAACCTAGTCAGTGCCCATACTCAAATTATTAATCACTAGGGTAGCTCGAAAATGGGCTAAATACTGTGTAGGCTTTTAAACTAATCTTAAGAGTGTCAAAATTTATTTGAAGAAGGTTTTTTTTTAAGTTCTGTTTTTGAAAAGGAACAGAATTGGCTCTAGGCCTTCATGTCTTGATGTTTATGAGTTTAGCTTTTATACCTACAAAAAAAAATGCCAAGTGAAACTGTTTTCAAATCCATGTGCAAGGAAATGGACAGGATCGAATTATCTCCAAATGAAATAATCCGATTATTTTTTAAAAAGCAACACCTTCCTATGAAATAATCCCACAGAAATCATGGGCAGATAACAAACTATAACCAAGTTTATATTTTTATTCACTCCTCTGGTATCCAGGTAGGGGCCTGTCACATCAGACATTCCAGGCTCCACATAGTCTGTTCCTTCCCTTAACATCATCACCTATTGAAGGAGTACCATGCTGAGCTTCCTATCTCAGTGCCTCTGCCTGGGTCATGAGATGTTAACTGGCACTAAGACAGAAGACACTGGTATAATGGCTAATGGTACAATGGCTTCTGAGGGATTCTGGTTCTTCACAGGTATAAGGAGGCAGGTTGGTCTAGCATAGACATCCTATGGCCCACAGCATCTCCGGTGTACAGATGGAGTATGTGATATGCCATCCGCATTTCATGGTCCTCTGTTTTCTCATCTGTAGAGGAAGAGGAAGAGAGGATGGAGTAGACTATGTTCTTTAATGTTCTATATCTCATAATTTATGGTGGTCTGTCATGGGGCTTCTAAATGTTACCCAGTTAATCCCTTAGAGGGGCAGTGGTTTGAAATATGATCCCCCATAAATCAGGATTCACATGAAATCAGTAGCACAGTGCCTGTCATATGAAAGACTTCCAACAAAAACTTATCTGATTAAATACAAGTGGAATATCATGGTTTATTTAACCTATGAGGATGTCACTGTCCAAAACTTTTCCAAACTGCCATCTACAATACAAATGGACTATTCTTGAATAACTGAATTTAACCCTGATCATTCAAATTGTAGAAAGTCAGAAAGAGCTGCTAGTCCAAGGTTGACGTAGTACATTTGGAAGTTATCTAACTATTTCATGTGCCAATTGCTTCGAATCCTACATTTTTGTATGTGCGATGACAATATTAATACAACAGAATTTGCTTACAAATGCTGGGCAGAAATATTTTTGGTAAAGACAGAATGGGAAGGGCACTTGGGTGGTTCGGCGGGTTAAGCATCAGACTTTTGATTTTTGCTCAGGTCATGATCTCTCGGTCAGTTGTGGGATTGAGCCTTGTGATCGACTCTGTGCTGACAGGCTCTCTCTCTCTCTCAAAATAAATAAATAAACATTTGAAAGGAAAAAAAGACTGAATGGGAAATGCCTGTGTGTCCTAGCTGTCTCTGTGAAGGGATGATTTTAGGGGCTTAGAAATGTCCCAAATATTCTGCCACTAGCCTAGACTCCTTTTATCAGGGAAAAAACAAAACAAAAAAACAAAAAACACATAACTTTTTTCCTAGTAATTCATGAGCCCAAGGAGAGACGACATGTTCACAAAAATTCATATGGAGATGTAAGATCAATAGTAGCTTCTTTTCCTGGAATGAATATTTGGTGGGGTTGGAGTATTTAAAAGCACAATGGATGGAAAAAGAACACCAAAAATTCACCTTCTGTACATCTTTGAGTAGAGAAAACCCTTCTTATATTGGTTGATGACATTATTAAGCCATTTACGATGATCATAATGTTTAAAGGTAACTATTACTCTGAGTAAACAGTGTAATTTTACTGATGAGGTATTTATAAATATGGTTATTTCTGATGGTTTCTCTAATTGATTGCCTCATCTAATATTTCCAATCACAGTTCTGCCCCTAACTAATGAAGTTATTTTCAGCTCTTTGGCACTTAAGTATAAAATAAACGGATTAGATTTTAGCAGCTTTCAAGCTATACTCGGTGGAATCCCTTCAGTGGCCTCTCTGGCGCATTAGAGTGGAGCGGGAAGGAGAGAGGTGGGATAGGAAAGGGAGAGCCAAAGCCAAGGTCAAGAGATTTCATACCCTCAAAGCAGATATGTTCCAAGATTTTCTAATCACACACACACACACACACACACACACACACACACACACACACACACACAAAGACAAGATGGTCCTGGGTTCTGCTTTGATATTTATGCAAGTCTGCTTTTCATAGATTTTTGTCTTTAAGTTCAGGTAGATGTGACATGATGAAAGGTACATAATCGCTGTTTCCCAAGAAAGACTTCTGCTGAAATAATGAAAGTATTCTTAGCAACTCTTTTATTTACCGATATCACTGTTATCTCCATGTAGATTAGGGTTTGTCCGGGAGCGTCTGGTACATTGCATGTAGGGTTCAAGATAAAAATTCTCTCCATTGCTGTAATAAGAACATCCTGCTGTCACCCGATCACTAAGTTAACAACAACACAATGTATTCAGGAGCTTTTGGACGAGTGTGTGCCTGGGCATCCTGGAGTTTGGGGAATGAGTTTTAAGTGTATCTGACACACCATTCTTGGCAACCCTCAAATAGGCAGGATGCGGCTGGGGGGCAGAACTCACGGGCCAGTTTCCTCTGCCTGAAACACCTTCATTCATTTGCCGCACTGTCCTAGTACAAGTATCATCTTCTAGATGTGTCATGATGTGAAAGAAATTACGAAGTACCAGTCTATTAAGTAATAGGAAATCCTCTTCCAAAATCTAACGCTGGCAGGTCCAGGGTCAATTAAAGCCTCAGACTTGCTTCCTTGGAGCAGCCTCTTGCTTTAACAAGTTGAATTGAATACCTTTGGGAAAGGCAGAAACTCCCCACTTTCTCACAGTCTCCCTGACTCCCTCCGAAAACAACTGAGCTTTGAATCTATGGTTTAGAAACATTTGAGGCTGTCTGGCCTCCTAGAACTGGCTTCTGGAGGTAGTATTTTAAAAATATGTCTTGGAGAGTTTCGATGGTTTGACAAATTTGGGAAATTCATCAGCCCCTGCAGACCAGCACATAGAAAAATTCTCATCTGGTTCTGCTCATTTCCACCTTAGTTAGGGACAAGATTTCCCCTACATGCCCCCATCCTCATACGTGGGGTCCAAGGTACCCTGTTCTTTCTCCCCAGGTGTGCTGGCTGCAGACTCCTCCGGTGATGAGGCTGGTGTGGGCCCATCCCGTGGGACAGCGCATCTCAGAGTCCCTTCCTTGCACTCCTGGCTCTCCTGATGGGAGGTTCTTACGTTGCTCTGAAGCCTCCGAGTTCCTCCCGTCTACATCTCTGCTCTGTTCCTCAGGTCTACATTTCTACTCTGTCTGCCCACAGCCCCAGGCCCAGCCCAGCCTCCTACTGTTTCGCAAGAAAACTCACTCTGCAAGCACCATTCAAATCTTTTCCTCTTGCACATGGCTCCCTGGTGCTTTTGCTGGGTCGTTGTTTCTGCTTTGCTGTGGCTGGAGAGAGAAGCCGCTGGGACATTACATTAAAAACTTAGACTTTAATACTGTGAGATATTTCTAAATAAATCAAATAAGAAAGCTACAGGACTCAGAAAGAAAATCATAAACTTTTATTGAACGTAAAATAAGATTTGAACACACAAAAAGACTTACTATGTCCTTGGGTGGGAAATCTAAATACCATCAAAAAAGTCAGTTTCCCCAAATTCATATATTTATGTAATGCAGTTCCAATCAGGATCCCAACAGGGGCTTTAAAAAAAATGTAATTAGATAAATCCTCATATGCAAGGATAAATGTCCAAGTATAGCCAAAGAAATTATGAAAGGAAGGAAACAAAGACTTGTTTAAAAAGAAAGCAGAAGCGAAGTGTTAAATATCTCTATAACTTGGGTAGCAAGTTCCTATGTGTATCATTATTATTATCTGTATCATTATTATTTTGTGAAGTATAAAAATGGTTCATAATTGAAAATAAAAAGTTTAAGGACTGTGTCTGAGTTAGAACTGTGTTCACTTGCATATTTTAAAAGCCAAAAACCAGAGTGGCTTTTCAAAACCCCTATTATTATATTTCTCTCACACATAAAGTAAGTCCAAAAGTAGAGAGCTGAGGGCTTATATGTTGGCCCCCAGGGCCCACAGGGACGCAGGCTCTTTTTCTCTTTCTGTTCCACCATCTTTTACATGGCATCTATCCTCAAGGCAACCTTGTGGCATCAGCCATTGTTTTTACGTCCTGGTGTCAAGAAAGAGGAGGAAAGAACCTTCACTGAACCTCCACACAAAACTTTCACCCATGCTTCCTTGGGAAGCATTTAGTCACATGGCTACATCTAAGGGAGAGACACTGAGAAGTAACTTTATGTCAGGGATATGTGCCCTCCTTCACATGTATCTATTTTCTTCCTATGTGTGATTTGTGGCATGTTATTTGGTAGCATGGGAAGAAAATACAAGGCTTAGGGGGAATTTAGTGAAAATGTTTAGGCAACAGAGGAGCAAATAAAAAGCCAAACAATATTAAAATGCTCACTAGAACTTGCCCATTGTACCTGTAGGGGAAGGAAAGAGGCCTTATAAGATCTTATCGTTCACAGACAAGTTATTTTTATGGAAATAAATATGGGTTGGTTGCCAAATAAAGATTTTACTCTCATGACTCAGAGGAGAATCATTTCCTCATGACATCCTACACGTGAACCTCACTGTAGGTATGTTTTCTCGCTCTGCAGAGAGCTTAAAAATTTGTAAATTGTTTGCTACCATTGTTTTTTGAAAACCATATTTCAGATGCTAATCTTTACTTCAGCTTTTTGGGACAGACTGGAGTATCTGGCTGTCCTGGGCTGCAGTCCCTTGCTCCAGAGCAGTCGGGACAGCTGTCTCCACCTTGATCTCCCCGCCCTGCTCCTCATGCACGCAGGCATCTGACGAGTGATGCCTGCAGTCAGGTGACTTTGCCAGCCTTGCTTTAGGAGTTCACAATGTCTTCATAAAGAGCTTTGCAACCTGACTACTGTCCTTGAGACCAAGGCAGTTTCATTGAAGCCATTTGCTGTTCCTGTGTGTCTACCAAACCCTGCCCTGGCCTTCTGTGTTAAGTTCAGATGAAAGAAGAACCACTACTTAAAGATAAAAGAATTTGGTAAAGGAGCGCCTGGGTGGCTCAGTCCGTTAAGTGTCTGACTTCAGCTCAGGTCATGATCTCACAGTTCGTGAGTTGGAGCCCCGTGTCAGGCTCCGTGTTGACAGCTCAGAGCCTGGAATCTGCTTTGGATTCTGTGTCTCCGTCTCTTTCCCTCTCTCTGCCCCTCCTCTGCTTGCGCTGTCTCTCTCTCAAAAATAAATAAACATTAAGAATAGTTTTTTAATTATTAAAAAATATAATTTGGTATCTATAGGATTGTGTTTCTATATCCTAGGTATTGGTTTGTTCCACCCTGAAGGTAGCTACGGACCCGGTTTAGGGTTCTTTCTTTAGGTCCTTTCCTCCGTGACTCCTTGCCCTCTGTTTGCTACTCTGCTAGCACACACCCCCGGTGTTCCTGTGACAACTGAGAGGTTGCCTCCACCCTGAGGATTCATGTCCGTGCACCTGTCAGCAGCATAGTAGGTGCTCCCTGAATGTGAGCTCTCAACGCAGTGCCTGGCTAAATGCCACAGGAAGGCAGAACGAGGCTGGCTCATCGTAGGAACCAAGAGTCATAGCATGGCACTCATTTCATACAGAGCGGGCATCCTCCTCTGTAAAACCTCATTTTAAAAACTGCAGTGAAGTATCACACCTCCCAGATAGAAACTCTGAGGGAGTGTGCTTGGGACGGCTCCACCGCCTCACCGACCTACTCTGTCAGGAGAGCTGCAGAACTCACTCACGTTTAGTCTCTCCGTTTGGGCACTTAAAATCTGCTGTCATCAATGTCTACTTTTACAAATACAGTTTTCAGAGTGACTTTGTGGAGTTCTAAGTCAAATGACAAAATCTTTCCCACAGAATTCTTGTGTCTGCAGGCTAAATTCATATAGAAATGAATTTATAAAGATTTATTCATAGATGTATAAAAGTTTGCTACAACAAAAATGTTCAACTCAGTATTATAACATTCTTATTATTAGAGTTAGAAAAAAAATTAATGTTTCTTTTTGAGAGAGAGACACACAGCACAAGCTGGGGAAGGACAGAGAGAGAGGGAGACACAGAATCCAAAACAGGTTCCAGGCTCTGAGCTGTCAGCACAGAGCCTGACGCGGGCCTCAAAGTCATGAACCATGAGATCATGACCTGTGCTGAAGTCAGACGCTTAACCGACTGAGCCACCCAGGCACCCCTTTATTACTAGAGTTAAATAAGATATAGAGGGACCGGGGCACATTTTATTAGCAAGTTATTTCACTTACATATTCTTATCTCAGCCAAAAAACCCACAAAAAACAAAAAACAAAAACAAAAAAACCAAAACCACCGCACATTCACTTTCATGAGTTTGTGGTTTGACACCCAGGAATGCTATTTGAGAACCTGGGGGGAGGCACAAAATGATTACTCAGTGTACATATTTTAGAATGTATTTTTAACCATCCTGGGAAACAATAGAAGTGACAGGAAGTCAGGCTTCAAAAGGGCCCCACTGCTGACTTGTTGCCTGGGGACAAACAGACCAGCTGTATTTTTGAAAAGTTCTCCTGGGTATTTCATATCCAGGCAGAAGACACTTAATCTTTACTTTAGGAACTCATCCAAAAGGTGCACATCCCCGTAGCTTCACAATCATTTACAATGACAGTCATCATTACAGAGCAGTCTAAATTTATAGGAGTTCTGCCTTTGAAAGTGCTCATAACCCTTCTGTGCATCTTTTCTTTTTCAGTATAATAGAGTGTACAAGAATCTAAAGGAGTTTTCTCAAAATGGAGAGAATTTCTGCAAGCAGGTCACATCCATTCTTCAGCAAAGGTACAAAAATGCACGTTTGCAGTAAACAGTTCTTCTTTCATTGCAGCTAGCAATAAGGCTGGAGGAGTGATTACAAGCTGTCCTACTTTCCAGAACTCCGTGTTGTATTTTGGTACTGGAGAAATTAGTTTGAAGAGAGATTCTCCTCTATTGCACACTTATCACTTTGGTACCATCAAAATCAGGAAACGATAGGAAGTAATTCTGCTTGGGAAGGCTCAGTCCAGTCTCTTTTGATTCTGCAGACTGAGTTTATCACCCTCTCCTGGGGCACTCGTTTGTGCCTGATGTATGTGCCATTATTGGATTCCCACACTGATGGCAACTCTGAGTTTACATTTCTGTCTTCCCTACCAGGCAGGGGCTGTATCCTATTCATCTTTTTGTGTCTGGGTTTTTGGCTTCCTCGGTAAATGTCTCATGAATGAAAAGTGACGGTTTTTAGTATCATCTTCTATTAATACTACATGAGATCATGTGTAAAGTTGTTGGCTATGCTAAAATGAGCACACTTAAGTTAGTCAAGAAAGTTACAGAGGTTCCTTCTTAAAATTAGAGAACCCAAGGACTGAATTTGGCCATGAATGATCCTTAAGCCGTTTCCCTACATCTAGACAGCTTTGTAGTAAGCAACCCTAAAGAGACCTCCAGAAGACATGACCTATTCTTTTAAGGTAACCCATTTCAAATCTAAAATATTGCATGTGTGGTATATATGAGCCAATTGCATCTCGCATTATAGGACAAGTGCAAATGGGAATATTGGCTTTATCAGTAACTATAAGTAAGGCCGGGGAAAGAGAAAGGGGAGCTCAAACAGGCAGTTATTTAAAAAGAACAAAACAAACAAACAAACAAACAAAAAACCATATTTGTCAAATGGAGTCAAAAAGAAAAAAATTTTAAATACGTTGCTTTAATCTTAATAGCCAATTGCTTTGATTCTCTGAGAGGAACAGAGAGGACCAATCTGGCAGGGAATTTCTTCTTTAATAAAATATTTTTTTGTCTCAAAAAAATTATTTAAAATAGGACCAGTTAGCTATTATGCAAATTCAACCCATTACCTAGATTAGAAAGCACCTCCCTCCGGAACATCAGGAAGCATCTAGACATATATTTGCCATGCATGTGACCTGGATTAAAGTCATCTGGGCCTTCATTATTTGGAGTCCCTGTGTTCAAAACTAGTGCCCAGCAGACAGCAATGAAGATGGCAGACAGGTGATAAATAATGCCTGACAAATAGACTCAAGAATGAATGGAATAAATACAGAGGAATCAGTGCTCCAAATTGCCTTATTATTTGTCCCTTGTCCGGGTCCCTCCACACTTTCACGCTGCCACAGACACATCTACTTTATATACAATCACAGCCTTCATTGCTTATCTGTGTCTCTCGAAGTCGCTTCCTAGGGCTACTATCCCAGACTTACTCACCTGCAAAGCCTTCTACCCATAGGTTCTAGAGCAGCAAACAAGCTCCAATGAAGAAGAAACACTTGGGTAGCTAAGAATATTTCTCTCCATAGTTTTTACCTTCTTATAGAGCAGGAATTAGAATTTAAGCATCTAATGAATAGTACTGGTTAGTAAAATTACACCCACTTTTCTGGGATAAAAACCGCATAGCAAAAATACAAGAGGGGAATCTAATGTTTTACCTTGACTAGAGAAGTTATGCTAGATATTAGGTCATTTATGCAACAGATGCTCTCCTGAACATTTTTGTAAAGCTGATCTTATACAATTGAATAATTTCTTCTTAACCAAGATGCCATTTGAGTTGCTTTGTATTTACTCTTGATAAATGTGCTTTTGGCATGTCTCCTCACACCTCCACTTCAGGCTTTCCTTCCTTGGCTCACTTGTTTGGTCATGTAATTAACCTGAAGGATGTTCACCCACACTAAAAGAGTAGGTATTGGGGACAATGTTTTCTAACAGACACAAACTTTCTATTAATCTTTGAATATGTAACACACTTTTTTTTTCTATTTATATTTCTATATGTCAGCTGTCAAATACAGAGGCCACTTCACTTGCTAGAGTCGGCTATTTTTTTTTCCCATTGGGAGTGATTGTGAAGTCACTACTTTTTCTTACAAGGTATTTGAACTGAGTGACATAATAACCATAGCAAAAGGAGGAATGGCCACAATATAGTTCGTACTATACTTGCCTCACTCTTTCCATTCTGAGAAATTAGTATTGATTACCTTAGATATACAAAAGATAAAAAGCTAGGCCATCAGCCATCAACTTAAATGGGTAGAGTTATTACATATAAGTCAATAATACCTTTCCCCTGTATTAGAAAAATACCTGGAAAGCCAATACCCTTATTAAGATTTTATTTATTTACTTATTTATTTACTTACTGACTGACTGACTGACTTGAGACAGCAAGTGTGAGCAAGGGAGGGGCAAAGAGAGAGAGAGAGAATCCTAAGCAGGCTTGGGGCCCCATCCCACAACTCTTTATAAAAACTATCCAGTTACTTAGAGTATAGACAAGTAATGAGAAACCCCAACAGACAAGTAAATGGTATCTCTGGAACACGTATAGTTGGCATTCCCAGTGAAGGTTATGACATAGAAAATTACGAAGGCAAATCCAGTGGCCAGGATAATAAAAGATATAGTGAGGGAGCTATCAGTCATATAAAATACATTCAGTAAATATTTGTAGATTGAAAGAATAAATGAATGCAAGATAGTTAAAGGTTTCTTTCCTTCTTATTTTTTGTTTTTTAGACACACACACACAGAGCACAAGAGAGCACATGAGCAGAGGAGAGGAAGAGGGAGCAGAGGGAGAGGGAGATAGAGAATTGTAAGCAGGCTTCACACGCAGCATGGAGCCCAATGCAGGGCTCCATTTCAAGACCTTGAGATCATGACCTGAGCTGAAATCAAGAGTCGGGTGCTTAAGGGACTGAGCCACCCAGGCGCTCCTATTTTATTATTACGCCTACATTACTAGAACAAGGTCTTTACTGTCCTTGGATATTAACAATTCCAGACACCTTGCTTACGAATCTGTTGGAATGTGGTTCTGCATGGCAGTTCCACATTAGCACATGGCTACAAGAGACAGCATCACAATCAAGCTTCAAGTCCAGATAATGCTTAATTTCCAAGCTCAGCTGCCTACCAATTTGTCCTAATTGGTGGTGATAGAAAAGTGCAGTTGTTATTGAGACATCATTTTGCCTGGCAATTCTGCAATTCATGGTCATGCTTAGCTTCTTTTACCCAATTAGCAGCTTCAGTTTCCCTTTTTTTTCTTTTTCTCTTTTTGTTCTAGCAACTCCGATTTAGCCAGAAACACAGCAACTCCTGACATGCCTAATGTCAAAGTCATCGGATTCACTTTAACACAATTACAGATCGGATTTAAAGGACAAAGGCACATTCCCCAAAACTGTTTATGAATGTTTAGTCTCCTGCACCCTCATGGGTTTACAGTGAGGGTTTAAACAGGCTTTTGTTGGAAAATCAATTATTCTCTGTAAGGAAGATTAAGATCAGGTTTTCAAATGGCAAGTATCACTGGTCTAGACATTAAAAAATAAATAATTAAAAAGAAAGAAAAGAATGAAACAAAGAAGGAAATGTAGTTGGTCATTGTTCCATCCACAGTTCATTGCAGATGCTGTCGACAAAGGAATAAATGATTGAAATGAAAACTTTCATCAATCCTAACCTTTTCTACTCTGCCCATGGCCTGGGTGATCTTTATTTCCATGGCTTCAGCTCTCTTTTGCATATTGATGACCTGTACATATTTATTACACAGCAATATGTCTTATCTGTACACCCACCTAGGTGTGCCATGCAACCACAGAGTCAACCTATTCAAAATAAAGTTTATCAGCTTTCCCCCAAAGCAGATACTCCTGGATTTTTTACCATGGTGACTGGGACCCCTGCCCACCCAATGAAGCCCAATAACTGGGTGCCACCCAGGACCCCTTCTTCTATCTTACCTCATGACCAGGTCTTCATGTTTCTCTCTTAAAGCATCTCTTATACCCATAACTTTTTTATAATTCCATGGCCTCTGCCATTGTTCTATGGAAAAAAAATTTCTTACGCTGTTCTTCATCTAGGAGTACTGGCTTAAAATTGTGCAGTTTGCACACTGTGCAAAAGCACCTGGCTGAGGGGCTGAGTGAAGCAGAAATCTAACCCACTCTCCACTCTCGAGCCTTGCACCTTGGCTCTAAGCTCTGTCTTTTCAGAGGATCTCCTTTTTCTAATCCAAGCAAAGTTATCTCAACTAGGGAGCTGGCAAGGGCCCTGCCTTTATCTCTCTAATGTATCTTCTACTCTGTGACCATGACCCTGTTTAAGACTCTTCAAAGACTTCCATGACCTTTAGTATTCAGCCTTCATATTACTTTATAAAGAGACCTTTGAGATCTGGGCCCTGCCTTCCTATCCAACTTGTCTCTCTCCTTCTACCCATGACTCCCACCCCTCTGATCTATTGAACCACTGGAAGTCACCACACTGCCTGGGTCCTTGCCACTCCTCCCACCGACTCCCACCTGCCATCATGGGTCCTTGAATTTGTGCATGCTGTATCCTCTGTCTGGTAGATACTTCTTCACCTTGGTTACCAGTCTGCATTCAATGTATCTTCAAGATTCAACTATCCCACTCATATGAGCCTTCCCTGACTCCAGCCCCATCTCAAAATGGCACCCCTCAGAGATGCATAGAACTTATCTCGCTCTAGATCCCACTGCCCTACACTGTTATAGTCTGCTCACTTGCCTGTCTCCTCCACTGGGGGCTGGACCCCTTGAGAGTCTTTGTATCCCATGTGACGAGCACAGAGCCTAGAATAGTGCAGACATTCAACAGATGTTTACTGAGTAAATGAATGTGTCGATGTAGGAGTGACTTCAGGCAGTCTTATCTTTTAAGAAGTTCAAGTTAGACTATTTCTGAGAAGCAATAAATAAATGTGTGAAAGAAATTTATTTAGATGGTATATAGATTATTTTGAACAAAAGCTAGACAAGAATGACAGAAACACTGAAGATACCATTTGTCCAGCACAATCTACAGATCAAGGACCGTGTGAGATATGCCTTATACCTGTGTCCATTACTTTTTAAAATCTCACCGCCCAATGCAGTGTGAACATACTCTCACTCATTCATAATTAAACTCATAATATAATACATAGATGTGGAAAAGAAAATACATTTTGATTTCTATGCAGCTCAACACAAACTTGGTGTGAGGGTATCTGGCAACCAGGCACCACCACCGTGTGTATCCCAACATGCTCAAGGAGTCCTGGTCCAACTCCCTTCCGAGTCTTAAAGTCTTCTATGGGAGAGGATATCAGTGGCCATTAAGCCCAGTAGCTTTTAAACCTGGTAACACAGGGGTCTGGGAAGCCCTCGGGGGCCACTTCAAGGAGTGAAAAGTGAAGTGGACAGAGCTCAGCTCCCTTTTCATTCCCACCCCCATTATATCAGAATATAGCATTTCTATGACATGGTGAGAATCCGTACACAATTTTGTTTTCCAGCTAAAAAGTTTGGAATACGGCCCTTCTTGTCCATTTTACCAGACTCCCCCCAAAGCAACACTCCCACCTGATTCCACTAACCTCACTCAGTTCAGGAATTACCAGGCACGGAGAATCTGAAGTTCTAGTGCTACCGTAGCTGTGCACTCTCTGGGCTGGAAGTGAGCAGTCACTGAGTGACACTCGAATTCTGGACACCGAAGGAGGGTCTGGTCCTCCCATTTCACCTTCTCAGAGTGTTCTTAGCAGCCAGAATTAGGGCAATTGATACTGATGAGGTGGGTGTTGTGGGTTAGCCAAAGAGCCCAGACACTTGAATAACAGAGCTTCCAGGTAAAAATGTCCTCCAGATGGCTAATAACTAACTTTTAAATATAGCCTAGTTATAAAATGGACCTAGGACTGTCTTTCAAAAGGCAAACTGATAAGGCTTGGGTGGAAAATATCAATATACCAGCCCCCCCAAACCAGAAACTGCTGCCGGTGGAAAGTAGGAAACCAGAGGTGGGGGTGATTCACAAACATTTTCAGATTACTAAAACTTCTTCATTCGCAATGAAGGGATGGTTTTGTTACCTGCTGTTTTAAAGCTTGAGAGAGGCTTAGTTCAATTTTAATTAATTCCTCGTAGACACAGGGGCCAGCTATAGTCTTCTTGTTTTAAATCATTTTTTTATCATCTTAATTTTAATAGAGCAGGATATGCTAAAATTGATGACATGGTCACTTGTATTCTTATAGTTTAATTTGTGCTCTATCTAAAATATTGAATCTGATACTACATATTCTTCCTCTCCCCTTTCTTTCAAAAGTATCACTTAGTTTAAAATTGAAGACAAATGTTGATTTTTGACTTATTGGTTGGTCTCCATTATTAGTAATGAAAATATATTGACCTGCCTCCACATGCTGAGAGGAAATTAGAATATAAATGGATTAAGAGTCAGTGCATGCCATTTCCCTGGTTCAGGATCTTTAAGGCTCACTGGAATATTCCGAGACTGAGTTACCCATCAAAATATATATACCTGCATCATCAATTTCACATGTGCCAAGACAGCTGCTTGGAGAAGAAACCTCGACCTCTACTATATATGGTAGCTATAGGGCTAGAATATTAAACGGAGTGTTCTTACAAGCTTGTTTCTGATTTTTTAATGAGGGAATGAAAATTCTCTGCCTCAGTTCGAGATTAGCTCTGCCTCTCTTAACTCCCTTTGCATTACGGAAACCATGATGAAGCAGCTCTCTTGAAAGGACTGAGAAGAAAGCAACGTAGGCAGGGGTTCACACTGCCACCTTTGCCTTGGGAAAACACCGAGGTCAGTTCATTCCTGTTCAGCAGAAATTCTAGAAGAGGATATCCATCTGTCTACCTATCATCTATCCCTACCTATTGATACATATATCCACACATACTCTTTATTAGACCTAAGCGCAGATGAGCCACACGGCAGTGTTTGCCTCAATTTACAAATGTCCCGATTTATAATAATAAAAGCCCTCTCTGTGCCTGCCAGTGGCAACATGGCTTCTGAGAGCAATTTTCTCTGGAGAGGAATTTACCCACTAACCTCTGTTAAGAGGAAGGCCATTCATGGCCAGAGGCAGCGAACTTTTCATTAGTTGGCAGGCTCACCAGAAAGGGGGCTCCGAGTGTTCCCCTCCCCGTGTACTCACCCCCATCCTCCTGACCCTGCTTCATTTCCTTCGAACCGGCAGGGTAATCTGCTGAGGTTTTGGACATAGTTATTAGGGTTTAAAAGGCAAGTGGAGATGTTGGCGGCCTGCTTTGCTTGGTCAATTTGAATGCTGGGCCTAAAACCCATTATGCTGAAGGTGGAGGGATGGTTACAGGATAGCGCTGTCCTAAGAGCCATGTCCAACTCAGTCCGGCCTCAGAGAGCTACACTGAAGTCAGGTGATATCACAGCCCTCTCCCGCCGCCTTCCAGACCCTTAACGCCTCCTCCACATCTGGGAATATGCCTTGGACTGATGTTTCCGGAAGATGCCCGGCAAGCTCAGTCTGCCTGTGCTGCGGCTGCTGTGAGTTTGATCTCTAGCTGCCAGGAGCCGCGGTGATTCAGAACACTGCCTTTAAAGGCGAAGTGAGAGGCGGTGTCAGTTTTAAAAAGTGCTTACCTTTGGCTTCCCCCGCAATTCTCCGTCTCCAGCCTCTTCTCCACAGTTTCAGACGCAGAAACCTGGAATGACCAAGCAGGCAGTTTCTCAAGCCCAGACTGTCCGGTTTAAAGTCCCAGCTCCGTCAGTTCTTCATATGTGACCCCAGGCAAGTTAACGTTAACGGGGGTACACTCTCTGCGTCTTGGTGTCCCCTGCACGAAATGGGGAAAGTGTGTGTGCCGAACTGATGGGAGTTCTCCCGGATTAAGTGAGGAAGGTTCATACCTAAAACACTTAGAATGGTGCCTGGCATGTTGTGAGTGCCCAGGAAATGTGAGGTGTCATTATTTTGTGTGCAGGCAGAACACAAGTCCAGTGTCAGCAACACGTCACAAGGGATGGCAATACATTTATCAAGAGGGCACCGTTTGGGATTTTTAAGCTCTATTTCAACCTGCAAAACTACAAATCTGCCTAGATTTGTAAGATACTTCTGTGCAAAGAGAAACGCTGTGTGGTAATTGAATCTCTTTAGACTGGTTTCCTATCGTGCTCAAGCAAAAACCAGCAGCAGTCCTGAGGCTCCAAAACCAACCTCAAAACAGAAGAGCATTAGCTTCAAAGCCAGCAGGACCCTCTTCCTTTCTTGACGCCAAAGCCCCAATTGTTTTCCCAGGTGAATCTGATTTAGTTAGCAATTTAAAGGAAAGCAGCACTTCCTTCTGGCAATTGTCCTTTTTATTTCTGTCGGGCCTCTGAGAGACTCCTTGTACAGCCTGCAAGAACATTCTGAAAGTGAAAATGAATTCTGAGGAAAAGGCTGTGCCCAACAGCATTACCCGTCGTGTTAAAAGCCATTCTGGATTGTTCTGGAGCGGATGGATGAGCAGACTGTGGATTCTTCCCCCAACACTTCCCATCTCTGTATATTCGAGATGTTCTGAATGTTTATTTCTAAACATGTACCCTTTTGGGTACATAATAATTGTACTTGAAAAATGAATGTTTATTAAGAACTTTTTGGTTTAGCCTATCACTGAGCTGAGCAGTACAAATACTTCATCTTAATTAATGTTCTCTGTGCTGCTTCCAAGAGAGAATGGAATGCTGGAAAAGAAAGTCCTAAAAAGCCCTCTTTTTAGCAGTGGACTAGAAGGTGTGTCCAGCTACTCTAAGGGACAGAAAGCAGTGCACCCTGACATTAGGACTGAGCAATGCATCAGGGCAGGAACACATCTAAACAGTTTAAAAATTTCAAAAGAGGTGAAGCAAGAACAGATACAGCAGAGACCGGTTAAAAATTCTAAGCAAGACCTGATGGGAAGTCCACTCAAGACTTACATACTGAGTGCCTGGCACTGTTCTAAGCCTAGAGATATAACACTGCACAGAACAAGTTCTGGTCCTTGTGGAGCTTACATTCTAGGGGTGTTCACAGAATTGTTCATAGAAATATACTGAGAAGATATGTGATGTAAGATAGTGGTAGGTTCTAGGACATAAATAAAGCCATAAGGGAGTAGATAGTCACAGGGTAGCCTCTGAGATAGTGAGGTTTGAATAAGACCTCTTCGGGTTTATGTGAAGGAGATGCCATGTGGTTATGTAGCAGAAGGAGTATCCAGCAAGGGCCATAGCAAGTGCAAAGGCCCTGAGGCAGGATGGCATTTGGCCACTAAGCAGGAGTATAGTAAGCAAGGGGATGCTGGTAGGAGGGGAAATAGAGGGGGAGCCAAGTGTCAGATTATGCAGATCAATCCAGCAATCAATTTAGGTATTAAGCCCTTCCTAGGTTTGGATCATTTGTATATTCTAATCATCATAAAACTTCTTGAGGTGGGTCTGATTACTCCCTTTTAGCAGTACCTAAAGCCACTCCAGTAAACTGTAGAGGTCTGGGCTTCTAGAACATTCAAGTTCATCAAGGTGATGGTCTCTCCCGGTTTGCTGGTGATGAGCATTCTCTCTGTCCATAGATCAGAATATATTCCTAGAGCACAGAAATAGATTTTAAATGCAATGGGGTATTATTTATCAGCTTCATTATTTTAAAATACTTGCCAAAACCATTCCTTATACTTGGGCAAGCTCTGATTCTGAATGGTGTTTTCAGCAGCTAGGCCTTAACATGCATTCTGCAGTGGCTTTCTTTCTTTCAAATAGTGCTGAAAATAACTCAAAGCACAGCTATACTAATAGGGAAAGATGAATAGAAATTTAGCAATAGATCAATAGCCCATGATCTCTGGATTCCATTTTATACAACAGAGCTATCTTTCCCCATTCGAGCCATGATATTAAGTTCTAATTTCATTGCACCGAAAAAAAAAAATGCAGATATTAAGTTAGTTGCTAGGGAGTTCTGGGATCATTTTTCCAATGAAATGAAGTTATAAATCTAAAGATATGTTATAATAAAAATAGAATTCAAAGACTAAAAGCTATGCAATAACAGTAACAAAATAAACAAACCTGCTCTGGTTCAAATTAAGCAGGAATACAATATAAGTTGAACTGAATTTCCTACATCTGTATTACCTTCAGAGCAAGTGAGAAGATTGAATAAGACTATGTCTTTATTTTTCTATAGATGGGCCTATAAGTAGGACACGGTAAAAATCAGTTTAAGATAACAGTGATTCAATCTATTCCAAAGAACCGAGGAGTTTGCCTTTGGAGGCATGACCAGATTCCCTACTGAGTCTTGTCCTGCATAGAAAGTAACAGAAATTCATTTTCTAAATCTAGTTTGGGCCCCTTCTGCACTTTTCCATTAGAAAGCTACGTCTTGCTTTTCACGTAGGATCTGCTGGGTTGAGAGGAGTATGACCTCCCCTCCTGGCCGTGGCGTGTGCTTGTCCACTGGCAGCAGTGTTTTCTGAGAAGCAGGAGTCACTGGTGAAAATGCCACATTGCCTAGTGTGCTCAAGGCTCCCATTCCACCAGATACTGTGAAGTTTGTTCATACCAACTGTGGAAAAACAACGGACAACCCTATGCTGTTAGTGACTTAGCAGGTCACTGAACAAGTGCTGACTCTTAGGGCACCGGCAGAGCTGTGGCTCAAATGTCCAGAGTTTGAGGCAAGGGAACTCACCATTCCAGCATGGGTGCTTTTGGAAATCTGTGTCCCAGAGGTCCCATGTTTGCACCAACTGAAACCTGTGGTGATTGACACCGCCGAGGGACACACTCAGCAGTATACTCTGCCCTGGGTGCCTCGGCCTTACCAGAGCTGCTCATGTCTAAGGGCCATCATATCGAGGAAGTTCCTGAACTTCCTTTGGGGGCTGAAGATGAAGTTGAAGGCTACAAGAAGACCAAGGACACTTTGCTGCTTTTTAAGAAACTTAAGGCTTGGAATAATATCAAAAAGGTCTGCATATCTCAACAAATGAGAGCTGGAAAGGGCAGAATGAGAAACCATTGTCATATCCAGCATGGGGGGCCCTGCATCATCTATACTGAAGACAGGGTAGACCCAGGACCTCAGAAATATTCCTCGAATTACTCTACTTAATGTAAGCAAACTGAACATTTTGACACTTGTTCCTGGAGGGCATGGGACGTCTCCACATTTGGACTGAAAGTGCTTTCCCCAAGTTGGATGGTCTGTATGGCATTTGGTGAAGGCTTCCTCCCTCAAGAGTAACTAGATGTTTGATACACACCTTAGCAGAATCTTGAAAAGCCCAGAGATCCAAAGAGCTCTCCGAGCACCACACAGGAAGAGTCACCAAGAGTCCTGAGGAGGAATCCATCGAAGGACCTGAGAATCATGCTGAAGCTAAACCCAAATGAAAAGACTATGTGCCGGAATACCATTCTCTGCCAGGCCAGGTGTCACAAAGTCCGGATGGATGAGGCAGCAGCCGCACTAGAAGCCAAATCAGATGAGAAGAGGGTTCCACGCAAGCAGCGTGTGGCAGGGAATAAAGGAAAGAACCCTCTTGGTGTTAAGGAACAGAAGAAACCTTTCGTGGGAAAAGAGCTGCAACTACCAAGAATCCGGCAGCCTGAGAAGAAGCCTCTAAAAAGAAACCCACCATGGAAGAAAAGAAGCCTGATGCATAAATTTACATTTGTGTCTTCGGTATATGTTGAATCATTTGGGGCAGCTAGGTTTTTTTTTTTTTAATTTTTTAATGTTTATTTATTTTTGAGAGAGAGAGAGACAGAACATGAGTGCAGGAGGGGCAGAGAGAGAGGGAGACACAGAATCTGAATGAGGCTCCAGGCTCTGAGCTATCAGCACAGAGCCTGACGTGGGGCTTGAACTCACAAGCCATGAGATCATGACCTGAGCTGAAGTCTGACACCTAACTGAGTAAGTCACCCAGGTGCCCCTGGGTAGCTAATTTTGAATAAAGACCTGATCAAGGGCAGTGAGAAAAAAAGGGAGAAAAGAAGCTTCTTGGCCAACTTTATGATAATTGATCACTTTATTGCCTGCTATGATAATCTAGAGCTCATCTGATGGTGTTAATGTCCCAGAATAAGTAGGAAACTTTTCTATTCCTTGCTTGATGAATTAGTTTGCTAGGGCTGCCATAAGAAGGTACCACAGACTGGGTGTCATAAATAACAGAAATTGATCGCCTCACAGTTCTGGAAGCTTGTAGTCTGAGATCAAGGTGTTGACTAGGACAGTTCCTTCTGAGAGCTGTGAGGAAGAATCTGTTCCATGCCTCTATCTAGCCTCTGGCAGTTTTCTGCCAATCTTCGGGACTCCACAGCTTGTAGATGCATCACCCCAATCTCTTCTCTTCATCTTCACATGGCATTCTCCCTGTGTGTGTGCTTATCTCTATGTCCCAATTTCCTCTCTTTATAAGGACATGGCCATATTGGATCTGGCCCACCCTGATGAACTCATCTTAACTTGATCATCTGCAAAGTCCCTATTTCCAAATAAGGTCACATTCACAGGCTTTAGGGCTTAGGACTTTAACGTTTTTGTGGGAGTGCAAAGGGAATACAATTCAGCTCATAACTCTAGTGTAGAAGAAGTCTAATTTAAAAACTCTCCCTCTGTAGGATCCTTTTGGATATTCTTAAGGATTTCATCTAAGGACAGGATGATCCTTAGAGTAAACAAGTCATCTCTTTGTGCAGACATGGCATTGTCAGACCGATCCCTCCCTCATTTGTGTGTGCGTATGTGTGTTTGTCTGATGTTTGGTCAGAGCATCCTACCTAATAACAATCCCTTTGCTAACAGGGCAAACTTGGAGGTCAACTATGCCAAAGGACTTCAGAAATTAGCAATGAAGTTAAGCAAAGCATTACAGAGCACCAAAAAAAAGTAAGTATATGAAAGAGATAAGGCAAAAAAGTTCTTAAAAGCTATAAAAAGTGACATATGTCCGATCCCAGCTTCCTCTTATAAATGTGGAGGAATGTCAAGCACAGCTTACAGTTCTCGGGCACTTCCTATGTGTCAGGCCCTGCACTACATGCTTTTATAGATTCTCTTCAATCCTCATGTCAATCCTCAGCAAGCCCTTTTATGGTCTCTGTTACAGACAAGGTATTGAAGCTTGGAAAGTTTAAGAGACTTGCCCCAATTACACAGGTATTAAGTGACAGTACTGGATTAATCCTGTGTCCTTATGATACTTACACCCATATTCGTAATAAGCCTCAGTGATGACATGTTACTTTGGAAGCAGTGTCATTGAGTTGGAAGGTCTTGAAGCCAAGAAGTGTGAATCCCACTTTATCTCAACTCTGTGACCTCCAGGAGTAACCTGGCCTCTCTGTGCCTTGATTTCCTCCACTGTTAGATGGAGTAATGGTATGTGCTTCATTGTGCATATGTGTGCATGTTTACGTCCGGGGGAGGTGTATATTATATGATCTCATGTATGTAAAGATGAGCTTATTGGGTCCTGAAAAACTAGTGGTTAGTACATTTCAGAATGAACTTGGTATTTTCTTTTAGGGGAGAGAAGAAGGATATTGGATATTCTAAAAGATATTCTAAAAATGGTCCATCAGTTATAATTTATTACAAAGAATCTTGACCAATTCTTGCAGACGTCACCTTAAACTGTCAGTATCATTGCAAAGACCACTTTTGATGGTGAAAGAGGGAGGGAAGGAAAAAAGGAGCTTTGTGGAGCTCACATTCCTAGTACTCCTTACTCATCCTCTGTAATAGCAAATAATGGCTTTGAAATTGTTTGACTTTGAGCTTGATTTTTAGGATAGTATTTTAGTAGACTGCAGAGGAGCCAGTAGTGCAGAATGGTTGAGTATAGACTTTATTTACACTGCCCAGATTTAAATTCTACCTCCACCCCTCATCAAGTGGGTGAATTAGGGAATTGGGGCAATTTATTTTACCTCTCAGTGTATATTTAAAATGGAAATAGAACCTATCTCATATAGTTGCTGTGAGGATTAAATGAGATAATATAAGAAGTGTGTTTACGTATAGGAGGATTAGGAGGAACTTGACGGAGGAACAAGGGGGAGAAGAAGGGTGGAAATGGTGGGGGAAAGGGAGAGAGGGCAAACCATGAGAGACTCTTGAATGCTGACAAAAACTGAGGACTGATGGATGTGGGGGGGAGGGGAGGATGGGCATGGAGGAGGACACTTGTGGGGATGAGCACTGAGTGTTATGTGGAAACTAATTTGACAATAAACTATTTGTAAAAAAAAAAAAAAACTAAGTAAATTAAAATTTAGTAAGATAAAAAGAAAAAAAGAAGTGTGTTTAATACCTGACACAGATGAAAAGTTCCAAAAGTGTCCATTATAATTTTTATTCTAATTGCCTCCTAAAGAATGAGAGGTGTAGGGGTGCGGGGGGGAGGGGGTGTCTTGCTGTGTTGTAATCCTAGCATCCAGCATAGGTGCTCCTGAAGAAGTGCATGTCCAGAATGTTTGATTAACCAGGATTAGTACAATATTTAATAATAAACATTGATTAATTAATAAACTTTTATCTATACCAAAATCTGTCTTAGCTGCTTGGATAAACAGCTTGAATTATTTATATTTTAAAAGACAAATTAAGTGAGGGTCTGGAAAATCATGTGATCTTTTCAAGGTCAAAGACACAGACCCCTCTGAGGCCAAGGCTCTAGGCTTCCTGCTCTGCTGCTCACCTTTTCTGAGGATCAAACATCAGCTTCTCTTCCCCAAAGGGTGCCTGAGTTCCTTTTATTTATTTATTTATTTGTTTGTTTATTTATTTATTTACTTATTTACTTACTTATTTACTTACATACTTTTTAAGTTTATTTATTTATTTTGAGAGAGAGAGAGAGGGAGGGAGAGAGAGAATCCCAAGAAGACTCCTTGCTGTCAGCAAGGATCCCAACATGGACGAAACTCACTAACCATGAGATCACGACCCAAGCCAAAATCAAGAGTCGGATGCTTAACTGACTGAGCCACCCAGGCACCCCATGGGTTCCTTTTTAAAAAGTCAATGTGGGACACCTGGATGGCTCAGTGAGTTGAGCAACCGGTTTCAGCTCAGGTCATAATTTCACAATCTTCAAGCCCTGCATCTGGCTCTGTGCTGACACCTTGAAGCCAGGAGCCTGATTCAGATTCTTCTCTCTGCCCCTCTCCCACTCATACTTTGTCTCTCTTGCTCTCAAAAATAAATAAGCCTTAAAATAAATAAATAAATAAATAAATAATTAGCTCTATTGAAGTTTAATTTACATGCAATAACAAGCACCCATTCTAAATTAATGGTTTGGTTGATTTTGATATATGTATACACTATGGACTACCACCAGAATAAAAACATAGGCATTTTCATCCCATCAAAAAATTACCTGTTTGCAATCTTTTGCCCCACTTAAACAACCATTGATCTGCTTCTTATCAATACAGATTCATTTTGTGTTTCCTGCAATTTCCTATAACTGGAAATCTATAGTAGGTAGTCTCTTGTCTCTGGTTTTGTGTCTGGCTCTGGATATGCAGAAAATCTGGCATCCTCTGGTGTAACTCTCCAATTCTCTGACTGCAGGCTGCAACCTAAGTCATTTAGAGGTAAAACCTCTGCACCAACCTGACTTCAGTAGAGGCACAGGTCTGTCCTCTCCCCACTCTGGCCTCTGTCCCTGTGCTATATTGATACAATCAAGGTAATCTGACTTCTGAAGGCCAAGGTTATGGGATGCTGTGAGCTATGCCCCTTCTGTGGGAGAAAATAACATCACACTTGTTAACCCTCCCCCTGTGCCCTTAGGAGAGAGCAGTGTTCTCCTTTCATTAAATGGAGACACTGCTTACAAGACACAAAATATCTGAGCTGTTGTCCTAAAAGCCAGCAGGAAGCAGGAGCTGGACCCTAACCCTAAGAGCAGTACATGGATGTCCCAGGGCTCTCGGGTCCTTCACCACTTAACTTTTCTGAGCCTAGTTCCGGCTTATTCATTTGTGAGATAAGAACCCTAAAAAATGGTCTTTAGGCTCTCCTCCCCTACCTACCATGTGATCTCCCACCTGTTCTAAATGCCTTCTCACCCTTGGCTACATTATTTTCCTGACTTTCTATAGACATGAAATGGAAAATCAAAATTGAAATGAAAAATGATGGGAAAAAAAGGCTGTATATGTAATGACTATAGTGCAAATCAGTAAGTTGGCAGAATTTAACCCCATGGACAAATTGAAGTGAGATTAGGGAAATGAGTGCAATTGCTGAATGCAGTGACTCAGACGGGACGCTGTATTTCTCAGATGTTACTGTGAAAATGACACCCACTCTGTGCTCCCCTGTTTTTGCCTCCAGCTGTCTCGTCAGTGCCTGGGCCTGGGTCTCGGAAGGCATGAAATCTGCCGCGGACCTGCATCAGTGAGTGCACCCACCCCAGCTCACTCCAACCCCAAGGGAGGCATAAATATTTAAAGTGGGTGTGCTACAAATAGTCTGTTTCAAACTTGCCCTGAATGATAGACTGGAACACACCATTTTATTTCCCCAGAAAATAATTTGGAAAGTAGATATAAGTCCCAATACTGTGTTTGTGTGTCTTTTATGTTCTCTTTCCAGAAAACTTGGCAAAGCAATCGAGTTGGAAGCAATAAAACCAACTCATCAAGTCCTGAGCGTACATGAAAAGAAGAGAAAATCAGTGAGTCAAATCTATCTTAAAGAAAGATTTCTGTCTTTGACCCTAGGAACAAACAGTGATTGGAAGTGATGCTAAGTTTCAGGAATTTGTCAGGAAAAGAAACACAAACTCAAGATTTATCTACGAAGATGTTTGTTAAAGCATTGTTTATAACAATGAAAAACTAGAAATGTCTTTACCATCCTAAAATAAAGTATGATAATTTGAGGCAATGGCATATTAATCAAGCATTAAAAATCTTATTATAGAAGAATTTAATGACATGGAAATTTTTTCACTATGTAATATTCAATAAAAATTTGATCTCAATTTTGTAAAGTATTTGTAAATATATTCACATATGAATAGAAAAAATTCTGGAAGAACCTCCTAAGAATATTAATAAGAATTATATCTAGTGGAATTCAAGGTTATTTTCATCTCATTTTTTGGTGCTTTTTGTATTTACATTGCTTTTCAATGAACAGACATTCCTTTTGTAAATTGAAAAATTATAAACACAATTTTTAATAAGACAGGCTTTTCTGTGCTTAACAGTTTCGGATTAGGTAAAGGCAATAATAGGTATAGTCCTCATATAACCTTAAAATTAGAAATAATAAAAAGGAGAGAGAACAACTAAATTCTTTCAGGGCACCTGGTCCTCTTGTATAGTGTTTTCTCTAGTCTTCCTGTGTACCTTTCTTTCCAGAACAGTTTCATCTGTGATTCTTTTTTGTTTTCTTTTTTCTTTTTTTTTTTAAACTTATTTTTGAGAGAGAAACTTATTTTTGAATTGTATGTGCTCAGAGCATGAGCAGAGGAGGAGCAGAGAGAGAGGGAGAAACAGAATCCAAAACAGGCTCCAGGCTCTGAGCTGTCAGCACAGAGCTTGATGCAGGGCTTGAACTCGTGAACCACGATAGATCATGACCTGAGCCGGAGTCGGCTGCTTAACTGACTTAGCCACCCAGGTGCCCCTCTTTTTCATTTTCTTTGTGTGTCAGGCAGTTTTTAAGTACTTTAACATATATTTTCAGGTGATGTGAAGGGGTATTTTATAAATGCTGCTTAGCTCTGACAGAGGTGAGGTCATGGTCACTTGTTTGTTTCAAGGCCAGATGCAGGTAAGAGGCAGTGATAGAGATCCTTGTGAAGGAAAGAGGTGATGGCAAGGGAGAGTTTCAAGTGACCTCAGCCCAATAGAGCAGGTCCTAAAGGTAATGTTAGTAAGATGAGGGAATTTGTAAAAGCCCTGATGGAAGAGCAATGATCCAAAAACATTTTTATTCAAATTCGTTAAACTGAGTCAGGAAATGGATTGATGTTTATGTGAACCTATGTGTGTTTTTACCAGAATGGATGTTCTACCGAGGGCTGGGGTGATGGGGGAAATTTACAGTAATTACTACAAAGTAATATAATCTTCCACCTTTGCAAACCAACTTAATAAAAACTGAATACCAGTCTATATTTCATTAATTACAAAATATTTCTCATATCCCGTATTTATATGATAATCACTGGCATTTCCTTAGTACTTACCATAAATTAGGCACAGCAACATTCTCATTATTATCACAGTGCTTTGGATAATTCATTCCATGATCCCCAAACTGCTGGTCCAGTTCGAAGTCGGCATTTCGGCCCTGCTCCTCCTCACTGCACCCCCACCATCCCACTCACTCTCTCACAGAAGATGAAAGATGAGCATTTTTTTTAGTGAACTTGTTCCACATTTCACATAGTCAAAAGTGACATAATACACAAAATTATTTTCATCGTATTTGTTACATAAATTGTATATTCCAAGTTTAATCAGCTGGAAAAAATAAAAGTGCAATGTTTCTAGGTCTCAGTGTGGTTGAGTGACAGCTGATCTGTGGGCCTGCAAAAAAAAGTCGATGGTCAAGGAAAAATAAGTTTTGCCCTCACTGAAGTCTCATCTCCTTGGGGCATTGGCCTGGTGCATTTTTATCATTATTATTATTGTCCTTTTGGCTGTTGAAAAGCAGGAGAAAAGTTAGTTATGATTAAGAATTCAGTCTCTTTGAGGGGCACCTGGGTGGCTCCGTTGAGTATCTGACTCCTGATTTGGGCTCAGGTTATGATCCCAGGGTCAAGGGATAGAGTCCCAGGTGGGGCTGTGCACTGAATGTGAAGACTGCTTATGATTCTCTCTCCCTCTGCCACTCTCCCCTGCTCGTGCATGCTTGTGCACGCGCTCTCTCTGTCTCTCAAATAAAAAAATTTTTTTTAAGTTTTTTAAAGAATTTAATCTCTTTACAATTAAAACAGTATTCATTTCAGGGGCAATGAGACACTTAGTGAAATTAGTACTGCCAGGACCATTACAGATTGTCATGGTGCTAGAAGTTGGGTCATGTGAAATGATGTGGAAGAACCAATGGGAACAAATGTGACATCAGATTCTGCAAGACCCCCTCCACACAGACTGTACACATTTATGTTGTTTCTACAAGTTTTCATATAGGTACATTGTTTACTCAAAAATCATTATTTTACCAAATGCACTCAAGTTAAGTCCCATCAAGAGATTTTTTTTTTTTTTTTAAATTTCTAGGAGAGAGAGAGACAGTGTGAGCAGGGGAGGGTCAGAGAGAGAGAGAGTCACAGAATGAAACAGGCTCCAGGCTCTGAGCTGGCAGTCAGCACAGAGCCCGACGCGGGGCCCGAACCCACGAACCGCGAGATCATGACCTAAGCGAAAGTCGGACACCCAACCGACTAAGCCACCCAGGCGCCCCATTGTCAAGAGATTTTTGACACGGGGAAAAGACAGTTTGGCTACTTTCTTCAGGATTTTGAAATTCCTATGAATTGTGATTGTGATCGTGCCAGAATTTATAAATCAGCACATGACCTGGCAAAAAGAGAGGGAAAAAAATTCGCTTTTCTTTTTTTCTGTTCATAGCTTGATAATGAAGTTGAAAAGGCAGCAAATCTTGTCATTAGCAACTGGAATCAACAAATCAAGGCAAGTATACATACAAATGTCTTTTATGTGAACTCGGTTTTTAGAATTGAACCTTTTTGCCTATGTACGAATGTGATCATGTGTTTTAGTGTTAGTCTTTCTCAGAGCTAACTGATTTGAAACATGTTTCTTTACCTGAGTTATTAAATAGATACATCTTTCAGCTAATCCAACGGAAAAGTAGGGGTCTAAATATGGTTATTATTTCTAGCTAACAGACATAGCATTTGTTGTATGTCACATGCTATATATTTATATTTAGTCATCATAACCCCCCCCAAAAAAAAAAACCAACTCAATGTGGACTGTGACCTGTATTGTTCCATTTGACAGATGGGTGGGGAAACTGAGGCACAAAGAAGTAAATCATTTGCCTACATCTGGTTAATGGTTGACCAAGAATTTTACAAGTCATTGTATTATCCATTACACTACACTGCTATTATCCGTTATGCTACACTGACTGCCTCTCTTTATAATCTGTAACTTAGGGCAAGTGACAAATACTATCTGAGTTTTGGATTTATCATTCATAGAAGGGCATTTGTGATCTCTGTCTCACTAGTGACAGGAGTACCGTGTGGGGTGGGTAGCAATGTGTAAAGAGGAACACATATATCGATTCCACAAATATGTATCGTCCACTTCTTTTGTCCACACTGTACTAAAATATGGTTCCTATTTTCAAGTAATTTAAAATGTAGTTGGCTAGATAACATATGTGCAGGAAACAGTAAATGAATTCTAGGCAGAGGAATTATGATCTGGTGTGAGAATATAGAGCATATCATTATAGGTTCTCAGGCAGAGAGAATAACAGATGGAACCCATACATATGTACAGAAGATAATTCTAGAATAATCTGGTTTAGGAGGAATTCAAGTAGAAAGAACTAGAAACCAGTGCAGAGGGAATCTGCTAAGAAAACCCAGTGATCCATTTTATGAGAACTTGTGCTTCCAAAGTTGAACTCTTTTTTCATCTCCAAAGAGAACTTTCCCCAGTAGACAGATGCTAGTGGCAAATGACTAGAGAGGCCCTCAAAAATAAAGCAGCCCCAACTCACCCCTCAAGGTTGCCTTTGAAGCTCCTGCTGAAACCAATGACTCCATAAGACCAAGGACATTAAGAAATGTTTGAGCAAAATGAATTTCTATACCCACAGTAGATGCTCATGAGAATCACTTTTATAATAAATGTTTAAAAGTCCTATAATCAGCATCCAGTCATGTGTTTTTAGTTTTGCTCTTGATTTTATGATCTTTCTTAAACAGACTTTGTGTTTAAAACTCCATTCTCTAAATATTCAGCTTTCACAGGAAACTCAATATAACGAACCCAAAGAGAGAAACTGGGTTCAGCAGCTGTAATTGCTGTCAAGAACAAAAGAAGCATCTTTTATTCTTTCCCAGTTTCCAGCAAGTAGTTTTTCTAAATAAAATGATTTTATTTTTTTATGAAGAGTGACAGAGAAATTAGGGAACATAAAATTCTTGAGCTCAAATAATTTTCTCCCCAGCTACAATCAAAGGGTTTCCGCATGTAATGGTGGTGCCATCTATTTGGGAGATGGAAGCGGAAGCCTTAAAGGACCAAATGCTCTTCCCTCATGCTCTCATTTTTCCACTGGCATGTGACTGACTGGAGGCAGAGAGAGAGGGGCAGTGGCTTCTTGTTCCTTGAATTCCCTTTTGCGGAGCCTTCATAGGTTTAGAAACATTCAGAAGGTTTTGCCTCTCTTTAGAGAGAGGGAACTGAACTTTTCCCTTCATTACCTGGTTTTTGCAGTCCTTGCAACCGTAAGTGAAAAACTAAACTGTCTTCCAATCAACCCAGTTGCTGAACAGGCTGGATCCAACTCAAACCAAGTTCTGTTTGTTTATTTTATCTCTGGAACAGCATCTTCTGCCAAGTTGGAACTGTGTAGAATAGGAAATGATCACCTAACTCGAAACCCACTTTGAGGTTTAAGGCACCAACACAGTAAGGGGGACTTTGAAAGCTTCTTCCTTCCCAATTCCTTGTCCCCCACTGCAAATGCAGGTCATTTCACAGGATGCCAGGCAAATGCCCAGGACATCAGGGGCAAAATCTCCCCTTTGCTTTAAGGGAGCATCTTAAAATGACCTCAGTTGTGGCCCAGGTTGATTTTTAAAATGACACAGGCAGTCTTCCATGTGTGTTGCGATGTTTTTGTGGTGAAGCTGTTCCCGTCATATGCGACCTAGAACAATGTTTTGGAGGCTCATAGGTCTTTGTGATTTGGAGAAATGTGTAATCCTCTCGAGTATACTTGCTATAATGAAAAATATACAGTGTTTTCAGGGGAAAATATTAGCCACTGTTTTATTGCAGGCAGATTTTGAGGTGAGGGCAGAAATGAAATTCTCAAAATACACAATCATTTAAGCTAACACATGAACACAACTTGTTCCAAAACAGAAGAATTTCCCCTCGACATTCGTTTCTGATCTCTCTTTGGTTTGTTTCTTTGTTTTTGTGTATTTTTGACTCTAGGCCAAAAAGAAGTTAATGGTTAGTACCAAAAAGCATGAAGCACTTTCCCAGCTTGTAGAAAGCTCCAAGCAAACTGTGACTAAGAAGGAGAAGCAGAAGGTAACCTGTCTTGACCGCTGCTTGCATGTGGCTTGGAGACCAATGAGTTTCCTACTCTGAGCTCTGAACACAAGAGAACTGGCTGATTCTCTGCTCTGTGTGCAGTCTCTGCAGAGCTGTCATGTGGTAGGACAGGAGAGGGATTCTAAATCATTCCTGCACTCACTTCTCTCACTCTTTCTCTCTCTCTCTCTCTAAATATATATATAAATGTTTACTTACAAGAGAGATTTACTTTCTCTAATATTATGAGATTATTTACTGCCTCTCTCTCTCTCTCTCTCTCTCTCTATATATATATATATATATATGTATATATATGTGTGTGTGTGTGTGTGTGTGTTTGTATATATATGTTCATTTACGAGACAGAGAGAGAGAGAGACAGAGTGTGAGCAAAGGAGGGGCAGAGAGGGAGGGAGGCAAAGAATCCAAAGCAGGCTCCAGGCTCCAAGCTGTCAGCACAGAACTCACAGACCTCAAGATCATGTCCTGAGCCAAAGTCTGACACTTAACCGACTGAGCCACCCAGGCACCCCGTGGTCCACATATATATATATTTTTTTCACATATATTTTTAAAAGGGATGATTGACAGATGATAAATTAGACCAAGGGCATCCAAATTTTTTGATAGGGACCCCATTCAGTATCTCTCAGCCTCCAAAATTAAAAATATATATATTCATATATAATAAATTATATGATGTACCTTACTGATATTGTACACAATATAAAGCACTTTATACATTATACTAATATGTCATGAACATTATAAAACATAAAAAAGTGTTTGAAGTGTGAGATAAAGATGAAAAAGTATTTTTAATGATTAGCTAATCATGATGCCCTCATACAAACCCTGAGTGACATTTCCAGGCAAAACATACACTTGGACAAGTTTCAGCCTTGATCATAGGAAATGTAAACTCCTATTTCTCATACTCCTCTTGACAGTGTTAAACCTTCTGGTTAACTTCTTGTCAGATTTCACCAGATCGTCCTAGGTGTTGCCTTTTCCTGTGGGCGACGATGCATTCATAACCAAGAGCCAGAGAAAGCGTCAGCTCTGACATTTTCTCGTGGCTTTCTTATGCTCGCATTGGCAGTACTAATGTCAATCTACAATTTCTTAGGAGAAATCTTTTTAAGACATTTGTTAATTTTGTGTGTGTAACCTAATTAAAGCTAGATGATAATTCTGTAAATCCCCACACCCTGGACACATGCGGATGGCCACATGTCCCAGGATGCTGAAAGTGAAGACATGTGTGACGGGCCCATGTCAGCTTCCTAGGTTGTGAAATCCCCATTCTCCCTCCAGAGCACACAACTGTCTATGTGTGGGCACCAGTGGTGATTTTTATGTTGAATAAGAGTAAGCTCGATGACTGTTTTTAGATAAAAATGAACACAAATAGTATTGGAGATATAATAGATTATCTCACACACTTCTTGTGGTATGTGCTCCAAATTGGAAACCTTTGAAATAGTATCTTACGGGGCACCTGGGGGGCTCAGCTGGTTAAGTATCTGACTTCAGCTCAGGTCATGATCTCACAGTTCATGAGTTCAAGCCTTGCATCGGGATCTGTGCTGACAGCTCTCCCTCTCTCTCTGCCCCTCCCCCATCTGTGCTCTGTCTCTCTCTCAAATAATAAATAAACATTTTTTAAAAATGAAATAGTATCTTTCCCAAAAGATGGAGTCACCCTCAGGAAAATGAAATAGTATCTTTCCCAAAAGATGGAGTCACCCTCAGGAAAATGCAGGCGGCACCACAGCAACCCAAAACACTCTGAAAAGAAAAAGAAACTTGTCATTGCAAGTAACGCTATCATTTCATCTGAAACAACTATTAGTCGAATAACTTAAATTCATTGTTAGCAAGATTTTACAATGTTCTTACTTCACATGTCAATCTTTGCAGTTTAAAATGATCATAACACGAAGTGACTAATGACGGAGCTTCCAAGGAGGCAAGAAAAACCCCAGTCTGTTCAAATGCTAAGCATCAGGGCCTGTCCGGGGCATTCAGAGCCCTCATTAGAAGCTGTTCTTCACTGATGTCAAGCAATAACGAAGAGAAAAGCTCAGGGCAGCTAAATGGTGGACTTTCTTTTCCTTCCCTCATTAGCGGCTTCCCTGGGCTGTTGAAGCCAGTGGACTTCCTCTGCCTTCCTCCAACTAATCCTGTAACCATGGTCTTTGGCCATCATTTTATCCAGACCCCTACCATCTTCATTGAGTTATCTTGTAGCTTTTTTTTTTTTAAGTAAGGTTGAGCACCTAAGGCAGCACTCACTTTTTGCATCTCCCAGAGACGCGCCCCTCATCTCCAACCTGAGCAGCGCTGGCTTTTCACTGCTCAGCAGTTCTTCCTGTTTTCCTGCTCAGTAGTCCTTGTTCTCAGCAGAAGCTGCTCTAACTCTCTATTTCCCACGTCCATCCTCACCACCCATCTCAGCAGATTGACTCTCTCGCCTCCTTCCTCACAGAGTAAATGGAAGTCAGCTCTGCCGCTGGCCTACTAAAGTCACAGGTGCAATTGGAGAGGCCAGTGTTCATGTGCTTGCATCCCATCCTGCCTCTCAGAGATGCTTCTCTTGACTATTTCCCTTTCTCCTGTATCTCGAACATACCCCTCTCTGATAGCTGCTTTTCATCAGTCAACACACCCTTCCCTACGCCGTCTTGGGAGACTGGGAAGAGGCAGGGAGTCCCCTTTCTGTGGCCCTGTTCCTGTTCCTCTCCAGATTTTTTAATCATCTCTCCTTTTTACAATAACATTTATTGAAAGGGTTATCTGTGCTCTGTCTCCATTTCCTCACCCAATGATTCACTCCTCAAACCATACCAATCAAGCTTCCCCTCAATTCTACTAAGAGTGTTCTTGCCTGGGAAACAATGCCATCCTTGTTGCTAAAGCCAGTGTAGGGGCGCCTGGGTGGCTCAGTTGGTTAAGCATCTAACTTCAACTCGGGTCATGATCTCACAGTTTGTGGGTTTCAGTCCCACGTCGGGCTCTGTGCTGACAGCTCAGGGGTTGGAGCCTGCTTCAGATTCTGTGTCTCCCTCTCTCTCTGACCTTTCCCTGCTCACACTGTCTCTCTCTCTTTCTCAGAAATAAATAAAACATTTAAAAAAATGTTTTAAAGCCAGTGTGTACTTTCTGATTTTTATTTTATTTAACTTCTTGGAAGTATTAAGCATTGTTGACTTCCGCCTTCTAAAAAATTCTCTTTTTAAAAATTTTTCAATGTTTATTTTTGATAGAGAGGGAGGGAGACAGAGAAAGAGCCCAATGCAGGGTGTGAACTTACAAACCATGAGATCACAATCTGAGCCAAAGCCAGACACTCAACAAACTGAGCCACCCTGGTGCCCCAACATTCTCTTAATTTCAGCAAGATCTTACTCTTTTGTTTTTTTCTTTCTGGCAATTTTTTCTTAAACTCCTTTATGGACTTCTCTTTTTCTGCCTGACCTTTATATATTGCTTTTCCTGATGATTTCTCTCTGGGGACTCATTCTGTTTTATTTGGCATTATATTTCCAGGGTCCAACACAGTATTCTCAAAATTGGGTACTCAATAAGTAACCAGTACTCAATAAACATACTCTCAAAGCTTGAGCTACTATATCTGTGCTGATCATACCCAAATTTATATCTCCAGTCCGTCCCGTCTCTAAACTGCCTTCTGTCACCTCAAACTCAACGTATAAGATTGGAACCATTGTTTCCCTCTACCAAAAATATTCTTTATTGCTGTGTTTTCTGTATCTGTTACCAGTTAATAAAACCTTGCTGTTTTACCTCCTAAATGAAATACCTCTTGAATTTTTCTGCTGCACTAGTTTAGGTGCCCCTCTTGGCACTCCAGTGATACCTAATCCTTGTATCTTTCTGGGATGGGTCACATAGGCCCTATGAGTCTCTGACTAGGGGGAGACTACCTAGTTTCCTTTTCTAGTCCCAGAGCCAGTACATGACACATTGTGACACTCAGTAAATGTTTGATGAAGAAATTAAGGAGATGTCCATTCCTACAGCAAGAAAGGAAAAAGTCTTCAATATCTGACAGATTTTTGGTAAAGGTTTCTGAGAATTTCCTTAAATAAGAATATAAAAGTCCATATTCTTCTTTTATATCTATTTGGGGTTATTTGTTGTAAGTTTGCTGAGTAGAAACTTCTAGCCAATAGCTTCTAGTGGAGGCTGATAAACATGAGTAGTCATCTCAAAAGTAACTTTGTTCTCATTGCTGGAAGTGTGAGCGTTCTCAGTAAGAATCTAAGGATCATGGTTTAGCAAAGTATGGCCATGGCACACTTCCAGCTTTTTTACTATATCATTATCAGGTTAAAATTCACAAGCTCATGTTTCCATAGATAAATGTGGTTCATTACACTTGATATACAAAACCAAATGTGTCCTGTGTAAGTCATACATCAGAGCTGAGGGACAGTTGAATGGCTAGTGTATCAATTGGAATAATACAGTGAGTGGTATTAATAGTCACCATTTTGGCTGAATGTTCTTCATTACTGAAATGTAAGCCAAAATGGTCTTAAGCATAAAGAAGGGCATTTTTAAAAGTCTTTGTCTCTGTCCTTGAAACTCCTAACTGCTTAAGTCCCAGGGATCTTTGGTACCCCTTCAACTGTGGCTTGAGGACCATTTGCACCAGAATGATCTGAATAGGTGGTGAAATTCAAATTTCCCAATCCCATCACAGAACTAAAGAGTCAGTATTGGCACCTATGGGATCCTGAAAATCTGCAGTTTATAAGCACCCAGGTCCATCCTAGGCATATTCAAGTTTGAGAATCATTTGTGTTAACACAACTTCCTCTGTTCTCAAAGATGTGAAGTTACTTGTCTGAGCATTTTGAGAATCAATTTCAGCTACCCTGAAATTGACCCGGTGCAGAGAGTTTTTTGTCACTTTGATTTTCCAGAAGACTTCACAATCGGATAGCCACTTTTTGAGGTGGGCAAGAAGGGGCTCTTTGTGAAGGAGCAGATCACTGGGGAGAAGGATGAGGGGAAAGCACCTGGCAAGCCGTCCATAACTTGTAGTGAACATTAGCGTCTGCCTCAGGCTCTTCACTGGTGAACCAGTTCCAAAATTACATGCTTGCCTAATCTCTACCTGTCCTGATAGGAAATGCCAGGGTGCAAGGATTTACCAAATAAGAGTACAGGAATCATTAGTAGGTGACAGCCTTAACCTGGAGATTCTTAATCTGTGCTCGTTTCCCCTCACCTGTCATTGCTTTGGTGAACTCCTTGTGGGCCCATCACATCACACTTAAGGACCTCGACTTCCTCATGTGAAAAATTGAAGGAGGGGCACCTGGGTGGCTCCGTTGATTAAGTGTCTAACTCTTGATTTCAGCGCAGGTCATGATCTCACAGTTCACAAGTTTGAGCACCGCATCGGGCTCTGCGCTGATGATGTGAAGCCTGCTTGGGATTCTTCTCTCTCTGACCCTCCCCTGTTCTCTCTCTCTCTCAAAATAAATCAGTAAACTTTAAAAAGAAGGAATGGTATTGAAAGGCCTTTAGGTTTCCTTTCAGCTCTGATACCCATTTTCTCTGAGAAAGAGTTTTGATTTTGTCATCTATAGTTACTGTTTATGACTTTAGCTGGGAGTTGAGAAATGTCTCATTTGGATGTATGTAACTCTTTACCAGGTGATGACAAATTACCTGGCCTTGATAAATGTGCTAATGAGTATGTGGCACTGACCTTTTCCTTCAGCTCCTCAGTAAACTGAAAAAATCGACTGAGAAGTTGGCAAAAGAAGATGAAAACTATTACCAAAAAAACATGGCCGGCTGTGCTACCAGACTGAAATGGGAAAACACTCTAGAAAACTGCTACCAGGTGAGTTCTGCATTCACATTTTTCTCTTCTTCCATGTAGCTCTGTGAGACTTTGAATATGAAGGTCGGATCTACAGTTACAGGACCTGATGATCTCTGTCCTTGGTTAGGACCCTCACTCTAATGGTGACTTTGGACAAACCACATAACTTCTAATTGTTTCCATTTCTCCCTGGATACAATAACCAGTGAATATTTACTGAGTGTCATTGGCTAGAATCTAATTCTCAATGGACACAATAGCACTCAGCTAACCTCAAAAAGTGCTGTCAAAGTAAAGTATGAGGTACTCAGAAATGAGTTTTAGGCCTGAGGTTGATTTATACAGTAATCACTTATGGGGTTCCTTTGTATGCCAGGCTCTGTGATGGGCACTGGAGCAATTATGAAAGTACCATCTCAACTTGGGATGTGAAAAGTTAAGCAGCAAAGAAGACATCTAAAGAAAGAATTGTGGCAAATCATCCAATAAAAATTAAAGTGTGTGAACAAGCAAATCACAAAAGGGAAATCAAAATCACCAACAAACATATGAAAAGATGCTCAATCATTTTGCAAAAATTAAAAAGTAGCAATGCCACATACTGCCAAATAAGAATTTCTGGGAAACAAGAAATCTTGTCCGTCTCTAGCAAGGATTATTTGATGGTGTCTAGTAAAACTAAAATGTGCATGTATTATGTATAACAATGTTCATTGCAGAACAAGTTTGTAATTGCATAGTAAGAAAAAATTGCATACAACCTTCATACCTATCAATAGAGGAATAACTCTAAAAATGTGCTCTAATTTAGAAAGTAGACTAATATAATATCTAGCAATAAATATTAATTAAAACTACATTTAAACACAAATTAACCTCAAAAAACATGATGTTGAAGGAAAGAAACATGCTATTCATACACTTTATGTAAATTAAAGCATTTAAAAAATGCACACCCCAAAGGACAGTGTTTTTATGTGTGTGTTTGTAAACTTAAACATACAGACTGAATGTATGTTGGAGGAGGGAAATGGGAATTCAACAGTGTGGCCACATACAGCCACATAGCTTGTGGACAGTCTGGCAGAGATCAAAATCAAAAATAAAAAAACAAAACAAAACAAAAAAAACCCCAGGCTTAAAAGTTACTCCAACTACTATATATCTGAAGAGCTTAGCCCTCTATTTTTAAAGTCAACATAAATATGACCAACTTAAATAATTTTCAGTTCTGGGTGTTAAGAACATGAATGTTTAGGTCTGTTTTTTCCCCACATTTTAAGTTTAAAAAAACTGTTTAAAGCAAGGTAGAGTTGCAAAGAGGCAATCACGACAGAGTTTGATAAGCTCAGTAACATGCAGATGATAATGGCCAACATGTCACAGGTGTTGCTTATGGACAGGCACTGGGCTAAGTACATCCACTGCATTATATTTTGTATTCATCGCAACATTATGAAGAGGTCATAATTTTATTCTCAATTTACAGTGAAGGAGTGGAGGCTGAGAGACATGAAGGAACTTGCCCAAGATGGCAACAAGAGTCAACCTAGGCAGTCTGATGCCACGGGCTTAACCTCTACTCTCTGCCCCTGCGTTAACAAGAGCTGGGCAAGCAAAAAAGGAAGAGATGTCTTTAATCTCTTGGTATTCCACTTTCAAGGTAGGATAGATGCAGTTAGGGAAGAATGGGGAAATTAAAGGAGAGATGAAAATTAGGCCAGAGAGGAGAAAATGAGAATAAACCTATCTTTAATTTGTACCTTCTAGCATAGGGTGCTGGTCTCCTTGCTTTTGTTGACTAGGTTTTACATGAAGATGTAAGGGCCAAGGATTTAATTTCCAACCTTATCCATCTGAAACCTGGCCCTCCAACCTGTTTCTGGTCTTGCCTCATCCTCTGAGACTTCTCAGTGGCCTTGTGGCTTCTCCACTGAGGCTGTTAGATTTGGGAGCCCTGCTAGATTATGGGAAAGAAATGGCTGCTCCCATTCCATCTTCCAGGTGATGAGAAAAATATGTCTCTGTGTCTCCACCCTTCTCTCCTCTCTATATACCAGCAATGGAGGGTAATTACAGTTCTTACCTGAGATGGCTGCCAGCGTGTCTGGAGTCGCTGACATCCAGCCTGCCTTCCAAATGTCTTGGGTGCTGCTATTACTACCTTCTCAGAGGCTCTTACTAAGTCCCTTTCCTTTTTTTCTAAGTTTTCCTTCTTCCTATTAGGGTCCTCCTAAACCTCCTCTCTGGACCCATCCCCCTTTTAGCAGCCCCAACTTTTATATTGAAGCATCATGGAAAGGATCTTTGTTTATAAAGTCTCTCTGATGGTAACAAGATACACACTCATTTACATTTCTAAAGCTGCCTTTGCAGACAAACAAACACACAGACTCTTAAATATAGAGAACAAATTGGTGGTTGCCAGAGCCGAGGTGGTTGGGGGGTGGTAGTGAAATAGGTGAAGCTCCCTATGAATGAAGAGTACACTTATCATGATGAGCACTGACTTGTGTATAGATTTGTTGGATCACTATATTGTACACCTGAAACTAATATAACTGTATGTTCATTATACTTGAAGCCTTTTTTTTTTTTTAATTCCTTTCAACTCAGCTTTAAAAATATTTAAGACTCAAGGTTTTTTATTAGAATCTAAGTCAGGGCACCTGTGTGGCTCAGTCAGTTAAGTCTCTGACTCTTGATTTCAGTTCAGGTCATGATTTCATGGTTTGTGAATTCGAGTCCACATCAGGCTCTGTACTGACAGTGCAGAGCCTGCTTGGGATTCTCTCTGTCTGCCATCCCCCACTCATGCTCTATCTCCCGCTCTCAAAATAAATGAATAAATATTTATGTTAAAAAATTTAACAGGGGTGCCCGGGTGGCATAGCTGGTTAAGCATCCGACTTTCGCTCGGGTCATGATCTCGCGGTTCGTGGGTTCGAGCCCTGCGTCGGGCTCTGTGCTGACTGCCAGCTCAGAGCCTGGAGCCTGTTTCAGTCTGTGACTCCCTCTCTCTCTGACCTCCCTGCTCACGCTGTCTCTCTCTCTCTCCTAGAAATAAATAAAAAAAAAAAAAACATTAAAAAAAAATTTAACAAAGAATCTAAGTCAATATCAGAATCTCCATAAAGAAAAGAAAGACTTTTTTTTTCACCCTTCTTGTGTCCTGGCTTATTGTTACCAACATGGCAGAAGCCACCAATATTTCATCCCATCTCCCTTTTAGTTCATGTACCCCCTTTCACCACAGCTGCTTTAGGGCTACCTTCTGCCTCCTGAGTCGAGTCCAGCCCTTCAGACCCATTCAAGACAACTTCTGCCAAGTCATCCTCGCCTGGCCATAACCAATATTCCCTTACTTTGTATTCCCTTGACTTGTATATATACTCAGTCCACACCAACAAGTCGCTGACTCACATATCAGTGTGTTTACATTATTGTTTACAAACTCAGAAGTAGAGTGTTATATTCATAAAGACACATAACAAAAGTGAACTAAGTGGAATTAAAGGGGAATTTTATTATAAATGGGGGACGTGGAAATGTGACAAGTGTCGCTCAGCTTCATATTTTCCTCCATTCTCCCACCAATCTTCTGTAAAAATGGGGTATAAGAATTCATCCAAATGTCCTGTAATGTATCCTCTTACCCCTTCTTACTCTTCAAATTAGATTTGCAAACTCTTTCAGAGAACATTCATTGAACTGCATTCGAGGCAGTTTACTAGATCTCAAGATATGTGAAGTTTCAAGCATGATTATGAAGTAATAAAACCAATTCCACAAGCCACATGTAAAATTAGTCTTATTATTTATAATCACATTATGTTCAAGTTATATTTCCTACCTTCCAGGAAAAAAACAGTTCAGCTGGTAGAAATAATCTTTAATGTATTTTGAAAAATAATAGCCATGCTAGTAAGAATTACCATGAGCCAAATGTTTGGTACTAACAGAACTTACTCAAGGAATTATTTTAGAAAGTCATTTGCAGTAAGTGTCAACAGCATTAAACATGTTCACTTTTTCAACCAGTATTCTTCATCTGAACCACAGAACACAGAAAATAGTATGAATGACTGTTTTCCCAGTTCTCCCAAGGGTAGTGACTGGTACCAATCTAGATGCAGGGGGCAGATGGTCACTCATAAGGCATAAACAGTTGCCTTAGGACATTAGGGCTTAATCCCCTCGTAGAATCCATGTTGAAAAACATAAATTTTTTTTCTATAAATCCATCCTGAAAAAATAGCTGAAAAACAAACCAATTTCTGTTCAAAATATATTAAAAACAAAAGAGAGGAAACAATTCAACCGGCTAACATTAAGAGGATGCCTAAATGAGTCAAACACACTCTATGCCGTCCCACAAATGGATTATTTTAAATGCTGTTTTTGGAGACTAACACCATAAAAAATTGCTTTTGTATAATGTTAAGTGAAAAAACAGAATACAAATTTGGCTAATTTGATAGATAACTAGAAAGATAAAATCGTACATGCACGCATACCTAGATGGACCGAAATACATCAAAATGCTAGCGAGTTATCTCTGGGTGGAGGAATTATAAATAAATTTTAAATTAATTTTTATGGCCCTTTATAGTTCTAAGACAACGTCTCAAAGCAGCTAGCATGCTTGTGAAAATTCCAGTTCCTGGCAGAAGCATCCCTAAATGGGACGAATCAGAACCTCTGAATGGTTTTAGGAAGGCATCTGGGTGATTGCTACGCATAGTAAAATTTGTGAGTCCTTGCTCTCGAAAGGACATGCTATTTCTTTGATCGGTTTTTGAAAGCAGTTTCGATGAAGTTCGTCCAAATTCCTTGGGTCCTTGCCAGGACAGCAGCACTGAAAAGAATGAATGAAGAGGATGAATTTTCACTGTGCCCGCGCCCAGACAGACTCCCAGTCTGCTAACTCTGACCACACTCTCCACGTGCACACTATTGTAAAAGCTCAGGAGGACAGTTTCAGGTCCTCCGGAGTATTTTGCTTCTCTACCACCCACTTTACACAAAAATAAAAAAATAATGGAAAGTAATAATTCATCAGATGAGATATGGATTTTCCCTTTGCACAGTGGAATTTATCTCTGCCTCTTTCCATGAGCAAACATAGATCATTTTAATGATTCCCTGAAATGTAATTAAAATCCCTTAACCATTACCATCACCACCAAGGGATACTGGCTGTTCTACTCTCAGATTGAAGCTAGTGGCTCAGCACTTGTCAAAATAAGGAAACAGCTGCCCCCAGGACACAATGTGTTCTCACAGCCTGGCTTTTGTTTTTTCTCCCGTTCTTGTTCACGGGCGAAACTGGAACAGCTGTTTTTCTGAATCTTCCTCTAAGGTGTAAAGTCTCTTTTTGAAGATGGTTCCAGTTCAAATTGCTGGGCTCTCGTCAAGCAACTGAGCAGAATTTGTCTTATATATTGGTTAGGAGGCATAGATCCCTGTCCTTGGAAGAAGCAGGACATTGCATAGGCTACTCTTCTGCATCTTTAATCCTAGGTCTGGGAGACTGAGGGCACACAACTGCTTTCACAAGTCTGGTTCCTGGCAAGATTGAAGAAAGACTCAGGAGATCAAGAACAGAAACAAGGGCATTTAGTTGACTTACAAAAGTTGTACAGCTTCTGACTCAATAAAGAAGTGGTCATAGGAGAGCAGAGCTTTGGCTTCTTGCTTCAAATGTCAGGACAGTGGGCACAGAACTGAAATTTGCATGTGATGGCATAAATTTTCATAGTTACTGCCTGAGCTATTTACTACTTGCATTTAATAGCAGTGTTAAAATGACTATATGCCAATAAATAAAACATGATATATACACAGAATAGAATATTATTCAGCCATAGAAAGGAAGGACATTCTGTCACATGCTACAACATGGGTGAACCTTGAAGACTTTATGCTAGGTGAAATAAGCCAGACACAGAAAGGACAAACATTATATGATTCCTCTCATATGGAATATCTAGGGTAGTCAGGCTTGTAGAAGACATAAGGTAGAATGATGATTGCCAGGGGAGATGGGAAAGGGGTATGAGAAATTTGGTTTGACGTCTGAAAAATTTTACTTTTGCAAGATGAAAAAATTTCTGGAGATGGATTATAATTATGGTTGCACAACAATGTGAATGTACTTAATGACACTGATGTGTACACTTAAAAGTGGTTACGGGGCACCTGGATGGCTCCATTGGTTAAGCATCCGACTTCAGCTTAGGTCATGATCTCACAGCTCACGAGTTCGAGCCTCGCATAGAGCTCTATGCTAACAGCTCAGCACCTGGAGCCTGCTTCGCATTCTGTGTCTCCCTCTCTCTCTGCCCCTCCCCCACCATCTCTCAGAAATAAACATTGAAAACAAAAGTGGTTAAAATGGCAAGTTTTATGTTAACGCAAGTTTTACCACAGTTACAAAAATGTAAATGAATTTTTTTAATAAGGTTAAAGTGACTATACACCATAGATAAAATAACAACTGAATGTGAATGCTGTCTACCACAGGGATATAAAGGACCACCATGCTGCATTAGGCCAGCAGACCCTGTAGATGTGCCTAGAGAGGCAGATGGGAAAACCCAAATATCTTTGTGACTCTCTCCCCCCACAACCCCCGCCCTACCAAAGGCCTTGAGAAGGACTTGACCTACCTGCTTCCTCTGGAAATGCTACCCACCCATTTGCCCAAAGCATTCTTCATGAAAGACTATCACTGGGTCCTCTTCGTTGTGCGGCATGGAGTTGGATAGCGGGCATGAGAGCAACCAACCTGGCCTCTGGACAAAGGAGGGATGCCCAGCTGTGTCCTTACAAAAATGAGACAAAGAGCATGTGGTCTTGGGCACCTGCCACCTCTGTCAAAGCCCAAAGTCCTCTGAGCACATATTCAGCAGCCCCCCACATCCCCCACGTGGCCAAGAAACCCATCTGGCCCAGCTTTCTCAAACGATGCCTAGCTGCTGAACTTCCCTGCACTCCCTCAAAACAAGCAGTCAGCAGCTCAGCTAGCAGGGAGTGGCCAAAGTCTAATAACTAACTTTTTCTAAAATCTTAATGACTAGCAAGGGAAATATGACATCCCTTTGTTTACCCTTCCTAGGTAAAAGTTATAAAACTCTAAGAGTAGAATTTTTATCATTCTGCACAAAGTGGAGAGGTTATAGATCTACATTCCCACAGTGGTGTTTGACACCCCCCCCCGGCCTAATTTTAGGCAGGATTATAAATTGATCAGACTTTGGGGTTCTACTCTTGTCAAATAGTTTCCTTAAGCTCACCTGCCCCTGCAGAGACTAGCAGAATGCCTTGTATGTAGTATAAACAGTTTTAAAAATATTTAGTGTCTAAATGTACTTCCAAGATATGGCGATGGGTTTTACTTGGTTTCACTCTCCTCTAGAATGAACCCACAGATGCTTTTCAAATGATTCCTTTTCTCCCCTTTCATTGTGAGTGTCAGGTAACCCAAAACATCAGCCAATATGCCTTTCTGGCCAAAACAGCCTGGGTAACATATGTGAGTTAAACCAATCCTAAATGAGGATAAACAGGAAATACACCAATCTCCCCCCACTGCAGCTTGGATGTGACATAAACAAGATGCATCAACATGACAGTTTACTCAGACTTTCTTCAGGTGTCTCAATGCTTGGTAGGTAATGTTAGTTTTGCACAACTGGCCAGCCTTACATCATTTTCCATCCTTTTCAGAGCATCCTGGAGCTGGAGAAGGAAAGAATTAAACTTTTATACAATAATTTAAACCAGTACACCCAACATATTTCTGTTTTTGGCCAAACCCTGACTACAGTGAGTAGTAAAAATCTATTTCTGATATGCATGGTAAGAACTGGCAAGAAGCATTCTCTGGTAACCTTGTTCTGCTTCCTTGGCTTTGCAGTGCCATACGCAGATTCACTGTGCCGTCAGCAAGATAGATGTTGAAAAAGACATCCAGGCTCTCATGGAAGAAACCGCAGTTTCATCCACAGAAAATAAATCTGAGCTCCTGTTAACCGATTACTTTGTAAGTATGGAATGGAAAGAAGTTCCATTAATGGGGAACCTTAGTCATATACTGAGAGATTCATTTTGAAAAAAAATTTGAGAACAATTGTAAATGAAAGTATTGATTTTTTTCATAGTCTATATAAAAAACAGTATGTGGTTTACAAACTGGGCAATAGAAATATGTCTTTGGTGTTCTCTGGAAGAGAAGAAAGTCAAGTGAGAGTCTAGACTGGATCTTTATACTCAGTCTTCTATACAAGAGTAATGCCGGGCAGATGTGTTTCATGATCTGTAAATAATTACTGTATATCATATTAGATGTCTACTGCTGCACAACAATCACTCCCAAATATAACTGGCTAAAACAAGCATTTATTATCTCACAGTTTCTGTGGGTCAGGAATCTAGGTATGGCTTCACCCGCGGGGTGTCAGCCAGGAGTGCAGGTATGTCAAGGCTCTCCTGGGAAATGACCTGCTTCTGAGCTCATGTGGCTGATGGCAAACCTCCAGTCCCCACTGACTGGTGGCTGGAGATGCCAGCTCCTTGCCATGTAGGTCTCTCCCCTGTGGGGAACTCACAGTATATCACAGTATGTCTCTTTGCCCAGAACTGGTGATCCAAAGAGAACGAGCTAGAGTGTCCAGGATGGAAGTGTCATCTTCTTAAGCTAATCTCAGAAGTGACATCTTTTAGTATTCTATTTGTTAGAACTAAGTCAATAAGTATGGCCCACATTTAAGTGGAAGAGATTATACAAGGGCATGATTCCTTGAATGTGGGAATCATTATCAACATTCTTCATGGTCTTTGCCTTTGAAAATCTTGAACCATATTACAGAAGCTTATTTTGAGGGCACTTGGGTAATTCTACTATTATATAAAACTTGCTAAAAACTGATCAATCATCTAACCCCTTTGTTTTCTTGGGGTAAATTCTTTGTCTTCTTGGATCATGTCTCAAAGATTTTGTCTTCTGCTCCCCTCTTGTTAGCCTTAATTGCAGTGTTCTAGAAGCTGATCATTAGGTACCAAAATCATCAGGAAGACTTCCTGACAGCTCCTCCCTGGGCCCTCTGCTATATTTCATCCAGACTTTCAAGGTCCAGACTGGGAGGGTTCATTTCTCCCTGTATAGAGAACTAGCCTACTGGCCATGTCCTCCTATGGGATTAAAAGTATTGCATCCCAGGAGTCCTGTTCAGGGAACAAGAGATGAGGAGGCGGGGAAAGCCAGTCAGATTAGGCACAGTGATGACTCCTGACCAGTTTTATCCCTTCTCACCCTCCAAACAGCAGCAAGTGGCCACCTATTTCTTTCATCAAATCTTTTCTTCCTACCCTGACAAAGGTGAAGTGAATTAGCAGTAGCAATGTCCACTCAGAGCAGTAACAAAGGAAGCAATGAGAGCAGAAAGGAAGATTTGATGGGGGAAGTGCTCTTCTATTTTTTTTTCTCTCTCCTTCTAAATAGTGTAGGTGACCTCTTAGATGGGAAAATGTTAATAAAATATATTTGTTATTCTCTTATAAAAGTGCCCCTATTGACTAACCTGTCAATAAAATAAGGGTCATTCTCCTTGAAATTTTTATTAGACTTCTAGAGAAATATAAGGAGGTAGCCATGACAGTTTATCTTTAATTGCTCTGCCCATGGAAATTTTGGGTTTCTATGGAACTTCAGTGTACCAAAGCTAATGATTACGTATCTGTTGTTTACATGAATGGATTGTATCTTCAAATGTGTAAATGGGATTTTCTTAATATCCTCAAAGCAAAACACCCCCAAATTCTGACTTTATAGACATTGACAATAAGTGTAGACTGGTTTATATCTAGTGCCAAGAAATGTATATGGACTAGGGTAAGACAGAACACTAGGAGTGCAGATATTGAGGGGTTGATGACCAGCGTGAAAATATTTGTAAGGTCACCATGAGGCTCAGAAGACTGTATCTAAAGTTTCAAATGCCACCTTCAATATTGACCTTCTTTCCCAAATCTTTGGAAGAGAAGGACAAATTTAAGAAAGTTAACAGACAGCAGTATATCCTAGCCTCGAGTTGATCCAGTAGTGATCCATCTCTGGAAACATTTGTAAACAGGAGTCCCCAAATGACCCAAATGAAGTCTAGACTGGCATGGGAGCCAGAGTATGATGTGCCTTTCTCCAGCAAGGAAGGCCTGGGGGTTGGAGGCGGGCAGCCATTCATTTCAACTGAGGCTCATGTGGGGGTGTGACGGCCACTGTGGACAGGCATGTACAGGAGCAGACACGGAAGAGAACTGGGACTCAGAGGAGTGGGGTTTCAAGCTGTTTCTTTTGGGCCTTCATTTATGTCTCTGAGTGTCACAGGTAAAATGGGGGAGATAAAGCCAATCTCATAGAATTATTGTAAGAATCACATGTAATAAAGATATAGGCTTTTATAATATGTAATTCACAATAATGAACATTTTTATCTAGACCTCATTATTTCTATAAAGGCTGCTTGCTTTGCTCTAAATTCTCATGCCTCCTTTTCTTCATGACGATCTATCTAAACCTGATCTTTCCACCAACTTGTAGGATCCCGGGTTTTCTCCTTCCATATTAGAGAAGTCCTGACTCCTCAACTGCCATCTTCAGTCATTGGGGTCCTCTCTTTCTCCATGGGTCCCTGTCCCTCTGCTACACTCACATTCAGCCACCTCCCCACCTGACCCTAACATTCTCTTTTTTTCCCCATTCAACCCTTGAAATAATGTATGTGAAAGCTCAGGTATTATTATTAGTTTCTCACATTTTATAGGATAAAATCTGTACTTCAGCCCAAAACTCTGGCCTAAACTACAAAGACAACTTTTCCTTCCACTACGTTTGCTCCAGCAACTGTCTGCTCTGTTGATTATTCCTGATACGTTCTTTTTGGTTTTATTTTGGTTTTTTTTTCTTTGCACTTCTTCCTCTGTTCTTTTGCTTGAGCCATTTCTCCTGCCCGGGGTACCCTTTGCCTTCCTTCCCCTTGACTGAAAAATCCTGGTGATGTCTTCTGGCCTCCTTGAAACTCTCCTGTCTTGGCACTCGCTGAATCACAATTCCTGTCTACACCGTTCATGAGTGACTGTGGCCTTGGATTGCTAGGTCTGTTCACGCTATGCTTCAAGGCCTGACTAAATTATAGACCCATTCTGGGAAGGGCTCACGTGCTCCCAGCAGCCAGCCGATGCAGAGCAGGACAGCAAATAAGGGTTCCACTCCGGAGGCAGTCCTGGCTCGAGACAAACACATGATGCCACGTTGGACGTTGAAAGAACTCTAACTGGATCCAAGACAAATGGGGAGCAGTTCGTATCCAACAAACCAATTGACTTATCAAGGAACTATGAAATAACGATAGTAAGTCTCTTCCTCCAACAATAATGTGTTCTGCTGAGGAGAGTGCTCAGCTCTGTACTGACAAGTGGACGAGATATTTTCGTAGTAAGTAGGCCTAGAACAAGTAAAGCAATCTGTATAAAACCATGGGTTATCCTGCTTTTATTTCATTTCTTTACTCTCTTTCTCCTGTCCAGTTAATATTAAATACAGTTGTCAGTGAAAGTCTCCGTAGAACGAGGAGGAACAACCCTTTTTGCTCTTTAACATGTTAAGCATCCTTTTTATTTTTCCTAAAGGAAGAAGATCTTAACAACGCAATGAATAAAGAGCGACAAGAGTCTTCAATAAAATCAAAACTCCTGAGATTGCAAAAAGAGATTGACAAAGCCTCAAGAGACCGGGCAGGTGTGTCATTGTGTCTGTGAATGGCCGTATAAGTGCTCTACTCGGAGGATTCATTGAGAGTTAGGGTGATTCCATTTTTGCCAACTGGGGCAGGGACCATCTTACTTAAAGAATCCTATGTCAAACCTAATTTATGTGAATAAAGAAAAATGGGAAAGAAGAAAGGGGAACACAAACAGACTGAAAATGACATTTTGGTCTATTTGAGAGAGCTACAGAAGCACTATGTCCCCATTTCCAAAAACGCAGCGTATTGCCGTGTTTCTGAAATTGGCTGGAATGAGGGACAGTTCGTTTGGTTTAAAACACAGTAAACCCACTGTGCACACAGCTTTTGGTTTTCTTGTTTATTACTTTTTAAACTATCCTTCCACATGAATAGTTTATCACAGCGGCCTTAATGGACGAGGTGAATGTTTGCAGAGCTCACCTTCCTAGATGTAATGAGGAAAGAAGTTAGGTATGTCAGAATGTGACGCTGCTCTAAAGCGATACATATAATAAAAACGACCCCACAGTTATGATTCTGGAACTTGGAACTTCTCTTCTGTGGACCAGAGCAACCCATTGAAATGTAATCCCTGTCAAGAAATCCAAGAGAGTGAAATGTTTAGAACCTAAATACCATAGTGAGGGAGAGCCCAACACCGTGGGAAGTGCTGGGAATGGACCACGGACTGGGTTCGCAAGGAGGATTCGAAAGCTCATCTTGCCAAATAATAATCAAGATACTTTTAAACTCCAGCATTTCTCAAATTTCATTAAATGAAGGTACAGGCCACTGGTTTAGTAAAATTTAGTAACAACTACTGCAGAAAGGCCTCCGGCGCTGGGAAGTCCTCCTGGTTCCACCTCTGGGCGCAAGCTCCCCGGCTGCCCCTCTCAGCTGTGTACCGCGAGGGCAGGGTGGACAGCAGTGACTGAGAGAATCATTTCATTGCCAGGTTTGGAACAAATGCTGAAATCCTACTCGAGCGACTCCACCTTCTCGGACGCAGAGAGCCAAAGAATCACAGTGGCCTTAATGGATGAGGTAAATATTTGCAGAGTTCACCTTCCTAGATTTAATGATGAAAGAGTTATTTTTAGAATGCTTGTTTTCGGGGCAGTTTGACCTCTCTTTGCCTTCCTTTTCTCATGACATAGAATAATCTGGTAAGAGAGCTTCTACCTCACCTATGTGACAGCAGTTGAGGGACCTGGAAAAATTCAACTACTTAGAAATGTTTGCTTTAGTGTCCTTCCGAGAAAAGAAATGTGCCTAAAATAGAATTCCCCCAAAATAGAATAATTCCATCAAGGCCTGGAAACCATGTGTACTTTAATCAGTTAAGGAAAGTAATTTAAAAAAAAAAAAAAATCAGGGCCTGCATTCAGAAAGACCTATATCTGGATCTAATCCTGCCATTTACAGGGACTTAGGACTTTAGTGTTCTCGTCTGTAAAATGGGGATATTGGTCCCTCCTTCAAAGGGTTATTGTGAGGATACAGTATTAGAAAATGCCAGCATGGTGCCCAGAGGAGAGCTGAAAACCTGGTAACTATGAAGATTGCGTTTTCCACCGATCCCCTAGCTAACACCAGGTCTTCTGAAAACAACAGGAGAGAGGAAAGATGTGAGGCACAGAAGTAAGAGGGTTGTCTGGGATGTGTGGTCAAAGCTCCTGAGAAAAAGGGACAAAACTTGAGAGGCTGAGGGTTTTTTTGAGGGGAGGAGAGGTACTGTCAGGAGAGGGCAGGGAGAGACATCTCTAGGCCTTTTTGCTGAGAGCCTGGACCACAATGGGCCCCAGGCACTTGTGGGGAGTGATGGACAATGCAGCCGATTCAGAGGAGCCGGCAGGCAGTGAAAGAGAAGTTAGCAGAGGGCTGTGAATTCTATATAGAAATAAAGACAAACAGATACTATGCACTATGTGTGCTAGATACGGGTTTTCTGCTATGATTAGTGAGATAGGAAGTTGACTGGAGCTAATCTGGGAAGAATTCAGGAAGAGAGAAAATATTTTTTTTTTTGCTGTTTTATTTATTTATTTATTTATTTATTTATTTATTTATTTATTTATTTTTACAAATAGTTTATTGTCAAATTAGTTTCCACATAACACTCAGTGCTCATCCCCACATCCCCATCCTCCATGCCCATCCCTCCCTCCCCCCTATATCCATCAGTCCTCAGCTTTTGTCAGCATTCAAGAGTCTCTCATGGTTTGCCAGGAAGAGAGAAAATCTTTAGCAATGTTTTGAAGGATGTGGGGAGCTGGGCCAGCTGTCCTTACCTTGTACTTAGCCCAGTAACTATCTTGTGAAAGCAGGTACCTAATAATTCTGTCCAAACAGGCAATTTCAATTGTTCTTTCGTGAAAGGAGATAGTTAGAGCCAGGTACAGTTTAATCTACTGTTCAGCAGAGGCTTCCTTAAGAGTGGGTGCTGTTGTAAAAACAAACCTAACACTCTTAGTGAAAAGGCCTGAATTCTGTTCACTTCGGAACAGAGCTCTAACATATTTGCAGTGATGCATGGCTATAGTTTTTGTGAAAATATAAAGCAGTCTGTAGAACATTTTCTGTGATAGTGCAAAATGTTTGGTTTTCTAATTCTATGCAAATAATATTTACCAAAATAAAGTCTTATGGTACATTTCACGATGGCTTTAAGTTATAAGTTTATTTCTTTGGTTGTTCTTGCATAGAATTTTGTCAGAGTCATTACCAGCATAGAACATGTATTGGGATCATCTGGGTACATGCTGGCCTGATCCAAGTAGTGGAGGGTGCAAGATCTGAGAGGCTCTGATTCCTGAAGTCATGGTGTTTATGAGGGAGCAAATATGAACCTTCGAGCAGTAGATGGCAAATACCCATGTAACTTGGTTGCACACCCCTGCATCCGGTGGAGGGATATGGGTAGACTTTGTGTTACCCGGGGAAGGTTTCTTGCGGGAGAAAATTCTGTTTCATTTAAATTCTTCCTAATTCATTGCCTCTTGGTCCTTCAAGTGCCATATTTGAAACAAGGATGTTGATAACGCATGTTCTAGCAGAAAGTGTTGTGGAAACTGAATATATTTAGAGTAGATACTGTCTTCAGATACCGGAAGGAGTACCACATAGAAGAGGAAGGACACTTGCCCTATGATGCTCTCAGATGCAGACTAGGTATAATGGTAGAAGATAAGCAGTAAGTTTTGGCTTCATCTTAGGTAGGCCTGTCCCACAGTGCAGTCGATCAGAGGTGTTCATTCAGTTCCTTCCAACCTGAGGTGCTGTGGTCCCTTGGCCAGCGATGTTAGGGTTAGGAATTCCCATGCTGGAGATGTGGAAAAGGGAGAAATAATGGTCAGGAAGAGATTGGATAAGCAGGCCCCTTCCAATGTTTACATTCTGTTATTTGATTTACTCTAAGTGAACACGGCTTAACAAAGAAGTTATTATAAAGTTTCTAGTTCAAGTTCAAATGGAGAACAGGAGGCCAAATTAAGAATTAGGAGTGTATCTTTAGCTTCATTTGTTGTTTAGATGTTTCTTTCTTTTCTGTGTGTGGGGTGTGTATGTGTGTGTGCGTGAGTGTGTGTGTGCGTGTGTGTGTGTGTGTGTGTGTGTGTGTGTGTGAGAGAGAGAGAGAGAGAGAGAGCACAAGAGAGAGAAAAAGCATAGGAGGGGCAGAGAGAGGAGACAGAGAGTCCCAGGCAGGCTGTGCACTGTTGGCACAGAGCCTGATGCAAGGCTCCAACTCACAAACTGTGAGATCATGACCTGAGTCGAAATCCAAAGTCAGGACACTTAACTGACTGAGCCACCCAGGTGCCCCTAGCTTCACTTATTTTTATACTCAAATACCCCAGAACATTCAGTTTCCAGAAATGTTACTGCAAACTTTTGGGTGATATAAGACCTCATCTCTTTAAGAAAAACAATAACAGCAGCAACAGCAGCAACAAAACCCATCTCACACCATTTCAGTTTAATTCTATTGATACAAGTTCAGTTGTGTTCACACTGCTGAGCACAATGTTCAACCGCCTTTCTTCAAGGCCCTCTGAAAGTCTACCTTCTGCAATCAACGCTTATTATTCCGTTTCTCACTGCTCAGCAGAAAATAGCTCAGAGTAAAGCTATTTGCTGCCACAAAATACTGAGTAATATATCTATCAAGCTTTCTGGCTTACCCTGTAGAGAAGAGTCCAGAATGAGGAGCACTTAACAACTAAGCCTTTCCTTTAAACTACTTAAAGGGTCCATTTTTTGCTCTCTTTAGCAATTTGTGTGCATATCTGCATGAAGTTGAATGTGTACCTTTCTAGACCTCTTTGTCATCTTGGAAGTTATCCTGATATCCCTTTACCCATCCAGTTGTACCTCATTTTCTGGAAATTTACTCACACGGCCAAATGATGTATCCACAGACCAATTTGAAACTAGACCTTTTGCAAGCAAACTCCTACAAACTGTCATCAGTGTTAGCAGAACTTGAGCAAAGACCTCAACCCAACCATCCCTGCAGTAACTCCATCTTCAGGTGGAAAGAAAAGGTAAAACTTTAAGAGAATTGGTTGTAATTTCTCGACTGGGTTTGCTATTTGTAGTGGCTTCAAGTAGTATGGGGGCAAAAAGGCTATTATGAAGTATATGTGCCATATGTCCCAAATCCCAATTGTGGAATTTTATGATAAATTTATTTTTTATTCCTTTTGGGTGAAGTAATAAGAATCAGTCACAAATGAATACATTTTTTGGTGGACTAAATATGAGCTAGTAATTCTTTGTATTCCTTCTTCCTCCTCATATCTTAAATTTGTTCTTTGAACATGCTTTTCGAATAAAATTTCTATGTGCCTAAATTGTAAGATTTTGTGATATGCTCTAGTCCCATCCATTTCACATAGTACATGCTGTAGATAAAGTGTGAGTATAATTTTTAAAATTCACACCTATGTATTTTCCCAGTGATACACTCTAAGAATTGATGATGAGCACGTGAATATACATAGGTCACTACACCTTGCAACTGTTTTCCATTTTCTGTCAGAAGGAGGAGCTGTAACCATCTTGTGATAAGGGGACCTTTCTCTTTCCATGAAACTCAGAGCTCTAAAATGGTCTCAATCATGGCCGATTGAGTTATGGCAATTTCACTTGCATTAAAGCCAACTAAAGTTGAATTTATAGAAGTAATGCTGTGAACATTATTATTTGACCTTGAGATGCATGTCAAAATTGCAAACACAGTGTATAAAATACAGTAATTGTCTAATCTGAAAATATTAAGGCTTTAGAAACAAGAAAACTTTATAGTAGAGATTTTTTTTTAAGTATTGAATAATTCATTTATACTCCCCCCCCCAAAAGTTAAGAAAACCAAGTTCCTGAGGAAAACAGCTGTGGAAGAGTTACTTCTCATAAATATATTTTTTTAAGTTTTTAAAATGTTTTATTTATTTTTGAGAGAGTTAGAGACAGCATGAGCAGGATTGGGTCAGAGAGAGAGAGGGAGACACAGAATCCAAAGACAGATTCCAGGCTCTGAGCTAGCTGTCAGCACAGAGCCCAACACGGGGCTCGAACCCATGAACTGTGAGATCATGTCTTGAGCTGAGGTCGGACGCTTAGCCGACGGAGTCACCCAGGTGCCCCATTTCTCATAAATACTTCTGATGACAGTGTTATTAAAAATGATTTTTTAAAACTAAACAGCAACAGATACATAGTTATGTGAAAATATCTCGGCCTTTTCGGATGAAGGTGAGCAGGGCATCTTCTGCTGGGCAGAGACTCCCGAGTGCTTCATCTGCAGGTAATCCCATGCCCATGATAATTTGGGGGCGGGCTCTGTTTGTAAGGCACATTGCTACCTTTACATTTTATTTTCAGAATCCTTTGGGCCTATATCAGCGCAAAGAAATTTGCATTTCAGTTAGGACTGCTTCATTTGTTGGGCTTTGTAGCTTTCTGTGCAGATGTTATCCAAAATGTGGGAAGGAGTCAAAAAGTGGAGGGTTGAGGGAAAAATGTATGACCTGAGAAGGTACAGTATAGTTCAGCTCAGCGCCACACTATGCATCTTGCCTACTGACACAGCATTATTAATTATTACTGGATCCAACTTTCAGCCTCCGGTGTGGCCCAGCTCGGCAGTGGTCTTTGCAAGGCTTTATATTCTTTTCAAGCCAGACAAGATGATGAATTAAATTTGGAAAAAGGTAAGAATCATTCTCAAATAGTTTGATTGCCTTCCAATTTAACTTGACTAAAACTCCTGTCTTTGTTACAACAGCCTGAAAAGTTACTTCAACGTCAAATCATTTCGGGTTTACAATGACCCTTCTTAGAAAATAAAGATAAATCACATCAAAAATCAAAGTCACATAATAAAAACAGCTAACATTTATTCAGTATTTACTAAGTTCTAGGCATTGCTACAAGCACATTGTCCCATTTAATATTCATAAAAGCCCTGTGAGGTAGATATTGTTATTTATTCCCATTTTATTGTCAAGGAGACTGAGGCAGAGAAAGGTTAAGCACTTTGGCTAAAGTTACAGGAAATGCTAGAGCATGCTTTGATCTCAGAAACCCAGAATCATGCTTTTTATCACAGTGCTTACCTAGGATAGAATGTCAGTAATGGAAAGTTACTAGAAAGGTAGCCTCACCTTTTTCTTTTTCAGAAAACTAAACATACAGGAATGTGAAATGACTTCCTCTCATGGCTTAGGGTAAGCTTGAATTCTAGAAGCCAGGTCAGAGGACTTCCAGCTTTATGTTTCTCCCACTTATCCCTTAGAAAAGTGTTTTTACGGCCAATCTAAGGAAACGACCCCTTTCTTTGTGTCACAGAGTTTTGATGAACATGGAAAGGTATGATGTCATGGGTTGTCTAGACCTCAGCATTAAATAAGAAATAGCCACTAGCCTCAACTTTCTCTGTGTGTCCAATTAGCAGCCAAATTTGGATGTTAAAGCTGCTGTAGTGATCTGGAAATGAAATGGTTAGTGAGAAAGAGTTGTGTCAGAGGAGAGAGCTGTTTATCTGCAGGCAGGACATGGTGCCCAGAGCCAACAGGAAGTCATGATGGATTTTGCAGCCATACCACAGGGACACCATGTATTTGCTATTGGTTAATGGGTGCTTCCTTTTCAGATTGTCAGTCAGATTTCTTCCAGCGACTACTTTCCCTTCCAGTTCAGAAAGAAATAAAGATAAGAAAAAAGGAAATATAGTAGACCCCCTCCTCTGTTCATCTTAAATCAATGTTGCCTTTACCTAAAAGTTGGAAGTGTTAGAGAAGTCACTTTGTTCTTCATCATGTCATCTCAAGGTTACCTACAGCAATAAGTAAATGAAACGCTGTATTCCCACTTTCCTTGTGAATAAAAAACACATTTCTCTCAGAAGCCACCTAGACCCCAAGGCTTGAGTTTGAGTTACATAGTTACACAATAAACTTATTATCTTCTTTGTCTTCAGTTTCTGTTGGCAGCAAAGTCTATTTATACTTTATCTCATAAGTGGGTTATTTATTTATTAAAATATTTTTAAATGTTTAATTATTTTTGAGAGAGAGAGAGAGACAGAGTGTGAGCAGGGGAGGGGTAGAGAGAAAGTGAGACACAGAATCCAAAGCAGGTTCCAGGTTCTGAGCTGTCAGCACGGAGCCCAACATAGAGCTCAAACTCACAACAGTGAGATCATGACCTGAATGGCAGATGGACACTCAACTGACTGAGTCACCCAGGTGCCCCTATAAGTGGGTTCTTTAAATAAAAGGAGCGATTGGAGGCTCAGGGAAGCTGGCAACAAGATTTTAAAGTATTTGTTTAAATTCCTATTAGTGAACTGTGTCAATCTGCTGACTTGAGAGAACTCATTGGAGGTGGAAATTAGGCTGAGAGTGATCTCCTGCAAGAATAAAAAAGTGATTTATGAGTGACATGAGATAGTAGGGGTAGATGTGGACAGTCTCTTTTGCCTAAGAAAGTAAAGCACCGGGGAAGAAAATGAATGAAAGAAAGACTAAACAATGACCTCAGAAGGATGTTCAAAGTTAAGGAGCTTTCTTGGATCCTGAAGGAAGTGGATGTGTCTGCTCTGATGTGCAGAAAGCAGCCAAAGAGGAAGGACTCTTTCTCATAAGGGAAGGATTTAGCCAGAGTATTTGGGGCATCTATGGTTAAGTTTAGGGTTATTAATATCAGAATAGTATGTGTTAAAAGAGAGAGAATTAGAGATGGGCCATGTGTTTCTTGGGAATTCTATTTATTTGAATCATTGCTTTAAAAAGTATTGTCTTCAAATTTTTATTTGAAGTTTTATTTGAAGATATTTTATTAAAGTTATCAAAAATGTTGAATGGGGAGTTATATTTCTGTGCAAAGTTTTGAGTTGGAACTTTGGACTGTGAAATTGGCACATGTAATGGAGGGAAGCTATCTTGATCTAAGGAAAAGTCTGGTAGCTGAGATATAATAGTCACCATAGCAGACTGTCTCGGCCACCAATATGAGAAATCCTTAACACACAGACACCAAAAAAAGAGTTTGATGACAAGCTGTATCTGAAATGAGCCATCCACTATGAGAAGGATATATGATCCAACCTGGATTCTTTTTTTTTTTTAATTAATGTTTATTTATTTTTGACAGAGAGAGAGAGCAAGCAGGAGAGGGGCGGAAAGAGGGGGAGACACAGAATCCAAAGCAGGCCCCAGGTTCTGAGCTGTCAGCACAGAGCCTGATGTGGGGTTCAAACACAGGAACCGCGAGGTCATGGCCTAAGCTGAAATCGGACGCTTAAGCAACTGAGCCACCCTAGCGCCCCAGTGCCATTTTGTTTTTAACAAAACTATTTTATGACATAACTTGATTGCTCATTATCTTGTTCTTTTTAATATTCTCTGCATTATGCCTGTTTCACACAGAGGTGTTCAGTAAGTTTGGCTTTATCTCAATCATGTACAGAGACTGATGCTAACAAGTGACTCCTTGAAAGCAGAATCTCCTTAAAATTGTTTTATCAACTGGGCTCAGGTTTGTGCTTAAATGGCAGAGACCCATTTGTCTAACTGAATGTGCATTTTTACAGGTGACATTGTGACTATATACAAGAAAGAGGAAGAAGGATGGTGGTTTGGTTCTTTGAATGGAAAAAAAGGCCATTTTCCTGCTGCTTATGTGGAGGAGCTCCCTTCAAATGCCGGGAACCCAGCTACACAGGCATAAAACAAGATTCTGAACATACTACCTTACTCTGTAAACTACACAATGTAGTGCAAATAAAGATAAATGCTGTCATCTTTACAAATAGCTAACGGAGTCCTACCTGTGTGTCACGGCACTTTGCACTCTTGCTCATTTGCTTGAAACAGAGTTAGAAGATGGAGAGCAAAGGGAGAAAAGAAAGAGACCCCGCAGTTCCTAGAGTTTTCAAATCCTAGCAGACCCTAGAGATGCCCCAATGCAGCCCCTGGTGTCACCCAGAGGGAGACAGAGTTCAGATCATTCAGCCACTTCCCTGAAGTCACATAGTTTTCTGGTAGCACAACGGAGATTATGCCTTGGATGTTTTTTTCATCTGGACTGTGTGCCCACAGACCAGAGCAGGCCTGTGAGGGGTCAGGCAGTGTCTGGGAGGTGAGGAAGAACAGATTAAGTTCAGCAGAGTCTTGGTAGATAAGACCCCAGGGAGATAGACCCAGGTTAGGAGACCCAGGGCAGAATAAAGGATCAGTTGAGGGCAAGCATCCCTACGATCAGGAGAGGGGATGGTGGACAAGAGGTCTGATACGAGGTAGAGGAGCTCAGTGTAGAACGGAGCTCCATCCTGAGCTAACAACCTTCTGAGGTAAGGGCTTCTTCTAAGCCCTCTCCGCACAACCAGAACTGCTCTTAGCAGGGAAGTCGGGTGTGAGCCAGAGAAGGCTTGGGATCTGAAAGCAAGAGCAAGGTGGGTAGGAAAGCGTTGAGAAAGAGACAGTGTCTGAAATCTCTTGCCTCCTTCTATATTTGGAAATTTCATATGCCAATTTAGAGGTGTGATCCTTGCACTTCCCAATTAGTATGAAAAGAATACCCTCAGCAGCTTCCTCATGAAAGGAACCTTAAACGTTAATGAATCTCTCTGGATGGAAAGTTCTGGAAACCAACATTTACTGTTAAAATGGAATTTTTAGAGAGAAGCAGCTTTATGCTCCTTCCCCAAATGCCCTTTAATGGGCAAATTCTTCCCAAGAGGAACATTTTAGAATGTTGAGAAGTGGCATCTTCCAGAAAATGGCCTGGAGATTACACTTTATTAAATAGAAGGTCATAGTGTTGATAGAAACATCTGGGCATGTTTACTTTGTGCCTAATAGCACATTAGAGTAATTAAAATCCATTCCATTACTGTCCTGCCACCTACATCTTTTTATTTATTAAATTTTATACTTTTGAAAAGGAATTTTTCAAACCAAGGTACATGCATTTTTTATACTCTGCACCACTGCAAGCCTATGGCAGGATATAACGAACACATAGAGATATTTATAGATAGAGATACCAGACCTGAAGGAGCTCATGTAAAATTTGTTATGTGAGACATAACTTACAGCCTAGAAGAGCAGATCAGAAGTTTTAATGTCATCCTTAATGGTGTACTAATGAAGGCTTTCTACATGTAGAAAGTTGGCTGAATAATAGGCCATTAGACCATGAAGAGAAAATTTGAATTTATATTTCCTCTTCATCTTACTTCTTTCCATTAAGCCTTGATGTATAAAAAATTGTGTAGCAATTGACTGCAGGCTACAATGGATCATTTGTGTAGAGAAAGTGATGATAATGGTGGTTGGGCCCTGAAACTCACTGGAAGTAATTTTCAAAGAAAGACGCCCCTCTTTCTTCATAAATCAGCTTTACTTTGTGAAACCATAAATGATCTTCCTGTTTTGCAATGTTGCTGAAAATTCTTTTTGCATCTGTGACATATAATTTTTAAACCTCAAAGAAATACCATAGGCAAACTGCGTATACAAATAGAGTTGGGCAGGATAGACTTGCTCAATATCTTTTTAGTAGGGCAAGAATTTTCTGATTGGACAGGTAGGAATGGTAGCCCTTATGTTTAGATAAAAATTAAGTGTATATTGTGAAGGCTAATGATGTGCACAAGTCTTCCATACAGAATAAAATAACTTTTAATATTAATGCTTTTAAACTCTTTATTGGGCTTTCATTATTACACTCCACTATGCAGTCCCATGTCTCAGGAAGTTCTTAGCAACATTAACATCCTGAAATATAGGCAGTAGAGGCCTGAGCCAGATTTTCACTGAAAACATCAGAAGGCAGTTTCCTACTTTATCTTCTTTCTAGTCGTATGCAAACTGATACATCCATCATGCTATCAACCAGAAAGATATATTAATTTCATTTTTTTTTGCATTTTCGATTACCCGTAATAATTAATATTTATAATGACAAAAAGCACTTTAATCACTTAAAGTGCCTTCCAATCTATCAAAAAGTAATATCCAGTTTAGGGTAAAGTAAATTTTATTGCACAGTATTATAAGGCTTTAACTGATCAGTAATTGGAGCAGAGTGTAACTTTGTTCTCCTCTGCCCGACCCAACCCTCAAAAAAAAAAAAAAAAAAAAACCCTCCTAAAGTCTTTTTTTTTTTTTTTTAATTTCTAGGAGACAGAGAGAGACAGCTTGAGCAGGAGAGGGTCAGAGAGAGGGGGAGACACAGACTGAAACAGGCTCCAGGCTCTGAGCTGGCAGTCAGCACAGAGCCCGACGCGGGGCTCGAACCCACAAACCTCGAGATCCTGACCTAAGCGAAAGTCGGACGCTTAACCGACTAAGCCACCCAGGCACCCCCCTCCTAAAGTCTTAATGGCCTTAGGGTGTAATCAGCCTGACCTAGAGGAAGAAAAGTGCATTAGGTTCAAATAACACGTCCTGCTGTTCTCTGCAGCTTTACACAGGAAGAGTGTATAATCAGTCCCAGGGAAGATACACTTGGAGGTGGGGGCGGGGGACTAGGAGCCGGTGGGGCTCCGGGCTTGGACCAGAGTTGGGGACCCAGCAGAGAAGAGCAGGAATCTTGCAGAGGCAGTGCAGCTACTCGGATAGAGCTTCGAGGATAGGGTCAGCGATTCTGGGAAGCTGTGATCCAGTCACAAACCCCACGCACGGTAAATCGCCAAGGCAGAGAATCCAGGTTGTAGAGCCCGGAGCTCAGTTTAGAGAAACCAGGTGGACGTGTGGATGCCTGCAGCTGAGGAAACGTGCCTAAGCGGGAGAGCCTGGTGGCCATCCCCTGGGGGCTGGGTCACGGCAAAGGGGGGACTGAAGCAGCATCTGCCAGCCCGGCGGAGTTTGAAGTAAACAGACTTGCACAGAATTCGAGTGAAACGCTTTCTCGGAGGAACTACGGGGTAAGGCGAGGCCCACCTGGGAGTGGAAGCACACCTAACCGGCCAGAGAAGGACCTTGGCTCCACAGCTCAGGACTAAGGATAGAGATCTGGGGACAACAAAGGGAGTCACGCCAGGGAGTGCCTGGAAAGGACTGGAACCTGCCTCGCCGGGTATATGAGGTGGCAAATGGGTTACTGATCTCAGACTCAGCTGACTTGTAATTTGGGGTTTTCTGACACTGGGGCAAAAGGCTCAGTGCTTGCTCCAGCGATTTCCGAGTATGGTGCTGGGACCGGCTGCACCGATATAACCTTGGACTAAGTTAGAAATGCAGAATGTGGGGCACCTGGATGGCTCCGTCGGCTGAGCGTCCGACTTCCGCTCAGGTCATGATCTCGCAGTTCGTGAGTTCCAGCCCCGCATCAGGCTCTGTCCTGCAGCTCAGAGCCTGGAGCCTGCTTTGGTTTCTGTGTCTCTCCCTCTCTCTGCCCCTCCCCTGCTTGCGCTCTGTCTCTCTCCGTCTCTCCAAAATAAATAAACTTAAAAAAAAAAAAAATCCAAAATGTCAACTCCTACCTTACACTCCGTCAGAAACCCAGCCATCTGTGGTTTAGCAAGCACTCCAGGTGCTTCTAATGCAAGATGAAGCTTGAGAACCACTGATTTGAATGATTGCTGAGAATAGTGTCTGAACTATATCACACACCGCGGAAGGAGTACTGTTGAAGGAGAAAGTGGAGAAATACCACGTACCCAGGGAGTCAGCTCTAAAAAAAGAAATATCCCCTCCTTTTGATCCAATTAGTTATTTTCATTTTTTTATAAAGGATCTTTTTTTAAGAAATTTAATGTTTTATTTATTTTTGAGAAAGAGAGAGAGACAGCATGAGCAGGGGAGGGTCAAAGAGAGAGGGAGACACAGAATCCAAAGACAGGCTCCAGGCTCTGAGCTGGCTGTCAGCAGAGGGGCTCAAACCCACAAACGGTGAGATCATGATCTGAGCTGAAGTCATACGCTTAACCCACTGAGCCACCCAGGCGTCTCTGATCCAGTAAGTTTTTAAAGACAAATGGTGTTAGGGACTTTGTCAAGAGGTCTTTCTCCATTGTGGGGGCTGCCCCTTTTCCTCTTCTTTCTCATGCTCACTCTTGGCTAACAGAAGAAGGAACACTTTGGACTACATGACACTTTCTCAAAAGAGACTCTTCTTCCTCTTTCTCAGTCACTTACTTGATATTCTTGTTGGCAGAAGAAAGCCTGGTATGGCCCCTATCTTGATACCAGAGAATGCGAAGCAAACAGCTCTCCCCTCACAGTCCATTCGTCTCTACTCCCCACCCCACCACCCAGGCTCAAAGAGTAGATAATCCTCCTTCTGACTTAGGATCGAAAGTCAATAGTAGCCTAACACTATGCCACCAATGCCTACGTCATTCATCTCACTGTCTCACCATGTAGGCATTTTATCATCTCACATCACAAGAAGGGTAAGTACAGTACAATAAATACAGTACAATTGATAATGCACTAGGCCATAGAACAGTCTGAGCACAATATAAGTTAGAAATTACTAAGAAAAGAATAATTTAAAAACCACATGCACTTGGAGAACACATACATATGTGCACCTGCATGCACATAAGCACATGTATGCATGCACACACACAAACTTCTAAATAACCCATGGTCAAGAAGAAACCTTAATAGAAATTAGAAAATATTAGAAATAAAAAATAGGAAAGCTACTAAATATTAAAACCTGCAGGTCTGGGAAAGCAGCTAAAAAACATGTTATAGGGAAAAGTAGAAAGGCTAAAATTAATGAACTAAGTATCGTAATTATGGATTTATATAAACAACAGCAGAAACAACCCAAATAAAGCAAAGGAAGTAAAAAGAAAAGAAAGAGCAAAAGTTAATGAAATATAAAACAAAATAAAATATCAAATAAAGCTGTTGATTGGTTCTTTGAAGGGATTAATAAATTGAGCAAATCTTTGGCAAAATTCAGAGAAAAGAGCATAAAAGTATTATAAGGCAAAAGTGGACATATTACAGCTGTAGCAGATATATAAAAGCTAAAATCATATACTATCAACAACTTTACACCAATTAATTTGCAAGAAAAGCAAGCCCAAAAGACAAAATTCTCAAAAAATATGCATTATCAAAACCCATTCAAGAAATAGAATAGCTGGATAATTTAATTACTATTAAAGAAATGTAATGAGTAGTTACAAAATAAATCTTCATTACAGAGAAAACACAGGCCCAGATAGTTCCATAGGTGAGTTCATTCAGACTTTTTCAGGAAGTAGAAAAAAACGAACATACCTGAGCTACTTTCAAGGGTCAAGGATCTAGTATAACCTTGATGCCAAAACCAAGTTAATAGACAAAGAAAAATTATAAGCCAATCTCATTTATAGCTATAGATATAAAAATTTAAACAGAATATTCACAAACTGAATCCAACACTATTTTGATAAAATGTTGCATATCATAGCTAATTGTGTTTATTCCAGGAAGGCAGGGTTGATGCAATACTTCTTAAAAAATCTATTGGTATAAATCGGCATCTTGACAGATTAAAGATGATAATCTATATAGATGAGGAAGAAACGTGATAACATCAACAAACATTCATGATAATTACTTTTAGTTAACTGAGACTAGAAGCAAACTTCCATGACCTGATCAACAGAAAAGAACATGGTAAGTTTGGGAAACTACCATAGCAGAGTAGAGCTGAAACTCTAGGTTAAATGACTTGCTTAAGATCATATACCATAGACTAGACCACATCTTAATTCTCAGATTTTTTTCACAATGCCATTTTGATGATGGCAAACAGAACTTTTCACAAAAAAAGTTAGAGTATTCAAGATTTACCATTATACAGGCCACATTTATTTGAATCTCATATATAAATCTCCTATAAATATATTTACTTGCCTCCTTCTAATTAAAGACCTTAATCTCAACTGCTTCCAGCTAGTTGCTAACAAATCAGGATAACATGTGTAGACTCTAAACATTCTTCACATCATACCACATCATAGATTGTTCATACTTCTCACCATGATGTATTTAATTATTCCAAGAAAGGAGCTGATTTTAAATAGCTTATATTTCTTCCAGTTTACTTAACAACTGGACTCTATTTCTACTTAGGTGAAATCCTCTATTCAGAAAGAATCTTCCACTCTATTAGCTCATCATTAAGTCAAAAGTTGCCTGTAGGGCTATCTTTTATCACCTAAAAATGACAAAGATAGCAGCATCACTGAACAAGTTAGCTCCTTTTCAAAGGCTTAATTTTGATTTCCTATTAAATAATTTTCTGTTAAGTCTGGATGGTGTGTTCAACATTAACAGATATTTACTAACTATCTACTTTGTGCCAGGCACTATGCAAGGTAATAGCAAACTAGGCAATTTGTTGTCATGGAACACAAATCAAAACAGAACTAATTGTCTCTGTACAGCAATTTTCTGAGTTGGAAAAGAAGTAACACTTGGTAATCCTCATCAGCTGGGAAATTGAAATTTTTAACCCATTAGAACACTTCAGCAGATTTTGTGCCAATTCTTTTTTGTTTAACTGAAACAATTTAGTGATTGAGTTTAATTTTTTAATGTTTAATTTTTTTCTTTCTTTTTTTTTAGAGAGAGAGAGCATGAGCAAAGAGAGGGCAGAGAGAGAGAGAGAGAGAGAGAGAGAGAATCCCAAACGGGCTCCATGCTCAATATGGAGCCCAACACTGGGCTTGATCCCACAACCCTGGGATCATGACTTGAACCAAAATCAAGAGTCAGACATTTAAACAACTGAGCCACCCAGATGCCCCTTTAAATTTTTTTTAGTTTAATTTTTAAAGATCTCATTGTTCATTTTATTATAAAATGTGGACTAGATTAGTCTACCCCATTTGGATTCCATTTTATTTATTATTTGTTTTTAAGTTTAGTTATGTATTTTGAGAGAGAGAATGAGTAGGGGAGGGACAGAGTGAGGGAGACAAAGGGTCTGAGGCAGGTTCTGGGCTGACAGCAGAGAGCCCCAAGGGGCTTGCCGTTTGTAAGATCATGTCCTGATCTTACAGCTAAACTTAAACTTACAGTTTGTAAGATCATGACCTGGGCCAAAATTCAGGGTGGGGTGTTTAACCGACTAACCCACCCAGGCACCCCTAAAATTTATTTTAGTTTTGCAATATACCATCCTAAATACAATGTATAAAAAAGAGCAAACTTAAGGAGACAGTTTGGTTTGCTTTTCATGTGTATTCTTACTCAGTGACATTTTCACAATGTAGCAACTTTATAATTTAAGATAATATATTAGTAATATTAGCTCCAGAATATTCCTGGGTTAGTACATAGTGACCCTCAACAATTAAGGTCTTTATATTTGACTGAACAGGTAAAGACTTATACATAAATCAATTGCCCTCCATCCAACATTTCAATAAAGTTGATGACTGCAGTCATCGAGACTTAGAGACTGTTCTCAGTGAGCCATTCAGGTCCTAAAGGCCAAGTACTCTGCTCATTGACTCCCTGAGATGTGAAGCTGTTTTGTTGTCTTAGTGAAGCTATTTCCTAATGATCCAGACAAAGTATATTCCTCTACTTTCAAGAGAGTTTACCTTTCTTTCTCCTACTCATTATACTTCTGTGGAAACATAAACACTAAGTTATATTATTGAAGTTCAAGTTTGTCGAGACTCTCTTTTAAGAGCTTTGTCTTCATATACTTTTCCTGCAATACAACACAGGAATGTATAAGGCGTAGTCCAGGTGAAGCCCATGGATTAAATACCTGACTCCCACCTAGGCTTGAATTCCAACTCTAACGCCTACCAGCTATGTGAATCAAAGTTACTTGAACTCTCAGCACGTTGGGTTTCTTATCTGTAAAACAAGGTTATGGATAGTATCTCATCACAGGTTGTTGAGGAAATATAAATGAGTAGACATATGTGAAGAGCTTAGAACAGTGGTGGGCACATATACTCCCAATGTAGCGATGCCTTTCTGGCCTGCTGGAGAGTCAGTAAGTGAGCTAAATTACAGCGTGTATGATTTTTCAGGAGAGGATAATAATTCTTAAGTTGATTTTTGGGAAAATAAATTACCACATTCTGATGACTTAGCATTTGCTTTTAAAATCACTTATTCAAATACATTATAATATTCACATTTATATAGTCTTATCTTTATAGCCCAATGTTCTCTAAAGGGATAATAAATTTCATACTTGCATATGAAATGCAGTGATCTGTGGTCTTTTAGTCTTTTCTACCCCTGTGGCACTGTGCCACCCTGAGGAGAAGTTACGTATTAAGGCCCCTAGATAAGAACTATAAATCAAAACTACATTCACAGCCTTTAGAAGACCCTATCCTGTGAACCAAGAGTGGCAAAGAAAGGAACACCTGTGGGAATATTACTTTCCTCCATATTACTTTTTTTTAAGTTTATTTATTTATTTTGAGAGAAATGAAGGAAGGGAGGGGCATAGACAGGGGGGCAGGGAAGGGGCAGAGACAGAGAGAGAGAGAGAGAGAGAGAGAGAGAATCCCAAGCAGCCTCCTCAGGATCAACACAGAGCCCAAAGAGGGGATCGAACTCACGAACTGTGAGATCATGACCTGAAGTGAAATTAAGAGTCAGACCCTTAACCGACTGAGCCACCCAGGCGCCCCTCCTTGCATTTTACTCTATATGCTGATTCAGATAACATTTTGGTTGCCAGCAGACTTAACTCAGCGACTCCATGAAATGTAATCACACTTTTATTATAGGAGTCCAGGAAGAAGAGAAAATGAAGCAGAAATTTATGTCAAGAAATAACAGCAGAGGGGTGCCTGGGTGGCTCAGTTAATTCGGTGTCCAACACTTGATTTTAGCTTGGGTCATGATCCCAGGTTCATGGGATTGAGCTTGGTGTTGGGCTCTGCACTGAGTGATACAGTTTTCTCTTCCAGTTCTTTTCGGTTTGAGTCTTTTTTTCTTAGTTGAAGCATTGCCAAATTTTTTTTTTTTTTTTTTTTTAGAAAAACAGGTCATTACTTTCAATGTTACATTGTTTATTCTGGTCTCTAGCTTATTTCTGATTTTTTGTTATTTGCTTCCTCTACTAAATTAGAGCTAAGCTTCTTTTTTTAGTTCCTTGGGGGGCAATGTTATTTGAACTGTTTTTCTTAATACAAACATTTATAACATAAATTTCACTCTAACATCTGCTTTTGCTACATTCCATAGGTTTTAGAATATTGTGTTTTCTTTTTCTTTTGTTTTGACATATTTTGATTTGCCATTTGATTCCTTATTTGGCCCATTGCTTGTGCATTAGAATGTTGTTTAATGTTTACATATTAAATATTTGATATGAAAAAAATAAAATGTTTAAAGAAAGACTTTGTTAGTACCCAATCCCTAGGGTAGTTTATTAATTAGCCTTTTACCTCTGCAGAAAGGATCCCAATCAATGGCTCCTAAAATCCGGGCTGCACACTGGGATGGGTCAGTGATAACATTCCCGGCAACCCCTAGTATTCTTGTCAAATAAATTCTACTGCTATATGATGGTAAGCAGGGCTCTGAGCCAAGTCCTAGGTATAAGAGGCAACTGAGGGGAAGTGCTCTGAAACTTTCTTCCTACTTCCTACTAGTTAACTGGATAGAAAATTCTTCTAGACTTCAGGGAGTAGCTATAGGAACTAAAGGCATGGAGACCATTGTTTCATGACTTTTAGGTGTGCACAAGATACCCTGAGACAGTATCATGTGGCTTCTGTTATAGAAAGCTTACTTAAACACAACCAGATTCTTAAGGAAAGGATGCTGACAAAAAGACTCCTCGAACAAGTTGACATTTGAACTGTGGTCTGTGGTGAAGCAGCTTCCAAGATGGCAAACTTAGACAACAAACAGTATAAATGTTACAAAACCAAAATTGGTTGTAAATGTTCCACATTTCGGTTTTCAAAAATGTATCCTTTTTTGAATATATCAGTAGAATCCTGCCAACCTTCTTCTGATGTGAAGGTTTGTCCTTTATTTTAGCTACAGAATCCTTTTGGTACAAGAAAAAAATATTCTTTCCTTTATATTAGAATGATCATAGACAGTAATATTTAGAGGTATTTATTTTGCCAAGTACGTTTCAAAAATTGCTAACCTTATGTTGGGCCCACATTCCTAATTTTTAAATATTACTACTCCATGGCCTTAAAAAGCTTGTAAACCACTGAGACACAGTGCAGATTACAAATTCCCATTTCCAGGCTAACCATAAACTACTCATGCCTGCCATTAAAAAAAGAAAAAAATATATATATACATATATATATGCACACACACACACATATATCATAGTATACTATCTTTCATTTTAAAAAGAACACATTTACTCTATAAATTTTATTTCTTAAGATTTTAATTAAAATAATTTAAAGAAATAAACCACACAGAAATGTTACAAAAATACAAAAGAATTATAGGCAAACAGTGGATAATGAGAATTCTTTTAAAAGAGATACACAATAAGGAAGAAAAATAAACAGTTTTTATATACTATTCAGTCATTAATTATAAACCATAGCAGTAAAAGCTTTCCGGACATTGGCAAGAAAAGCCGAGAAATTGTTGGTCTTCCTTACATTCTCTTGAAATTCTGCTAGGCACTCAAGATGAGGAGCACTATCTGACACTAGAAGGAAAAAAAAAAGGAAGATAATTTGAATGAGATTTTTATGGAAGAGAAATGTTTCTAATGTAGATGCTTTCATCTGAGTCAAACCATTTCAATTCCATTTTACTGAAATGCTTAGCAAAGAATAACAGATACATTTGATTTTATATCTTAACTATCTTTTGGACTTTTTCTTTGTCTAATCTCTAAATATTAAAATCTTAAGTACTACAATCGTACTTTAAATTTAAACAGATGGTAGTCGACGGATTGAAGAACTCAATGATGAAGAACAGAATACCATTTCCCATCATCTTTCTTTACATTAACTAAATTGTTTTAATAGGGGTGTGTGGGGGGGGCGGGGAGGTTTTGTTTTGCTTTTTAACTGTTAGTCAGGTTTCTCTGTAACCCTCTGGCTTGAATCCTAGCTCCTGGCCACTGGATCAAAAAAAGAATAGCTTTCAATGCCAACTTTTAAAACTTTACAATTATGGGAAAAAAATCTAAGCTTTCACAAGCTTTCGTAGAAAATGTGGTTCCTATTCCTTTTTTTTTTTTAATGTTTTATTTATTTCTAGGAGAGAGAGAGAGAGACAACGTGAGCAGGGGAGGGCCAGAGAGAGAGGGAGTCACAGACTGAAACAGGCTCCAGGCTCTGAGCTGGCAGTCAGCACAGAGCCCACGCGGGGCTCGAACCCACAAACTGTGAGATCACGACCTAAGCGAAAGTCGGACGCTTAACCGACTAAGCCACCCAGGCGCCCCTGTGGTTGCTATTCTAAAAGTGGTATTTAGGACCTACTAATCAAGTGAGACAGAGTCACAAGTAACAGTGCACCTGTCAACATGTAGTTGTACAAAATGGTACCCATCAGGAACAAGTTTCCATTGAGTATGGTCAAAGGAAAAGCATGATTCAGCTTTCTCTCCCAACAATTTGGTCCCTTGTCCAAGGGGAAGAAAGTCAACCACATCAGATTTCTGGTTCTTTGGTAGAGACTGCTTAGGAAACAAGGACAAGAACCAGGACCACAGCAGAGAAAGAACAAATTTAAGCACTTGGTGCAAAATCACACTGTAGATTCTATTTTAACACACTATCAAACTCTGTGACCCCATGTAGCAAGAGAGGATATGCAAGTTGGAAAACACTAGGCATCTGGCTTTTGGGGTTTGCTTTGGAAAATTTAGCACTCATTAGAAGATATTTACAGAGAGAGAGAGAGAATTTGTACATGAATTAGATTCCTAAAATATAAATTTCTTGGGGCGCCTGGGTGGCTTAGTCGGTTAAGCGTCCGACTTTCGCTTGGGTCATGATCTCGCGGTTCGTGGGTTCGAGCCCCGCGTCGGGCTCTGTGCTGACTGCCAGCTCGGAGCCTGGAGCCTGTTTCAGTCTGTGACTCCCTCTCTCTCTGACCCTCCCCTGCTCACACTGTCTCTCTTTCTCTCCTAGAAATAAAAAAATAATAATAATAAAAAAAAAATAAAAAAATAAAATAAAATATAAATTTTCCTAAAATAAAAATTCCATGTGAATGAGAACGCAGTCACCAGGGGACATTAGGAAGCCAACTCAGCAGTCCTCCTGAGCGTGTGTCTATAAATGCTTTTAAGATGAGAACACAGGTCTAATGAGCTGAGAACCATTTTTCGGAATTCCAATAAATTAAAAATTACTTTAAAGGGGCATAAGAAGAATTAAAGAGAGATAAATATATTTCCATTCTCTTCTAGTTCCAACTATTACCAATCACACATATGCTCCATAAATCGGTGCCTTTCTGGCCTGCTGGAGAGTCAGTAAGTGAGCTAAATTACCAATGTGTACGATTTTTCAGGAGAGGATAGTATTTCTTAAATTGATTTTTGGGAAAATAAATTACCACATTCTGATGACTTAGCATTTGCTTTTAAAATCACCTATTCAAATACATTATAATATTCACATTTATATAGTCATATCCTTATAACCTAATGTTCTCTAAAGGGATAATTCATATTTGCGTATGAAATGCAGTGATCTGTGGTCTTTTAGTCTTTTCTACCCCTGAGGCACTGTGACACCCTGAAGAGAAGCTACATATTAAGGCCCCTAGATAAGAACTATAAATCAAAATTACATTCACAGCCTTTAGAACACCCTATCCTGTGAACCAAGAGTGGCAAAGAAAGGAACACCTGTGGGAATATTACTTTCCTCCATATTACTTTTTTTTAAGTTTATTTATTTATTTTGAGAAGGACGAAGGAGGGGAGGGGCAGAGACAGAGAGAGAGAGAGAGAGAGAGAGAGAGAGAGAGAGAGAGAGAGAGAGAGAGAGGGAATCCCAAGCAGGCTCCTTAGGGTCAGCACAGGGCCCAATGAGAGGCTTAAACTCACGAAACTGTGAGATCAGGACCTGAGCTGAAATCAAGAGTTGGACACTTAACCGACTGAGCCACCCAGGCACCCCTCCTTCATATTACTCTGTATGCTGATTCAGATAACATTTTGGATGCCAATCTTAAATTCCAGTAAAGAGAGAGGAATACATACCCTCATATTCCCTTGCTTCATTTAGGTGGAGGGAAAACATAAACGGGTTTTCAGGATGCTTAGGGTCAATATTAGTGAATATAAACTGCAACTTATCACCTGAAAAAAAGATTAAATTACTTGGTATGAGAATATTTTATTGTGCCAGGGCTTTCAATGGAGATGAGCTTTCTCAACTCTGTCCTTAATCAGTATCTAGACTGCTAAACATACATACCCACCCACCCACACACACACACCCACCCACACACACACACACACAGTATCTAGACTGCTAAACATACATACATACACACACACACACACAATTTAACCAAGCCTCCAAATGTACAAGCTACAAATTAGTTTTAAATGAATTATAATTTAAACATGATACAAAAAAACACAAGTAACAAAAGAAAAGAATTACTAAATTGGACTTCATCAAAATTAAAAACTGTTGTCCTTCAAAGGACATTATCAAGGCAGTGAAAAGATAACCCGCATAGAATGGGAGAAAATATTTGCAAATCATATATCAGATATGGATTTAACATATACAATATATTTTTTAAAACTCCTACAACTAAACAACTAAAAGAAAAGCAATCCAATTAAAAAATGGACTAAAGACTTGAATAGGTATTTCTCCAAAGAGTAGATACAAATGGCCAATAATAAGCACATGGAAAGATGCTCAACACCACTAATCACCGGGGAAATGCAACCCTAAACTACAGTGAGATATCATTTCACATCTACCAGGACACTGTAACAAAACAAAACAACACTGTGCACGAAGACATGGAGCAATCAAAACATTGCTTGCAGGAATGTGAAATGGTGCTGCGGCTGTGGAAAACAGCTTGGCAATTCCTCCAAAAGTTTAAATATAGAATTACAATGACCCAGTAACTCCATTCCTCCGTACACACTGGGAAAAAAAAAGAACTGAGAATCAGGACTCAGATAACTATGCCAATGTTTATAGCAGCATTACTCCCAACAGCCAAAAGGTGGGACTGTGTGTTCACTGAGAGATAAGCAAAATAGGGCATATACATACAAGAAAATATTACTTGGTCATAAAAAGGAAAAGAACTTATGATACATGCTACAACATGAATGAACCTTGAAAACATTATGCTAAGTAAAATAATCCAGATGCAAAAGGACAAATACTGTATGATTCCACCTACATGAAATCCTTAGAATAGGTAAATTTATAAACATAGAAAGTGGATTCGAAGTTATCAGGGGCTAGGGTCAGAGAAATAAGCTATTGTTTAATAAAAGAGTTTCTATTTATGGTGATAAAGAATTCTGGAAATAGTAGTGATGGTTGCATAGCATTGTGAGTGTCATGTCACAGAACTGTGCAATAAAAAATAGTTAAAATGGCAAATTCTATGTCATGTAGGTTTACCACAATAAAAAATACTATTGAACAGGTTTGGCTTTTTCTACATAGTTATCTGGACTTCATGCCTATTTTCCAAAAGACCTCTAATGTTCCCAAAGGAGTAAATGCCCAGTAGAAATTAAAAACGGCAGCCACAGGGGCACCTGGGTGGCTCAGTTGGTTAAGCATCTGACTTCAGCTCAGGTCACAATCTCACAGCTCATGCATTTGAGCCTCTGAGCGTCAGCAGAGCCTGGAGCCTGCTTCTGATTCTGTGTCTCCTTCTCTCTCTTCTCCTCCCCCACTCCTCCCCACACTCTCTCAATAAACATTAAAAAAAATTTATTAAAAAATGGCAGCCACGAAGTAGAAACTCACATGCATTTTAGTTTTTCTCTACAGAATTAAAAATTAGGAAATCTCATTTAAAAACTGCTTTTAACTATAAAAAAGGAATGTTCAGAAACTTTGAAAAACATTTGTCTTGAATTTTTATTCAAAATGAAATAATTATGTCAGTACACCAAATTTTTAAAAGTGTTAATAGTTGTTGGCAGGGGCGCCTGGGTGGCTTAGTCCGTTAAGCGTCCGACTTTCGCTTGGGTCATGATCTCGCGGTTCGTGGGTTCAAGCCCCGCGTCGGGCTCTGTGCTGACTGCCAGCTCAGAGCCTGGAGCCTGTTTCAGTCTGTGACTCCCTCTCTCTCTGACCCTCCCCTGCTCACGCTGTCTCTCTCTCTCCTAAAAATAAATAAAACATTAAAAAAAAAATTAAAAAAAAAATAGTTGTTGGCAAAGATGTGGAGAAAGGGGAACCCTCTTGCACTGTTGGTGGGAAAGCAAACTGATGCAGCCACTGTGGAGAACAGTTTCTTAAAAAGTTAAAAATAGAACTACTCTATGATCCTGCATAGAGTAGGATAAAAAAACTGCACTACTAGGTTTTTATCCAAAGGATACAAAAATATTGATTCGAAGGGACACATTCACCCCAATACTTTTAGCAACATTATCAACAATAGCCGAATTATGGAAAGAACCCAAACGTCCATTGTCTTTTGAACGGTGCGCGCGTGCGCGCACACACAAACGCATGCGCACACACACTGGAATATTACTCAGCCATCAAAAAGAATGAAATTTGGCCATTTGCAATGACATGGATGGAGTTAAAGTGTATTATACTAAATGCAATAAATCAGAGAAAGACAAATACCATATGCTTTCATTCATATCTGAATCTTAAGAAACAAAATAGATGAATATATGGGAAGAGGGGGAGTAAAGAGAGGGAAATACACCATAAGAGACTCTTCACCTAAAGAACAAACTGAAGGTTGCTGGAGAGGAGGTGGTTGGGGGATGGGCTAGATGGGTGATGGGTGTTAAGGAGAGCACTTGATGTGATAAGCACTGGGTGTTATACATAAGTGATGAATCCCTGGGTTCTACTCCTGAAAGCAGTATTGCACAGTGTGTTAACTAACTAGAATTTAAATAAAAACTTGAAAAGAAAATAAAAGTGTTAATGGTAATGGAAGGGACGTATGCCAAGGAAAAAAGACATCATAAGATAACAAAGGGTTTAATTTGGGTTGTCTCTTCTTTAAAAACAAAAATTATTTCTTGACTTTGAGGACTATGAGAAAGTTCTAATTCTTTTGTAAATGTTTCTTTATTTATTTTGAGAGAGAGAGGGATAGAGAATGAGCCAGGGAGGGGCAGAGAGGGAAAAAGAATCCCAAGCAGGCTCCACACTGTCAGCATGGACCTCAACACGGGGCTAGAACCCATGAACTGTGAAATCATCACCAGAGATGAAACTAAGAGTCGATGTTTAACTGAATGAGCCATCCAGGTGCCCTGAGAGAGTTCTAATTTTAAATCTAAAAATAATTTTAAAGCTTTCTGACCCAAAACATCCCAGGATGACAGCGAGTCCAACAGATCAAAAATTCATAGCTGGACCTTGTTATTTCCCTCTAATCAAAAGGTTAATATTTTGGGGGGGTGCCTGAATAGCTCAGTCGGTTAAGTGTCTGACTTCGGTTCAGGTCATGATCTCACGGTTCGTGAGTTCAAGCCCTGCATCAGGCTCTCTGCTATCAGTGCAGAGCCTGCTTCAGATCCTCTGACTCCCTCTCTGTGCTCCTCCCCCACTCATGCTTTTTTTCCTCTTTCAAAAATAAATAAGCATTAAAAAAAGGTTAATATTTTTTACTAAAAGCTTACTCCAACAGATGGGGGGCCCACAAACAAGACTAACAGAAAAATCAATGAAGAAACCAAACAATCTAAGAAATATAATATATATTCAGGATGAAAGTTTACCTATTCATTAATCATCAAAGAAATGCACTTTAAAAAATGTGCCAATTATATCTAGTTTGCTGCCAAAACAGCAACAACAAACAAACAAAATACAATTCTGTCAAGAATATAATGAAGTGGGTACGCTTTACATCGTAGAGAGGTATGCACAAAAGAATTCACGTGGCAGGCCTGACGATGCTATCCTTAGAATCTCAGAAAGGTCTCCTTGCAAGCTGGTCCTTGGCTGGTGCGTTGGGAGAACCCCAAACCACCCTAGGTTTGAAGATTCACTAAGAGAACTCCTAAGACTCACTAGAGGGTCTTACTCAGGGCTATAATTCATCACAGTGAAAGACTATGGCAAAATCAGCCAAGGGAAGAACACATGGGGTGAAGTCCAGGCAAAACCACCACAAGCTTCAAGAGTCTCTGATGAGCTTGCCTGGTAGACAACCCTTCCCGTGTATTGTCACATTCGATGCAAAAGGAACTGAGATGTCCAGTGTGACTATGCTGGGTTAGGGCTCTTAAAAGTTTACGCCTGAAAAAAGTGTTTCTTTGAGACTTTGCCCTAGTGCCTTTTCGGGGCTGTCTTGGAATTTATTGTAGACTCGGCCATAAATCTGAGCTGTCAATATGATTGACCCTCTGCTGAATCTTGTAAGTCTTTCTAGCGAATCACTGATCCTGACAGTGATCTTGGGGACTGTTAACACAGTGAGTAGTGCTGTAAACTGGCACATACACCACACATTTCAGTCATTAAAATATTTACATGCTTTAACCCGTAATGCCTCCCTGGGAATTCCCCAGGAATTATATAAAAGAAATGGAGAAGTCTATATTTACTGTAGTACTTCCGAAACTGAAACATAGGCAGACTCTGAATGTTAAGTTAGAAACAATACCTGTACTACGTAGATAAAAGATTGGATAAACTAAGATACATTAATGGAATGAATTATTACATCGCTATTTTAGAATTACCATGGGAAGACTACAGCAACTGGAAAAATGCCGATCATACAATACCAGTAAGAACAAGGAACAAAAATTACTTTCATGTTGGCAATCATGCCAAACATACGTTTATTAAAATACTGGATAATAAATAACCAAGGCATTAGTAATTACATTATGGTGATAAAAATTTTAGATTCTTCCCTATTTTCTAAAAAGCTAATAATGTGGTCATTATTTTATTTGAAAATATTTTTAAAATTCTCCTCTACTTAAGACAAGCCTTTCTAATCTCGTATGTTTTACTTACATTAATATACTCACCATAAATTTTTCGAATTTCTAGTCCAAGTCGATCTTTATACAAGTCTGCGGATTTCTGTAGCCTTTTCAGTCTCTCTTCATTAGCTTTGTTAGCCGCAGAAATAGCTATGATTAAAAAAAAGAATACACATATTTGAATGTAAGAGATTTTTAGACAGACGCTTCGGAGCATAAAAGTGTGCTTAATAGTTCCTGGCAAAGAATGTGTGATCAAGAACTTTGTTGCGTAAATTATACTATGGCTTCTCCAATGAAATTGTCGCCCACTTTGTTGAGTTAAGCTCCCATATCAATTGCATGATGACTCAGGTTACGTTAAAAATCAAAAGGACCCTTAAGTAAATCAAAAGAAAATAAAATCCACTTATTTAACTTCAGACAGTTTTCTCACAGAAATGAATGGCTGGCTATACCCCTGAGGTATGTTATCCACTTTTAGCAATGAACAGGAGAGAAGGCAAGAGAAAGATAATTGTGAACTATCACCACTTTGAAATTTAGGTTAATGTTTTAAATATGCATACAACTGGAAACTTACTTTCCTTCTTCTTCGCATATTCTTCCTTAAGCTCCTGAATATTTGCAGTCAATACTTCTAGTTTCTCATTTTTGTCTTTTATTTCAGCAATCAACTTTAACAAGTTGTCTTTTTTTTCTTGAATTAGCTTATTACGCCTACAGATCTCTGTAAGAAGCACAAAGTATTAGCTAGGATATATATATATATACACTTTGCTCTCCAATATCTATTGCTGATAAGAAAAGACTAAAACATTGACTTTCATTAGGATTAATAATGTTTTATTTACTTATGCATTTATTTATTTTTGAGAGAGACAGAGAGTGAGTGCGGGAGGAGCAGAGAGAAAGGGAAACACAGAATCTGAAGCAGGCTCCAGGCTCTGAGCTGTCAGCACAGAGCCTGATGCAGGGCTCGAACTCAGGAACTGTGAGATCATAACTTGAGCAGAAGTTGGATGCTTAACCGACTGAGCCACCCAGTTGCCGCAAGAAAGCTTTAATTGATAAGTGCTTTCTAATGGTTCAAAAATTATAAAGAAAATAAAAATCCTATTCTTTCCTATTTACCTTTGAAAATAAAAATGAGGAGATAAAAATACTTTTTAAAATGAGAATACCAAATTAAACCACAAAAAGAAAATCAGGTCGCGACGCTTGCAGCTCTGCCCTTCAAATAAGTACATAAATAAAGCCCACCATCAAAGACAACCAAAATCTGGACAATGTTTTTGCACAGTACTTTAAAGAAACAAATCATTATAATGCAGTATAAATGATTCTGGTAAATACCATAAAGACAGAAAGAAGGGAAGGAAGAGAGGGAAAGAGACAGAGAGGTAGGAAGGGTAAAACCTCATTTACATTAATAACAAACAAAACATTCAGGAATATATAGGCCCTGCGTGAAAAAAAATTGTAAAACTTGTCTAAGACAAATAACCTACATATATGGAGAGACAGTTTATGCTTCTAAATATTACAAAAATGTCAGTACTTCCCAAATTCATTTCTATATTTAATGCAGTCCCAATGGACTCTGGAGAGAAGACAAAGGGAGGATCTAACAAAAGTAATTATAAAATATATCTGATGAGTACACAGGTGAGCATAGTTAAGGAAATGTGGTAAGAAAAATAATAAGGAAAGGTATTTATCCTATCAGATTTAACATGTGTGATTGTGACAATTTTAATACAAAAATGGGGTTACTAGCTGAAGAAATGACATACAGCTCAGTTAAACAAAAAAGCATTCTCAAACACTGGTATATTTAGGAAATTAATATGAAAAATGAAATATAATAAATCAAGTGGTAGATGGTTCCCCAAACTGTGCTGAAATCCAAAATGAATTCCATATATATTAAATATTTAAATATAAAATGAAATGTTGCAAAACCTAAAAGGCAGTATCTGAATATAAAATTAGCCCTATGCAGAAAGATCTTTTTATTCAAAGGCAAAAAGAAACCAAAGAGAAAGTCATATATATATATATATACATACACACACTCACACATATATACCAGCTACATAATAGTTAATAAGTGGGCAAAAAACCTCATATTTGATTCAAATAAACATAAAAGCCAAGTATACACCAGGAACTTTGTTTAACACCTTATATTTCCATAAATTTACTTAAATTTCATCATAATACATATGTAGTTCTAATTTAAAAAAGGAAAAGGCTCAGCAGTTGAGTAACTTGCCCAAAAGCTTTATGTGCTAGGACGCAAAAAATAAGACCTGGATTCAAACTCAGGACTTGACTTTAAAGGTCATGCTAGAGGCCATTAAACATCCTCCCTGAACAGTTCTTAATCTAAAGAAGACACAAATGTAAAGTCTTAAGACAAAAACAAAGGAATAAACAAAGAAAATGTAGAATGCAGATGGCTAATAAATATGAAAGACAATTTAACCTGAGAAGTAATCACAGAAATGCAAATAAAGCAGTAACATACCAACTTTCGTTTATTACAACAATGTTTACAAAAATGACAGCTAGTGTTGAGAAGAATGGAAAATACTAGAGTCCTTGTGGAATATTTTTGACATTCAAAAATACAAGTTTTAAGGATATACATGTCCTTTAATCCAGTTATTTCGTTTTTACAAGGTAACCTAAGAAAATAAGATGTGTGCAAGTACTCATATACAAAAGACTGTTTTCAGTATTATTTATAATGATGAAAAACTGAAAACATACTAGATGGCTAATGAGTAAATTATTAAATAAATATGGTATATCAATAAGGTAGAATATATTCTCAGGTGCACCTGGATGGCTCAGTTAGATGAGCATCCAACTCTTGACTGCGGCTCAGATCATGATCCCAGGATTGTGGGACTGAGCCCAGGATCAAGCCCCACAACAGGCTCTGCGCTGACTATGGAGCCTGCTTACGGGTCTCTCTTCCTCTGCTCCTCTCCCACTCTCTCTCTCTCAACAAACATGGGTGTGCAGATACCTTTTTGAGTTAGTGTTTTTGGTTTCCTCTGATAAACACCCAGAAGTAGAATTACTGGATCATACGGTAGTTTTAATTTTCTGAGGAACCTCCATACAATTTTCCAGAGTAGCTACTATGGAAAAATGCACTTAAAATAAAAATTAAGGAGGCATGTACGGCAAAAGAGGTGCATATTAAAAGTCCAAAAGTCTCAGTTTCATCTGTCTGGCTCTTCAGTTGTTATCCAAGGACCTTGGTCAAATTATAACTTTGGGGGCTCTCCATAAAAGGAGGTTAGTAATGACCACCCCATTCCTTTAACTCCCAGGGTCACAGTATCCAATAATAATATGGAAACTTCTAAAGTATTAAGTGATATATAAATACCATATATGTCAGCGTTTTCATTATAACATTTAAAGAACTATATGGATTTGTGCCAAATGTAAGGGCCCTTGATACAGTGTAACTATTATGTGTACATATCAGCTGTTTCTTCTATTCTCTAGGGCAGGTATTTCAAACTTTCACCATACTCACCACACAAATCCTCCCTTGAGTTTTCACTTCCATAAAACCTTGTTTTATGGTACACTAGAAAGAGCAGACATTTGGCTGCACTCCTAGGTCTTGTATCTATCAAATGTATGACCTTAGCCAAGTTTCTTAACCTCAGTGAACTTCCATTTCTTCATCTGAAAAAGGGGATAACTTCTGTCTTGTAAAGATTTCAGGGATATTTTTGTGTTGTGTTGTGTTGTGTTGTGTTGTGTTGTGTTTTGTTCTAAGAGTGAGTGCGAGAGGGCAGGGGCAAAGGGAGATGGAAAGAAAGCATCTTAATCAGGTTCCAGGTCTACCCTGGAGCCTGACCAAGGGGGCTCCATCCCACTACCCTGGGGTGATGACCCGAACTGAAACTGAGTCAGATGCTTAACTGACTGAGCCTCCCAGATGTCCCTAGGATTTTAGGATATAAGAGCCTGGTCAGTAAACGCTTTTCACTTTGAACAGATGATCCTCCTCCTTATAAGAATACAGAAGCAACAGATGCTCTAGGCAGGCCAGAATTTTTGGCCAATTTGTTCTCTGCAGTATCTTCCTAGAAGATGCAGAGTAGCTGCTCAACAAATACGTGGTGAGGGAATGAGTTCCCTCAACCTTCCCTACTCCCCAAATGTATCTAGATCAGTGTCCTCTCCTGAGAGTAACAGTGGCTCCTTCTCCAACACATGGTTTATCTCGATTGCTTCCCGTAAAGGAAAGAACTGAAGAACTCCTGCTGTTTAAACTCCAGTCTATGATTTCCAATGGGAAAACAAACTTGTTTTTCAAATAAATATCATGTACACATCAGCACTGATGATCATAAGCACAATGATGAATTTAAAAAGGGCAGAATACACACAAAATGATGCCATTTATATAACATTCAAAAACAATACTAAATATTAATAGGTTAGTTCTGGAAGGTGGGATTAGAGAAAAGTATTATATAAGATGTTCTATTTCTTAAGCTGGGTTGTAGGTATATAAATGTTTATTATTTTTATATACGTATGTGCATATATATACACACACACACAATACACTGGGGTTTTTTCCCTATTTTCTTTTTAATTTTTTTTAATGTTTATTATTTTTGAGAGAGAGAGAGACAATGTGAGCTGGATAGGGGCAGAGAGAGGAGACACGAAATTCAAAGCAGGCTCCAAGCTCTGAGCTGTCAGCAAAGAGCCTGATGCAGGGCTTGAACTCACGAACTATGAGATCATGGCCTGAGCCAAAGTCGGACATTTAACCGACTGAGCCACCCAGGCACCCCTCTTCTTTCTTTTTCTAAGTAGGCTTCATTCCCAGTGCAGAGCCCAACATGGGGCCTGAATTCATGTCCCCGATTTCAAGACCAGAGCTGAGATTAAGAGTCGGTTAAGTGATCCACCTAGGTGCCCCATAATATATTGTTTTACTTGGGTGAGGAATTGCATAAAGATGTTTAATCTAAGAAAGGCTGTGACCTATAGTTTGTCACCTACGATTTTGATATTCCAGAAACATCTCAACCATTCGTTCCTCTTCCTTTAATTTCACAGACAGCTTTTCTGAAAGAGAAATTGGAATTGAAGTTTCAATTCAGCTGAAATAACATAAAAAAGCAAACAAGAACAAAAAACAGCATGTTACAAGTTAACTCGAGTTACCTGTCAGAGCTTTGATGGAGTCTTTGTAGGAATCTCTTAGTCCCATCATCTGACAGGTTGTGTCACTGACAGTGCTTCTGAATTTATTCCAAAATTCATTTATGCTTTTATCAAATAGTGCCAGTTCATCCTCTATCATTTTGTAAGAATATGCTACAAAACAAATAAAACGTTGATTGTATTTTTAATGAGGTATTGAAATAAAATCAAGCTCATATTCCAATCAAGCACATTCTGGCAGTTTGATCTTTGCTAGCAAATAGTTAGCAGCTTTTTTAAAAAAGGATATTTTATTTTTTAAATATTTATTTATTCTTGAGAGAGAGAGAGTACAAGCAGGGGAGGGGCAGAGAGGAGACACAAAATCCCAAGCAGGCTCCAGGCTCCGAGCTGTCAGTGCAGAGCCCATATGGGCTCAACTTCAGGATCATGACCCGAGCCTAAGTAGGATACTTAACCTGACTGAGGCACCCAGGCGACGCAACAGCTTACTTTTAACTCTAGATATTCCAGGGCAGATCAAGCCATCTAGACTTAACTACATTTAAGATGGATGATTCCAGGAAAGACAATTTACCTCCTAGGAAATTGTTAGTACTATAATTGCACAAGACACTCCTACAGCTCTGTGACCCTGGAAAATAACTCTGCCTCCGTTACCTCACAAGTAAAATTCCTAACTTTTAAGGCGTTCCCAATTCTGACCATTTGCATTCCAGCTGGGACTGCCAGCCAGGCCCCAAATGGACGGAGGGCCGGCGCCCTCACATAGGATAAGACCCTATGAGACATATCTAACCTGCCTCTCCCTCTCACCCAGATCAGAAGAAGAAGTAGCACTAAAAAGGCGACTGGAGTGGGAATTTAGGAGGTTGAGCCCAGGAAAGGTACAAGTCACCCTGAACTCTCTGGGCCTTAGTGTCTTACGTAAGAACGTCCGGGAAGACCCCAGGCCCCGACAGTTTTCTGTAACGCCAATACCACCCCAATAACTTAAAACCTTTCCAAGAGGGCCACGGACATCTCGTTCGCCGGAACCCGGAACTCCGGCCTCACTGCTGCCCCAGCCCCACCCCCACCCCCCAGCGCAGCCCAGAAGTGCAAACAACAAAGTGGTACATTTCACTGACTTCGCTCCCGAAAACACTTCTAGCCCAGAAATACACTTTCCCCCATGGCGACAGACAGGTCGGAGAGCCCTGGTCAGCTCCACCTCTCTCACCTTTTCCAGGAAGCCTGAGCCCCGCTGCCAACCCACACGAGACCTGAAACGATTCAAGCCAACAGCCAGTCTCCAGACCCAACTCCCGCAGACCCGCCAACTTTCCTATTTCAAATCTTAGGGCGTCTTGTTCCTCCCGCCCCCGGAGCCCATTCGCCTTCAGATAGGCGGATAACTAGGCTCTGCATGAAGGGATTGGTTAATCTAGCCCTCCGGGCTTCTCGCGGAAAAAATAGGGGAAAGTGCATTCTGGGATTTGTAGTTTTTTTCAGAGACCGTCGGACTCTCAGCTCTGTTTTGCGAAGTGTTAATAGCTCCCAGAGGACTCGCCTCTGCACAAATCACACATCAGTTTCAAATAAAGGTTTCTGCAACGAATTTAAATACTGGAATTGAATCACGTTCTGTTGCTAAGTTTATACCCTCTTCTCTAATGCTCCCTGTAGCTTAAAGCTAATTAAAAATGCTAAAAGCTAATAAAACACCATTTTTTAAGTATGCCTCATTATTTAATAACTTTTCATTGGGAAGTGGTTGGACCATTACCGTGTATTGGCTTCTAATATGAACATTTCCAAAATTTCTTGATGCTCTTGTTTTCGACCACGTGAAACTGAAACAAAACGCAGTACCTAGAACTGGTAGTCCTTGCCCTGGTCAAAACTCAATGACACAAAATTTTTCATGGGTGAATTTAGTGTTACCTATCGTCTCTGACAGTGTGTTGTGTTTAAAAGTGTAAAGAAAAAAAAAAGGAAAAAATAAATAAATAAAAGTGTAAAGAAGCAGGGAAGCCAGAAGTGATTCAAGGTTTTTAACCTCAGTATTTGTAAGAATGGTGATGCTGTTGGTAGAAAAGAAAATGTCTTCATGGTTGTTTGGGTGTATTGGAGAAGGGGTGTTGCAGGGAGGCAGGGGCAGGAGTTACTATTTTTTTATTTTATTTTATTTTATTTTATTATTTCATTTCATTCCAATCTATTCTATTCTATTCTATTCTATTCTATTCTATTCTATTCTATTCTATTCTATTCTATTTTTCCTAAATAGTTTATTGTCAAGTTGGTTTCCATATAACACCCAGTGCTCATCCCCACAAGTGCCCTCTGTACCCATCACCCCCCTTCCCCTCTCCCTCACCCTCACCAGCCCTCAATTTGTTCTCAGCATTCAAGAGTCTCTCATGGTTTGCCTCCCTCCCTTTCTCCCATTATTTTTCTCCTTCTTCTCCCCCATGGTCCTCCGTTAACCTCCTCCTAATCCACCTATACGTGCAAACATATGGTATCTGTCTTTCTCTGCCTGACTTATTTCGCTCAGCCATAACACCCTCAAGTTCCATCCATGTTGCTACACATGGCCAGATTTCATTCTTTCTCATTGCCATGTAGTACTCCATTGTATAGATAAACCACATCTTGATCCATTCCTCAGTTGATGGACACTTAGGCTCTTTCCATGTTTTGGCTATTGTTGAGAATGCTGTTATGAACATTGGGGTCCATGTGCCCCTATGCATTAGCACCAGGACTTACTATTTTAAAGTGCTGAGTTTGAGAGGATATTGTTGGGAGATCTAAGTGTTAATGTTCCGCAGGCATTTTACTTCTCTAGTTAATCAATACTGGCTAACTGCTCCAACTCTGCAGTAAGACCACCTGAGTTTGAAATCCAGGCTCCAACATTTACTAAGGTTGTCCTTGGGCAAGCTACTTGGCCTATTGGACCTCAGTTTCCTCATCTGTAAAATGAGAGTAATAATAAATAGTAATACCTTCTTCCTTCATATACCCAATGTGAAGACGAAAAGAAATAATAAATGCAAATGCCTTAGAAGAGGTTTCTATCACATAAGTACTCAAAATAGTTTCTTGTTTTTATGATCTTATGCCCTAGCTCCCCTCTTATGCAAAAGATTGTCATATTATAACACATACAAATAAGGTTTTAAATAGAACAAAATCTAAGTTGGCAAAGAAATAGAGATCTTGCGATTGAATACTCATTTTAGCTAAGGCAAGGCTTATAGCTCCCATTACAAGACAATCACACTACATATTGAATTCTGATTTAAAAAACTTGCATTCTGGTATGTCTGAAGAAGTATAGAACACATCTCTCCCACCCAATCCAAGTTGAATTAATTAATTAGTTAGGTGTGGTTATTTACCATTAATAATAAGACCATTTTACAATTTGCCAATATAAGAAACATGACAAATTTAGTTTCCACTTAAGGGATACTAAATTCCAAATAGTCTGAAAACAGTGTCAGTAATTTCTTTAGGCCATAACTAGTTCAAGATAATAAATAATTTCCTCAGCTTGGAATAATGCTTGGACAATTCTCTAATTCATTCCTAATAGAATCTGGCAGAGCATGGCTGATCCATGAGCAAAATGGAAAAAAGTTTATTAGCAAGGCTTTGAGATATTCATGACTGACACAAGGCTACAACTGTATCTTTTAAACTAAGGTGAACTTTGATGGGTTACCCTTGTTGACTCCAATGATTAGTGGGCAAAAACCTCTCATGATCCTCAGAATAAATTCTTATTGTTCACAGAAAATCTGTTCTTTTCCACTCTTCTAGTTTTCTAACAATATTTTGGAGGGCCTACTAGAACAATTCATTGCTATCTTGCAGAACTTCAAACTGGAAGTAACTAGAACTCTATTAAAGTCACCTGCTATGTTCCTTGAGGGCCAAAAAGAGACACAAGCTATTCAAATTGAATTTGCTAAAGGATAGGCAAGATGCCTGAAAGCTGTACTGGTCAGGACCTCTGAGTAAATGAAATTGATTCACTCTTTGCACCCTTCTTGGTGAAGCTGAGGAGGGAAGAAGAATAGGAAAGAACACAGAGGATATGCACTTTAAAGAATGGAAAATAAATATGACTTGTATTATGGAGTTGAAATTATTATTTTCATCTCTGACCATGACATGTTTGTGAAGGTGAAGCCCTTGATTATAGGCCAAAAGGTCTTTATTACTATTTTTCTTTCATTATCATTGAAGGATTCAAACACCAACGATAAAATAAACGTTTAAATAGCCTTCCCAGGAGTATCTGATATTGGGCATTCTATCCTAAAAGCTAAATTCATACCAACAAAATCAGGGCGAGTTATTATTAATGTTTAACATGTCACAATGTAAGTCAGCTTCCAGCCGACGGACTAGTAGGCTTAGACATATAACTTCCTGTAATATCTTCTTTCGTTTCAGAAATATTTGTCCAAGGATTTCTGATGTCTAGTAATATTTATGTTAAAGTAAAATTGTATCCATCGGGCATCTCAGACCTTCAGCTGAATGAATAATGGTGCTCATTTCTAAGGTTTTCACTGATCCAAATTAGTGAATACAGTACTTACTAAGATTCATGGAGGGGTGCTGACTGGATCACCAGCTCGATGAATTACTTACTGGGTTTTTACACTGGTCCTTATTAAGCTGCTGAGTGAAGGTTCTAGCTCTCTTTAGAGCTTGGAATGGGGCAAGTGATTACCCCCCACTGATATACAGTCTTTAGGGCAGTCCCTGAGTGTCTATTGTCTTTTATTGTTTCTCAGGGCCCATCCCCAACAAAGAAGTGAGGCAGAAACTTCTATGTCATTGGCCAAAATGCTCCTCTCTAGAAGACAAGGTGAATGGCTTCTCTCTACTCCCCCAAGCAGAGCTAGAAACAACCAACGAAGCAACCAGCTCTTCTTTCCACTCAGCATGGCTTTCTCAGCTTTAAAGAGGGGAAAGCAGAAGCTCCCCCATCACAACCCCATACAACACCACCATCACCATTCCTGTCATACATACCTGCCTTTCATTCCAACCAGGATTTTAGGGGTGTCTATTATGTCCTATGTATTGAGCTGGGCACTATAGTCTCTGGGATATATGGTCTGGAACCAGGGTAGGGTGGGGAGCAGGAAATAGGCACACATTCCCAGTCTGGAGATGTTTCTGGGCCATGGTTACAGAAGCTTTGGTCAGACTGACTGAAAGCTCCATTGTTTCTCCCCTGAAATCTTAATCCTTTCTCCAGTGGGTGAAGGATCATGGGGCACAAGAAGAAAGGTCATTGTTCCCTGTGACACATTCCTTTGCTGAGTAGATACTTTCCATCTTGGGGGCAGAGCTCAGGATTAAAATGATAGTAAGTAATGCCACGGTTAAGATGAAAAGTTTTCCACTTCTCTGGATATAAGGATCTCTTTATGACATATACACTTATATTGACTTCTCAAAATGCTAATATATGTACTTTCAATATCCATTCACTGACAAAATTAAAAATGATAAAAACTACTATGAATTCAGAAGAGGGGAAAGCCCTTTGAGTAGATTCCAGGTTAAGAACGGGTAATAGAAAATGCTTGCATTCAAAAAACTCTTGACCAGAAACTTTAAATTCTCTAGATCTCTAGAGAGCCTATATCAGGAATCACTGGAAAAGATGACTCAAGAAAATGTTTCTTCTGATAGTTGTTATAATCAAAGCAAAGTATATCCAAGGTGAGGTCACCTTTAGCATCAGAGTCCACCTGGAGTCTTTTATTTCCTTCCTAAAGTGAAAAAGAATTCATTAAAAGAAGGGCTAAGACCTCCAGCATGGTAGAGTGGGGAAGTCACCAAATCCTCTCGCCAAAAAGGCAACTAGAAAGCTGTACACATTTATCAAAAACAACCATTTCAGTTTCCTGGAAATCAACCAAAGGCTTACAGCAAACTAAGAAGCATTTATTAATGGAAAAAAAAAAAAACAAACAATCTCAAAAACATTATTAAGTGAAAGAAGCCAGAGGCAAAAGACTACATATTATATAACTCCCTTTGCAGAAAATATCCAGAAAAGGCAAATCTATAGAGAGAGTTCAGTTCTTGCTGGGGGGGTGGAGGGGGGTGGAAGCAAACGTAAACTGCACATGGGCATGAGGGAACATTCTGCAGTGACGGAGATGTTCTAAAACTAGTTGTGGTGGTTGCACATCTCCATAAATTTACTAGAAATAATCGCACTGTACATTTACAATTGTGAATTTATGATATGTAAGTTATCCCTCAACTTGTTCAATTATACCTCAAAATTGTTACAATAAAAAAAGAATGACATCAGCACCTCAAAGAAAAGAAAGTATACATTTTCCAAGCACACAGAAGACATACCACACAGTGAGAAAAATTCTAATGCACACAGTCTGAGGATACACACAGTAGGTATTCTTTAGGCCACCTATAAAATAGGAACCCAGGTGCAAAGTATCTTAACTCCACTATGAAGAAAGTGAATAGTCCTACCCAATGGGCCACTCTGTTGGGTCCTTTGGTGATCTAAGAAAAAGTCTATGAATGTAATAGTTTGTGATCATTTCTAGAGAAGAATGCATAATAAGACTAGCGGTGAGGTACCTGGAACAGCTATAGTTGGGTCACTTATCATCGTGTCATTACAGAATGCCAATATTCCTGGAATCCTAGCCAGAAGGGAAGTAATTATTTTCTGAAAGTCACTAGGGTCTCAACTCACTCTGAAATAAATCCATTTTACATTTCAAGGTGACCCTGGAGAGATTTCAAATACAAGTTATTTTACAATAGGCACATAAGCTGGTAGTAAAAGGATAATGACCATGCACAAACATAAAAGGTCATCTTCTTAAATACAGTTTTGTTTACTACCACTGCACCAGTGACAAAAGCTGAAGCCAAATATCTCTGAATGATGTTGAATTGCAATGAGCACTGTAACTCAGAGAGGAATGGTTCAGCTTATGATAAGAAAGTATCTTGTGGTTACATTCTTTGGCATGCAGAGCATATTAAAGAAACTCTAGCCTCTGCCCTGTAGGTTGCAATCTAAGTAAAACAGACAGGATTTGCTGTCGATCAAAACCTCAGGAAACTCTAAATGAATCAGAAAAAGACAATTTTGGAAAGAACTGGAATTATTCAACAATTGGAATTAACTGAAAAGAAACTAACAGTACAGGGTTTTGAGACTGACAGTAGTATTTTTTTTTTTAAGTTTATTTATGTTTGAGAAAGAGAATGAGCAGGGGAGAGATAAAAAGAGAATGGGATGGAGAATCTGAAGCGGGCTCCATGCTGACAGCGGTGAGCCCAGTGCAAGCCTTGAACTCAGGAATGTGAGATCATGACCTGAGCTGAAGTCGGACTGGACCGTCAACTGACAGAGCTACCCAGGTGCCCTGAGTCTAGCTATAGTATTAAAAGATTTTTTGAAAAAGTCCTTAAGAGGAAGGAAGTCCTTCAGACAAGGAAACCATGCTGAGGAGACTGGTGTCCTGAGGACGACTCTGAAGAGACTGAGGAAATGAGAGGCTCCTGGGAAGAGGCGCCATGGAAATTAGATGGAACTCCAGTGAGCCTGAGGCTGTACTTAACTCCTTTGGGTCAGGAATTTCATCAAGAATGTTGTGAAAGCTGTGGCCTTCTTCCAAGAAACATGCATATGCACTAATATTTTGCATATGATTCCAGAAAGCTTGATAACCTCTAAACAGGTCAAATTCAAGTCATAGACCCTTGGCCTGCTGGCCAAAGAGATTCAGCTAATATTAGAACCGAATCACACACTCTTAAAGATTTCTTCCACTCAAAAGTGCTTTAACTGACACAGCAGAGTTCTAGTCCTTGAAGAGAACATGGAGGTATTAAATAGAGAATGCTACCACAGCAGGAAGAAAAGTCTTAATCCAGAAGGGCACGGTGTTTGTGCATTCTTCCAAAAGCTCTAATTATGTGGAAGACATCTGGTTTGATTCTAAGATGCGATGGTGAACAGCTCAGATTTGGCTCTGCTCTCTTCAAGTTGTCAATGCTCTCAGCGTACAGCGGAAGGCTGAAGTTTGTCACCAATTCAAAGACGGAACTCAGGAAGTATTTGGCTTAAGGAAGAGGAAGCATAGATTTAGCGTGAGAAAGAGGGATAGAGGGAAAGGGAGAGAAAGGAAGGAGAGAGAAAAGGGAGGGTGGGAGAAAGAGGCAGAGATGCCAGAGTATAAAGGAGAAGTAACAGAATATTTGTGTATAAGACTGAAATTTTATCACTTGGCCCTACTTCTACTCTGATCAAAAATCTCATAATTGGAGGTCAATTCCATTTTTACAAACTATTTGGAAAAATAAGAATAACTAATATTAGGGGTGCCTGAGTGGCTCAACTGGTTAAGTGCCTGACTCTTAATCTTGGCTCAGGTCATGAACTCTCAATCTACAAGATGGAACCCTGCATAGGTTTCTACACTGACCGGGCAAAACCTGCTTGGGATGCTCTCTCCCTCTCTCTCTCAAAATAAATAAATAAACTTAAAGAAAAAGTTTTTTAAAAAAATAATAACTAATATTAATTATAGCTAATATTATTGAGTGTTTACCATGGGCCTTAATGAAAACAACAACAACAAAAAAAGAGAATGGAAAGAAGATCCCAAAAGAAGTGGTAAAAAAGCATACTGAATCTGTATCCATAGGGCAGAGGGTGGAATAATACAGACTCCAAATAAGGGAGTTGAGAAAAAAATGCCTTACGGTAGAAGTTGAGAAAGCAGTATAAGAAATGGCCAACTACAGGGGCACCTGGGTAGCTCAGTCAGTAAGCATCCAACTTCGGGTCAAGTCATGATCTCACAGATCGTGAGTTCAAGCCCTGCATTAGGCTCTGTGCTGACAGCTCAGACGCTGGAGTCTGCTTTGGATTCTGTGTCTCCTTCTTTCTCTGCCCCTCCCCCATTTATTATCTCTCTCTCTCTTTTTTTCTCTCTCTCTCAAATAAATAATTTTTAAAAACATTAAAAAAAGGAAATGGTTAACTATACACATGATACACAGAAGGGATGTAACACTTTGTATCATCATTCATCATTCATTCAGACATTAATTAAGATGGAGTTTCTATGGGGCACCCGGGTGACTCAGTCAGCTGAATGTCTGGCTCTTGATTTCAGCTCAGGTCATGATCCCAGGGTCATGGGATCGATCTCAGTGTTGGGGTCCGTGCTGAGCATGGAGTCTGCTTAAGATTCTCCTGCTTAACATTCTCTCTCTGTCTCTCTCCACCCTTTTCCCCAACTCATGATCACTCTCCCTCTAAAAAAATAAAATAAAATAAAAAGGAAGAAAGGAAAGGAAAGGAAAAAGAAAAAAAAAGATGGAGTTTCTACAATTTGATGTGCATGAGAACCACACAAGAAGCTTACTAAAATGCACATTTTTGGACTTTAATCCCAAAGAGTCTGATTCTGTAATCTGGAGTGAGCCTAGGAATCTATATGCAGATGGCAGGAAGCAAGTGGTCCATAGACCACACTTTGAGAAAGACAACTTTTAAAGGAGAAAGGTAGAGGTGGATCCACCCTTTTTTGGATCTTGGTCTACATAGCTGAGACATGGCTTTGTCCCATCATTTGGCACAGACCTAAATCCTAACAATCTTGACTTTGGAATGACTCAGTGTATGAAGCAGTCTCTGTTATTTAAAAAAAAAAAAAATCATTTTTGAGATAAAGAGAGAGAGAGGAGGGGAGGGGCAGAGAGAGACACACACAGAATCCAAAGCACCTCCAGGTTCTGGCTGGCACACAAAGCAAATGTGATCCTTTGTTTGATGGAGTTTACACTATGGTGCAAGAAAGAGAGATTAAACATACAAGCTCAAGTTGAACAAACAATTACAAATTGTAATTACATCACTTTTGTGGGCTGAATTTCATCCCCTACAATTTGTATGTGGAAGTTCCAACCTGTAGTAGTACCTCAGAATGTGCCTATTTGGAGATAGGGTCTTTAAAGAGGTAACTAAGGGGTGCCTAGGTAGCTCAGTCGCTTAAGCATCTGACTTCGGCTCAGGTCATGATCTTTCTGTTTGTGAGTTTGAGCCCCACATTGGACTCTGTGCTGACAGCTCAGAGCATGGAACCTGCTTCAGATTCCATATCTCCCTCTTTCTCTGCTCCTCCCAGGCTTGTTCTCTCTCTCTCTCTCTCTCTCTCTCAAAAGGAATAAACATTTAAAAAAATTACAGAGGTAACTAAGTTAATATTAGGTCATTAGGGTGGCACCTAACCAAATATGACCAGTGAACATCCCTACAGAAGGAAAACCATGTGAAGACAGAGAAAGAAGATGGCCATCTATAAGCTAAGGACAGAGGCTTCAGAAGAAGCTATTCCTGCCAACACTCTGGACTTACAGTTACAAGAATTGTGAGAAAATAAATTTCCAATGTGTAAACCACCCAGTCAGGTGCTTTGTATGTCAGTCCTAGCAGACTAATATCATTCCCTAAGAGAAAAGAATGTTTGAGAGAAAACACTGTCCAAGGAATGGCAAGGAGGCTGGTCAGGGATGGCATCTCTAAGGAAGTACATATATGCTGAGATATGAAAAGACCAAAAATGATGAACTATGGGGAATCAAAGACTTAGCAGATCCTGTTAAAAGGCAAAAGACATCAAGGTGCTTCTAATTGAGTAAATTCTACCACAGCATATAGAACCAGATAGTCCTCAAGAGACAGCCAGTCTTTCCAAATTAACTGCCTAAGATGAAACACTAATGTGCAGCTAAATTCATCACAGTCCACAGACTCTGAAGAATTGAATGAGCATGAAGCTGAATTTTTAGTTGTAAGACAAAATGTACTTGAGATCATCCACAACCTGGGTTAGGGGCAAGACATTTCCAAAGACAATGAATATGATGAAATATGTGGCTTAAACACTTCTCAGAAAAAGAATAAAGAGAACTAATGTCCTTCCTCATGGCTCATTAAAGATATTATGGAAATCATAGAACCTGAATATGCAAAACAAAAAGCCAGACACATAGACTCGGATTAGTCAAGGCTAATGCCTCACACAGAGTAGTGCATACCTGAATAAATTCATTTATCTTTGCTAAGCAAGTCTATGCTCTCTTTTTGACTCAATGAATAAGAAGAATTATAGAATTATAAGGTAGACAAGGGATTCCCTTATTTCTTGCTGGGATGCTACATCAACTCCTACATATTCAATTTGTTTTGTGAGAGACTGAATATACAAACGGACAATGGCCAGACCAAACATGAAAACAGAATTCTGACCCAAAGCCTCTCAATCAATCTGCCCAGAAGGGTCAGGATTTGGTCAATGACTGCCTATTCCCTATTTTCCTTCCCAGTTTCCTACTCAGGACCCACCAGAGAGAACTGAATATGCTCCCCAAACCAATCACACAAAATGTGCTGCTTCTAGTTGACTCATCTCTGGCTTGCTTGTGCCAACAGCGTCTAATCAGAGCACAACTGAGGTCTTCCCTTGTTTCCAGTACAGCAACGCTTTTCTATTCCCTGCCTACTTCTGAATGTTTGTCAAATGCAAGTGATGGTAGCTGACTCTTGCTCTAGCAAACTCAGAATAAGTAGCCTCTGTTTGTTTTCTTTTGCATGGCTTTCATTTATTTCCCTACTTGTCAGTCTCCAGAGATGAAAATGTCTGCTGGGTCACAAGGCTCTCAGTAAAACATGAGATTTAGAGTCAGCTTCCAGCTCTGAGGTGCCCATCTTGATACTCTCCCCAGAGAAGATGTCAGACTCTGGGAAGGTAACAGAAGCCCCTGAATGCCCATAGCCACAGCATCCCTGGTGTCAAATGATAGGATAAGCCATCCAAGAGAAGCTCAAAGTGATGATTGTGTCTATGAACTTCTAGTGCTCTGGCAGCTGGCCAGATGTGCTTGGGTCTCAACCAATTTTCTCTCAGGACTACACAGAAAAGCTTCATAGTTAGAATGATGATACAGGCGAATTGGAGGTCTGGGCAGTTGAAAACGTGAGACAAGTTGGTCCTCGCATTAGCTTTTATTCGTTTGTCGCCATTTGAAATCTCACCTTTGTTGGCTTTGAACAACCTGGCCACAGCCAAGACTAAGAAGAAGCACTGGTCTGGAAATGAAATTAAGTCTCCAAACAGGACTCCCACACTGAAGCAATGACCTTGGCCTGGTTGCTTGCACATTTCCCCATCACTAAACCAAGGATTACTGGACAGCTGTGAAGTTGAAATTGTATAATAAGATAGCGTATTTTTAAAGATAAATAATTAAAAGAGCATAAATGCGATGCTCTAATGTGTTCTAAAGCACAATCTGAGTTGTGCACATCTGATTTTATCTCAACACATACAGTGTTCAGATCAGTTTCGCACACTAGTGGGAGAACCAAGGGCGTGATTCTGGGCCGCCTGGAGGAAGAGCGAAATGTGGGGAGAGCCTTGCTGTCTGACTTCTTCCTCGTTCTCTTCCACTGAGCTGATAAGAATGATAAAGGAGATCAGTAAGTCTCTCACTGTGGATAGAGATTGATACTCACTTCCTGGTAACCATTTAAAGTCACTTTCTGAAAAACGACCTGGTGCCACTCACCACCAGTCAAACCAGTGTTCTTGTCCACAGACACCAGGCTGTATTTTAATCTCCTTCCAGACAAGCATCACAGAGAACTCAGTGAGGGAGGCAGCCATCAGCATGCCCTGTTGTGCGAGGAGGGCCATTTCAGTTGTCACCACTGCGTCACCTCATCTGGGCCACAGTGACAAGTTCGTATGCAAACTGCCACCAGCTTTATGATTTCTCATAAGATTAGGGCTTTCTTTCATTGTAGACAGATTCTCTGAAGTTTGAGGAGATACATCAGTCGATGTAAACATTGAATTTGACAGAAAAATCCAGTTACATACAATGATTTATATATTAAATGTAATTGAAGCTTCTTTCAGGTTGACTTTTCGCAGGGGGAGGGGCTTAAGGCTGAAAAGAGGACTGATAATGTATACATTTATTTATAATAATGATTCTCAACCCCCTCTGCACATTGGAATCACTTGGAAAGTATTTTAAAAATACCACTGCTTGGGTCGCATCACCAGAAAGTTAATTCGTCTGCGGTAGGACAAAGGTATGGCATTCTAAAAAACTTCCAAAAAGATTTTACTGGGCAGTCAAAGCATCTCCTCCAAGGGCGGCAACAGAGGCTGGGAGAGTACATCGGGAGGCTGGATAACCATGGTAATGGTGCTGTTGAATGATGGGGCAGGACTCCAAGAGAAATCCAAGGACCATGCTAGAGAAATCCTTTGAAGAAGGTTCCTAGCGAGGAGGCTGTGATAAGAGAAGACAAGGATCTGAATGCTAAGAGAACACGTGACCTACATTGACCCTCCACCGCCAGTGGGGGCGCTTCATTGCTTTCTGGGAACCCTCAAACCTTGGACCTCTGGGTCTTTCTGAGCTGCCCTTCTGTGTATTCCCAATCTACTTTTTATTTGGGTGTTTGGGTGCTTCCTTCATATTTCTGCTGAACACTTTGGTTTTCAATAAACCATTTTCCTGATTGGTCAAAAGCCCTTTAAAGTTGATTTTAACTTTCTATCACATGAGTGATTCCCTGACTCAATTGTATTCTCTTATCCATAAAAATATGACTCATTCTTAACACAGTTCTATAACCCAAGTGACCTCTGTCTGCTTTCTTGCCTTATAGCCAAACACCAATACGTTTCCTTGCAGATTTCATATATTTCATGTATTTCCTTCTCTATTCCATATATATCATATCATTCCCTCCGCTAAAAGAGAAATACCAAAATATATTTATTTAAAACTCTGCGATCAGAAAATAACCTGTCATAACATATAAATTTTTCATGCCCAGATATTTACTCATACGCCTTTCTCTGAGACCCAATAAAATAGTCAAAAAGCCACAGTCTATTTTAAATTAAAATGCATGGCTTTAAGGGCTATTTGACATGCAGTAATTATTTGTGTAGTCCTCTAGCCAAGCATAGAAATTGCCAATGTCTCTGCCCTTGAAGGAAATGAACTGTGCAAAAAATTTCAAGCAAACATGATCCAATTGTGCACACAAAAGGGAGGTTGCATAAGAAATTCGTTGTGTCTCCACCCAAATTTCCCCTCAACTTGCCACAGATCAGCATGTATTTCACCTCTTTCGCAGCAATTAAGATCATCAACACATGAGCTTTTCAGCAGAGGAGGACTGATGTGCCCTCTCACAGATGGCCAGCATCACATGTTACAGTAATGGCCAGACACGCCACGCGGGTAGCGTATAAAAACGGAGGGACTCAGAGCACTTCAGCTCCAATTGCTCTATGTTTAGAACTGCCTCTCTTTTGAGATGGATTTCCTTCACAGGAATGGAGTGCTCATTATTCAGCATTTGCAGAAGGACTACCGAGCCTACTACAATTTTCTAAATTTTATGTCCAATGTTGGCGATCCCCGGAATATCTTTTCTATTTACTTTCCAGTTTGGTTTCAACTTAATCAGACAGTTGGAACCAAGATGATATGGGTAGCAGTCATTGGGGATTGGTTCAATCTTATTTTTAAATGGTAAGCTTTCTGTTTTGTTTCATTTTTTATAAAGTTTATTCTTAAATTTGTAGCTTTGGCTTAATGATCACATTTCAGATGTGTGTAGTTTCTATTTGGAAAATCTTTCAAAGATGCCAATTGACTTGAAACACCTATTCATAAATAGAACTTACGAAAAGCATAGAAATATATACTTGATCTGACTTATAAGTAAATTCCAAACCGTGTAATACATATGTTGTGATTAAACAAAAGGTTAGTTAAATGAGCAGCACGATAATGAACAGACTGATAATTCCAGGGACCACTTTGATATTCCTAGTCAAAGAATCCAAAGCACCCACAAAAGTTTCCTTACAAGGAAAAAAGTCCCTGTTTTTATTAGAAACTAGGATGCCAAGGCTCCAAATGACTGTCATCGTCTATAAAAGATAGACCAGAACCCAAAGTCTCTTCATCATGAGCTTTCCACATCAATGCTCTGCTTGGGTCGTTTTTATAGAAGAGAACAGCTAATCTTCAATTAAGCAAAAGTTGTGTGTTTAAAATGTATGTATATTTGTATTTCTTTCAATACAGGATATTGTTTGGTCATCGGCCTTACTGGTGGGTCCAAGAAACTCAGATTTACCCAAATCACTCAAGTTCATGCCTTGAACAGTTCCCCAGTACATGTGAAACAGGTCCAGGTAAGCAATTACAGCAGCCTTGAATTCCTAAAGATAGTCCAACAGAGAGTCATTATGTATGATTATTATCTAATAACTATATGATATTATATAGAGTATTAAAGAAAATGTCATGGGTAAGGATACTAAAAGTTCATAAGCATAACAATTACTAATGAAAAGGAAAGCTTTATGAATAATCATTTTGTTATTTGTAAAAGAGTAGGTTGGGAGACTACTTTTCAAATGATTTTGTATTTGGCATTTATTTGGGGGAAGAATGCAATGGTTTGATTTTAAAACAAACAAAAAGTTAACTAGAAGAAATTCCCAAAGAACTATATTAAAATTCAAGAAATGTTGACTTATCTGTTGCTGAGCAACTTTCAAAGTTATTATGGATCTTTTGAGAATCTCGTGAATGAGGTAAGGACTTCCTGGTTTTACTATTGCCAGTAGAGATTATTTTTAATCTTAGACTTTTTTCTTTCAAATTTCTTTTTTCCTCTTGTATATGTAGAATATAAATAGACTTCTTGGACCACTTACTTTTATAACTAAGATTCTGTATGAGTGTAAAATATTTACTATGAAAATTGAGTTTTTTAAGATTCTGAAAAGGTTTTTAAAATATATATTAAAGGAAAATTACACATTGTTTTAATTTATAAGAATGTGTGACATTTTACCTTACCACAGTTTGTTACATAGCATAAAATTCTTGCCATTTGACATCCTGAAACTCATGCTGAATATAGTCAGTGTGTAAGTTCCTAATGAGTTCTCTGAATATCTTCTTTCTTGCTCCCATAAAAGTATACATCCATCTGTTATATTATTTATCACACTGTACTATAATTAATGTGGCTTCTCCAATATGTTATGCATTCCATCAGGACACAGATGATGTATATTTTTTCTTTGTGAAACCAACATTGGATGGATGGATGGATGGATGGATGGATGGATGGATGGATGGATGGATGGATTGGTAATCTTTGAGACAATTGAAATGCTACTTTGGTTTATTCCAGTATTTCCCAGTATGAGTTCTATTTCATAAGACATTTTATGGAGAAAAAAAAAGAATCAGTGCATTCTATATTCACTCCCTAAATATTTACAACTCATATAAGCATATAAAAGGCTCTGAAAAATCCTATATAAGATATAGCTTTGAAAGAACTAGATCTGTAAGAAATAGATTATCTTTGTTTAATGTAGTGGCTTTCAAAAAGAGATGTGTTAAATCTGAATAAATCTCCACTTGGTAAAAACTCATGGCAAACATCAAAGTAAAGTGATTTCTAAAAAATCAAGCCGCATGGAAAAGACATTCTGGGAGTAAAAACGCCGCCAGTCTTTGTGTGTCAGAACTGATGCCCTTTATAGCTTCTCAGGTCCATTTCATGACAAAGACACCTTTTTCAGTGGCCAGCTACAAAATAGACACAGAGGCAGCTGCTAGTATATAGCAGTCATTTGTAAGTCGGTTGGTAAAGCAGAACATAGTAATGGTATCTTTCAGATGTTTGACTTTTCAGCCCATGAAAAATAAACGATTCAAGATCCAATGCAAGTACTTTAATTTTCTCAACAATTAAAAACAACTAACCATGAAAAATAAGAAAGGATGTGGCAGATTTTGCTGCAACAGCCCAAGTTCTTAACTTTTGATTTCTAGAATTTGATGAACTTGAAAAATCTGGAAAAAATTTCTTGAAGTAGTGTTTTAAGGCTCGATTTGACTCATTTTCCTTCATTTCTACCTATTTCTAAGCATTACATGTAGCCTGTTTTTTTTTTACTGAGTTATTTATAACTTTCATGGCTAATATGCTATGCTGTGGTCTACTTCTGATACTGATACGCTATTAACCACCTTTCAAATGGATCAGCACTTTGTTGTTGCAGGAAGTCCATCTGGCCATGCAATGGGCTCATCGTGTGTCTGGTATGTCATGGTAACGGCTGCCCTGAGCCACACTGTCAGTTGGATGAATAAGTCGTCTACCACGCTGCACAGGTCAGCTTTCTCCATTGTCTGTACCACTGCAATGTGAATACAGAAAGTGTTGAATACAGAAAGACTTTTTAAAAAATTTCATTTGGTATTTTTTAGTTGGTGAAATGTGCTTATTCTATTCTATCATAGCCAAAATAGCAATGAATAGAAAGTTAATATTTTGCTTTAAGATAATATCCTCATAAGCTCAGAGATATTGCCACGTTGGTTGGAAATGTTTAATTGATTAATGGCTTGCTGGAAGTGCTTTTGGGTTTCCATAATACAATAATCACTTTGGTAGCTCATAAATAAGCTATCTAAAATTATGTAAGGAAGTATTTTTGCATGCACATTCCCTTGCCTTAAGATTAACAAGAAGTTTTGAGAATCATCTTTCCCTTTGAATGTATCAATTCAGAAAAATTATGTCTCCTTCTTTGAATGGCCAACATTTTTGACATCAATAGCATATATTCTAGCTTTAAAAACTATTTAACCATTTTAGTTAAAAACACTCTAAAGGCAAACTGAAATATGAATGTTAGATTTAATGTTAATAGAATCATAATGTTTAGAGAGGGCTACAACTTAAAGATTATTCATCATTCTTATAGGAATTGGGATGTTTCCTTCTCTTCTCTCTTGAAATACTTTCACTATCATTAAAACAATCCTGAGCATCACTTTAATCATAAATTATTAGGCTACTGAGATAAGATTTATCAGTTAATTGCCTTAAAAATACTATAACCTATACCATTATATAAAAGTTCTTCTAAAATGAAAAATCTCTAGGGTGCCTGGGTGGCTCAGTCAGTTGAACATCTGACTCTTGGTTTCAGCTCAGGTCATGAACTCAACTTCGTGTGTTCGAGCTGACATTAGGCTCTGCGCTGACAGTGTGGAACCTGCTTGGGATTCTCTCTTTCTCTCTCTCTCTGCCACTCCACCCATGCTGTTTATCTTAAATTAAATAAATAAACATTGAAAAATTAATAAAATAAAATAAAATAATTCCAAGATCTATTGCATACTCCACTTTTTAGAGTAGTACTAGATAATGAAGAAACAAACCACCAAAGAGATTTGGGTATTTTCAAAGTTTATTCTAATGAGATGGCAACTTGTATGCCTTAAGGTGTTTATTATCCAACCCCAAATAACAACAACAACAGTAAAAGGTTGTAATGTAAAGAAATTAACATTTTCTATCCACGGACAAGTTTTCAAAATAGGAATCTTAGCAAGCCTCACCTTTTCTCTGTAGTTCATTTCTTCCTCAAATTTCCAAACCTTAAAAAACATTTCTTTCTTTCAAAAACAATTCTATGATTCCTGTTAGATTTTTATAACTGTAACAGTTCCTTTGTTCATTGATATTTATTGTGTGTCTTCCCTTTATCCTAATATTACCAAATCCTTATTTATTCTTCTTCCCTATGGATAACTCCTGCTTACTTCCTCTTGGAAAGTCTCATTTCTTTCTATTCTTTAGGTTTTTCCAAAACCAATGTGGTCCAGTTATCAGGAACAAAACCCCAAGGATTCCTATAGCTGAATATTGCTAATTTTAATTAAAATGATGAACTTGGACTTCAATATTTTTGTAAGCTTTTTGCACTCTGCTACTTCTAATTTAAAGTATATAATGTTTAGGTAAATTCCCTGTCTCTTATTTTCTGTATGTCAAAAAACAAGGAAAGGAATGAGGACTCTTAGAGTCTGTGAAATTGAACCAAATGAAAATTAGCCCTTGATGAAATGCTTGTGTGATTTTCATCAGAATGGCAGTGGACTCTCCAGTGAATTTTCTTCAAACAAAAAATGTTGAGAGGATAAAGATGAAGCACATACAACAGAGATTAAAAATGTATAGGATCCCTTCTAGGTCTTTCTGGATATTAATAATTCCCCCAAACTTGAATTTACCCTACTCCTTTAAAATAATTATTAGGATATCAAATCATCTTCCTTTTATAGCATTTATTAAAATCTCAGGATTTTGCACTGGTCAAGTTTAATGCATTGCTTAATGCAGGAACCTCTGTTAAAACTTTTCAAATCCTACGAAGCACATGGAAATATTTTGGGGGAAAAAAGACTCTAGAATCAAAATGTTATATCACAGAAGATTTTTCAGAGAAAGATCATCTGGTGTCACCCCCTTGATTTTATGAGTGATACAATTTCTCTACTTTTCACACTTATATCTATTCTTCCATCGTAGACTGACCTGGTCATTTCTTTGGAGTCTTTTTTGGTTGATTCAAATCAGTGTCTGCATCTCCAGAGTATTCATAGCGACACATTTTCCTCATCAAGCTATTCTTGGAGTAATTGGTGGTAAATATGATCACTTACCTTTAGTTGTGTCATTGGAAAGCTTTAGTGTCATTTGTTTTATGCTGTTAAATTTTCCCTGGTACGCAGGACCCCAGTCTCAGGTAATTCTGGCAAGCCTCTGATAGGAAATGCTACCCTGGGAACATAAGCAGTTCAACACACCTCTCAAATCCTCCATGTACACAGTGGAACAGTCTCATTCAATGGCATTAACACATAACCTCTCAGGGGGATGGGGTTTCTGTAAATCGTGGCCAGAGCCACATCTAACTACCAAGACTTCACCTCAGACAGTCTGCTCATGTCTTGGTTCGGGGGACTTCATGATGGACCCCCAGCCTGCACACTATGCCACTGCTTTGTATTCCTAAAACAGCGTTCACCATGACTGAGTTTCCACCATTCCGCCCCACGTGCCTTTCAAAGGCTCTCTAGTTAATTGGCTATGGCAATTGAAATATTCATTGCAAGCACCCAAAATCAGTGCTCTGCCTGTAAAGTATTTGTCTCCCAGTGCCACAGACTCCTGAGTGATCCCCCTGTGCTAACAGGGATGGGTGAAAGACCATGGGGGCAAGTGTGTGTTTTTATTTATTGCCTAAGAAAGGGGCTTTCGGAAAATGGATAGAATCTAGATGTCTAAAGACTTTTATCATGAAGACAATGGTAAATTTTTTAATGCAGAGAGGAATGATTCCTGAGGGGTTCGAGGGCTCATGGTCATCTTCAGTGTCTTTTTCTGATCCTCAGGCATGCTTGTGGCAGAGGCCTTTGAGCACACTCCAGGCATCCAAACAGCCAGTCTGAGCACATACCTGAAGACCAACCTCTTCCTCTTTCTGTTTGCCCTGGGCTTTTACCTGCTTCTCAGACTGCTTGACATTGACCTGCTGTGGTCTGTGCGCATAGCCAAGAAGCGGTGTGCCAACCCGGACTGGATCCACATTGACACCACACCTTTTGCTGGACTCATGAGAAACCTTGGGGTGCTCTTTGGCTTGGGCTTTGCAATCAACTCAGAGATGTTCCTTAGGAGCTGCCGGGGGGAAAACGGCTATAAGCTGAGCTTTCGGCTGCTTTGTGCTGTGGTCTCGCTGATCACACTGCAGCTCTACCATTTCATCAAGATCCCCACTCATGCAGAGCATTTATTTTACGTGCTGTCTTTCTGTAAAAGTGCATCCATCCCCCTGACTGTGGTTGCTCTGATTCCCTACTGTATTCATATGTTAATGAAACAAAGTGTAAAGAAGATGAATTAGAGCTGTACAGGGGATTAGCTCTCTGTGGTCCCAGCCTGTCCCTCCTGCTCTATCCTCCAGCAGAACCACAGGTAGGGGGAGACTGGAGGCTTCCAAGCAGAGGTCACAAAATGGTAGTCGCTGGCCCCATTGCACTGTAGCTATGTTTAGCATGGCCTTCACAGTGTTCTCCCCTACCCCTATTTAAATTAGTTGCCAGCATTTGAAAACCAGAATATTTGACATGAAAGTCTGAATGTTTGTATTTTCTTGAAAAACCTGACTATGTGGCACCTCGGGGCCTGCATTCCCTCCTGGAAACAACCTACTGGTGTTGACTGATTGTCCCTAGTGAGAAGCAGCATTCTCTATTTTTTCACAGTCTTTAGCACCCCAACAGGAGCCTCAGTATCAGTTACTATAAGAAGGCCAGGCTGCTTATGGCTCCTGTGTGCATTTTAGTGGGAGCCCTCATCAGATCCAATCCCTTCAGTTTTCAGATAAGGAGAAGGAAGTTCATTCAGCAGAAAGCACTTGCTGTCGTCACACCACTGTCAGAACAGGAATTAGAACCCACATCTTCTGACATATATTTCCATTACACTTTGTTGTTTCTTCATTTTTAAGAAGTAAAAATCTGTAAGAGTGAATGCTTCCGTGATGATTGCCATGTAAGGCAGCTGTTTTTCCAGGAATGTCATTAAAATGCCACAGCCTGTTTGACTCACACCATGCAGGGTGTTGATGGGGCCAGCAATGACTCTAGATATGGCTACATATGCCAGGAAAATTGGTCAGGTTACTGTCTGGACTTGAACCTCTGCTTAATAACTGGTATGTTTTGCAGTAGTGCTTTCCAGTGTCAATAAATGCTGATGAAGATGCTCTGCTCAGAACATTATTTACCAGCCTTTCAAAATCAAGAAAATCAAGTCCTTTCTTCAAGGTCATGCTCCAACCCAAGAAAACTATTAATTGCTTCTATCTATTTGGGTTAATCTCTATGAACACTGAGCTGTGGTGAAAAATTTACAGTTTTACTTTAGAAAATTATTATTATTGCTTTATTTTATTTCTTTTAATTATTATTATTACTTTAACATTTATTTGAGAGACAGAGTGTGAGCAGGGGAGGGCAGAGAGAGAGAGAGAGAGAGAGAGAGACAGAATCCGAAGCAGGCTTCAGGCTCTGAGCTCTCAGCCCAGAGCCCAGAGTAGGGCTCAAACTCAAGAACCATGAGATCGTGACTTGAGCCAAAGTTGGCTGCTTAACTGACTGAGTCATCCAGGAGCCTCTAGAAAATTATTATTTAAAGAATATTAATATTATACTTAGAATTCCTCAATAAGAGTTTTTTCTTTTTTCTTTTCTTTGAGTCTAGTAATTCTGGACTTTAAATTGATAATTATGTCATTTTAATCATGCACATTTTGAGTCAAATTTTGCTACACATCTTAGTTGCCTGTGGTCTACTACAATGTTTTATGTAACTCTACTCAAGAACATAAATACGTGAATTATTTTAGATGATGATATATTAAACCATCCATAAATATTTATGAAAACATAACAGTTCAAGTAAGTACTATTTGGAAAAACATTAGTTGAGGGTAACAAAACCTCAATAAATCAAAGATTTTCCTCAAAAGGAAATCATTGTTTTCTTTCTAAATGTATTTATAGAGTATATGCTCTTGCTTTTACAAAACACACATAATGGCTTTGTGGGGTTTTTCAATGTTTATTTATTTTTGAGACAGAGAGAGAGAGACAGAGACAGAGCATAAGCAGGGAAGAGGCAGAGAGAGAGAGGGAGACACAAATCTGAAGCTGGCTCCAGGCTCTGAGCTGTCAGCACAGAGCCGGATGCCAGGCTTGAACTCATGAACCATGAGATCATGACCTGAGCCAAAGTCAGATGCTTAACCAAGTGAGCCACCTTGGTGCCCCACAGCTTTGTTTTTAAAGGTAATTGAACTTGGTTTCAGTGGTCAGGTGATTCCTAAGCAAGAAGCTGAAGGATGAAGAAAGATCATCTTAAGAATAAAATTTGTCTCGTGTTGATGGGAACTTTGGGGTGATAGAGAAAAGAATGGTTCTTAAGGTAATGACCTTTCGTTGTTGGTTCAAGACCCCTGCCTCAGTGTTGTCCTTAGAAGTCCACTTCAGTCCTTTGACACTTTTCAATACGTTTGTCTCATCCAATACTCTCCTGCACTTGCCTAAGAACTCACTGCTCTGCAGGTCCTGTTCATCAGAGTTTCATTTGAGATTAATAATGTCAATTTGGAGGAATCTTCTGTCCCAACACGGTCTCAGACTGCTTCCCACCAAGCCTGGGAAAAACTGGGGCATTAACAGCCAGCGGCTCCTGCTCCAATGCTGGCTCCATCATACATCCCTCCTTGGTTCCCAGATAGAAGCTCTCTCCAGGCACCCACAGTGAGCACTATCTGTTGGGTGACATATGATCCTTAGAAGGGGAATAGGATGAGGTGTGGGTTCATTTTCTATAATTAATCCCCAACAAATCCACTCCTATTGCCATAAAGCCTGAAAGTCCCCATGTGATGAGATTTCCCTTTTTACTCTAGTTGAAGTCTCCTAGAGGGATCCATATGGTGGCAAATTGCTTCTGCAATGGAAACTGCTTAGGCAGCAAGAGGAACAGCTTCTCACAGCCTTGGAGAAAATGCCTCCCTTTAATAATGATGGAAAAGACTCTTCTGCTTCCAATTTATTTGCTAAACGTAAGTGGAATTGAGCTCATTTGACTCACTGTTACTATATCCATATATTCAAAATGTCTACACATCTACATATTCAGGAGAAAAATGTCAATATTATGAGCTCTCAGGATGAGAAAATCCAGACAAGTGACTTGAGAGACTGCCCAATCAAACATACATTTGAAAAAAGAAGCCAAGTAATTTGTTATTGCTGAAACCAGCTCTCAAGATGAGTGTTGCATCCCTTTTCTCTGACAACCTATTGATTGGACATCTGCATTAGGTTAAATTGGGCCTTCTCTAGATCTATTTCAGTATAAAAGGCATATTTTTAAAAATGCATTACAAGATGCCCTTGAAAGTTATATCTGTAAATGCTTTATATTTATTCACAATCTGTAATAAATTCGAGATCAAATTGGTACATACATAAACAAAAAAACCTTGGTACAAGAAAAAGTCAAAGACTTGGTTTTAAAATGTGACTCATTTCTTAAGTATTGTAAAACGATATATTCTAGCGTTCTTCAATTGAGATTTTTACAATAATGGAAATGTTCTTTATCTGTGCTATACAATCTGGTAGCCACTAGCCACATGTGGCTTTTGAGCTTTTGAAGTGTAGCTAATGCAACCGAGGAACTGCATTTCAAAATTATATTTACTTTTTTTAAACATTTATTTATTTTTGAGAGAGACACAGAGCATGAGCTGTGGAGGGGCGGAGAGAGAAGGAGACATGGAATCTGCAGCAGGCTCCAGGTACTGAGCTGTCAGCACAGAGCCTGACATGGAGCTTGAATCCACAGACCTTGATTAAGATCACAACCTGAGCCAAAGTTGGCCACTTAACCGACTGAGCCACCCAGGCACCCTGTATTTACTTTTCATTAATTTAAATTTAAATAGTCATGTGTGTGTCTAGTGGCTACTGTATTGACAGCACAGATGAAGTCCTGTAGTGCATTTCCCTGGGGGAGGAGGGAGGTATTTCTTATACTGTCATCTGCACCACAATCCCATGTAAGACAACATGAATGGTATTATTTGCTTTATTTAACATGAAGAACGTGAAGCATCAATGATTTGCTCACATAACATGCACAAGGTATGCTTACTTTGGCACAGAGATCCTTGATTTCACTTGAGCTTATGGATGTTAATAACATAGATGTTATTTTCCAGATGAAAACAATAATAGTTACTGTTAACAGTGTATAAGACATGTATAGTGATAGGGAAATTCCCATTGTGAACTTTACACATTTAAAAAAAAAATTAACTTGTGTGGTAACTGACACTAAACATTTCCGGGGCTGGAAGAACTCGAGAGACTATAAAAGTTCACAGTAGCTCTCCTGCACGTCCCAGGGGACCGTCCGCAGACCTAAGATGCCCTCTCTGTGCATAATCCTTCTCTCTCCCTCTGGCCTGCAAGCTTTAGTCACCCCGGCCGAGATCTCTAGACTCTTAGCTATCAGTTGCCTCAAATCAGGAGGTCTCGTTCCCTCCCCCTGCCTGGTTTCCTGGAACCCTCTAGGAGCCACAAGTCTGGGTAGAGTTTTACCCAATATTCATGGTCTCATTCTGGAAGTTTGGATGACTTTCTGACCACGTTTTCCTGCTCATTTGGGGCTACCACACCTGTGTGTTGGACACCAGTAGGTCTGTGTATATTCTGAATCCGTTCCCGAAAGGATCCCTAGTGCCCAACTGCACCTGTGGACTTTGCCCTCATTGACTGACTGCCATGGCCACCCTGGAAATTGCAAATCGCTTTCTGGATGAATACGTGGACCTCAATGCTGCCAAAAAACTAAGGTGGTGTTTTAAAATTTTCCTCTCCTTGTTACCTTGAATGCTTTCTGATGGTGAATTCACACTGAAGATCATGTGGTGCCCCTTGTTATTTAAAAAAAAAAAGACTTTTTTTTTTTTTCCTTAAAAAGAATTATTAGGGGCGCCTGGGTGGCTCAGTAGATTAAGCGTCTGACTTCAGCTCAGGTCATGATCTCGCAGTTCGTGGGTTCGAGCCCCGCGTCGGGCTCTGTGCTGACTGCCAGCTCAGAGCCTGGAGCCTGTTTCAGTCTGTGACTCCCTCTCTCTCTGTCCCTCCCTTGCTCATGCTGTCTCTCTCTCTCTCAGAAATAAATAAAACATTCAAAAAAAAAGAATTATTAGTAGCAGGTCCATAAGAAGCAATAATCTGGGAAGCTTTTGCCAAATGACAGCAACCTGTGGGAAAATTCTAGGAATTAGAAGTGTTTCTCTTTAGCTCTCCAAAGGACAAGTACAGTTTGTGTCAGAAATGAGGCGGGTTTGGTGTGGAGTTCTAATTACCATCTTTGCTCGTCATTGATGGAGATCACAGTAATGACTTGGGAAGAATTACACTGCATTTCTTTTGGCAGCACCAAAGTGATTGTTCTCAAGGAGGGAGAGCATTCAAAGATTGAGGTTATAAAGGTTAGAGTAAAGCCGATTAATTATTTGCTTTTTGAATTTCTAAATTTCTTAGAACCGTTTCTTTTCTTCTAACATTCTGTTATGTGATACACTGAACAGAATCTGTCTTCAGCTCCGAAACTGTGATATCTCCCTGAAGAACACTGGGCTCTGAAAGAGCTGCCAGGACCAGGGTGGTAATGACCGAAGGGCGGCAGCGTCGTCCTGCAGAGTCGGGTTTGGGCCACAGAGTGGGGCCCGCGGAGAGGAGCATCGGCCCTTTGCCAGTGCTGGCTCAGGTGAGAGCAGAGAGCACTTCCGTGGGACAATCTGCACAGCCTTGCAGGAGCAGCAGGCCCTATGTGTGCCTGGAAAACACAGCCAGATGTCATTAAGACGAAGAGCCCCTTTCCTCCTCTAGCTATCATCTGCCCTCGCACATCAGCTGGGGCAATTACACGCTGACTTCCCTGGCTTCACCATGTGTCTTATGAACAATAGTGGACAGATTGTCCTCCTCATTCACACATTCTGCCATTAATGGAAGGGCTTTCTAAAGGTAGTCATTGTATTTAGATATCACTGCCTTCCGTAGACACAGCCCTTGCCCTCAAGCTCAATAATTCCACATTAAAAGCATCTGGGCCTTGAGATTTATTTTTCTGCAGAATCATTCCAAACTCTGCCTTTTTACGATTCTTTGAATGAAAGAAATTGTAGAGGTGTTGCTATCTTTCCACATGAAGATTGCATTGACTTAACAAAGGGAAAGTAAATGTTTCTGCCTGAGTTTGTGAGATTTTATTCTACACCTTATTCTTTTAGCACTGAAATGCTGATGCCTTGCTCATGCTGACCGATTGAGAGGCAAGGCCACACATCCCTAGGTGGCTCCCGAAGGGTGTCAGAAAACCTCGGGGTAGGTGCCAGCAAATTCAAAGACAGAGATGTACAAAAGACTGAGGAGTTTGGCAGCTCGCTCCCTTGACTGGAGTCACTGGACCTGCATTCTAGTCTAGTCTAGAGAGTCTCCACATCGAACTACCGTGGTGCCAGGAGGCCAGTGAATATTGGAGGTGCCAGTTGAGTAATTTCTCAAATGAGGGGCTTAAAATGGGCTTACAACGGAAGGTTCACGGATTGCAGTCCTGACATTCTGCAACTCTCAGGGTCTCATTCAATCAAATTGGGAGAAGAGCCAGAGCATATTAAATTTTACTTATATGCAATGAACAAGGCTGGAAATTCTAAAAATTAATGCATTTTTAATTTGCTGCTTTAATACACAAATTTAGATTTATGTAATACATTTCGATCTTTAAAACAATCTACTCCAATTAGAATCCAATTTTTATAGCTATGAAAAGGGAGATCCTGGAGGCATGAAATAATTAAACTGATGTTACTGGGCAAAATTATTAACAGGAGAATATTCAGACTTCCTGCTCACCCGTCTTACAGAAGAGATCCTATAATGAAATTACCAGTTCCATTTCTCCTTCCTCAATATCCTAATGAGGAAATTTTTCTTGCCAGAAGAGATACGAAGGGGATATGTGTAATAGCATGCTGAGTGAGAAGAAGGTAAGGAGGAGGGAAGTTAGCTTCGTGGGAGAGAGATTGGAGGTGCTTAACCAACTGTGCTGTGTGGGGGAAAATGACTAGAAGCTTGAAATAGCATTTTAGTAGGTTTGTTGAGGACTAATTATGGCTCTCTCAAAGATATAAAGACAAAACTTGCCTTTTAACTCTTTGTGGATGTTGAAATGTGCTTCTTGAATGTGACACAAATCTAATACCAAATTACATGGCACCAAGATTTCTGAGGACTACCATGTTAAATGAAAGTTAGAGATCCCATTCCAAACAGCTTCTAAGATTGCCACAAGTTCAAACAGGACCCCTTCTATTCGTGCTTTTATTTTCTCTTGAACCCCCCTGCCCACCCACCTGAAAAACACTTATTAAGTGCCTTTATGTGCTAGAGATCCAAAGCTGCGTTCAACATAGAACTTCCCCTGCCAGAGGAATCCCAAGACTCCAGGCTCTCCTGTTGCAGCTCTGGGTGGGTAGACACCAGTGGATGCCATTGGCCTGTGCGCTTGGAAGACTTGGATGGAGACTCTATCTCGCTACAAATTAGACGGTAACATTATTCGCCATCTCTTCTAACCCATCCTATTTCAAATTCATCCTCCACTTGAATCACTTTGTGATCAACTCTGGCTTTATTCTGCCAATAGATCCAGGTCATTCCCAGGCTAACAACAATTTCATCACATGAGAGGATGAGAAATTGTGGCCCACAAAATGCCACATCTCTAAGTAAAAGCCTCCTTCACTCGAATTATAATAAAGCAGGGTACCTGCAATATTCCTGGAAAACCACTAGAATGAGCTACAAGGATTTCTGTTCAGTGTTATCTCCTTTTCATAGCAGTGACATCTGAAAGGAGACTGTGATTAATTCTTTCTTCAGGTGATGTTTTTGGAATACCTCTAGATATCAAGGTCATATTTTAAGGTCATTTAAGTACACATCAATACTTCAACATGGCATTATTTATACTTATGTTTCAGTATTTTTTGTTAACAAAAATATCTATAGCAACAATATCTATCTCTTAAGATTGTGTTCATCAGGGAGACTGGGCAGCTCAGTCAGCTGGGCATCTGATTTTGGCTAAGGTCATGATCTCACCTTTCGTGAATTCCGTCCAGCACTATGTCAGGCTCTCTGCTGACAGCTGGGAGCCTGGAGCCTGCTTCAGATTCCCCAGCTCAAGTTCTGTCTCTCTCTCTCTTTCTCTCTCGCTCTCGCTCTCTCTCATATATAAATAAACATTAAAAAAAATTTAAAGATTGTGTTCATCAATAATTAAGAGCAACATCTATGACTACAAAAAAAAAATACTTCAGTGGATTAAACAATGAGAGGTGTCTTCTTCACATGTAACAGGACAGCTGGAGGTAGGCGGCCCAGGCTGGAGGAGCTCTCAAGAATGTCCAGGAATCAGGCTCAGTCTATCTTCTTGTTCTGCCATCTGTGGTGTATGGCTTCTGACTAGATGACCACAGCATGGCTGCTATGCCTCTGGGAAAGAAGAAATGAGGAAGGAAAACAGCCTTTATTCAACCCAGCCTTTATTCTAGAAAAAACAGCCTCCAAAGACACTTATGTCTGTATTTCATCGATCAGAACAATGTCATGGCCTCTCCTAGCCTCAAGGGAGTCTGGAAAGGGAGAGACTCTACTTTCCAACTTCTGTAATAGAGGCAAGCAAGGGAAAAGAATGTAAAATTGGGCATCAAGTAAGCCAGCCTGATAGCTGCCACAGTGACTTCTCACATATATAACAGTAAAGGCAACTTACCTGCTAACTGGCTCCACAGTAACATACAAAACTTGTGAGGGCACACTACTTTCTAAATTATAAAATGCTTTGTGAATGTTATCCTAGCATACACTTAAGTGATTAATTGAATTTTCATCTTCCAAGAAATTCTATTAAGACATTGCACATCCTTTAGTTTGATTCCATTCTTGATATATTAGAAATGTGTACCCTCAACAAGTAAATTCAGAGTAGTTTCTTTCTTCCCTGTAATCATTCAAAATAATTTTTGGCATTTGTCTGGGTCACCTTAGGGGAACATTTCCCTTTCTATCTCCAGCCATGCTATTGTTCTTCAATTTATTTTTTTGTGTCTGAGAGTAGGACATGTACCTGAATTATACAAAGGATGGAACTGAAAATTCACCAGCTATATATTCTTCTTCCTTTTTCTACTGTGCTTTCTGTCCTGGTGCTGATTTATTGGGTTGAATAGTTGCATGCAGACAGCTACATGCCAATCACGTGTATCTTGATTACTCATTATGAGCCTTAGGATACCACACAACTCACTAATGAGCACATTATAATGCTGGCCAGTGCTAATTAGATGATAATCATGTGCACTGCTTTATTTACAGTCTATCCATTTAAATTAATTGGGCATTTAATTGAACACAGTGTGAAAGAAATTGGAATTGGGTTTTAAAGTTTGTTTAAGTTATTTTCACCTCCCATCTCTTATAGGCAGGTGACATTATTCACTTGATCTGGAAATTTGGAGCAAATACAAATGGACTAAATGCTTGTCTTATAAGGATACACACACACATATGTAAATTTATCTCAAAATGGGTTTGGAAACAGCAACCAAATTTGCAATTTTTTGAGCTCCACTAACATACTTATGTGACCTGATTACAAAGAGATTCTGCATGCGTAAGAGATATTAATAAATCCAGCACTTAGTTGGAAATTTGAAGTAGAATCCTAAACCATCCTGACGGGAATGTTCTGGTATTTTCTTAGGGTAGAAAATTTACATTTAATTCATGAATAAATATGTGGCAAACTATACCTAATTATGATCCTATGTATTTTCCTCTTTCAGGACACAATATCAAAATACCCCAGGGTATACATTTTTAAATAAATGCATAATTGCCAAAAATTGCATGCATGAATGCATTACTAAGTTCAAAATGTCGTTTCATTGAAATAATTTCCTAGGTGCATATGTAGAGTAGACCTAGAGGCACTATATGAAGAGTTTCTAGACAAAGTAATCTAGAAGTCAATTCTACTTTGTTCTTGAATAACAGCATTTCTGCTTTGTGGTCATCTGCTCTCATGCAATTTTGAGATGTACCAAATGACTCAGGGTGTCTTTTCTAAATAAGTTGGTAAGTGAGCTGCTCCAATTATTTATGAGAATTGCTCATAGGGAAAAAAAACATAAACAAATCTTATAAATTACTTGGAAAAAAGCTTATCTTGGGAAGAGAACTCAAGGAGATCAGATGAAATGGCAATTTAAAAAATTATATTGTATTATATTAAACAATCTTAGTTTTCTCTCTTTGTCAACTCAAACTGGTAAATCAAGTAAAATTAATGATGTGAAGAATTTTAACTACTCTGATAAGGGCCAATAAGACTCTGACATCATAATGTTTGATTCTGCCAGATTCTACCATGATACTCATTCAAATGAGTGTCACGATCTTTAACCTAAATAAGTTTTGCAAAGTTTGCAGGTACAGTATAAAAACATGTTCCAAGGGCTCATGTTTTTATAAGACTCAAATCATGTAGGGACAACTGAGGCCCAGACCAGGAGATCCACAAAACTGGATATTCTAACCTATCCTTTGGATATAGTAGCTGCTAGTCACATGTAGCTAGTGGGAACTTGACACGTGGCTAGTCTGAACTGAGCTGTACTATAAGTATAAATACACATCAGATTCTGAATATTTAATATGATAAGGTAAAATTTAAATTTAAAGTAAAATATTTTATTAATAATTTTATATCGAGTAATGTTTTGTATATATTGGATTAAATGAAATATATTATTAGCATTAATTTCACTTGTTTCTTTTCCTTTAATGTGACTAGAATATTTAAAATTACACATGTAGTTCACATTAGTGACTCATATTTCCACTGAAAGACACTGCTCTAACCTAGTAGGTTGGTTGTCTTGGGGCTGACAAATTATTGACTACTTGTATACATTTAAAATGATTATTCAACAAAAGTCTTGAATTTTCATTGTAAACCAAGTACTGAGGAAATACTAGGGATGCTATGAACTAGACACAGTCCCTGTTCTCAAGGACCACAGACATTTAGTATATGCAGGGAGCTATGGCCATATAGAGATGAATGGCTGGAAATAAAAACCACTAAAATTTTGATAGAAATCCACAGGTAGATATCTATCATTTGGTAGATATCTCTTTATGCATTTAGGTACATACAGGCACATAAACACAGACACATATACACATAACAACACATATACACATAACAGATACGTGAGGTGTGTGCGTGCGTGTGTGTGTGTGTGTGTGTGTGTGTGTGTAGATAGAGTGAGAGAAAGAGATGGTATCATACCACTCATAATGATCAGCAACTCACTTTTTCTATACAACATATAATGGACATTGTTTCACAAAAACAATAAACATAGGTCAGTATCATCACTTTATTGGCTTCAGGGTAAATAAACATCATTGTGTATATGTGTCTAAACTAAGTTTACCTTTTCCCCATCCTCTTATTTATGGACTCTTAGATTCTTTCCAAATTATTCTGAACAATACAGGAAGAGACAATCCTGCTCACTTTTATGATTAGAAATTTAGAATAAACTATGAGAAGTGGGATTCCTGGTGAACCAATTTCTAGACTCTTCTGGTCCTGTGATGTTTTCAAATCCAGTTTCAGTACTTTTTATTATTGTGCTTCTGTGCTACATTTTTCCTCCTTTTTATTTTTTAACTTTATTTTTTATATTAAAAAATTTTTAATGTTTATTTATTTTGAGGGAGACAGAGTGTAAGAAAGGGAGTGGCAAGAGAGAGGGAGAAAGAGAACCAACCTCCAGGGCCCAAGCTGTCAACACAGAGCGGGATGCAGGGCTCCAACTCATGAACCATGAGATCAGGACCTGAGCCAAAGTTGGAAACCTAACCACTCAGGCGCCCCTTCCCTTTGTCTTTTAAAGTAATATGTTTTATTGCGATTTGTTTAAATTTGTAACTCTCTAGTTTCTGCCATGAAATATGAGGATCCAATTCTCTTACACCCGTGTCCTATCGCCTATATCACCTCTCCCACATCTTTTTATCTCCTCCCATAACCTATCTCTACTTTTGGTTTAGGTCAGCATTTAGCATTTACATTGATATGGCTTTGTAAATAGCGTTCTGGGGTGAGTCATGCAATTATATTATAAATAATATAAATATATTTCCTTTCATGCATAAATTTTCTTTTCCCCAGAGCTAATAGCTACTAAGCTCTCTCTGTCTCTGTGTCTGTCTGTCTTGCTGTATACACATCGCTAATTCACCCGCAAACTCTGCCAGAGGGTATGTCAGAGAGTATAGTAATATCACGATTTTCCTAAAGACATTCCTCTTGGAACCTCATTTCCTTCTTTCAGTCAGGGCTGGCCACTTACCATGGCTACACCATTTTCAGTTATCCTGGGATTTCCCTTCCTCATCATCCTGGAGATTTCCATCACTTCATCCTTTTTTTCTTTTTTTTTTTTTTTAAGTATTTTGAGAGAGACAGAGAGCAGGGGAAGGCAGAGAGAGAGAATCCCAAGCAGGCTCCACACTGTCAATGCAGAGCCCAATGTGAGGCTTGAACTCATGAACCATGAGATTATGACCCAAGCCGAAATCAAGAGCCAGACACTTAACCAACTGAACCACCTAGGCTCCCCTCCCATCACCTCATTCTTGAGTAAGACCACCTGTTTCCTCGGTCCCATAACCTCTCTTCATTTACTTTTATTTTAGGTAAACCCTCCTATGGCTTCCTGAGAAAAGATGTATGGGGAGGAAAAGTTTTGAAATCTTACATGACTGAGAATTTCTTTAGACTTCTGTCATTCCTGAGAATAGTTTGCTGGATATAGAATTCTAGGCAGGAAATAACTTACCCTAAGAATTTTGAAAACAGATCTTTTCATCTTCTGGTTTTAAGTGTTATTATCAACAGATCCTGTGCCATTATGATTCTTTATTATATGTGTCATGTTCTTTCCCCTCCCTCCCCTGATAAATTTGCATATCTTCTTTCCCCAGTTCTCTAAAATCACATAATAGTGTGCCCAGGGAGCACACTGGTATTATTTAATAATAATCTTATTTATTATATTCAAAACCCTTGAACCTTTTCAGGTTGAAAATTTATATCCTTCAATTATAGGAAATATAGAGGGCACTTGTGGGGATGAGCACTGGGTTATATGGAAACCAATTTGACAACAAACTATTTGTAAAAAAAAAAAAAAAATCTTTAGCATACCAAAAGAAAAAAGAAAGAAGAAAAGAAAATAAATTCTGACACCTAAAGTTAAAAAAAATTTATAGGAAATATTTTTGGACAATTTAAATAATTTATTCCCCTCTAATCTTTCTTTATGGAACTGCCATTAGCTAATTATTATACCTTTTGGATTGAGACTCTAAAATGTTTCTTTTTCTGAGGCACCTAGGTGGCTCAGTTGATTGAACATATGACTTCAGCTCAGGTCATGATTTCATGGTTCATGGGTTCAAGCCCCGCATAGGGCTCTGTGCTGACAGCTCAGAGCCTGGAGCCTGCTTTGGATTCTGTTTTGTTTTGTTTTTTATTTATTTTTTTTTAATGTTTTTTTTTTGTTTTTTTGTTTTTTTTAATTTCTAGGAGAGAGGGAGAGAGACAGCGTGAGCAGGGGAGGGCCAGAGAGAGAGGGAGTCACAGACTGAAACAGGCTTCAGGCTCTGAGCTGCCAGTCAGCACAGAGCCCGATGCGGGGCTCGAACCCACAAACCGCTAGATCATGACCTAAGCGAAAGTCGGACGCTTAACCGACTAAACCACCCAGGTGCCCCTGCTTTGGATTCTGTTGGTCTCTCTCTCTGTCTCTCTCTTTCTCTCTCTGTTCCTCCCCTGCTCACACTCTATGTCTCTCTCTCTCAAAAATAAATAAATATTAGAAAATAAATAAAATATTTTTCTTTCTTTTTGTCTCTCTTTTTGTCCTACTTTCAGAGAAATTTCCCCAACTTTATCTTCCAATCCTTCTATTTTTTTTCTCCTTCAAACTTCTCTTATCTGGGGTTATGGGATCAGTTTGATCATAGCATGAGCCCATCCAGAAAATATCAGAAGGTACAAAAAGACTTGGAATAAGTGTCAGAACAGGGAAAGTAAGGAACCCCATTATCTGAGAAACATTAATAATGTAAAATTGCAGAGAACATATCTTTGTTAGTGATACGGGATGTGGGATAGATTTGGAGACATTGGTGCTCCCTGGTGTTGTAAAATAAACTTGCAACTTTATTTCTGTGTTTTTAAGATTATAATCCTTTCTCCCTTGTCACTGAGCCTCAGAAAACAATCGTTTTCCACATCATTTCAAACCCTCTGTAGTCAACCTTCTCATGCTCATCAGTAACTTTCAAGTACATTGTTTAAAAACTGACTCTGATTCATTCATTTTTCACACCCCACACATTCTGCCCCAGGAAACTGGTAGCCTCCCAGTGCTGAGCTTATGTTCATTTCATCTGAAATGCACACTCACACAAATGGATTTTGGTCTTCTTTCTTCAATATTACAGGATGAGCCCAGGCATACTGTAAAATTTAATTCCTTCTCACAGGCATCTTTATTCTGTCACGTACTTGTCATTGTACTTTTCATAACTTAACTAGAATGCTCCTACCCTCTCCCTCCCTGACTTGGAAACCATTAATTCTTCTGACCTAACAAGTTAACTTGCTAAACCACCTTTCTGGTTATTTACCAGGAAACACAGGACCAGACACAAAAATAATATACCTCAATATACAACAGCTCAGACTTAATTTGTAGGCAGAATTTCATTTGTTTGCCACAGGCAGAAAACATTTATGTATTGATTGCATATTTATGTATTGAGTGCATTTGGGAAGGAGAGAGAGTAGGAAGGCATATGGATGGCAGGACAATTTGGTAGGAACTGCTACAGAATTTTTTATTTTGTGTTGTCAAAAGCTCTGTTTTGTATGTTCATTTTTATGGACTCTTATTTTTATTAAAGTAGACAAGAATATCTTCTCATCTTCAGTATGTACATTTATTAGCATTCTCGGAATGTTTTCCTAATCTTTGCACCTGCTCTCTTACCTCTAGCATTCTTGCTATGGGCATTCTATTGTTGTCATTTTGCTTTTTGTCTTAAAATATTTCCTCAATGCCTGGTGATTTTTGATAGCCTATTCCTGTAGAAGAATGAGACACTGAAAGCCAGTTGGTGTGTGTTGTTAGAACGTGGGCTTCACAGTAGAGTAATCTGGTGGGGGGCTTCTTTGGAGGATTTCGGGCATTGGCCTGTTAAGGTATCTTTTCTTGGATTGGCCAGTTTCCCCAGAGGCTACTCCTAAAATCTTCTGCCAGAGGAAGAGGGAGTTGGAATTTTTTTCTGCTCACGTACTTATAGCTTTATATTTAATCCCCTCGTTTTCTGTATATTAGCCACCCCTTCAAATATGACTCGTGTCTCTAAGTCCAAGCTTCTCTCAGTTATATTCCCCACCAAGTCTTTTGCAGGAATTAGGGAAGAGCAGCCATCCTGCTGCAAGAGGTGGGGTTTGTACTTCTGTTTCTATACAGGCAGCCAGTGTGAAGGGTAGTGACAAGGACTAATGGCCTGGGAGAGAGTCTTTATCCCAGGTTGCTGTCCTTTGTTTCTCCAAAGTCTGTTCATGAGATAAAAACAGTGCATTTTATTTTGTTATAGTTTCACATAGTAGTATACAAAAAAAGCCGCATTAGCAGATTCTAATGACTTCACGCCAAATATACTACACCCTGAATCTGTAAATCAACACCCCTTCTTGGTCAGTCCCTGTGAATACTTGCTCCTTTCAGCCTTTTTCAGCCTGAGAGCATCCAGAATATCAAAGTCCTCCTTTTCTTAACCCCATCCTTAAAGACAAACGAATCTCCTTTCATGTGAAAGAAAATCTTAGTCAGGAAATAGCTGGTTGTCAGTCTTCCTGTACTTTTCACATATGACCTTGGTCCAGCTTGATAAACATTTATTGAGTGCCTATAATAAGTGCATAGGCTCTGTGTACACTGAAGTTTCAAAAACGCACAGGACAGTCCCCTGCCCTCAAGGAATTCAAAGTCACATTTTCTCTGTGCCTTCCCACTAATTCCCATGTAATCGGAAGTGGCTTCTGCATGCAGAAGTCACTGGGTGATGGCTAAGCAGCTGCTTGACATTGGATTTTCACTCACGCTAACCCTAGTTTCTTTCATTTTCTATATACAGATATTTAAAACTGAATTATTTTGAAAGCCATTATAAATTAGCTTGGATCCCAACATATGACAGTGTTTGAAAAAGTAAAGTATTATCATCTCTCCTTAAAGAAAAAAAACCAAAGCTCCACAGCACCCTTGTATTGGTGCATCATCTGTACATGAAGTTCTTGAGTCAGGTCAACTGATGGGGGCTCCTGTGATGACAAGTTTGTAGTAGGCTCCTTTCTGGGCCATCAGTTCTTCATGGCTCCCCTTTTCAATCACTACTCCCTGTGACATGACAGCAATGATATCTGAGTTTTGGATGGTAGACAAACGATGAGCAATGACAATGCAGGTCCGGCCTTCTCTGGCTTTGTCCAGGGCGACCTGCACCGTCTGCAAAGAGAAGGTGGAAAGCTGATGTGAAGACACATGCTTGTTCTCTGGTCCAACATCTCAAGAATTCTACTTAATACTACTTGAGTAACATTGCTATACTCAGGAGTTAAACCCAAAACCTTGACAGGAGAGAAAGGATCACATAAGTATTTGCGGAATGCAATGCCTCAATGATTTAAATTGTATTCTCCAGGCTAAGACATTTCAGCAAAGCAAGAACGAGCCAAACTATGAGTCAAAATGTACTTTTACAATACCTTATGGTCTAGTTTTCAAAAATGAAACCAAAAAAACCATGTAAGGTAGCAGTTAAGTGGTCATTACTGATACATTCTTCATCTACATCTTAGCTCTCTCCAAAATGAATCCTGATTTTTAAGGAGTTAATTTATAAATTATAAACTTCATAATTTTGTTTTGTCCAATTACATTTCCTTTCACACACACCAGGTGCCACCTCTTACTTTGTGTTGTGTGCTGTCTCCCTGCTTCAGCATGTAACTTTGAAATTATAAAATAGGAAATGCCTCACAGATGATCTAGATTATTTTACTTAATTGGGCGCCTGGGTGGCGTAGTCGGTTAAGCGTCCGACTTTCGCTCAGGTCATGATCTCGGGTTCGTGGGTTCGAGCCCCGCGTCGGGCTCTGTGCTGACTGCCAGCTCAGAGCCTGGAGCCTGTTTCAGTCTGTGACTCCCTCTCTCTCTGACCCTCCCCTGCTCACGCTGTCTCTCTCTCTCTCTCCTAGAAATAAATTAAAAAAAAATATTCAAAAAATAAAAAAAATTAAAAAAAAAAAGAAAGCTAATTACTTGCCCTTGAAAAAGTATCACCTAGCTTAGAGAATCTTAACAACAATTCTTACTATAAAGTTACAATATGCTTTTTTAGTTGAAACATTCCTGTTTTGAATCACTTCCTCTAGATTATTGTCTTTCTGTTCCACCAAGTATTGGCCATTTATACCATTAATGAGTCAGAAAATTGAAAATAGTGCCATTTTATAAGGGCAAATATTACAGCAAAAGATTCATTTATAATGATCTAAGACTTTAGAAAATCAGTACATACCTTTTCACTTTCTGTGTCTAAGGCAGAAGTAGCCTCATCTAGTAGCAAGATTTTAGGATCTCGTACAATGGCCCGAGCAATAGCAATACGTTGTTTCTCCCCTCGAGATAGTTGAGACCCCTGGGCCCCAACATTAGTTTCATATTTCTGGAAAAAGTATGGTAAGTTAGAGACCCAGAAACAGTCATTGCTCCTATGCTGTATTGAGCCCACGTTAATGACCTCTCTGTGGATTTAAACAATTTTTGTTTTTTAAAATTGGGAATAATAAATGAATCCTTCTATAAAAGATGTAAAATCTATTTCAGAATATAAGAAAAATATGGTATTTGGTGGGAAATTAGGGGATTTTATATCTCCTCTGCCTTTATTTTAGGGTTTTTGTTTTTTTTCTTTCTTCCTGTCTGTGAGATCTCTCTGATTTAAGATTCCTGGATTTCCAAACTCTTGTCTGGAAGAGCTTTCCAAGATGGAATGATCCTATGAACGCAACGGCCCCTTGAGAGGAGAATGCAAGGGTCCATTCTGTAATTGAGGAGACATCATTCTGGAATATAAGCCGAGGTACAAATCCGCACTGTGCTGCCTACTAGCTCTAACGAGCGTGATCAAATTACTTAACTTTCTGTGAACAGCAAACTTGCTTGGAAAATGCAGATATTAATCACTAGTCCATACATTTGTTGAAAAATTATGAAGGAAAATCCCTAGCTAGATGCTTGGCATGGCTACACAATAAATAGTTAACATTCACAGAATATTTATGATGCATTAGGCATCGTGTTAACCAATCTAGCCAGATGATCATTTAATATTCACAGTAATAATTTTCTCCCTACTTTACAGACCACAAAACTTAGGCAGAGACAGGTAAGGAAATTGTGCAAAGACAAGTAAAAAGCAGTGAAGGTGAATGCTAAATTCACGTGTGTCATGTTTCTGAGACTTTGCCTTTGACCACTGTTCTCCCCTGCCTTCCACAACAAGGTGTGCTTCCTTCCCCTGTTTCCCTTGTCTCCTGACAAATGCTAAGCAAGACTCTTGACAGCCTGCTTTGTCCTCGTGGAGAAAAAAATGCTCAGTGGAGGGTATGATGGATAAAGTCCATATGAGAAAGGGGTAATAAACTGCCTCTGAGTCGCTGTCTCCCACGAAATGAGAAGGTGCTCAACAAAGATTTGTGGAATAAATGAATCTTTCAGGGGCCACACAAGCTTTGCTTTTCATTCAGGATACAGTAAACAGTAATTTCCACATGCTTAAGGATTGAGCTACCCAGGTTAGAATCAAGCTAATACTTAAGAGCCTTTGTGAGAAAAACAAAACAAAACAAGGAAAAAGCCACCACACACAGCACAAAATTTATAAACATAATCACTTGTAAAAGAAAGTCATTTCCAAGTGTTATTTAAAAGAAGTGCAAAAGGTTAAAAGTTTGGTTCCTAAAATTTAGTTTCCATGTGTTAATTTTTTTTGTGATCAACCACCAAGAGACTCTTGGTGGATGGAAAAATGCAGAGTCAATATTGTACTATGTTCAAACTTAGCTCTGGGAAAGTGAGATGCAGCACGGCAGATGCAGCTTACCTCACCAGGCACAGCATATGCTGCCAAGTAATGAAATTATGGGGATGACAATACTAGCAGCCTAATGACTATTATGTGTATTCCTTCATTTTCATGTAATTTTTTGCATTTTGTAGATGATTGAGTCTCAGTAAAGATAAGTAATTGTCCCAAAGTTACACAGCTAGTAAGTAAGGTTGAATTCAAACCTCTATCTGTTCTGAATCTCAGGATTGTTTCTCACCACGCTACACTAATGCTCAGTATTGTACTGCTTTACTTACAATAGGATCTAGGGTATCCTTTGCACTGGACAATATAATACTTTCCAAAACTAAAGAGTGTGTTGGTGAAGGCCATTTGTTTTGCTTAAAAGACAGAGGCAATCCCAGGGCACCAAGAAATGAACCATGTTGCCTTTGACCTTCTCTGTGAGCCACAGTCATAACATATTTTGGCTGTTCTACCTCTCCCCACCCCCGTCTCCCATAGGGAGGTGACTTGGTTCTCACCTCTGGGAGCGACATGACAAAGTCATGCAGCTGGGCCTGCTTGGCGGCTTCTATGACTTTTTCCATGGGAATCTCTTTGGTGTTGTCCCCATACTTGATGTTGTCCATTATGCTACAGGCGAACAGCACTGGCTCCTGGGAAACAATTCCAATGTTTGAGCGGAGAAACTGGACATTTACTTTTTTGCTGTCATGCCCATCTATCATCTGCCAATAGAGGTGACAAGCAGAACATTACGTTTTAGAATTCCAGCAGTGAGGAAACTTCATATTCCAGAGGCAATATTATATAAGACAGTTGCTTTACTTGAGAAAGAAAAATCCAGGGAATTTCATAAGTAAGTTATGTTGCCTTTGACCTCTGGAGGTGGTATCTGTCAGGAGTGGTGTCAAAGTTATGATTTTGACACCAAAACTATGGTTTTGTTTGTTTCCCAAAATTTAGTTTTATAGGTAGTAGAAACGCGAAGGGCGTTCAGGACAGCTATTTCCCCTTATACTTTGGTGTAGCACATCCTTTACAAGTATGAACAATTGCTCAATTTTGAGACTCCACAGGCTATGAAGCAGGCTTTTCTATGTAAGGCTAATGGGAAATATAACAATTAAACCTGTTTCCTTGATTTTACTGATACTAACATGAGATAACAGACTCAACTAAGAAAGGAGTACATTTATTCACCTAGTCAATCAACAAACGTATATTAAGTTTTCTGCCACAAGGGCAGCATACTAGGGAGTCTTTTGTCTGCTATATAAAGAAAAAATAATCTCTATTTTCTAGTAATTCATGAGCTAGCTAGGCAATTTAGTGCAGGAACTCAAATATCTACCCTTTGAGCTGTTTCACTTAAAAATCTTAAAATACTAAAGGTGCGGTGTGTCTAACATATTATTATGAAGTGTTTGGCCCTATGGTTTCAGAAAAAGATTATGGTAAATGGTGTGAACACACTATATTTTAGATAAATTTTTGGCAATGGAAAAAGCAAACACTAGTGGGAAAAAATGAAAGGCATTCCTCAACAATTAACCTCATTTTCCTCTACTCATTTTCCATAGTACTTATAGATTGCAAAGCACAATTTAATACCTAATTAAGTACTGGAGAGGCTTGCTAATTATTGTACAGGAACTAGTAAGGTGAACTCCTAAAAGACTGAAGACATGCTTCCTACTTCTTAGAATCTGCCACAGGGCCCAACACAGTATTGCATATCGCAGGAATTAAACGTTGAAAATGTTGAATGCTGCATTTGGTGGCTTCCTTAACAGTAAAGATAATTTTCATCTTTTATTTATTTATTTATTTATTTAGTCTATCTATTTATTTATAATGTTTATTTATTTATTTATGAGAGAGAGCACGTGAGAGCAGGAGAGGGGCACAGGAAGAGAGAGAGAGGAACAGAGTGAGAATCCCAAGCAGGCTCTATGCTGTCAGCACAGAGCTCAACATGGGGCTTGAACTCAAGAACCCTGAGATCATGACCTGAGCCGAAATCAAGAGTCAGAGGTTCACCCAACCAACTTTGGCACCCCAACGACAATTTTTTTTAATTGCATAAAATGTGGTATTTTTTCCTATTTGAAAAAGGTTTGAAATGTTTTACAATGATATAACAAAATATATTGTGTTTATGAAATTCAAGGAATCATACTGATTTCTTCATGATCATTGCTTCTTACTTATAATCAGAACAAGCACTGAGCACATTCAGAGAAATATACTTAATGTGTATGTTAATGTTGGAAAGATCAAATATGAAGGATTCAGGTCCCTATATGTCTTATAGCTCACAGTCTACTTGGGGTGATAGACAGGATAGTCTGACATTTTGGGAAACTAGACCCTCTCTTTTGTAGAGATCAGACCCCAGTGCAATGTGCTTTCTAGGTTCATCAGTCACTACATACTTTTAAACAAATTAAAATCTTTATAACCAAAGTTATTAACAAAGTGATTATAAATTATATATAACCAACTCTTACTCCTTATTTTCATAATTTCCTGGATTCTACCAATATCTCTTTGCTTTACTCTTTGCAAGGGAATCTTTAGTTGCCTCCTTCAAGTTTCTCTCAGCATTTCTTTTCATAAAGTGACCTGTCCTCATCGCAGTGAAGATTATACCACCCAGGAAATTCAAATTAATCCTTCATTTCAAAATATTAGAATTAAAAAATCACTTGTGGAGCAGAATAAAACATTTTCAGACCTATGCCTCTGAATCATTTCTTAGAAAACTACTGGTGGATGCACTCCAACAAAATGAAAGTGAAACCCAAAAAAGAGAAAGATAGGGGAATGAGGAAATAATGGATCTAATCCAAGAAAACAAGCAGGAAACTCAGGGTGACAACTATTCATCAGGTGCAGATTGAAATTAGCCCAGGTAGCTGCAGACATGAGAGGAAGAAGCATGTCCCTCAGAAAAGGTAGCAGGATAGACACATTGGAAGGATATAAAGGTTTGATAAAGGCAGAAGATGCCGGAAAAAAAGCCTTTCAGAAAAATGATCAAGAAAGAAAATGTAAGGGGCGCCTGGGTGGCTTAGTCGGTTAAGCGTCCGACTTTCGCTTGGGTCATGATCTCGCGGTTCGTGGGTTCGAGCCCCGCGTCGGGCTCTGTGCTGACTGCCAGCTCAGAGCCTGGAGCCTGTTTCAGTCTGTGACTCCCTCTCTCTCTGACCCTCCCCTGCTCATGCTGTCTCTCTCTCTCTCCTAGAAATAAATTAAAAAAATAAAAATAAAAAAAAAAAAAGAAAGAAAATGTAATGCTGATGTATGTCACTACTTGATAATGGGATGGACAATATTTACATAATCATAATCAAAGTTGTTAGTTGGCTGTTAACTTTTAGAGTCAGCCTAGAATGAAAGATAATAAATGTTATAAACAGAATGTTAGTGTTTTGCATTTTGGTAATATAAAAGTATGGTTATTAGGGCTAGAGAAATAAAAGGAAGGAGGAAGAGGTGAAAATAAACATAGAATTGTTAATCTTATTTTAGGAAATGAGAATTCAAGAGATGCTATCTGCAGGTGGTAGAAAAGATGCAGAATTATATTAATTAAATTTACAGACAGAAACTTTTTAAAGTAATACATCTATATTGGGAGGAGATGTGTAAAAAGAGGGGAAATGTTGAGGGTAAGCTAAATTTCCATCTCTTAAGAATAAGTCAATAAAGGGTCTAAACTTGTTAAATCGTGAAACAGCAGCATAACCATATTATTTAGAGACATTGAGGTAATCACTGAAAGATCTAAAAACATCAAATAGTTCTCTTTGAGCAGAGAAATGGGGAGAGGTGGAAAAGATAGCTTTTTATTACAAATCTTTCTTATTTTATTTTGTATTCCTCTGCATAAATTATTTGGAAATAAAGAAAAGAAAAAGGAAAGGAAAGAAAATAGAAAGAAATGCTTTGGAAAATAAGCAACAAAGAAATTCACCAGCTTTTCAAATATCCTTGCCAAAGCTCTATGGCACGTCACTACCAACTAGAGTTCTTTACATTATCTAGACTTAAGCTTCTGGAACCAGGATTATCTCAGATTTTTCATACTAAATCCCCTCTCTTGCTCATTTATCATTGCGTTCCTTATCACCCCAGTCATTTTTTCCGTTCGCGGTCATTAGCTTCCCGATTTGTTTGCACATTCTGCTCCATTTACGGGTAAGTGAATGCTTCTGTTAAACACACTCATCTCCAGCTTTGCAGTGTGCCCAGTTTTCTTTGTCTAACTGGTCAACAGGCCATCTGGAACTGGGAAATATATGGTATCAGAAATTGTGAGGTAGAATGAGGTCAACCGGCAAATGACTGGAACCAGAAAATATCCATAGGAGAAAGTGTCTGAGGCGAGCATGTTAGAGTGAGTCTGGCAAGGCATAATCTTGAGAAACACTTTTAAGGGACTGGAGATACTCTGCAGAAAGCAAAATTCTCAAAAGCATTTACACCGCTTACCACCTTCCCTTGGTCGGGATCATAGAAACGTTCCAAAAGCTGAATACTGGTGCTTTTGCCACATCCACTGCTTCCAACAAATGCCAGTGTTTGGCCTGGACCAACCGATACTGAGAGACCATTCAGAACTTGTACATCAGGTCGAGAGGGATATGTAAATTTGCAGTCAACAAAGTCAATCTGGCCTTGGAAGTTGTCCTGTGGGTGGGAAGATTGGAGTTACATATGCTCCTACTAGAATCTAGAATACTGAAAATGCATCTAAATGTGAGTTTTAAATCCTTGCTTAAGATACCCGCAAATGCATGCTCCCATAGTGTGAAGTTTAAAGACAGCCACTTCATGAAATGAAATTCTATTCTCTATCCTAGCAGGTATAGAACAAAGGGAGGCTTGAACAGGGAAATTAAAGACACATGACCTCTTAATCCCATTCAAACCTAAAGGGATTTCCTTTGTCATTCGTTCATTCTGAATGGAAGAGAACTGGAAGATATGATTCCATCACAGAACCCAGTAACTGTTCAAACCCTTATATTCTGCTTTCCCTAGAGATTTCAAATAGCAGCACTACACTTCAAATGACTCAGAAAGTTACTTGAGCCTGTATTGGAAAGGTGGGTACCTTCAATTGTACTAGCTGAATTATGAGTTCTAGAAATGGATAGACATTTAATAACATAGAAGATTCACTTTTATTGAGCTGAAGGAGGAACAGGTCATTTCACCAATTTACAAAGATTTCTGAATTTTGTTCAGCTTTACTGGGATTTAGTTTTGTTTTGCTCTCTTGAACACACTGGAATATTAGAAAATAGTTAGGGAGGGGGCCTCTGAGTAGCTCAGTTTGTTGTGTCTGACTTTAGCTGAGGTCATGATCTCACAGCTTCCGTGTTCAAGCCTCACATAGGGCCCTGTATGACAGCTCAGAGCCTGGAGCTTGCTTCAGATTCTGAGTCTCCCCCCACCCCTGCACTTCCCCCACTCGCGCATGCGTACATGCTCTCTCAAAAATATATAGACATTAAATTTAAAAAAATAGTCAGGGAAGTTAAAAAAAATACTTGTTGGGACTATCAATTAGAAGAAAAGGTATTTTGTTGATATCAAATTAGTTTTCTGGAAGTCCACATTAATCTAGATAAACATGAGTTAAATCAATATGATTGGACAGGAAGAACTGGTTTTTCAACATTCCATACCGGAACATTAGTAGAAAACATGGTGGTTGGGTAGGTCTCAAAAAACATCCAGCTTTGTTTATTCTGGAACTAAGTGTGCTTTATATTAGACAGAATTTAGCATTCACTGGATATTGTTGCCCTATTCACATGCCAAATTTATGAATAAACTTTAATGCTAATTTACTTCATTCCTTTACACTTATAAATCTATTGTCTGTATTCTGAGTGCATATGAATGAACCCATATACTAAAAGAAAGTGCTAAGTAGAATTGTATGACCAGCTGTTCTACACATACACATACAAACACACGTGCACAGTCCTCCCCCACCAGCCTCCTATTCCCTCAGTACTTACCCACTTTTCACCTGCACCACTGTACACATTAATTCGGGGTTGTCGGTCCAGTAGTTGAAAAAAGCGCGCAGCTGATATTTTAGCTTTGGCGTAGCTAGGGGTGTAAGCGGAGGCTCTTCCAAAAGCTGTGGCACTTAGTACAACTGAAGAGATCACCCTGAAATTGGACAGACACCCAGGTAGAGAAGGCGTGTGGCACAGTTGGTGTGACAGCTTAAGAGGCAGAAGTCTGGGGGCCTGGCCCTGGTTCTACTGGAAAAGAACTGAGCAGCCTTGAGCAGGTCACCTTAGACTTGTTGGGAATGGGGGCTTCGAGACACTCGTAGTTTTCCAATGTGTCCTATGTAAAAATGGTGAGAGGAGAAGTGAACAAGGGGATTCAGACCTCCAAACCCTGCTTTAGCTACAGTGGCCTCTTGGTCAAAAGTTTGGGAAAGAAAAACTTTCTGAAAGTTTTTTAAAAATGGGGGGGGGGCTTGAAAGATCATCGGATTGGGCTGAGTTCTTACAAAGCTAATATTTTTTGAATCTATAATAAGTGTGTAAAAGAGAACGATTAGTGATATAAGCATCTTTCTGTACCAAGCATGCATGTCACTCATGCTTCAGACACCATGAGAAAGATACAATTGTCTGTTTGCTTCTACAGTACTTATCCCAACTTCTAACTATATTCAAAATGTGCAAAATTAATGAGGAAATGGGTGAAGGAATAAATAAGTGATAAATATGGTGAGAGAAGGCTCTGGTGCTGTGTAGATGATGATGTGACAGGCATCCTCCAAAGCTGACCACCTGCATCACGATGCACGGAGGGCCTGCCTCAGAGGTGGTAGAGGGCAGTGTGTTTGTGCCTTTATGAACCGCTCGGTTCATAAGCAGGAATTCTTTTAGGCCAGACTTGCCAACCCAAACATCTCCAGGAGCCCAGCCCAAAGCTTAAAGCAATGAAAATCACCTGAAATAAAAATGGGAATTGGTGGAAGGTTATCTTTCAGTTTTTAAATTTTTTAAAAAATTTTTTAAATGTTTTATTTATTTCTAGGAGAGAGAGAGAGAGAGACAGCGTGAGCAGGGGAAGGTCAGAGATAGAGGGAGTCACAGACTGAAACAGGCTCCAGGCTCTGAGCTGGCAGTCAGCACAGAGCCCGACGCGAGGCTCGAACCCAGAAACCGAGAGATCATGACCTAAGCGAAAATCGGACGCTTAACCGACTAAGCCACCCAGGCGCCCCTCAGTTTTTAAATGTTTTTAATGTTTATTTATTTTTGAGAGAAAGAGAGACAGAGCAAGCAAGCAGGGGAGTGAGGGAGAGAGTTTTTAAAGAGAAGCCAGAAGTTGGGAATTTTCTATAGTTTCCCAATTTTTACATATTGACAAATAATTCTTCAAATATCTGACATAAACTAATAAGTCAACAGTCTGTGATTTCTGATCTGGGTTAACAGCTCTCAATATGCAAAAATTTAGAAAAGAAACTTTTCTGATTGGAGTGGGTATAGTGGGGCAGGAGAAAAAGTGTCTTCCGTATTTCTAAAAGAAAGATAGAAGGCAAGAAGACAGAACTCATGGCTTGAGGACGAACCCCAAAGAACAGATTTCTTTTGGGACCACTTTTCCCAATGTCCACCAAGGCTTTCTCAGACCACCTACCCTTTATCCTTCTAACACCACATTACATCCAGATACATGAGTACCCGGTCCTTTGGCACCCTGACACTCTTTGGCTCTCACCTCTAGAAATGTAAGACACTGGACTCAAAGCTAATCTTATCAGTAGAGCAGGCTTGAACTATAAGAAAGGAACACAATTCCCCTGTCCTGGCCTTTGCTGCCTCTACCTAGGAGGGTTCATCTAGAAATATGCCCTCCTTGCAAAAAGTAGAGTTCCAATAAGATGGTTCTATGAACCATCTGATCAAAGGCCTCTAGATTTCTCAGCATTAACCAGAATAATAGACTGTATCGGTGGTTCATTCATCCTATTACTCTGTACACATCCTTTTACAATATGACTTTTTTATTCTTCTGTGATATTGTGATTTATAGTAAGAAACATATATTTGGTTTTGGCTCCTATTCCTGGCACGGAGCTGTTAAGCCCTTGGAAGTTCCTAAATTTGGAGAGCGATCTTGGTGTCTTTTGTTATGTTAATGAAGTGGCTCTGGAGGCCCCTATTAACCTCTGGGTGGGGGCGGGTTGTAGTTGCCAGGGAGGCAACCACACAATTAGAGGGTTGGAACTTTCAGTCCTATCCCTGCCCCTCACTTCCAGAGAAAGGTAGGGTGTCTGAGGAGTCTGAGGAAGGTGGTTTGGGCAGTCTTGCAGGACTGAGTCCTTAGGCTGTGGGATCTGATGCTGTCTCCAAGTAGATGGTGTCAGAATTAAGTTGGACCGTAGGACATCCAATCAGAGATCAGAAGTGTGCGTGTGACCAACAGTGTGACAATAAAGGAGAAACACAAAAGGTAGATTCCATTCTCTTTTCTTTAAATCTGGGATTGGTTGTATGACTTTCCTTGGCCAAAGAGATACTAGAATATGTGATGCACACAGAGACTTGGAAAGTGTTTCGCCTTGGGCGTTGGGGCTTACTCTCTTTTGTTGTACTTGGAGCACTGAGGCCATAATATGAAGAAAACAAGCCAACCAGCTAGAGAGGCCAGGTGGAGACAGTAGCGCACTCAGAAGCCTGACTGAATCAGTCCAGTTTTGAAGAACCACCCTGATAGCTCACAGAGTCTTGAGAAATAATCAAGACCTACTATTTAAGATATCAAATGTGGTATGATTTGTTGAGCAGCAAAAGTTGCCTGATAGAACCAGGCCTCCTCCCTGAAGTGTTGATCTTTTATGACCTTGGCATGACAGGCCTCACCTGAAAACATAGCTGAAATGGAGCCCCTCATTGGGGATTAAGTAACCTCCGTATCTGTAGGAAGCAGAGTTAGCAACAAACACTATGCACTGGGAAAAACCATAGCAGAATCCATAGACATTCGCTTTTCGTAAGGCTGTCTTGAATGGCTTCTCCAGCTCCATCTCAAATGCTTCAATAAACTGCCTCTCTTTTCCAATTCCAGCAACAGTGCGGATATTAGTGAGAGCTTCATTTGTAATCTGAAGAAAGACAAAGAGTCTTAGGAATTAAAGAGCAGAAATACCTACTCTCATGACATTTCAGCTGCTACATGGATTCAATCTGGTGCAAATGGCAAAATGTGGTAGGAATCCATGATGCAGGCATCATCTAGGAACACAAAGAAGTTGTTGGACATCAACTTATCTGGACCATGAGTCAGTTAAACTCAAGTTCTACTTAATACTAACATGTTGGTTGTTTTTTTTTGTCTCCACTTGTAGAAGAGAGGAGGGAAAAAACATACACACACTTATCCTTGAAAGGTTTTTAGCTTTTTTGTTAATTTATTTGAAGTTTCTGAAACAATATCTGTTGATATCTTCTGAGACAAAAGATATTTAATAATACAAATTTAAAATAGGATTCTATTTTATTAAACAATTAATCTGACCAAATATTATAGAAGTATAAAGTTTATCCTTTAGGCTATACTACGAATTTGTGGTTGTTTCAATCCATATGCTATGGTAAGTAATCACTGTTTCTTAATTACCATCCTGTCCTAAAGTAGCACAAAGGTGGGCTACTTTCTCCTATTGGCATATGAAATTTTCTTGGCTTCTGTCTACTTGGGCAATGTCTACATCTCCTCTCTCAAGGTCAAAACCGAGATAACAGTAAATTTGTTAAAAGATAAAAGGTGTGCGTGTGTGTGCGTGTGTGTTTGTGCATGATTTCCTATACCTGATAAATGTCTATGCCACCATCTCCTCATTTACCCCTGATACAAGATATTCATTAGAACACTTTTAAAATTGCATCGCTGAAACTTAAGAGTATTTGAGACCTAGGTTGTATCTCATAGTTCTCTTTGGGAAAGACATTTGTCATAAGTATAGCAGATGGTAAAGTGTGAAAATTAAAAGTATCTGCCATTAAAAAGATGATAGCTTCTCTCTGTGTGGGCAGCATGGCCTGGGAAAAACATTTAGCTAAAAACTCAAGTAGACAGGAAACTGAACTCTCCACTCTTGGGAATAAGAATAAACCAAATTGGGATGTGGAGAAAATAACTATTGGAGAGGAAATTGAACATGTAACCCTCTGTGTTTGCCCCCTGTTTCTCTACACCTGCTTACACTCACAGCATCACAGCTTTATTGTCACGGCCTCTGGGAAAAAGCACATATTAAAAAAGGCTAGTGAGAGGTTTCCAAAGAGGAACGTTTGTAGGCTCACAGCTTTCTTAAGTCTCTTTGTACAACTCATTTTTTAATGGTTTGACAGCCACTTAGCTGTGAGCAGTTTGAAAACTGGGTCTGTAAGATTACCTGGCCCGCCATTTCCAGAGCCTGCTTGTCTTGAGTGGCAAATCCTGTCAACATTCTGGTCTGTATGGCTCCCGACAAAGCCAAGAAGGGAAAGAAGCACACTATAACCAGGCTTAGCTTCCAGCTAAAGACGAAGGCAATGATTATGGCCACGCTGATGTTTGTGAAGGAATTGACCATCATCCCGATTTGAGAGCCAGTTGCCTGCAAACCAAAAGCAATCAACCAATCTGAGACAGTCTCTTTCACCAAATACCACTATGTGAAAAGGCTATTTTATTCTGAAAAGATTATTTTTAAAAATCAGTCTGATAAAATATACATAACATGACGTTTCTCATTTTAGCCACTTGTAAGTGTACAATTCAGTGGCATTAAATACATTCACAATATTGTGTAAACATCACCACCATCTATATCCAAAATCTTTTTTTTCTTTATTTTGAGAGAGAGAGAGAGAGAGAGAGAAAGAGAGAGGATGAGCAAGCACATGCACAAGTGAGGAAGGAACAGAGTGAGAGAGAGAGAGAGGAAGAGAGAGAATCCTATAAACAATGAGATCATGACCTGAGCTGAAATCAAGAGTTGGACACTTAAACAACTGAGTCACCCAGGCACCCCTCCAAAATCTTTTTATCATTTACATCAAGAACTCTGTACCCATTAAATATTAACCCCCCTTCCTCCCTCTCCCCAGCCCCTGACAACCTCTATTCTTCTTTCTGTCTCTATAAATTTGCCTCTTCTAGTGACAAGTGCCTCTTGTGTGAATGGAATCACACAATATCCTTTTGTGTCTAACTTATTTTACTAAGCTTAATGTTTTCAAGGTCCATACATGTTGTAGCACATATCAGACTTTCACTCCTTTAAAAGCTGAATAATATTTCATTATATGTATATATCACATTGTGTTTATTCATTCATCTGTTGATGGACACGGGTTGTTTTCACCTTTTGACCATATGAATACTGCTGCTATGAACACCGATGTACAAATATCTGTTTGTGTTCCTACATTCATTCTGCTAGATATATCCCTAGGAGTGGATTTCCTGGGTCACTTGGTAGTTCTATGTTTAAAAAGATTTTTTTTTAATAATGAGCTCCTTAATGCATTTGAAGGCTGGGTTAATAAAAGTCCGTGTTATGCATGGTGTTTTGGAAGCTCATCTATTGACTAATCTCATTTCATGGGTGTCAGAGCTCAAGCAGTCAGCATGAGATTAATTCAGCTAAGCATGGGCTGCATATGTGTCGCCTGCCTTTCCATTTGGTCTGCTTGGAAATATCCAGGCATTGGTCATCTGGTAATATTTCTGGTTATCAGTGAAGACTGATGACTGTTCTGTAATTATAGTTTTGAAATTTGTATAAGACTATTATAAGAGACCACTTTCATTCTCAAAGAAATTAGCTTATTCATTGATACAAAATCACACGTTGACTTAAAAGCTAGCTGTTCAATCAACACAAAATGGACAAAATGGGTTCAGTCTCAGTATAAGAGGAGAACAGACACTTGTAGTAATTATTATTTATAATGAAAATTATTTGATGGTTCCAACTCTTCTTTCAGTTGCAGCTCTGCAGATGCGATGGAAGGTTGGCACCTTCTGTGTAGAAAAGACTTGCATGGGTCCAGCTGCAATACTTTTTGTCAAAATTGTAGAGGCTTTAAGATCATTTAAAACAACCACAGGTAAGCTATTAGGTAACCATAGATGCTAAGGAGACGCTATGCAAGAATAATTTACATCTGCATACTACACTGAAGGCTCAAATGGAATATGAACTCCATGGTCCCAAGAATTCCCTCCCATGTACTGGTAATAACTTCTTTGAAGACAGGAGTGAAAAGTTAAATTAGGAATTCACTTCTACACTGATATTTATAGCAGCATTATCCACAATAGCCAAAAGGCAGAAGCAGCCCAGGTGCCTAGTTGACTGACAGATAAGTGGATAAACAAAATGTGATCTAGACAAACAATGGCATATTATTCAAGCCTTAAAAAAGAAATGAAATTCTGACACATGCTACAACATGGATGGACCCTGAGGACATTTAAGCTAAGCAAAATACACCAGTCCCAAAAGGACAAATATTGTATGATTCTGCTTATATGAGGTTCCTGGAATAGTCAAATTTATAGAGCCAGCATGGAATGGTGGTTTTATCAGGGCCTGGGAGGGGAGTGGGATGGGAAGTTAATATTTAATAGATACAGAGCTTCTGTTTGAGATGATGAAAAATTCTAGATACGGATAGTGGTGATGTTGCATAACAATATGAGTATAATTAAAACCACTGAATTGTACACTTAAAAATGGGTAAAATGGTAGATTTTATGTTTTGTATATTTTACCACTATTAAAAAGAACAAAAGAATTTCTGGTTGGCAAGGACAGTTAGGCATTATAGAGAATCTGAAAAATAGCTAAATAGTTCTTTGGGGTATCATTATTTTGTTTTCTTTTACATTATATTCAATCAATATTTAAAAAAAATTTTAAACTAATACAGTTTAAGGCACAATATATATACACATATATAATAATAAACATTTTCACAAAAAGGAATCAGTCTAGACATTACTTTGTACTTTGATTTTTTTTTCACTTCATGTAACATAACCATCCCTCCAGATCTTTACATTAACAGCTTTAAAAATAGCTGCCTAATATTCCTTAGTACGGATGTAGTCACTCACCTAGTTTCCCACTGGTGGATATTCAGATAGTTTCCAGGGGATTCTATTAATTTTTTGATCAATATAAAAAATACCCCTGAATGCACATTGTCACAAAATAGGAGAGAATTTACTCACATGAATTTTAGTCAGAGGATTCGCATACCTGATTATTCTCTAAAAAATGTTGCAAGAATTCAAACTGTAACCACTATTTTATGAGAGCGTCTGTTTCTTCTCATCCTCACAAATTATAGGAAGTTGTCATTCATGATTATTTTTATTGAGTTAATAGGTGCGAAATGGTGCTTCATTGTTTTATTAGTATTTTTTCTATTAGTAAGGTTGTACAATTCTTCATTTGTTAATTGTCCTGTTACATTTCTTTTTTTGTGGTTTGCCCACATGCCTTTTTTTTAACCTTTATTATTTAGTTTATTTTTGTTCCCTAACCAATTTCAGAGCACTACACATATTAGAGTTATTAGGTATATTAGTTTTTGTTATAAATATTTTCCTAGTTTTTACCATTTGGTTATACAAAAGTTTTAAGTTTTTATGTAGTCTGACAAGTCTACTTTGGGGGTTTTTTTTTTGTTTTGTTTTGTTTTGTTTTGTCTTGCTTAAGAGAATCTCCTCGGGGCACCTAGGTAACTCAGTTGGTTGAGCATCTGACTTTGGCTCAGATCATGATTTCAGTTTGTGGATTAAGCCCCACATTGGGCTCTGTGCTGACAGCTCAGAGCCTGAAGCCTGCTTCGGATTTTGTGTCTTCCTCTCTCTCTGCCCTTCCCTGCTCATGCTCTCTTTCTCTCAAGAATAAATAAACAGTAAAACATTTAAAAAAAATTTTTAAAAGTGCCTTGTAGATTGAAGGATGCACAAATAGAAGAGAGAAAGTTATAGCTTATTTATTTAACCTAAACTCTAGTGTCAGGTAAACTGGATACTAGAATACTCAGATAGTAAAAGTGAAATTGCTACAAACTTTCTTCAATCAGTAAGGCAATGCACATTAAAACCCTTCAAAATAATCATATACTCTGATCCAGTGATTTTATTTTGAGAACAAAAACAAAAAAGAAATAAGGATGTGCCAAGCTTTATGTAAAATGATAGAAGTTGCTTATAAGGGGAAAATACAGAAAGAGAAAGCATTTAAATTAGAAATTCTTTAATGATGATACATTAAAACGATGAATTATGCAGCCATCAAAAATCTACTGTAGAAAAATATGTAATGACCAAAATAAGCCCACAGCAGATTTTTGTAGGGGAAAAACAGAAAGATTACAAAATGATACATGGAGTGTGACCCAGAGACTGTAAGAAACATGTATACATAGAAAAAAGCTCTGAGAAGAAGATTCCATATTCTTCAGAAATTCTCCCATATCTTTGTCCATATTGAGTCAAGACCTACAGTACAGCACCATCAATCCAGGGAGTTTTTTCTTCTAAGAAACTTACAAATAAACTGTGGTTTTCTTTTTTCTTTCTCTTTCTTCCCTCCCTCCCTCCCTTCCCACAGAAAGTGAGTAGAGGTTCTGGATGGCACATTTGACTCTCGTCACTTTAATACAAACCCCTGGTATGCTAAAGGTATTGCCTCACCTTATACATGTATAAGTCCCCTGGACAAGGCTGCGGGTTCTGAGGTTGAGAAATCTCTATGAACGACTCAAGATTCTAGATGGCAATCATTTACTGCTTCCCTTCAGTTTCTTTACTGGCCTTTTGCGGAGGCAACTCAGAATAGTTTCTCTTTTCCAAAGACTACCTGCACCCTGGGGCACTTATGTAAGGAGGCTTTCTTCCACACATGCTTTGCTTCCACTCTCTGGGGGGCGCTATTAAGTCCTGTGAAATCTGAGCCTTTGGGCCTGAAAATGATGTGAGAAATGAGTATAGGAAAGTTCTCATTTGCTCTCATGAAATCTAAAACCCAGACAGATTTGGACTCATGGCACTGATTCTAGACATTGCCTGAGACACACTGCTGTTTGGCAGCATTGGAAATGGGGGAAAATGTGGCTCTGGGGCATCTCAGTCCCATGAGGTCCTATTTCATGGGAAACACATAAGTAATTATCAGAATACTCAAAGGAAAGAATATTTACTCCAGTTAATAACACCCCTGGTTTCCCCCCATAGCTTACCCCTTGAACTTGAGAGGCATCTGTAGCAAGCCTTGTTGTAAGTGCCCCAGGGCTATTTCTGAGGTCATCAAACCAGCCAATGTCTTGCCCTAACATTGCTCTGAAACCAAATTTACGTAGCCTTTTTGTGAGGAGTTCTCCAGATTTAGCAAAAGCATATTCCTAAAACATAAAGGAATCTTTAGTGATATTTTTACATGAAAAGGGAGAAAATAGCTAAATCATTTACTAAAAATAAAACTCCTTACCTGCAGAAACTGAGTGCAAATGGATACACAGCCCAATACTACAAAAAGCAGGCACACACCATTGATCTGAGACCTTTGTTCTTCTTTATCAGAAAGTGAAAAAGTCTTTGCAAGAGAGTAAGCAAAGATGTTACTTTATTATTACAAACAACATCAAAATAAATAACATATGTTTAAAAGGAATCTCTCTTAAGCATCAGATTAAGAGAACATACAAGTAATTAAACCAAAGTTAACTATGAATACGTGTATTTTAATTCCTTGTAAGAAGGAAGCTTGGCAAACGAAAACCAATAGCTACAATTTGCAGAAATTCTGTCTTGTTTCTTGGCCTGATGTAGGCAATTGTGTTGGCTTTTCATTGATACAGATGAAAAATATGATTAAATATCTCAAATCCTGTGTGTAAAAAGGTAGAGAAGAAAGGGAGGAAGGAAAGAATGAAGGAAGGGAGGGAGGGGAGAAGGGAGGGAGGAAATAGGGAAGGAAGGAGGGAGGGAGGGAAGGAAGGAAGGAAGGAGGGAAGATGAGAATGTTTTCTGGAACAAAGCACAAAGTATTATCATGACCTCTGTCCTTCTCACATAACAGAAGCAATAAAGATGATTTTCCTACTCAGGTACTCTGTTATTACGTGTGTGTGTGTGTGTGTGTGTGTGTGTGTGTGTGTGTGTGTACATATACATACATATACTTATATACATATATGTATGTATATGTATCATTAAAAAAGCAACTAGCTATTAACCGTGTTGGCTTAGGAGAAAAAAACACTTTCTGTCTATCTGAGGCTGAGGTTGTTGTTTCTTTTTTTTTAATGTTTATTTATTTTTGAGAGAGAGAGAGGGAGAGAGAACAGTGGAGGAGGGTCAGACAGAGAGGCAGACACAGAACCTGAAGCAGGCTCCAGGCTCTGAGTTGTCAACATAGAGCCCGACGTGGGGCTGGGACCCATGAACCTTGAATTCATGACCTGAACTGAAGTGGGATGTTCAACTGACTGAGCCACCCAGGTGTCCCAGAGGTTGTTGTTTCTAAATCAGGAGAAATAGGGGTGCCTGGGTGGTTAAGCCTCCGACTTCAGCTCAGGTCATGATCTCACGGTTTGTGGGTTTGAGCCCTGCATCGGGCTCTGTGCTGACAGCTAGCTCAGAGCCTGGAGCCTGCTTCAGATTCTGTGTCTCCCTCTGTCTCTGACCCTCCCCTGCTCACGCTGTCTCTCTCTCTCTCAGAAATAAATAAGAACATTTAAAAAATTAAAATAAGTCAGGAGAAGTTGAAAACATACTCCACTCCCCCCCAAAAAACTATGGACATTGTGAATATTTTATTTTTTAGTTCATAATAAATAGTAAACTATACTTTAGAAGTGTATTCTGAACTTGCAGATGTATGCTAAAGTAACTGACTGGAGACTACGCTGTTACAATAAGAAAATGGAAAGAGCAGCTGCATATTCTAATGAGATTGCCCTACAATGAAACGGATTTTAGGTACAACAAAACTTCCTAATTTGGGCTGAGGTGAGAGAACTCTGAGTTCAGAAAAAGTACACATTAGAGAACTTTATTTATTGTTCTAAATTAATTTAAGCCACTAGAACAAGGCTAACAAGCAGTGGCTCAAAAGAAACCATTTTCAATACATACTTATTGAGTGCCTGTTATATACCAAATAAGTCTCTTGAAAACAATGTATACTACTCCATTAACAAGCCCTTTTTTGTAAAGCAAAAGTAACCTATTCAAATAATCACAACAACTTCAAATGTGGAGACAGGAGTTCTAGATTAATAAGATTTACTCTTTCTGGGATAGTTTCTAGGGTCTTCACGGTTCTTAATACAGGTGAAAGTGAGTTTGGAAGATTCCAAGGTCATTCTTCCCAGCATTGAATAACTCATATGTTACTTTACAGAGTTTATAAATTTAGGGATTTAAAGACCTATTGCAGTTTGATTTTAAAAATCATTATACAAATCCCCCAGACCCCAAACAGTGATGTCACATTTCCATTCCTCCCTCATGTCACCTATTATGATTATGGACTATAGGACTGTAGAAGTGCAGATTAGCCAGTTCAACTCTTATTCTAGAGATGGTAAACAAGAGCCCCAAACATCAAAACTTCTGTCCAAGTTCATTTAGCTAATGGTTATTATTAGATAAGGAAATGCCTATTTTTGAGATTCCAGTGATTTTCTTCTTGGCAGGCTGTCTTGGCTCTTGGCATTACTCATCTTGTCCATGTTAAAAAAGAGTGTTTGGCTAATGTTAAATCCAAACAACTGTCCAGTTCAAGATTGGGCATCTGTCTATCCATAACTTTTTTTTTTTCACAAAATTCTACTCCATGAGTTCTTTGTTGCTGAGTTCTTTCTTGTTGAAATGCAGTCCAAAAGGCTACCCATCCATAGGCTCCTCTAGAATACATCTGTACTATTTTTATAATGGCAAGTTTGTTTAAAGAGAAAACAAATATTCACTAAACTCTTGCTATTTACCAGGTGCCAAATGTGTAACTGCACCTACTTTAACTTAAGTGAAGATTCCCTTAAATTAGGCTTCTGAAAACAACCCAGTAAGGTAGATTTTCTTGTCCCATATTACAGATGAGAAAACTAAGACTCTTCAAGGAAAAGCCACTTGCATGAATGCACACAGAGAATACAGAGCAGAGACTTACTGCAAATCCAGGTCTGGCTGACTCCAAAGTTCATGCTTTTTCCTAGCATGCTACATCCACACTGCTGTGCTTGGAACACCTGTACACGTTCCAAGTCAAATAGACCCATGGAAAGTGAATCAGATAAATTATGTTTTATGTGTGTATTGATGCATCACTAGATTAGAGAGCAGGATCCTAATAGTGTCCAATCATTTGCTGGGACTATGTTCCAAACTGTGGTCTCAATACACCAAATGTGAGTATTGTGGCCTTTAGGTATGTCAGAATGAAAACAGCGCAATTACCAACAGACTATTATCTGACTTATGATCCTACCCTGTGAGATGAAAGTATCATGAATCTACTGATGAATATGAGATAATTATGCAAGAGGCCAACAGAAACGATCCTCTTCATCAGAGAGGAGAAGCAGTACTTTGTTCAGCACCAGTCTTTTAGCAAATACAACCCAGTGAGAACATTAACCATAATCAGACTTTGGATTTCACCAACCAGATCCTGCTACTCTGGTACTGCAGCCCTGAAGTGAAAAAAGCCTTATGGCTCAAGCCAAGTTTTTCCTAGGATTTCTGGTTGTGAACAGAAGAATCACATAACCATTCTCACTACCAACAGCTAGAAGCTGTTCTAGAGAACAGGGGTTATAGCTGAATCCTCAGGTTTTTTTCTGACTTGGCCATTTCATAGACTCCTGGAGCTGGAAGTTATTTTAGGAACCATTTTTTGTCAATCCTTTCCTTTATAGTTGAAGAACCCAAGACCCAGAGAAATGGCATGGCATGGCATGACCCCAGGGCATACGGTGCTCAAGAAGTAACTAGAAGAGCTAGTTTCAGGAAAAAAGCATCTGCTGGCTGGGAATCCAAGAGTAGCTGGTATACAGAGGGTTTGGGTGAAGTTGAGTGAGTATAGTCTTTACCCAAGTTTTTAAGAAAGTGATACTCAGCAAAGAAGGTGGTATTCTGGATTTATTTTAAAAAGCAAACATCTAGGGCAAATGTCTTTACAGATTCAACCCTATACACCACATCCTCTGCATCTCACCACTACTCAGTGAGATGCATTTCCAGAGCCTTTCCCTACTAGAATGTCAGCTTTATGAGAGCAGGTAAGGGCATTAGTTTTCTTGTTTCTCACTCTGTCCTCAATCCCTGCAATAATGTCTGGCAAACCAAAAATAATTAATACATATTTGTTGAATTATGACTAGATTTTTCTGTTTAATATATGTCTTTATTACAGACTAGAGTTTCTAGTGCCTTCTAGAGAAGGCACCATGGCTGATACTGCAATCCCAAGTTCCTAGCACAGAGTCTATGGAAGATAATCAGCAAACACCTGTTGAGTCAATAAAAGAAAATTTATATTATTTTTAAGATATTGTACTTACCAGACATTAAGGAATATAAATTAATTAGTTAAAGAATTTTCATCATAAAGGGCTTCAAATAACCAGAAATTCAATTTACCAGAAGGTCCTAGTTTCCAGTTTCCTGCCTCATGAAATTAACATGATTTCCTCACTTACCACAAGGGGGCAGTATGAAAATTAAACTGGTGGCTAAGGCCCTCCCAGCAAAAATGACTTGTGTGGGTTTGGTTTTTTTTTTTTTTTTTCTTATGGACTCTCTGGGTCTTTCTGTATGATTCATGCCTGTGGGGACATTTTTCTGGTTGGGACCTTCCAGAGAAGCTGCAAAACAGAGATTAGAGGGAAAATAAACCTCAAGACTCTTAGTAAGCCCTGACTTTGCGGTGCACTGGCAAACCCTTGAGGCTAGACTTGGGAAAAGCTGTGTCCTGGTTCTCGTCCTACCAACTAATTAACTCCTGCGTCACCATGAACAAATTAATAAAGTTATCTAGATTCTAGGTTTGCCTCCTTGTTGATCTCACAGGATCTGGGGGGAGGGAGGCCATAAATTTCAACTGAGGAAACTTGGCAGCGTTTTCATACCTAATTTTGAAAAGATAAAGTTCTTTTAGAACCTCCAGGTTCTGGAGATTTGTATCCCAGATCCATTACATGCTATCCTAAACTCTGTATAACTTGATTTGCTTTTTTTGTAAAACAGGACCAGTAAGAATACCTACCTAGATGGTAAACTAGGAAAATTTAGTGAACTATTATTTATAAAGTACTTAGTATTAATGTTTGTAATTATTTTTATTTTTATTATAGCAACGAAGTCAGATGGAGTGTATAAAAATCCCCTAGAAAGTGAACATTGAAATAAGTTCATTTTTCATCCATGCCTTATTATACTTCTCTCCTCCTCTTCCTGTTTCTTCCCCAGCCTTGCCATTTCAATGGTGCAATCAGCAAAGAGAATTACACATGCACTAACACCTGCTTTTATAAGTCAGCCTTTGCACCTCAGCTGTTCAGCAAGATCAAAATGGCCCTTAAATCCTTTTGTATTATTCAACAAACCTACTTTGCATTCTGGTTTTGTTTGCATATAGGGAAATTGCTTTCTTCTAATACTAAATGTATAGCCACAGAGCAGTTTTTCGCAGACATGATGACTGGATGAGCAACCTGCCAGCCCAGATGACGGTGGTCAGCTTCACCTTCATGTCTTCTGTGCAATGGAGAATCAAGGCACTTTTAATCCTTTATGAGGAAAATAAAGCTACATCCATGAAAATAACAGAGCCAGCCTATCAAACATGACAATACCCAATGATGGAAAAACAAAAAAAAATATGAGGAGAATAAAGTTAATCCAACCGCTTGCTTACCCCAAGAATCTGGCTGAATAAAAAGGCATAGAGAGGTGTGACTGACCCATTGACAGAGGCTCCCACGGCCCCTACCAGCATGTAGGGCCACTCTGGAGCATTGAATTTCAGAATCCTCCGAACCGGGGCAGGTTCAATTTCTTCTTCCACAGGAATATCCTCGTCCTTGAGGGGAGAAAGGATTACATTAGTCATCCAGAGGTACACACAGACATTTTTGATATATTCTTTTATTATACAGCAGACCCTTTGGCATTCACAGATTTAAAAGTCATGGTTTGATTGGTTATGGGCGACTTCAGAGATCTATAAGATGCAGTGATGCGTTGTTTTGTACAAAATGGTTTTGAATCGCTTGAGACCATGCTGTGACTTGGAAGGGACGAGTTACATGGACACTCATCTCAGGGTGAGCTTGTGGTTTTCATGTCACAGTGCATATGTGTTAACTCTAGGGGAGTAATAGATATGTTGGAACTTTCAATAAAATAACCCCCCCAATTTAAAATATTTGTACTATAGTGGTATTTACGTATTTGAGAACTTGTAAGAATTTTAAGGTTTGTCCTTTAAAAAATGTCCGTCTAGTAACTGCCTAAAGCTCTGAGGCAGGCCAGTATATCTGGGACAAGGCAAAGTAATTATTAAAATTTATTAAATGGTGTAATAGTTATAATTTACATGCTTTCTGTAAGGTTTTTCTGAATTAGTCTCCAGAAGTATATGGTAATCCATTCAGGATTTCTAAATTCTACATATTCTTCATAATGAGTGAAAATTATTTTAATAGTTCCCTATTCTGATCTCTTTAGTTATCATCAAAGTGTCAAAGTTAACAAATTTTTATCCTCTTGAAAGCAAATATTATACTCAGAACCCCATCATTTTTACTATCATTTTCCTCACTATAGATATTATTCAGTGCTTGATCTTTAGGACATTTTATTAAATTTATTACTGACTTCATGTAAGACAGGATTTTGGTTGGCTTATAAAGATTTGCATTAACTTTCTTAATTTTTCTATTAAAATATTATAACAAATGGACTACAAAACTATTAATTAGTGCTCTCTTTCATTAGGTAGCTGAATGTCAGAAACAGACAACAGCAAGGAACTTCAGATACTTTCCTTTGCCTATGAAGTCAAAGACCACATTACCAGTTCAGTTTAAATAAAGCCTGTGTCATGCTATGTCATTATCATTGCAAGCCAAATGTGCTGGATGGAGAAAGACAGCTTGGCTGGTGATGGATTTCTTGTTGACTCCATTTCAAATTCTCCCTTGGCCTGCCGTCAACATCTGCACTTGTCATTACTAGACACTCATGTAGCAAATCATTCTGTTCAATAATTTAATCTCTCACAGACTACTAACTCTAGGAAATCAATTCCAGAGAGGAAGAGAGGTGCCTAGGAAAGCATGCCTAGAACAAACATAGAAAGAACAGGGTTCTTGATTGAGCCCAATGGAGTCACCTATGGAATACATCACAAAGCAATTTAGCTCCCTGGGGCTCAGTTACCTCATTCTCAAAATGAGATTGTTGGACCAAGTCATTTTGGGGAGGCAGTTCTCTATGGATATCTTATATCTCTGTACATCTTAGGCAGAATCACGGACTGCCTTTATTTAGAGTATTTTTTCAAGGGTGTTTACATAGCAAATAGCCTTGGAAGACAAAGATGGTGTCTTCATCCCAAGAAAAAAGCAGATGTGCTTAGTATCCATTATGAAAGAGTCAAGTTCCTCAAATTCAGGATTCCTCTCCTAAACATCCCCTTCATTTGCTAGTATCATCTGACTCTCTTTAAGCCTGGGGTTTGGGCTGGGAAACCAGTACAAACGATGCACTCTGGCTGCCACTCTTGCTGTGAGTAATAAAGTTTTTAGTCCCTGGCTGAGGGCTCTTATGTATTTGTGCCAGCATCCATGAAACTGTGTCAGGCTAACCTGATACCTAGCGCTACAGCAAAAGTTAAACCCTCTACGGTTCTAGATAGCGGTTGGTGTCCAGATCAGGATGCTTGCCAGACTCATGTGGATCAATGATTAAGAAAATATAGAGTCCTGGGGAGCATCTGGGTGCCTCAGTCGGTTAAGTGTCCGACTTCAGCTTAGGTCATGATCTTGCAGTCCTTGGGTTCAAGCCTCACATCGGGCTCCGTGCTGCAGCTCATAGCCTGGAGCCTGCTTCGGACTCTGTGTCTCCCTCTCTCTCTGCCCCTCCCTCACTCACACTCTGCTTCTCTCTCTCTCTCAAAAATAGACAAGCTTAGAAAAAAATATTTTAATATAGATTTCTGGGGCCTATCACCAGAAATTCTAATTTAGTAAGCCTGAGTGTGAATCTGTGTTTAAAAATGCTCCTCAGATTAGGAGGAACTTGACGGAGGAATAAGGGGGAGAAGAAGGGCGGAAATGGTGGGGGAAAGGGAGAGGGGCAAACCATGAGACTCTTGAATGCTGACAAAAACTGAGGACTGATGGATGTGGGGGGGAGGAGGGATGGGCATGGAGGAGGGCACTTGTGGGGATGAGCACTGAGTGTTAAGTGGAAACTGATTTGACAATAAACTATTTGTAAAAAAAATAAATAAATAAATAAAAATGAAAAAAAAATGCTCCTTAGGTAATTCCAGTAGGAAAGGCCAGTATGCAAGATTCCCAGCAGTGTACAATCCCCAGGACTACGAGCTGAGTGCCTAGGATTCCAAGATTATAGGTTTAGAAAGTATCAGCTGTGTTCTACCATCCAGGCACATTAAACTCCAACATTTCCCGGAACCATTGCCCCACAAAACAGCCCACTCACAGCCTGACATGACAGAAATTTCTCTGGCCTTTGGATTCTTGAAGGCATCCTTAACCCTAAACAACAATACCTAAGACATTTTAAAATAACATGAAGTGATTTTTTTTCCGGGAGTTATTATTTCAAGATAAACTAAAAAGAGGCAAAATTTAATTGATTTGAGTAATTTTCTTTTGTCCCCTTTCACTAGAAGTTTGATTTACGGAAACTGTCTTGGGGTGCCTGGATGGCTCAGTCGGTTAAGCGTCCGACTTCGGCTCAGGTCGTGATCTCACGGTTCGTGGGTTCGAGCCCCACGTCGGGCTCTGTGCTGACAGCCAGCTCAGAGCCTGGAGACTATTTCTGATTCTGTGTCTCCCTCTCTCTCTGACCCTCCCCCTGTTTACACTGTCTCTCTTTCTCTCTCTCAGAAATAAATAAAACACATTAAAAAAATTAAAGGAAACTGTCTTCTGACTGCCCCACCCAAATTCACCATCAAGCCTGAATGATGCAAAAACTAGAAAATCTGTCGCTAAGTAATTGACTTACTTAATATAACTAAAAGAATGATAGAATAGAAGAGAGCAAAATATAAAGCCATTATGTATAGAAGATTTTTTCCTTTGATTTTTGCAAAGTTAAAGACAAATTTAGTCATCTAAAAAAAAAGCTAAACATAATTTATCCATCTTCCCTGCATATATAGCAAACCAGTAACTCACAGAGAGGGATAAAATTATAAAAATTGATGTGTTCCCTTACTACAGAGTTCCTGCCTTTATCATGGCAGTGTCAAGCTGCACATGCACATATATGTATTATATGTAACGAAGTATCCTGCTAGATAAAATATGGAATCCTGCTTGCAACTCCAGTGCAGGGAGACAAACACTGACTCTAGTTCATCTCCGCACCCATAACGCAGTCCCTGGCATGCAATAGATGTCCAACCAATATTTACTGGAAGAAAGAATGAATGAAGCTTTTATATCCATGGTGCATACATGCAACAAAATACCTATTAAAAGAAATACTGAGCTCACCTACGTAGATGGTTCGATGGTAGACACTGCGCTTTTCTCAGTTTCCTTCCTTCCCTCTCCTTTTGTAGGTTAGGTGAAAATACAACTTCCTACCTACTTAAATCTTATGTTCTGCTTTCTATACCTTGTTACGCTGGTTTCTGCATGCCAATCCATGGGGTCTCCTGCCTCAAGAATGACTCTACGATTTGAGGATAAGAAAGGGGAATTATGACAAAGGAGCAGAGATTCTCCAAATGAACATATGGTAATAGTCATTTGTAAGGGTCTTGTTTCTGTCCTCCTAACCAATGCTTGAACCTTATTTTCTAAGTTAGCTGTGATGAAGTGATGGGTTCCAAACATTTGACCTTAACTTGATTTCATATAGATCCTACTTTGTTTGTTAGTTTCCCTAAGAGAGATGGCTCAGTATCAGAGACTGGGACCTCTTGGCTGCTGTTGTCCCCTAATCCTCCACTTCTATCAGCATTATAGCTAAGACCTGACTCCACTTATGGGGACCCAAAGCGCAGCTTGGCGAGTGAGAAGAAATGGGCTGCAGTTTTAGCTCTGTTACCGGCAAACTAGGAGAACTTGGTCCCATGTAATTGCACCTGGAGTTTGAAAGCACAAGCTCTTTATGCAACCTTCTCTTCTAAATGTTCAGAGTGAAAACTCTGAGAGACCACAAGGTGGAGATAATTCCTTTATGTAAGTAAACCTTTTGCACTGTAACTAACATAGCACACTTCCCAATTAACAGATTAAGGTTAGAATTTCTCCATAAAATGAGAAAAAGAAAGGATTTTGCAGGTGTTTGGGCTTGCAGAATTTAGTTAACTTTTAAAATGCTTTAAAATCTACTTGGGATCACAATACGCCATGTGTTTAAAGTACTTTCAAACATTACTTGAGATTAGAAATTCCATAAATTAAATTTTATCAACCCTATTCCATTGTTTCTTTTTTAAAAAATTAGTTAATTTAAATCTAAAAAATTCTAATGTAATTACCATACAAATTGAGCAGTCTTAATATAAGCATAAGATTTCATTTTCTTAGAGCTTTCACAAAATCACAATGACTTTCCTGACATTTTTTCCCCTTCCTTTTTCTCTCTTAACTGGAGAGAGAATATAAAGTGGCATCTTTTAAATATTACAGTGGTTTACATTTAATTGAGTTTAATTATTCCATTCTAATTCACAATGCTGATATGTAGAATATTATATGGAGCATTTTTTTCTCTAGTCTTTATATTTGATTTAGATGTACTCCTTATGTAAATGGTTCGCTTTTGAGTTTCTTCAACATCATAAGAACGCTGTGGGAATCTGATCTCCAGATCTTCAGGGATCTGATCTCTACAGCTATGGCAGGCCACCTGCCAGTTTCAACAACAACAAAATCAGATTTTCTTTTCCTTCTTTCTTTCCTTCCTTCCCTCCCCCTCTTTCTTCCTTCCTTCCTTCCTTCCTTTTTTCCTTCCTCTCTCACTTTCGTTGTCAAATAGTAACAGAAAGTAGACAAAAGCATAAAAATGCAAAAGTCAAATATGATTGGTACTGTTACATTTTGAAATCAACATAGTATTTGCTTCTTTGTCCCTGGGAACTTCACTAGACTCCTTATATAAGGCATCTTGTTGTTATTGGTGGCAGCGTCATGGACATAAACGAAATAACTATTTCTAGATCTAGAAGAGAAGTCGAGTCCTTAATAGGAAGATACAGTAAACAACCATGCTTGCTCTCTCTGTGACTCATCCTGCTGCTCCTCAGTGTTTTTCTATGAAATTTACTTAAACCAACTCTACTGGATATGTGTTCATTCCTAATATATTAAAATCAAGAGAGAGCATTAATAACCTTCTGTCATACTCATGAGATCATAAGGAAGACTGTGCTTTATTCCACATTCATCACTGTGAACAAAGGTTTATAATTACTTCCAAAACAGAATCTCATTTAAAATTTTTTAAAGACAGTTTGAAATTACATCATGCATAATGGATGTGCTTGTAATTAAAATGCTTTCTGACTTATTTGCTTTGATAAATCTTGTGGTTGGGGGCTTATTTCATTGCAGAAATGTGATTTTCATCCTAGTTTTTAAATCTTCTGATATCCTAATAGGTGCAAGGCACTGGCCTAAGTGCCTAAATTGATGCAAACACAAATAATATATACTCAGTATCTTTAAGAAGCTTGTAATCTAGTAAAAGAATAAGACAACGTGACCTCGGGATGCCTGGGTGGCTCAGTTGGTTGCGTCTCACTTTGGTTCAGGCCATCATCTTGCAGTTTGTGAATTCGAGCCTCACGTCAGGCTCTGGGCTGACAGCTCAGAGCCTGGAGCCTGCTTCGGATTCTGTGTCTCCCTCTCTCTCTCTGTACCTCCCCCGCTTGCACTCTGTCTCTCTGTCTCTCTGTCTCTCTCCAAAATAAATAAACATTTAAAAAAACTTTTTAAAAAGACAATGTGACCTCAATTAAGGCTCAATAAGAAAGCTGCCATGAACCCTCCTACACTGTTAGTGGGAATGTAAACTGGTACAGCCCCTCTGGAAAACAGTGTGGAGGTTCCTCAGGAAACTAACAATAGAACTCCCCTATGACCCAGCAATAGCACTGCTAGGAATTTACCCAAGGGATACAGAAATGCTGATGCATGGGAGCACATGTACCCCAATGTTCATAGCAGCACTCTCCACAATAGCTAAAACATGGAAGAGCCTAAGTGTCAATCAACGGACAAATGGATCAAGAAGATGTGGTTTCTCTATACCATGGAATAGTACATGGCAATGAGAAACAATGAAATCTGGCCATGTGTAGCAACATGGATGGACCTTGAGGGTGTTATGCTCAGTGAAATAAGTCAGGCAGAGAAGGACAAGTATCATATGTGTGCACGTATAGGAGGATTAGGAGGAACTTAACAGAGGACCAAGGGGGAGAAGGAGGGCGGAAATGGTGGGGAAAGGGAGAGAGGCAAACCATGAGAGACTCTTGAATGCTGACAAAAACTGAGGACTGGTGGATGTGGGGGGGAGGAGGGGTGGGCATGGAGGAAGGCACTTGTGGGGATGAGCACTGGGTGTTATGTGGAAACTAATTTGACAATAAACTATTTGTAAAAAAAAAAAACCTGATAATGTTAACTTTAGATACATCCTCAAAAAATTAGTGTATAGGTATATGAAGTAAACAACTGTCCATAAAACCTAATCATTTTCTGTTAATTAAAAAATTATGCTAACTTTGCCAAACACCTTGGCTGAGTAAACACTTTTGCCAAGGTTATTATAATTTTTTTAATGTTTTTTTTTTATTTATTTCTAGGAGAGAGAGAGAGACAGCGTGAGCAGGGGAGGGTCAGAGAGAGAGGGAGATACAGACTCTGAAATAGGCTCCAGGCTCTGAGCTGGCAGTCAGCACAGAGCCTGACGCGGGGCTCGAACCACGAACCGCGAGATCATGACCTAAGCGAAAGTCGGACGCTTAACCGACTAAGCCACCCAGGCGCCCCCACCAAGATTATTACAATTTAAGAAGATTGAAAAATTTGAGAAAAATTGTTTTCAAGTGTTCTTAAAAACTTTAAAATAATATACGTATGACCAAATAATCTAAGTATATATAATTTTCCCATGTCTATTACAATGGTTCATCTCAAATTATTAATTAACCATTTTAGTCCATTTTCAGTTATCAGATGTTCTTAAATGTAATTAACTAATCTGTTTTTCTTTTAGCATATTGTGTGGAATTTAGAGTTTTCATCAGATCCTCATGGATTCTCCCATTTAATCTGATTTAGCGAACATTACTAGATATATGCCTTAAAAACTCATGTTGTCAGATTTAAAGTTCATGCAATAGTCCCCAGGAAAGACTGTGTCCAATCCCCAAGAGTGACTGGTACCTGACCTTTCTGTCTTCTTCATAAGTAGTCTTATGATCTACAACAGCTAATGGAGGCTCAGGTACCAGGTAAGAAAGCTGAGACTTGGAGCGTTGCCGGATTGAAGCTCTGTAAATAAACAGAAAGATGAAAGAGTCTGTAGATTATGGGCAGGTTGGAACAGGACTTAACTGGTGTTGAGGCTTACATCAATATGTGTCAAATAAATAGAAACTCTTGGTAGGTCACATAGTAACCAGGTAAGGCAGCTTCCTGGGTAGGTTTGACAGAACTATTCTTATGGCATAGCTAATTAGATTGGCTGCTCTGGGCCCCAAGCTAAACTAAACTCTGATTCAGAGTGTGCTCAAGGAGGGAGGGAGAGAGAGAAGGAGAGGAAAGGTATCTCATCAGTCTTCCAAAACAAGGTTCAAGACTCAAATCTATTCCAAATCCACATGGTCTGCTAATTGCTACCAGGGCAAAGCCCTGGCATCTTTACCTACCTGTTGGTTGCAGGTTGTAGTTTGAGTATCATTTTCTCTCTCTAGCTGCACTTGGTTTTACTTTAGTGTTAGGCCACCTGGATACAAATGAGCTTGGAGGGGGAAAATAGGGCCCCTCGTGAGATTTTTTTTTTTTAGACTAAGTACTGGCCCTAGAAATACACTTAAGTAACAAATAGCTTATTAAAATAAAATTTAGTTGGGGCGCCTGGGTGGCTTAGTCGGTTAAGCGTCCGACTTTCGCTTAGGTCATGATCTCGCGGTCCGTGGGTTCGAGCCCCGTGTCAGGCTCTGTGCTGACTGCCAGCTCGGAGCCTGGAGCCTGTTTCAGTCTGTGACTCCCTCTCTCTCTGACCCTCCCCTGCTCACGCTCTCTCTCTCTCTCTCTCTCTCTCTCTCCCCCCTAGAAATAAATTTAAAAAATAATAATAAAATAAAATAAAATTTAGTTGATGTTTTAATTCACTCATTTATTCACTTAACAGAGGTTTATTGGGCATCTATAGCATGCAAACCAATGCCAAGGGCTGTGTGCACTACAAAGATTGGACAATAACAGACTTCTCCCTCAAGGAGTTTAAAATCTTAGGGAAGAGCAAAACATGTACTCAATCCTGGCATAGGAAGAATGTGTTAAATGCTGTAAGGCAGGTTTGACTAAAAACTATGGAAATTCAAAGGAGTAAGAAATACATGGCAGAAATACATGGTGTTAGCATGAAAGCCAAGGTAGGACTTGGGTATTTGTAGGCTAGAAGAAGAGCATTTCTACTTGAGAAAAAAGTATAAATAGAAAAGCATGGAGTCAGGAGAGAATAGGGTTCTTCATTACATATACTTAGTATAGAACAGATATAGGAAGAGATTGGTTCAGATGGCTTTGTTTTTTTCCTGAGATTTCTGAGAAGACTCCTACTCTCCTCTAGGTTAAACTTGAAAATAGCCAGCACTAGGAGTCACTGGCAATTATGTCAAGACCCTCAAGGAAAGAAGCTTCCTGAAAAATGAAGCAAGCAGAAGAAGAAGGGAAAAAAGGTAGAGCTGAGAAAGGGAGAGAAACTATATGTATCCTGGACACATCACATATTGAAGCCCCAGGCTTGCCTGAAGCTAAAGCTTCCTTGGAACTACTTAGTTATATAAACTGATTCTTTCCCTTTAAAAATTAAAGCAGGTTTGGTTAGGTTTTTCAGTCATTTGCAAATACAGTCTAAACCGATGGAGGTAATGCTGAAGACTTGAGAAGAGGGTGTTACATTCTCAAAGCACCTAATCTGAAGTAAGAAGGTGTAAGGAGACAGATGCTAGAGGCAATGAGACCAGCATCAACTGTTTCAGAGTAATCTAGACCAAGCCATTCACAAGTCTCTCTGTATCATTTGTATCCAGGTGAAGTTAGGTGAAGACAGATATCAAGGTGGGCCTTGTCTATTATACATGTTCATCTGGCCTTCTGGAGAAGGTACTAGCACATCCAATTTTGTTCCCATGTCCAATTAGTGGCACTGCCACCCACTTTGTCACCCAGGTTCAACAAGGTGCATGTATCTCAAGTCCTCTCTCTTCCTTGCTCTTATACATTCATGCTCTTGCCGAGTCTCATTATGACCAGGCATGAAACCACTCCTCACTCTGCCTCCTTGTTATCAAGCTGCCCTCTAGGACACCCCAATTCCCTCCCACCTGGCCTGAGACTATCCAGCAATAGAGTTACTTCTTTGGGTTATGTAACTACGGTCAAGAAGTCTTCTCTGAAAGAAAGAGAGAGAGGAAGGAAGGAAGGAAGGAAGAGAAAGAAAGAAGGAAGGAAGGAAGGAAGGAAAGAAAGAAGGAAAGAAAGAAAGAAAGAAAGAAAGGAAGGAAGGAAGGAAGGAAGGAAGGAAGGAAGGAAGGAAGGAAGGAAGGAAAGAAGGAAGGAAGGAAGGAAGTCTTCTTCAGAAAGTATGGGGAATAGGCATGTGTCAAGTGGAGAGAGGAGAGTGCATCATAGTAGGGCTGAGATGTAAGGTCATGTCCTGAAGAGAAGCTCAGAGCTTTGGAAGCCAATGTAGGAGTATATGGAAAAGGAAATATGGTTAACTTCCTCCCAATTCTGAACATGGCAAAACATATATCCTTTTCCCTTCTGATTTTTACTATCTTAATCTTATATTTCTTATGTGTCACTCCCTCCCTATTTCCCAGACCATTCCACCTGTCTCATATAGGCTGTCCCACTGAAACTATGGGCCTACCTGCCAGCCCACTCTGGTCCACCATAGACACCAGACTTAGGATTCTATTCCACGCCTTTTTTAGGAAACCAGCAACATCTGTCACTCCCTTCCTCAGAAGCTGAGTACCACTTGTCACCACAAATAAAAACAGCTAATTTGGGGAATAAATATCCTCACACTCTCTCTGTCTCTCTCAACATTATTATTTAGGAGATTAGTTACTGTTACCAACTAAATTGTTCTTGAACCTAAAATATATTGTCAGACAGAGACTGAGCCATCAGAAAGACCTAAGCCAAAGAAATAAGATACAAATTAACATTTAATTTAGTCATCTTTTAGCAAAAAAAAACAAGAAAAAAATCTGTCAGCATACACAATGAGATATTTTTAACAGACCTTCTTACTCAGACTTATAAATCTTTTTCTGCAGGAGACTAATAGCTACTTTTTGTGTATAGATTATATTTCTACATTTCTCTTTCTAGTCACCAAAACGTAGAATTTGTGAGAATTAATAGCCAAATAAGAAATGTTTATATTAAAAATGGTTATTTGGTCCTAATAATAAACTATAAGTAAACTACTTACAACAAGGAGAATTTTGCTCCTCAGAAAAGCTATGAAAATATTTATTTTCTTGTTGACATGACCTTGAAATACATCACTTCCTCTTTGCAACCATTAGCCTACTTATCAAAAGAGACACCTAGTCATTTTCTGTGTTTAAGAAGGTAGGCAGTATCCTCAGGTTGTGATTCTAATGACTCTTATAATTTCTTTTTCTTCAAATCAGAAAAGCATGGTTAAGTGTGCTTTGATGGCTCAGTTGGTTATGGACTCAGGTCATGATCTCACTTTTTGTGCATTTGAGCCCCATGTTAGGCTCTGTGCTGACAGCTCAGATCCTGAGCCTTCTTCAGATTCTGTCTCCCTGTCTCTGTCCCTCCCCCACTCACACTTGTCCCTTTTTCTTCAAAAATAAATAAACGTTAAAAAAAGAAAAGCATGGCTAGACGTAATACCCAATATCTATAAAATCTACCTAATAATTTTGGCAACTGTAGCTTTGACTTTATAGAGTAATTTGAAGCTATTACTTTATTATTTTCCTAACTCAATATACTTGATAAAACTAACATTTCTTGAAATTTTTATGAGTAGACTTGTTCTCAAAAGGAAAAATTAAAAACCCTAAGCATAAAATTAGCAAACTATTTTTTAGTATAATTGACATATAGTGTTACATTAATTTCAGGTATGCAACATAGTGATTCAATAACTCTAGACATTATCCTTTGACTATGGAAAAGGAAGTCTGTGTCTTAATTACTTGGAATTGTTACTTAAATGTTTAATTTTAAGCCACTTTAGCCAGTTTTCAATAAGCAATATACTGTCTGAGCCTTTGCTCAGAGTATAGCCTTGAATTACATATCCTAGAAATGGTAAAGGCAATGGTAGAGAAATCTACTCTCACCCATTGTTTACTAGCAGCCTCCTAACTCAGGGAGGAGAGTCTTAAATAACATTTTCATGAATAGAGACAGATACTCTTGGCAGAATTCTTCTTAGTAAATAGAATTTTAACATTAAATGATCTATTTTACTGATACTCTTAAATCAGAATGAAAGATTAAAACTTACAGTCTTGATAATGGCATATTCCAAAAATATATTTGAAAGCCAAAACCCCTATATTCATCCACAGAAAAATAAATAGCGAGGGTTTTAGGAAATTCTCTTCAAATGCTAAAAAAGTACAGTTCTTATTTTATCTAGTTAAGGAATGATTTGAATTCAGATGGGTCACTCTGGAAGCAGAAATATTTGTAATTCAACTGCAGCTCAGTAGGTGAAAGAATAGGCGTAAAGCCATGAACTTGACCTCCAGTAAAAACAGTGCCTCATATCATGGTTAGATCTAGGGGACAAGACCAAACACAGATTTTTTAAAATTCCCTTTCTAAGCTCAATGAAAACATTTTAATTATAAAGCCAATCTCTCATAATACTACCCACAATAAGTTAAGAAGCCAAAGTTAAACAAAAAAATCCCCATGAATTAGAACCAGAAATGTCAATATATAGCAACCAAGGATTCATTTCCATGTTCATATTACATGAAACCTGGGGTGACACTCAAGGATCTCCCGGTTGTACCTGAGATATTACCTGAGGGATTGGGTTGCAGAGGGCTCCTAAGAATATTTTAAAACCTTAAAATCTGCCTCATGGCTGGCTTACCTTAAACTAGCCTGGTAGCTCCCTCTGCAAAAGGTCTGTTTGCTGCCAAATGAGGCATCTCCAGTTTCATCTTCTCCTATGCAACACAACACGAGTGATTCCTTAGTGTATACAATAAGGAGAACCATATCAAGATAAAACAACTTACTATGCTTGCCTGGCCTATCATCACTATGTCTGATGCTAAAACATCCTATTAACTTTATTGCAACAAATAAAACTGAGCACTTATCCAGCACATTTGAACAAAAAAAAAAAAATTAAAAATACTCAGCAGGGGTTGCCTATCTGCCTTAGTCAGAAGAGCATGTAACTCTTGATCTCTGGGTAGCAAGTTTGAGTCCCACACTGGGTGTAGAAATTACTTAACTAAATAAAAAAACAAACAAATGTTAAAGTAATACTCAGCGGGATTGAATCTTTTGAACTGTGTGACATCTGATGTGTTATCCCCAACAAATAGATATCTGATTTGATGAATCATTAAAAAAGTTAAAGGAAGCCTACAATAGGCAGTTTCTGTGGTAGACACACCAAGTTTAAAAATATATTTTTTTCAGAATAAATCACACATGTTAAATGTATACAGTGGTTTTACCCAGTGGAGTTCACAAATCGAGTTGTGGTATGGTAGAGAAAGTTTGGACTGGTTGGTTAATGTAGGCTGGAATAAGCACCAAATCTGAAAGTTCTGACAAAAAAATGAAAGGATGCAGTAGGGCCTGAAGTAGCTATTTACATTAGTGAAAATAAGCACTGCAATGTTTAATCATTAACTAATTGAATCAATCAGTAAGAATAAAGGTCCTATTGTGTGCAGGACACTGTAGGAAGGCTCTCCTGTCTGCAAAGTGTGGGATAGAATTGAAATCGTTCTTCTATACAAGACCTTGACTTGATCAAGTAACTAAATCTCCTGAACTTCTAATCTTTCTCTTCTCATCTGTATAATGCCCCCAAGGGCTTTTGGGAGAACAAATAAGACAGTGTATTTTAAATGTATAGAACTCCATCAAACTGTTAGCATTAATAAACGTAATGCTTTATAGACTAGACAAGTATATTGGAAAAGACACTTGCCCTTTATGCCCTCTACATTAGCAGCTTGATTGCCTTGACTTTGCAAAGTCACTAGAGTGAAGTAAACTCCTTTTCTCTCCAGCAGTTCTTCATGGGTGCCTCTTTCCACTGCTGTACCATGTTCAAAACCAATAATGACATCTGCAGCTCTGACTGTGGACAGGCGGTGAGCAACTGAAATGATTGTATGTTCATGCTGAATCTATAAGAATGTACAGTGTACTGTTAACCAAACAGTAGGACAGAGCTGACATTGACATTGGATGGTCTCAGAATCCACAAGTGAATCAGAGTCTTGGACCTTGGGAAAGTCCTTAAATAGGCTATGAAGACATTAGAAAAGGCCAGCACACTCTTATCAAGGCCACGAATACCCACATGTTGGTCCAGTTGCTGCTATTAATGAACAGCTAAAAACAAAATGGAAATTTTTGAAATCACATATTATAAGTTAGATTTCACAAGATTTAACTTTCCATTTGTAACTTCTAGAAACAAACCATACTGACTTCTATTCAACTGTGAGGAACATTGTAGTCAGTATTTTCTAAACAGTCAGACTGGACACACTGACCGATGTCATCTCCCCTCTCTTTCTCCCTCCCTCTCTCCTTTCCCCCTTCACCTCCCCCCATCCTCTCTCAGCAAGCTGCCTTTCCTACAGCACAGTTCCACATGGTCTTATACAATGAACTCAGACTTTCAACAAACCTTACTCAGTGCCTCTTGTACCATGGCCTCACTCTCATTGTCCAGCGCTGAGGTGGCCATGTCCAAGAGCAAGATCTTGGGGTTTCGGACAAGGGCTCTGGCAATGGCCACTCTTTGTTTCTGGCCACCACTCATCTGGCCTCCTCCTTCTCCAACAAGAGTATCAAATTGCTGGAAAGAAAGTGACACCAGTAAGGAAGAGGAACAATTTGATGGCTCCTGGCAGTGATCATTACAAGGTCCTTTCTAGCTTCTTAGGCATGAATTTTCACAGGCCCAACTTTCACTGGAAGAAATACCCTTTCTTGGAACAGGTTACTGTCTGATCGATATTTGTGTGTAAGATAAAGAAACTGATTTATTCTTTAATTCCCAGTTTCACTGGGCTATATAAATGTTTCCCTCTAGTTCAACTTCAAATAAAATGTTTCCACCAAAGCAAAAGTTGATCAGGGTCCTGAAAACCCATTTAAAATTTTTTTTAATGTTTCATTTATTTCTAGGAGAGAGAAAGAGAGAGACAGCGTGAGCAGGGGAGGGTCAGAGAGAGAGGGAGTCACAGACTGAAGTAGGCTCCAGGCTCTGAGCTGGCAGCCAGCACAGAGCCCAACACGGGGCTCGAACCCACGAACCGCGAGATCATGACCTAAGTGAAAGTCGGCCGCTTAACCAACTAAGCCACCCAGGCGCCCCCCTGAAAACCCATTTTAAAGGGTTAGAGCACATATCAAATTCTTCCCTGTTTTCTCTAGCAAGGCAACACAGAAAAACACAACACTAGAACTGTCTTTATATTGTTAAGATCAAACTAGCTTTTACAATAATTACCATCTCCAGCAAATAGTTACTGAGTATCTTTCATGTCTAGAATTATATTAAAATCTCACAATGATGTCAGATTCTTGTCTTGTTTATTATTTGCCAACACGAGCACTTGCCATGTATAAAACATGGAGCTGAGCTCTTTACACATATCACCTCATTAGTCCTTACAGATGACCCAACAGACAGGTACCACTGTTCTCCTCAACTGATGGGTAAGGAAATGATGGAGTGTAAGGGGCTAAAGTAACTTGCCCAAGTTTATAGAGCTTACAAATAGAGAAGCTGGGACTTGCATGGAGGCAGTCTGATTCCAAAGCTTTATAGTCTTTACCGTTAGACTGTACCATACTCATAGCTGCAATCCTATTCACACAGGTAATCTAAAAGGCTGATTAGGAAATTATTTAGAACACAGACTCTGAAGCCAGACCACCCATGTGCGAACCTTGACTCTCCTGCTTTGAGCAAGTTATTTAACCTCTTAGTTCTCTCTTTACAAAGGGAAATAGTAAAGTAGCTGTCAACAAGGTGGTTTTGAGGATCAAATGAGAGGTAAAGTGCTTAGAACAGTGCCTCGTATGTAGTAAGCACTATGTTAACTAGTTAACCATGTTAACTATGTTAACTAGTAATAATTCTTCTCTGACTTAGCAGACCGTTGGCCACAAAATTCATAGAAGTATAATAATATGGAGTTGGTTTTTGTTGTCATTGTTTAAAATGAAGATAAATGAGGAATTTTTGAATATGTGAGATACAATACTGAGGACACAGCATTAGCTGCCTAAGCACAAGAAAATTAAAGAACAGTAACATTAGTAGGCAGCAAAGGAGCATTGTGTAAGTCATTGCCACATGAAAAATTACCTACTGTTTAGACAAATGCTTAACAGATAGAGTAAGAAGACTGGGTTGTTGTCAAAGGGAGTTCCCTGTTTGGTAGATCTTTAATATATCAACAACAGTATGTTTTCAGACAAAGGGGAAAATTCATGGTATATTTCCAGGAATTAAATGTAACATGGCATTAAGAATTTAATGATTTGGGATTCAAATGAAAAGAAATGTATTGTGCAACTTTTTCTTTTCCCTTTTACAACTTCTGGGTACTTCTATGGAATGAGAAGCTAGGGGTACCTGTGGCAGGTCCATGATGAAGTTGTAGGCATTGGCTGCCTTGGCAGCTAGAACTATATCTTCCATCGTTGCATCTTCTCTGCCATAGCGAATATTCTCTGCAATGGTGGTGGAGAACAGAACGGGCTCTTGCTCCACTATCCCAATCTGAGTTCTAAGCCACTGAATGTTAAGAGAGCGAATGTCATGGCCATCCAAAGTCACCTAGAGAAGGTAAGCACAACGTCATATCTCTTGGAATCCTTCAGAGTTCTAAATCAAAATGCTATGTTGTACTTGACCTATGGGGAGGAAAAATAGAAACCCACAAGATTATAACAAAAATAATTCCTCCTACAATGAGGTTGTTTATATAAGGGTGACAATTTATAGTTGGAATCAAGTATAGTTGCAGGACAAGTCATGGTAGAAACACTAATGATGTAAAGGTCATTTAATTTAACACAATTGACCCAGGAATGGAAAAAATTTTAATTCTTCAATGGAATCAATCAGTTATTCACTATGTATTGTATATTTTTATTATCTTTTGACTTATGACCTAAAATGGACTTCAAAAGCTACAAAGAAAATTAGAAATGATCTCTATCTTGTACTTGCTTTACAATAACTTTCTGACCAGATTCATGAAATCTTGCCATTTGCAACAATGTGGATGGAACTGGAAAATATTACGCTAAGTGAAATAAGTCAGTCAGAGAAAGACAGATATCATGTTTTTGCTCATATGTAGAACTTGAAAAACTTAACAGAAGACCATAAGGGAAGGGAAGGAGAAAAAGAATAGTTTCAAAGAGAGATGGAGGGAACCCATAAAAGACTCTTAAATACAGAGAACAAACTGAGGGTTTATGGGAGGTGCAGGGGAGAGGGGAAAATGGGTGATGGGCATTAGGAGGCCACTTGCTATGATGAGCACTGGGTGTTGTGTGTAAGTGATGAACCACGGCAATCTATTCCCAAACGAAAAGCACACTGTACACACTGTATGTTAACTAAGTTGACAAGAAATTATATTTAAAAAAACAAATAGCACTTTGCCATTTAAAAGCAATTGAAACCATAAGTGAAATAAACAATTACAAATTACTATTAGCAAAGAAAACCTCTTATATCAAGAAACCATGATTTCTTGGTTGAGTGTAGTTATGCTGGTACATAACAAAGAATACCCAGAGGATGAAATATCTGTATCAAAGAGAAATTTCATTATGTTTGTCATGTCAGGGTGACAGTGCATCCATTATAGAGAATGTCTTGCATTGAAGCCACTTAATATATAGTCAAATGATTCTACCTCGAGACATCAGGGAAATATTGACAAGAATGATTTTGAAAGTGTAGAAGAACAGAGTTCAAACTGGGGCAAGTCTCAATCTCTTTCACTGCTTCATTATTTATAAAATGAGCATACATACCTTGGGGGTCATTTTGAAAATAAATAATTATTTTTATAAAGTACTTGACATATGTGATAAACAAATGGCAATTATGGATATTCATTTTCTTAGTTTCAGTATATATATATATATGTCTATGGATATTCATTTTCTTAGTTTCAGTATATATATATATATGTCTATGTTTTACACATGTATATATATAGAGAGAGAGAGACAAATAAAACTTAGGAAAAAGAGACCAAGCAGTTTGTGAAATTATATAATTTTTTAAACCCAACTTTTTGAAGCAGTAATCAATCTATTCATTCTAGCCATGCAACCTTTCCTATACTTAACGTTTGGAAAACTTTAAAAGACAACATGATTTTGTTGCAATCCAAAGCAATAAGTGGAAATGTTAGCTCACTGAAGAGGCATCAATACCATTTTTAGTGTATCTGCACATTTAATTACATCCCTTAGCACACAGACTGGTTGTTCATTGAACATGTTCAACATGTTCATTGAACCATGCAGGGAATTAGGACAGACAATTCAGTCAAAAACTATTAAGTCAACTCTCCATATGTCAAGATGGTCTCTGTGTGTACTAGTCCTTTATGTTTGACCAGTATATCTCCATTTGCACTCTCCCATCCCCACGTATTGAGAGGTTTCTGGAAGACACACACCATGCCTTCACTGGGGTCATAGAAACGCTGAATAAGCTGCAGTGCTGTGCTTTTCCCAGCTCCACTGGATCCTACCACAGCCGTCATTTCCCCTGGTTTAACGACCATGCTGAGGTTACTTAAAATCTGCAGAGAAAAAAGAACAATGTACAGATTGTCAGCAATTAGACTTGTGAGTTAGGATGTTTTGTGAGGATAGATGTGTGTGTAGTTACAGCAGTATCAATCAATACGTATCAATAACCAGAAAATTAGTAAACAGTGCCTAGGATGAAGTTTTAGCAGTGACCACATTATTCTTTAATAAACTGATAGTGGGGGCCAAGAAATAAAATGATGTGTGGCGACACTGTTACAGTAAATGGACCATGCCAACTTTTATTTTTTAAATGTTTTTATTTCTTTCTTTTTTTAAAATGTTTTCTTTCTTTCCGAGGGGGAGAGAGAGAGAGAGAGAGGCAGCATGATGAGGGAAGGGTCAGAGAGAGAGGGAGATACAGAATTCGAAGTAGGCTCCAGGCTCTGAGATAGCTGTCAGCACAGAGCCCGATGCTGGCTCGAACCTACAAACCAAGAGATCATGACCTGAGCTGAAGTCAGACGCTTAACCAACTGAGCCACCAGACACCCCGAACCATGCCAACTTTTAAAAATATGTTGCAAAATCCAATTTAAAATACTCCTGACTATTAGGATGCCTCAAGGAGACTGTCCCAATTAGTTAAGGAAAGAAAGTCATTAAGTTAGAAATAGAATACTGATTAGTGGTCACGGATTAACAATAAACTAATTTGCAAATGTTAAGCTGTTGTGCACGAACATATGATCTGAATAACTTTCCCAGCAAATGTTTGTGGCATATTTGTTCAGTTTAAAGCACCATTAAAGGCAGGGACTGAATGCTGGTAGGTCTAAAAAGCGAAGAACAAGAAGCTGATTCATAAGCATCTGTTGGATATTTTCACCAGTTCAGTGCTGATTTTTGTACTCATTATGGGAAGTCGGTTTGGGGTCATCTGTGAGACAAAAATCTCACATGTCTTTCATTTCCCAATGGAGAGTCAGGCTTGCAAATCACTTTCACTTACTGGACTGTATTGGACTGTAATTCCCACCAAGGTGGACAGGCATCAAGTGTGCTTTTTCTCATTATAGCCCAGTACAGTGTGGCACCCAGCAGGGCTACATACATACCTGTGGTATAAAGATCATTTACAGGTCTAAGAAAGAAGATTTTATTAAAACAAACTACTGGTGTTGGGAATAGAGGATAAAAGAGAAATGAAATTATTGTGTTTTAACTCTACTGGTATTTATGAAACAGCTCTTATAGCTGTCTCTGAAAAGATACTATGAAGCAAGTTTTTAGACATCCATTAAAAAATCTTTACTGAGTACTACCTTGTGGTTAATCTTTCACACATATGTTGACATATGTTGCCATTTTGACATATGTTATGACATTTAATGTTTTCATACATATGTGATATGTAACAGTAATTGAAAATATACTTCAGCAATATAATCAGAACATAGGGGTACCTATGTGTTGTGTGTGTGTGTGTGTGTGTTTACCTACATTTTAGGTATATAATGTCAGAATTAAGTTGCATGGGATTTACTTCCCATAACAGAAATATTAAGAAAGTGTCGCTGGGGCGCCTGGGTGGCTTAGTCAGTTAAGCATCCGACTTTCGCTTAGGTCATGATCTCGTGGTTCGTGGGTTCGAGCCCCGCGTCGGGCTCTGTGCTGACTGCCAGCTCAGAGCCTGGAGCCTGTTTCAGTCTGTGACTCCCTCTCTATCTGACCCTCCCCTGCTCACGCTGTCTCTCTCTCTCTCTCCTAGAAATAAATAAAACATTAAAAAAAAAAAAAAAAGGAAGTGTGGCTAGAGGTATTCTATTAAAAATTAGGAATAGGTCTCCTTTCAAAGTCAACTCATTCATGGAGAGTAGATCCTCATTTTCCTGTAGAATAAATTGCCTTTAAACATACTTGCTCACTAGGTGTAGGAAACGGTAAATTTTCTTCATCATGTGCCCTGGGCAATCATCTAGCACAAGATATGTGAGCGTAAGGTCACAAGATTACCTTTCCTCCAAAGATTGATATAGTGACCCATGTGAACTTAGAGATAGGAAGGAAAAAAACCACAAAGCCAGCAGCTTTTCTTTGCCACTCTCTACCCTACCCACTCCATGTTTTGCCTTCTGCATCTGCTCTTCTTGGTTGTTCTGATGGCCTTGCAGTTTATTTAGCTTATGATTATAATGACAGGACCTGCCACTCACTTCAACAGAGAGTCATACTTAACCTGACCCAACCTGAATATGCTGCCAGAGTGTGTCCTCACCAGAGGGATTTGCACATTATTGTTACCACAAAGGAATGTGGCTTGTTGCCTGAGAAATGACATGATGTCGAAGGACACTTCTAGAGAAACATGCTTCTGTTCCTTCTTCCTGGAAACTGTCATGCTTCAGAAAAATAAGTAATTTGCGGCTCTGAATATGAATCATCAATGAAGGAAAATGCCATTCATTGTTCCTGGGGAAAAGATGAACTTACCTTCACCTCTGGTCTGGAAGGGTAGTGGAAGGTCACATTATGGAATTCAATTTCACCCTTAATTCGATCCAACTTGTAACCATCCTCTGACATGCAGTCAATGATGGGTTGCTGGAGTAGAATATTAAGGGAATATAGCAGCAACACACTTTATACGCATTTATGACCCATCTTGGTTTGAATTTACTCATAAAACAGAACAACAACCAGGTAAAACTTTCAGCAAAATTTGCTTCCACATTAAGCATTTATTAATAACTAACAATATGAACATTAACTGAGATATTAATATGAGATATATTATTATACATTAATAGTATTAATTGAGTATATTACATGCATAATATAGTAATATATAACCAAACACACAATTAATATATCATTAGTTATAATCAATACAAAATGTGTCAATTAATATATAATTGATATATAACTTCACATTAATTAAATCATTATTACTGTTTGTTGACATATTACTATGATATATTATTATATAATAATGATATAATATGATATATAGTATGAATCTACAGCTAATATATTGTTATATTTTATGTAACATATTATTATGTATTATTATATTATTGAGATACTATGGAAGACAATTTACAAGGTATTTTAATATATGCTTTTCTCATTTATGTAATTGTCACTATAACCTAATTAGACATATGATATGCTCAGTTGTTTGCTTGAGGAAGTAAAGGACTCTCAGAGAGGTTAAGTATCTTTCCTAAGTCTACACAACCAGTCAACCAAGCTGCGGTCCAATAGTTCTCTACACTTTTGTATCCATTGTAGATGATGATTAAAACCAACTGAATGTCCTCAGAGTACCTGGGTGGCTCAGCTGGTTAAGCCTCTGACTTCGACTCAGGCCATGATCTCACGCAGACAGCGTAGAGCCTGCTTCAGATCCTCTCTTTCCCTCTCTCTCTGCACCTCCCCAGTTCTCTCTCTCTCTCTCTCTCTCTCAAGAATAAATAAACACTAAAAAAAACCTAACTGAATGTCCTCACACGGTATCCTCAAATACTACCAATTTTCAATTGCTATGCTGAATTCACCTCAATGTTAGTAGTGAGCCTAATCTAGAATTTAAACATTCTAGTTAATCAGACAGGAGTGAGGGCCATGTCTTATTACCAGACACTCCAGGGTCAGCTTCCTCCCCCTTCTACACTTGTGAGAGAAATTCATCATCATATGTCTTTTGGGGGCAATAGTGTAATCTACTTTCTTCCTCGTGGGTCTCTAGTAAACATAACAAAGTAATTTTAAAATATCTTAATTTTTGTAACAGTTTAGTTTTCAACAATCTCTTTATACTCCAATACATGAAACCCCCAAATACAAAAGAGATAAAGTGATGAACAGTTTCCTCAGGTAGGTTATATGCTTCATAAATACTTAAGACTTAGGGGACCAAAGAAGAACCTCTGGATTTCCAGGGCTTCCAGAGAGGATGAACATGTTGCCCTCTTCTCCCTTCTATTCTTGGATTTTGACTTTCTAGCTGGGCCTCCAAGGCACTTTAGTAGATTAACCAGGAAAATCCTAGCCAGGCTACCAGAGTCCTTTACACACTTGTAAAAAGTTTCTGTCACCTTTAGAAGATAATCCAAACTTATGAACTTGGCCTTAAAGTCTTGCATGATATGGCTCCTTCCTCTCTCTCCAGCTTCTGTCCCTTGCTTACTTTACTCACACACACTTGTTTTGGGTCCTTGCATTCACCAAGACCTTTTTCCAACCAGAGGGCTCTCTTCCAGGAATAGCTTTCCTGCTCTCACTTCCCATGCACTGCTTTTCCTCTAACCTCTCTTCACATGGCTGACTCTCCTTGAGTTCTCAGGACAAATATTACCTCCTCAGAGGTGATGTTACCATCACTTAAAGTCTCCTCTCCACTCCAACCACTACCACAATGACCTATTTTATTTCCTTCATTGTACTAATATTATCTTATCTTTGAATGTACTTCCTTTTTTAATTTTAATTTTTCACTGAGTTAGGTTGGTTTTAGGCGTACAACATAGTGATTCAACAGTTACATACACTACCAAATGCTCACCAAGATAAGTGTAGTTACCTGCTACACACAAAGTTATTCCAATATTATTGTCTGTACTTTTCATCCCTGTGACTTATTTATTTTATAACTAGAAGTTTATCCCTTTCACTTATTTTGCCCATCCCACTAACCCCTTCCTCTCACAGCCACCAGTTTGTTCTCTTCTGTATTTATGAGTCTGTCTCTGTTTGTTTGTTCATTTGCTTTACTTTTTTTGTATTCTACATATAAGTGAAATTGTAAAATTTTTTTCTTGTTCTGTCTGACTTATTTCACTCAACATAATACCTCTAATTTTTTAAAAATGTTTTTTGTTTCTTTTTGAGAGAGACAGAGAGAGACAGAGCATGAGAGTGGGAGGGGCAGACAGAAAGGGAAACACAGAATCTGAAATAGGCTCCAAGCTCTGAGCTGTCAGCACAGTCCAATGCGGGGCCTGAACTCATTTATCTGGAGTTCATGACTTGAGCCAAAGTCAGACACTCAACCAACTGAGCCACCCAGGCGCCCCAACATAATACCTTCTAGATCCGTAAATGTGCTTCCCTCTTTATTACCTATTTCCTGGCATGATAGGAAAGCAAGGGCCTTATTTGTTCTATTTCACTCTTGTAGTCCCAACTCATTGTTGAGCCTGGCTCATGACAGCACTTATTAAGGATGGCTGAATTAGGGGCACTGTGATAGTCCTCATATTTTTCAACATTGAAGGTAAACCCCTCAAAAATTCATTTCTCTCCCCACCCCCAACCTGCTCATGGCCTTTACTTTGGCTCTTACGTACCCGGTCTACTGTCTGAAAAATGCTGGTGGCCGCCGCACGCCCAGCTGCAAAGGCTTCTAAACAGGAAGATGCATTGCCAAGATTTAAAGCCCCTATTATGATACTGAGGAAAATCTGAAATGAAAAGAGATAAACATAGTTTTCGTGTGTTTTTGTCAATGCGTAAATAGTGCTATAATTTGGGCTATCCATGTGAACTCAGGGTTTCTCAGAAATATTCTTCATGGGAGTTTGAAAGCTAAAAAATATGTCTTTAGAGACACCTGGAATAGTTTTTGTTCTACAAAGTATCTCCAATTTTTCTATTGTTATGATCTAAAAGACTACGTTATTTTCAACTGAACATCTGTGTATAGAACACTATTCTACAAAGAATATATTTTGAAATAAGTAAGAGGTCTAAGCAAGGCAGCATATAGACACAAAGTGAGTTAGAATATTGACATGATAATTCAGTTCGTAATATGAACAGCCTGATATGGTCTCTGGATAAGAGATCCCTGATAAGGGTCACTAAAGCAATAAAGACAGTATAATTAGCTTGATTATCCTTGATGTTGGTACATGCATTATAGATTTGCTACAAATGCTATATTATTGCTACTAGTAGACTATCATTAGGATAACTATTGCTACTACTACTAGTTTTGCTAATGTATATTTCTAAGTGATTTACCTGCTTTACTTCAATTTTTACAATAGAAGAGAAAACCAAGGTGTATGGAGGATGCCTAACTTACCCTAAATGACAACATGTATTAAATGGTAGAGTAGTATTTGAACCCAAGCTCTTGACTGACATCCTGCATAGCAAACAGGCCAATCTGCTGCTGGTGGCATGTGGTTGGTATGGCCATGTCCTCTGCAATGCTGAGGAAGCTGTCCTTTAACTCACCAACCCAGTCATTTCATTAAGTCAGGGGAAGGCAACTTGATCATGACCAGATGTTCCTACCAAATAGCACTCTGTTTTTATCACTGCTGCTCATAAAGGAAGAGGCAATGAGGTAATTTGTCACATGCCTCTAGGAGGAGAACAAGGCTTCTTTTGACTAAGTGAGTATAAGTTATGTAACTTTCATGAAGGATGTTTCAGTGACCAACTCCTTTTGGGGACAGGAGTTTTTTGCTGAGCTGCAGATTGGCTACTGCCTGAATGTGTGAATGTAATCTTCTTCAGGGGGTCAAATGATCCTAGTCTGTGATGGTTTCCTTCTTCAGTCTTGTGTCTGGACCAGGAGACTCCTTGGAGCCTCCCAGCTGCCTCCCTTCCTCCCAAGTAACCTCCATTCCACATATCAGGATGATGTGTGCCGGTCTCCTCTTGCCTTCTCCCTGAATTCCCCACTCCATGCATGGGGCAAACATTCTCTTCTTGTCTTTCTTGTTCCTTTCCCTTAATTACAGAAGGTGGCTCCTCCCATCGGCAGATTACCTCATCTCTCAAGCCCCAATTTCCTTATCTGTAACACAGGGATATTAACAGTGTATACCTCATAGGACTGTTATGAACATTAAATGAAATAATTAGTTTAAAGGTAATAAATCCAGTGTTAGCCTCATAAATCATAATGATGATGTTAACAGAAGCAAGATTGCACACTTAAGAAATGATAAGGTAAATAGTCAGAAAAGTACTTCTGTAAATTGGGTTAAGACCACCTTCATCAGGGGACTTCCTACCTAAGCAAAGGATGCTTTCCACATGTCCTAAATCAGGACTCAGCAAACATTTTCTATAAAGGACCAGATAGTAGATATTTTGGGCTTTTAAGGTCATATGAGCTCTGCGGCAATTACACAACTCTACTATGTAGTACAAAAGCAGCCATAGAGAGCAGAGAAAAAATAATTGTGGCTGTGTTCCAATAAAACTTTATTTACAAAAACAGGCATCAGGCTGGATTAGGCAGGTGGGCCAAAGTTGCCGACCCCATCTAGATTCTAGATTGAATCACTAGGGGCCTAAGCTGAGCTTTGCAGCCTGGCTTTGCAAATGTCTCTCTCAGAGTTCTTAGGGAAAGAGTGAGTGAGACAGGACAGAGGCATGTGCTAATATTATCACAATAACTAGCAACCATCCCAACAGACAATCATTTCCCACCCCTAACACTGCACTCTAACCAGGGGACAGCAGTGTCAGAAAAGGCAAAAGAGACCACTAGAGAACAATCTGTGGGTGTGCTGTGTGGGGGTAAAGGGCATCTGTGGCTCCTTGGAAGACAAATCCAAAAACAGGAAAATACTGGTTAATGAGTCAGGTCCTGGAAGTGTTGTCACCTGAGTTTATATCCCACTCAGCACATATTTTTCAACCTCATGGTTCCATTTAATTTTTAACATCATACAGAATGAAGTTTTGATATTACATATTTATATGGAATACGTCATTTAGTGCTTGACGCATTATACACCCTGAATAATGTTACCCTCTACTACTGCCATTACTTTTTATCATTGAGTCCCAAAACCTGGGAGGCATGAAACAACGGCCTTCTGCACTCCTCAACTCCCTTTCATCTCCTTTCTTAATAGATTGCAGAATTTATTTTTTGTCTGTGTACAAGTGGTACTAATCATAGTCATTTATGTGAACCGCTTACCATGTGTGCCCATACCATGTAGCCAATAATGATTTTGTGCCTAAAAAAATATATTAGATTAACCTAATTGTTAATTAGTTTAGTGGATTACTAGTACTCACCTCAGCTCACGTATACTGAGGCTTTATAGTTTGCTACTCAGAAGTATGGCGAAAAATGTGCTTACACACATGAGTGAAAGAAAGAGAGAGATGGAGAGAGGGAGGAAGGGAGAGAGAGAGAAAGAACAATCAGTGATTATGCTGTTAATGGATTTCTTTCTCCATTTTCCCAAAGGGAAATTTCTAAAATGTAAGCAGAGGCTTGCAAGAAGACATTTGGAGAAAGAGGTGAAGTTAATAATTGATGATTAAAATGTTAGAAACACATAGTATGCCACATCTGCATATAGTAAGTATTCAGTTAAATTATTTACAGAAAGCATAGACTAAACATTTGAAACTGAGGAGTGTCAAATTAATTAAACAAGGAGGCCATTAGGCTGAGGTAGATTTAATGCTTTAGCAGACTACGTAAGGAAACCCAAACCTCAGCTCAAATGCCTCAAGGTCAAAAAATCAAAAACCCAAGGATATTCAATCACGAATAGTCAATTAAGCTTTCCCAGGCAAGGCAACTGCTTAAGGTATAGCCAATCAAGTAAATTTTTTGCTTTATGTCTGTCTCTTCACTGTAAAAGTTCCCTCCTCCTACAGGCAGAGAGTGGTTTCTCATCACTTCTGACTGGTGCTGCTCAATTAGAATTATCTTTGCTTAAATAATGTCCTAAAAATTTTAATATACCTCAGTCTATTTTTCAGCAGACCATAAAGTTGGATTCCTGCTGGAGAAGTAACCAAGGGGATTTTAAATTCAGTGTTTCCAACTGGAATTGTATTATTTAATGTTCAATTTAACAATTCATTTTTCCCTCTGATATGTTTGCGCATGCCTCTGTCGTCTCTGTGCAGGCATGGAATGAAAAGAAGGATGTCTTTTCTCAATAAATGTTTTTTTTTTTCCCAGTATGAGCAGATATAAGCAGCGGGGACTTATAAATGTTGAAAGTTCTCAAGAGTCATTAGATCAATAAAGACCAGGAACTTTATAGTCATATCTGCAATATTTTCACTGGTTTTTCAAATGTGCAAAGCCAGGGGCAACCAGATGACTTCGTTTGTTGAGCATCGGACTTTAACTCAGGTCATGATCTCACAGTTCATGGGTTTGAGCTCTGCATTGGGCTCTGTGCTGTCAGTGGAGAGCTGGCTTTGGATCCTCTGTCTCCCTCTCTCTCTCTCTGCCATTCCCTCACTCATGCTCATGCTCAAAAATAAATAAATAAACATTTAAAAAAGTTTTCAAATGTGTAAAGCTATATTAAAGTTGTTAAGAAAGTGGCTAAATTATAATAATAGCAACATTTTCCATCTATGCTACTCTTTTAAGGTTTTTAAAACACTAATATATATAATCATATTTAATTTTTTAAACAAAATTCAAAGGATGTCAGTTGTTCATCTTGCAAAGAACTGAATTTTGAAAAATTGTTCTTAGCACGACAGGGATGCTCACTCTCACCACTGTTGTTTAACATAGTGCTGGAAGTCCTAGCATCAGCCATCAGACACCAAAAGGAAATCAAAGGCATCAGAATTGGCAAAGAGGAAGTCAAACTTTCACTCTTCGCAGATGACATGATACTCTACATAGAAAACCCGACAGACTCCACCAGAAGCCTACTAGAACTGATCCAAGAATTCAGCCAAGTTGCAGGGTACAAAATCAACGTACAGAAATCGGTTGCATTTTTATACACCAACAATGAAGCAACAGAAAGAGAAATCAAGAAACTGATCCCATTCACAATTGCACAAAAAACCATAAAATACCTCGGAATAAACCTAACCAAGGATACAAGAGATCTGTATGATGAAAACTATAGAAAACTTATGAAGGAAATTGAAGAAGACACAAAGAAATGGAAAAACATTCCATGCTCATGGATAGGAAGAATAAATATAGTTAAGATGTCATTACTACCTAAGGCACTCTACACATTCAATGCAATTCCAATCAAAATTGCACCAGCATACTTCTCAAAACTAGAACAAACTATCCAAAAATTTGTGTGGAACCACAAAAGACCCCGAATAGCCAAAGTAATCCTGAAAAATAAAACCAAAACGGGAGGGATCACCATCCCAGACTTTAGCCTCTACTACAAAGCTGTCATCATCAAGACAGTATGGTATTGGCACAAAAACAGACACATAGACCAATGGAACAGAATTGAGAACTCAGAAGTGGACCCAAAAGTATACAGCCAACTAATCTTTGACAAAGCAGGAAAGAATATCCAATGGAAAAAAGACAGCCTTTTTAACAGATGGTGTTGGGAGAACTGGACAGCAACATGCAGAAGAATGAAACTAGATCATTTTCTCACACCATGCACAAAAATAAACTCAAAATGGATAAAGGACCTGAACGTGAGACAGGAAACTATCAACACCCTAGAGGAGAAAGCAGGAAACAACCTCCTTGACCTCCACCGCAGCAACTTCTTACTTGACACATCCCCAAAAGCAAGGGAATCAAGAGCAAAAATAAACTGATTGGGACCTCATCAAGATTAAAAGCTTCTGCACAGCCAAGGAAACAACCCAGAAAATTAATAGGCAACCAACGGAATGGGAAAAGATAGTTGCAAATGACATCAGATAAAGGGTTAATATCCAGAATCTATAAGGAACTCCCCAAACTACATGCCCGAAAAACAAACAACCCAGTGAAGAAATGGGCAGAAGATATGAACAGACACTTCTCCAAAGAGGACACCCAGATGGCCAACAGACACATGAAGCAATGCTCAGCATCGCTCCTCATCAGGGAAATACAAATCAAAACCACACTGAGATACCACCTCATGCGGGTCAGAGTGGCTAAAATGAGCAAATCAGAGAACTCTAGATGCTGGTGAGGATGTGGAGAAACGGGCACCCTCCTACACTGTTGGTGGGAATGTCAACTGGTACAGCCCCTCTGGAAAACAGTGTGGAGGTTCCTCAGGAAACTAACAGTAGAACTCCCCTAGGACCCAGCAATAGCACTGCTAGGAATTTACCCAAGGATACAGAAATGCTGATGCATAGGAGCACATGTATCCCAATGTTCACAGCAGCACTCTCCACAATAGCTAAAACATGGAAAGAGCCTAAGTGTCCATCAACAGATGAATGGATCAAGAAGATGTGGTTTATCTATACCATGGAATACTACATGGCAATGAGAAACAATGACATCTGGCCATGTGTAGCCACATGGATGGACGTTGAGGGTGTTATGCTGAGCGAAATAAGTCAGGCAGAGAAGGACAAATATCATATGTGTGCACATATAGGAGGATTAGGAGGAACTTGACGGAGGAACAAGGGGGAGAAGAAGGGTGGAAATGGTGGGGGAAAGGGAGAAAGGCAAACCATGAGAGACTCTTGAATGCTGACAAAAACTGAGGACTGATGGATGGAGGGGGGAGGGGGGGATGGGCATGGAGGAGGACACTTGTGGGGATGAGCACTGAGTGTTATGTGGAAACTGATTTGACAATAAACTATTTGTAAAAAATGAAAAATAAAAAATAAAATAGTAAAAGATAAAAAAAAGAAAAATTGTTCTTAGTATATTATCATTTATTTTATCATGAAATAAAGTCAGTAGCTATGATTATGGTTTGACCTCTGATAATCATTTCTATTTGCAAATAAAATTCCACTAAGCTTTCCCTAGAAATGTATTTCTACTAAAGCGTTAGACCTCAAATTATAGGCTATCAGCTAGCAAACTTCTATATAAGTTTTTGGCATTTTTCATTATTTTTTAAAAATGTTTATTTTTGAGACAGACAGAGTGACAGAGCATCAGCAGGGGAGGGGCAGAAAGAGGGAGACATAGGCTCCAGGCTCTGAGCTATCAGCACAGGGCTCAACACAGGGCTCCAATCCATGAACCCTGAGATCATGACCTGAGCAAAAGTTGGATGCTTTGAGCCACCCACGTGCCCCTACATTTTTTATTATTTAATTAGTTCCTCTCACCTAGAATCTAGGGCCAAAATATTTTACTTAAGAGTCTTATATGAAACTGCTTCCTATATCCATGCTTTTAAAATTAATATAATTAACAAACTGAGGGCTGATGGGGGTGAGGGAGAGGGGAAGGGGGGTGATGGGCATGGAGGAGGGCACTTGTTGGGATGAGCACTGGGTGTTATATGCAAACCAACTTGACAATAAACTACTTAAGGAAAAATAAATAAAATAAACTAAAATTAATATACTTAATTAAATAATTAATAGGCCAAATGAGACATGTAGTTCATGTTTTATCTCTGACCTCATGGAGCCTACTGTGTGAGGGCAGGAAGGGGTGGTGACAAGCTGTGAATAAACCCAAATGTTCAATTTCATTCAAGTGCTCTGAAGGAAAAGTTCAGCAAGCCATACAAGAGAATAAAAGATTGGATGAGCATGGAAGTGTCTTTCAGCTGAGAATCAGAACAATGACAAGAGTCCAGCTGTGATGAGAGGTGCTGTAGGCTAAGGAGGAAAGACCTTGGGCTCATGAGCATGAGGAAGAGCTTTTTCTAACCCTATCCACACCCGGTTACCCTGCTATTCACATGAATGTACCTTGTCTTCTATAGCATGTGTTTTAATCTGTCATTAGGCACTGATGTGATTGTTTAATTATTGCTTTTCTTCCCCACTAAACTATAAATTACATCAGGAAAAGATCACATTTCTTTTGTTCACTATTGAATCCTCTGCCCTTTGTATGGGTCTGGGATATTATAGATGTTTAATAAGACTTTTTTTATGCTTAATAATTCTTGAAAGAACAACTGAAAAAATACTGAAAGTTAAAGTAACCATGGCATTCCTGAGAGCATAGCTATAGCACAAGTGAGCAATAAAATATGGTAGCATTGTCTGTTCAGTTGAGGATATTATTGGCTTGGCATTTTAGTAACTCATTACTTTTCACAAATACGTCCATTAGCACATATCTTGTACTATAATTAAGCTTAACTTACATGGGCTGTTAACTTTTAGCTGAGAGATCAATGACTTCCCATTTTCATGGCATATTATCTTTTGGACTCTGTCAGAAAAATCATTGTTTTACAGCTATAAAATCTTTAGTTGGAAATCACTAAATCTCTGATCTCATCAATTCAAATGCTCAGCATTCCTTTACTATAAAATGTATAGGTATTGCTTGTTTCTGCAGATGCACTCTACCAAATCATTGATGCTTCCGCACCTCAGATACTAAAGAAACAAACAAAACGCCTTAACTGTGGGCTTTTCCGAGATGCCAGCAGGAAATGCTATGTCTAGGTCACTCGGATCAAAGTACCTGGACAAGGGTTCCTGCTGTATATTCTTCATCATCAAGGACAAGTTTGGATCCATACCAGAAGGCCAGTGCATAGCAGAGGAAGATGAGACACCACATGAATCCAGTAAAGAAGCCCATCACTATTCCTTTTCTAATTCCCCAACGCTGGGCAAACACAAGATTTTTCTCATACCTGTGAAAAGAAAGCATTTGAGTCTATGTCAGCAGCAGCAGTTCAAGTCAAAATATTCACAACAGGCACAGTGCAGTGCTTATACTCAATGATCATAATAAAATCACCCCAGACATGCAGCAGCTGTAGGGGAAGAAAATGACGATAGTATCTGTGTAGTTATTTAGTTTCTTTCAACATAGCAGTGAAACATGTTGAAGGAATGATGCTTAACAAAGTCTCATGGTTGATTACTGCTCAGATGAGAACAGCGTCAGGAAAGTGAGAACTTTACCCCAAGAGAAAAGAATTTTCAACACAAATGTTTGAACCTGAGAGATCTTAGTACTCTGTGCTTGAACTGTTTTAGTACGTCACATGGCATGCTTTCTATCAGGACATGATGTAATTGTTTCCCCCCAGGTTTGACACCATGTTTGCATCAACTCTTCTCCACATACCTCACCTATCTGCCCTGTGACCAAGAATGCTATGTCGTAACATGACCCATGAGGTTCACAGCCACGGGACATGGACAACTGTGTAGATATCCAAACCACTTCAGTGATTCTATACTCTAGTCATTAATAACTGGCACTGTCTTAAAACTCAGACATGCTGTAACTGCATTTTTTTATCCCCCAAAATAAATTCATGGAGAACTTTTCCCATTTCATGGGACAAAAGTGAAGGTCTACCCTATGTTTGCTACCATTTTAAAAACATTTAGGTTGCTACTTTTATTAACAATAATTAATATCTTTTATGATGGAAGAAGTATGATGCTGAAATTTTTTATGAGAAACATGGTAACTTCACTCTATAAGCCAAAAGACACAAAACAAAACAAAAAAACAAAAAACAAAAAGAAAAGATAATTAAAGATTGTAAATTCTATTCTCTTTTCTCTTTGGTAGCAACTGAGAATGACATCATCATACTAGATCTACAACTCATTAAAAAGAGTTTAATTAAACTGGAGGCTATTTTATAAAATCAGTACCTGGTACACGGCAAGCGCTTAGTAAGTAATAGATAAATGGAAGAAAAAACAACATCATTTTCTTGACAACTGTGCTGTTTTACTCATTTAGGTTTTTATTTTTATTAAAAATTAATCTCCTAGAGGGGTACCTGGGTGGCTTAGCTGGTTGAGCGACCAACTTCAACTCAGGTCATGATCTATTTATTGTCAGTGCAGAGCCCGCTTTGAATCGTCTGTCTCCCTCTCTCTCTGCCCTTCTTTCTCACACTCGTTCTCTCTCTCCCTCCCACTCTTTCCCTATCTTTTAGTAATAATGCTTACACTTTTTAAATTTTTAATGTTTATTTATTTTTGAGAGAGAGGAAGAGTATAAGCAAGGGAGAGGCAGAGAGCACAGAGCCTTATTTTGGGCTCGAACTCACAAACTGTGAGATCATGACCTAAGCCAAAGTCAGATGCTCAGCTGACTGAGCCACGCTGATGCCCCTGGAACTGCATTTTAGATCATGCAGCAAACAGTGTCACAGAGGTATAGTGTGGATATGTATACACCACTACAATTGAAATAAATATCTCACCTAAGATAGCTTCCTAAACATCTCCCACTATAACATTTTCAAAAATACGCAGCTAAAGACTTGAAGGTCCTTGTAGTGCTAATGCCCCATCTAATTATTCTCAGCTACCTCTTGAACAGAAGCTCCCTCAGGGTAAATAGGCCAAGGTAAAAATCTGCCACCTTGTGTAAAATGAGGAAGATCTCAGGGTAGTAAGCCAATCAACAAAATTCTGGAAAGTGGCAGACATTTCAGTGAACAAACCTTTCAACCTCTTTTTTCTCACCACCGAAAGCAGCCACTGTTCGCATAGATGAAAGGACTTCATCAGCCACTGACCCTGCTTTGGCATAGGCCTTCAATTCATAGGCAGTAAACTTGGACACACTCTGAAATCCAAAAGAAGAAAACAAAACGTAAAGACCAGGTAATTAGGCAAGTCAACCTGTCACTCAGTAAACATGTAGTGTGGTTTAATACAAAACTAGATTTTCGCTGTAACACTGTTCACCAAGGAAAGAATTCCATCCTAGTTTGATCTCTGTTAAACCCCATCCATGAGTGTTTGGTTAGCATATCAAAACAATTCCATTAGAAGTCAGCCTCAAAACCCTCTCACAGAGTAAGTCCCAAATAGGGCATTTGGTGGGACCACAGTGTTTCACTCATTATGCTAATGAAGTTCTTAAGTGAGACCATGTCCCATTTCATTGCTATTGGCCACAGACATTTGAACAATTTATGGACAAACACTAGAGACAGAGACTGGTGCCATGTTAGTCAGAGTATAGAATGGGAGAGAGGTCCTGAGCATGCAAAGGCATGATGCCACAGAGGTAATTCCACAGGAGAAAGCACCAGATAAAGATTATACCATTTGACTCAACTGTAGGGGCTCAACTAGCTTTTTTCTTTACAAAAGGAACTAAAAAGACATTGCCCTTAAATTTTAACAAATTACTTTTTCTAAAACTGGACTTGGATTGAGTTCTAATTAGAATTAATCACCAAAGAAATCTCTTCACGGACGAAGATACAAGAATGAATAAATGCAAATATTGTAAAAGATCAACTAACTCAGAAATCTAAAAAAAGACATAGTACCCAGACTAAAGGAATTTATCTTCCAAGTTTTTCCAAACTTGTGGCAGCAAAACTCTTCTCAAACAAAATCTTAATGGAGTTTTCAGATATAAAATGAGTAAATGTATTATTTTGTTATAATATGTTTATGTTACAGGTGTACACTTTGTAAGTTGTGAATTGAAAAGGCAACAATAGGGAAAGTAGGACTATTTCCATCAACATTAAAACCTGAATTTTACCAATGTTACCTATGACACTACAGTTTTTACCACAACCTTTTTCAAATTTATTTCTAAATTATGTGTTGAAGAAATCAAGTAGCTGTGAATGTTCATAGTTTTATTGTAATGGCTCCTGAAATAATCCCACAATACTTCAGTTAAGTTGATATAAGAGCTTAAAAGATGTATAATGGAAAATATTTAACAATCACTCATGCTTCTCCTGGTAAAATTAAAAGTCAGACACAGGCACACAAAACCCACAAGAACATGTAACATGTGATATATTGCCTCTTCCTACTTTTTTTTTTTTTGGTCCTACTTTCAGATTGGGCCTAGTGAAACTGCTTGCATCATTTTAGACAAACATGCACACATTTGAATGCATGAAGAAACCAGTGCAGAGATATAGCATTCCAAATCAGTGACACATTGACATAAAGTTGAAATATGGGCACTGAGATAGCAAAAAGCCATGTTAAAAGCAAGTGAACAGGCTACACCTCTAACATGTTAGATGTGACATATGACCCATCTGAGTATGGATATAATATAATGTAAATAATCAGGTTTGAAGAGAGAGATTAAGTGTATTTGCAGGGAGAAACTGAATCAAATGTTTGCAGCATCCCTAAAGATCATCTGCGGAAGGGAGGCTTCTCTGGAGTGCAGCTGCAAAGTGTTTGGTAGGAAGAACTGTGGTGAAGCTTGAGTGATATGGTGGATTGGAAAAAATAAAAGCTAATAACTCTGTAGCAATTAATTCTGTGCCAAATGCCATGCTGAGTGCCTTACACAGAGTGTGCCTTGAGTCATCACAATTATTTTGGGAAATACTAGCCTCATCTTAAAGATGAAGAAGCTAAAGCCTTGATAGGCTAAACATATCTTTCTTGAGCCAGGTAGTAGAGCAGGTGATGACCAGTTGAGTGGAGTGGGCTCTTTGCTATTGTCACTATGTACCACCTGGAAAACGTTTGAGTAATATAGCCAGTGGATTGTAGAGAATATTTTGCTAGAAAAATTATCACGGAGATTGGCCTCCCATTGTTCAATGATGTGTGTGCAGCTTTTTACCTGAATTCTATTACCATTTACAGTAAAGTATTAGTGTGCCTGATCCCATGACCTGCTATCTAACGTGGCTGCTCTAAAAGCATAATATAATTTCCTAATCTTTGGGAGTGTTTTTTAATAGGGATGACTCAAAATTCCTACTCCTACATTTTTTCTTGGCCTACATACTTGGGGAATAGAGACTGATGGAGACATTGCTCAGAATGGGTCAGGTAACCTCTGTCTGAAACTGATCAGACATCATGGAGAACACAGTTGTGAAGGTAAAAATCTCAGCTAGGTGTTTGTTACTTATCTGGGTATGTTTGTTGGGCCTTTTTGAGGAAAACATCTGAGCTTGAGAGACCATGGGAAGCAATAGGCATATCAGAGAGTGGTAGGGGGTTTTGGAGTCAGACTCCCTTGTAGTTGATCACTTGCTAGCTGTGTAGTCCCAGACAAGTCTCTTTACCTCCCTGAGCCTCCTTTTCTTATGTTTAAAATGGCATTAAAACTTTATAAGATTGTTGTAAATATTAGAGATAATATATATATGAAGTTCCTAATAGTACCTGGCAAAATAATAAATACTCAAAATAAGTAGTTGTTATTGTTATTAGTACAATAGTACTTATGTTATTAAAACATCCTTAATCCCTGATCTGTGAAATGTTATTTGAAACTGAGGAATAATCAAAGTAAATTGAAACAGTGATAATACTGACTAAACATACACAGGAAAAAAGAATCAAGTTTCACATTTCTGGCTGTTTCTCAGCACAAATGTCTTGGAGAGAAGTGAGAAGACATCCTTACCAGACCAATGATGGCTGCTGCAACCCCAATAAGAGGGCTGACAGAGATGATAACCAAGGTCAGCTTCCAACCCTGGTAAAATCCCAACAGGAACCCACAGATGCTTGTGGTCATGCGCTGAATGAAAATGGCCATTTGGTCAGCAATGGCACCATTGACTTTATTAATATCACTAGAAACAAGAGAGGGTTTGATCACTAAAACTGAACTTGGTCAATTCAAATGTCTTACTGAGAAATCCGTCTTTCCCTTCTAAGTACTCTCGACTCTGGACCCCATCGCCTGTGGGAAACAACAGCCTTTCACATTTTGAAAACCTTGATACAGCTTGTGAGTTCATCAAGTCTCTCTCTCCTTCATAGCCAAGTAAGTTTGTCCTCAACGCAGATCTCCCAACTGGTGTCCTTTCAATGTTGACAAAGACGTTTAGAAACCATCTCATCTGTCTCTTTCTTTCTTATGGCTCATATCCTTGGTCTGTCCTGAAAGTTCTTTCCTTCTTTATACCTGCTAAATCCTTTTAACTTCAAGGCAAAACCCACACACTACCTAATTCATAAAAACTTATATAAACCCTCAGGAAGAAGTAATATCTCCCTCCCTGTTTTTGCACAGCAATGTAATTAATCTGTGTATGTGTGTATACATGTATGTAACTATTGCATTCTGCTTATAGACGATATAGAATAGTGGTTAAGAGCACAGACTCAGGCCAGACTCTGAATTTGAACACAAGCTCTTCCTGAGCAAGTTACTTGACCTTCCTATTCCTCAAATTCTGTCATTTACAGATTAGGATTAGTTAATATAGGTAAAGTATGTAGAACAGTGTCGAGTGTACTATAAGCGATCAGTATGTGCCAGCTCTGATTATTTACTTGTTTGCACCTTTTATCTCTCCTACTAGGCTATAAGTTCCCTGAGATCAGGAATTCTGTGGTTGATCTTTACAGCTTGCACAGAGTAAATCCTCCAGCATATTGGTAGAACATAATTACATTACATTCATATTCCTGGGAATGTTCCCATAATCTCTTATTTAGATGGAACAAAAAGAGCTTAGGATTTAGATGGAACAAAAAGAGCTTAGGGTTTAATAACAAAAAAGGACCAAGGTATTACCCAGAGATGTGATAGTTGTATTATAGCAAGGGTGAGTGTGTCTGTTCGAGGTCACTGTAAGGGGCAGAATGGGTGCTAGAATCTAAGGGTCACAACATTTAGTCTTTTATCTTCACTATACTGTTCACTAAGTGTCTCCCATGACACCTCAAAGTTCAATTCAATAGGGTTCAATTGGTTCTGATTACTCAGGGCTCATTCAGAATGACTGGAAGGGAGCTATTAATGACCCCAACTAGTATTTAGGTATAAACTGGATTTAAATTCAGTTTTTTAGTTTTAATCTTTCTCAAGCTATTTTGGATTTTTTGGTCTTTGTTTTTATATGCAGAAATAACCTCAACAGAGAAAGCAAGATAATTTGTTCTAATTGTATCATTTTTCCTTATTGATACATAGATGTGACATTCCTCAGTCTCTCTTTTAGACACCAAATTGCCCTACTTCTTTTAACTCTCAAGATTCTACAAACCAAGGGGCGCCTGGGTGGCTTAGTCGGTTAAGCGTCCGACTTTCGCTTAGGTCATGATCTCGCGGTTTGTGGGTTCAAGCCCCGCGTCGGGCTCTGTGCTGACTGCCAGCTCAGAGCCTGGAGCCTGTTTCAGAGACTGTGACTCCCTCTCTCTCTGACCCTCCCCTGCTCACGCTGTCTCTCTCTCTCTCTTCTAGAAATAAATAAAAAACATTTAAAAATTAAAAAAAAAAACACCAAGAATCTACAAACAAAACTGTAGTATCCTGGCTTCCAATTGTTGACAATCATAGTTGATAAAATGTTACCTATGAAAAAAGCATGGTATCTATAAATGCCCAACTTAAGAGACAAAATGTTTCCAAAATAACTGAAAATGTGTTTCCAATTATTTAATTCAGAAACAAGGGTTCTATTATCAAAAACTCACACATACATTAAAACCTCCTACCGACCACTTACTCGGAAAGTCTTGTATTCAGCTCTCCCACAGAATTGCAGTCAAACCATCCCATTTCCATTCGCATTATTTTCCTAAAGGAAACTCTTCTCATATTCTGTGTCTGACGAGCTGCAGCAATTACCCAAAAGCATATCTGAAAATGAAGCAAGGAATGTTGGGCATTGCGATGTTAAAAATATCCATTGATTCCTTCTCTTTTCAGGAGAAAATGCCTTCCAGATAAGTGCTGAGAGAAAGAGGAAAGCGATTCATAGAATGCCGTGTCAGGGGAGCTGTGGTGTGAGCTGAGGGCACCTGCCCCTTAAAGTGGGATGCGCAGAACAGCTGGAGAAATGGAATCAGAAGGTTCGGGTGTGACTTTGGTGTTGCCACTAGTAGATCTAACCTTAGCGAGCTCGCTTGTCTGCATGAGTAAAGGAAGGCTCAAGTGCCATAAAGAAATTCTTGCTCTTAAGTCCCTATTTTTGCATGCCACTTCTGAGTGTTTTTACCCCCTGAGAGGCCTGCCAACAAGCATGTATGTATAGTTTCCAGACTACTGGACAACAATTTTCAGAGAAAGTAAGACAAAAGTTATGACATAAGCAGGGAATCTACTGAAAATTTTCCCCAACCAAGCAAAGTCAGGTTGTCATTAAAACACTCAGTGCCAGAATGGGAGAAATTGATTCATTTCTTTTTACAATGGAAAATTGTAAATTTCCTGGAATTCTTGAATGAATGGAGATTGAGAGGATTCATTATTTTCTTTCTACAGAAGAAGGCAAAAGATGAAGTATTTTTCTTCTTTAATAGGGTTAGGTATGGGGCACCTGGGTGGCTCAGTCAGTTAAGCATCTGACTCTTGATTTCAGCTCAGGCTAATGATCTTGCAGTTTGTGAGTTCGAGCCCCACATCAGGATCTGTGCTGACAGTGTGGAGCCTGCTTGGGATTCTCTCTCTTCCTCTCTTCTGCCCTCCCCCCTTCTGCCCTTCCCCCACTCTCTCTCTCTCACTCTCTCAAAATAAATAAATAAACTTGAAAAAAAATAAGGGTTAAGTAACTCCAAGCCCTCCCAAGGCTTAAATCTAGTATACACTCTAGACTCAGTTTACAGAATTTGAGTCGGAATACAGACTGGTGAGATTTTAGCAATGAAAGAGAAAAAGAAAGTCAAGTTTGCCTTCCTCCCAACTCCTCATGCCTGCCTTTCTCCAGGATGATATTCCCTTTACAAACACACCCACAACTGCCTTTTTTTGAGTTTAGAAGAAAAGATAAAGTCTAGGGGACAGAGAAGGACATGGCATTGAAATGCAAAGTCTATTCACCATCTCTCTAGACAACTGCTTATATTTTCCTCCCCGTCTGAAAGCAAGAATCTTTTCCCATCCTCTCACCCTGCCTCCACCTCCAAATATAACTGTAGTGCTTAGGGTATCTGAGCAACTTAAAAGTTGAGAGCATACTTTGCATTTCATTGTAATATCTTTGAACCCAGATGTTGATCTATAAATAAAATGAAGAGGCTACTCACTTGAAAATATCCTGCGGTGAGTACTGCCAAAGCGATTCCAGCATAGTAACTGGCAAATTTGATCATTTCACTTTCAATGTCCAGCAACCTTCAAAAGAAGGGAGAAATGTTAAGATTCAGAAGTCAGCTCAAGCTTCCCAAAGATAATATTTGTGGGTACAGAGGAATTTAAAATATAAAATATGGGTAAGTCATCTTATCTATGTAGAATTATAATTCAGTCTAACCAAATCTCTACATAAACCTCATGGTACCAATCCCAGCAAAGATGCCTATCCCTTTCATCTTTATAGACAGAACTAACTCACTGGTAGTTGTTGGAAGCCAGGGGAAGTAGATGGCAGCCCAGGGCTCTGTCCATAGAGTCCCTCCACTCATGCTCATTATGAAGTGAAGGATCAATCACTGCTAGAGAAAGGTTTTAGAAAGCCAGACAGGTGTCTGAAAAGACACTCGTGGAGACAGAAGTGTGTGCTATAAATTAGGAGGCTTACTGTTACCTCTTCTAGGAATCTAAGCCAGTTTTTCAATTCTTCCCTCTTAAAGTGACATTGTGAAAAATGTGTGTGTTTCACCATTCCAAAGAAAGAGAAAAACACTTTATAAGCCACGCCCTTCTGCTGACTACAGCCCAGGAAGTTTTGCTCTCTGAGACAATTTCTAACATGAACCCAAAGAATTTGTAGAGAATAACTAGAAAGCTCTAAAGCATTTTTATAGCACAGCTATCACATTTTGGCACAGGGTTTGGGATTTGCAGGGGCAGTGAGGGGAGGCAAAAATTATTTTGAAATTGCTTTCATAAAATAAAGAATTTTATAATTACAAAATTAATATATTGATATTAGTTCTGACCCTTGAGGATGCTCTAAATTATATCAAGTCCATTTCCTTTTTTTTTTTTTTAATGTTTTATTTATTTCTGTGAGAGAGAGAGAGCATGAGCAAGGGAGGGTCAGAGAGTGAGGGAGACACAGAATCTGAAGCAGGCTCCAGGCTCTGGGCTGTCAGCACAGAGCCCGATGCGGGGCTCGAACCCACGAACCCTGAGATCATGACCTGAGCCAAAGTCGGACACTTAACCAACTGAGCCACCCAGGCGCCCCAAGTCCATTTCTTTTTTAATGTTTATTTACTTATTTTGAGAGAGAGAGAGAAAAGAGAGAGAGAACATGAACAGGGGAGGAGCAGATGGAGAGAGAGAGAGAGAGAGAGAGAGAGAGAATCCTCAAGCAGTCTCCACACTCAGCATGGAGCCAGCACAAGGCTCAATCCCGCGACTGTGAGGTCATGATCTGAGCTGAAATCAAGAGTCAGACGCTTAACTGATTGAACCACCAAGGTGCCCCTTGAGTCCATTTTTTTAGGAAATTGGAAAACAGTGTCTTCAGTAGAGATGCTCTCATCCTACATGCTTTCTGCTTCCTATCATGCCTTCCTCTTGTGACCCAAGCTTGAATCGTTTTCTCCCTCTACTGAACTTGGACCGAGTATTGAAGTATAATTTCTTTAATTCAGAACAAGCTATGGTTCCACTACAGATTTTATTGCCATCTTGCAATAAAGTATCTTCATTGAAAATATTTATGTTTGTTTTCCTAGATTGCAAGCTACTTGAGGGCAAGGACTTGGTTTAAGCTGCTTGCTCACACTGCCTGGAGCCTTGTACAATACTTTACACATAGCAAACACAACACCGCAGTAAGTGTTTCTTCATTTTGCCTTGACTTTTAAAATACTTATGAGGAAGGGATATAATTGCCTTGGTCAACCCCTCTGATAATCTCCAAACCAGCTAATATGTCTGTTCATCACATTCCCTGTCTTTCATGATGGCTTAAGGGAACCGCAAGCATGGACAAGAGCTAGGAAACTCATATCCACAACCAAAGCCTCTCACAAAAGGTAAGTATCTCTGCACAGGGTGTATAGTGAAGTATTGTGAGGAAAGACTTCTAAAGGACAAACTAGTCCATGTTGTTAATTTTCTGTTTGTGAAATGAAATTTGGCTGTCCAAAAATAGAAAACTGTGAGTATTTGACAAAAAGGTTTACTTAAGATTTTCTGTGGTACGTTCATCCTACAGACATTCTCAGCAGAGGCAATTCCATGCCTGTCATGAAAGACACAGCTGCCAGTTATAACCAAACCTACTCAGACTGAAAGTACTGAGTCTGGACTCAGCTCCAGGATTTACTGGGGCAAACTTCCAGAGAATTATATCACTGGGGGATGGTGTGGATAAGCATATCATAGTTTATGATTCTGTTCACCCAGAACCACCCCAGAGATGAATGGTTAACTCATTTTTGTTTTATGCTTGGGCATAAGAAGTTATCAGGGTTTTAGAAACTACTTGAGAATATTTCTGGAATAACAGAAAAACCCTATCAGAAAAACTGCTAGGAAGGAAAAGAGCAGGCCAGCTTGCTCCTTTCACTGCACATCAAATTTTTTTAATCATCTGGTGGAAATTTTTCTTGTGGCTATAAATTCCTGGAAAGCATTCCTTAAAGTGCGGGGGTGATATGGATCACCAAATTGGTGCCTTTCTTTTTAACAGCAAAACTGACATACATCTACTTGAATAAATTAAGATTCTCCTGGTTCATTTGTTGAAGAGAGAAGAGGGCAGAAAAATGGCAATTAAAGGGGAAAGGTAAAAGATATTTTACAAATTATTAAGATAAGAAAATTCTTACCTTGCTCTTTCTGAAAAATAAATGCACCATAAAATCAAATTACTCAATTTATACCTCAAGTTTCAGATTTACTGAAGCCATAGGGTTTTCATTTTCAATACCTAGGAGGTGTTTATGACTGGGCTCATTGCTTAACATGGAGTTTTCCTTTCAATGATTTTCATGCACTGTAGACCCAAGAAGTACTGACACTTGAGAGTGAACATCAGTGTCAACTCCACACTGAACATCACAGGTTGGCAAAATGTGTCCATGTCCTACTCTCAGAATGTTGGAGGCTCTGAATTCTTTAATGCACAGGGCATCAATCTTTGCACAAATGGCTGATCACTGGGTAAAGCTACTTTACAGAACATCTATACATTATGGTAGCTTACTGCCAGAATGGCTAGAGAATCTATGACCATTTCCAGAATGGCTAGAATTTCCTTTCAGAGAATCTATGGCAATATTTTTCACCCAGGAAGCTATTTGTTTGTTTTTAATTAAACTTTTTATTCTGAGGTAAGTATAGATTCTCATGCAATTGTGAGAAATAATACAGAAACATTATATATGCCCTTTGGTAATATCTTGCAAAACTCTAGGACGATATCACAACTGAGATGTTGACATTGATATAATCAAGATCATAATGTTCTCATCACCCCAAGGATTCTTCAGGTTGCCCTTTTATATCTACACATGCTTCCATACAGCCTCTACACCCCCGCTTAATCCCTGGCTACCACTCATCTGTCCTCTAGGGCTATAGGTTTGTCACTCAAAGAATATTATATAAATGGAATCACATGGTATGTAATATTTTCGCGTTGGTTGACTTTTTTTTGCTCAGTATAATTCCTTCATCAATTATTTGTTCCTCTTTATTGTCAAGTAGTATCCCATGGTATAGATCTCTCACGGCTTAACCATTCACCCACTGAAGAATGTCTGGGTTGCTTCCAGTTTTTGCCTATTACAAGTAAAGTTTCTATAACCTTTGTGCACAGGTGTTTTGCATGAACATTGGTTTTAATTTCTCTGGGATAAATCCCCAACAGTAGAATTGCTGAGTTATATAACACTTGCATGTTTAATTTTTTTTAAATTGCCAAACTGTTTTCCACAGTGGCTGTACCACTTTGCATTTCCACCAGCAAGGTATAAGTGATCCAGTTCCTCCACATCATCATCAACATTTGGTGTCATCACTATTTTTATTTTAGCAATTATGACAGATTTCTGTTGATGTCTCATTTTGATTTTAATTTGCTTTCCTAACTGTTGCTAATGTTGCTGAGTATCTTTTCATGTGCTCATTTGCCATCTTTATATCCTTAGTGCAAAATCTGTTCATGTGTTTTTCCCATATTCTAATTTGACTTTTTCTAACCATTGAGTTTGGAGAGTTCTTTATATTTTCTAAGTCCTAGCCCTTTGTTACATATGTACAAACATGCTCCCCCAGTCTGTACCTTTTCTTTTTTATTCTCTTAACAGGGTCTTTTGAAGAGCAAAAAAATTTCATTTTGATGAAATCCAATTCATCAATTTTTCTTTTCATGGTACTTTTAGTGTCAAGTCTAAGAGCTCTTTGGCTAGCCTTAGACATGAAAATGGCCAGCTACCTATTTTTCTAAAATTTAGCAGTTTATTTTTTACATTTAAGTTCATAATCCATTTTGAGCTATTTTGTGTATGGGTTCATTTCTTGCCTATGGATGCCCAATTACTTGGGCACCATTTGATAAAAAGTTTGTATTTCCTCTATTAAATCTTTTTTCCACCTTTGTCAACAATCAGTTGGACATATTTGCATGAGTCTGAGTTCTCTATTCCGTTCTTCTGTCAATACCACACAACCTTGCTTACTGTAGCTATATAACATGTCTTAAAATTGAGTAGACTGTTTCCCCACACTTTATTCTTCTTTTTCAAAGTTGTTTTAGATATTCTAGTTTCTTTTTTTTTTTTTTTTGCTTTTTCATAAAAGTTTTAGAGTAATCTTCTCTCTATATACAAAAATATCTTGCTGAGATTTTAACAGAAATTGTATTAAAACTATATATCAGTTTGGGGAAATTGACATTTTTCTTATATTAAGTTTCCAAGTCATTAACAAAATATGTCTCTTCATCTGTTTAGATCTTTGATTTCTTTCATCAGCATTTTGCATTTTTCAGCATGTAAATCCCATTTACGTTTTATCAGATTTACACCTAAATAAATATTTTAAGCAATTTTAAATGGCATTATATTTTGAATTCTGGTGCCCACATGTTCATTGCTAGTATGTAGAAATACTACCAAATTTTGTATATTTATTTGGTATTTTATGACTTTGCCAAACTCATTTACTGGGTCTAAGATATTTTTTTAATTCTTTGGGATTTTCTATGTCCACAGTAATATCATCTCCGATATAATTGGGTGTATTTATTCCCTTTATATCTGTATTTTGTTTTCATTTAAAATGTTTTTGATTGTAATAAAAAACACATAACATAAAATTTACCAACTTAACCACTTTTAAATGTACAGTTCAGTAGTGTTAAATATTAAATCAGTATTCCTCTCCTTCCTTATTGTATAGGCAAGAACTTTGAGCACTCTGTTGAATAATTGTGGTGAAAGCATATATCCTTGCCTTATGTCTAGTCTCAAGGAGAAAGCATTCAATCTTTCGTGCTTTTTTCTTATTTTGTTTTTATTAAAATTTTTTATTAAAAATGTTTTTAATGTTCATTTTTGAAAGGGAGAGACAGAAAGAGAGAGAGCACGAGAGGGGGAGGGGCAGAGAAAGAGGGAGACAGAAAATCCAAAGCAGGCTTCAAGCTGTCAGCTCAAAGATAGACATAGAGCTCAGGCCCACCACCTGCTAGATCATGACCTGAGCCAAAGTCGGATGCTCAATCAACTGAGCTACCCAGGCACCCCTCAGTGTTTCACTTTTAAAAATAATGTTAGCTGTAGGAGTTTTTTGTAGATGTTCTTTCTTAAGTTGAGGAGGTTCCTTTCCATTCCTAGTTTTCTGAGAGTTTTTGTTATGGATGGACGTTGAAATTTTAAACACTTCTTCATCTTCAGTGAAGATCATCATGTGGCTTTCTATATAGTCTTTAACGTGGTAGATTACATTCCTTGTTTTTCTAATACTGAGCCACGTGTGCATCTCTAGAATATCCTCTACTTGGTGTGTAATTCTTTTTTATATTGCTAAATTCTATTTGCTAGTATTTTGTTAATATTTTGGATCTATCTTCATGAGGAATATTAATCTGTGCTTTTCTTTTTTGTAATATTTTTGTCTGGTTTTTGTATCACAGTAATATTAGCTTCATAAAATGAATTGCAAACTACTCCCTCTTATTACCTGGTAAATATTGTGTAAAGCTGGTGGTATTCTTTTTTAAACATTAGGTGGAATTATCCAGTAAAATCACATGAGGCTGGAGATTTTTTTTTTTAGAGTTTTAAAATTAGAAATTCAATTTCTTTAATAGGGCTAATCTAGTTATTTGTATCATACTGGGTGAGTTGTGGTAGTTTATTTTTTCTAAGTTGTCAAATTTATGTGTGTAGATTATTTTATAGTATTTCCTTGTTGTCCTTCTGATGTTTGCAAGGTCTACAGTAATAACTCATCTTTCATTCCCAGTATTGGTCATTTGTGTCTTCTCCCTTTTTTCTTTGCCAGTTTTGATACAGGTTTGCCAATTTAATTGATCTTATTCAAAGGAATTGCTCTTTGTTTAATTGATTTCCTGTATTATTTGTTTTTATTTTTATTATACCTTCTCATCTGCTTTCTGTGGACTTAGTTTGCTCTTTTTCTAGGTCCTTGAGTTGGGAGCTTAGATGTTTAGTTAGAGATGTTTCCTCTTTCATAATGTATTTAGTGCTATAAATTTTCCTCTCAGCACTGCATGAGCTGTGTCCCACAGAATTTTACATTTTGTGTTTACCTTTTCATTTAGTTCAATTTTTAAAACTTTTCCCTTGACACTTCCTCTTTGACCTATGGATTATTTAGAAGTGTACTGTTTGATTCCCAATAATTTGGGGGGGGTGTCCATTATCTTTCTGTTATTGATTTCTAGTTTGATTCTATTGTGCTCAGAGAACATATTCTATTATTTCAATTATTTTCTATTTGATTTTAATTATTTTATATTTATAAGCAAATTGAGGTTTGTTGCAAGGCTCAGGGTATGGACTGCCTTGGCATATGCTTTGTAGGCACTTGAAAAAAATGTGTATTATATGGCTGTTGAGTGAAATGTTCAATAGATGTCGATTAGATCCTGTGGCTGCTGGTATTAAGCTCTTCTATATTCTCAGTAATTTTATGTCTAGTTGTTCTTTCAATCGTGAAGAGATGGGTAGCTAAGGGTTCTACTATAATTTTGATTTGTCTGTTTTTCCTTTCCATTCTGTCAGTTGTTGCTTCACATGTTTTGCATGTGTACATATTTGTATGTGTACACACTCTGTTTACTGTGTATATATTTAAGGTTGCTGTGTCTTCCTGGCAGATTGACCTTTCATTGTTGTATAATGGCCCTCTTTATCTCTGGTAAATATCTTTCTTCCAAAACTACTTTATCTTATATCAGTATAGTCTTTCCTGCTTTCTTTTGACTAATGTTTGCGTGATAAATTTTTTTCTATCCTTTTACTTTCAACTTGCTTATATTATTATGGTTAAATTGATTTTCTCAGAAACAGCATGTAGTTGAGTTATGTTTTAAAGTCCATTCTGCCAAACTCTGTCTTATTGTGCATATTTAAATCACTTATTTTTAATATAATCATTGATATGTTAGAGCCCCTAATCATTCTTGTCTCTTAGTTTGCACACTGCTGTATACTCCCTTCTCAAATTGTACCAGGGTTGGTTGTGTAACCGATAGAAAGTAGCAGAAAGGGACGCCTGGGTGGCTCAGTAAGTAAAGTATCTGACTCTTGATTTTGGCTCAGGCCATGATCTCATGATTCATAAATCTGAGACCTCTGTTCATCTCTGACACTGACAATGTAGAGCCTGCCTGAGATTCTCTCTCTCCCTCTCTCTCTGTCCCTTCCTTAGTCTCTCTCTCTCTCTCTCTCTCTCTCAAAAATAAAAAAGAACTTTAAAAAAAGAAAGAAAATGGCAGAAATTATGGTATGTCACTTCCACAATTAAATTATAAAACTTTGTGGCTTCTGTTTGAATTTTTACATTTTAATTGGATAAAGAAAATAAAAATAAGCTGCATTGTTAATTTGGACTACTTGGATTTCCCCTTCATTCGTCTTCTTTCATTTTTTGCCATGTTATTTGACTATTCTGAGCAAATAAATTCTGATGATCTGTTCAGGAATCTTGATGTTCCATAATACTTTTCAGCATTATTCACTGACCACTGTTTGGAAGGCTTTGTGTAAATATTCCACCCAATGGATTACAATTTATATATAGAAGCCAACCAGTGAAATGAAAGAGTAAAACCAGCTTCTACCATTAAACATGCATGCTTATGTTGATAAGATCATAAAGCAGCCCTGACCAAGACCTATAAACCTATTATAATAGGTGGAGAAATTTTACTTTAACAACATACTTTTTCCAAGAAGGAAAGTTGCAAAAGAGTTGGGTAATTTTAGAAGCATGTTAACTACTTATAGTAAAAAAGTGTCCTCTCCCTTATCTTCTGTCCCACCCAAGTCTGTTTTCACATTGATCTTTTTTTTTTTAATGTTTTATTTATTTCTAGGAGAGAGAGAGAGAGAGAGAGAGAGACAGCATGAGCAGAGGAGGGTCAGAAAGAGAGGGAGTCACAGACTCTGAAACAGGCTCCAGGCTCTGAGCTGGCAGTCAGCACAGAGCCCGACGCGGGGCTCGAACCCACGAACCGCGATATCATGACCTAAGCGAAAGTCGGACGCTCAAGCGACTAAGCCACCCAGGCGCCCCATGTTTTCACACTGATCTTAACTCACATAAAAGCTAAACACACATTTACTCAGAAGAATAAACAATAGTCATGTCAGTAACCGTTGTAACTCACAATTACAGTATTCAACTCATCAAAGGAGTGAAGAAAAGGCCTGAGAAGGGTCGGGATCTACACAATTCCAGATATCCATATGAAATTTTTAAAAAGGACAATTATCTATTTAATGTTTTGTATCACATGAATTCTGCAGAAGCCAATGAACTTCTGAAAGCCCTTATTTGCTTTGCACAATGTGCTCACCTTCAAGTACATGATCCAACAAGGATGAATAAAGTATGAGTAATGGGTAACCATAGTAAATTCTTTTCTAATGAATGTTGGCGATGCAGACGTTATGGTAGATTCATTCTTTAAATCATCTAATAAATATTTATAAGCACTATAATATAATATTGTAGATAAGTCTCAAATTTTAGCCTCTCTAACATTTATTTCCAAATATTAAGGCTCAAAGAGATATGCTTTCAGGAATTTTCCCTAGAAAATTTTACCTTCATGAGTGTTATTAATGAGTGCTATAAATAATTTCGGTCAATGTACATCATATATAACTGTGAATGTATTTTCTTCAAAGAGGGAAGTAATTAACATTACATTTTGTAGTCATACTACTCTGTAAGAGGCAATTCATTTTTTGGCCTCCAACATAAATGAAAGACTTTTAAAAGACTGTCATTGACAACAGCAACTCCTTTATGAAAACTGTTCTGAATCTTCCAAATTTAAGGAAAAAAAATACTTAGGCTTTAGGAAATTTATTTCTAATGAGTAGGCTTATTAATTTTTAAAAGGTAATTCTACACATTGTATATTGTCCTGTATTTTTCTACCAAGCACTAACCAGTTGTTACTACCTATTTATTTGAATGGTCTTTGATTTAAGGATGATTTTACTGACTAGAACTAAATGCCATGAAGATTAGGACCATGATTCAAGATAACCACTGTATCCTTGAGGTTTACAAAGGTCCTGGTATGTAATTGGTGTTCAAAAAATTTTGATTGAATGAGTGAGTGAATGAAAGACCCTATCAGTAGATAATATTGTGGAAGACTATCAGTGATTTATGAGGATTAGTTCATAATCTAAACCAAACATGTAGGGGTGTCTGGGTGGGGCTCAGTTGGTTAACCATCTGACTCTTGATTTAGGGTCAGGTTCAGTTCGTGGGATTGAGCCCTGTGTCAGACTTAGCACAGACAGCATGAAACCTGCTTGGGATTCTCTCTCTCTCTCCTTCTCTCTCTTCCACTACCTCTCTCTCTCTCTCTCTCTCTCTCTCTCCCCCCCAAAATAAATAAATAAACAGAAACAAATCAAACATGTAGAAAAATTTTTACATGAAGGCAAAAAATATAATTTTGCAGGAGGGAGCCATTCCAAGTGTCTTTCTAGCCAGGATGTGTCCCGCCCTTGACTCTTGAATCTGAGTGTGCAGCTTTATACATGCAAATAAGCTTCTTCTGGCCCTAAGGCAATGTGACGCAGGCTGCAAAGTCCATGCTATGACAGTGAGTCAACACTGAATACTATGGACTCTAATTTCTTTTTTTTTTTTTATTGCATATTTTTTTTATTTTTTATTTTTTACAAATAGTTTATTGTCAAATTAGTTTCCACATAACACCCAGTGCTCATCCCCACAAATGCCCTCCTCCATGCCCACCCTTCCTCCCCCCCACATACACCAGTCCTCAGTTTTTGTCAGCATTCAAGAGTCTCTCATGGTTTGCCTCTCCCCCTTTTCCCCACCATTTCCGCCCTTCTTCTCCCCCTTGGTCCTCTGTTAAGTTCCTCCTAATCCTCCTATATGTGCACACATATGATATTTGTCCTTCTCTGCCTGACTTATTTCGCTCAGCATAACACCCTCAAGGTCCATCCATGTTGCTACACATGGCCAGATTTCATTGTTTCTCATTGCCATGTAGTATTCCATGGTATAGATAAACCACATCTTCTTGATCCATTCATCTGTTGATGGACACTTAGGCTCTTTCCATGTTTTAGCTATTGTGGAGAGTGCTGCTATGAACATTGGGGTACATGTGCTCCTATGCCTCAGCATTTCTGTATCCCTTGGGTAAATTCCTAGCAGTGCTATTGCTGGGTCATAGGGGAGTTCTATTGTTAGTTTCCTGAGGAAACCTCCACACTGTTTTCCAGAGGGGCTGTACCAGTTTACATTCCCACCAACAGTGGAGGAGGGTGCCCGTTTCTCCACATCCTCGCCAGCATCTAGAGTTCTCTGATTTGCTCATTTTAGCCACTCTGACTGGCGTGGACTCACTAATTTCAAGTCAGCCTGTCGGGCTTATCACAAAATGAACAGTAGCACAGTTAGTTCTGGCTAACTCTGCATGGCTCCCTTCTGTTTAAAGCATTACACCACTCTGGCATAGAAACTTAACTAAACCAGGGGCCCCTACTCCAAGTTCTGCAGCACAATAATAAATTTCTCATTATAGAGAGAAGGCTGAGGATCAAGTGGACAATTAGCCACAGCCACAGAAGCTAAGAAATGGAAAGGAGTTAAGTGACTAAAGCAAAGATGTCTTGAAAATGAAACATGAGACATGACAAAGATGCAAGTAAAATTCACAGCTCACTTCCCTAGTATGTTGGTAGTGTTCATCCTCAAGCCTATAGTCTACCAAGTGGTTAAATTTGGGTGTCACATTTAATGGGCAATTTCCAATTCTGGTGTTTTTGTTGTTGTTAGAATTTTAAAACCTGGTAAGATAGGAAGAACTTCAGGGCAGAGTAATTTGTAGAAATACAGGTTAAATTTGTTTCTTAACAAAAAGGAGGGTGGGGCGCATGGGTGGCTCAGTCGGTTAAGCGTCCAACTTCGGCTCAGGTCATGATCTTATAGCTTGTGGGTTCGAGCCCCGCGTCGGGCTCTGTGCTGACAGCTAGCTCAGAGTCTGGAGGCTGCTTTGGATTCTGTATCTCCCTCTCTCTCTGACCCTCCCCTGCTCATGCTGTCTCTTTCTCTCTCACTCTCTCTCAGAAATAAATAAACATTAAAAAAATTTAATTTATGTTTCTGTTCACTCTATGTTGGATATCAATCCAGCTCAGCTAAAAAAATCCCATTTACACATTTTGAATTACACTTGAACATATAAGCAAAAAAAGTAAAACAAAAAATAGCCGCCTACCCACAACGCATTCCATTTGTCGTATTCTGGTTAAGGGAGCTGTTGATCCATACTATGGTGTTGTTGACACACGCTTTTCCCGGGATCTTGAGTTCTTGTAATTCAGTGTCATAGTCAATAAAAACATCTGTCATTGTGCCAAAAATGAACAGCATGCCTGGATGAGATAGTCCATGGAGAAATGCAAATAAACTTCCCACAAGCATCAGCCAAATGTCAGTCGTTGAAGAAAATCGAAACTTGAAAAACAAAGGATTCAGAGATCATCTATGGGTGAAAAGCAGGAGAAGTAGGACTATTTAATCGTAGTCACTAGATTCTGATAAATAGTATTCAGCACCAAATTTTATGGGAATCATCTTCACTGAACAATAGAGTTTTCACTAACTATATAAAAATAAGTGATATATTAATTATCTAAGACAGTAGACTCTTACATTGTTAGTTTGTGTTATTTCTTTCCTAGTCTCTGAATTCATTCTCTTTACCTCAAGAACTGACTTCAGTTCGTAAGTACTGATTGACAATGTAAGTGGGAAGTGATCAATGGCATTGATGCTATTGCCATGTAGAAATACTGCGTGAGGTATTCAGCAATAGCATAAATTGGCTCCCAGAGCAGATATGGACAAAGAAAAGTGCCTATTTCTGCCTAGAAATGCCTTTACCTTTTGAACATTTGAGGAAAATACCTACACTATGGAATTTATATGGATATGTCATAAGAATGAGTATACATGATATGGTTACTGTGATGATTTTCTTTACTAAAATAATAATTATGGGCTTAATGATTATTTTCCAGGACACTTTTCTGATCTCTCAGATAGGATTTATGTGTTTAATTAGCAATATATTTCTTCTTGCCATTCGGCATGTTATCCCATTGACAAAGTTTATGACTGAAAACGTGAACACTGTATTTAAAAACCTGCCAATGACTGAAGATTTAACACTCCTCCATGATCTGAACAATTGTTGTTGCAAAATTTGTGTCAAAAATCAGCACAATTTTATTACCAATTGAAAGAAGCTAACTTGACTGCTGTCACCTTTTTTCTCATCTTGCAACCTGAGGAGAGAAACATATGGATTTATAGACCATCCTTTCCAAACAAAGAGAAGTTCTCCGTAGGTGGTGATTTTATGAGTCATCCTTTAGTAAGAAATAAAGTCCCTGCTGGCTGAGAAATTCTTGCTAAACCGGGCATCCTAAAAACAAGCTTTTATTTTTCAGATTTACCTCTTCTGGAGATTTTGTTATAGCTGTATTTCATGTTGAAAAGAGATTCAGTGAGATTTTTCTGAGAGATATTGAGAGAAAATAAAAATTTTATATTAGCAATAACTATTGGGCCTCATCCTTGACCCTCAACTTGTTTCTATTATATTTCCTTGTGGGTAAGTTGAGGTGGTTGGATTAGCTGATTTAAAGCTTCCTTATAGCACTTCAAAAATTTACAATTACATTAAATAGTACTGATGTGATGGACAAGTTTTTAAAAACCCCTATACTTCCCATAAAATCATATTTCCTTAGTATATCTTACTCATTTCATTTCTCATAATGTTGTATCTAACCATATTTGACCTTCCCAACTCCAGGGATCTCTACTTCACCTGAGTCATCCTTCAAGGATACACCCTGGATCTTTCTTTCAACAGAAACTGCTCTACTCCATTGATACTCTGAGACTGGAGATGCATCTTGTTTTATCACTTCCTTTCTCCTTCTACACCATTTTGTCATCTCAGTTGGGATCTGTAGTTCCTTAAACCCTCATTAATTTACAATTGTTAAAACTCTATCAAGATTGTCTTCCTTCCCCATGCATCCCAGTTCCCACAGCCAGCCATCTGGACCACATTCTTACCATCATCCTTAATCCTTTTCCCCACCTCTATCTTTGGAAACTCCCTCATCTCTGCATCCATCCAACTATTTGCCCCTCTGTGCCTGAAGCCAGGCTGTGGGGCCTGCCAGAGACAATCTCTCCACCATGTAAACTGGTGCCAGCACATGCCATGCCTATCAGTCAGCTGCCCTAATGTTCTCTTCCAGCTCACAGTAGAATCCCAAGTCTTTGCTCAGATGTCCAAGGTCCTCCATAGTCTGGCCAACTGGCTCTCTGACCCTGTCTCTTTCTACTTCACTCCAGTTCTCTCCACCCGAGCAACCTGGCCTCTTTGCTGACCTTTGTTCATTCCAAATTTATTCTCACTTCTGACCATTTGGACTTGCTGTTTCCTCTTGCCAGAATGCTCTTTCTTCAGATGCCCCCTCACCGCCTTCAGACGTTCTCTCAAAAGTCACCTTCTCAATGGTACTTTCCCTGGTACCCTTGCCTCTAAAATTTTAACTTTCTCCCCACATTATTTCATATCTTCATTCCATGTTTGCTTTTTATTTTATTAGACAGTGATAGATTATTACTAGCTACCATGCTATGTATTATAATTACTTATGGTGCTTATCATGTCATCCTCACTAAAATGTAAACTCCCCAAGGACAGAGATTTTTGCCCATTTTGTTCTTTTCTGTATCCTCAGTACCTGTAATAGTGTCTGAAACCTGGTATATATTTAATTAATATGTATGAAATGAATAAATGAATGAGTATGGTCTCCATCCTTAACTCAATCCATAACACTGTACTTCATCTGTCTACAGATTATTCCGTTTCCCTCCACAGCTTTCTCAAACATTCATTGTGATGGTCTCATTCTACATTACCACATCTAACAGAAAATATTCACCTCTAAAAACCAAAGAACTCACTCAACCTTCCTGTTGATTCTCTCTTTGCTGTTCATCTGCACCCACACCTATGTTCATCTTTTTTCCACCCAGTGAGAAAAGTGTGGTTCCTCTAGGCCCAGGCTAATCCCACCACTCCTAGTCTAAAATTGATGTTACCACATCCACCACCCCTCTCTGTTGTGAATTACTTAAAATTTCTTAAAGAACTTCCACCTCTGCCTTACTACCACCTCTTTTTTCAGGAACTTGCCTAGAGCCTCCCTTCTATCTTCTAAGTTAGACTCCTTCTAATCCTACTCTCATGCCAATGTATGATTAACTGACATTTGCCTTATATGAGAATTTAAACTTTTTAAAGTAAGGAGAAATATCTAGTAATTAAATTTTAGGGTTCTACTATTTTCCTATTGTAAGAATTTGGGGTTAAGGGATCTCCCTTGTGCTCATAAAATATTACTTGTCCAACTTCACTGCTGCTCATTTAGGTTAGAAATTCTATGCTGTTGCTGGGTACACAGGGGAAATTTGGACCTAACCCAGAAGGGATCTTTCAAAAGGTTTCTGAAATCAAATTACAGCAATTTTTTTTCCAAATTATAGCAATGTTTTAAAGAGAAAAGGAATGAATCACCTATACCATTTTATAGGAAGTACAACGTGCATAAAAATATTATCTCTCTTTGTACCTTTAAGAGGAATATTAGGGAGTAATTCTAGAAAAGATGATGCATTGTTGAAATATATAGGAAGTACAACGTGCATGAAAATATTATCTCTCTTTGTACCTTTAAGAGGAATATTAGGGAGTAATTCTAGAAAAGATGATGCATTGTTGAAATATTCACTTACCTTGAATTCTTATTATTTTTATCTGTCAGGATAAAAACAATGCACAAAGCATTAATAAGGACACATTAAACATAGTCATTAATAATTTTGCTCTGGGAAAACAGTTTCATAAATTAGTTATATTCGAGTATTACAAAATGTTCATTTGCTTTCTTTTTTTAATTCTCTCTCTCTCTCTGTATGTGTCTCATATTACACAAGAAAATACCCTTTAGGTTCAGGAATGCTGGCTTGACTACATTTTTAGATATTTCTACAGATATGAGGTATTTGTATTTTCTGAGTGTCAACTGGAGACTAATAGTTTTTAAGTTTATTTTGAGAGAAAGAGCACATGAAAGCGTGCACAAGTTTGGGAGGGGCAGAGAGAGAGAGAGAGAGAGAATCCCAAGCAGGCTCTACATTGTCAACGTAGAGCCTGACACAGGGCTTGATCTCACAAACTGCAAGATGATGACCTGAGCTGAGATCAAGAGTCAGATACTTAATCCACTAAGCCATACTTGGCAGCCCAAGACCAACATTTTTAAATTAGCTGAAGAAAATCTAATTTTTTTGAACCACCAAGTAAAATGAATATTTATTGTTTGGTTCCTTAGAAACATCAGAATTTATCCATTTAAAATTGAGATTACAAATTAACTAGACAATAAGATGATGTTGACTCTTCGATGCCAGTAGAAACCACAAGATTGAACTGGATATAGTTTTCCCCAGCCTAGGCCGGAGCAGATGGAGAGTAGGAAGTGAAAGTGGGGGCGCAGGGTCATGGGTGTAGGGAAGCAAAGGGAAAGAACATCAGGGTGCTAATGTCAACCACCACCATGGGACAGTACATCCTGACTCCTTGGCATTTTAATTAATTTTATTTAAGTAAGAGTAAGGAGACATTATAGTGTATATAGAGATTAACATCTGGGGTTTGGGAATCAAATAGAACTAGATTGCTATGATGGCTCCACCAATTATTAGTCATGTGATCTTTGACAAGTTTTAAAAATTTTATTCAAGTCCAATTTTCTTTCTGTAAGTTGTAAAATTATAGAATTTGTTGAAAAAATAACTGCTTGGAATCACCTGTGCTCACTATATGTTAGGAACTAATGCTACAGATCCTCTTTCCCATTGTCTCATTCTAGCCAGCACTGTCTTAGTATAGTTTCTCACTAAATAATTATCACTATAATCAATTATAATAGATCAACAAAAGTCATAATAATGACTAATGCTAAATCAACCCTACTCTACTAGGAAAGAGATAGTTGTAGATGAGATACTTTCATTTATGCATACTTTGTGCATTTTTACTTAGCACTTTCAGACATTCCATAACATGGATCCTGAAGAGAACTACCCATTTGTGGGTAAGAAATGCATCCAGTAATGGTTTTACATATTATTGATTTTTCTCTGCTCTTTGAAACTTAACCAACTTGTCCACTTTTGTTCTAACCTCTTTTTGTATAAGAAATAGTAAGAGAAAAAGGCCACTTACATAATCTGTCTGACTCAAAACCATAATTCTCCTCTCCAAATTTCTTCACACTGCGAAGAATTACTGAGTCAGACATGGTAATTGCAATCTGCAGCCAGTAGCCCTATAAAACAAAACAATCATTGCAATTATTTTTTTTCCCTTTAAACAAAGCAGCCAAATGAAAGAACAATTTGGTACAAGAAATAACCTTCACTAACAATATAAATCCTCACTAAAAAGCATATTTTTAATTGGTTAATAACTCCATGAAAGAGCCTAATTATTAGGAAAGATAAAGCCAAACCACTGATTATGGCTTTCCCTATCTGATGAATGAATAGTTACTTTTTATTTATTTGTTCTTTCTGCTTGTCTTTTCTCCCTCTCTCCCTCCCTTCTTTCTTTCTTTTTATTTCTTCCTTCCTTCCTTCCTCCTTTCTTTCTTTCTTACTTTCTTTCTTTCTTTCCTTCCTTCCTTCCCTCCCTCCCTCCCTCCCTCTCTCCTTTCTTTCTTTCTTTCTTTCTTTCTTTCTTTCTTTCTTTCTTTCTTTCTTTCTTTCTTTCTTTCTTTCTTTCTTTCTTCCCTTCCTTCCTTCCTTCCTTCCTTCCTTCCTTCCTTCCTTCCTTCCTTCTTTCTTCTCTCATGAGTAAAAGTAAAAACCACTGGCACTACACAACCAACTGGTGACATTCTTGGGTCACTGTAGCAAACCAACTATACCTAAATACTGGTGGGTAGCCGTCAGTGCTTTTTTGTAAATGCAACTCCTGGATCAAAGCTATGGTGAGTCTGGCATGGACCAGGGGAAGAGTTACTCACTCATTTTATAAAATAAGTATAAACTTGACATCAAAACAAACAAGAATGGGGGCACCTGGGTGGCTCAGTCGGTTAAGTGTCCGACTTCGGCTCAGGTCATGATCTCACGGTTCGTGGGTTTGAGCCCCGCGTCAGGCTCTGTGCTGACAGCTCAGAGCCTAAAGCCTGTTTCAGATTCTGTGTCTCCCTTTCTCGGACCCTCCCCTGCTCACGCTGTGTCTCTCTCTCTCAGAAATAAATAGAAAAATTTAAAAAAAATTAAAAACAAACAAACAAACAAGAATGATATAACAAAAAATAGAATTATAATTACTTTTGAAAACAGATTTAAAATTGTTAAATATGTTAAGTATAATTCAGCAGCTCATGAAAAAAATATGAGCAATGTTGACCCCAGGAATGCAATGATTGTTTAATGTGAAAAAATTTGATCATTTTGATAGATGCAAAAAAAGTATTCAATAAAAATCGGTATCCATTATGGATTTCTAAATACTATGAAACTAGAGAAATCATTATCCGCAACTCCAAGATTTTGAGTAATGATCAGCAATGAACACTAAAACCTTTAAATGGGATACTGTCAATGATTAACTATCTAACAGTGCAAAATATTGGAAGATGTAGAGGGAAGACACTACGTTGAATCATTATATCTCCTTAAGTTGCTTTCGGTTCTTGCAATTTCTCATACTTTCCTTATTTTTGATGACCTTGACAGTTTTGAGGAGTATTGAGCAGTTATTTCATAGAATGTCTCCTAAGGTGGGACTTATCTGATATTTTTCTCAGGATTAGACAGGGGTTGTATATTCTGGGGAGGAAAACCACAGAGGTAAAGTATCCTTCTCTTGATATCATATCAAAGGTACTATCAACATAATGGTACCTATCCACATGATTTATAAAAAAAAAAAACTTTAAAGATAAATTCAATATTAATAAATAGAGTGAGAAACATTACTTAATTAAATAGTTTATGAGGTCAGTAAAGATAAAATAACTACATGAAGCAGATTCAGAATTCTTCTATTCAACAACAAAATTCGTTCACTATAGTGTTCACTGTAGTGGTACTATATTCAGAGAATGCAGTGTTCACTGGTTATATCGTTTTTGAAATTTTAACAAAAAGTTTTTTTTACATAAAGCAAAGAAATTCTTTGATAATGAGAAAATAAAACATTAGAAAAACTCTACTACTGCATCTCCTAATTGTAAAATAAGACTTAAAAAAATCAGTCTTCAATTACTTTTTCCCGGCTTATCTCTTCATTTAAAAAGGTTTCTTTCCACTGGTGTGCAAATATTTGACAACATTTAGAGCCCAGTGGTATAGTGTCTTGTCTGTGAACTTCAGAGTCTCACAGATCCTGTGGTCTCACTCCATGTTGTTGAAAACATTTTTTAACCTCTCTCTAGTCTATACATCAGTTGGCCCAAAGGGAAAAGACAGTTAAAGTTCCTTTTGGCCTTTAAGCCTAAAGACTGTTGCCCCTGCTGCACCTCCCCACCCTCCCTCTGTGGTCACTTGCAGTAAGACACCCTCTATTAAGAAAGAGAATGCTGATCAACCAACCTACTCTCTTCATTTTCCCTCTCTGTCCCAATACCAATTCCCTACACTTGTATTCACATTAGATTTGTTTACATTTTGCTTCTTTTGGAATACAATGAGTTTTGTGATCTCTATTTTACTATTAAAGAGTAACGTTCTAGAACACAAAAATTCACACATAGCATGGGTTTCTTCCCTGTTGCATTGACCTGTAGCCAAAGACCACAGGGAGCACAACTATAGTTGAACAATCTGAATTTATTACTCATTGCACTGAGGAAGAACACACGGTAGAGACCACAGGGTGTCTCATTATAAGGGTTTTAAGATGAATCTATTATAGGAGGTAGGCTTCAGTTAGGTGATTTGGGAGAAGGTCCAAGAAAGTAGGCATCTGCTCCAGATTGGGTGTTGTCAGAAAGCCAGAGCAATTTCCTGTTTGGGTAAAGAAATAGTCACTTATATGGCAAGAGAGAGGGATATTTGGTATTTTTGCACAATGGTCTTATTTTAACCTGTACATGGGCAAAATTATAGACTGGCATTGCTTTGTTTCATTTTTATCCTGGTTTCAGAGTGACTTTATCTGAGATTGATGGTATGGTTAATTTTATGTATCAATTTGAATAGGCTAAGGGATGCCAGATAGCTGGTAAAGTATTATTTTTGGATATGTCAGTGGTGGTGTCTCCAGAAGAGGTTACCATTTGAATCTGTAGAAGATTGCCCTTAAAGGTGCAGATGGACATTATTCATTCACTCCTCGAATTCCTGAATAAAGCAAAGAGACAGAGAGACCGAGGCAGAGAAACTAAATAGATATTTTTCTAAAGAAGACACACAAATGACCAAGAGGTACATGAAAAGATGCTCAACATCACTCATCAGGAAAATACAAATCAAAACCATAATGATATATCACCTCAAATCTGTTAGAATGGCTATCATCAAGAAGACAAAGAAAAGCAAGCGTAATATGTACCTTGCAGGACTAGTATGAAAATGACATGAAACTGAGTCTATACATCAGTTGGCCTAAAGGGAAAAGACAGTAAAAGTTGGAGAAAAAATAACCTATGTGTACTGTTGAGGGGAATGTAAACTGTTTTAGACATTATGGAAACACTATGGAGGTTCCTTAAGAAATTAAATTTAAACTACAACTATCATATGGTCCAGAAATCCCGTTTCTGAGTATATACACAAAGGAATTTAAAATAGGATATTGAAGAGATATCTTCACTCTTGTGTTTATTGCAGCATTATTTACAGTAGCCAAGATATAGAAATAACCTAAGTGCCCATCAGTGGATGAATGGATAAGAAAGATGTGGTATATCCATAAATATGTATACACACATATACAGCATATATAAAACCTATGTATATATACATGTGTATACAATGGAATATTATTCAGCCATATAAAATAAGAAAATTGTATCATTTGTGACAAATGGATGGACTTTGAGGGCATTATGTTCAATGAAGATAAACCAAACAGAGAAAGACAAATATTGTATGATATTGCCTATACATGGACTCTACAAAAGCTGAACACATAGAAATAAAGAGGAGAATGGTTGTTACTAGACGTTGAGGGGTGGAGGAATTGGGGAGATGTAAAAGGGTACAAGCTTGCAGCTAGAAGATGAGAAAGTTCTGGAGATCTGATGCACAACATAGTGATTATAGTCAACAATACTGTATTGTATATTTCGGAATTTTTGAGAGGCTGTATCTTAAATGTTCTCACCACAAAAAAGAAATGATAATTATGTGACATGATGGAGGTGTTTGCTAAAGCTACAGTGGTAATCATATAAACATATGTAAATGTATCAAAGCAACAAGTTGTACACCTTAAACTTATGCAATGTTGTATGTCAAATACACGTAAAAAATTAATCAATATTTTTGAAAGCAAGGAAAGGAAGAATTTGCTCTTTTACTTTAACTGGGACATCTATCCTTTCCTGTCCTTGAATATAAGAGCTGCTGATTCTTGGGGGCTTTGGTTGCTTTGCTCAGTCAGAAATGAAAGCTAGTTGGGGCGCCTGGGTGGCTCAGTCGGTTAAGGATCTGACTTCGGCTCAGGTCACGATCTCACAGTTCGTGGGTTCGAGACCGCATCGGGCTCTGTGCTGACAGCCAGCTCAGAGCCTGGAAACTGTTTCAGATTCTGTGTCTCCCTCTCTCTCTGACCATCCCCTGCTCATGCTGGCTCTCTCTCTCTCTCTCAAAAAAAAAAAAAGAAAAAGAAAAAGAAAAAGATGAAAGCTAGTTGCCTTATCTCTACCCAGTTCAGAAGTGGCAGTGATGACTTTTGAAGGCCATTGTGTTGAAACAGTTTATTACTTGCATACACTCACAAAGACAATGTCAATTTTATAATGCTAAGTTTGGGGAAGTACAATGAGATACCAAAATTACTAGAATGAATAAACAGAAGATATGCTTGTGATGTTTTCCAGGAAAGGTGCTGTTTCTACAGTTTGATGTTAGATGAATTGCCTAATATCATTATAAATGTAGAATGAAACTCTGGTATCATTAGACCATGTTTTCTCCTACTGGTTGGTTCTCTTTTTATTAGATAATATCCTGGGAAGCACAGCATATAATAGAGAATATCTCTGTCAGTTTCTGGAACATTGAAAGCATAGTGGGAATCTCCTTTTTGGTGATAAACAGGTTTGTTTCACAGGGTCACGAGAATGTTTCTCCTCCTCACCTGGTACATTCCATGACTTAAGAGGGCTATGGTGTTTTGTCACATTATTTTGCCCCACCAATATAAGCAGATATGATATCATCTAATTCTACTCCCTCAGTTGTTATCTCTAGTACCCAAACTACAAATTTGGTCTTTAGCTTCCTTAAGCGTTGAAGGATTCTTGGATATCATATGTTGCAGGGAGTTTTAACTAAGATCTCTTAACAATTTACAATCACAAAACTTTAACACAAAGGAACTCAGAATTGAAAATAAGGTTCCATACATGCTATTTCATTTTCACTCTGCCTTTTCATAAATTATTTTAATCTCCAAAAAAGTCTCTTTGAAAACATTTTGAGAATTTTCAAGTCCTCCAGAAAGATGGCCTTCAAATAAACTTAGAAAATCTAGGAATTAAAAGTTGGAAATCAAGATTTCTAAGCACTGGCTGGCAGACTTTGTTACCTAATTGTGAAATTCCCAAGAATGTTTAATTGTCCGTGCCAACACCAGTGTCCCTCTCTGCTACATGACGTGTGGTCTATGTGGAGACGATCTGTGCTTCTGTTTAACTCTCCAGGGTTGAAGTTTTCTTTTCTTTGATAAAATGTGTAATCTTATCAACACAGAGGACAGTCTCCTGACCTTTATTGGTAGACACATCACAGATATGTCTACATTAGAACACTAGCAACAATATTCTAGGAGACATTGCTGGGGAGGAAAGAGAGGAGATACAGACCAATACCTGAATGAATTCCCTGGGAGAACCTAGGACATCGTCAGACCTCAGAAAGGGGGATAAGTAAGCTGTGCCATGGGGTGTTTGAGGTTGTCAAAACTGGAGGAAATAGAGTTCCAAAGCGTGCAAAGTGTCAGTGCCCACCACGGGCCATTACACGAAGGCTGCTAAATGTGACTTCAAGACACCAGTATGACTATTGATGCTGCGAGAGAACTGAAAAAGAAAAGGGAAAGAAAGGAAGGAAGGAAGGAAGGAAGGAAGGAAGGAAAAAGGAAGGAAGGAAGAAGGAAGGAAGGAAGAAGGAAGGAAGAAGAAGGAAGGAAGGAAGGAAGGAAGGAAGGAAGGAAGGAAGGAAGGAAAGGAAGGAAAGGAAGGAAGGAAGGAAGGAAGGAAGGAAGGAAGGAAGGAAGGAAGGAAAGAAAGAAAGAAAGAAAGAAAGAAAGAAAGAAAGAAAGAAAGAAAGAAAGAAAGAAAGAAAGAAAGAAAGAGAGAAAGAAAGAAAGAAAGAGAAAAGAAACAGGTTAGGGATGAAAATAGTTCTCCCAGAAGCTGGAATCCTTCCTGCCTGAAGATACAATTACAATAGGGACTTTCAGCCCGCTGACTGTCTTTATAAATAAAGCTTTTATTGGAACACAATCATGCCCATTAGTTTCCATTTTATCTTTGATTGTTCTTGTGCTACAATGTCAGAGGTGAGTAGCTGTGACAGAAACTATACATACATCTTCCCCACCTCCCCAACCATCATCAATTCCTAAAACATTTACTTTCTAGCCTTCTAGAGAAAGGCCAGTATTATGAGGCCAGTTTAGAACAGCTTGATGCCTGGAGATAAATATTGAAGGACATTATTTACCTACCTAAAAATCATATGCAGCACCATAGGACTCACCCTGTTCTCATGAAACTTATAGTGGGACAGGGGAGACAGGTGCCACATAAGAAATTACAAGCATGGTGATTGTGAGAGAAGGGGAAGCATGGGGATTTCTTGGACTGTCAACCTTGTCTAGAGAGTTGAGGTGGGAGGAGGGGGTATAGAGCTAGTGCATTTTTAGTATGGGACATGGGAGATGAGGGTGAATTAGCCAAGGAAACAGGAGCCAGAAAAGCGTTCCAGGCAGGGAAGAGCACATGAAAAGGCCCAGACCCAAGAGACAGCACATACGTTCAAGGATGGAAGAAAGTCCAATGAGGGTGAGGGAAAATGGATGGATGTCTCTGAAGGATATGGCTGGTGGACTACTCGGGGCCTCATCTTTAACATTGAGGATGTGGGACCTTATCCCAACGGCAATGAAACAAATATAGACTTTTAGGCAAGATAGAGACATGATCACATTTATTCTTTTTGAAAAAGCCAATACTCTGATAAGGCTTGGGAATTGAGCGCCTACACCCAGAAGGACTAGGAAATCTGTTTGGGGTGGGCAGAAAGTCCAAGCAGTGAGCACCTTCATGTACCATGGCAAGAACCACACATTTCTTCTCACTCCTGGGCAGACAGGCCTAAGGTGACCAAAAAGAAATAGGCTTGTGGTGCCATACAGTCAAGCCATTGGTGCCCAGGCTCTTGTTACTTTGGAGATGACTTCTCCACTCTATCAGTGTTCCAGTTTCTAATTGTCTCTGGGGAGATTTGTTTTGCTTTCCATTTCATTTTCTCCCTAATACTATTATTGAAGCATGTTGATCCAGACTGAATTCAGAAGGAAAGGCTGAGGTTTTTCCATATCCAGGCCAAGACAGTGAGGAGGATCTAAAGGCCCTAACAGACTTTAAGGAACTGGAGGGATAGCGAGGGGTACGAGGCCAGGATCAGGAGCAGAGTGGCCTTCACCCCACTCCACATCACATTGTGAATACTCTCCTTGGCTTTTCTCTTGCGAGGGCTTCCCTTGAGTAAAAGCTTTCAAGGTCGCCAGAACCACACACTGCTCTTCCCTGAGCTGCTTGGAGAGAAAAGCAAAACTGCCCCTGCTCCTCTTGAATTTGGAAGTCCTTTCTTTGGACACCAATTCAGATTTTTTAAAGCACTTAAAATACCTTTCACTGCTGACATGTAACTATGTAAGTAGAGCACTTTTGTTATTATCAAATCCAGCAAACCTTGGGTTTTCTCCCAGGAATCGTTAAAAGGAGGAAAGAAATAGGGCCGCCTGGGTAGCTCAGGCAGTTAAGTGTCTGACTTTGGCTAAAGTCATGATTTCAAGGTTTGTGGGTTCGAGCCCCACATCAAGCTCTGTGCTGACAGCTCAGAGCCTGGAGCCTGCTTCAGATTCTGTGTCTCCCTCTGTCTGTGCCTTTCTTTTTCTCTTTCTCTCTCTCTCTGTCTCTCTCTCTGTCTGTCTCTCTCTTTCTCTCTCAAAAATAGGTAAGCATTTAAAATATGGAGGAAAGAAATGTTAGTTTATGCTAAGGAGCAAGACAAATAGAAAGCCACTACCTTGCAGGTTAACAGGTTGTGGCATAATGGTGTGTGTCAACAATGTGCAACACATCTCCAGAGACAGGATAAAAATGAGGCCCCTTTAACCCTGAGGGCCACAGCTGATGCACATGGGAAAGAAATTAAGTGGAGGACTAAAGAATTACTGTAGAAGAGAAAGTTTAATGTCAAGGTTACTCCCAGCCCATCTTGGTCCCGACACACATAGTTCTCCCATCTGTGCAAAGAAACACACAACTGTAACACTTGACTCTTGCAATAGAACTCAGGCATTTTTCATTTTTAGTAATTTCAGTGTCCTTTAAAACTATGGAGCAGAGGGGGAGGCAAGATGGCAGAGAAGTAGGGATTTCCGAACTTCCTGCCTGCATCTCTCAAACAAAGAAGGGCTGAAGCCAAAGAACTCTGAACCACAAGAGTCTGGGAGGAAAAGAGATGAAGTCCACTAAAAAGACAGGTGTGAACTGGGTGTGTGATTGTGAACTGGGGAAGATAAAAACGGGCCAGGACAGGGAGGCACGGAGAGGAAGGAGTCCCTTCTGCAGAGGGACAAAGGGAAGAAAAAGAGTGGCTGGGGAATTGTAGAACTATCCCTGGAAAAGAGAAAACTCAGCCCAGGACGAAGAGGGATCCTATCATCCCTTATCTAACTGCAGGGCTTTTGGAGAGAGATCCCATCTCTAACTGTGGAGCTTTCTTTGGGCCGGGTGCCCCAGTCCCAGAAATTCCCTCCAGGATAGACGGTACACAAGAGATACAATTAGCATCAGGAGGAACTGGTCCCCTGCTTGGTCCTCTGCTAGGAAGTGGCCTGGGTCTCAGAAGTTCACTCTGGGATGGACGGTATGCAAGGGATGCAGTTGGCATCAAGAGGAACAGGTCCCCTGCTCAGACCCCTGGTAGGAAGTGCCCCGGCTTATGGGATTACATTTCGGGCAGTATCATTAATGTGCACAGACTAAGAGCCTGAAATGCAGCTGGGTGTGGGACATAGAACACGGCCCACCTTGGCTGTGCCCATGGTACACTGCGATCCGACCCAAGGGAGTGATTTGGAACACCTGGTTCCAGAAGGGACTGGGGGGCTGCCATTTTTCTCCCCACAACCACCAACGCAGGGCCTCAGGGAGCAGCCCACAGGACCCACAGTGGATGTGAGCCAGGCCTACACCAAACCACACCCATCTGCGCTGGGTAGCTGCTTTTTTTACCTGAGCTGATGAGATGCTTCAGAACCAGACAGCCCCTCCCCCAAGATCAGGGTTGCTGCATTGCCATTGTTAACTCTAGATCAATTCTTGCTATTCAGATATATTCTCCCTTATCCCGTTCTTATCTCTCCCCTCATCTGGACTGGTTATTCTTGTTATAGATTTGCTTTAACAGCCATATTTAATCCATTCTCTTGACGCATGTTCTACGTCCCCTTTGTTACCTACCTTTCTTTCTGATATAATCAGACTATATAGTTTCTCTAGGTACATTATCTTTGTTTGTTTGGTTTGTTTTTTTTTCCTCCTCACCTCCTGCCTTATTTTCCTTTACTCTCTCTGAATTAAGCCTTTTAGTCTCTCTGCCTGGTCGATGTTCAATTTCTCTTTCTCCCCACTCCTGTCATTTCTCTCTCTGTATATGCTTTTTCATCAGCACTGCCTCCACCCTGCTCTTTATTTGTAGCTGGGATTTATGGTTTTAGGCTTTTAGACCGTCCTTTGTCTTTTGTTGTTAGTATTTTGTGGGGGTTTTTTTCGGTTTGCTTCTTTGTTTGATTTGTTTGTGCATTTGTGTGCTTTTGTTCCCTGTTTGCTTGTCTCTCTGTTTTCCTTTCCAGGGCTACCTCAAGAAACAAACCAAAGTACACATGGTGGAGAGTCCCAAATTTCACTATGAATAGGGAAATAAAATAACCAAAGCCTCAACATGAGAGACCAAGAGACACCATTCAAAGAACACTTCCTGAATTGACAGGCCCTGGACAGTCTATGAGCCTCCTTTAATATAGCAGTATTTGCAGGTGCAGAGCAAAAAACAAGCTTTTAAAACTAACAAGAGACAGAAAGCTAACCAAAATGACGAAACAGAAGAACTCTCCTCAAAAGAAATTCCAGGAAGAAGTGACAGCTAAAGAAGTGGTCAAAACAGATATAAGCAACATAACTGACTAAGAATTTAGAACAATAGTCATAAAATTAATCGTTCGGCTTGAAAAAGGCATAGAAAACAGCAGAGACACTATTGCTACAAAGATTATGGATCTTAAAATTAGTTATGATGAATTTAAAAATGCTATAAATGAGGTGCATAATAAAATGGACGTGGCCACTGCATGGACTGAAGAGACAGAGAGGAGAATCAATGAATTAGAAGATACAATTATAGAAAAAGAGGAAGCTGAGAAAAAGAGAGATAAATTGATCCAGGGGCACGAAAGGATAATTTGAGAACTAAGTGATGAAATCAAACGGAACAATATCCAAATCATAGGAATTCTAGAAAAAGAAGAGAGAAAGGGACTGAAGGGGTATTTAAACAAATTATAGCTGAGAACTTCCCCAATCTGGGGAAAGAAACAGACATTGAAATCCAAGAGGCACAGAGAACTCCCCTCAGATGTAACTTGAATCAATCTTCTGCATGACATATCATACTGAAACTGGCAAAATATAAGGATAAAGAGAGAATTCTGAACGTAGCTAGGGATAAAAGGGCCCTAACATACAAAGGGAGATGCATCAGGGTAGTAGAAGACCTATCTATTGAAACTTGGCAGGCCAGAAAGGAATGGCAGGAAATCTTCAATGTGGTGAACAGGAAAAATATGCAGCCAAGAATCCTCTATCCAAGAAGCCCGTCATTCAGAATAGAAGGAGAGATAAAGGTTTTCCAAAACAAACAAATCCAGCCCCACAAGAAATCCTAAGGGGGGACTGTATGAGGGAAATGTTGCAAGGAACACAAAGTGCCAGAGACACCACTACAAGCATGAATCTTACAGAGAACACAATGACTCTAAACCCATATTTTTTCAATAATAACACTGAATGTAAATGGACTAAATGCTCCAATCAAAAGACATAGGGTAGCAGAATGGATAAAAAAAAAAAGAAAGAAAGAAAGAAATAAAGAAAGATCAAGAAAAACAAGATCTATTTTCTGTCTACAAGAGACTTATTTTAGACCTGAAGATGCCTACAGATTGAAGGTAAGGGGATAGAGAAATATCTATCATGCTACTGAAGTCGAAAGAAAGCCAGAGTAGCCATACTTATATCAGACAAGCTAGACATTACAGGTAAGGCAGTAACAAGAGATGAAGAATGGCATTATATAATAATTACAGGGTCTATCCATCAGGAAGAGCTAACAATTATAAATGTCTATGCACTGAATTCGGCAGCACCCAAATACATAAAACAATTAATCACAAACATAAGCAATCTTATTGATAAGAATGTGCTAATTGCAGGGGACTTTAATACTCTACTTGCAGCAATAGATAGATCAACTAGACAGAAAATCACTAAGGAAACAATGGATCTGAACGACACACTGGACCAGATGGACTTGACAGATATATTTAGAATTCTGCATCATGAAGCTATGGAATTCACTTTATTCTCGAGTGCACATGGTACATTCTCCAAGACAGATCACATACTGGGTCATAAAGCAGCCCTCAATAAGTATAAAAAAATTGAGATCATACCATGCACACTTTCAGATCACAATGCCATGAAACTTGAAATCAACCACAGGAAAAAGTCTGGAAAACCTCCAAAAACATGGAGGTTAAAGAACACCTAAAGAACGAGTGGGCCAACCAGGCAAGTGGAGAAAAAATTAAAAATATATGGAAACAAATGAAAATAAAAATACAACAATCCAAACTCTTTGTGATGCAGCAAAAGCAGTCCTAAGAAGAAATACATTGCAATCCAGGCTTATATCAAGACACTAGAAGAAGCACAAATATAAAATCTAACAGTGCACCTACAGGAACTAGAAGCAGAGCAGCAAGAACATTCCAAACCCAGCAGCAGAAGAGAAATAATAAAATCAGGACAAAAATAAACAATATAGAATAAAACAAAACAGTTGAACAGATCAATGAAAGCAAGAGTTGGTTTTTTGAAAAAATAAACAAAGTTGATAAACCTCTAGCCAGGTTTCTCAAATAGAAAAGAGAGAGTATCCAAATAGACAATTTCACGAATGAAAATGGATGTTTTACAACCAACCCATCAGAAATACAAGCAATTATCAGGGAATACTATGAAAAATGATATGCCAACAAACTGCACAACTTAGAAGAAATGGACAAATTCCTCAACATACACACACTACCAAAATTCAAATGGGAAGATAAAGAAAATCTGAACAGACCAATAAGTAATGAAAAAATTGAATCAGTTATCAAAAATCTCTAAACAAATAAGAGCCCTGGGCCAGATGGCTTCCTTGGGAAATTCTACCAGACATTTAAATCAGAGTTAATACCCATTCCTGTAAAGCTGTTCCAAAAAATAGAAATTGAAGGAAAACTTCCAGATTCATTCTATGAAACCAGCATCACTTTGATTCCCAAACCAGACAGAGACTCAGCAAAAAAAGAGAACTACAGGCCAATATTCCTGATGAATATGGATGCAAACCTCCTCAACAAGATACTAGCAAATCGAATTCAACAGCATATAAAAAGGATTATCCACGTGATCAAGTGGGATTCATTCCTGGGCTACAGGGCTGGTTCAATATTCACAAATCAATCAATGTGATACATCACATTAACAAAAGAAAAGATAAAAACCATATGATCCTGTTGATAGATGCAGAAAAAGCATTTGACAAAATACAGCATCCCTTCTTAATAAAGACTCTCGAGAAAATCGAGATAGAAGGAACTTACTTAAACATCATAAAAGCCATTTATGAAAAGCCCACAGCTTACATCCTCCTCAATGGGGAAACACTGAGAGCTTTTCCCCTGAGATCAGGAACACGACAGGGATGCCCACTCTCACCACTGTTGTTTAACATAGTGCTGGAAGTCCTAGCATCAGCCATCAGACAACAAAAGGACATAAAAGGCATCAGAACTGGCAAAGATGAAGTTAAACTTTCACTTTTCGCAGATGATGTGATACTCTACATGGAAACCTGACAGGCTCCATGAGAAGCCTACTAGAACTGATCCATGAATTCAGCAAAGTTTCAGGGTACAAAATCAAAGTACAGAAATCGGTTGCATTTGTATACACCAATAATGAAGCAACAGAAAGAGGAATCAAGAAATTGATCCCATTCACAATTGCACAAAAAACCATAACATACCTAGGAATAAACCTAACCAAAGATGTAAAAGATCTGTATAATGAAAACTATAGAAAACTTATGAAGAAAATTGAGGAAGACACAAAGAAATGGAAAAACATTCCATGCTCATGGACTGGAAGAATAAATATTGTTAAAATGTCAATACTACCCAAAGCAATCTACACTTTCAATGCAATCCCAACCAAACTTGCACCAGCATTCTTCACAAAGCTAGAACAAAGTATCCTAAAATTTGTATGGAACCACGAAAGACCCCGAATAGCCACAGTAATGTTGAAGAAGAAAACCCAAAATGGGAGACATCACAATACCAGACTTTAGCCTCTACTACAAAGCTGTCATCATCAAGACAGTATGGTATTGGCACAGAAACAGACACATAGACCAATGGAATTGAATAGAGAACCCAGAATTGGACCCACAAATGTATGTCCAACTAATTTTGACAAAGCAGGAAAGAGTCTCCAATGGAAAAAAGGCAGCCTCTTTAACAGATGGTGCTGGGAGAACTGGACAGCAACATGCAGAAGAATGAAACTAGACCACTTTCTTACACCACACACAAAAAAAAACTCCAAATGGATGAAGGACCTGAATGTGAGACAGGAAACCATCAAAGAGGTTTCCCTAAAGGAAAAAGCAGGAAACAACTTCCTTGACCTCAACCACAGCAATTTCTTACTCAACACATCTCCAAAGGCAAGGGAATCAAGAGCAAAAATGAACTATTGGGATCTCATCAGAATAACAAAGCTTCTGCACAGCAATGGAAACAATCAATAAAACTGATAGGCAACTGACGGAATGGGAAGAGATAATTGCAAATGACATATCAGGTAAAGGGTTAGAATCCAAAATCTATAAGGAACTCACCAAACTCCACACTCGGAAAACAAATAATCCAGGGAAGAAATGGGCAGAAGACATGAACAGACACTTCTCCAAAGAGGACATCCAGATGGCCAACAGACACATGAAACGATGCTAGCATCACTCATCATCAGGGAAATACAAACCAAAACCACACTGAGATACCACCTCACACTGGTCAGAATGGCTAAAATGAACAAATCAGGAGACTCTAGATGCTGGCGAGGATGTGGAGAAACGGGCACCCTCCTACACTGTTGGTGGGAATGTAAACTGGCGCGGTCCTTCTGGAAAACAGTGTGGAGGTTCCTCAAAAAATTAACAATAGAACTTCCCTTTGACCCAGGAATAGCACTGCTAGGAATTTACCCAAGGGATACAAGAGTGCGGATGCATAAGGGCACATGTACCCCAGTGTTCATAGCATCACTTTTAACAATAGCCAAAATCATGCAAACAGCCTAAATGTCCATCAAGTGGTGAATAGATCAAGAAGATGTGGTTTATATATACAATGGAATGCTACATGGCAATGAGAAAGAATGAGATCTGGCCATTTGTAGCAACATGGATGGAACTCGAGGGTGTTATGCTAAATGAAATAAGTCAGGCAGAGAAGGACAGATACCATATGTTTTGACTCATATTTGGAATAGGAGAAACTTAACAGAGGACCATGGGGGAGGAAAAGGGAAAAAACTAGTTAAGGAGAGGGAGGGAGGCAAACCAAAAGAGACTCTTAAATACTGAGAACAAACCGAGGGTTGATGGGGGTTGAGGAGAGGGGGAGGGGGGTGATGGGCATAGAAGAGGGCACTTGTTGGGATGAGCACTGGGTGCTGTATGGAAACTCACTTGATAATAAACTATTTAATTAATAAATAAATAAATAAATAAATAAATAAATAAATAAATAAAGCAAACCATGGAGTGGGCAATTTTTTTCCTATAATGCTTCCTAATCTATTCAAGCATCCATCAGCAAATATTTGTCACCATTACTCTCAGTAGGAAGACACACAAATTATTCAAGGGGCTTACAATCAAATGGGGGAAAGGGCATGTGAACAGTAACTCCCAAGCAGAGAAATGCAGGCTCCAGGGATAATTGAAGAGTGTTCCAGGGCACAGGAGGAGGGTAGCCAAGTCCAGAGCAGTGGGGTAGAGATGTGGGGATGAGGTGGGGGTTGTGGCTGCACACAGAAAGAACCTTTATTAAACAAGAGCCTACAAATAAGCTAATACTTCAAAAGTTTAATATAACCACTATTAGAGTTTTTTGGGCAGTCATTATAATTTGTCTCTAATATGTCTAGTAAACTATTTTTCCCTCAAAACATTTGAAAATACCGCACCTTATTCCCAGTCTTAAACATGAATGATATTTGATTGATGTGTTCAAATCATCCCCAACATGTGATTTCTACTGGCTAGGGAAACCTAAAAACGGAAATCAGTTTCTAGAAACCAACATTTCCCCTTCTAGCCATGCATCCAGAGCTCATATTTTTTAGTATCTAAATTAACTGAAAACTGGGAGAATGAGGATATGAGCATGGTATTAGAGAAAAAATAATGTCAGTATAGTTCTGTATTAAACCAGCACCAGCTTCCCAGATGGGATTTGTGGTTATAAGTGCAAACAGAATTGTACTTTCATAAAGCCAAGATTAAAAAAAAGCTTACTAACATTTTTACTTTGGGCATATTATTCAATCCATTCACCATTTGCACCACACACCACATGCACCACACACACACACACACACACACACACACACACACACATTCTCAAAAGAACTGATGCATAACATTGCTATAAATGAGAATAACCAAGAGTCGCTTGTATTGAATATCATATTATGAAATTATTAACGTACTCTGCAAGTCCCTATTCAAGCATTATGGTATTGTTTATTGCATGACAAGAAGGCAGCCTTTATTGAATCAGAAACACAATACCCCACAAGGTAAAACTTGGAGCAAATGGACTTGCAGAACATAGTCCTCAAATGCTGTAGACAGAAGAAATCACTTACCTGTGAGTGTGAACTTGAGGAAGCCAGAGAAACAATGGACACTACTGTGGAGAGTCAAAGGCTTTACAACCTTTTCCAACTTCAGTTTTCATCATTACTAAACACTGAACAGAATTTGAGCTTTTTCTAAAACATTATCTATTTGCTGATGGGTCAATGCCCTGAAGGCCAGCCTAAGCACAGTTCAGTGACATCTGAGGAAAGGTTGAATACACTGAAAACCATGACTCCAAACACACAGTGGGCTTGGGAAGCTATCTGAGGGTTTCAACAGGCTTTGGAAGGTGTGGATTCCCTTGAAAGAAGGCACGAGACATTGGTGCTCCTTCCCTACCCAACCCCCTGCACCCTGCAAAAGCATTGTGATTCTGGCTACATCGAGCTCTTCTTTTCATAGGCCCTTGGTCTTAAGATATTACTTTAAAACATAACAAAAACAAAAACAAACAAAAACAAAAAACCCACAAAACCTTTAAACTTTTCCCCTCAATTTGAAAGATTCTTCTTGGAAAGTCCTTACATTGCAGGCCCCTGATATTCCTGACCCTGCCCCAGAATTGCGTGGAGATAGATGACTGAAAGAACATGTGACAAAGCCTTTTTGCTCAAAACTCTGAGTGCTCACATGACCCCTGTACTCTGGCCTCAACAGTCAACAACCTCAGGCTCTCCCCACCAGGCAAATGATTTTTTTAAAGGCTTAAACTAACAGAAATCCAAATCAAATAAACACATGTGGCTTCTCCAGTGGTTTCCTCCTGTCCATATCTGTTCTTCTCCCTTCTTATTAATTCTAACATTTTTCTCAAATGCTCTTATTTTTTATCTCTCTCCCTGCCTGAGCTAACCATTTCCTAAGAGCACCTCACTGTGGCCTCCAGTGATGAATAATAATAACCAATTCTGGTCAAGCCCTTGTTGGGTACCTGGCTCAATTAAAGAGTCTATTTTGTACCTCCTTATCTGGACTTCTCAATAATCATAGGAGTTTGGTGCTATCATCATCATACTCATTTTATAGTTGAGGGAAATGAAGCACAGGGAGGTTAAATAACCCACCCAAAGTCTTATAACTAATAGGTCTAGAACCTATGCTCCTAATCACTCTATGCTGAACTTCCATCCCAGGCTCTGAAATGCAGGTGATGGGCCAGTGCTTCCCACTTTGCAGAAAATAAGATCAAATTAATGATAAGATCAAATTTTCCTAATTTAAAACTTTCCTGCCATAAGCTTTTTAAAAATTCAGTATCCTCTATTTGTCTCTACTGAAATCTACATATACAATGGTTTATGATTTAGCCCCAATTGTGTAGTTTTATATGTATATGTTAAAATTTCAATACATCAAGAGCAACAAACACAAGAAAGTTTTCTAAGATATTCCCTCCATCTGAATTAGTTTGAGAAGTCCTGGGACAAGTTGACATCTGAGGCAACGCAAATGTAATAATATTGGGTTCGCACCAATTAGAACGCAGGAAAAAGAAATTTGCTCTACACCAAACCAAAGAGACAGCACAGCTGTCCGTAGCTTTAGATGGGAGGAGATTCTCAGTAGAATTTTGTGACCTTTGTTGTCATAAAATTGTTGCTAACACTCACAAAGTGAAAATGAGCTTCTCCCTGGTCCTAGTGTCCTAAGCCTTTTCTTTATGTGGAATGTAGATGTAAAGGAAAATAATAAAAATAGAATGTTAGAATCAGAAACAATATTGCAGATGTTCTGTTCAACCACCTCATCTTTTAGTTGCATGAGCTGTCCTGAACCCCTTGGAGGTTTAGTAACTAATCTTCCTCTGCTCCTTCGACACTGACTCCTTGACCAGCTGGGGCAGGATGAATACCAAGTTTATCATTCCTATTTTATTTAAGCAGTAGGTGAGTTTTTCTTTATGGTTTCTGGTTTAAAAACAGGTAGGACTGTGGTCCCTGCTGTCCTCCAGTTAAAGCTTCGACTGAAGCACTTTTTGAGTGCTTACTATGTGCCAAATACTATTCTAACCTCTGAGATACAAGAATGAGCAAAACATGAGAATTCCTGCCCTCAGGTGTGGGAGGCAAGAGAGGTAGATAGCAAATGATAAGAGCAACAGACATGCAGATGGTGATAAATACTATGGAGAAAAACATTACAGAAAAAGACTATGATAGGGGGTATGCGGATGTATATTTGTGAGGTGAGAAGGAGTGTGGCCATTTTAAAGTAGGTGGTTAGATGAGGTGCCTGGGTGGCTCAATTGGTTAAGTGTCCAACTTCAGCTCAGGTCATGATCTTACAGTTCTTGAGTTCAAGCCTCACATCGGGCTCTGTGCTGACAGCTCAGAGCCTGGAGTCTGCTTCGGATTCTGTGTCTCTTTCTCTCCTGCTCATGCTCTGTCTCTTTCTCTCTCTCTCTAAAAAATAAACATTAAAATTTAAAAAAAAGATATTAATAGCCCATATTTTCCTTTCCCAGTAAGTCAATGATATCCAAAAAAAATGACCATATGGTTGTGCAGTGATGATCCAATATTAGTGCAGTAGAACACTGTGAACAATAACCTACATTTTTCTGTTCCCCTTTCCTTATCCTGTGATTCTTCTCCAGATAGTCAGGTGAGTTTTGTATATTTTGCATCTACCAAAGTCAGTATATTCTTCTTTTTTTTTTTTGTAGACATGTAAAAAACACTAGAGGAAAAAACATGAAAAAGTAAACGTGATTACTTGTACGTTATAAGAATCTGAATGTGCATCTTGTGGGGATGAGCACTGGGTGTTATATGGAAACCAACTTGACAATAAACTATTTAAAAATAAAATAAAAAAAAAAAAACAGAATCTGAATGTGTATGAGTTTTATCTTCTTGGTGCTTTTCTTCATCTTCTCAATTGTATACAATAAAAGCAAACTGCCTTTTCCTATATAATTTATTAAATGAAAAGAATAAAATATATGACAAAAAGTAATACCTATAAAGATGCTTAATAAAATTTATTAAAATTTTTATTAAAAGTTTATTAAAAATTAAAAATATTTCATTCTTTTTGATGGCTTATACAGTTATATAAGTGTGTGTGTATGTGTATGCATACACTTGTATATATATATAGATGTATATATCATATCATCTTCTTTATCCATTCATCAGTTGATTGACATTTGGACTATTTCCATAGTTTGGCTACTATTGACAATTTATCTACAGGTTTTGAATGTTTTCCAAATACCAGTTGTGGTTCAGTTAGTGCTTTTCTCCCAGGAGGTTTTGGTTTCTGCAAAAACTATGGAACCATCATTTGGACATCACAGGCAAAATTTCTATGGATTTGAAGTCTGTCTGCATTGCACTCCCGACCTATCCTAATGCAGACAAGTGCAGTGTGGTGGAGCCTGAAGCTACTACTCGGTGGTACAGCCCAGTAGTCCTAAACTTAGAGGCAGCTCCAGTCCCCTTCTCCCAAAAGCTGGCTCTAATCTGAACAGTCTTTGAGATCCCCATTGGCTCCTAGACAGTCTGCTCCAACACTATATCACGTCTGGCTTTGGATCCTGGGACTTCTCCAGACCCCACTTGGTTGGCCATTTAGAGTAAAACACTTGGCACATAAAACACTTCGTGATGGTCTTCATGCTTCTTTTAAGATAGTTGTGGAGACAAAAGTTAAAAATAGTGAGTTGAGTAACCTCAGTATATTGTTAGATATTTTATCCTCCCCCTGTAGAATTAACAACACCAAATTGTTGACCTCTTCATCACACTCTTACCAAGTTGTAGCTTACAATTACCTGATGAAATACATTGAACTCCACAACTATTTATCTCTTCAGCTCTCAGTACTTGGCCAGGATTTCTACTTCTGTTTCCCTCTCTAACGAGGAAAACTGACATAAAAATATAAATTTCATTCATGAGCAAATCTTTTCTCATACCTTTGAGTTCTCATCTTCCCCTGAAGGCTCATTGTTGCACATATATCTGTAGAAATAATGAGGGAACATTAGTAAATGGAAAAGGGAGAAGAATAGGTGAGAAAAACAAGAAAAAGGAAATCCAAGACAATGCTACAGAACAACATTCATTACCAAGTGATTGTGCCTATGGCATTGAGCAGTCATTTGAATTGTAAAATGAATTCATCTGGGACAAGCCTGCTGAGACTTTAGGAAAACTGAGTTCTCATGACTGGGTTTTCATGTTGCAGCTTCACCCAGGATACCTCCCTTCTTAAAGTGATGTATCAGTCTTGGAAACCATAGTCAAGCAGAGGTCACAATGATCTCTGTCAAGTGGTTATAAACAGCGTATTAGAGTGAGGGAGTATCTGCTACTCCCTAGTTTAATGCAAGGCAATTCATTCTTAATACAAATCTTGGCAACAAGGAACCAGTTTTACCAAATTAGTCAATCGTATCTTTGAACAACAATCCAATAGACTTAGAAAACCAAAATCCAATTCTCTTTTCAGTAAGCTTTTCAATCCAGGGGGCGGTTGACAAACTAGTTTAGCTTTGAGGACAAAACTTGAAGGCACATTATTTTTACTGCTCTCTTGCAGACGACAGTTCAGAGCTCCCCAGTTCCACTCTTACTAACTCTGGATGACTCCTTAATACACAGGAGACTTAACTTTAAAGTTTTCAAGCAGTGAGTTTTTGAGACCTGATTTACTAATCCATTGCTTCTCACTGATTGGTCTAGGCACACATTTGAAAATGTTACAATTTTTTTTTTCAGTGATAAAGTGCTTCACCTTATTTATTTATTAATTTTACCTGCAGGAAAATGGTGTAACAATTTAGAATGGAAACAGTGCAGAGAGAATGTCACATTTTTAAATAACATTGGTGAAGGGGCGCCTGGGTGGCTTAGTCGGTTAAGAGTCCGACTTTCGCTTAGGTCATGATCTCGCGGTTCGTGGGTTCGAGCCCCGCGTCGGGCTCTGTGCTGACTGCCAGCTCAGAGCCTGGAGCCTGTTTCAGTCTGTGACTCCCTCTCTCTCTGACCCTCCCCTGCTCACGCTGTCTCTCTCTCTCTCCTAAAAATAAATAAAAAATTTAAAAAAAATTTAAATAACATTGGTGAAGAGTGATTAATTCGAGGACCCTGGTCATGAGCATCAAACGTCAAACTAAGGTAGGATAAAACAAAGGACTTACAGCCGAATTCAATCTGCATCTGGCTCTGCTAGAAATGTCAAGGCTGCTGCGGTAACACCAGGAAGTTTCCTAGTTTGGCTCAGGGTTTTCAGCAGACCTCATGTCAGTGTCCATACTTCTCTCTCCCAGGATGCTGCCAGCCCCCCTTAACTTTAGACCACAGCCCATCCCACAGTAGCAGACTTGACACATCCTCACTTCCTTATTGAGGATGGAAGGGTGGCTGCCTGAATTGTCAGAAATTCATTTCGAGGCTTCGCATGTCTTTTATGGGCATGTACTAATGACACCCACGAGTTCCTTTTTTTTTCTTCTGGACTGCTGTGTATGTCTTTATTTTTAATATCAATATATATATAATATAATATATTTTATATATATTTATATAAATTATATTATTTTATTTATATTTATATAAATAAAATAATATAATTTATTTTAATATAAATATATATAAATGGATGTGTATGGAGTGTGTGTATGTCTTTGTGTGTGCAAGTGCCAAAGAAGCCCAACTCATAATACATCATATTCTGTGTTCTAGTAATTTCCTCTAAGCCAGACTTCAAGGAATTATATCTGGTGACTATGAGGTGACATACCAAAAGCTGAAGAGCTACATGCTGAGAATAGCAGGGCAAAAAGATAGACACAGCCTGGGCCTTGATAATAGGATTGGGCCACTGAAACAACCCTAAAACCAAATACCTCCAGATTTCACGTAATGTGAAATAATTGCTCTTATTGTGAAAGTCACCATTTCTAGGATATGCGATGAAATATATGTTAACTGATACTCCTTGCATTTCTAGATGGTTCTAGAACCTACACTGCATCATTACCCTTCAAGGAGGTATAGGCAAATGCACACACGTGTATACACACACATACACAAAATTTTATACATTCTGCAGATCTTATCATAAAGAATTCAGAAAATGAGACAAGAAATTAAGAGAAGGAAATAAGGAAAAAAGCAGTCCAGCTACGTGACTCCTCGATGATTCATCTCAAGTCTTCATTTCAATCACTTATCACAGCTTTTCCGAGTGATCCCCCGCCTAAGCGATTATTGACTTCCCCCTCCTCCCTTGCTCTGATTCCTGATGTGTCACTGCCAATTCAAGTTTACTGGTACAGCATTAAGCTTTTCTCTCCTCCACGCCCCTGCTTCCTTTTCCTTTTATTAGTCTTGCAAAATATCTAGTCTTGTAAAATATCTATACCTAATTAGGCCAGCCACACAAAGTGACAAACTTCCCATCCTAGAACCATGGTCCAGTTTGTAACCTTACTGAAAAGGCTCTGGTGCAGATAAATGCTGCTGTGACTTACTCAAAGCAGGGTTAACCAGCTTTTGGCACAACTTTAAGGTTGAGCTGGTTTCTCCAACTCCTGCTGAGATTCCTGCTTCTACTTAGAGCCTGAAAAAAAAAAATCATCGGTAGTGCTTAACCTGGTAGCTGCAAACAGCTCATAGTTAAGGAAACTATGCCAAATTGTTCAGTGGCCACGAGGTTTGGATGTGGTTTTATATCAGTGAGATCACAGATAAGCATGACATCACTGGTGATAATGTTTGAGGACCAATCTTTAACCTCTGATTACATTTTATTTACTATTTGAGTGTTCTGGGACCATGTGTGGTCAAACTGGTATCTTAATAGTGTATAATAAAATAGTGTATAATACTTATAAGTATACTTATACCTTCTCATGCATGAAACCCCATGTGTAATTTCGGGTATCTCCTAATACATCCTAAATTCCAAAACATTCCCATTTAAATTTAAAAATAGGGATAAAATTCACAGCAATACTATTTGCATATCCTTCATGATTTTCAATGCTGCTTCTCAAGTATCACCTTAAATCTCTAAGCACCTAATGTACTTATAGTTTCCAACTCCATGAAGCCACTTCCTCTTTTTTTCACACTCTCATTGCATTCACATTTTTTTAAATAAAAAAAAATTTTAACATTTTTATTTATTATTGAGAGACAGAGAGAGACACAGCATGAGATGGGAGAGGCAGAAAGAGGGGGAGACACAGAATCTGAAGGAGGCTCCAGGCTCCGAGATGTCAGCACAGAGCCCAACTTGGGGCTTGAACTCACAAACCGGAATATCATGACCTAAGCTGAAGTCAGACACACTTAACTGACCGAGCCACCCAGGCACTACAGATTAACATTTTTTAATTTTCCCTTGTAAGGATCTGCAGTTGTGTTTTTTAACACAGCTATTGAATTTTATTCTAATTCCAGTGTCTTTTACTCTCATTTTGTTTCATTAATATTATTATAACATCTCTGATAAATCATTTTTATAAACCCATGGCTTTTTGAACTTCCTAAATAATCCCATGGCTTTTTTTCCTTCTTCATTGGCAATTATCAGTTCATCTTGAGCATCTTGAATCCTTTTTTGCCCTTCACTCATCTTGGTGTTCAGTTCTTCCACCCCAGAGCAAAGTCTTTGAACAAAGTCGACCACATTCCTGACACGTACAAGAGGGAGAAAAATAAGGGAAATTAGGGATTTACTCTCATTACTGGAATGTGGGCAGATACATAGGAAACACTTAAAGCTCCTTGGAAAGAACCAGACTAGGAATGCTTCTGACCCCCAATCCACCCATTCTTTCATTTATTCATGCAATAAATATTTATTTATCAATTACTACTAACTTGGCATCTTGATGGGCACTATGGATAGAGAGCAAAACAGACGTGGTCTCATGAAGTTTATAGTCCTAAAGAGAACCAGTAATAAGTAATAATCATACAAATAACCATAGAAAAGGTCATAAGGTCTATCAGGGAAAAGTTCAAGAGGCTATGGGAGAGTCAGAGAGAGCATTTGAACTTAGATTGTGAATTTGGAGAAGGCTGGCCTAAGGAAAGGATGCCAAGGAATTAGCCAGGAAAAGGGTGAGAGGAAGACAACAAGAGCTGAGGGGAAATAGCTCATACAAAATCCCAAGGCAGGAGAGAACTTATAGATTAAACTAACTACAAGGAGGCCACTATGGCTGAAGAGTGGTGAGAAAAGGAAAACATGGGATGGCCCATGGCTAAACAGGTATGTGGAGGGCTGATCATGTAAAGACCTTGAAAGTCACATTGATGGGTTACAATTGAACAGAATTGTGATGGGATCTAACTTGTGCTCTTAAACATTCACCATAAAATTGCAGGGTGAGTTGTAGGGGGTAAGTTTGGAAGCAAAGAAACAAGTAGAAGCTATTGGAATAATATGAGCAAAACTATGATATGGCAGCTTATCTTACATACTAATAGAGTTGTCAAGAATTGACCACTTTCAAGAAATATATATATTATTAATTATTATATATTAATTATTAAATATAATAGGTTTGGGTTGGTCAGGAGTGTTGAGTCAAAGACGACTACAAAATCTCTCAAAGAAATGACTAGATGAATAGAAGTGTCATTTAGTGATATAGAAAAATACTAAGGAGAAAAATTATTTCAAGAGTAAGATCTAAGTGTCCAGTTTTTACTATGTTTATTCTGGGATATTGTGAGATAAAAGGAGAAATGCTGAGTAACCACTGGGTTTGGAATTCAATAAGTAACAGGACTGGAAATATTAATTTTGGAATAATTAGAGTATTTATGGTATTAACAGTCTTGGAAGGATCTAAAATCCCCTAGAAGAGGAGCATCTGGGTGGCTCAGTTGGTTAACTGTCTGACTTCAGCTCAGGTCATGATCTCACGGTTCATAGGTTTGAGCCTCACATAGGGCTCTGTGCTGACAGCTCAGAGCCTGGAGCCTACTTCAGATTCTGTCTTCAGACCTGTCTGTGGTTTCCCTGAAGAACTATCACAGAAAGACTGCCTTTGTTTCGCCTAACTTATAACCCTCTTAGGATAGAGGATGTTCTTCAAAAATGTTGACAGTCAAGGGCTGCCACCTGGGACAAAAATTAACAGCTGAAGCAAACAATAGACATGACAAAAGACAGGAAGAAATGTTGGGGAGTGATATTCCTCAGAGAATAAGGGCTTTGAAAAGCTCTTGAGTATACTAGCTAATCTAGAAAGCTATGTGCATGCCCAGAGCAGTATGCATGCTCAGAAAAGACTAGAAAAGACAATAAGCTTTCATTTCTAGGTGATCTTTAGGCTCAGCACAAGCAGGAAGTAAAGGTTAATTTAGAATTGTAAATGGTAGAGCTAAACATTGAGAAAAAGGGAACGTCATTTTTATAACCAAGGTACTGTTATGGGTTGAATTGTGTCCCTCTAGAATTCGTATGTTGAAACTCTCATCTCCAGTACCACAGAATGTTATTGTATTTGTAGATAAGGCCTTTAAAGAGGTGATTATGTAAAAATGAGGCTGTTAGGGTGGGCCTTAACCCAATTTGACTAATGTCCTTATAAAAAAAAAGAAGTTTGGACACACAGAGACATCATGTCTGAGCAAGCACAGAGGAAAGGCCATGTGAGGAAACAGGGAGAAGGTGGCCATCTGCAAGCCAACGAGAGAGGCCTCAGAAGGACTGAACCCCATCAGTACCTTAACCTTGGACTTCCAGCCTCCAGAGGGGTGAGAAAATAAATACCCATTGTTTAAGTCACGCAGTTTGTAGTATTTTGTCAGAACAGCACTAGCAAACTAATACAGGCACACAGATCTGAAAGTGACTTTCTATAGAATCCTCACACAAAAATTTAGAAAACTGTCCAGCAATCTGAATAGGAAGACAGGAAATAGGAAAACACAGATTCAGAGAGATAGAAGTAAAAGATATGAGGAGACACAACAAGGACATGGAACAATAACAGAATGCAATAAGGAAGAAAAACAAGAAACTAAAAATGTACTATCAGAATTAAGATCTTCATTGCAAGTAGTAAACCATATTCCAACACTGTAGGATATGGAATCAGTGACATATTACACAAATGTGGGAATTACTCCAGATTGCAGAGGAAGAGGATAAAAATATGAAAATGATGAAATAGAGATTATAAATAAAAGTGATAGAAAATAGAGACATAAGAATTATAAGGCTCTCCAAGGAAGAAACAAAGCCAAAAAATACTGAAGCAATCATCATTGAAATAAATTAACTTCTGGAGCTGAAAAAATGTGAAGTGTGAAGATTGAAGTTCAATAAAAACAGAGCCATATTTGGTTTGTTCCTGGCAAAAAATGGCAAATTACAAGGACAGAGGGGAAAAGTCCTGAAAGCATCCCAGCTGAAAGAAAGGTCAAGCTTTCATCATTTTTAAAAGCTATTGGTACTGTTATAGTAATGATTAAATAATTTTTCAATACTTTGCAAATATAGAACATTGTCTTTGTCCAGAGAACCACAAATAATTTGCTTTTTAAATAGGGAAGCATATAAACTGTTTCTAACTGCAAAAATTAATGGAAATGCCAAGGAAATTAAAAGATGTTTTGCATATTGAAAATTCATAGTAAATGACCTGATAATTAGTAAAGACTAAGAAACCACTTACTGGCAGGTATAATGTTATCAAACCTTCCCAGTGTCTTGTTCCATCTTGGAATTGCAAATAACCTTGCATAAAATATGTATCAAACTTATCAATCTTGTATCAGTTAGCTTTTGTTATACAACATACCACCCCCAAAAATGTAGTGCCTGAAAACACCACTTTATTTGCTGACAATTCTGTGAGTTAAGCATTGTGATGGGCTCTGCCAGCTTGGGTTGGGGCTGGGAGTGGGGGTGTCTCACTGAGGTTCATGCACCAGGCTGCCATTTTCTGGTGACTGATGGTCTCGTGGACTAACAGACTGATGGTCTGAGACGGCCCACTCACAGATTTCGTGGTTTGCTGCTGGCAGACAGCTGTCTCGTGGGACACTAGCAACATATCCCAGACTTTATGCGGTGACAACATTATGAATAGGCAGGCTCTAATGTGCCATTTTAAAACCTGTCCTTGCATCACTCCCACTGATGACCCATTGTCAATATAAGTCACATGGCCAAACCCAGATTCAATATGGGAAGGGACTACACACATGGACATGGATATGTGAAGGCTTATCCATTACTGAAAGTCTACCAGAAACCTGGACCATTTAAACATGCATAAGTGGTACACATTTAGGAGTTCGTTCTAAGTAAACATCAGATGTGTGTGAAGATGTTCATTTAAAGATGTTCTTTAGGAGCCTAAGTGTCCATCAACAGATGAATGGATCAAGAAGATGTGGTTTATCTATGCCATGGAATACTACATGGCAATGAGAAACAATGAAATCTGGCCATGTGTAGCAACATGGATGGACCTTGAGGGTGTTATGCTGAGCGAAATAAGTCAGGCAGAGAAGGACAAATATCATATGTGTGCATGTATAGGAGGATTAGGAGGAACTTAACAGAGGACCAAGGGGGAGAAGAAGGGCGGAAATGGTGGGGGAAAGGGAGAGAGGCAAACCATGAGAGACTCTTGAATGCTGACAAAAACTGAGGACTGATGGATGTGGGGGAGAGGGGGAGTGGGCATGGAGGAGGACACTTGTGGGGATGAGCACTGAGTGTTATGTGGAAACTAATTTGACAATAAACTATTTGTAAAAAAAAATAAAAATAAAAAAATAAAGATGTTCTTTAGGGACACCTGGGTAGCTCAGGTGGGTAAGCATCTGACTTTGGCTTCAGGTCATGATCTCACAGTTCACAAGTTCAAGCCCCACATGGGGCTGTGTGCCGACAGCTCAGAGCCTGGAGCCTGCTTCAGATTCTGTGTGTGTGTCTCTCTCTGCCCCTCCCTGCTCATTCTCTCTCTCTCTTTCTCAAAAATAAACAAACATTTAAAAAATTAAAATTTTTTTAAATAATGAAAAATTAGAAGCAGTCTAAATGCCTGACTATGGGAGGTTAGCCAATCAAACCCATATGACAGAATATACTACAAATGTTTGTTTTTTAAATCACTGAACGAAAGAATATTTATTGAGATCAGAAAGTGTTCTGGATAAGTTTATGGTTATTTTTTTAGAAAGCAGTCAATAATACATATGACACTGTTTTGGTAAAAAATAAATAAATATAAAACATAGGCACACAAACAAACACAGATCATAGGAATAAAAGGCAAAATGAATGTACCCTACATAGTGATAGTGATCATGAGTGTACTGATATGGACTCTGAGGTAAGACAGATATGGGTCTGAATAACTAGGTAAGTAAATTGGGCCAATTATTTCTCTCTGAGTCTCCACTTTCTCAACTCCAAATTAGTTGACAGTTTAACAATTGATAGGGTTGTTAAGAGAATTAAATGAGATAATGTTTGTAGCACAGTGCTTGGCAAACTAAATTGAACTTTATTAGGATTGCTCTTGATTTGCCAAAGGAGTAATGATTTTTTTCTGTTTATTTTCTCTAATGACATTATACTACTTTTATTTAATAACATAACTAAAAGAATAGTAAAAAAAATTATTTGAATTATTGAGATTTTGTTTAAATGTTAAACAAGCCTTCATACAGATGGAACAGAGCCAAAACCCAGGTCCCGCACTCCCTGTTCAGCAAAGAAAAGGCTCTCATTCAGGGAGAAGCTGGAAAAACCAGTCCCTCACTTCGAGAAGCTGTCAGGCAGTACTCCCAGGACATCGTAAAGATAAGACAAAAGCTCACTTGAGACATTTATTTAACAAATGTTTGGCATTGCATCAGAGGGCCACTAGTGCCTGGGAAGCTGATCTGTACTAGGTCAGGTATACTTCACTGTGGGTCATTTTCTGCATCTATAGCCAATCAAGTTGAACAGGCTATTATAACAAGGACATGTCTTTTATTTTTGGTAGGGTTTCATTAATAGCATTAACAACAACATGGTCATTCCCATGATGTGATGTTTTACACTCAGATTAGCTTCTAGGCAGTTTGCTCTCAAACTAATAATTCACCTTTAAAAAGAAACAATCACCAAAAAGCCATGTGTACTTAATTGTATTGAAGCAGGACAGGAGCATTATATTCAGAAAATCAGAAAGGCTGATAGCATTTCACAAATTTCAATCAATGGAATAGTGTCCATAAATCTTGCAAACTAAATGAATTCAGTGGATCTAGATGATAAAGATGTTTAGGTTTAAAAGCAATAATTGTCAGGCACCTGGCTGGCTCAGTCTATAGAGTACATGGCTCCTGATCTTGGGGTTGTGATTTCGAGCCCCACATTGGGTGTAGAGATTACTTAAGAGTATTTTAAAAAATACAATACAATATAGTACAATACAATACAATAAAACCAACAATTGTTCCAGACATTGAAAGCTTGTTGATGGCCAAGTTTGTTCCCTATTTGTATTTCTTGTAACAACTGGCAAATTATCTTGCACAAGAAATACTTGGGACCTGACGAGTTTTGTTGATTAATAGCCAAAGCACTTGATTTGACATCTGGGTGCTTACAAATACAATTTCAACTCGATGACTATAAGGAAAGCATCTGATATATTTCATAAAGTAGCAATGAGGTGTCTTAGTTTTTAAATATCATTATGACAAAGATGTAGGGAAAATTTGAAAATATATTTAGAAGAGGTGCCGGAGTGGCTCAGTGGGCTTGGGGTTTGACTGTGGCTCAGGTCATGATCGCACGGTTTTTTGGTTTGAGCTCCACATCGGGCTCTGTGCTGACAGCTTGGAGCCTGGAGTCTGCTGCAGATTCCGTGTCTCCCTCTCTGTCTGCCCCTTCCCCGCTTGTGCCTCTCTCTCTCTCTTCTGCCTCTCTCTCTCTTCTGCCTCTCTCTCTCTCAAATAAACATAAAAAATTTTTTAAAAAGAAAGTATATTTAGAAGTGTAAAAAACCTACAACAAAACTACACTTTCCATTAGGTGAGTGGTCTGTTCTTTATAAGCTATTCATTCCAGGCACAGTTGAGACCAGAAACTAGTATCAGTATGCCCCTCCCCACTTCAACAATGCTTAATTCAGTTTTGAACTTTAATTCAGAAGACCACTGATTATGTGTGTGTGTTTATGTGTGTGTGTGTGTATAATCATCTTTCTAAAACTACACACATTTGTAAAAACTTGTATATAAATAAAAAAGTGTGGTTTTATCATGGTTTAAGCTTTTTAAAATAGAATATTCCAAATACACATAAAAGAAGACAGATTAGTATCCTGAACTCCCAGGTACCCACCACCAGGTCCAGCATAAACCCATGGCTAATCCTGGCTCAGCTACACACACCTCCACCTCTCACACTATTTTGGTATTTTGAAACAATTCCCAGACATCACATTATTTCATCCATTAATATTTCAGTAATTAATCTAAATAACAAGCATTCTTTTTTTAATAACCCTAATACCATCATCACATCTGGAAAATTAATAATAATTACTTAATAGAATAAACTATTCCATTATCTAAATTGCTAATTGTCTCAGAAAAATTGCTTCAAATGGATTTATTGTTGTTTTAAAGTATGTTTCTTTGAATCAGGATCCTAGTAATTTCTATATATTGCATATGGTTATTACATCTTTTAGTCAATAGATTTCCTCTCCATGTGTTTTGTCTGTGCAATTTATTTCTATTAAATAAACCAAGTTATTTGACCTTAGAATTGCCCTCATTGGTTTGCTGATAAGACCTCCAGGGTATAGTTTAATCTGTTTCCTCTATTCTCTATATTTCCTGTAAATTGGTAATTAGATGTGAAAGCTCTATTAGATTGAAGATTTTTTGTTTTTGGTGCTTTTTGGAGGGGATCATGGAGGTGGGTCAGACTTTTCCTTAGTTGCCATTGTGCTGAATCATAGCATTCTCACTGTAATCTTTAAAAAAACCTTTTCCTTTTTCTCTTGCCTCATCCTGTCTTTGCATCTACGCCACCTAACTACGGTGACCCATACTAACAAACCAATGCATATATCTCCATATTCTCTCCATGTTCACATAAATATCTTATTCACATGCAGATTCTCTGTTTGCTTTACAAAACTGAGATCTTGAAAAGCCTTCCAAGCCAAGTAGTAAAGCTCTAATTTGTTCTATTTAATGGCTCCAAAATAATACTCTGTGTGCACATCCACCACAGTTTACTCAGCCATCCTACTTCAGGTGGCAAATACTTTGTTCCTGTGATCCAAGATGGATCACATCTTGCTTATATATACATATATACTGGCTTTTGTTTTTGTAGGATGGATTTTGGAGAATGAGGTTGCTGGGTCAAAAAATATTATGTATATTTTATTTCAGTGGATGTTTCCAGAAAGCTTTCAAAAAAGGCTGTAGCGTTTCACATATCCACAGCAAAGGGTGAGCTCATCCTTTCCCCAACAATCTAAAATAGTCTTAAGGAGTGAAAAAATATCGTCACAAATAAGAGTCACATGTTGGGAGCCAGCAAGGAGCAGGCCGTTCAAGGAGAGGCAAACCTCTGTGGGATCTCCTAATCAGCATTCCGTGAGCTAATGGCAAGTGGTTCTGCAATAGAAAAGGCCCTATTCAACTTTATATCTCATGAACCTAATGCAGGCCTGGTACAGAACAGACAATACAAAATACCCCAAAACAGGCTCTGAAGGCAGTTATCTCTAACTGCTAAGAGTTACCTCTGACTCCTCTCCATTTCATGGATCCCAGTGAGTTCTTTCCTACAGTGTTACATTTTGCACAATATAATGTATCTGGCGTCTGCTCTTAATTTCATTTGAGTCATTAGCCATCTCAGCTAAGATTCTGGCGGGCGGGGGGGGGGAGGGAACTTGTCTTGGATTAGAAGAAACCAGGAAACTTGGCAAGATGATCATTCCTAAGTCATGGAACATTCGATTTTTTAATGCTCTATATGTGATGGTCACACCAAAAGGAGGACCCTCCTCCTTTCCTCTGTGCGAGTCACATTTTTCTTATTAAGCCTTCACTCATCTCTCTTGTTCCATCGCCTTTCCAGGACAATGCTCCCTAATATAATACTCCTCACCCCACCTTTCAAACCAAGACCTCTTGTTTGAGTAAGCTAAAAGGTTGTGTGTTCTGAAAATAAGATCTTTCTTCAAAGAATCTACTAAATGTTCTCACAATTCAGTCCTTAACTATTAGTATCTGAAGGGTTTTACAGAGGAGAGAAACAAAAGATGAGCCCAGCTTCATCTTACAATGGGGAGTCCGGAAATGTCTAATGAGTAACAAAGCTCCTAGTTTTGACCAAGCCTTGCTATGCATTTCTGGGCAGCATTTGCAGTTAAGCTGCTCGAATGTCAAAGGCATTGTTGGTATAAAAAGGGGAATCTTTATACTGGAAATAAGAGCACTGTCTGTTGACAAAAGGAGGAAGTAGACATTACAAAGTATACTTTTAAAAATATGAAAACATAATACCAATTCATAGTTATTCACGAAGACACAGTCCACTTGAGAGTGACCTTGGAGAAGGGATTATACTGTGCCAGGAAGGGGAAAGCCAACATGCACTCTCCATAAACAGCCTAGCCCTCCTGGCCATCCTTATCAGAGTGACACCAGCCATACTCAGGAGCTGGACCCACCACAGCCTGCAGTGCTGGGGTAAGTGATTATGTCTGGCTTGGACCCCAGCATGGTGCAGCTGGAGGAACCCTGATATATGTCACCAGAGACAGCCTTGAATCTGACCATTCTCCTTGTGTTTTGGTGTCTGGAAATGTGGAGAAGGCACCCTTTGGCAAAAATTGGGGGAAATATGGGAGACAAAGATTAAGAAGAAAAAGGACAGTCATACGTTTAGTGTTTTGTCAATGGCAGTACCTATAAAATTACAGTCCAATTATCAACGCTGAATACATTTAAATGAAATCCACAGTGCAGTCTTATGCTTTATAAAGAAACTAGGGAGGGGCACCTGGGTGGCTTAGTCGGTTAAGCGTCCGACTTTCGCTGAGGTCATGATCTCGCGGTTCGTGGGTTCGAGCTCCGCATCGGGCTCTGTGCTGACTGCCAGCTCAGATCCTGGAGCCTGTTTCAGTCTGTGACTCCCTCTCTCTCTGACCCTCCCCTGCTCACGCTGTCTCTCTCTCTCTCTCTGTCTCCTAGAAATAAATAAAACATTAAAAAAAAAAAAATAAAGGAACTAGGGAAAAAACAGAATGGCAATTTGTTCTGTATTTTTTACATCATCTTCGACAACCAGAAGTCTAACTAATGTAGAGAGAGTGCTGAACAAAGTAGTATTTTCATAGGTTGCCTTGTTAAGGAATGGAATGAAAGGAAATGTAGCTCTTAAGAGGTGAATCTGGATGTAGATATGGTTACAGTCCAGATAAGGCACTGCTGACAAATGATTCCATTGCTTAAATCCCTACAAGGGGCCATTTGACAAGGGAAGAAACATACCACTGTCATAGCCTTTTCTTTCCCCTTTTCCCTTCTCTCCTATATGACCACCCAGGTGTTTATGGCTCGCACCGTCTCTCAGTGACAATAACTTGCTCACAGAAAGGATCTGATATTAATTATTTATATTTTTTTCATGTGGATCTAAGTCAATGTATTATTTCTCTAAGGGATTTTCTATCTAAGCCTTACTTTGACTTGCAGAATGTTAAAGGGGAAGAAGTGTATTTGGCATATTTGGGGCATGCTACATCTTTACCTGTGTAAATTTCAGTCTTGGTTTTTGGTTCTTGTGGAGAGAAAAACATCCCCATTTAACTTATAGGGTGATAGCAGTGTCCAATCTCTACCTAAACAGATATGTTCATTCATTTGCTCATCGCAGCTAAACCAAAAAACAACAACAGCAACAACAATAACAAAAAACTGCACTTTCAAAGAGAGAAGACAGAAGCCTGGGCAATCTGAGACATAAAGCAATAAATTGTTATATAGGGAAAATGAAAGTAAACAATAGGTGGAGTTTGCACCTGGCTATGTGCCTAAAGTGGGAGGTGGTAGCCTGGGGGATAGGGAGTCGCATATTAGCATTATCTCTTCCTTCGTCCTTGTCCTCTGCAGCCTCAATATTTTTCATTGCAGGTCAATTGTGATAAACTCTGAAACAGAACAACTCTGGGAAGGAAAGGAGCATCCTTTCCTATTCTCAGTGATCTTAGTCCCAGAAATCACTTCACTAAGATCTCCTCAATGTACCTTAAGACTCGTAAATAAATACAGAACCTGATTTCATTAAATTATTTTGATCTCCTTGCTCATCGGTGTTTTAAAAAATGATGAAAATTATCATCAGAGACCGGTGTCCCTTACCTACTCTCTTAGGAAGCAAAGAGTACTAAATTAGCAAAGACATGTTAACAGGAAGAAAACAAAAACCTAGAGATTATGAACAGTAATCATAATTCAAAATTAAATGATTAAAACAATGCACCAGACGGTTTACAAAATGTTTTCATGTTATTTCAACCACTGAATTTGGTCAAGAGACTGCATTCAGTGTTAAAGGAATGTTATTGATCATTTTTAAGCCCCTTCTGAAAGTTGCTAAATTTAATTTACTGAATATACTACCAATTCCTTCGAACACACATGACTCCCAGCTTCTTCTTCCTTCATCCACTGAAGAGAGATTTAGTCATCAGTCAGTGTCATACAAGAGTGACTCAGAATCAGGTGGGAAGCTGAGGACTCCTCACATATCTATGTACTCAGAACTTGACGAAAGCCTGGCCATCACCACCTCTAGAGGATCAGTGTGGTCTGGTGGCTCAATCCTTCCTTCCTCAGCACAGCGGGCAGACAGCACTTGGCCCAGTCAGTCCACAACAGCTCCTGCACCTCAGTTCACCCTCACTAAGGTAACCGCTGACTGAATTCTGTCATTTATCCCTTCATTTCTCATGTCACTCTTCAAACTGCCTTTGACTTTCCTCACTCTTATAAAATTAACTGAGTTGTTTTTTATGCTGTAAAATAATAATAATAATAATAATAATAATAGCAATGTTAGAAAGCTGTGATGGACACTGAGTGCATCTTACCATAAAAGTAATCCCAGTGTCACCCAGATCCTTGCCTTAAACTCTCCCAGGTCTCTGCTTGAATGTTCTTTGGCATCCTAGAGCTATAATCAAATTTATATCTAGTTATTCTTTCTGCGCCTATTTGACAACATCTGTAAAACTTACAAGTAACTGGAAACTGGTTGGGGGAGGGGCTCCAAAAAGAGTAGGAATCTTAGCTGAGTTTCTTACTGGAACAACAGATTTGCAACCTTATAGGTCTGATCTGTTTGTCAACCTGCTTTGCTGATATTCTCAGATGTCACTTGAGCCGAATGCACACATGCACATAAAAGTGGGTGAGAAAAACACCTTCTAGGTCAGAAGGAAGCAGGAAACTTCTGCACAGTGCATATTTGATTCCTGATACTAAGATGACAGCAGTAAACTTGCTTCAGATATTTATTCTCCATTTTATGATCCCGTGCCTGGCATTCTACCTGGAAAACATTGAGCTTTTCCCCCAGTCCGAGTCTATTTTCACTTTGACTCCCAACATGCAACAGGTAAGGGAGAAAGTCAACTTAGTGGTTTCACTGCCGCTTAATCTTGGCAGCCCTTGTTAAAGGCTTTATGATTAAAATGGTGGTGTTACACACTCTCTAAGTGGGTTAATTTTTAGCAGTTGAGGAAAAAGCTTAACTGAAACATGTATTTAGATTAAAAATCAGCTTAAGGTTGATTAATCATGTTAAAATGTCCCTCTATCCTACTAGCCCCAGGTAAGGATTGTGCTTTATCTTTTTTTTTTAATTTCTTTTTTTACTTTTTAATGTCTATTTTATTTTTGAGAGAGAGAGAGACACAGAAAGAGAGACAGAGAGCAAGCAGGGGAGGGTCAGAGAGAAAAGGAAACATAGAATCTGAAGCACGCTCCAGGCTCTGAGCTGTCAGCAAGAGCCTGATGCCGGGCTCCAATTCACGAGCCAGGAGATCATGACCTAGCAGAAGCTAGACACTTAACCAATTGAGCCACCCAGGTACCTCATGTTTTATTTACCTTAGTATCCTTCAGCATATGTGAGATGCTCTAAGAATATCCTTGGCTAGATGCTGCATAGAATGGAATTTAAGTGCTGTTCTTCATGTGTTTGGGATTTGAAAAGTGTGCCCAGTTTTTAGAACAAATCCCAATGTTTAAATAAAAGAAAAACACCATTATCTCATACGTTTCAGATGATGAAAGGGGGAATTGATCTTAAAACCCTTATAACAAATGTCACTTTCTTAAGGTACAGACTTTTAAAACACACCTTTCCTTCTGCTCAAAAATAACTGTGTACGAAAGAAACCCACTGCAGTTTTTAACACATTTTCTGTATCGATATGTAACATTCTCTCCATATTCTAAGCTTTCTTTGAAGCCTTATAATGATAAACTAAATCATATACAATCTACATTCTCTTAAGTAAAGCAACCATGGCTTTAGCAATAATTCTTAGCCCCCTAGTACTGTCAGGAAGCATACTGGCAAAGCAATCAACATAGAGAGAACTGGGGATAATTAATTAATTAATAATTGTAGATGTTATGATAAATAACAAAAAGGTTTTGAGAAAAGGCAAAAGAAAACCAGAGATACTTTTATCCTTAGAACTAAAAATGCCAAATGTACACCCAACAGGCCCTCCCTACATTGAGTGGCTGCCATACTTCTTCTAGGAGACTGAATGAATGAATGAGTCTGCAAAGAAAGCAAGTACTCCTCCACATCTCACTGGTTCCACCACACAAAGTACACCCAGGGTACACAAGATACTTCCCTCCTGGAGGAAGCAGGATTCAAGGGAAATGTCACTATCAAAGGAGCGTCTTCATTCCATTGAGTGAGGGAACTTAATGTTTCCATGATGAGGAATACCTCAATTATATCATCATCACCGTCATCATTGTTATTATTTTAATCAGACCTCAAAGAAGCATTTGTTACTTAATGTAAGCATATTTCATATAGGATCTCTTGGCTTCACTTAAAAATTTTTCCTTAGATTTCTGGGTGCCCAACTTGAACATTTTTTTCACAGAAACATAATTCATTAGTCATGAATTAGTTTGTGTCATTAGATCAAAACATTTAGTTTTCTTAAGAGCAGAGCAGAAATCTGTGAAAGGCCACTTGAGTTGAAAACAAACAAACAAACAGAATTTCTTACTTCAATGAAAAGTCAAGATAAAAAGGAATGCTGTACACTTAACTAGGTTAACAATCTTTAAATGTACTAAGGACATGCATGTCCAGAATGCCATTGACATTATGAAAGCTGTACAAGAGAACTTCAAAAAGAAAATATTTAAGAAAGCTACTACTGCTAAATGCTCTCTATTTGATATTTTTTAATGAACAACTTAGTTGTTGATTCAACTTAGGCCATGATTGCAACAAATTGAAGGTAAATTAAAATTCTACAAATTCCTATCAATCAGCGTGATTGACTAGTTTCAGTATTGCTTTGTAAAGCAAAGCCCTCCATAGAGTTATGTAGAAATGACACCAAATCTTGTTGGAGGAAATATTTAAAAAGAATTCTATGTTTCTTATGAAAAGTATTGCTCACAATGACGTTGAGACATTATTCTCAGTTCTTTTGTTTATTTTTAATTGTCATTTAATTTTAAGGGGCAGAGGAAGATAAGTAAGAGAAGTGAAATCAAAAGATCTAATTTTGGACTTTTTACTAGGAAAAGAAACCCAGGTATAGAAAGTTTAAAGGAAAAAAAAGCAGAAGTAAGCAAGGACAGCAATCAAGCTGCAATATTTTTCTATAGCTGACAAACTTGCTTACACTTAACCATTTTGCATGGTAGATGAAGACACAATTAGTTCTCCTTTCTTGGTTCCTTTTGAATCTTTGTAGTCAAGAATTTTGATAAAGCATTTTCGTTCCTCCTACTAACTGATAATGTGCTAATTCCTTTGCACTTCTTCCTTCTCCTTCCCCGCAGTCTAGGAGTTCAGATATCAGAATTTTAGCTCTTGCCACTCTCTGGCTGATGACTTCATGTATGATACCTACTCTACCTAGCTCACAAAAATATTTTGACAATTAAATGAGATAAATATTATTTGAACACTTTTCAAAAATTCTTAAAGTTCTCTAAATTGGAAGTGTGATTATTCTATTGCTATTATTAACCTTTTGCCTGATGATTCAGAGGGCTCAAAGACTAATCCAACTATCACCAGAACCCTGGGCTTAGAGTTGAAACTTTTTCTTCTTTTCTCCCTTCTTTCCTTCCACAGCACTTATTTACCTAATGCCAAGTAGCATGCAAGACACAGCCCAGACTCCCAGAGCTGAGTGGGCATCCAGACAGCAGTGTGGCAGAGGATTAAAGCATGAATAGCCAAATCAAAGTGGCCAGGGTATCAGTCCCCAGAACAGCACTATGACTGCATCTTGAGCCAATTAATGTGCATTTCTGAATTTGCTTCTTTCTCTATAAAATGGAGATAATGTTACTGTAAGGTTTAAATAAGATAGGAGTGTCTGGGTGGCTCAGTTGGTTAAGTCTCTGACTTCAGATCAGGTCATGATCTCGCAGCTTGTTAGTTCGAGCCCTGTGTCAGGCTCTGTACTGACAGCTCAGAGCCTGGGGCCTAATTTGGGTTCCGTGTCTCCCTCTCTCTGCCTCTCCCCCGCTCATGCTCTGTCTCTCTCTCTCTCTCAAAAATAAACATTAAAATTTTTTTAAAATAAATAAATATTTATAGATGCTACCAGAGGGCCTGGAATACAGCAAGCACTCAATAAACCATAGCAGTTACTACCATTACTACTTGACTTGGTGAACCAGGAATCCAAGTATCATGGTGTTTTTAGTACCATATTCTGAATTCTGTAGAATCAACTGACAACCTCCCAGAAGGGCTTCCACAGAGGAACCCATAGTGGCCCAAATTCAAAAGTCTTAGCCGGAATTGAGGCCTCGCAAATACTGGAAGAGCTAACCTGGTAATTTCTAAATTTGGCTTTCTCTGCTGCCTCTAACCTCCTGATAACAAAGAGGCACTTTTTCTAAATCATAGAAACTAATGCTTACAGTAGCAGGATGTGGGTCATATTTTATAAGTAACAAAACTTCTCTGGTAAGGCCATTAAAGATAAGTAAATAAATTCTCATCAATGTGGCACCACCAAAGAACTAATGACTGAGTTTCTGGAAAAGTAGTTCTGAGGCTGTGAAGTTCTGGACCCATAAGGCAAGGAAGCTCTAGACCAGTGATTCTCAACTGGAAGCAGTTTTGTCCCCCAGGGGACATCTGGCAGTGTCTGAAGACATTTTTTTGTTGTCACAGCTGGGGAGGGGATGCTTCTAGCATGTGGGGGATCGAGGCTAGGGGTGCTGCTAAACATCCTGCAATACACAGGACAGACCCCCAGCAAATACTTATTTGACCCAAAACAGCAAAACTACCAGGGGTGAGAAACGCATGCCGAAATCTAAGCAATACATAGAGCAGACCTTTCCACGTGAGTGTGATTGATCCTGCCATAGTGGTAAGATTCTGCCTACATAGCAGGCATTTAGTCACTGTTTTATGAGGTACTCTCCAACGGAAAAGTTATTATTTCCATTTTGCAGATAGGAAAACGGAGGCTAAGAAAGTGTAAACAATTTGCCCAAAGACCTCTGATGATAGAGGAGCTGGCACTGGGCCTCTACCTGTCTGATTTTGTGACCTGGGTTCCTAATCCCTGCCCCACTGTGGTGTGTGTCTGTGTGTGTGTCTGTGTGTACGTGTGTATGGCCTCAGTCCTTGCTTCCCACTTTTATTCTTACTAGCAAAGTGGCTAGTGTTTATTTGGGCTTAAGAAATATCTTCAGGACTGGTTTGGAGGATGTGCCAGTCCTCACGTACTGTGGTTTGAGGGCTGCAGAGCTGCCCTTACTATGCTCTCAACTTTGATGAGCCCACAGGCTCACAGCCACTGCATCCTAAGAGGACTGTTACAGAAGAGGTGCTCCTTGCCTTGAACCAAGAAATGTGTACTTCTGCTAAGCATTGTGTTGTGAGATGGAAGACAATGCCATCTAAAGTCAGTGCCTCAGGTCTCTGAATTTTGGGGACCAAGGAGCCACGTGGAGGTGACCAGGCTGGCAGAATATTGTTGAGGCAGCCATAGTAATCACAGTTATTCATTTACTTCTTGGTGGTCAATGAACCAAGCAGCCATCAATCAGCTTCTGTGTACAGATCATGTTCCCAATGACTCTGACCGAGGGCTGCTGCTCGGGAACATGACAACACATGGGATCTTGGCTGAAATACTATTAGAGGTCAAAGGTGTGTATGTGTTGGTTTGCGGCTGACTTGGTCGATGACCTAGAAGAATGTGAACCTTAAAAATTAAAAAAGGGCATGGAGGAGGACACTTGTGGGGATGAGCACTGGGTGTTATGTGGAAACTAATTTGACAATAAACTATTTGTAAATAAAAAAATAAAAAAATAAAGATAGATATGTGAAAAAAAAAAGATTAAAAAAAATTAAAAAAGGACCAGTATTTTTTAGACAGTAATATTTAGTGTAAGGACAGCTTTATAAACTCTAGGTCACAGTTGGTAGCCTCCTGGATTCAGGGTGCAGACTGGGGCGCCAGCATCTGAAACGATCCTCAGCCTAGAGAGGTACCTAATGAAGACAACACATTTTAAAATGTGAGCCCATCCTTGAGGTGCCTTGGTGGCTCAGTTGGTTAAACACCTGATTTTGGCTCAGGTCATGATGTCGTGGTTCATGAGTTCAAGCTTGTATCAGGCTCTATGCTAACAGCTCAGAGCCTGGATTCTGCTTCAGATTCTGCGTCTCCCTCTCTTTCTGGTGCCCCCACCCCCACTCATCCTCTGTCTCTCTCTCTCTCAAAATAAAAAAAATTAAGAAAAAAAAATTTTAATGTGAGCCCATCCTTAACAACTAAAAAAGCTCTTCTCTGTGGCTAGTCACCAAGGAAAAATGTGTTTGGCTAGGGAAGGAGGAAGTAAGGGAGAAATGGAGAGGATGAGGAGGGAGGAAGGAATCTTACTGGTTTGGTTTGAGTTTTTGTTTGTCTCCACTAGTTGTGAAGGTGAACTTACCAACAGAAGTCCAAGGTCACTAGATTCTAAAGTGCTTGAGTTCTTACCTATTTTGTGCATGAAACCCCTTTGAGTCTAACGAAGCCTTTTCTCAGAAGCAAACAAACAAAAGTTTTATTTTCCCTTGCCAAATTCCTACTTTTTTTCAAATCTGTGGAAAAATTGAAAGAATAATACAATCCAGAATCCCCAAATACTAAGATTTTACCACATTTGCATTTTATTTCTCACTTTACAACCATATGTATGTGGGGGTTTTGTTAATTGAAGTACAGTTGATATACCATATTATAACAGCTTCAGGTGTATAATATAGTGACTAGACCTTTATATACTCTACAAAATGCATACCACCTATCACCATACAAGTTATTACATTATTATGGACTATATTTCCTATACCTTGCTTTTTATCCTTAGGATTTATTTTTTATATAACTGAAGCTTGTACCTGTTAATCCCCTTCACCCATTTTGCCCATCCCCCCACAACCACCCCCACCACCCGGACCTCTGTCCCAGCAACCACTGTTTGTGGTTTGGCAACCACATCTTCTTTATCCATTCATCTGTCAATAGACACTCAGGTTGCTTCCTTAATATGTTTATTTATCTATATAAATATTCTTATTGTTTTCTTAACTGAGAGTTAAAGACATGGTCTTAACTGAGTTGAAGACATGGTGCTACAGAGTCTTTAAATACTTCCATGTGTATTTCCTAAAAAGCAAGACACTTTCTACATAATCTCAGCAAATTATAAAAATTAAGAAATTAATATTTATTGAGAATGCAATATTATTTATCAGATCAACAAATCTCACTCAAATTTCTCTAGTTGACCAAATAACATCCTTTCTGGCAAAAGAAAAAAATAGTTTTCTGGTCCAGTATCACATATTGCACTGGGTTGCCATTCTTTTCAGTCTCCATTAACTTGGAGTAGTCTTCAATCTTTCTTTTTCTTCATGACTTTGACATTTTTAAAGAGTATATGCCATATATTGTCTATAATTGGAAGATGTAGCTCCATGCAGGATTAGGACCCATTTATGCACCATACCAGGAGGCACATGATGTTCGTTTATCCCATAACTAGCGGTATTCATTTTTATCACTTGGGTAAGGTAGTGTCTGTCAGATTTCTCTATTGTGAAATTATTATTAACCTCTTTTTAATTAGTACCTATCTTATGGAGAGATTTTTTGAGATTCTATAATTATTGTTTCTTGTTAGAATTTCACCTACTAGTTTTAGCATCCATTGATCATTCTTCCCTGATATAATTGTTATTGACAGTTGCTAAATGATGATTTTCTAATTCCATCATTCCTTTTACATTTATTAGTTAGCATATTAATTCTGCTACAAAATGATGCAAATAATGTGCCCCCTCTAACTCAAAAAGCTGCTGAGAGAACCAAATGAGATCTATATGTAAAAGTATAGTGTAGAATAGTAAACCATTCTTTTACTATTACTCTCCTTATGCTTGCCCCTAGAAAAACTTGACAACATAGAAAGTTTCCTCTCTCTGATCTAATACACCTTAAACTCCATGAGCATTTGCCTTCTTCAAATAATTCCATGAGGTTTGGATTGCAGTGAAGGCTACAGAATCCATTCAGAAAACATATTCAACATTTAGTTATTCAATTATTCAGTTTATTGAGGCCAGACTTGAATGAAACACTATACTAATTGAATTTATAAATATAAAATTTCCTTAAAATATCTAAACATGAAATTTTGCGAAAGATGATTACATTAACACTTCACCTCAAAATTAAACATTTTTAATGTATTTATATATTTGAGAAGAGAAAATTCTACTACAGGGACATGGATTTGCCACAACTCAATAACTCCGACACAGGAAAGATTTGTGAAACTATGCCATATTATTAAGCCATGATAGTCTAAAAACTTGACTGCTTTAGAAATAGGCACAGCTGTATCAAAAGGAATCAACTAGTTTGCTCAAACCTCCCATATTTTAATGTTTACCTCTGACATATTTTTACCAATTGATAGTTCTCTTTTCTTTCTTTAGCTATAGATCTTTTGCCAGGAAAAAAGATAAAAGCATAGCCCAAAAGTTCCTTGAGAAGTGATGAAGATATATTAGACTGAGTTATTTTTTATCTGAAAATAATCTGTTCCTTGTAAAGCAGCAGACAAAACTTGTGTGTATGTGTGCACATGAGTGTGTGTGTATATAATTCTGTGTGTATGTTTATATTCTTTATTATGGAGAGAAATATTTATATATACAGGAAAAAAATATATAAGAAAACATACCAAAACATTAGGAGTCAAATGTGATAATCATTACTTCCTTCTTTAATTTTTTCTGTATCTGCCAAATTCTTTTTTACCATGAGTGTAAGTTACTTTGACAAGCAGGAAAAAAAATGAATACTTTTGTTTAAATGGTTCAAATGAAAAACCAGGAAATAATTGAAAAAAAGAAAGAAAGAAAGTCAGTCAGTCCAGGAGTGCCTGGGCAGCTCAGTTGGTTGAACATCCAACTACTGATTTTGGGTCAGGTCACGATCTCACAGTTTAGGCTCTATGCTGTCAGCATGGAGCCTGCATGAGATTCTCCATTTTTCTCTGCCCCTCCCCTGCTCACTCTCTCTCTCATTCTCTCAAAATAAATAAATAGATGTTTAGAAAAAGAGAAAGCCCAAAGTTTATAAAATTGCTTGGCCTCACAAGCACTTTGAACACAGTGTCCATAAACAGTCATGATTCCAGAAGCATCTATGAGGCAATGGCTTGATTCATTCACAACTGTAATTTTGCAGCCAAGCACTGTATAATAATTAGTGTAACTTTTAAAAATGTTTATTTATTTATTTTGAAAGAAAGAGTACTTGCAAGCAGGGAAGGGGCAGAGAGAGGGAGAGAGAGAATCCCAAGCAGGCTCTTTGTGGTCAGCACAGGGCCCAAACCATGAGATCATGACCTGAGCCGAAATCAAGAGTCAAATGACTAACTGACAGAGCTACCCAGGTGCCCCAATAATTAGTGTAACTTTTAAGAGAGCATATGCATTTAAATGGTCAAGTTTATAAAATTAATATAATATTCTTTTTTTTAACATTATTTTTAATCCAAAAAGAAATGTGATATTTCTGAATTAATGTAGTAAGTGTACATGACATAATAATTTTCTTAATTTAGAAAAGGTAAAAAAAGGTAATACATGCTAAGGAAAAATGCAGTCTTCTGAGTAAAGAGGAAAGGAAGCCCTCCACCTTTTTGATTTTAAGCCCTAGGCCATTTAGCCCTGACAAACTAATTGTTCAGGTCATTCAGCACTACTTACAGTAAATACTTTATGGTTTTCAGGAAAGAACTTCCTTGCCTTTGTCCTATGTACGTGTGAATCGTTCTCACAGAAAGCCAGAGAGAACAGAATCTGAGACTTCTTGATTCTGTTTGGGACACTGTGCCTTTGGGCATCATCCTTCACTTGCCTTCCCACTCATCCCACCCTCTCTCTGTGAACTCCTTGGCAGCTGCACATTGCATACTCTCTGCATGGTGTTGTGATAGTTTTAGAGTTGGGTTGAAGGATGACAATAAGCTACTGAAAATAAGAAACTAGAAACAACTTGGAAACATTTGCATAATGGCAATACCAAAATACTCTCCTTTTCCTGACAGTCAATTCAATTGAAATTGAATATTTTCTAATAGATTGAATTTCATGAAGTAGCAAGAGATAAGATTTTACAATGACAGTCCATGTTTCAGATAGATGAATTCACACATGAGATTATTATCATGTCGAACTCAATGACCCATGTCAGCTTTGCTGTGGCACCTCTCTCTTTCTGTCTCTCTCTGCCTCTCTCCTGTTTACTTTCTCTGACTATGGCTTTGTTGCTTTTTGCATTACTTTAGAGCAGTGGTTTAGCACTTAAATGGCCATCTTTCCAAACAAATAACAGTTATGTTTTTTAAAAACTATTTATCTACTCAAATGCATTAAAATACCTGAAGTTTACCAATACTGGGTTCTAATCCCTTGATGGTTCTAATTTGAATTTTCTTTCTAATTTTGAACTCAGGTCACCATCTTCTTTTATTGTACAAGAAAGCAGAGTTCCTATCACATACAGAAAAGAACATGTTCATTTGGGTATTAGCCCTCCTAGTCTTTTGTGGTTTTCTATGGAATTATAAAAGACAACTAAAGATTGCAAACATCACTGATAAGTACATTTTCATTACCGGATGTGACACGGGTTTTGGAAATTTGGCAGCCAGAACTTTTGATAAAAAAGGATTTCATGTAATCGCTGCTTGTCTGACTGAATCAAAATCAACAGCTTTAAAGGCAGAAACATCAGAAAGGCTTCACACTGTGCTTCTGGATGTAACTGACCCAGAGAATGTCAAGAGGACTGCCCAGTGGGTGAAAAACCAAGTTGGGGAAAAAGGTGAGTGATATGGGGGTGAGAAAAATGGAGAGTGTTGTAAAGTAGCTACAGCTAAATAAAATGTGTTTGGGTCTTAAATGGCCTTTCAAGAAAATGTTTCCTAAATACCAGTATGGTACTGGAGAGTATTGGAAAAATCTTAGAATAGAGCCCTCAGTAGTTCCAAATTGCAAGCTTTCTGTTTACTTGAAAGACACAGCCCACATAATCCTCAGCCATAAGTCCCTATGGGCAAATTTAGAAGTGAATTGGAGGTATTGACTTTTCCTGCTCTTTTCTCATGAATTTCTAGTTTAGCCACATACACAGCAAAGGAACTTGGGGCTAAAAGCTATAGGAGATCATGAGAGCAATCCCCAAATTGCCATCTGGTTACCTGAGACACACTTCTCACTATAAAATCATTCCAGAACTCAAAAGTCAGAGTGGAATTCTAAAATCTTGGAAGTAAACATCCTTGGAGATTATTTGGACCTATTTACTTATTTTACAGATGAAAAAATATAACATTCAGTGAAGGGAAGTACCTTCTAATAGAATCTGGATCTCCAAGAGTAACAAGCACCTGACGACAGGTCTTCAGCAAGGATATGAGAAAGTTTGATTTAAATTTAAAAGGAACACTCTGACCACTGGTGGGGAACATACTGGAAAGAACTGAACTTTAAGTCAGAGACAAGCTGGGAGACTATGGGAGAAGCTGAGATGTGAGGTGAGGGTGACCTGGCCTTGGATGGAACAGTGGAGAAAGAGAGAAGCAAACAGATCTGAGATAGATTGTGAAGTCAGAATCAACACTGATAAACTTTGTTCCCTTACTTGTTTACAATTCTGTGTCTGCTGCTGGAGAGTCACTGTTGGGATGCAGAGACCATCAGGGTAGGACTTAGCAGGCATTCTTAGTGTCTGGTGTGAGAGCTACTACAATAAAGGATCAAAATGAAATCTAAAAAATAAAATCATTCCAGAACTCTCACACTTTTCCATGGGAAAGGTAGAAAATAGCCCGAGAATCTGAAAAAAAGCAGTCTTAGATCATCATGATAGAGTAGTAAGCCATTAGACCTCATTCTGCTAAGATGGCAGGATTCCAAACTAGAGAATTTTTACTGGCTTGACTGAAGCTTGAAATATTCTCATTAATGAAGATGTTAGGGTCCAAAAAGGAAAAAAAACACAAATGTTTATGATTGTTCTCTGTCACATCTTCATTGTGTAGTTGAGACTCTGATCCTTAAAAACAATGGTTTGATAATGCTCCAGACCCTTTTTAATGGTTGAATTCCAAACAACTTTAACAATATTAAATGTTTTCCATCATAAAATAAAACATTCAACAACTAGATTTTTTTTACCAAAAATAGATGTAAATTAAATTGATACGGCTCTTTGTCAAAAGCAGTTTATAAATAGTCTCTTGTTTTGCAATCTAGCAAGTGGGAAAAATAGACCGATTTACTCTACATCTGAGATGAAAAAGCAAAAGGATCAACTAGACAGTATCAGTATTTGACATTCAGAACCATAAATAGTTACTATGAAATTGTAACAGAGCTTCAACTATTTCAATTCAGCTTCACACCTTCTCTGAAAGTAGTTACTCCCAAAACTGTAAAGCATTTCCAAGCAGGAATGTGGCTAGAAGGAGGAAATGACACAATTGTGTAAAGCTGGGGCTGTATTTCCATCAAGGATGCCCATATAAGTGCCATCTTCTATCATACCTCCTTTCTTTCTCTCTGTTCTAGGTCTCTGGGGTCTGATCAACAATGCCGGCGTTCTCGGAGTGCTCGCTCCCACTGACTGGCTGACAGTGGAGGACTACAGGGAACCTATTGAAGTGAACTTGTTTGGACTTATCAATGTGACATTAAATTTACTTCCCTTGGTCAAAAAAGCTCGAGGAAGGGTTATCAATGTCTCCAGTGTTGGAGGTCGGCTTGCACTTGGTGGAGGGGGCTATACTCCATCCAAATACGCAGTAGAAGGCTTCAATGACAGCTTAAGGTAAAGCAAACATCGACATACTAGGAAATATTAGTTGGTAATGTTTATTGAATGGTTATTATGTATTAGACACTCTAATCAGTGCCTTAAATTATTCCCAATAATAAAACCCAATAGATAATACCACCAAAACAAAGAGATTAAGTAACTTGCCCAAGGTCACCCAACTGGTAAGTGGTAGAACTGAGGTTTGGACCTAAGTGTAGACAAGTATTTTTTTACTTTTTGCATTAATGCATGATGCTGATAGTGATGGTGAATTGGCATTCAACAGGTCAGTTTGTTAAATAGTTAGGAAATCATAAAGGGAGGCTAGGTAGATCTCTCCATTAGTGTAACTGTAAGTTGCAGACACAACATCATCCTATTTAAACTCTCAGTAGAGGGGCACTTGGGTGGCTCAGTAGGTTTAGCACTGACCTGCTAAGGTCATGATCTCACAGTTGGTGGGTTAGCCCCACATTGGGCTCTGTGGTGACAGCTTAGAACCTGAAGCCTACCTCAGATTCTATCTCCATCTCTCTCTGCCCCTCCCCCACTCATGCTCTGTCTCTCTCAAAGAAAAACATTTAAAAAAATCAATAAACCTTCAGTAGAAAACTATCTGATAAAGTAAATGTAATTATCACAAAATAATGACTCAGCTACATAGCTATTTTTCTCCGTCTCACTCTCTTGTTGCAAGTTCCAAACCCATAGAATCATACATTTCAGACATTACAGCTAAATAGATGATAATCTCCCCAATCCCACCCCGAGGACAAGAAATAGTTTTTCTCTGATTCTTCCATTTCTAAATAAAACTCAAAGCAGAAATTTACTAATCAGTGGTGGAGATTTTGCTCCCCCAAGAAAGCACTGACCACATCATTTTCCCGTGTGCTGCCAGACAACCCCAGAGTGCAAAACAAAGAACTTATTTAGCAAACAAAGCCCCAGCTCAGCACACCCAGGCATGGATTTCTCTGGGTTTATAACATTTGAAGTTCACATGGCTTCCTGAATCTGTAGGTTTATATTTTTTGCCAAATTTGGTGAGTTCAGCTATTGTTTCTTCAAACATTTTTTCCTGCAATCCATTCTTACTCTCCTCCTTCTGAGACTATAGCACAAATGTTAGACCTTTGATTTTTTTCCCACAGATCTCTAAGGTTCACTTTCTCAGTCACTTTTCTTTCTGATATTCAAATTGGATAATTTCTAATGATCTACCTTCAAATCCACTGACTTTCCTCCATCACCATTCTGCCAATAAATACTTTTATTTTGGTTATTGCATCTTTCAAGTGTAAAATTTTCATTTGGTTCTTTGTCTTTTCTTTTTGGGGAGAAGTGCTCTAACTTCCCATTCACTTCAAGAGTATTTTCTTTTGTATTTGGAACATTTTTTTTTTTTTACAAATAGTTTATTGTCAAATTAGTTTCCACATAACACTCAGTGCTCATCCCCACAAGTGTCCTCCTCCATGCCCATCCCCCTCCCCCCCACATCCATCAGTCCTCAGTTTTTGTCAGCATTCAAGAGTCTCTCATGGTTTGCCTCTCTCCCTTTCCCCCACCATTTCCCCCCTTCTTCTCCCCCTTGTTCCTCCATCAAGTTCCTCCTAATCCTCCTATACGTGCAAACATATGATATTTGTCCTTCTCTGCCTGACTTATTTCGCTCAGCATAACACCCTCAAGGTCCATCCATGTTGCTACACATGGCCAGATTTCATTGTTTCTCATTGCCATGTAGTATTCCATGGTATAGATAAACCACATCTTCTTGATCCATTCATCTGTTGATGGACACTTAGGCTCTTTCCATGTTTTAGCTATTGTGGAGAGTGCTGCTATGAACATTGGGGTACATGTGCTCCTATGCATCAGCATTTCTGTATCCCTCAGGTAAATTCCTAGCAGTGCTATTGCTGGGTCATAGGGGAGTTCTATTGTTAGTTTCCTGAGGAACCTCCACACTGTTTTCCAGAGGGGCTGTACCAGTTTACATTCCCACCAACAGTGTAGGAGGGTGCCCGTTTCTCCACATCCTCGCCAGCATCTCGAGTTCTCTGATTTGCTCATTTTAGCCACTCTGACTGGCGTGAGGTGGTATCTCAGTGTGGTTTTGATTTGTATTTCCCTGATGAGGAGGGATGCTGAGCATCATTTCATGTGTCTGTTGGCCATCTGGATGTCCTCTTTGGAGAAGTGTCTTGTATTTGGAACATTTTTAAAATACCTGCTTTAAAGACTGATAATTCCAACATCCATGTCCCTTTGGCATTAGCATCTGTCATTGTCTTTTCCCATGTGAGTTGAGGTTTTCCACTTCTTCTTATGCTGAACATTTGGAATGTTCCAGTTCTTTTGGAACGTTTCCAGTTCTTTTTATGCTGATTATCTGGAATGACACAAGACTATGGGTCTTACTTAAGTCCTATGGAAAAGATCAATATTTTTGTTTTAGCAGACAATTGATGAGGTTTTATTCAGGTCACAACTGCTAACCATCATTCTGTACTTTAAGATTCCAATGTTTGTTCAATGTTTAAAGACCTTGCTGTGCTGTCAGATCTGTCCCATAGATGTACCATGCAGTCCAGTCTGGGATGTGGAAGATGGCTGTCCCAGAGTTTGCTTCTCTAACTCAGATCCATACATGCACGTGTACAATGCACAATGTTATCAGGTCACTTTCCTCAGCTCCTCTCCCTGTGATCTTCTCAGTTCTTTCTTGTTTCCTGGGATTTCCCTCTGGCCAGATGTTACCCTATTCTGCCATATACTTCCCATGTGTGTGCTGGGTACAGGGCCACATGATGGGAGGAAAGAGAAAGACAAAAAAACAACAGGGTTTATTCCCATCCTCTTGGGGACCAATAACCACTTTAAAAAAAGATTTCAAGCAAAGGTTTTATGTGATTGCGATACTGCTATACCATGCCTGAAATTACCCAATAAAGAATGGGTATTTTTCTAAATCATGGAAATGGTACTGTACATGCAGGCCACACTCAAGTGGCATCTCCAAAATTTCTATATATAAGAGGGCTTAGGGGTAGTGGTCCAAATGGGAGAAGGCTGAGGCTCTTTAAAGCTGTATTTGCCCAGAAAAAATACTGGTTTCATACTTGTTTTACTTACCAGTAAGCTTAGTTGGGTGACTAAAGCCATTTGTCTCTAGATTACATGGTATTTCGTGAGTGGGTAGGGAGACAACTCTTCCCAAATACTTTCCAGAAGATACTCTTTCCAGAAATACTCTACCCAAATACTTATCAGAAGATAGGTGAGTGAAGTACAATTAAGTTGGAAAATAACTTTGAAATCTTAATGCAAGCAGCATACTTTCAAAATCTTTCAAGATAAGGGTGCCTGAGTGGCTCAGTTGGTTAAGCCTCTGACTTCAGCTCAGGTCATGATCAGTTTGTGGGTTCGAGCCCCACATCAGGCTCTGTGCTCACAGTTCAGAGCCTGGAGCCTGCTTTGGATTCTGTGTCTCTGTCTCTCTCTGCTCTTCCCCCACTTGTGCTCTGTCTCTCTCTGTCTCTCAAAAATAAATCTAAAAAATGTAAAAAAAAATCCTTTAAAAAAAATCTTTCAAGATCAAGATAATTTGCATTTTTAGTAAAGTACACTGCCAACTAAATAATAGGCATGTTGCTAGAAAGTAGAACCTAGGATAAATCACATTTTAAGTTCATTGGTAGAGTTCTAAAAATTTTATGGTAAAGACTTGTATAAGATGAATAATTCATTCCTTACATATCCTTGGTGGAAATATAAGTTAAATTTAGAAGATAATTATTCATATAATGGTTGGCAGTACTTCATTTTGCTCTTTAAAGGCCCAGGGGTGGGGCGGAGGGGGGAGGTTCATGATTCCCCTAAAACCTTAATGCCCAGTAAATGAGTAGACTTTTGGTTTTCTGAGGCCACACGATGAAAGAGCTCACTGAGCAGCAGAGGGAGTAGATTAGCCACATCAGGGATTGTGACACTGTGACACACTATGGACACACTGTGTCCCTCAGCCTATCCTCATTTGTGCCACAATGTCTTCTCATTCCTAGAATGGAGATAAACTTGTCCACCTAGGCCAATCATCAGTCCATTTCTCCAGAAGGTACTTTGTGTACTGAGAAAAAAACCTGTCCTTAACCTGAATGTTTGTTCATTTCATGAGCGAGTCTGGCTTTACAGGGAGCACTAGGCTGGGGATGGGCCCACTCAGATGTCTTTCCCATTCTGCCACTAAACTGCCCTCACTTCACCACCATGAGCTTCAGCTTCCTCACCTGCAAACTGTGTGCATAGAACAAGATATGCCTTTCGACCTATCCAATTCTGTGATTCCATGAAAAAATTTCATAAGAAAATAGTCATCTAAATAGCAAATATTCTCCAAACCAACCTGGATTAAACATCATCAATGTATTCTTTTCACAGACGGGACATGAAAGCTTTTGGTGTACATGTTTCATGTATTGAACCAGGATTATTCAAAACAGGATTATCAGATCCAGTAAAGGTCACTGAAAAGAAACTTGCCATTTGGAAACAACTGTCTCCAGATATCAAACAACAATATGGAGAAGGTTACATTGAAAAAAGTAAGTCTTTGGGTGGACCCAGGATTCCTCTGGGGTTCATTGTCATAGGCAACATGAAGGAGACTCAAAAATAAATGAAAAAAAAAATAAGGTTTTCATAATGATATACCAATAGGGAATCTTCAATATGGATCAGAAATCCATATTAATTCCAGTGTCATCTCTCACTTCAAGGGCTTATAAACACTTACTGGGCATTTTCCAAGTGCCAAGTTCTATACTAAGCACCTTATGAATTCTATAATTTACTCCTGAAAAGAACCATAGGAGTAGTCAGCAGAGGCTGAGAAATGTGCATGTCCTACCAAAGGCTATACAGCTCCTCCTGATAATACCCAGACTGGAGCCCACCATCTCCAGCTCTATACATACTTCCTCTTTTTGGCAAACAACAACCACTCACTAAACATTGTTCAAGGATTTATGGAGATTACAAACTATAAAGACTCAGACTCTGACCCTTAACTAGCTTATAGTCAAGATGACAGGAAAAAGTAACCAAGTGAGACTGTAAAGCAATGAGACTGTACAGTGTGCAAGAAAATTGATCCTGTACTTCTTAGACAGCCTAACAGCCCAGAGGGGATGCTGGATGCTGCAGTCTCTACTTGCCCAAGAAATTCAGAACTGGATGAACGCATTGCTAGTCAAGTGGCCTTCATGAGACCAGTCAGGTTTGAGTAAGGCCTAAAGGGCAGGAAGGAATTATTTGGGTGGAAGCTTTCTGGAGCAGGAATGCATGGGGAGAGGGGATGGAGACGGAAGGAGAAGCAACATAAATCAGATTGAGTCAGGGATGGAGAAATAATAGACTAGATTATGATGACTAACATATACTAAACATTTACAATGTACTTGTCACCATTCTAAGTGCTTTACATGGAATCTCTCACTTCAAATGCCCAAATAAACCCTATGAAGTAGATATTACCATAATTTATAGAAACAGAGGCATAGAGAAGTAACTTGCCCAATGTTGCACAATTAGTAAGTAGAAGAACTAGATCTGAACCCAGACAGCCCGACTTCACCATTTATCCTTGGGCCCTGTACTATAATGTGAACAAGGCATTAGGAGTTGGTCCAACTTCCTGAAGCAGGGTTCCGCCTCCACCTCAAACTTCCTGGTCTTATTAAAAGCTTAGTCGACATTCCTTCAGCACTTACTGAGCTCCTGCTTTGACCTGAACAGAGCCCCACCTAACTTTGTGTCACTCTATGCTCAAAACTCTGGTCCTGCCTCTTCATTGGTGAGTTTGGTAATACAGCCGACTGTGTCAAGGTTCAAGGCTGGCAGTTTTGGAGGTGGAGCCACGAGTCAGGCCAGATTCACCTGGGGGGGTTTTTAGAATGACAGACTCCCCCAGCTACCCAACCCCACCCAACACATGCACACACGCACACACACATATACACACATCTATATCGACGAGGACATCTGGTTTGACAAAATTCCCAGTGCTGTCACTATACGCTGAGGATCTCTGCCATTAAAAACTAGGCTCATTACCAACTCTGAAGATTCTAAGTAGGTTCAGAAACAAAATCCCTCATTTAAAAGAGCTTTCTCTGTTTGATACTGACATTGATACTTTCTAAATGCCTATGAATATATCATCAACTGCCATCTCAAAATTATTTTTTACTTGGCCCCTGGCTCAGATGTCCTCTCTTTTGTAATGGTTGTTCTTTTTTTTTTTAAGTTTTTTTTTTTTAATGTTTTATTTATTTCTAGGAGAGAGAGAGAGAGACAGCGTGAGCAGGGAGGGTCAGAGAGAGAGGGAATCACAGACTGAAACAGGCTCCAGGCTCTGAGCTGGCAGTCAGCACAGAGCCCGACGCAGGGCTCGAACCCACAAACCGCGAGATCATGACCCAAGCGAAAGTCGGACGTTTAACCGACTAAGCCACCCGGGCGCCCCTGTACTGGTTGTTCTTATTAGAGTATTCCAATTCAGGCCTTGGACATCAGCCAGACTCACAGTCCCAAAGCAGACCAGAAATCTAAGCTCACCTTTCTTCATTTCCCAGGCAATAGCTGTTAAGAGTTTAAAATAGTCACTAAGACTTATTAGGTAATCTCAGTTAGGTTCTTTGAATAACTTCCAGCCACTGAGGCCTGAAGTGGAAGGGAAGATTTAAAACCATGGTTTTTTTCTCTTAAGAAGATATAACTCAGGTATGTTTTAAGAGCACAGGAGGAATACTTTGAGCCATTATCAGTCTTTTGAGCTGATCATAGCTATCATAGCTCATTATCAGACACTTCATTTGCCTAATAACCAGGATATGTTTAGCATTCTGAGTCAAGACTTTTGGGGATGATTCCCTCTTTATTCACTGAATTATAGAGATACGTACTATGTGAGTGTACATATGCGCGCGCGCGCGCGCACACACACACACACACACACACACACACACACACACACTTCCTATTTAGTATCCCTTAAAACAAACTTGGAATCAAACCCACAACTTCCTGAGCTCAGGGGCCTCATAAACCATAAATCATCTATCCTTCTTTGCTTTAAAGTAGTGCTTCTCAAAGTTTGTTCCCTGAACCAGCACCATCAGCATCACCTGGAAACTTGATAGAAATGCAAATTATTGGGTCCCACTTTAACACCATAGTACTAAAAGCTATATATGAATCTCACTGGTGATAAGTCAGAACCCAACCCAGCAACGGGGTTTTAACAAGCCTTCTAGGAGATTCTCCTGCCCCCTCAAGTTTGAGAGCCAGGGGTCTGATGAAAGGGCCTTAATTATAATAGCAAATTCAAAATATATTCCCACATATGCATCCTCCCCTTTACACCCTAGCCTCCCACACTCTTTTCCCCCTTCTTTTGAAGAGTAAATGTGATTTGTCTCTTTTTTGCAGGTCTAGACAAACTGAAAGGCACTAATTCCTTTGTGAACATGGACCTCTCCCTGGTGGTGGAGTGCATGGACCACGCTCTCACAAGTCTCTTCCCCAAGACTCATTATGCTGCCGGAAGAGACGCCAAGACCTTCTGGATACCTCTGTCTCACATGCCAGCAGTTTTGCAAGACTTTTTATTGTTGAAACAGAAAGTAGAGCTGGCTAATCCCAAGGCAGTGTGACTCAGCTGACAATAAATGCCTGTCCCCAGGCTGAGATTGGCTGCTTTCAAGGACACATCTCCTTTTTGGTCTCATTCCTTATCTAATCCAACCTGGAATCATTTAGATCATGCTTCTTTTGATAAATGAGGGGGTCCTACCACCGCTGGGGATGTCCCACAGTCCCTTTTCAAGCCCTCTTTGGAAAAAAGGGCAGTGATGATGGATTACATAGAAGGGCTTGGATGGCACCTGCCCAATATTGAGGTTTTGTCTGCTTAATAGGATGTAAGGGAAATTGAAAGGCTTTCCCATTCAAAATGATATGTATCACTCACTGCCTGCCCCATGCCTCTAGCCACCACTCCTTGAACTCCATAATGTTAAATATGTGTCCCTTATCAAAATGTTAAGAGATAAGTAGAGTACTGGGGCACCTGGGTGGCTCAGTTGCTTAAGTGCTCAACTCTTGACTTCAGCCAGGTCATGATTTCATGGTTCGTGAGTTCAAGACCCACATCAGGCTCTGTGCTGACAATGCGGCCTGCTTGGGATTCTCTCTCTCTCTCTCTCTCTCAGTAACCCCCTCAAAATAAATAAATAAACTTAAAAAAATGAACAAAAAAAATTTTAAGTGATAAGTAGAATACTTTCATGAGTGGTTTGGATGTGTTATTTTGATGAGGAGAAGACTCTGAAGGAGTGGAATTCACTTTTGTAAGCTTTGGCAGGTCAGGAGAAGGAAGGGTGAAGAAGAATCATGTGACTGGTATAAGCAAAAGGGAGCAGAGAAACACAGTAGGACTGCAAGTAGGCGGGGAGGAAACGAGCAGGACAAGAGTACTAAAAGAAAAGAAACAAGTATGAAAGTGGAGAGAGGGAGATTCCAGGACAAGTTTGCCTATTCTAAAGGGAGCTGTGGAGGCTGAACAACCTATTCAAGGCCACTGTGAACACTGATGCATGCACTGTCTGCGAAGAGCTATCTGTGGAAAGCTGGTAACAACAAGACAGCCAGTCATTCCAAAAATGTGGAGTATTTGTGTTTATTATGGTGACTGTAAGTATAACAAGACCCACAATATCTGAAACGACTTATACCCAAGATGGTTGGAAATCCTGTATTGGACCTGTTTCTGAAGCCCCATGAAGATATAGAGCTAAATTAAGACTCTCTTTAGCCTACAGTTACCGTGACAGCAAGTCTGATCCTGACTCATATTCATGGTCCTAAATTGGACTGACCCTGACCCCATAGCTCTCCAAAAACAAGTTCTCTAAGCGGCTGCTTCCCTAGATGCCAATACCCAACATCACTCACAGAAGTAGGTTGAATATTCACATGAACAATCTTGAAGTGTCAAAATTCAGTATTTGTTGCTAAATGATATAGGGTGAAAGAGCAAGGAAAATTACTTGGTGCACATCCACACAGAAGTATTTATTGTGATGAAAATATTTAATATGTGCTGCACGGAACCATACCTATTTGAAAATATCAGTAATTCTATTCATTTTTATTCACCTTTCTAGAAACATCTGTTTATGAGGTAATTTCCTCCTTTCACACTTACAACATATTAATAATTTTGAAAAACCAAATGTCCGATGGGGTCAGTCCAGTTGGACACATAGGTCATTATTGTGAGGGAAAATACACTCATCCTTTTTGCATGAAAACGAAGAAAATCACATCAAGAATCAGAATTCTCAGGCAAAGTGATCTACATTATTATCACTACCTACCTATGAAGACATCTCTATCTTGGCCCTAGCCCCAGAGACAGTTCATCTTAGATCTCTGATTCTTCTTGTTGCAATTAACTACCTATGGGCTAGGGGATGCTTATGTAGCTTGTCTTTGCAGTTGAAGTTCACCAACATTGTTTGCTGGGGCTCTTCCTTCTCACCTCGAATTCCCAGATCCTGGCTTCATTTCATTCCTTTAAAATGTCTGGTCTGCTGCTTCCTGGTCTTCCAGAACTCCAAGGCTGCCAGGACTTTTAAAATCTGCAGGAACCTGCTTTGCTGAAATTCCAACCATTCTAATTGTATTGTTGGGACTGCCTAATGGTGTTATTTCTTTTGTTTTGTTTTGCCTAGACCTGGGTTCTTTGCTCATTTCTCCAAATAACTACAACTGGTAAATCCCCGTTTCGTTCAGCCAAAATATGCTCTACTTAAATGAACGCTCCCAAATATGGTATCATCTCAAAATAAAACCAAATATATTCACCCAAGAAACTTTTAACGCTTTTTAAACTAAATGAGAAAGTGGCGATGTTTGGAGTATAAGTTTAGTCTCAAAAGCATAAGACCTGGAAGGAAGGGAGGGACATAGGTAGGTCACTGCACTAGAAATCTGAGGTATGACACTCTAGACTTCTCATCTTTCCATCATTTCTCATATGCTCTGTGCTCTTGGGAAAAAAAAATCTCATTTTTATTCTATAATATTTGGGAGTACATGTATACTGGGCATTCTGCTAAGTCCTGGCCCACAGCAAGGAACAATATGGATATGGTCCCTTCCTTCATTGAGCTTAATATAATCCAAAGCCTGAGGCTACCACCCAGTATGCCTTAGAGGAGATTCTCCTGGAATCCATGGTCAAGATAAGTTGAGATGTTGTCTTTCTACCTCTTCTTGCTTGTGGGCTCCTTCCTCAATTAGTTTGGAGGGACCAGGAGAACCTCCCAGACTTTTCCTCTGATCTGATCTAAAAACCCAACTATGTCCCCTCTAGCTCTATCTGGATATCCACAACATATTCAAATCTGGAGTTTCTATCTCCCTCACCCCATCTACCCTTTTCCAGTCAAGCACCAACTATCAATTATATTTCCCAAGGAGATCTCAAGTCCACTACTTTTCATCTCTGCTCAAGCTCTCATCCTCCCTCGTCTCAATTATAGAATATTTGCCCTTATGTACCCTCAATGATTTCTCCTCACTGCAGTCAGAATTATTCAATTTATTCTTCTCCCCACCACCAGTTTCTTAAACTCTTCAATGTGCATTTTGGCTAAGGACTAAAATGCATTGCCCTGGCACTCCTCATTAGCCTCATTTTAAGCTATTCCCTCCCTCATTTAGCCACCTCAGTGCCTTTGCCCATGCTTCTCCTTAGAAAGTTTTGATTTTGCCTGCTTATCTAGTTTCCTCGTCCTATAGATCTTAGCACCTTCCTCAGGTAAGCCCATACAGTTCCAAATTCTGACCATGATCTCTTTATCCTAACTAGGTTTCTGTCTTGTACAGGCCACAATCAGTAATTACCCATTTGTGTAATTAGTTAATATCAGTCTCCCCAAGACTTCGAGATCCACAAAATCCATAATGCTTTGCTTATCTTTATAGTCTCTTGCCTAGCACATGCTGGTTCACAGACCATTGTTCAAAAATACTCATTGAATAAATTCAGAAATCAGTCTATATGAGCCTTTCCAACTAGGGGGCAATCTATCACTAAAGATAGGGCTTGCCAATCCCATTAGTTATGCTATTAAAGAATCAGTTCAGGGGCACCTGGGTGGCTCAGTAGGTTAAGCTTCCTACTTTGGCTCAAGTCATGGTCTCACCATTTGTGGGTTCGAGCCCCATGTCTGAGCTGTTAGCACAGAGCCTGGAGCCTGCTTCAGGTTCTGAGTATCCATCTCTCTCTGCCCCTCCCCTGCTCGTGCTCTGTCTCTCTCTCAAAAATAAATATTTTTAAAAAAGAATCAGTTCAATTAGTCCTGTAACTTCCTTAAGCCTTTGACTACTTCCACAAGTGCTCCCTACCTCTGATTCTGCTGTAAGCCTCCCTTTGGAAACTAGTTGCCATGGTGACTTTTCATGATCTATCTGTTGGTCCAGGGACACTCCATGTTGAACCTTTCTGGGCTCAGTGGTCACAGAATAGAAAGCACCAAGAATCATTTCATCCAAATCTCTGTCTATAGGCAGGATATGGCCAAGCCATCCAGGCTAAAGAGAACCACTTTAATTTAAAATCCATCCAGAAACTCGATGATTTCCTTCAGCAACCCAGCCAATATTTAATAAGGAAAATTTCCAGGAGCTTCTAAGAAAAATGACCAATTTTGGCTTTCTTCTCTATTAATCCCAATAATTATCAGGAACATGAGAGATCACAGTCCCATCAGCATGGAGGAAATAGCTAAACAGCCTCAAAATGAAAAGCCTTTTAATATATAGAAATTATTCACAACAATTTAATCTAAACCACAGTTTATAAGGACAATGCTGGTCAATAGTTTCATGAATTTTTGCCTGCTAAAAACTAAGACAATTCTTTTGACATTCATAATACTGACATTCTTCCTCAACTCTATGACTCATTTTTCAAGTGAAAAATATGAATAATTTCCCTCTTACTATATATATGAAGTACTAAAATAGCCAGAGCTCTAATGCAGATTCTAGCAGAGCAGAATTTTCAAGCTCTTTTTGAACACAGCACCTGCCCAAGGAAGAAGCAGATCACAGCTCTTGCCTGATTAGGCCCTAGAAATAAACAGTACTCTAGCCTGAAATAGGTCAGGCAAGGCAACATAGCATTCTGTCACATTCTACAACTGGAAATGACCCACTTCAGTCCTTTTGGAGAAACTGGACATGGAAAGGGTTCTGCTATGGATACATAGCATAAGCCCTGGACAAAAATCATTCAGTCCCACGCTCAGGTAAAAGATTTACTCACAGCCATCTGGGTCTATGATACAGCAAATGGAACTTGACTATGATGCCACTCAATGGATGGTGGTCCCTGGGTTATGGATCAGGTAATCCAAGCAATCTAGCTTCCCACAGGTAGAGTAAGAAAATAATATAAGTGGTTATTTAATATTAAGTACATGTCAGATTCTTCATGTATTTGTGTATACACGAATGATTTCATCTAACCTCAATCATATCCCAGGTATGTTTTATTGTTGCTGCTATTGTTTTGTTTTTAATGTGGTAAGAACACTTAATATGGGATCCACTCTCTTAAACTAAGTGTACAATACAGTATTGTATTGTCAGAATTCACAGCAGATCTTTAGAACCCTAATCATTTAATAATAAATGATTAATAATAAAATAAATGAAATTTTATACTGGTTGAACAGCAACTCCCCACATCCCCTTTCCCCAGTCCCTGGAAACCACCTTTCTCTGTCTCCTTTTTTTTTTTTTAACATTAATTCATTTTTGAGAGACAGAGCAGGAGCAGCGGAGAAGCAGGGAGAGAGGGAGACCCAGAATCTGAAGCAGGTTCCAGGCTCCAAGTTGTCAGCACAGAGCCTGACACAGGGCTTGAACCCATGAACTGTGAGATCGTGACCTGAGCAGAAGTCAGAAGCCTAACTGACTGAGCCACCCAGGTGCCCCTCCTCTCTGTTTGACTATTTTATATACCTCATGTAAGTGAATCATGCAGTATTTGTCCTTCTGTGGCTGACATTTCACTTGACATAATGTCCTCCTGATTCATCCATGTTGTCACATATAAAAAGATCACCTTCTTTTTAAGGCTAAATAATATTCCATTGTATGTATATACCACTTTTCTTTGTTGGTTTACCTGTTGATAGATGTTTAGATTGTTTCCACAACTTGGCTACTGTATAGTGCTCTAAGGAATAATGGGAGTGCAAATGCCTCCTTGAGATCTGGATTTTAATTCTTTTGGACAAATACCCAGAAGTGAGATTGCTAGATCATATGGTACTTTTTTTTTTTTTTTTTTTTTTTTAGTTTTCTGAGGAAGCTCCATAATGTTTTCCATAGCAGCTGCTCCATTTTATATTCCTACCAACAGTGAGGGAGAGTTCCAGTTTCTTGATATCCTCACCAACACTTAATCTCTTTTTCTTGATAATAGCCATCACTATGTCTTTAGATATATAAGTCGATACCTCACCGTAGTTTTGATCTGCATTAGTTGCTCATCGGTAATTGGTGATGTTGAGCATCTTTTCATTTATCTGTTGGCTGTCTGTATAGCTTCTTTGAAGAAATATCTGTTCAAGGTCTTTGCCCATTTTTTTAATTGGGTTATTTGTTTTTTGTTATTGAGGTGAAGAAATTCCTTATATATTTTGGATGTTATATATAATATATGTTTTCGAGATGGAGAAAGGAACTCACAGAGAGGTGGGAAGTTTGCCCAAGCCCATACTGCTTACAGTAAATGTGGGCCAGGGTTCAAACCCAGAGATCACACTCAGAACCACTGTGCTAAAACTGAGTCTCACAGAGTACTTTTCCAAATTTCAATACAGGGCCTGTAAAAAAAAAAAATTTATTCAGTTAATCTAACATGAGTCTTGCCTAGGCAATAATATTATGCATAAGAATGATGCATAGTTTTGAGTATATACACTCTTTTTTGTTTTCCTCTAATTTAAAATTTTTCTCACTTCTGATAAAATAAAAAAGCACTTATACACCATTTTCCAAGTCCTTGAAGCTTTCTAACTAAATCTCTAGATTTCCTTTTTTTCTTGTTTTTTTTTTTAGTTACTGATTTTATTTATTTGTTGTTACTATTATTATTAGTTTGAAGAATTTATATGTAATCAGCCTTTGCTAATCTTAAAATTTTTTTAATGTTTATTTATTTTTGAGAGAGAGACAGAGTACGAACGGGAGAGGGGCAGAGAGAGAGAATGGGATACACAGTATCAGAAGCAGGATCCAGGATCTGTGCTGTCAGCACAGAGCCTGACACGGGGCTTGAACCCATGAACTGTCTGATCATAACCTGAGCCAAAGTCAGATGCTTATCCAACTGAGCCACCCAGGCGTCCCTTGTTCATCTTAGATTACCTGTATTGACCCAAGACCAATTCTTTGAATCTTTTAGCTTTTAAGATCAGAAAAAAGACAGAAAACTAGCATCCCACAAATACCATATTTCCTATGACTGTAGTTTTGTCAATTTTTGTCAAAACTTTGTCAGTGGCTGGAAGTGCCACTGGGGGAGGGGTGGGATGTCCCAGTCACTGTGGCTAGTGCTAGCCCTGGAAATACTAGCGAGAGAAAGGAGAAGATCTTAGCTGGACTGGGGTCAGGACCTCACAGCGCTAACACACTGCGATCCACGCTAGGTAGGTGGGTAGCTGGACATTCTGACCTGGTGGGAAATGGACATGCAGCCTGTATTTCTCATGGAGACATTTCCACCAGCAATATTCCCAGTCTGACAAGTTTCTGCTCCAATACCACTGAAGAATGGTAAGTTTACAACCTTCTAATTACCTTGTTGATTAGCTCTAGTTAATAGAATATTCTTTATTATTTTTGAGCCAAAATCTGTCAGGGGAGAGAAGAGAGGGGATAAATTTCTGTTTCTGCAACCACCATAATTACAGTTTGTGTTCAGTGAACCTTTAAAATCCATCACTATCCAGAGTACTGTCCATACATTTTCTCATGGAGTCTTTATAGCATTTACACAACACATGCTTTTCCTATCCCATTTCACAAATGAGGAGCCTAATAGCCAAGATCCTCTCAACTCTAATAATTTATGATTCCTAAATTCTCCCCATCTCCCTAAAATATGAATTGCCCCCCCCCCAAATAAATGAAAGAAGAGAAGAGAAAGAAAATTTAGTGGATGTTAAAACTTTAAAGTGCTTTCTCAAAGTTCTTTCTGGAACTCTGCAGCCATCCTAATTGAAAAAGTCTATAAAATTCCAAGTGATGAAATCATAAGGCAAACTTCCTGGCTACTGATCCCCAGGCACCTTCTCTATGTTCTTGAGCCCTTGAGAGAAAGGATTGGTAAGGGTCTGCAGGTTCTTCTCATTTTTCTATACACTCTCCACCCCTAGCTGCTAACAGCTTTCTAAGAGACAGGGTTTTTCTTCATGAGCAAAAATACAAACAGTTATCTTCATATTTTACAAATTTCAGTACTCATTCAATTGAGATAAACATAAATATCTGGTCAGGAAACTCTCCAAGTACCCAAGTCTTCTGTGGGCCCATTTCCCACACTGGCCACTCTACTTCCAAAGTAGAATTGAATCTGATCTGAGTTCTGTCCCAAGAGGAGCCGTTTTTATCACTGATTTAGATGAAGACAGTGAAGTCAACCTTTTACCAGTTCTCTGAGCAGCTGAGAATACAGATAGACATCACCAACCTTAACTATATATTATACACTTAAAATTTAGGGGTGTCTGGGTGCCTCAGGCAGTTGAGCATCCAACTGTTGATTTCAGTTCAGGTTATGATCTCTCTGGTTGACTTCACTGTTGGAAACCTCAGTCTCTCATACACATTCCAAAGAGGGTATCCAGGAGATCAAGGTTATCTGAAGACCAGCTTAGTGGAAGCAGAGTTGAAGACTCTGGAAGTAGTTGAAAGAAGAGCCTGTGAAACAGGAGACAGGGCAGTCACTTGAAGAGTCCTCCCTGTAAAAGCAGATATTAAACTCATCCCAGGAGGCTATAAACAGTAGCACCAGGGTCAGGAGTAGAAGTTAGTTAGAGTTTGAGTTCAGCCCCATATAAAAGAGGAGATGAGTTTTTTTGTTTGTTTGTTGCTTTTGGTTATTTTGTTTGTTTTGTTTTGTTTTGTTTTTGCCAGGAAGAGCCTGAATGAAGAGCAAGCATGGCTGATAGGCAGTCACAGGAAGGAGAGCCATTGGGGTGAATATGCTGAGAAGGATTCGAGTGGGCCAGGGTGGCTGAGTTGGTTGACACGTCAAGACTCTCACAGACCTAAGACTCCTACAATTTCCTCAGATATGGCACATTTCAGTGCACAGATAGCTAGGAACTTTCAGGACCCAAAGTTTGACAGAGCAACAAGCCAAATACCCCACTTCTCATAAGGTCTGAAACTTCATTTCTTCAATCCTGGAAAGCTTACCTTAGCCTGACAGGGGCTCAAAACCACATTTATAGACTTGTGGATCCATTTAAAGTGTATGTGAGACATTGCCCAGAGGCAGCCCCAGGGCTACCTCAGAAAAGGGGAGGCTGGAAGGAGCTTGGAACTTGTGTGTCCCTGACTAGTTTAGTTGTATGCAAGCAGTTATCCAAAACATGGGCTGAATTTTAAAAATGGATATGGTTTAAATAAATGAAACTCTGCAAATAATAGACAGTGAGAAAGTAGTTTTCTTCTCCCCAGACCTCTAGATCCTAGCTAGGAGTTCTTGTCCCTCTGGGACATGTAGATAAATACCAATATATAGATACCTGCCTTGTGCTCATTCTAACACAAATGATAGCAATATTAGACTCTACACACTTTTTCTATTTTTTTCAACAATATTGTCAAATTTCAGTGAACAAAAGAATAGAAATATTTAAAACAAATGATCACAGTTTCCTTTTTAAATCTGGCCCAGCCTGAGGCAATAGACAGCTGTGAGTCCATCACTTTACTTCTTCAGCCCCTGACTTAACCAATGTATAAGTCATTAAATCATGGTGCCATTATTCTTTCATTCAATAGATCTTAAAATCTGTATTTCTTACAACCTTATTTCCTCTCTAATTTAGTGCAACAATCCTTACCCTGAATGAAATAAGAAAAGAGATAACTGTTGATTATAAGCAGTTTTTAAGAATATCACACTATTGATCAACACTACTGGTTATTAGCAGGATCTCCAATTCATTAATAAGTGATTCTGAAGGTAAGATCCTCCTCCATGAGAGGTTAATTAACTGTTTTAGGAGACCAATTAGGAAACATTGAACCCTCTCTCCGGGATATCTGATTCCTGAATGGTGTTTGATTCACTGAGAGTCTGTTGCATGTCATCAACAGTCAAGAGCTTCTAAACATTAGCCACTGACTGAAACTTTCCTTCTCCTTCCTTATTTCTTAAACCTGTCCTTTCTATTTTTGTAGATGAGTACCCAGGGGCATAGGCTAAAAGTAGCAAATGAGGCATTAACAAAGTTGCCCTATTTGATTCCAAAAGCTAACTCTCTTGAACAGTTCCCTGTCAAGTAAACCGCTTCCCTGCTATAGGGAGATGGAGTCATGATGTGGATCACTACTTTGAAATGACAGAGGGGAGCTGTTATGGACTGAATTGTGTCCCCCCACGTAAATAGATAGGTTAGAGCTGCAGTATCTCAGAATGTGACTTTATCTGGAGATAAGGTCTTTACAGAGGTGATCAAGTTAAAGTGAGGTCATTAGGTTAGGCCCTAATCCATTATGACAGATGTCCTTCTAAAAAGGGAAATTGGACACAGAGACAAGCACACTTAGAGGGAAGGCAATATGAAGAGACAAAGGGAGAAGACAGCCATCTACAAGCCAAGGAGAGAAGCCTAGAACCTCGCAGCCGTCGGTGGGGGAATCAAACCTGTCAACATCTTGATTTCAGAATTCAAGCCTCCAGGACTAGGAGACAACAAACTTCTGTTGTTTAAGCCAAAGTTTGCGCTACTTTGTTAGAAAGTCATATAATGGTATTAACATGGCATTGTTTGGGCAAAATCACGGAGTAAAGCAATCCTTGTCAGCTCACCTAGTTTGCTTTCTTGCTTCCAAGCATCTTTCCCAGATGAATAGCTTCCAAAAACTGTGATAAATCTTTTTAGAAGTGCTTCACAAGTAATTACGAACAAAGACTCTTGGAGGGCCTTGGTGGTTCAGTAGGTTGAGTGTCTGACTCTTGTTTTCAGCTCAAGTCATGATCTCATGGTCATGAGATGGAGCAGGCTCTGCACTGGATGTAGAGCCTGCTTACTTTCTCTCCCTCTCCTTCTGCCTCCCCCCCCTCACCTCATGTGAACTGAAAGAAAGAAAGAAAGAAAGAAAGAAAGAAAGAAAGAAAGAAAGAAAGAAAGAAAGAAAGAAAGAAAAAAAGAAAGAAAGAAAGAGAGAGGGGGGGGAGAGGGAGGGAGGGAGGAAGGAAGGGAGAAACAAAACAAAGAAACAAAGAAAAGACTCTTGGATTGAGCTGCCAGGTCAAGAACCCAGTTCTGCCTTTAGCATTGACTTTACCATTGGTGAGTACTTAATTTCTCTAAACACTAGTATCATCATCTGATGATAACAAGAGTAGCTACCTAAGCCAGTTACAAGAATTAAATTAGTGAAAGGATGTCAAAGCTTAGCTCAATAAATGTTAGCTAGTGTTATTGTTTATTTTGCTGGCACCTTTTCAAATTAGCTGAGGTTCATGGTAGAACTTAGTTGTAGGTCAGCCCCATCTTGGCCCGTTATTCGAACAGATTGGCCAGAGACAAGGACAAGAGCAATATTCTGATTTTTGTTCTATGTTAAATGTGGTAAGAAGGGGGGCGCCTGGGTGGCTTAGTCGGTTAAGCGTCCGACTTTCGTTTAGGTCATGATCTCGCAGTTCGTGGGTTCGAGCCCCGCGTCGGGCTCTGTGCTGACTGCCAGCTCAGAGCCTGGAGCCTGTTTCAGTCTGTGACTCCCTCTCTCTCTGACCCACCCCTGCTCACGCTGTCTCTCTCTCCTAGAAATAAATAAAACATTAAAAAGAAAAAATAAAAAAAAAATGTGGTAAGAAGGGATTAGATTCAGAGTGGAGCACTCAGAATGATGAAAGGGAGAAGAGCCAAGACCTGTGGGGGAGAAAATAGCCACACAAAACATCTGCTGGTCACCATTTTCTTAACACCCACTGCGTCCTACCTAAGGTACTATGACAAAAACAGAGGACTGGCCTGACAAGGCCTCCAGTTAGCAGACATGTGTTAGAATTAGAGCATCAGAGTGGTAAGGTCCTTCAGGTCTCTGACTCATCTTATAATTTCAAAAAAAAAAAAAAAAAAGGAACAGGAGTCGGAGTCCTGAAAGATAAGAAGACTGCAACAAGATTATCTGTCATTTTCACAGTAGAGCAAGACTCAGATAAGACCTGGGTTACTTCACCTGTGAGAAAGATAAGAGATTTCTATGACACAGAAGGAAGACTGACCCCAGAGAGTAACCTATATACATCTAAGACCCCCCACCACCATCATTCCTGAAGAGCTGTAGAAATGGGTTGATGAAAACAGTATTACCAAATACTGAGCAACTACTATGCATGCATGGCACTATGTTAATTATTTTGCATGCATGAATACCTCATTTAATCTTCACACAACAACCTTGCAAGGTAGTTATAAAGAAGAGCAGAGCAGCATCTAGAGCTGGGAGGTATCAGTCAGGACAATCAGCTTCTACTTTGGACAGCCTCCTAGAGGCAGCCACAAGGAACAGATGCTGCTAAGGGTCCATCTTGCTCTATGAGTGTATATTTTTAGAGTATCTAAGCCACAGTAATGAGAAGTTTTATCTTTTATGAGTGAAGTAGACTCACTTGATCTTCCATATGGAGTTTTGAACTATGGAAATTATCATCAAATAACCACCGTGATCATTTTGATGAGAGAACAGGTTCTTATACAAAATCTTAGGTGAATTTAGGTCTGATATCATTTGTGCTACCATAAATTCACTAAAATGAGTGCCTTTCTCCTAGGTCATGACACTGCAACACTTTCCCCCTATACTTTCTTAGCAGTGTGTGATGAAATGCAGTGGAAACCACAGGAAATACTGTGGGTGGGTTTTGAATGTGAGCCATCACACTCAACCCCAACTCAACCCCAACAGTGCGACAAGGGTACTGTGGACTAAAAAAAATGGTGGTTTCATAATTGGGAGGTCCAGGTCCTTCTTTCAGTCACAAAGCAGCCTGGGGATGACAACAGAAACGTCACTGAGGGACCTGACTTATGGCTCTTTGTTACAAATGTTCCCATTTAAAATCAAAACTCTACTTGGGATGCCCCCTCAGCTCCCAGAAGCAGCGTGCTGACAAGAGTCTATATCTGACAATGCCTACAAGTATAAGCACTGGCATAGTTCCTAGTAGTTAGCATTGTATTTGGCTCTAAGTTAGGTGATGAGCGTTTCCTGTGTGTCTTTTGTTTTCAGAGCCAAGTCAAGGGCTGGCAAAATGTCCTGTTGCAGGATTGCATAAGATCTCCCTCTACATCTTATCCCTAGATGGTTAAAGTGACAACTTGCTTCCATTTCAGCAGGAAGTGAAGTAAGACCACCTGTTCCTTCTGTAAATTGCCAAGGAAGCTTGCAAAAGATACATTATGAACCCAAAATAAGTTAGCACGAAGAGAAAGTGAATGGATAACGGTAGAAAGACATACCCTGTATTGAACACTTTTATATGAATGTATGCATTGTCTGATATAATCTTCTCAACAGCCTTATAGTAGGTGCTATTATAATGAATCTTTTTACAGCTGAGAAAACCAGAGATTTGAGATTGATTGTCATCCCTAAACACACACTCACACATGCACACACACACACACAAACCTGACCTAACTGAGGTGGAACTCGGTCCCGGTTCATTAGACACGTACAGATGTCTCCATTCCTCCTGCCCCTGCCCCTCACACACAAGCCCAGGCTTCAAAATGACTTATTCATGTCTTCTAATTTATTCCCCTTTGTTCTAGGGAAATAAGACTTCCCTGGGGAAGTAAGAGCAGTTAGTCTGTAAAATATTTTCACATTTACCCATGCTACCTAGGCTACCCATAATCCCTATTTTCTTCCTCCATTGCAAAAATGGAAAGGAGGAGAATCTTTTCTAATTAATCCAAACTCTCCAGATTTAAAAAAAAAAAAAAAAGTGCCCAAATAAAGAGAAAGTTAGAAGATTTGAGATTTTCCAGGAAAATATGTTTATATCACATTGGAGTGGATCGCTAGGAAAATGTATTCATGACTCCGAATGAAGTCAGAAGCTTTATTTCAGGAAGAGTTGTTCCCAGCCACTGCACAAGAGCCCATTAGGAGGATCGTCTCATTCAGCCGGCAGGTGGGGCAGGTTTGAATGTTCAGCATTTTCTTATAATTGCCAAAAAGCCAAATGGCCACATCTCGTGTGGAAATGATTGCATGAGCTATTTTTGGGGCCAAGTTTAAGGGAGATTTACTTTTTAAAATTATCATTTAGAATATAAAACACACACACACACCTATAATATTTTTATAAACGGAAATAGCATATTCATAAAGCTAGCCAATGTAGCTGTATGTCAAGTGAATTGGGCCTGGGAAGTGGTTTCAAATTGGGAAGGAGGAACAGGCAAGAGGCAAAGGGGATCAGGTAGCAGGTGACTCACATACTTGTCTCATTCTCATCTTAACCCTGAAATACACTTACTCCTGCCACCACCTAGAAGGTGCCATCATCAAAAAGGGTAAGCACTAAGTCCAATATCACACTGCTAATTAAAGGTTAAGTTAGGAGTTGAGCTCCCGTGTCTTCAATTCCCAAATCCAAGCTCTTTCCACTGCATGGACTTATTTTTTTAAATGTTTTTTTATTCATTTCTGAGAGAGAGAGAGAGACAGTGTGAGCAGGGGAGGGCCAGAGAGAGAGGGAGACACAGAATCTGAAGCAGGCTCCAGGCTCTGAGCTAGCTGTCAGCACAGAGCCCGACGCGGGGCTCGAACCCACGAACTGCAAGATCATGACCTGAGCCTAAGTTGGACTCTTAACCGACTGAGCCACCCAGGTGCTCCTGCATGGACCTGTTCTTAATGGTGATACTTGGTGAGGAACCCCTATACACGGTCGGCCTTTTCACCAAGTGGTCTGAGGGCAAGATACTACAGCTTCCTGAAGCCGGTCCCCTTCCTTCCTCTGTTCCTCCCCTGCAACACAGCAGGCCTCAGGGAACAAATAGAAATTGAGATTCTCCTTCCTCACTCTCTCACCTGTGCTGTTTTTGTCAGAATTAAAGTATGCAAACCCCTCTGGAAAACAGTGTGGAGGTTCCTCAGGAAACTAACAATAGAACTCCCCTAGGACCCAGCAATAGCACTGCTAGGAATTTACCCAAGGGATACAGAAATGCTGAGGCACAGGAGCACACGTACCCCAATGTTCATAGCAGCACTCTCCACAATGGCTAGAACATGGAAAGAGCCTAAGTGTCCATCAACAGATGAATGGATCAAGAAGATGTGGTTTATCTATACCATGGAATACTACATGGCAATGAGAAACAATGAAATCTGGCCATGTGTAGCAACATGGATGGACCTTGAGGGTGTTATGCTGAGCGAAATAAGTCAGGCAGAGAAGAACAAATATCATATGTGTGCACGTATAGGAGGATTAGGAGGAACTTGACGGAGGAACAAGGGGGAGAAGAAGGGGGGAAATGGTGGGGGAAAGGGAGAGAGACAAACCATGAGAGACTCTTGAATGCTGACAAAAACTGAGGACTGATGGATGTGGGGGGGAGGAGGGATGGGCATGGAGGAGGACACTTGTGGGGATGAGCACTGAGTGTTATGTGGAAACTAATTTGACAATAAACTATTTGTAAAAAATAAAAAAATAAAAAGTATGCAAACCCAGTGATGCCATTTGGACACTAGGGGGCACCTGATGCTCATAAAACCCTGGGATTCCAGGACCAGTCCTGCAACTCTGGTTTGCTTTTTTTGGAAAGGAACGCAATCTGTCCCTTTACCCCTAGGAAGTATCACTTCCAGTGGATAGAAATCTATCATGTTCTGAAACAAACTCATTTATTTGTTTAATAGCTTATCTTACTGAAGAATTTTTCCTTTTAGATGACCTAAATCCAGCATTTCTCTAGTTCACTGCTATGAGAATATAGTAAAAGTACAAGTCTCCTGTGTCTGATGGAAAATCATCATGCTCCCTGCCCCTCTATTACTAGCCCCTGGGATAACCCAGGATAACACAGAACACAAACAATCAATGATAAATGTAATTAAAAAATTTTTTTTAAAAAGCAGGTGAGGAGCACCTGGGTGGCTCAGTCGGTTAAGCATCCAACTCCCAATTTTGGCTCAGGTCATGATCTCACAGTTTGTGAGATGGAGCCCCACAACAGGCTTTGCACTGACAGTGAGGAGCCTGCCTGGGATTCTCTCTCTCTGTCTCTCTCTGACCCTCCCCTGCTTGCTCTCTCGTGCTCTCTCTCTCAAAGCAAACAAACAAAAAAACCAAGAAGGTGATCAAAACCACAGACACAGAAGAAAATAACTCCCATCTCCAAATCCTATGCCCGCAGCTCACATAGGAGAAAGGACCATGATGGGTGAAGTCAGCCACTTGGAGAAGCTATCCTTCATTCCACCTGGGGAAGCCCAGAGAGCAGCGGAAAGAAGGGGAACTGCGCGGTGTTCTCAGTTTGTGAAGCCCTCTGCAAAGGCCCAGGTGCCCCCTCCATGCGGAGGCCCTTCCAAGCTGGGCCCTTGGCAACAGCCTCTGAAATAACCGAGTCCTAGCAACACAGGTTTGACATGAATATGCAAATTAGAATATTCAAGTTGCCTACTTCCTGCTTTTGGATCTTTTTAAAAATTCAGCCACTAACCATGACTAACAAAAAATAAAGGAGAAAGAAAAAGTTTGACCTTCACATGGTTTCTCCCACTGACCTCCCTGTGCTGAAGCCAAAGCACTTTTCAGATGAGAGAAAAAGATGGCTGGGGTCTCAACGAGGAGCAGGGACCACGGAGTGCTAAAGACATTTTCACCTCCCCTCTATAACAAAAGCTCGGGAATGGATAAATAGGCTATACTCGGCTCCATCAATCAACTGCAGTTGCTCTATTTTCATTGCTACTAAGATGTATAAAAAGCCAACGTTTGCTACAAAGCCCCCATCAATGTATTCAGGGAAATCATGGTGGGGGCTCACTGAGTAATGTCTGTAAACTTGCCAGGCCGCTAATTGTGCGTATCACTTCCTTACAGTCTCTCCATCCTGTCACTCTGGTCCCAATAATCACTTTGGCTTCCATACTTCTTTCTTTGTTTGCCTGCTCCCTGGAGGTGGGCCTGGGGGGAGGCACCTCAGCGGCAGGCATGTCTTTATAACTAGAAGTGACAACGAGTTTGGGGAATTCAAGCTGGCTAAACATAATTATAAAAAAGAATTTTGCATCATTATCCATTGCTTTTCTGAGACAGGACCATGAGTGGTCCCTCCCACTCTGGCCCCTCCCACTCTGAAGACTGTGGCAACCCCACAGTGGGTGTTGACCGACCGACTGACCCACCCCTCCTGGGGAGGAAGGGACAAATTTAAATAACGCCTCACACAACTGTCAAACCAAACTTAATACAAACAGTTGAATGGTAAAGAAACAAAAAAAGTATTCAGTCTTTGGAAGATGAATTACACCCATGTTCAAAATTCCTGGCATCCTTTGAGAGGAATTCGTTTGTGGACATTTCTTTGCCTTGGTATCATTGGTGAGAAGGGGACTTCAGGCTTCTGCCTCAAGGACAGAGTCAGGAGCTGTAGCACAGGAGACAGGACAGACTATGTTTTATCTGCTCACGCAGAACCAGGAAGAGGTGGCCTAGGGGGCTTACTGTCTCAGGGAATGTGACTACTATATACTAACAGGGATTTTAAAAAACAACCCTCCCAGTTCCCACCTCTGCAGGCTGGTAGATGATCGCCACACCCACATGTCCACACCCAACAACACTCTCCCCCTAGCTCCTGACTTCCCTCCAATTTTTGATAAACTTCCTTGCCTTCAGCATGGAACACAAACGCTTATGCACTTGCTCCTTCTGTCGAAATCTCTGAGGTGTCAATACATTTTAATGCTTCTTGGATTTTATCTCCTTATTGAGATGGAAACAGGTATTAGGAATCGCAAACTTTAGGGGCTCCTGAGTGGCTCAGTTGGTTAAGTATCTGACTTAGGCTCAGGTTAATGTCCCATTGTTCATGAGTTCGGGCCCTGAATCCGGCTCTGTGCTGACAGCTCAGAGCCTGGAGCCTGCTTCAGGTCTGTGTCTCCCTTTCTCTCTGCCCTTCCCCTACCGATGCTCTGTCTCTCTCTCAAAAATAAATGAACATTTAAAAAATCAGAAAAGAAAGAAAAAGAATCACACTTTTTAGGACGGGGAAATGAGGTGCTGGAACCATCAATGCCCTCCCCAGGGCACACAGTATCAGAGCAACACTGGAGTATGTGGGCCATGGTTATCTCCTAATTGAATGGATTTCCCTGTGTATTTCCCATTCTAGCCTTTGTCCTCCACTCCCCCTCCCCCGCCCCTGGAAAACAGCTGAGGCACCTTGAGGCCTGAAGGTCACTACTGAGCAGTGGCAACTTTGGCTCCTTTCTGGCAACTCCCCTGGATGGGGTGGGGGCAAAGGCATGGGTGAGATGGAAAGCACTTGTTCAGGTTAGGATTACGAATTAGCTTTTAGCTTCTTTGATGCAATCCACTCCCTCCCACCCCTAGTCTTCATCGTTGAATATACCTGGGACATGCCATCACATTTTATAATCTGTGAAAGGCACTGCAGTGTTCCAGAGAAACACACATCCAGATGGTACGGTCGAAGCTCAGTTGCACTGGATCAACCCCCCAGTGTCCTATTTCTTTTTTCCCAATCCTTTGGCAACAATTCCTAGCATCCTTACAGTGGGCAGGGAAAGGAGAAGGAGGCAGTGGGAAGGGAGCTGGCTGCCCTTTGCATAAAGTTTAGTCAAAAGCAGTTTGCTGTAGCTAACAAGGGGTTGCAGGGAACTAACTGGAAAGAATTATATCTTATGTAACCAGTTAGGTCCATTAACGTTTGCACCCATCTGGCCAGCTCCTCGGTTTCCTCCTTTCACCTCCTAGTTAGATGGGAGCAGATACCAATCTGAAATCCATAGGGTGAATGCCTACATATCAAACCCCGTGTATTCCTGAAGCCTCTCTAAGAGGAGCTCTGGTTCTGATAGTAGCTGCAGTTACGTTCAGACACGGTAGGGTGGGACCCTGGGCGCTTCTGGCAGTCAAGAGGCCATGGACACCAACAGTTCTGCCAGCTACTCACGGGCTCCTCTCCCAGCACCTTGCATCCCTTTGGATGACAGGTCAGTCCTTGGCTGCCAAAGAGTGGTCTGGTCATCCTCCCCCTTCACAACCCCGACATGGCCCCAGTCACTGCTCTTTCACCAACATGATAAACTGTTGAAGAGGTACCTCGAGAAGGACTCGCCTCTCTGTGTTTCTATAACACTCCTAGTGAGGCACATGTTTCCTTGGCTTTCTCTGCTCATTCAACAAGCTTCTTGCCCCAGATCCCTTAAGAGAGAGTATGAACCTTAAATGGCCACTCTTTTTTTTTTAAATATATTTTTTTATTTATTTCTAGGAGAGAGAGAGAGAGAGAAAGAGAGACAGCGTGAGCAGGGGAGGGTCAGAGAGAGAGGGAGATAGAAACTCTGAAACAGGCTCCAGGCTCTGAGCTGGCAGTCAGCACAGAGCCCGCCGCGGGGCTCGAACCCACGAACCGCGAGATCATGACCTAAGCGAAAGTCAGACGCTTAACCGACTAAGCCACCCAGGCGCCCCTTAAATGGCCACTCTTAAGATGCTCCTTGCTGTGGGAACTCAGCCAGCCTCCAGCTCAGTTGATGCATCTGCATTTTCTCTGCAAGTTAGGTTCTTACCTTACTGGAACACTTTTTCGTATGTTAAGCAGCAGAAGTGCCTTAGGCCTCCAATTTGATCATTCCAATTTATTCAAGAATTATCTGTCTGGGGCTGATAGCCTCAGAGTCTGCCTTCACTCTCACTGGGGGCCTGCAGTCTTTATTATGCAAAAAAATTTCCCAATGCCCGCCACGAAAACCAAGCCCTGATTTGTCAGGATTCCAGGACAGGCTTTAGAATGGGTTTCATTCTGAGACCTACACCATTAATCATCTGTTTGGAATTGGAAACGAATTTCTCATGGAAACAATGTGTCAGTGGGTGGTTCAGGTCTCTCTCCAAATAGCAAGAGCCCATGGAATCCAAACTGGCTGGATTGTAGAGCTAACTGTACTAGGCTAGGTTCTGTGATTTGACAAGAGAATTCACATAGTCAGGAGGGAGGAGGATACAGAAAAAAAAGGGGAAAGATGTCTTTCTGCTTTTCTGGGTACAGGACTGGTCCTGGGAAAGTTCCTCAAACAAACCAGGCACATTGTGTCTTTGGCTTCCCACTACCTCCCCCTTGGGCTACTTCTTCAACACCTAACAGCCTCTCCTCAAGCATTCCAGGACTCCTGCTGTTTGAAATGCCCCATCCTGGCATCCTCCCCAGGCCTGGCCTAGTCTTCAGCAGGCTGAAGTCCCCAGCACTAGACCCGCTGCCCCAATCCCACAGTGCCCCCTGCACAGATCTGCCATCTGGCTGAGTCACAAAAGGAAACCAGCAAACTCGACTTAGGATGAAGTGCGAGGGCTCAGCACCCAGGAGCACCCACAAAAAACTCCTGCATGGATCAGGAAGCAGCAGGGTGCAGGACGCATCCCTGGCCAAATAACAGTGGCTGTGATGCTCCAGGCATTGGCCATGCTTCACGCCCTGTACTAAGTGGTTTGCCTACTTCATTTATCCAGCAAATATCTGAGCACCAAGAACAAGGGTGTGAGCACGAGGTTGAGGGTTATAGCACAGATGAAGCAAATGTCTTTGTCCCCATGGAGCTTACATTTTTGTACATTATTTTAGTTTTCATAATCGCCTAAGAAGCCTAGAGATTAAATATGCACTGCAAGAATATGCTGGTTATGTACTGAAGCGAGGACTCCAAGCCAGGCTCCCTGCGATGCCCATGCCCATGCCTTTCCTGTTGGGCCCAGTCATCTGGGAGCCAGAGCCCCCAACTCCTGGTCCCCCACCACAGATAGGGCCAAAACCCTGGGCGTGATGGCCTTAGGCTGTTGCTTTTGTCGGCCTCTTCCTTTTCTTGTCTTCTGAACTCAAAGACTCTGAAGAAACAACACATTTACCCCAAGCAGGGGAGGAGACAGGGGAGAGGCAGGCTGGGAGCCGTGGGTCATATGTGAACTGGGGGCTGACTTTATGACCACAGTCTCTATGGATCTAATTAGAAGTTTTCTCAAGCCTCCTTGAAACCTCAAGAATAGGTAACTGTCAAAGGAGAGAGTCATTGTATAGATAGCTCCACCTTGAAATAAAATATTTGGAGTCATAGATTCATTATAGATTCATTCAGAAGCTATTACCTGGAATCTAAAGGAATGGTTTATTTTATCACCAAAAAAAAAAAAAAAAGAATTAGAAAATATAGACTATCTTTGCAATCCAGTGTGAGACATGCACACTCACTAGTAGGTAAGTTAAAGAAGCAAATAAAGACATCTAGAAGGGCCAAGGTTCTCACGAGGTCTGAAAGTAGGTGCGTTAAGGCAGCCAGCACAATGCTGACCACCCTACCTTTCTAGAACTGAATATCTGTTTGGTTCTTTAGCATGACACAGTGTTCTTCAGAAACAGACAAAACAAAACTCTGGGATACACATCCTCTGCTAACACTGATCTCAGAAAAATGCCCTTCACATCTGTCAGCTCAGAATCCCTCTCTCGTGCAATGTGGAACGTCTGGTGCCACCCAAGTCAGTTGTAGTTGTGTATTCTCAGAAAGCTGTCAGCTATCTTCCTCCATGTAGAACAGCTATCACGTGTAGTTCTGGTCAGCAAAAGGGTTCTTACCCAGGAACAGGGCTCCCACTCCCATCCCTTCACCCCTGCTGGCACCCCCTTTCCCACGTCGAGGCCCAGGCCCTTTCCTCCCTGCCCCCTTCTGCAGGGCAAGACCAAAAGATCAATTTCATTGCCTACCCCTCAAAGGCCGGGTCTATCAGATTAACTAAGAGAGAAGGAGGAAGCAAACCGGTGAGGAGAGAGGAGTGTTCGGAGCCTTCCTCTAGTGCTTACTCTGGATGGCTGATTTGTCAGGAAATCTGGTAAGTGGAAGGCCACGTCACCTTTGTTTTTATGTTGATTCATTCTTTGCTAAATGCCACGCAGTCCTGACTGGGTGAATTGCTCCGTTCCGTTCCATTCTGGTAATCAAGTACACTAGAGCAGGGTGGCAGCCTAAGATGGAAGTTGAAAATTTACCTGGTGATCCTTCCAGATCCCTCTTTGAGGTCTATGTACCCATTCCCCCAGCTGTTAAATTCCCACAACCATGCCCTTTGATGGCCTTGCCCTCAGCAAGACTCACCTCATGCTGCCTCACCCAAGGTGATGAGGGTATGATATAGAGTGAGTTTTTGTTTCCCCCAAAATTTGTATGTGGAAACCTAATCCCCCATGTAATGGTACTTGGAGGTATGGTCTTTGGGAGGTAGGTCTGTCATAAGAATAGAGCTTTCATGAATGAAATTAACGTCCTTCTAAAAGAGGCCCCAGAGAACTTCCTTCTGCCATGTGAGGGCACAGCGAGAAGACGACCTTTTGTCTGTGAAGCAAGAAGTGGGTTCTCACCAAACACTGAATCTCCAAGCACCTTGATCTTGGACTTCCCAGCTTCCAGACTGTGAGAAATAAATTTCTATTTTATTCTAATAATTCTATTTAATTCTAATAATAGCACCTCCCTGAGTTTGTTTAAATGAGATACTATGTACAGAAACCTTAGTACAGAAGAGCATATGCCAACTCCTTGGTGGACACCAGCTATGGACCCGAATTCCTATCAAGCCTGGTCTCAAAAGGCCAGATGTGTAGCAACATGGATGGACCTTGAGGGTGTTATGCTGAGCGAAATAAGTCAGGCAGAGAAGGACAAATATCATATGTTGCACGTATAGGAGGATTAGGAGGAACTTAACCGGAGGACCAAGGGGGAGAAGAAGGGCGGAAATGGTGGGAGAAAGGGAGAGAGGCAAACCATGAGAGACTCTTGAATGCTGACAAAAACTGAGGACTGGTGGATGTGGGGGGAGAGGGGATGGGCATGGAGGAGGGCACTTGTGGGGATGAGCACTGGGTGTTATGTGGAAACTAATTTGACAATAAACTATTTGTAAAAAAAAAAAAACGTAAAAAAAAAAAAAAAGGCCAGAAACCCAGGGCCATTTCCTAAGTGGTTCTCAACAGCCTGTTCTGTATGAGAGCACTGCTATACTACATTTTAGGGAGTAGGTGACCCAGGAAAGGTAGAGCTTCTCTCCTTATATCAGGTGAACTCATAGTAACAGCTTATTTCCTCTCAGTAATCTGGAAGGGTACAAGGTTAACTTCCCAGATAGCGTTTAAACAACATCTGGCGGGGGTGACTCAGTCAGTTAGGCATCCGACTCTTGATTTCGGCTCAGGTCATATTCTCATGGTCATTGGATTAAGCTCTGCATTAGGCTCTGTCCTGAGCATGGAGCCTGCTTGTAATTCTCTCTCTCTCCCTCTCTCTCTGCCACTCCCCCACTCACGGTGTTTCTCTCTTTCAAAATAAGTAAATAAACATTTTAAAAATACATTTAATAAATAAACAACATCTGACTATTCTACTTAATTAAAAACATTTATGAGGAGTTAGGAAAAAAAGGTCAAGATATAAATTTAAATGGCACTTTATTATGACCAGAGTGACCTCATATGCATTAACTTCTCTGAACCAGCCTGTGATATAGCAGGATAACTGTGCATGTGTGAGATCATTCATCTCTCACAGGGGCTTGGGATTTGATGGATTTCTTTCTTGCCTTAGCCTCTAACTTTGTTCATTTATTTACTTAGCTAACATTTATTCAGCACCTATTAAGTGTCAGGTTCAGTGTTAGGGGCTGTGGATACAGGAGTGAAAGCTAGCTGTTGTCCCTGAGAAACAGAGTAGGAGAGACATGCAAAAAGCACCCATTGTAATAGAATATTCTGCAGTCTTCCTGCGGCAAGACCAGAATGGAGGCAGGCTGAGAAGGTCTATGAGAGTGCAGAAGGCCATGCATCCCACTTGATTAAAGAGAGACCCACCAGGAAATTACAAATAGAGATTAATCTAGGGTTAGGTGTCCAAGCTGTTTGACTCTACCATCTGTTTTGAGGCAGGGCTCAGAAAAATCACTCACTGTGGCTGCCTTTTTCCCAGGAACAACCACCTTGCATGGTGGGACAGAGGAGTCACAGAACGGATATTCAGCACATCCTCCACAGAAGAAATCAAGGTGATTGTTCATGATCTATTTAAGCGCTAGTGACTTGCACAAAGAAAGAGTTAATGCTGGTTGGCATAGCTAGTCAGGGGTGGCTTGGCCCTTTATAGGGAAAGAAGCCAGCACCCTTCTGGTGAGGGAGCACCCTGAAAGCCAGTCCCACACAAGGAATTCCCTCACGAGACTGCAGCCCTCTCCTCCAAGGGCTCTTATTCTATCACTTTAGTGCTAACTGAAGGCAAGATGGCAACCCACGGAGGCCTGACTTATCTGAGTTAGGGTCCTGGATCCAACAGCAGCTACAAAAGCTTGTGCAAGTTATTTAATCCCTTCTGACTTCAGTTTCTTCATCTGTAAAATGGGGGTGACAACACTAATCTATTGGGTTGTCGGGAGGATTAAATGAGTTCCTACTTGGAAAGTGCTTGAAAGAAGTCTGGGCACATAAGAAAAAAAATGCTATAGACACCTGCTGTTACTGCTGTTAGACAGTATAGGTCACAAGAATCCTTAGAAATAAAATAGGGGAAATAAAGGAAAATTTTTCCTGGGTCATGCTCTGTAACCTACAAAGCATCTTCCCATCGTTATCTCCATTTTCTGATCTAGAAGATGGTAAAACATAATAGTTCCTGTATAAAGCCTCCAGGAGAATTAAATGAGTTACTTCACATAAAGTGCTCAGTCAATGTTAGCTGCTACTTTTTGATACTATGCCCTGGAACCTAGTAGATGCTCTTTCACTATTTGTTGAATGAATCAATTTATCCTCATGAGAGTCCTGTGAGGTTTATCATCTCCATTTTTTTTTTTTAAGGTAAGACATGGAAGTTTGGAGAAGCCCAGTAGTAGCATGGGCAAGTCCAGGTAGTTAGGGAAAGAGTCACGGCTCCAACTCTACTTTCTAAGATGCCAAAACTGACTCCTAAACTCCAGAGCTTGGTGGCCATTTTCTTAAGTTATTAACATTGGTGGCTCTACATTTTAAACCCCACAGCCCAACCCATTCTAAGGGGTAAACATGTGGCCATCATAGCTGACTAGAGCATTTCCTTCTGGGCTGGACCGGCCTCAGCTATGTCTCCTGCCATCTTTTCCTGGGTTCTGACACAGAACAGAAGGAAATATCATGCCTCGGTGATTTTCAGACATTACCGACAGCCTTCTAAAGCCATCTTGGAAAACAAAAACAAACAAACAAACAAACTAAAAGGCCCCAGACACCAGATTGATGATTATAAATTCAAGTTTAAAATGTTATGTGTATTTCGCCATAACTAAAAAATAAATTCAAGTTTAACTTTCAAAGAATGGAAGCCCCGTGATCTATTTTATTCCGAGGTTCATCTGTTCTTTAACCCAGAGACCATGCATGGGCCTTGAATCTCATCAGAAGTCATCAGGATGCCACTGGTCCTTCTCCCTAGGGTTCCTTCATGTGCCTTAGGAAGCTCAATATGGGCCTGGGGCCCCATGAAAGGCCCCTGCAGACTTGGATGCATAAACCATGTTTGCAGGAGTTTCCTGCAGAAAGGGACCCCTCATGGAAGCTTTCAGCCCTAAAATTGACAGGCAGTCTTTCAAATACTTCAACAAAAGGGTGGGGGGAGGATTTTCTAAAATGCATCTCTTTGATAGCTCACCTAGAGAGAGACAGCATTTGAGGATAAAAATTAAGATGCTGTCATTAAATTTGCCTTCTCTGAAGTCTCTGTAACAAGCCTAGAACTTATTGGAGCAGATGCAGTGAGTTTGAAATGAACAAAACTCCACATGAAGGCTCAAGTACAGCTAAATCATTGAACCATGGCACTTGAATGCTAGATGACAACTTAGAGATAACTGAGTTCAACCCTTTCACTTTCCAGGTGAAGCTACCAATCACCTGGGAGGTGAAAAGACTTACCCAAGATCACATGGCCAGTTAGAGCTGTGCTCAATGTGACTGAAGTCTGTATCAGCCATGTACATGAAGCCCTTGGCAAGGGTCAAAGACAAAGTGACACCCCCCACCCAAAGCCTGAGTACTATCTTCATAATGTGAGCCTTTGCTGCACATAAAGTCTCCATTTCCCTCCACCAAATGTATTTGGTCACTTTAAGATTTGGAAAATGGCAGCAAAGCACTGTGCCAACAACCTGAGGTTGCTTATCTTATAAAACTGAAGTATCACTCTGAAGTGCCTTATTCTTAGAACTTCCACCTCCCCCCCCCAAAAAAAAACCATAAAAACTCAACAAATGAAAACCTAGGAGCAGTAACTATACAACTGCACGCTTGAATATAGACAATGTCCTACCTGATTTGCAGTAAGTGTTGTTACTGTCAAGAAAGCTCAGGGCTTTTTAAAGTTTTCTATTCCCCGGCTCCTAAGAGGCCTCTTGAGGAAATTACAGCCACAATGGGGCTGAGGAAAACTGACAAACACAAGATCATGAAAGAAAACTCACTTGGAGCTAAGTCTGGAAACATGGGAAGGATAAAAGAATAAATTTCTGAGGCACGTGGGTGGCTCCGTCGGTAGAGCCTCCAACTCTTGACTTCAGCTCAGGCTGTGATCTCATGGTTCATGCGATAGAACCCAGCGTTGGGCTCTGCGCTGCCAGCTCAAAGGCTGCTTGGGATTCTCTCTCCCTCTCTCTGCCCCTCCCCTGCTCTAGCTCTAGCCCCTCTCCCTCTCAAAATAAATAAATAAACATTAAAAAAAAAAAAGGAGAACTTTCTACATCACTTGTACTTCAATCCAGTGAAAGTCTGGGTGCTCAACACTGGGAATTTTATGAAAGGCCCTAACCCTGTCTTGTTGGAACAAGAAATGTGGTTCTGAAGATTGTGGCTTAAAAATGCACTTTAACTTTCTTGGTCTTGATTTTCCCATCTTTCATGTCCAGGGGTATTAATAGTCTGCTCATTACATTTAATGTAATAATAAAATGAGACACAAAATTTTATCATCTCCACTCCAGCCTCATTACATAAAACATGTGTGCATTCTTCCAGAGGCCCAGATAAAATCCTGACCATCCCCATAATATCCTTTATTAAAAAAAAAAAAAAAAGCAAAGATCAGCCTCTTATATTTAGATCAGCAGTTCTAATGTTGGCTGCCTATTAAAATCACCCAGGGCACTTTGAAAAATATATTTCCTTTTTCAAAAAAAAAGCGTTCCTTTTTCCTCCACTCAATAAATGACAGTAAGCTTGGCTACTGTGGACTGAGGGCTTCCTCGGAGCCAGGTACTGGGCTGAATATATTCTTTACACACATTTCATATTGGACTCCCATGGCCAACCTCACTGTTTTATGGAAGCAGCGTCTGGGGCTGAGATTCACAGCAGGAGGATGGCCTAGTGCCTATGATGAAAGCATTGGTCGAGAAATTGTCCTCTTGGCAAACGGCTATCATCAGGGGACATTAGTTATCAGAGGAACAGAAATATGTGCCCCTCTTTGCTGGTCCGCATAAGCAGGGACAGCACTCAGTGACTGGAAATATTGTTACATAAGTGGGACTCAATGGCCTCTAGTACTTTCTAGAGACATGTTTGTTTTGTTTCTTATCACTAATTCCAGAATATCACGAACACAAAGTGAACACAGATGCTTGATTTTCAAACAAAATACTCACTTCCAGGAAGGAGTGGCTTAGAATTGGTAAGACCAAAAGAACTGAGCAAAGCTGGTAACTTTAGAGAGCTGACACACCCAGGTGGTGTTGTTTTTGGGTTTTGGGTTTTGGTTTTGTTTTGGATCCATCCCTTGCGGTGGCTGTGGTTGGGGCCACTGGTGAGGGGAGGCAATCAATGCTGGTCTTCCTTTCCAGGGCATCAGAGACCTTTCATATATGGGCCCATAACATATGCAGCTACCATGTCCTCGCTTTCATGGTCTTGACCCAAGCAGTATTTGATGGAACGACACAGAACGGCTTGTGCCATCCCCCACACCCATGTCCGTTACCCACTTTCCTGTCTTTGCTCATGTCATCTTTTCTGTCTCCCTCATCCCTGAACTTCTTTACTGGAAAATTCATCTTTTAAGGTCAAATGTAAAGATCAGTGACAAGCACTGTCTGTTCTTCTGTGCTCCCACACCACATCTTATTGAGATTAGTTTCCTGTACTAGACTGTGCGAGCTCTGAGAGAAGTGACCGCGGCAGCTGGCTGAAGAGCACAAGTTCTGGAGACAGAGCCGGATTTAAATTCTAGCCCTGCCACTTACTGGCTGTGAGACTTTAGGAAAGATGTTGAACCACTCAGTGACTCATCTGTACAATGGGGAGAATAGTATCTACCTCATAGTATTGTTATGAAGATGAAATGAGATAAAACATGTAAAGTACTGAGAATCAAACCTTGCACGTAAACACTCTATAGCTATCATTATTTTCTGGTGCCTAGAACTCCAGATGCTCTGGTGACAATTTGTGAATGTGTGTTATTTGGAGGGGACAGTAAGTACCACTGAAAGATGTGAGTTCCTAGGTCATTCAGGAGAATCTGAAACATAAGCCAGAACAGAGAGAATAGTATAATAAACCCCATGGACCCAATTCCCAGGTTCAACATGTCTTGCTGTGTGGCCAATCTCTTTGTATCTCTATCCTGTTCCTCCTCACTCTCTCCACAGCGCACACTGGCTTATTTCAAAGCAAATAGCAGATGTGAGGAAATCAATTTTAGCTTTATTCTCTTAAGGGAGCTTTCAAAAAGGAAACACTTAGTCATATAGTACCCCACCGCACCACCCCCTCCAACACCTCAGGATGTATGGCTTGTGACTGTGATGAATGCAGGGGGAAGGCACAACAGAGGATGAGAGATCAAGGGCAGTTAAGGGCTCAAGCCTACAGCCCAGAGCTCTTTCTAGGATGCCTGGGAAAGCCTGTTTATCTCCAACCAGCTTCCTCAGAACCCTCCCTCACCCCAGGGCCTACGTACTTCTTAATTGTCTTTGAGCCAGGATGAGATATTTTGCCTCAAAAATCAATGGTCTTTTTCCATTTTAGAGAAAAACCAACTTAATGGATGGTCTTCTCAACAGAAAATTCTCCCATCACAGGGGGACCTGTGTGGCTCAGTTGGTTGAGCATCAACTTCAGCTCAGGACATGATCTCACTGTTGGTGGCTTCGAGCCCCACATAGGGCTCTGTGCTGACAGTTTGGAGCCTGGAGCCTGCCTCAGATTCTGTGTCTCGCTCTCTCTGACCTCCCCCATTCACACTCCATTTCTCTCTCTCAAAAATAAATACGGATCGGGAGGAGCCAAGGTGGCAATATAGCACGGAAGTTTTTTGTGTGCCTCACGTCCTTGAAATACAGCCAGATCAACACCATCCTGCACATCTAGAAAACTGATTTGAGGATTAACACAACAATCTGCACAACCTGAACCACAGAAGTCAGCAGGTACCCAGTGCGGAGAGATGAACTGTGGGAGAGAGAAGTGGGGATGGCAGGGAGCTGTTTCTGCTTCTGAATAGAGGACGGAGATGGGGTTGGGGGTGGAGCACGGGAAAAGCACCCCCCAAGAGCAGCTGGAGAGAAAGTAGAAAAGTGGAAACAGCTGCAGGGACTGAACTAAAAACGGAGAAAGGTGAAAGGGGAGGGTTTAAATTCCATTAAGACTCTATAAACGGGGAGGGGACCGCAGAGTCTGAAACTCCTGATATTGAAATACCTGGTGTTGCTCTGGTGGGAAGGGAGAATCTCCAGGAGCAGAGTGAAGTCTGGGGGTCCTCGGGCCACATGAGGAGAGGCGGTTCCCCTGCTGGGAGGACTTCTGGTGGAGGCTGTGTGCCCCCCTGACAGGCAAAGTTCCCAGTGGACCCCAGAGAAGAACCAAATTCGCTGGTGGTGGAACAAGGTCATTAAGGGCGATGTGTGTTGTGATTTTCCGTAATCCCTGAAATTCTGCTGCTACAAGATCACGTGATCTTTTTCTAGGGTATGCGGCACCCAGTCGCAGTCTCTGGCATCGGCAGCAGCATGGTCCCCGGAATGCTCCTGGGTGTGGCCGGCACCTGGCCAATCCTGGGTGAGACCCTCCCGCAGAGGGGCAGAATGCGTCAAAGCCGGAGTCCCTCAGAAGGGGTCGGAAAAACAGCTGCATCTGAGAGAAACTCAGGACGGAGGTGCTGCCTAGCAACCTGACGGCTTGGTCAGTGTAAAAGTCGGAGTGGACGGAAACCAGAGACAAAGGACAGGTGCTACATTCCTGGTTGGGGAGAGCACAGAGCTCTGATCCTAGACTGGGTAGTTGAGTAACGCCATTTTCATTCCGGGCGCACATGCGCATAAACACCTACAGGCGCTCCGCAATCCAGTCCAGTAAGCTAGACAGCACCATCTAGTGGACAAGGGAGCTGTTACACTAAGCCCCACCCACTAGGCCAACCCGGCTCTTCACCTCAGGTTTCCCTGCCTGCTTAGTTTATGGACCATAAAGCGCTTCATAGTTGGACTTTAGGGGAAAACTATGTAATTTCAATCGTATTTCAGTCTGTTCACTGGTCCATCCATTCGATTTTCTTTTTTTGTTCTTTTTCTTGAATAAGAAAGAAAAAAATTTTATTTTTATTTTCAATTTTTAAAAGATTTTTCTTTAATTTTCTACAATAGTTTTAAGTTTTTTGTAAATTTTTCAAATTCTATTTTACTTCCATCATTTCATTTTATTCTATTCCATTGTATTCATTTTCTTCAAATTTCAAACGTTTCCCCCCCCTTTTTTTCTCTAATCTATCAACCCCCTTTTAAAACCCAGTCCAAAACACATCCAGGATCTAGCATCATGTATTTGACTTATGTGTGTGTGTCTGTTGTTTTTACTATTTTAGTTTTAATTTTTTAACCTCATTAATTCCTTTTTTTCCTTCAAAATGATGAAATGAAGGACTTCACCCCCCAAAAAAGAGCAGGAAGAAACGACATCCCAGGACTTAACCAACACAAATACAAGCAAGATGTCTGAACCAGAATTCAGAATCTCAATAATAAGAATACTAGCTGGGGTTGAAAATAGATTAGAATCCCTTTCTGGAGATAAAAGAACAATATCAGAATCATAGGGGTCCCAGAAGGTGAAGAGAGAGAAAAAGGGATAGAAGGGATAGAAGGGTTATGTGACCAAATCATAGCAGAAAACTTTCCTAACCTGGGGAAAGACACAGACTTTCCAGATCAAAATCCACACAGATCAAAACCCAGGAGGCACAGAGGACTCCCATTAGATTCAACAAAAACTAACCCTCAACAAGGTGTGTAGACAAATTCACAAAATACTCAGGCAAGGAAAGAATCATGAAAGCAGCAAGGGAAAAAAAGTCCTTAACCTACAAGGGAAGACAGATCAGGTTTTCAGCAGACCTATCCACAGAAACTTGGCAGGCTATACTCAAAGTGTGGAAGGGGAAAATTATGCAGCCAAGAATTCTTTATCCAGCAAGGCTGTCATTCAAAATGCAAAGAGAGATTAAAAGTTTCCCAGACAAACAAAAATTAAAGGAGTTCATGACCAGTAAACCAACACTGCAAGAAATTTTAAGGGTGATTCTCTGAGGGGAGAATAGATGAAAATAAATAAATAAATACCCAAAGTAACAAAGGCTATAAAGGACCAGAGAACACCACCATACACTCCAACTCTACAAGAAACATATGGCAATAAATTCATATCTTTCAGTAGTCACTTTAAACATCAATGGACTAATGCTCCAATCAAAAGACATAAGATAACAGAATAGATAAGAAAACAAGATCCATCTATATGCCATTATAAGAGAACCACTTTAGATCTAAAAGCTTCAGATTAAAAAAGTAAGGGGATGGAGGACCATCTATCATGCTAATGGTTGACAAAAGAAAGCTGGAGTAGCCATACTTATCAGATAACCTAGACTTTTAAATCATAATTAAGGGGTTTATCCACCAAAAAGACCTAACAATTGTAAGTTTATGTTCAAAATGTGGAAGGACCCAAATATATAAATCAATTAATCACAAACAAAGAAACTCATTGATAACAATACCATAATAGTAGGGGACTTCAACTACCCCACTTACAGCAATGGACAGATCATCTAATCAGAAAATTGACAAGGAAACAATGGCTTTGAAGGACACACTAGACCAGATAGACTTAACAGATATATTCAAGATCATACTGTACATATTTTCAGACCACAATGCTATGAAACTCAAATCAACCACAAGAACTATTTGGAAAGGTAACAAATACTTGGAGACCAAAGAACATCCTACTAGGAGGGGGCGCCTGGGTGGCTTAGTCGGTTAAGCATCCAACTTTCGCTTAAGTCATGATCTTGCGGTTCGTGGGTTCGAGCCCCGCGTCGGGCTCTGTGCTGACTGCCAGATCAGAGCCTGGAGCCTGTTTCAGTTTGTGACTCCCTCTCTCTCTGACCCTCCCCTGCTCACACTGTCTCTCTCTCTCCTAGAAATAAATAAAACATTAAAAAAAAAAAAAAAAAAAGAACATTCTACTGGGGCACCTGGGTGGCTCAGTCTGTTAAGTGTCCAACTTCAGCCCAAGTTATGATCTCATAGTTCGAGCCCCATGTCAGAGCCTGGAGCCTGCTTTGGATTCTGTGTCTCCATTTCACTCTGCCCCTTCCCTACTCCCACTTCATCTCTCTCTCAGAAATAAATAAATATTTTTTAAAAATTTTAATAAAAATAAAAAAATAAAAAACATCTTACTAAAGAATGAATGGGCTAATCAAGAAGTTAAAGAGAAAATTAAAAAGTACATGGAAACCAATGAAAATGATAACACCTCTGCAAAGGCAGCCATAAGAGGAAAATATATAACAATCCAGGCCTTCCTGAAGAAGGAAGAAAGGTCTCAGGTACACAATCTAATTTACACCTTAAAGAGCTGGAAAAAGTACAGCATATAAAGCCTCAAACCAGCAGAAGACAGGAAATAATAAAGATTAGAGCTGAAATCAATCCTATTGAAACCAAAAACTGATCAATGAAACCAGAAGCTGGTTGGTTCTTTGAAAGAATTAACAAAGTTGATAAACCACTAGCCATTTTGATCAAAAAGGAAAGGACCCAAATCAATAAAATCAAGAATGAAAGAGGAGAGATCACAACCAACACAGCAGAAATAAAAACAATAAGAGAATATTATGAGCAAATATATCCCAATAAAATGGCAATCTAGAAGAAATGGATAAATTCCTAGAAACATATAAACTACCAAAACGGAAACAGGAAGAAATAGAAAATTTTAACATACCCATAACCAGTAAAGAAATTAAATTGGTAGTCAAAAATCTCCCAAAAACAAAAGTCCAGGGCCAGATAGCTTTCCAGGGAAATTCTACCAAACATGTAAGAAAGAGTTAACACCTATTTCTCTTGAAGCTGTTCCAAAAAATAGAAATGAAAGGAAAACTCCCAAGCTCTTTCTATGAAGCCAGCATTACCTCGCATCCAAAACCAGACAAAGACTCCACTAAAAAGGGGAACTATAGACCAATTTCCTTTATGAACAAGGATGCAAAAAAACTCAAGAAGACATTAGCAAACTTGATCTAACAAAACATTTGAAAAATTATTCACCACCACCAAGCTGGGCTGGTTCAATATCCACAAAACAGTCAATGTGATTCATCACATCAGTGAAAGAAAGGACAAGAACCACATGATCCTCTCAAAAGATGCAGAGAAAGCATTTGACAAAATACAGCATCCTTTCTTGATAAAAACCCTCGAGAAAGTAGGGATAGAAGGATCATACCTTGAAATCATAAAAGCAATATATGAAAGACCCAATGCTAATATCATCCTCAATGGGGACAGAGTTTTCTTCTTAAAGTCAGGAACAAGACAGGGATGTCCACTCTCACCACGGTTATTCAACATAGTATTGAAAGTCTTGACCTCAGCAGTCAGACAACACAAAGATATAAAAGGCATTCAACTCGGCCAGAAGGAGGTTCAACTTTCACTCTTCACAAATGACATGATACTCTATTTGGAAAATAGAGTATTCCACCAAAAAACTGCTAGAACTGATCCATGAATTCAGCAAAGTTGCAGGATATAAAATCAATGCACAGAAATCAGTTGCACTCCTATACACCAACAATGAAGCAACAGAAAGAGAAATCAAGGAATTGATCCCATTTATGATTGCACCAAAACCCATAAAATACCTAGGAATAATTCTAACCATAGAGATTATATACTGAAAACTATAGAAAGCTTATGAAAGAAATTGAAGATGACATTAAAAAATGGAAAAATAGGGGCGCCTCGGTGGCTTAGTCGGTTAAGCGTCCGACTTTCGCTTAGGTCATGATCTCGCGGTTCATGGGTTCAAGCCCTGCATCGGGCTCTGTGCTGACTGCCAGCTCAGAGCCTGGGCCTGTTTCAGTCTGTGACTCCCTCTCTCTCTGACCCTCCCCTGCTCACGCTGTCTCTCTCTCTCTCTCTCTCTCTCTCTCTCCTAGAAATAAATAAAACATTTAAAATAAAATAAAATAAAAAATTAAAAATGGAAAAATATTCCATGCTCCTGGATAGAAAGAACAAAAATTGTTAAAATGTCAATACTACCCAAAGCAATCTACATATTCAATGCAATACCTATCAAAATAAGACCAGCATTCTTCATAGAGCTAGAACAAACAATCCTAAAATCTGTATGGAACCAGAAAAGACCCTGAATAGCCAAAACAATCTTGAACCCAGAAATGGACCCACAAACATATGGCCAACTAATCTTTGACAAAGCTGGAAAGAATAGCTTATGGAAGAAAGACAGTCTCTTCAGCAAGTGGTGCTGGAAAAACTGGACAGCAACATGCAGAAAAAAGAACCTGGACCATTTTCTTACACCATACACAAAAATATACTTCAAATGGATGAAGACCTAAATGTTAAGACAGGAAGCCATCAAAACCCTCGAGGAGAAAGCAGGCAACAACCTCTTTGACCTTGGCCACAGCAACTTCTTACTCAACACATCTCCAGAGGCCAAGAAAAACAAAAGCAAAAACGAACTATTGGGAACTCATTAAGATAAAAAGCGTCTGCACAGCAAAGGAAACAATCAGCAAAACTAAAAGGCAATCAACAGAATGGGAGAGGATACTTGCAAATGACCTATCAGATACAGGGTTAGTATCCAAAATGTATAAAGAACTTATCAAACTCAACACCCAAAAAACAAATAATCAAGTGAAGAAATGGGCAAAGACATGAATAGACACTTCTCCAAAGAAGATATCCAGATGACACATGAAAAAATGCTCAACATCACTCATTAAGGAAATACAAGTCCACCTCACACCTGTCAGAATGGCTAACATCAACAACTCAGGCAACAACAGATGTTGGTGAGGATGCAGAGAAAGATGATCTCTTTTGCACTGTTGGTGGGAATGCAAACTGGTGCAGCTACTCTGGAAAACAGTATGGAGCTTCCTCAAAAAATTAAAAATAGAACTACCCTACGACCCAGTAATTGCCTACTAGGTATTTATCCAAGGGATACAGGTGTGCTGTTTCGAAGGGGCACATGCATCCTAATGTTTATAGCAGCACTGTCAACAATAGTCAAAGTATGGAAACAGCCCAAATGCCCATCGACGGATGAATGGATAAAGAGGATGTGATATATGTGTGTGTGTGTGTGTGTGTGTGTGGATATATATATATATATATATATGGATAGTAATACACACAATGCTGAGTAATACACACAATGGAGTATTACTCAGCAATCAAAAAGAATGAAATCTTGCCATTTGCAACTCGGTGGATGGAACTAGAGGGTATTATGCTAAGCAAAATTAGTCAAAGAAAAACAAATATCATACGACTTCACTCATATGAGGACTTTAAGACATGAAACAGATGAACATCAGGGAAGGGAAGCAAAAATAAGGGAAGGGGACAAAACATAAGAGACTCTTAAATGTAGAGAACAGACGGTTGCTGGAGGGTTTGCGAGAGGAGGGATGAGCTAAATGGGAAAGGGACATTAAGGAATCTACTCCTGAAACCATTGTTGCACTTTATGCTAACTAACTTGGATGTAAATTAAAAAATAAAATAAATTAAATAAAAAATAAAAAAATAACCATCACAAAAAAATTTAAAAAAGAACAAGAAACTTCTCCCATCACATATTTTCTTGAAACCCATGGTCTCTGCATCCCTTTGTCTGCAACCGAGTGCTGGTAGAACACAGAGTGAGTGAGTGAGTGAGTGAGTGAGTGAGTGAGTGAGTGAGTGAATGAGTGAATCCATGCATAAATAAATAGTAAAAAACTTGTTTTCGGGAAACTCCGAAAACAGGTGAATAATATGATCTGACAGCTTCAGGGTTGGGGACACACCTGCCATGATTGTGATTTCATATTGCACAGAATAATACATGTCTGCTAACATGTATTATTGTAAATTATATGTAAAATTGCCCCTGCTTCACATGCTGAAATGATGAGCAACATCAACTTCAGTCCTGTAGATCGTGCCTGTCTCCTGGGTGTTCCCACACTTGGCAGAACTTCCAAATGTTGCCCTGGCTGGAGAGAGAGAGGCAGGGGCAGAACCCGGCACTTGGGGACCCCACCAGGAGGGGCGCCGGGAGGGCCAACATCTACTGAAGGGGACAGGAAGGCACCAGCAGGCTCTCTGGTTCCTTTCTGGGGCACACCGGGAAATGAAGCTGAGCAGAACCCGAATTCTCATAAAAGCCATTCCTGAGAATAATTTCACGTTGAGCGCAATGCCCAAGACAAATACCAAAGCTGGAAGTTACAAACATTCCCACGTGTAGGTTCTCTTGGCTCCCTTTCACCCCTGTGCCCACACTTTCTATCGACTGGCGCAGCCATCCCCCAGCTAATACATCCAGATCCACACCCCACGGGAGCTTGAATTCCAATTTGGAATAAAACCCTCGCAGGCTGCGACTGCCCTCACTGCTCTTCCGTCACGCTCAGCACGAGGAGCCCTGAGATCCCTCAGCAGTGGGTCCTTTTGCTGAGCTCCGGAACACAATTAGATCTGAAAAGGGGGACCTGGCTCAGGGCCAACAGTGTAGGAGGAGGTGGAAATTGACTTTGAAAGGCAATTAAAGGGGCTGCCTCCCCAGGGTTCAGGTGGGAACCTAAGGAGCTTACTCCCCTCTGAGATGACCCCACCAGGCCTGTGAGGTCTGCAGGTGCTGGGAATTCTTCCTCCCCTCCCTGAACTGTGGGCACCCCTAGTTCTCGGGCTGCCTGGCACTCACAGCCCCAAGATGTCTGCACAGAGAAAAAGAACCAATTCATGAGCTGGTCTTAAGAAGCACACCAAGGAAGTCTGATAAAATACACATTTATTAGAAATTTTTCAGCAGCATCATTTCCATTTGCTTTTCTAATTAAAGTATTATTTCAAAAAAAGTTACAACAAGCTCTCAAAATACAAGCCACAAATATTTTGAGAACTCAGTAATAAAATAATCAGCAGTACATGTTTCATTCATCCATCCTTCCATCCATCCATTGTTTTAAACATGTGCAATATTAGCACAGAGAGCCAGAAATGCTACTCAGTATGGAACTTGTATATTCCTGCCATGGTTTCTGTTGTGAAGACTACACCCACTATTCAAGAGAAAAATCTAGGCTCTACAGTACATTCCAATACAAGTGTACAATTTAGCCAAAAGGACCTTTAAAAAGGCTCAATGAGAACAGTTTCCCTTTCTATTCATGTTCAACTTAGGAAATAAATAGTCATTATAATGATATTTTCACACAGAAACAAAAACCCATTTGAGGCTTTGCTTCACTGATATTTGTTTTGCACCTTACTTGAAGAAGACACAGATTTGGTTTTAGTAATTCAGCTGATAAGCTCCAGTGTTTGGGATAGGTGACCACCTGAGATGCCAGGCAGGGACAGAAATTGCCCTAAAGTCCATCAAGTGAAAGAGTTCATTCAGTTAGATACGACCTCTTTGCAGGACACTTGTACCTCATGACATGGAATTTTCTAACAGACATCACAAATAAAAATGTTGACTTGACAGCTAGTGAGGTAACATATATGGAAGTGTTCTGGCTAGACAACACAAACATGCAGAAGGGTGAAATTGCTTTTTCTACCTTCTGCATTATCTGAGGCATCTACAGTCAGACCCAGATACCTATATTAACACACAGTGCCCTGTATCAATATGCCTACTAATCAGCTTACAGGTAATATAGAACATTAATTAAGTGCTGAGCTGTAAAAATGGACCCAAGAGTGGGGCCTGGGTTTCTTTGCTTGATAATCCTACAGGGAATATGAGTGGTACTTCTTCTTCAGACATGGATAACGGCCCCGAGTCAATTCCTTTCCTTGTTGGATCATTTACTGGAATGATCACCAACCAATTCAGCAGATACTTTTCTCAGCAAATTTAATGATGGGATAATCTTTCCAAAATTTACAAATGTACAGTATATTTATACCATTACCTTCAGATAGCTTCAGTGCAAAGATATACATATAGTACATTGTGATAATCATTTGTAAAAACATGAGACAGCATAAGTAAAAAAAAAGGGACACACAAGGCATGGTTTCCATAGATACTTCCAACTACTGGCAAATGGGAAAAAAATATATTTTTTTAATAAAGTACTGAATGTTAACTTTTTCTTCATTTGTTTGTAAAAAATATATGTGCAAAAGTATGTTTCTAATTATCCCTATATCGATGGCATAGCTATACCTCAGAGTCTTCTCTAACAAGGTTTGCGGTGTCCGTAAAAGTGTCTTCCGTTGCAGTGTAGGTTGGCACTGGGTCTCTCCTTGGAGAACTTTTAGCAGGAAGGGACGGAGAGGGAGGGGGAGCCACAGCAGCGCCGTCCTTCTGTTCATGCTCCATCTAAGACCACAGGGAAACACCAATCAGCCATTTATTCCCCCCCAATGTGACTGGAAATAGTTTTGTGTGAAGAAAACAAATCTGTGAGTTTGCTCAGAATAATCTGAGTGTATACCCGCCTCAGCCAGGCAAGTTATTGCTGCGATAGAATGCCGAATGCCTGTGCAAACGAAATTGCCAACAATTACCTCCGCGTAGATTGGATTTTCAAAGTTGGTGGTTGGTTTCAACTTTCGTTTGAAGATACTCCATTTTGTTGCCTAAATGAACAGGGGAAACAGAAAATCTTCAATAACGGAATTTTTGCATGGATTTGTTTCTCCATGGAGGTTTTTAAAATTTTTAAGTTTGTTTGTTTGTTTGATTGTTTTATTTATTTATTTATTTATTTATTATTTTTTTAAATTTTATTTAGAGACACAGAGAGCACAAGTGAGGTGGGGCAGAAAGAGAGAAAGGAGAGAACCCGAAGCAGCTAACAGCACAGAGCCCAATGCAGGGCTTGAACTCATGAAACTGAGATCATGACCTGAGCTGAAACCAAGAGTTGGATGCCCAAGCAACTGAGTCACCCAGGCACCCACTTCCATGTATTTTAAAATGTTTTCTTAGTGAAGGAAAAAGCAAATTGGGACCTGGGTCCCTATGACCTGGCCTATGGGTGTGTTTAGTTCCTCCTCAGATAGTCCCTAAACTGAAACTGAAATTCTCTGGGCTCTTTTTTTTTTTTTTTTTTTAATGTTTTATTTATTTCTAGGAGAGAGAGAGAGAGAGACAGCGTGAGCAGGGGAGGGCCAGAGAGAGAGGGAGTCACAGACTCTGAAACAGGCTCCAGGCTCTGAGCTGGCAGTCAGCACAGAGTTCTCTGGGCTCTTTTCATCTAATAATGTCAAAGACTTCCTTGACTTGACAAATATAGTTGACAGAATCTGTGACTATAGAATCTAGAAGCTTTGACAGAGACAGACAAGACATTTCTCCAGGGGCTACTGAAATTTTAAGGGGAAAGCCACACTGTAACTCTCATTCCCTAAAATGATGTCTTTCTTGATCCTTGGTCAACTCAGGCCTATCCCTTTCCTTCATCATTTCCTTCTGTAATCAAAATAGCAATAGTGATAATAAAAACTAGCATTTATTGAGAACTTACTATGTATCAGGGGCTAGTCTAAAAGATTTACAAGTTTCCCATCTAATCTTCCTGGCAGTTCTGTGAGGTAGGTGCTCTTATTTTAGAGGTAAGGAAGAAGTCACAGCAAACACATATAACTGAATTGCAGGTGAAAGAGTAGGGATTGATGATAGGACTCAGAGAATGAGACACAGAAGAACCCAACGAGAAGTCACCATATACTATGGCTGGTGGCCCAGGTCTCGCTGAAAAGCTGGACCAGAAACAGCTCTGGCTGCCAGATGGAAGGAGACAAAGGAACAGAAAGCAAGGGCATGGACAGCCTACTCTAGCAGGAAGCTAAAGTAGCCCCTATGTTTTGGGGGCATCTCTTCTCTGTGAAAGTAGGGGGCCAACGTGTGAGGGAGTAGGGAGCACACGACTGCAGGAGAAGACCATTCATTATAACCCACATGTAAGTGAGCACTTACTCTGTACATGGCAGCCACCAAGAAAAAGATAATTACATTCAGGTCAAGAGCCTGACCTCTGGAAGCTTACACTTATGGGATGGGCTACTTGGAGTTAGGCAATTATTAACAAGAGAAATTGGTGATTTTCATTTTTATCTCCTTGGGAAATCTAATGCATGTCAACATGACTTTTGGAAAACAATAGAACCGAGTCACAGGAATTCTTGTTCCTAGCTTTGAGTCCTTTGAGCAGATTTACTGATGAAAGATGTATTTGTGAGCCTCTTTGGCACATTAACATCAACCTAGAGAGAGCCTAACCAAGTGTGTTACTGCTTTGCTGCATTAGCTGCCATCACAGTGCCCGGGAGATAACCGATACAGAGAGATCCCTAGACACAGCATGTAGGACAGACCTTGGAGGGTCTCAGCCTCAACTGATTTAAAACAAAACAAAGCAACAACAACAAAACCAAACAAAAAGAGAAAGAGTCAACATACTGCAAAGGTGAAGATGAGAAAGAAAGGGACTATAACTGATGAAGATCCACTCTCATTTGAAAAGTCTTTCAGTGTTCATTTTATTTCTGATGATAGACGTGTAGGTCAGAGGCTGCAGCCTCTTCCTGCTCAGGCTGGGACGGAGCTCTGTCGAGTGAAGAGGATTACTAGACTTGAAATGGACTGAAAAGAAAAGTTGAGAATATAAAATAACCTGGCACTGCCTTGGGGTTGAGTCAGATTTAGGGAACATTCAATAGACATGACATTGTGACATGCAAGACTTGTGACATTCAAGTATTTCAGTGTCTGTAGAAAATGAATCTTCAAAATCCATTTTTTTAAATGTTTTATTTTTTTCTAGGGGAGAGAGAGAGAGAGAGAGAGAGACAGCGTGAGCAGGGGAGGGTCAGAGAGAGAGGGAGTCACAGACTGAAACAGGCTCCAGGCTCTGAGCTGGCAGTCAGCACAGAGCCCGACGCGGGGCTCCAACCCACGAACCGCGAGATCATGACCTAAGCGAAAGTCGGACGCTTAACCGACTAAGCCACCCAGGCGCCCCCAAAATCCATTTTTAAATGTAGCTTGAAAAAGATTCAGTCCCTTAAAAAAATAGGAAACTGAAAATTACTTTCTAATTTTGTCTGGGGTGTGTGTGTGTGTGTGTGTGTGTGTCTGTGAAGAAGGAATTAGTAAATGAAATGTGAAAAAGTAGACAGAGACCTTTGTTATAAACTTCATTGCATTAATTTAGTTCAACTTTTATTTTTATCCAAACAAGCAGAATAGGAACCAATTTCTGAGGTGCTGAAAATTCAGTATGACTTCCAAGTTAACTCTGCAGATACTAATTATGCTTATAGATTATTTCGGAAACAAGGATTGTGTAAATAGGTTCCTAACTATCCTTGGATTTATTCTTTTATATTACTTTACAGAAGAAGTTATAGAACCTTAAAACTGAGATATTCCAGATCCTATTTTTCTCAATTGGAAATGGGGGAGGGGGCTGATTTCTGGGATCATAAGGCATTGGAGGAGTGTGTGACTACTGGCACTTTAGTAGACTGGGGCCAGAAATACTAAAATGTCCTGCAATGCGTAGATAAAACTTTGTACCACAAAGAACTATGCCAACAGTGAACCCAATGAGAAACATAAAGACTCCAGAAACCAGTGGTAAAATATTTTGCCCAGAATCAGACAGTTATATCTTAGATACCTTCATGTGTATCCATTAAAACTAGTAATAGATTTTTTTTTTTTTTTTCAGTTTCAGTCACATTTTATTTCTCACACAAAAAATGGATGTGAAGCAAGTTACGCCATTCATTAAGAATGCACAGGTATATGTTAAAATAGTCTCTTGAATCTCATCTGTACAGTGAAATATCTTCAATAAATGGGAGGGAAAAAAACATTGTGTATATATATAGATACAGATATATAGACACAAGGTGGTGTGGCTTTCTCAGCTACTAGACTAGGAAATTCTTCTTATTTGACCTGAAAGCATGTGAGGAAATCAGAGATAAAATCCAAGCTGAACCTCTGGGCTTTTTGCTTCCCAGGAGCTCTCGTGAGCACCTGGGACACCAGGACCCTCCCACTTGGTGACCACTTCCACAAAGGAATGTGCCAGGCACCTTGATCCCAAAGACAGCCTAACTCAAGAGCTGCCGGGCCCCAGCCACCAAGGACCCCGCGATATGCCCACAATAAGGTGACAGAGACAACCCCTTCTATCTCTGGTCTCAGGAACCAAGTTCATTCTTCAATGTGAAAACTAGATCTGTTACTAATTACCTCCACTGTCTAAGATTTGTGGATGACATCCTAACTCATCTCAAGGACAAGCGCTTAGAAACAGCCCAAAAGCTCTTGCTTTTTGGGTGCCCAGGACATGACTCGATACCCACAAGTAGCCTCCGGTGACAAGAACTTGCTCAGTCAGAATATCGGAACACTGGAATTAGGAGAGAGCTCAGAAAACGAGGCCCCACAGAGTGCTATATCCTGCCCGGGGCCATACGGCCACAATTTATTAACACAAATTCCATATCTAATTTGATTGAATTTCTCTCTGTAGACCTGTCTAAAAATTTCAAAGTGCCTGAAAGCATGGCAGAGAAGCTTCATTAGTGGTCTTTTTTTCTTTTAATCTCCCATGTTAAACACTGTACCTGGCACACTGAGGGCAATAAATGTTGGTTGGATGGATAGATGGACTGATGGAGAGTATGAGTTAGTGCCATCTTGTGGTGAATATAGGTAATAGCAGTAGAGCTAAGAACAGTACATTATTCAGGGGACAAAGATGTACACTGTAGAAAAACTACATTACATGAAAAAGGAAAAGGTCTTCTATATGTGTGATTGAAACAGTGAGCTCTCTACTCTAAGTCATTCTCTAAAATCAGGGAACTCTAGTCTGAAGAGGCTAGATCTTGAAACCCGTTGCCCTTCTCTTCCATATGGTCTCCCACATCACAAGGAATATCATATCATTCCCATCTTAAATCAATACTACAAATGTGGCTTTAGTTAGTGGAAAAACTTCAATTTATTTGTATTTAAAAATCATCTTTATTAACTGCCTACCTATCTTGGGTCCATGAGCCTTTAAGAGTCTCCTCTAACATTAGTAAACCCAGCAATTCCTAAGCCCTTTGCAAATCCTGTATCATTTCAGTAGCCAGACACTGTTACCTGAGTTGCATCAGCACTTGGGGAAGCCGGACTTGCATCTGGAGCTATTTCAGAAGGGTTTATGGGACTTCCATAGTTCTGGTTATCCACATTTCCAGATACAGTTACCTGCATGCATTTTAAAAGACATTATCCAGTTTTGAAAGAATTTTTGCTGTGAAGTTTCTTATCAACTCTTTGGTTCTCTTTACTGCCTGACATGGTCAGGCACTATTTGTCTTAATAGGAGACCAATCCCGTGCTCTAGGACTAAACACCGTTCCCAACTCCCCAAAATCAAGAGCACTAACCACTATGTCATCTATCTCATGCCTTAGTCCTGGGAGGCAGACACATCCGTCACGGTCACACTATCACTTAGTAAACACAATTTTACTGTGTTCTCTTTGTTCCCTTCTCCCCACTGTTGACCATAGTTTTAGACAAACAACTCTGGTTGTATGCTGGCAGTCAAATCCTAGAGGAACCGCATGAATCATTCCCAAACTCATCGGAGAACTGAGACTCTCATATTTGGATACTTAGGATAAAATTACTAATCTGAGATGACTGCTTACAAGAGGTTGGATTTTTGAAACAAGAGACATAATGTAATTAATACTCCTCTAGACATTTTCTATAATATTCATGTGATCCCAAGTTTCCCTCCTAAGCCAAATTACCGTGAACATATAATGAACAAATTACAAGGTAAAAATTCACTTCTTCCTATATTTTTACATTCACTGTTTCATTTCTTCTCCACTGTGAATGTATTTGTAAACATGGCCTCATTTTATTTCGAGTGAAAATGGCAAATGAAATGCCACATCTATTTTACCATGTGACCCAATTTTTGCTATCTGGATATCGAAGGTTCAGGCAAAATGCTTTCAAGATCCAACTGTTTCTGATCTTAAGAAAGCTATTTATAAAATAAACCTTTCTATATTTAAAAGGTGCCATATCTTATGATTTCAAAAGAAGTTTAGGTATTAACCATGAATCTGTATTTCGCTGAGGCTGTAGTTGTTTCAACAAAGGAAGTCAGGCTAATAGCTGACAGGCACTAGAAGTCGCGTGGGAGCTACTGTTCTAGGTCCAGGGAAAAGATCTTTCCTTTCATTTACCCACCTATGTTACCTCCCTTCTCCTCTTAAAGATGGGTGAGTAACAGGGCTGCACTGAAGGAAGTTTAGATACCTGCCCACCAACTTTCGTGCTTCTACACTTTTCAACTGCTCTCTTCCATTTGAGGGAAAGTTAGGAGAACCCTATGAGGGCATTGTTCAATGGCACAAGATTCCGCGGTAGCAGCACCTGAAATAAAGGGCTGTGATTTCTCACCTGGGTTGGCTGAGCCACTTTGACATCACTGTCCCTGGATGCATACATGGGGTTTTCAAATATGATGGGCTGCTTCCCCATCTCCATGCCAAAATGTTCACTCTGACGGAGAAAAGAAGTAACTGGTTTACACAGAAAGGAAGGTGCCCTCCTCACACCTGGAGGTATACTAGGTGCTATGCCAAATTTATTCAAAAAGAACTTCAAGAAAAAGCCAGGAGACACAAGGCCTCCAGATGGCAAACATCACATGAAGTAACAAATGCACTAGCTCATCACATCAAGAAAACAGAAACTCTATACCCACGTTCTCCTTGGCTCTTTAATACAAATATTCACTTGGGGATTAGATTTGCACAGCAGAGAAGAGGGTGGCTGGTGGAAAAAAGAGCAGAGAGGAGGAGAAGAAGGAGAGGGGAAAGAAGAAAGAATGGATACTATTGTACTTTTACACAGAGGTTAAACATGAAAGGTTTGGGAGAAAGGCAAAATATTGAAAGTTATTTTTCAGTACTGGTTATAGAGACAATACTACTAATCCTCTCATAAGGTAGACATTTGGTCCTCACAAGAGGTATTACTAGGATATCCATTTTATAGATGGGGACAATGAGGGTCAGAGTGATCAAGCTCCATGCCTATTATTACATCCTTAGACAGTAGCAGAGCCGTGATTTGAGCCAACCACTGCATCTAAAATCTAAAAGTGGAATTTTATTACTAATATTTTAGAGACTTTTCTGCAAAAAAACTAATGTTTCCTAATTTTGTAAAGACTTTATTTTGAGAAGCATATGGCTTCATTTTTTTTCTAGGTTAATTTTATTTTCTATAAAAAGTGTTCTTTTTATATAACAGTAAATATGACAACTTTCAAATAACCATTTTGCAGCCACACTCACCATCACCACTGATGTGTCAATAGCAGACTCGGGCCCAAAACCAGACACTCCAATATCCATGTTAACATCCGCTCCCGATCTGAAGGTCACCCCATTTCCATTTTCAGAAGATTTAACTAGACTGCTTAGGCTGAAAAAAAGTAATTGAAACAGTGTACGATTTTTTAAGCCACCTTCTGCAATAGTACCCTCTCCTCCATATTGCTAAAGCTTGTTTAAATGAAATGCTCAACTCCTATTCTGAATTTACACATCGACTATGGTAAAAGTTGCCTTAGCTACACAGGAGCGTTAAAGCACATTCCTGAATGCTTGAGATCTAAGAGAGGGCCAACTTGGCACTTGCAGGAATAAGGCCTGGTCCAACCCACAGACTGTGCTCCAGTCTAACCTACACCCACCAGTGGGCACAACCATTTGGACTATAAAATGTGATTTGCACTCAGGCTTAAAGAAGCATTCAGTTAAGAGGTTGTGATTTGAAATGATGGCTTTAAGTCCACTACTTTTTGTTTCTGCAGAATAAGTAAGCTGCATGCAGTGCTTAAAAAACCTAAATTATTCACATGGTCACATCACCCAAGCTTCTAAAATCAATACTCCACATAATGAAACTGACCTTGGTAGCTTGGGCAGAGAAGGCAAAAGGGAGCCAGTTCTCCTGTAGTGGAAAAATCCTAATGCTGCCAATGCTCCAACTATGATGATCAGGATGATTGTCAACAGCACAGCCACTGCTGCCATCAATGAGGGAAGAAGAAGTGACCATATCAGCATGTGGAAAGGGAAAGAAACCAATAGACTTAAGAGTGGAAGCTGAGGGCAGGACCAATCATTCTTCAAACACTGAGTTAAACAGAATTTAAACAGCATTCAACGTAGGAGCTGTGAAGCATTTCCAGGTTGCTTATATTCTTCTTTTTCCTTTCTTCTTCTTCTTTTTTTTAACGTTTAGAGTGCAAGAGGGGTTGAGGGAACAGAGAGAGAGTGAAACAGAAGATCCCAAATGGGCTTTTTGCTGATAGCAGTAAGCCCAATGCAGGGCCCAAACTCACGAACTGTGAGATCATGACCCGAGCCAAAGTGAGACACTCAACCGAGCCACCCAGGCGCCCCCAGATGACTCAGGAATCTTAACACTTACTTGTTCCTGGAGGGACGCCTTTTGAAAGCCCTATTTCACAATATTTTCCCATGTAGCCACTGGGACATCTGAAAGTAAAAGGAGAAATTGCTCACAAGCTGTGGCCTTCTTAGGCTTCCACCGCTATTGTACAAGCACATCTTGAGGTAGAGAGAGGTTTGACTGAGCAAATTACATGTGGGATAATCAGTGCATCCTACACGATTTTTGCTTTTTCTGCCAAGAGATGATGAGTAGGAAGAACAATGATCTGACTCTGAAATACACTTTCAATGGTGTGGCTAAGACACCAGCAAGGTCATCAAATAAACATATTGGTGTCTACTCTACGGAATTCTTCCTTCGAGAATAAAAATGGAAACCAAGATTGTATTCTTCCCTCTGATATGTTTCCATTAAATACTTTTTAAAGACCTCCATTTATCTTGCTCCATATTAGAGCTTTCTCAAAAATTCTCTCTCTCTCCCTCTCTCTTTTTTTTTTTTCCCATCTCTTGAGCCCAGTCTCTGCTCATCACAAGAGCTTGGGCTGACTCAGCTCTGCTGACAGCTGGTCTCTCGCACTCCAAGTGTAATTAACATCAGGTGAGTAGAGAAATGGGGCTGTCACTTCTCTAATCCCTGTTACAGTTGGCTCACAGTCCTGTGGCATCTCCTGGGGACTTGTTGAAAATGCAGTATCCCTGTGAATGAGATGATTCTTACGCACAGTATATACAGGTTGAGAAGCACTGCCTTAGTTTTCCATGGACTCTACCAAGGGAGGGCAAGCTGGTCAAGATGTGAAAATTAGTGAACTAGCAAGGCTCCTGTACTTGTTTTTCTGGCTACTTTGTCTCAAATTCCCCCAAGGCCTATTGCTCGGACCTCAACATTCAGACTTACTTGCATTTGGGGAGGTCATTCTCATCAAAATAGCAATTTCCTCCGTACATACACCTGCAGGGGGGGGGCATGTTGGTAGGACTTTCGATGGCTGCAGAAAGGGAAAGCCATGCATGTGTTAGTCAGCCACACTCAGCAGAGCACCCAAACCATGCAAATGTGCTTCACGCCCAGGGTCAGAGTGGGGAGTGGATGGGGACGGGGCAGCTAATTAGTCTCCCCATCAAAACGTTACCTTCCACTTAAGGCAGACAAATTTCCTTATCAATAAGAAGGTCTTGGAAAGTAACACACATTTGGTAGAAAGAAAGGCAATTTATAGCCCCCCCACCCCACCTCCAACCGTGGAGAGATGCTCCACTCCAGAACATACATTAACATTGGAAGAAACTTGTGGTAAAGGAATCTCTTAGGACATTCACGTTCTCATTTGAAGTTTTCAGAATTCTCCTCTGCAAACCCAGTGAAACACAAGAGTTCAATCTGGGCACACAACACACTTCATCTGAAGGCTCCAAAGCATCAGGGACCCATCAGTCAAGCGACAACGCAGATACACAGATGCCTGATAGAGAGCTGGTTAGAGATGTCCTATTTTTTAAGTCCTCCAAACCTGCCCTTGCTCTGGATCCCTGCTCCAGCTCAGCCCCCACGTCCTCCCGGGATGTGCCTGATGGGGTTGTTAGTGTCTTCATGTCTTATACCTAGGAGATGCTCCGTAGGTATTTGTCACATGTGTGCTTATTTAAGGAGCTCGACTACCCTCTTGGCTTAGTCCCTCAAAATTCATTTTATCAGAGAGACCTTCTCAGAACTCTCTACCTAAAGGCAACCCAACTTCCACCCCTCCCTCATCCCTCTTACCCTGCTTTCATTATCTCCTTTTGCTTTTACAATCTGACATTATATATTGGTGTGGGGTGTGTGTCTCTATTTAGAATCTCTATTAGAATATAAACTCCATAAAAGCAAGGAATCTGTCTGTTTTGTTCACTTTCATTATCTCTAGCACTTAGTGCCTAGCATATAGTAGGTATTCAATAAATACTTATCAAATTAATAAATTTAACACCAAACCAAGACCCCATATAGAACAGCTACCACCATTATCATGCTTGCTTTGGTTAAAGTTCATTTGGGAAACAATGTAAATGAGGAAAGTAGCAGATGAAGTAAGATCATGGACAACACCACCCATGAGAGGGAAATTGTAATAAATGTCAGAACCATCTGTCTATAACATAGAACAAATGTCAAAAGCTTTAAATTGTTTGGCTCAAAATACTGCTAAATATTGTAATCCTGCCAATATTTCACCCTAGCCTTGGGATGAGAGGCAGGATAGGGGAAGAGAAGCGGGAGAAGCCATATTTTTCCTCCCTGATTCATTCTCTAAACCTGCCAAATTTTCGGCCTGGTTCAGAGTCAAAAGTTGGTGCCTTGTTTAACTCCTTGCTCCCCCTGGTGGCCAAAAGTGGCTAAGCATAGTCTCATCCGCTAAAACGGAGGGATGGGAACCATAAAATGGGCTACTAAGAAATAAAAACAAGGATGTGAGCCACAAAATGGGCTGCTAGCAAATCGCAGGATGATTTTTTTAATGAGCATTATCAAGAATTGGATACTACTTAGGGACACTAGTTATTTCCCATGACTTATATACACTCTTTATGAAGAAAAGTCTCGGCAGTCATAGATCATCCACAGCATTTGGGATAAGAAATGAACCACTGCTTCCTTATTCCAGCTTCCATCTCCCAACAACGTAAGGTGGCTTTTTAAATGTAGCCCTTTTTCACTTGTCAAAACTTCAAAATGAGCATGTGAGGAAAAGAACGATCTTCCTATCACCTTCCCATCTGTACTGGATAAGGTCCCCCACCTCAGGAACCTGGTTCCCCACTTGAGGAACCCCAGCTAAAGCCAAATGGAGTCTGGGGCAACAGACATCCAGTATGGGGTATAAAGAAAGGAGATAGAGACCTTATAGAAAACCTACTCTTCCAAATATCCTTAGAAAACAACACAATGGTAGATGTGGGGGCACTGGATTTATACTCTACAGATCCTAGCAAATAATTCTCAGCAATCACTGGAACACAAGTTCTGTTTGGCTCCCTAAGTCCCAGTCAGCTCTGTTCATATTTCCCCATCTCTCATCCTTCCTTCAAGCCACCCCCAAATCTATCCTGCAAAGGACCCACAGGGATTTTTCCAGGCTCCTGAATGAGGTGAAGCACAGGTAGGGAACATACTGAAGGCAGAGGAGCATTTCCAGACCCCCATGGCTGCCCAGACAGGGCCCCTACCTGCGTTACAATCAGTGATGCTCCCTGCTATAAAGGTGGATCCTTGGGGACAGGCACAGCTGTATCCTCCAGGTCTCAGGAGGCAGAGGTGACTGCAGACATTTTTGCAGCGGTTGGGCACTAGAAAGCACATGAGAACAGTGGTTAGGGTCTGAAAAGGGAATGAGTACACCAACCAAAATTAAACACATCGACTGAGTTGTGGCCCTGCCAGGTAATATCAGAGCCCAAGCAGCATCCCAGAACCTTTAGGCCACATGCCACCTAGCTAATCACCTCATTTATACGACATATTGTCTCCACTGCACACCCCCAAAGTGGCACAGCCTCCTTCCTACTTCTATACCACTCACACTGTCTACTGGCATCACTTATCTCCTCCCTCACAGATTTGGAAGGTAGGTGTCCAGTTCATTGCATGACCACAAAAACTAATCAACAGAAATCAACTTGAGATAGTTCAAAAGACCAGTAAGACCCTATTATTATGTCAAGATGTCATCACCTAAATTTGGATAGATCATAATGTGTCCAACTCATGTATTAGATATGATATCCACCCCACCCTCACAGGGGTACTTTCTTCTGGGCTTCAGTTTCCTTACTTGAAATACAAGGGAATTTAGACCTATGATTATAATCACCTGGGAGCTATGCACAACTATTGATGCCCAGTCACAGAAACTCATATTTGAATTGGCCTAGGATGTTACAAGTGTTACCATTAAAATCTCCTCAAGTAATTCTAGAGTCTTCTGAATTCTACCTTAGTATATATTATGATTTCTCCAAGGTACAGATGATCTCTAAATTTCTTCTCAGATGGGGCGTCTGGATGGCTCAGTCAGTTAAGCGTCCGACTTCGACTCAGGTCATGATCTCACGGTTTGTGAATTCGAGTCCTGCGTCTGGCTCTGTGCTGACAGCCAGCTCAGAGCCTGGGGCCTGTTTTGGATTATGTGCTTCCCTCGCTCTCTGACCCTCCCCTGCTCATGCTGCCTCTCTCTCTGACCCTCCCCTGCTCAGAAATAAAAAAAGACATTAAAAATAAATAAATAAATTTCTTCTCAAACTAACATTCTGTGATCCTGATTCTCTGTCATCCAATCAGTAACTACAGACAAGGAAATGGCTATAAAAATAATAAGCCATATTCCAAAGTCTCACTCAGAATCTGCCCCATTACCATTTCCTCAGCTCTCTAGAGAAGAGCTTTTCAAACTTGAATGTAATACAAATCACCTGGAGAATTTGATTCAAAAAGGTTGGGTGAGGCCTTGCATTTTTCACCAACTCGCACAGGGTATCAGTGCTACTGGTCCACAGACCACACTTGAGCAGGACTTCTCAAATGTAGTTCCTGAACCAGCAACATTAGCATTAGTTGGGAACTTGTTAGAAATGCAAATTTTAGGCCACCTCAGGCATATCAAATCAGGAATTCTTCAGGTAAGGCCCAGCAATCTACGTTCAACACGCTATTTAGATCATTCTGATAGATGCTAAAATGTGAGAACTATTGGTCTAGAGTAAATGTTAATCTGGCACAACTGATCTAGATTTCTGGCCTACACAGCGATCAGCACTCTCCAAAGGGAGTCCAGCCGACTCCAGATTTTCCACTGACTCCTAGGTAGCTTTCTCTACCAAGGCCAGAGAGGGGGTTCACCATGTATACTGTGCCCTCCCTTCTTGCCTTTAAAACTGCCCAGTATGAGAGCCCCAGGAGCATGGAGGACTTAAGAGCTGTTATATTGGTGGGGTTCCCTATATGTGAGATGAAAATAAAATCTCACCATAGTTTTGGAGATTAAATGAGTAACAGATGTCTGGCTTAACCCTCGAAGAGAGAATCTGAGTTATAGAGCTTAATTAAAGTCTCTTTCCTTTCCTCACTTCAAAAATTTCTGTTCCCTTTTATCTTCCTTGATCAGTGATGAAGGATGAATCAGAACACAGTTAACCTGGTGAAGCAGGACTCACAACTAAGAAAATGGGAGAGAGGGGAGGGGGTAGAAATGCAGATGTCTGACAATTTTAAACTGAAGCTCACAAAGCTCGGGATAACTTGACGAGCCTGATGTTCACAAAACCCATTGTAACCCACCTGACACCCAGCAAGGGTTTGATGCCTGCTGGATTCTGTGGCCTACAAGTACATACCTGTAGCTCCAAACAATGAGGACTCAACAAAAATTTTTTTTTCTTAAACAGGCTCCACACCCAGCATGGAGGCCAACATAGGGGTTGAACTCACGACCCTGAGATTAAGACCTGAGCTGAGATCAAGAGTTGGACATTTAACCAACTGAGCCACCCAGGCACCCCGGAACTGAAAATATTTTTACTTCATATCTGCTGGTGGTGTATATAATTACACCTGACCTCCAATTTTATCTTTTTTTGGTCAAAATGGTTAAAATACACGCATGCACGCACACACCCTTTCATGCACCAAAAGATCAGACTATTGTAATCAACTACCACTTTCCAACAGTATAGCCATTATTTTGAAATAAGATTTCTAGATAATAAGGAACATCTTATTCTTAGGTTGATGTTACCTGACCGATCGTATCTATGTTGATGGAAGATTCGAACTTGAGTGAGCCATGGGTTCACCATCAGCATTTTCTCCTTCTCATCTCGCCCAAATTTATCTTGCTTCCATACTTCTCCCTTATTCTTAGATATCCAGTAAAACTGGCCTTCAAAGATGTCCAGACTATATGGGTTCATTGCTGCTTACCCACAGAGGAAAACCAAAACAAAACAAGATAATTGAATAGAAATACCCTACCCCTCCTTTATGAAAGTGTAGACTACAAAAGTGTGCTACTTTGGGAGATCAAGGTGACATATATTAGACTAGATTAATATCTACTGGCTCATGTCAATTATGGAGAACTGATACTGCTAATTTGACTTTATCTTTGGACAATAATTTGGATGGAAGAGACCCTATTGTTTTTTCTTTGAACATAAGATACCACTTATCAGTAAAAGCTGATAGGTACTGGATTATTACAGTTCTGCAGAAATTAATTATAAAATAATGTTCTTTCCTTCTAGATGTTTCCAGTTGTACATAATAAACAATTGAGCATAATAAAAACAAATAGGTCTAGAAATGGTCTAGATGTGGATTTCCAAATAGGTCTAGACATGGATTTCCATTGGTACACATGACTGTCACCCCTATCAGGGCAACCAAATAAGAAATTTGGTTATTTCAATATCTGTTGCTAAGAGTGACTTTTAAAAATTATGTTAAAAGGGAAAAAAGCCTTAAATTACTGCTAATGGATTAATCTGCATTTAAATCAGCAGCTGGAAGTTGAGGGGAGTGGTATCTAAGAAAATATATCAACTGTTTCCTAAGATCAGATTCCTTCTAGAGAAAATGTACAGAGATGGGAAATAATTTCTTAATTATTTAACATGTTAAATTCTAACTCATTTCTAACCTGCGTTTGCAACGATTCTCCTATCAGTCCCATCATGTTTTATACTTTCAATATTGTTCTCCTTGAAGTCACTCCAGTAGATCCGGTCACTGTTCAAATAATCAATAGTAAGGCCTGTTGGCCAACCAAGATCCTCTTGAACTAGGATGTTCCGATGCTGCCCATCCATCCAGGCAGACTCGATTTTAGGTTCTCTGCCCCAGTCAGTCCAGTACATAAGCCTGTAACAGAAGGTTTCCTCTAGTGAGGCTTCCACACTGGAGCAGAGCATGAACTTCCAACAGGGAAATCAACTGTTTTTCATTGAGGTCTGAGTGCTAAGTGATGCCATTTTTATACTTTACTTTAGAAGAAAGGGAGAGGAAAGGAGGAGCCAGTGGATCTGTGGTCCTTCTGAAAACTTCCTCAACAGAAACTGCCCAGCCCTGTCCAAGTATATATATTCAGACACTTTAAAATTCAGTTACAAAAAAAAATTTTTTAAAAAATGTATAATTACAAAAGCCGTTCATTCTTCACAAAACATTTCTTGAATGCCTATGTGTGAGCAGCACTGTCCTGTGTTGGAGTATCAGAGAACAAAATAAGGATTCCTATTTTAAAATGGAGACCAAGGATTGCACCACCTCAAATACCTGGAAAGGACCAGGCAGGCAAGAAAAATGAGTGGAGCACAGCTGTCATGAACATCAAGTGATGGTGAGAGCAAAGCCCTGTCTACAAGTTCCAGGCAATGCTGCATCAAGAAAGGCATACCTACCTGGTATTATCAGTTGTTCTGATTTTTTAATCCAAACATACAGCTTAAAATGTGTGTGTTAGCAACTAAATTTTAAAAATCTTAAAGCTCTATTTAGTTCAACTCAGATACGTCTGTGGGCCAAATTTAGCCTACCAGCCACCACTTTGCAGCCTCTAGTCTAAACCAATCACCAGGTATAAACCAATCCTTAAATTCTATGGAGAAATGTGTGGATTTTTGGTAAACTGGCCTATGGAAAAATATGGCCAGAGGCCTTCCCCTTACACAGTATCAGTCTGAAGTTTGGATGGTCCTAAATGATCTTTATGACATATTATAATTCTTTGAATTAGTCATAGATGCCAGTGCAAAAAGTCCAAGGCCAGTTTCAGTACAGTTAGGAAAAAATAATTAAACATATAATTTCTTGAAAATCCAGTGGCCAATATCTGGAACATGAAAGACTTCTTCAAGTACTGGGGTGCCTGGGTGGTTCAGCTGGTTAAGTGTCCAATTCTTGATTTCAGATCAGGTCATGATCTCACAGTTTCATGACTTTGAGCCCTGCATCGGACTCTGTGCTGAGAGTGTGGAAGCTGCTTGGGATTCTTCCCCACCCCCCACCCTCGCCCCCGGTCCTCTGTCCCTCTCCCACTGGGGCACTCTCTGTCTCTCTCATAATAAAATAAATAAGTTAAATTTTAAAAAAAAGACTCCTTCAAGTACTTACCCTAGTTTGGGATTCACAACCACTGCAGCTGGTTGATCCAGCTGTGTGGAAATCAGCCACTTTGTGTATCTCCCATCAAGTTTAGCCACCTGGATCCGTTTACTCCTGGCATCTGACCAGTAAATATGCCTGAATTTAAAGGGACAAAGTTAAAAATCCAAAAAATCTAGACTGGTCATTTCTAGGAAGAGGTTCAAAGATGAAAGCATTCAGTTTGGAAGTTGAGGCCAAAAAGACAACTACTTAGATACTTGTGACTAGAGCAGAGCCTCCTCCCTCAGGAATGCCCCAATCCCTTCCACCAAGGGAAGGTCTTTGGAAAGTTACAAATGAAAGAGTAAGGGACAGAGGGGACTCCTGCTTGATCAGCCAGGATCAGTGATGATGGTAGACCTCACATCTGGCATTACTATGAGGCACGTACTTTCCAGGTGGAAGTCACCAGGCACTGTTTAGCTAACTCTTTAATTGCAACTGTCCTCTGAGTTTGTTTTGATTCAACCTAGAGCCCCACTGGAATTAATAGGAATCTGGCATCAGCTCCAAGGATGAGTGGAAATAGCCTTTCCAAAATAATGAACTCAGTAAGGCCACCCTGCCCTTATTCTACTATTAGGGCTGCAGGTCTCAGTCTCTTACAAGCAGAAAGACTTCCATCAGCTTCCTCACTCACTCATTCATTAAGACTGAGAAAGAACCAAAACTTCAAACATGAAGACAGATTTGATACTGCCTGGTTGGTTTTCAGAAGGAAGTGCTACAGCCTAGAGTTTCAAGTTACTGACTCTCTGAGGCCTTGTTTCCTGACAGAAAACGCTGAAATGAGTGTCCTGATAGCCTGTGGGTACAGCAGGGACCTAATTAACTTCTTCAGAGATGTTCAAGTCTTCCAGGAGCATTAGACAGGTTTGTTAAAAGGTGAAAATTAATTTATGCTGTAAATGACTCTCTATTCTCCCAGAGGTCGGCACTAAGCCCCTGAGCCTCTCAAACATTTTTTTCATTATTCATTCATTTTCAAGGACACAAGAGATTCTATGAATGTTTGAGCTCTGATTCCAAGATAATCAGTCACTTTCCCATTAAGTGCCATTCCAATGCAAGGCTCCTCCTTGAAGAAGGAACTCATGAACTTTTCTGCATCAGTTTCCATGTCATGCATCTACCTAATGATAAACCTACTTAAGGTTCTTATTTAGAGATCACACAAAATGTCTGGCTCTGGTCCCTGGGGTTCTAGAAGATCTAAAAGCCAGAACAAGGCTGACACTGCTATTAACTCAACCCAAAGGTTAAATAGGAAAGTCAAATTTCCAATCTGTTCAGACAATATAGCCTGCTGGAAACACAAGACGTGGGTTGTTCCTCCTCAAAATAATTACCAGGGGAAAATGTTTCATCTCAACTGCCTTGCTGGTGGAATTGTGAGACTATTCCATTACTTCACAAAATTCATCGTGCTTCCATACTAGAATTAATTCTGGAATCCAAAACTGTTGGCAAGAATGTTCTCCTAGACATAATACAAAATCTAGACCTCGGTGTTTTGCCAAACTTTTTCATGACATGTATAGAATATAGGAAATGATAATGACACCTTGATATATGACACCTTGGGGTGAGCAGAGGTGGTTGCTGAGGCTAGAGTAAGTCCAGGCATCACTCGGCTGCACCTGCGCTGAGTGCACCCATATCTGGGTCAGCTTAACTCACATGGCATGGCAAGCAGTAGGGAGACCTGGCCAGGAAAATAGAATTGACAAGAGGGGAATGTGGCTAAATTTACCTTCCAACCCAGTCCACTGCTAATCCATCTGGCTGCATTATGTATTTCAGGTTCAGGTTAACCTTTGACACAAGATTATTAGTACCGGATTCAAAGTTGGGGATGTAGGCACGTTTAATAGCACCAAATTCGGAACCATGTCCTAGCACAGTGTAATATATGACACCTGCAAAGCAAGAAACACAGTTGAGTTTCATGTTAAGAACACCAGGGAAGGGAGGAACTGGGGTCTAATCAGGTGAACTATTGTTCCTTCATTGACATCTCTACTTCCTTATTGTTCCTATCAGACTAGTACTTCAATTACACATATCTCAAACCTCAACACATTATACTTGAGCTACTAGCTACAAATATTCAACTGACAGCTTATTGATACTGACGTAGCTATCTCTATTTCAAGGTAACTAGTGGACAGCAAGCACTTAAAAAGCAAAGGAAGACTATGGCTTTTAAGGCATATACTTTCCTAGGTATTTGCCATTCTTGAAAAGTTGATTGTATTGTGTAAGTGTGAAGACACAACCATAAGGAATCTTGCATTGTTACTGATAGTTTGCCAAGCATTTTCACGTGTTATCTCATTTGATCTTCAAAAGAACTCTCAGAGGTAGTCAGGCAGACAATACTCTTCTTATTTTACAGAGAAGAAATGGAGAACCAGAGAATTGTTACAATTATTTAAGGTCATATAGCTTAATAGATGAGGGAAACAGGGATAGAAGATGAGTTTTCTGGTTCCTGCCCCATTACCGTCTCCCACACCGCTCACAAAGCCAACAGAGACTCAACAATAAACATTTTTCATATTTTCTCATATTTTCACTCATTGAACTAAATTTCTAAAGCAACCATCATACACACTGTACTAGATGTTGGATCAGATGCTAGGCATGTGGAGTTGAATTAGATTCAAGTCTGTCTCCAAAGAGCGCGTGATTGAGGTACAGGCAGCAAATTACATGGATAGCTATAACTCAACATAACATGTGCTTTAGTAAAAGCATACATAAGACACTAAGGCTCATGCGTGAGCACTTATGGAACTGTGCCCAGGAAGGACGATAGAAAATGTCAAATGAGGTGACATTTGAACTGAGTAGAAATTTTGAGTTTGAGTATAAATTTTGAAGGGTACAGTGATAGGGAAAAACAATCCCTGCCTGAACAAAGACAAAGAGATATGAGGTGGTCCTGAAAGGATAATCCCCAGAGATGGAAGAAGGTTTGGCTAAAAGTTGACAAAGTTTGGCTGGGAGCCATGGTCATGCTAAGGTGTTCAGAACACGCTGGATAGGAGGAGCTCCCTCTTCCATTCATTCAACAAAATTCACTCTTGAAAAATAGATCCCCCCAAAGTTTAACACCTTATAATTCAATTAACATCAGTGGCAGATGCCAAAGTTCATACTTACTGAGACCTATGCCCTCAGGATCCCAATCATAATCAATAGCCTGAATACGTTCCTCGCCTTCAAGGTAATCTGAGAACTTCTCAGATGAGAGATTATATTTTCGAATTCGCACATTTTCAGGCAGTAGCAACAAAGGAGGATTACCTGTAAATAAGACAAGGGCTGCTTTACCTGTTTGAATTCTATCTGAACTCTTTTTAATATAAAATAGATATAAAGTAGCAGGTATCCTCCCACCTTTAAAAAAGTAAGCTTTTATAGAAATTTGACTCTCTGTGCTCATAGTAGAACTAACTATCCAACTGGCCTGTCAGACCTGTGACAGTAGACACTCTTATCTCCATTTTCAGGTGGAAAACTAATATTTCCTTTAGGGATGCTATCAGTTCTTTATTCCTGTCCTCTGTGGGTGATGATTTGGAACAGGGCCAAGACTGAGACCCCCCCCCAGACAAGGTCCTCTTTTCCATTGATTTTTTTTCTTTATTCACTGATAATAAAATACACAAGACTGTAGACAATCTCACAGAAGAAATACATTATGTATAGCATTACTAAAAGTTTACCAGGAAGTCCTCATTCCTTATCCTTTACTGACAGAATTTATGATTGTTTTAGCAGGTAATCAACTCCATGACTCAATTAATCTTCCAGCTAATGACAAAAACAGCTCGTTCTTGTTCTTACCCAAAGCAGCTACTTCAATGGTGACTCATCTCGAGGTGCATTATCTAGAATTTTAAAATTTAGTTTGCTTGCAATAATGTCAATCAAATCTCATTTAAGTCACTTTTGAAAGTTTACTTTATATATTTCCTGTGTCCTGACATTGTGTTTTATATGATGAGAATTTATTTCAGTCATCTCCCTAGTTAAACAACTTGAACATTTTTTTTTAATTTACTGCCTAATTGCCAGACTGTTTGCTCAAATGCCTTTATTCTAGTTTTCATTCAATGTCAGAAATGTTTGGGGGGTAAAATATTTAAGTATGCTAATCAAATGTATGTTTTAAAAGCCCCAATTTGTAAGAAGAAATTGAACAGCCATTTTAACCTTAATTTGCAAAATAAAATGTGATTTCTGTTCTTTAAACTCCAGTACAAACTTCAAATTCAAATCTGTAAGACTCATAAAGACCTATACCCTTTGATGGGGATATGCTGATTTAGGTCATTCCTCTAGAAATTTGGACTATATATATTATACTTCTACCACACAGTCTTTCTCTTTTGTCATTTCTAACACTTATTACTGCCTTCTATCAGGCCTGACTCTCAGATACTGGCATTAACCTAAAATGTAGAACAAACAGTTGAAGTTATAAATGAGCCAGACTTTTTCTGTCTATGATCAGCAGCCCATGAACAGTAAAAAAAGATTTATCAACAGAATGTCCTTCATTTTCCCCAACTGAATGTGGCTACTTTTTGTCAACCATCTTGAATTACAGGGTTGTCAAACCTTGGTCTTGGAATGCAAGCTGGGGGGCTTCACTAATTTCCTTCCATTGACCACCTTCCTATAGACAAGCTTTTGTTGTGTGAATATCTGGAAAGTGACATCTTGTCCACATTTTGAAGTTTTTATCAAGGTGGATAGGAGACTAATCCCAGAATAATAAATCATACCTGACTCTCATTTTAATTCCTAAGTATTTGTTGTGGGATTGCAGTTATTGTTTTAATTTGGCAGGAAAGGAGAGAGGAGAGTAAATGAGTGTTGGAAGAGAAGTAGCTGGTGAATTAAAAATAAGACTGAAAGCCTGAAGCTTATTTTCTGGTATATTGTACTCATCGGCATTTATTCGATTGATTAATCCCAGCAGAACCCAGCATACCATTAGCTGCGCATCGTTTTCCATACTGGTCACTCACAGACTGGAAGCCTTCAGCACAGGAACACTCGTAACTTCCTTTGGTATTTTGGCATTTCTGGGGACAAACCCCAAATTGCTCACATTCGTTGATGTCTGTAGATACAATAAAAGCAAACATGCACCATCTGTGCCCAGTCATTCTTTAGAGGCCCTGCTTCTGTTTAAATCCATGCTCATAAGCAATGAGGACTGAGAAAGCTGCAGATGAAAATAGGCAATGGCACCATCATTTGCGGAACACTTGTTAAGCGTCAGATGTGGTTTCATCCACCTCTCCTGTTTTTTCCTCATGTAATACTCCAGAATGACTCTGCAATATGGACCATTCCTAAACCCAAAGTCCCATAGCTAGGAAGCAATGAACACAAGGTTCAACTGCAACAGTGCAGCTCTCCAAGAGCGGAATAAAATTTGCACTTTTGGAAAGCTGTTGTGTATTGGTGTGGTTTGGGTCCTGTTCCCTTACCCTACCTAGCTTCAGGAAAGAGACTCATTCATTTGATTTTTTTACTTGAGTTCTCAAGCTTCAGCTTCCAAAAGAACTGTCCCAATCATCTGAATATGATACATCGTGAGTTAGAAACAGGAAATTCAAGTAAGGAAAGACACTTAAAATCATACTCAATCCTTATCATCTTGATAAGCTACCTTCTAACTCCATACCTCAGAACTCACTTATGCCTGGCATAAGTAGATATGTAACAAATACACGTTGTGGACTTTGATGAAGAAAATAAAATTTGTGTTTAAAGAAAATTGATATCCCACATTGATACAATAAGCAGTCATTCATCATTACTGAAGCCATTGTAAATCTTATCAGTTCAGCAGACATTGCTAAGGATGAGCTATCTGCCTGGCCATCTGTGAGGGATTGGCAAGATGGCGTGGAAAAAAAGTAACCAGCATCCCTGAGTGTTATTTTTTTCATGACCCAAGAAATTAATGAGCAAAATCTTAACATCTATCATCATTGGTTATATACATCATAAATACACAGTTTATATCCTCAGAACTGATCATCACCCTCTAAGAGTAAAATTATTGGTGTATTTAAATATCTTAATGAGCTAGAACCAAGAGTTGGCCCCTTTGTCTTAATTTTTTTTAAACATTTATTTATTTTTGAGAGACAGAGAGAGACAGATCATGAGGGGCAGAGACAGAGGGACACACAGAATCGGAAGCAGGCTCCAGGCTCTGAGCTGTCAGCACAGAGCCCGACACAGGGCTTGAACCCACGAAAACTGTGAGATCATGACCTGAGCCGAAGTCGGACACTCAACCAACTGAGCCACCCAGGCACCCCAAGTTTGGCCCTATTAAGGGAATTAAACAGGGGTTTAAAAAAAGGGGATGAGTGGAGAACCTAAGAAGTAGGAATTGGAGGAAATATACTCTACCATCACAGGAGTTTCTGTCCAAAATACTGGCTTTGAATCCAGGTCTACAGGAGCAGATAAAGCCTCCTTCACTTAACTGGGTACAATTATGTTCACATAGATTCTCTGCACATGATCTTTCTTTTCCTGTATCTGGAAAAACAATCTTAGTGTTACAAATGAAAGTTATAAACACTTATCTATAGCCTATTATAGGACATCTCAAATGGCCCCTTTCCATAAGTCTTTGTAGAGGATTGAGGACCCCTCTACTCAAATATTTGGTAACACCCTGACTGCCATTTATACAACTGTATATAATGTTAGATTCTTAAGGTAATTTTCCCATTTTGCTCAGCACTGCCAGGCTTACCCAAAGGGCATCCAATTCCAGAGTCTAGAACTATGAAGTCAGGGGCTCTTTACAACTGTAACCATCTGTTCTGCTAATATATATATATATATATATATATATATATGATATGTAATATCTGATATATATTAGGATTAAGACATATGTAATATATATCCTATTATATGTATATTAAAGGACACTAATATAGTTTAGAGCAATAAAACAAATAGGAGGAAATTATAACGTTATAAGAAGACCAATTGAGATATGTATACACATATATATCAAGTGTGGGCCAGAGTGCAGTAATATGCATGTAGTTATAAGTCATACAACTACTATCAGAACCATAAAGTGGCCTGCATGGAAAGGAATTTTGCAACAACCTGTATGAACCCAGGACTTTAAAAATATTCATACCCTATCATCCAATTATTCCATGTTAATACATTTTCTTTCAAAAAGAAATAAAAATGTGTGCTATGATTTGAGGATTAAAAATTATTGATAATACAATTTTGAAAACAACTTGAACAACTATGGTATACTGTATGCACCAATGATGCACTATCTTATGTAATGCTAAAACAGAAAAACTCTGGGACTTACACTATGGCATGTTATCAACTGAAGAGTCATTCTTGTTTCAGAGATGTTAAAATGTGAAAATAAACATGCATCTTAGAATCAATGAGTTATGATTATCTACATGATGGATTGTTAGGCAATCATTCAAATTCATGATTTCAAATGATACTCTGACATGGGAAAGTATAACAAAAATGGAGGGAAAGATTGTAACACTAAAAAGACTATATATCTTTAATTTTTTAATATTAATAATTTTTGCACATACATGTGCAAAAAGACAACAGAAGTACATCAAACTTTAAGATTATTCTCTTTCAGTTATAGGATTCATGTGATATTTACTTTTGATTGTTAATTTATTTCCTGGATTTTATAGCTTTCATAATACAAAAAAAAAATTCAACAATAGTTCAAATTTATAGGGGTCGTGTGAATGACCCTTGTTATCCCTACTGTTCTGGGGTCCAGATACTCCAGGGAAGATTTTTAATAGCTCATACTCCATCCTCACACTTCATTGTTCCTCATTGCCCTGAATTCTCATCTCTGCCAATATCTGTCAAAGCCATTTGGCTTTCATTTTTCTATTATTGTAACTTTGTGTCTTTTGTCCTGAGTCTCCAACTACCCTCAAACCCAGGTATTACAGGGAAGCTGACAAAGATGAACATACCTAGTGAGTGACAATGAGAGACAAGGGGTGGGAAGGGTGGTGGAGATCTCCACAAAGGATTCAATCTTTATCTGCCTTTCAAATGAAATATCTCTTGGTCACAGGCTTCTGAATATTTTAGCCAAAGAGATTGTGGTATCTCCTGGCTCAATACTTTTAAAGCAAAATAGATGTGTATCTATCTGCCTTCTCCAGTAGATAATGAGAGTCCCTTGGGGTAAAATAACTATAAGCATATGAGTGAGATTTGAAAAACATCAAGTTCAAAAAAGAAAAATGATCACAAAACAAAGCACCATAGTACTCAATAGAAAGCTGTCATTGGAGTTCATACCTTAAAGCTATATATACAAAAGCCTCATAATAAAGGTCTAGTCTAGCTCTTAAGAACTGCACATTGCTGGGGCGCCTGGGTGGCTTAGTCGGTTAAGCGTCCGACTTTCGCTTAGGTCATGACCTCGCGGTTTGTGGGTTCGAGCCCCACGTTGGGCTCTGTGCTGACTGCCAGCTCAGAGCCTGGAGCCTGTTTTGGTCTGTGACTCCCTGTCTCTCTGACCCTCCCCTGCTCACGCTGTCTCTCTCTCTCTCTCTCTCTCCTAGAAATAAATAAAACATTAAAAAAATTAAAAAAAAAAAAAAAAGAACTGCACATTGCTAAATAAGTCTATTTCAGATTTTTTATTTTTTCCAGAGTCAGTTTCATTGTTTTGTCTTTCTAAGAATTTGGTGATTTCACCTAAGTTGTCTAACTTGTTGACATACAGTTCCTCATAGTATTCTCTTTTAAATTTCTGTAAGGTTGGTAGTGATGTCCCCTCTACAATGTTAATAAGTGTGACCTGTTTTTATTAATTTGGACAGTCCTAAGCTAGCTAAATAACCTCTATGGGTATCATGTGTATAATTAGGCTCTGACTAAAGGTGACTAAAGGTCCCAGAAGCTAATTTCTGGACCAATTGCTCCCATGAGTGCGTTATATTCTTATGAAGCAGTAGTCCCTCAAACAAGAGCAGAAACCATATATCATAAGATCCTTTCTCAAATATGAGGAACTTTTAACTTCTTTCATCTGAAAACAATCACCATCTTAATCCACAAACAACAGATACATCCAAAGCTAACATGACACTGTATTTATAAAATAGGCACTCTATTTTCTATTTTATGAAAGAATAAGAACCACTAAGCAGAGAAATAGCAAGTCAATCTACCTTTATAATTACATAAATACTTGCAACCTGGGGCTAATTATTTTCTTTATACATCGATGATGCTAGAAAAACACTAACATCTTTCTTTCTTGATTGTAAAATATTTTTCAAAAAGCAAACATGTGCCCTGAACACCTCAAGGATCCTGTTTAAAATGAAAAGGATTGCTTCTCAGCCTTTTGGCCAAGATCAAGTATAAAATTAAAAAGAGAAGGAGGAAGAAGAGGAGAAAGGGAAAAGAAAAAACAGGCAAGTAGATTAGTAGCACCTAAGAACTGGTTATTTTAAATAAGAATTCTATGTCTTAAATTATTGACCACAGCAGTAAGACTGAATTCGTTATCACATATCCACTTAATACCAAATAAATAAATAAATAAATAAATAAATAAATAAATAAAAATGTTGCTTCCAAACCTAAATTAATGCTTATGCTACTTACTTCTTTTAAATAAACCCTGCCTTTAATCTAATGTCTTTTCAATTAAAAGTACTGTGGTCTATCGTATGCCTTCTACATGGCAATTAAAGGAGGAACTAATGTTTGACCCATGCCCAACTTGGAAATACTCCAAACTCCTGGAACAGTTCACATCAGTTGTAGCATCAAGTCTAGACTCAAATCTAATTTTGCAAATCCTGTAATGTTCATGCTTTTTAAAATATTTCAAGTCACATTGTTATGTCAAAAACTCCAAGTCCCGCTAGGAAAGTGTGTGAAATAAAACACTCCTTTTACCCTCCTTTGTAACTCACACAGGAGAAAATTTACCAGGAAATCCTTGGGATGCCTCAGGAAAGAGCATTTAAAGCCCAAGAAGTTGAAAGCTTGTGGAGCTAACTAAGATTACTAAATTATGAGCCCCTGGAGTTTGAAGAACTTTTTTTCCTATGAAGAAACTGAGGCCTGGAGAGGTCTGTTGATGATCAAAGGGGCACAGCTAGTGGCAGAGCAAACTAGAGGCCTTGTCAGGACTCACAGGACTATTCGAATCCTGCCTCTGCCACTCTGTGTGACCTCAAGCAACTTCCTAAAGCTCTCTGAGATTTATTATAGACAGACATAATAATAGCAACACAATGGGCTTGTTTGAGTGACAATTAGATAATGTATGTGCATGGATTTCATAAGAGCTCTAAAGGACTAAAACATGTCATTCCAACATTCCCATCACAATATTGAACTAGAACCACCCGTTGGTTGTGTTCATCATTCTTTTCCTACACAAAGTCCTCTCTCCTCTTTAACAATAATAATAAGTGTTCCTTCCAAGGCCCCCGTGACATCCCCATCTTTATCAACTTCTCTTAGCTTTACTCCTAAGCGACAAAGAATTCTGCATTTCGCTTATGGTCAAAAACTATGCAGACTCATAAACAAAAAACATAGCTTGAAGGTGATGAGAGGCACCTTGTTAACTGGAAGGAGGATGTGCTCTGCAGTTAGGTAGGTCAGAGTTGAAATTCCTGCTCAGTCTCTTAACGGCAAAAAGACATGGCCAGTTTTTTATTAAACCCCAGTTTCCTCATTAAAAACAAAAACAAAAAAAAATTGAGGGAGAGACTAATACCTAGGTCATTGGATTATTATAAGGATAAAATAAGATAATCCATGTAGTGTTTAGCACAATGTCTGGTACAGAGTAATGTTCCATAACTGGTAGTGATTGCAGTTCAGAGCACAAAGTAAATTCAAAAGAACTATGTGGTTATCATCTACTTTATGTTACTGCAAGCTTTTATGAGGTAAACCTGAGTTACTCTAATGAACTACAGAAATAAATATTTACTTACTGCAACCTGTTTCATCAAAATGGTTACCACAGTCATCGACATCATCGCATACAAGATGCTGTGAAATGCAGTGTCCATTGCTGCACTTAAATTCATCTTCTTTACAAGGTCTAGAGGTCGAAGCTACACCTGCAATTTAAGAACAAAAGTTCAAGTTGAAGTCGAAACATCCTCTTCTGTGGAACAAGATGCTTCCCTCTGTGGCAAAGAGAGTTACTGCTCACAAATAAGCCTGTGATTCTCTACATTTCCCAGTCTCCCTTGCAGCTATGTTGGGACCACATGATTTGTTCTGGCCAATGGGCTACGAGTAGGAAGTGATTTAGGTCCCTGCTAGACTGAAACAAATAAAGCCCATGTGCCTCTTTGCTTTGACAACCTGGGAAGCCATGTGTTTCTGGTGGCCTAGCTACAAGATGGAGGAGGGCTGGCCAATCTATACCAGCCTTTACCTGGGTGAGAATTAAGTCTTCATTAGTTCTCACTGTTGAGAGTTTGAAATCTGTTGGGTGCAGCAGCTAGTATCAATTACCCTGAATCATATATATATATGATTTTATGCATATATATATATATATATGATTATATATATATATATAGTACATATATATATATAGTACTTCCATAATAAAAACCGAAATTATTTAGCACTGCCTTCATAGTCAGGAGGTAAACAATGAGGAAAGTGATACTGGAGGCAGGAAAGATGGAGACCCATATTATGCAACGGCAAAACATCTGGTAAAAGTGTGACTTGGGAAACAATGGAAGGCAGACCAACTGTTTAATGACCATGTCAATCTATGGAAAGAGGTTAGAAAACAGGATGTTAGTACTGTGCATTCCTAACCATTACCCGAGTTGGACCAGATAGTATTAAGACAGAGAAAAGCTCAGGGAAGAACCAGTTGATTTATAAGCAGAAATGAAATAAAGTCTAGAAATTTTGATGCATGGGAAAAGCTGACTGCATTTAAGTAAGATTCTGATGTTTAGAAGGCATTGAGACTAAAAGACCCAAGAAAATCTCTGACTTGTATGAAATGACAGCCCATCTATTTTTCGAGATGGCCTGAAAGTAACTGGTGATCATTTGAAACAAAGGCACAGGGGAAAACAAAGCAAAAAAAAGAAAGCAGATTCAAAACCATATCTCAAAAGTGAGGTTATTTACTTGTAGAACTGACTGGAATCAAATATACAAAAAGCCTGTCAATTTCCAGAGAAATATATGACCAAACAAACCAAACTACTGTGACTGAAACTCTAAAAAAGCCTTGGCCCCTGCAATCTTCTACAAGCAGGGAGTGGCTGAAAGATGTTCAGCTCCTAAAAGGAGCTTATTCTCCTGTTCCCTCTTCAGTTCAAGAGGGGAAAAAGACAGGGAGCCTGGGTGGCTTAGTCGGTTAAGCGTCCGACTTTCGCTTAGGTCATGATCTCGCGGTTCGTGGGTTCGAGCCCCGCATCGGGCTCTGTGCTGACTGCCAGCTCAGAGTCTGGAGCCTGTTTCAGAGTCTGTCACTTCCTCTCTCTCTGACCCTCCCCTGCTCACACTGTCTTTCTCTCTCCTAGAAATAAATTAAAAAAACATTAAAAAAAAAAGGGGGAAAAAGACAAGAAGATACTTCCAAAGGGTGGAGTCAGAGAGGGGCAGTACACACAGGTTCTCTTCTCAGAGCAGAGCCACGGCCTCATCAGTGAACCTCCTCTGCTCCCCACTGTAGTGACCCTCGCAAAGTCTGCATAGGGTGACCATACCATTGAGAGTAAAAGGGCACTGTTAATAATTCTACCAGAGCAACAGACATAAATCAGGACAGTCCTGCACTAACATGTGTTACCCAAGCAGCCCATTGGTGTTTCAGAATTGCTACAGACTGGTGAATGCGGTGGGTCTCTAATTCTTTCTTGCCCAATGGGAATCTTTATTTCTATTATGCTTCCCCTGATCCACCACTATCTGTTGGCGGCAGGGGGACACAAATAAAACTTATTTTTGGACCAAGAGGAACTGAATTTGGAATTGACAGCAGGGCTACATCTCCTGGATTTCAGTTACTGAATGGTACTATGAGTCACGTCTCTTGGGGGAGGTTAAGGGCGTTCTATGCATGGAAAGAAATATGCAAATAGATTTTTAGTGACATAAAGGTGAACTGTGGTAGAAACCACTGGTATTCATTAAATATCCATGCACTTCCCTGGATTTCCCATTCTCTCTTGCAGTTAGATTGGGGCCATGTGACCAGTTCCAGCCAAATGACCACAAGCACGAGCAACATTTATCACTTCCATGTGCAGGAAATTAAGAACCTGTGTGCCTCCTCCATTTCTCTCTTCTCTTGCCTCGGCAACCTTGAAGACTATGTGTTTTAGGTGGCATAATTACAGGACACAGAACTGCCTGACCTTCGTTGAACTTTAAATCAAATTTTCAGCCATCGAAATTTGCAGTTTATCTATTGGGATGGCAAGCCATGATTCCTTTAACTCACAACATATACTCTTTGGGAAGAGTAGTTTACAGCCCCTTTTATCCATTTTCAGATTTGACCTTGTGCTGTAATGGTCTTGATCCATTTGAAAAATGGCATTAACAGTAAGGGAAATGGAAAGAGAAAGGGGGAAGGGGGAAACTTGCTCAAAATTTTTTAAATGCTTTATTTCTGGGTTTTCATCCTTTTGTGCTCAACCTCAAATAAACATAGTAACAATGTTATAACCATAAGTTCACTTCTGCCAAAAAACCCCCCCAAAAAACATAAAATGTGTATAAATAGAGCGCTACAATAGTGTCAGTGTCCTCACCAATGTCCCCTCCAGGATGAGAGCTCGCAGTGAGCATTCCAAGGTCACATCAATACAAGGGATGGAAAATAGAAAAATGAGCCATTTATCTCTATTTTCTCAAATAGTATCCTTTAAGGAAAAAAGAGTAATTGGAGTCTGGGGAAATCATTTTCCTCGCTGACTTTATCGCAAGTAAATTACCCCCCAAATTAATCAACTCTCCCCTTCAATGAATAGATTTTAAATCATTCTCAAAATGGGGAAGCACAGTTTTCTTTCAATATCTTAAAACATTAAAGGCAGCCAGTTTGAAACTTTGATCTTAAAATAATCCCTTACTTTTCTCTTCTGGGAAATGAATTTTCATTTTAAAGATACATATAAGATGAGCTCTGTTGACACCAGGGCTGCCTTATTTTACACGATCTTTTCAGTTGGTCATTGAGAAGTTCACATGCCTAGATTAACAAGCAGTTACTCTAGGCTAAAAAATGACTAAACCTCATTTCTTTTAAACAAATAAACCACTAATTTGTGAAGTGTTGAGTCAACCAGCAGTTAGTGTTTGTTCTCATTTTCTTAAGGGAAAAAAAGGGGGGGGAGCTTATTGAATATTTAAACAAAGACTAAAAAAACTAAGGGACTTGCTCAAATGAGACAGGAATAAGTGGGAGAGGAATGCATCTGAGTAACAGTAGGTTTATACAGTCTGTAAACAACTGTTAGCAGAGATCCACAGTCATACGTATAGCTCGAGCCTCTACAGAATGAACTGAAATCCCAGAGATACATTTTGCAAACTGCAGATAATTTGGGGCCCTTCGTTTTTCCTTCTTTTTCACTTTTGCTTACACTGCTCCTCTTTCTCATCACTCCCGTCGCCACAGTCATCCACATGGTTGCACAGCTCGTGCTTATAAATGCAGCGATTGTTGTCACATCGGAACCGGAATGGTGAATCACAGGAAACATCCACTGAGAAAGGAAAGATGGAAAAACACAAGTACCCATTAAGAGTAGAACGAATCAGTATCTAAAATGCTCCCAGGCCAGCACTGGTCTGTCTGGCTTCATTCATCCATTCATTTGTTCATTCAATTAACCAATCGACAAAATACATCTTGACTCTCAAGTACCCACCACAGCACTGTGCTATGAGCCAGATACAAGGCCAAACAAAAAAAAACAGTCCTGGGGCACCCGGGCGGCTCAGTTGGTTAAGGGTCCGACTTCAGCTCAGAGTCCGACTGATGTCACAGATTTTGAGTTTGAGCCCCTCATCAGGTTCCTCACTGGCAGTGTGGAGGCTGCTTGGGATTCTCCCTTTCTCTTCTCTCTCTGTTCCTCCCTCAGTTGCTTACTCTCTCAGATAAATAAATAAACTTTAAAAAAGAAAGACACAATCCTTGTCCTGTGAGCCACAAACTAGATGTGCCATGACAGCATATACTGGGGAGAGACCTGACAGGGATCTGGGTGAGGAGGGATCAGAAGAGGCTTCACTTGGGAAGGCCCTGAGTCAGGAAGGACCATGGCAGGTATTTGAACCTGAATCAAAATCTCTGTCTCCAAAGCATGAATGAGGGAGACAGTGACAACCATGAAGCTGGAGAGGCTGGCAGGGCCCTACACAAACTCTTAGCAAGGAGGCCACTGTTTGCCCCTCTGACTAAATTCCTTCTGGTGAATTCCCTCACTGCTTACATTAAAGTTGCAATATCATATTTGAAACCTGACTCATTTTGTTGTCCAGAGTTAGACATCTAACTGATGCTTATGCACCTGTGAGGAACCCAAATGTAGAACCCAGGTCCCTTACTTGTTTAGTAAAGGGGTATGGTCTTCTGTGCATGTACCCAGAATTGGGTAAACTCAATACACTTGTGTTCTTCTTCTACATGGAAGGCTTTGGCTGTTTGATTTTCCTTCTGCCTTTGCACCACACACAGGAGCAAAAGGTGAAACTTAGTAATAAGGTTGGTTGGGGGGTGCGGGGTCACATCCAATAGCTGATTCTTGGGAAGTGTAGTTAATACTTATTTGAGTTTATTTATTTTTGAGGAAAGAGAGAGAGCAGTGCAAGCAGGGGAGGGGAAGAGAGAGGGAGAGAGGGAATCCCAAGCAGGCTCTGCACAGAGCCTGATGTGGGGCTTGATCCCACCAACCATGAGATCATGATCTGAAGCAAAATCAATAGTCAGACACTCAACTGACTGAGCCACCCGTGGGCTCCGGAAGTGTTGTTAATAGAGATGTTACTGTGAATGACAGTTGCAACCCTATAAAACAGTGTTGGTTACTTTTTCATGTGGCCGTGTCTCTGCCCCTCCAAAGTTTAATTTTACTGGCTATGGGCACTTGATCTCATAGAGGGAGCAACTTCCTAAGGACTTCTTTGAAAGGTAAACATACTTTTCAAGATCCATCAAGTTAAAAGCAAAACAAAACATGCTTAGTTACTAACAGAAAAGAGATGGCAAGAAAAATGTTGAGATGCCACTGTGAAAACATAATGTATCTTAATTAAATTTCTCTGAAGGGAAGGAAGTACTCTGACGCAGCATTTTTGTCAAATCCATGGGCTAAAAATGAAGTGATGAATGTTTGCCCATGTTCCAAATATAGAATGAGGGAAGAAGACCAAGTAAAATCACAGTGATGCCGCTCATGCATCCAGTATTCAAAAATTGTCCAACTGCTGCACATGTTCCACATAAGAAATGCTGAGATTTTGCCAGATAACACCACTCCCATATGCGCCCTTTATCTCCCTCTTACAGCACAGGTGGAGTTCTTCGTCAGAACCATCGCCACAGTCATTATCACCATCACATTTCCATGATGACCTGATACAAACATGGTTTTTACATTCGAACATGGTAGCCGAACAATATGCACCATTGGGGAAGCGAGTGGCTGTTGGAGGGGAGGAGACAAATTTCAATTATTAGAAAAAGCACTAGTTTTGAAAAGTTAGCTTCCATTTGTCCTTTAGCCCTTTCCATTATAGCCTGTTCTTCCTCATTCATCAGGATGCACTATTGCCATTTACTGTCTGAAATTATGGGGGAACATTTCTTAAGTACAGGTGTCCAATCCCAGTATTCAAAGATGTGAGTCATTCTGTGGATAGCACTGGACTTTTTCTTTAGAGGCAAGGGCCACTCTTCAGCTGTGTCAGTACTGGCTTTACTCATCATCCATTCATATAGTTTTTTTGAAGTCAGGTTTCAAGATGTGGCAACCACATCAACAATATTCATCATAGACAATCAACAATTAATGTTCATTCAGTGATTCATAAAGATAAACTGTGAATGATCATAATGGCTTTCATTTTAAAGAACTTTTTTATGTCATCATGCAAGTTAGAAAAATGTTAATGCTGTAAATTCAGCATGTTCTACTACCCAATCCAAGTTCTTTATACTCATTTATTCATTGTTCGAACATTCTTGTTTACCTGTGTTCTTTTCCAATTAATGATTTGTGATACTCTGGTTTCTCTTCAGACTATATAAATCTTTTACCTTTCACCAATTAATGATTTGTGACAGAGTTGATAATATGTAAGTATTTTTCTTAGCACAGATATTTACTATATTTTCTATTTAAAATATTGTTAATGAAATCCACCTGAATGACTATTATGAACTATTTGGATATAGTGACTCAAATCCCAAGGGAAATGATAATGATCAATGAATGCATTGATAGATAATCAATGAATGCACAGAAAATCCCCATGGCCTTCTCATCAAAGAAGTGGTGGCTGATGAAGAGGTGGGGTCTAACAGGCCACATCTGTACATTTCAGATAAACAGTTTCCCAGGTGCCTAGAAGCTTACGACAGGTGGCTTCGTCAGAGGCATCCAGACAGTCGGCGGTTCCATCACATTTCGATTGTTCAGGCACACAGTGTCCGCTCTGACACTGAAAATATCCGGGTTGGCAGGTCTTCAACTCTGAAGAGAGAACACTGTCATTCCAGAAGGCCTTGCTGTTCTCAGACAAGTCCATGTAATATAGTAAGTACTTCATCACATTCCTATCCACACCTTGTGAGTGGCTCACAGCAAATGCACAACTTGTGGTTAGCGAATGAATAAATGTTCAAAAACTACACTTTCCCCACTCAACAACATATGGAGACGGGAATACCTATCTTTCCTCTGTTAAACGATCTCCATCTTTTCTCTCCCAAATCAGAATTCCCAGACCCAAACCTTAATGAGTAAAGAGCTGTAAAAAAAAAAAAATCAGAAAAATCGGATTCCTATTCTAATGCTCTGACTTCTACACCACAGAGCTACAGTAATACATCCCTTAGGGTCACTATCTGGGGAACAGCAGGATAAACAAATGTATTTGTTGTCATTTATAAGGACAATGCAGATTGAAGTTTGCTCCTAGGAAATGATTAAGTTAAAATGAGATTTTAAAAAATTTCTTGCCATTTTCCCCTTTTATTAATCAAGACTGCTGTAAGTTAAGAATAAAGCCTAGAAAATGCAGAGCAGAAAGTACTCTGTTATGCTAAGGTTTATATGTTACATAAATTACACAAGAATTGTTTTACCCTGGAAAACCATATAAACTCTCATTTGAAGCCCCTACTTCTGTCAACAATGCTGACCCTAGTACTAGACCCCAGGGTAAGCCTCTCAAAGAGCTCTGACAGTTACCACAGTCTCGCTCATCTGAGTTGTCTCCACAGTCATTGGTGTGGTCACAGACCCATCGAGAGGGGATACAGCTTTGATCATCACATCGAAATTCACTTTCTGAGCACTCCCGGGGGACTGAAAAGGAAAGCCACACAGCCATCAGTGGGGACAAGAATCACACAAAGAAGACGGACTTCTGAGTACCCTCACTGTACCAGGCACTCCCATGTCCCAAGTCCTAGCCATCTTCTTGGCCAGGCCAACTATCTGCCCTCCAAAACTAAACCTTCTAACTCAATTTTAAGACTATAAAGAATGGGGCGCCTGGGTGGCTTAGTCGGTTAAGCGTCCGACTTTCGCTTAGGTCATGATCTCGCGGTTCGTGGGTTCGAGCCCCGTGTCGGGCTCTGTGCTGACTGGCAGCTCAGAGCCTGGAGCCTGTTTCAGTCTGTGACTCCCTCTCTCTCTGACCCTCCCCTGCTCACGAGAAATAAAAAAAAAAAAAAAAAACAAACATTAAAAATTAAAAAAAAAGAATATAAAGAATGACCTTTATTAAGAGGTTTGTTCAAAAGTGATTTATTTATTTATTTATTTTTAATGTTTTATTTATTTCTAGGAGAGAGAGAGACAGCGTGAACAGGGAGGGTCAGAGAGAGAGGGAGTCACAGACTGAAACAGGCTCCAGGCTCTGAGCTGGCAGTCAGCACAGAGCCCGACGCGGGGCTCGAACCCACGAACCGCGAGATCATGACCTGAGCGAAAGTCGGACGCTTAACCGACTAAGCCACCCGGGTGCCCCTGTTCAAAAGTGATTTAATCTTAAGATAATTCTTGATTTCATGACAGTCTAGATAACATCCTGTGGAATTAAACATGAACTTTCTCATATTTAAAATTCCAGTGGGATCACACTTCTTAGCCAATTGATATTTGCAGGTACAATCAGCATTCTAATTCTCTCAATTGCCTATGGCAAATGGTGATCACTTCTTATTTCGAAAAGGTGACCAAAGTTAGAATATATTCCATATTATAGTTCACCTGGCTGGCTCAGTCGGTGGAGCATATGACTCTTGATCTCAGGGTTGTGAGTTCAAGCCCCAAACTGAGTGTAAGGCTACTTTTAAAGAAAGAATGCTTTCCATATTAGTTGATCTGAAATTGACATATATCATGAATCACTAACATATGTTCAGGGCAGGGTCTCCTTAAAGCTGTTTTCAGAATACATCCAGTTATTCAACACTGACTATCTAGTTTGATGTGATCCAGATCTTCGGCTTCCTTTTCTTGACCTCTTATTCAATTCTTTGTAGTTACCAACTTCACTGGGAGAGAGGAACTAAAACCTGACCTGTTAGCCTTCCTAAAATAGTACATTATTCCAGGAGGGATGACAATCCTAAATACATGATCTCTTTCCACTGCTATTAAGGCCATTTTGGTCCAAGCGCTTAAGAAGGAAGGTCTTTGAGTTAGTGCCTTTCCTTCCTGAACTTCTCTTCACTCTGATTGGTTTCTTTATATTCTATTTATCTTGTTATATTTGTCCTTTATTTAAGTCACCTCAAGTTCTTTGTAGAAAAAATGTTAGATATAAATAAATTTAACAAACAAAACACATATTTGGGTAAACATCCTTCTCCCAAAATTTCATTATAAGCATCTTAAAGGGAGATGCTTATGTCCTTAGCCAAAGAAAAAGTAGAAACGTAGCAGTTAGTGGAAAGCAAGAGATTAGGTCATTGTCATCCTACCCATCGAGGAATAATGTCATAGACAACAAAGTTATGGACAAAGAGCAAACATCACAGCTCTAGTGGCACATGAAGATGTGCCTGAACCCTAGAACTCTGAACACTCACCACAGTTTTCCTCATCTGAGTTATCTCCACAGTCATTGTGCCCGTCACATCTCCAGCGAAGAGGGATGCAGTGGTGGTTGTTACAGCGGAATTCTCCCAAAGGTTTGCACGTCCTCTCCTCTACAAAGTACAGTTATTGCCAAGACTTCAGAAGCCAGAGGTCAAGAAATGCCAAGGTAGTAGAGGCTTTCTTGCGGGACAATCTGAGAATTATGCTACCATAGACTCAAAGCTCCCAGAGAGAGGAATGCCAGCAACATTCTATCAATATCCCTTTTTTGGCTGACCTGAACCTATCCTACTTAAACCTTAAATAGTTCTAAACTAGATTCTCTTTTCTAGACACTGCTCAAAAAAATGAACTGATATCTGGCTTGTAAATTTGCAACAAAGGCCTGGAAAGGAAGATTAAGTGATGCTACCATCTAATAGAACATTTCCATCTCGTTGCCTTCAGTTGATTAAATTCAGTGTTAAAATAACCCATTATCTTCTGTACTCTCTTCCAACTAAACCTAGCCCATGCACTCACAGACACGGCTTCGAGTGAAAGCATATGGCTAATCTTGACAGATTCTATTAATTCATTGGATCTTTTGTCCGTAAGTTCTTTCCATGTTGCTAGGGTGACTTTAGCTTACTAATAGATGGTATGGACAGAGAGAGACATTCAGAATATGAAAATCTTCAAGTAAGAAATACTCTGGTGTTGAATTGTTTTAGAAATAGACAGCAAACGTTTTCTCTAGCCCCCTTCCATCAATTTCAATCAATCTATATAATTAGATAAACAATTTAAACTTGTCAACTGTGAATAAGGATGCTACATTTAGGAGAAATTATATAAGTTCCTAGTACCTTAACATCTTCCCCAATAACAACCTCCTTTGTGATGGTATTTCATTTAAGATAATATAAACTCCCTCCATAATCTGATAAAATGCTATAAAAATGTACCGTGTTACTAGAAAAATCAATAGATGGTGCTTTTCCAGAGCAAAAGAGACAAACAATAAGGACATGGGAAATGCACTCTCATCTCCTAGATGGCACCTGACACTTAACGTTTTCTTGCTTCCCCCCAACTCCCCTGCAGCCCCTCCTACCACAGCCTTGCTCATCACTGTTGTCCCTGCAGTCATTGAAACCATTGCATACAGCCCACTGTGGGATGCAGCGGTAGTTCGTCCTACAGCTGAATTCTGTATGGTTGTCACAGCGATGGCTCACTGAAAAAAAGAGAAAATAGCAAAGACTGAGACTTCAGTTCTGAGTCTATTCTGAAAACAACATCGAAAGACACCTTCTCATTGTCATATTAAGGAGTAGCAAGTATCATGTTACCGACTGGATTAATTGTGGCAACATGTGTCTGTTTCAGGTGTTGTCTATTTAGCAAGAACAGAAAAGGTCTTAAGTGTCCTCACTCTCTCAGTATCACTCATTTATGTTACAAGATAACTATGGGGGGCTGGGGAGGTGAAGGACAGGCTTGAAGCAAAAAGAAACCTGGGTGTCAGCTCTACCACAAAATAGAAATGTGATCATCTACTTAATGTGAACGTCAGTTTCCTCATCTGTAAAATGGGAATTGGTAACACACACATTCCCTCCCTCACAGTATTGTCTTAAGGCTCAAATGAGAAAGTGCTAGACATACAAAATATTCTGGATAGTTAAATATCTAGGGTTTCAAGAAGAAGAATCAGATACTTTGGAAACTGGGTCTGGTTCAACCAGCAAGCCATACTTTGCTTTGTAGTGCCAGAGTTAGCAGGGAGAGCCAACACGGAGCGTGCCATGGGGCCGAAGCAGGGGCCTCTTGGTTTCCTGCTCCTGGGCATGCACGGTCCTCCCACAGGAACTTACTGCATTCGGACATCGGCTCATCCGAGTAGTCTCCACAGTCATTGTCCACATCGCACTTCCAGCCCTGAGGGATGCAGTGGTTGTTGGCACACTTAAAATAGCCCGGCTGGCAGATCCTGCTGGCACAGTTGTAAACATCTTCATCTGAGTTATCCCCGCAGTCGTTCTCTGAGTCACACCGCCAGGCTTCAGGGATGCAACGTTTGTTGGCACACTGCCATTCATTGGACTCGCAGCGGTGATGCTCTGCAAGCAGGGGCATTTGGTTGCAAGGTGTCAGCAACAGAAGCTCCTAATTTACACTGATGGATCCTGGAAAGCCTGATCATAACTTCTTTTCAGAGGACTTACGTCCTAATGCACTTATTGTTGACCAGCACAACTACACAGTCAGTTATGCTTTTGACTATGACTGTCTCCCAAATTCATAATTATCTTTCTCTTGCATGCAGAATTAGGGGTTCAAGACTACTCTCTGATGTCATACTAAATTCACCTTCTCCTGTCTCTGTTCTCCTGATGGACAATGTGGTTGTTTTTAGTTTGGAGGATTTCCTTCTTGGCTTTTAAAAATGAAAACAAATAAATATTACACACAAGAGTTGTTTAAAATGGGAGTGGGAAACCCTCATTTCGTCCTCAGCATTAGCTTCCAAGGAGAATTCTATGCAGAGTACATGGGAAAGAACCACGGATGCAGACGACATACCTCGTACCTCAACTGTTTGCATTTTAGAGACCTTAGTACATTTCTAGAACTTTATAAAAATATAGTATAGACTCTTGCCTTTTCTTCTAGGACTTTGGACTAGTTTTGAGGTTATGACATGCAGAAAATCCCTACAGAATCATTGCACACAATCTACTATAGAAGTGGGCAAAGAAGGCATAAAGCAATTCAACACACCACAAAGAACCTGGTCTTCATCAGAGCCATCAGGGCAATCTTGGTGAGCATTGCACAAGAAGTGCGAGCTGGTACAGTTGCCATCCTGGCATTGGAACTGGCCTAGTGGGCAGTAGCGCTGTGGGCAAACGACCGATTCGTCGGAGCCATCTGAGCAGTCTCTCTGTCCATCACATTTCCACCAGATAGGAATACACCTGACAGAGAAAATGCAGCATTTTCTCAGCAAAACACTTGCTAGAGAGACGCTACCTGAAGAGAAGATGTCAAAACTGAATTGCAGGTGATAATACGCATGAGTTCCTTTAATGTGGTGTATTTTCAGAGAAAATAAAACTAACGAGATGAGATGATACAGGTTTGTTAAGACCCAAATGCATGCTGAAAAAATGCTTTGACCTAACGATTAAATTCCTGCTACAGAAGACAATGGTGAGTATGTTTGGGATTGTGATTCGGGTAGCAGGAATTGGCTGGGAATATCTGCTGGGGTGACATGAAATGCATATGGGTATTAGTTGGGAAGGCAGAGGGCACTTACATTGATTGACAGCCTAGGTCAAGATAGACATATGTTAGGTCCATAATCTAAGATATTTTATTTGATCAAAATGATCTGCCACTGAATCTTAAATGCCATGATTTGAGTTAATCCCCTGCCCCCCGGACTTCACGCTCTGACTCAGTCATCAATGGCCTGCAGCCTTTCTTAGGGAAATAATCTGGGCGCATGTTTTGTAGCAGATACAAATGACCAAAAATGGATTTAAATGTATAATCCTGGATCCTCTGGCATAGTTAAGTAAGAAGATGGGCCAGTATATGAGGGGGAAAGAGAGAAATTCTACCACTGTTGACTATTTTTCAATGTGCATGTATACAGTCTTGGCCCTGACATCTAGGACAATTTATTAGAAATAAAAAACACCATTTGCTTCCTCTATAGATATAAATACTTGCATACGTAGGTACAACTTTTGGTTAACAAATTGCTTCTATTCATGGAAGAAATTATCTGAAGTTGGATACAGAGTCTTGCTGCATTCCAAATGAACCGTATTAATTACCCAAAATCTGAGTTCATTAGGAAATTCCCATCCTTTGGACCCTCCAAAGTTCAATAGGTATTCACCGGGGTGGAAAGGCAGTGGGGTAAGGGAAGAGAGAGACTTACTTTTCATGGTTAGCACACAGGAACTGGGTGCTTGAGCACTTGGGCACGCAGAGGTTGAGCTCACCCATACGGAGGGTTTGGAAGTCATCTGGACACTCACAAGTGAATCCATTCCCTCCTGCTTTGATGAGGCAGAGATGAGAACACTCACCATTGTTGGGACCACAAGGATTGTTCACTAGTGAAAGAAGGAAAATATATGTTCATTCACTTAAAATATCAAGCACAGGTAAGCTGACTGCCCACGTAATCAAACTAGAAACTTCTCACAAGAAAAATCATTATCCAAGTTACATGCTTTTTCCAAAAATTCATAAATAAGACTGATGGTAGAACGGAATAAGCAATGCTGTGCTCTGAGAAAACTGATGTATGTGCTACCAGAAGTGAGGCATACCCACTGGTGTTTAGGACTAGCAAAGACGTGTTTCTCAAAGTCTTTGGAGAGCAGGTGGAAAACTTAGCTTAAGTTCATGTGCCCAGAACCTAACAGTATTCATTTCTAGCAGATACTATATTCTTTCATTCTAAGAATCTGGGCAATTGAAGTATGGCCAAGAATGAAGTGAACAGGTAAACTGTGCAGCATCTTTACTAATTTTCTAGGTCATCACTTGGAGGTGAAGATTAATTTGAACTTCTATTTTATTGTTAAGTAAATTCTATGTCCAATGTGGGGCTAAAACTCATGACTCCAAGAGCAAGAGTCCATGCCCTACCAACTAAGCCATACAAAGTGCCCCTAATTTGAACTTTTGCTAAAATAATATCAAGGGCATTAACTTCCGGGGGTTGGGGGAACCTGAATATCTTTATTTTGCCAATTCTTATTTTTCCTTACTTATAAGTTTATCATGTTTTAACAAAACGTGTCCACAAAATCCATTCTATCCCCAAAGCATATTCCAGATCTTTGCTAGATTATCTTTAAATCATACAATGGATTTAATTACATGATGAGGAATATTAGTTCAAAAGAAATTCCCTTAACTTATAAGATACTGTGTTGCTCTTAACATTACCTCCCAGATGACAAGCATAACATATGTTTAACACACAAAATGTCATATGCAAATAGGAATTTAATAAATGAGATATTATTATAATTATTGCAATTTTCTTTTAAACATCTCCTTTACATCAATAACTTAATAGATTGATCTTCGTATTAAGGAATGACTGTTAAGTCTCTCAACTGTTATTATTTATTGTGGCTACATAAGAAATGTCCTTATTTTTCAAAGGTGCTTTCTTAAGTATTTAGGGGTGAAATGTCATGATATTTTACCCACTTTAAAATACTTCAGTCCTCTCATCAAATACATCATCTCAGTAAATATAGCAACATAACAACTCTTAATTCTTATCAAAAACAAAAGCCCAGGTGTTAAGAAAAAAAAAGTTATATACCGCTATCAACAATAGCCAAACTATGTAAAGATGCCAAATGTCCAACAACTGATGAATGGATAAAGAACATATACATATTGTATATTTATATACAATGGAATATTACTAGACAATGAAAAAATGAAGTCTTGCCTTTTGAGAAACACAACAAATGAACATAGGGAAAAATAAGATAAAAATAGAGAGAGAGGCAAACCATAAGAGGCTTTTAAAGACCAAGAACAGGGGCACCTGGGTGGCTCAGTCAGTTAAGCATCCGACTTCAGCTCAGGTCATGATCTCATGGTTCATGAGTTTGAGCCCCACATCAGGTTCTGTACTGACAGCCAGCTCAGAGCCTGGAGTCTGTTTCAGATTCTGTACCTCCTTCTCTCCCTCTGGCCCTCCCCTGCTCACACTGCCTCTCTCTCTCTCTCTCAGAAATAAATAAAAACATTAAAAAATAATTTTTTTTAAAATAAAGACCAAGAACAAATTGAGTGTTGGAGAAGAGATGGATGGGGGGATGGGCTAAATGCATGATGGGCATTAAAGAGGACACCTGTTAGGATGAGCACTGGGTTCTACTCCTGAAGCCAAGACTATACTGTATGTTAACTAAACTGAATTTAAATTTTAAAAAGTTATAAGCAGCCTTTCCCATATGTTTTGTAGAAAACACTAACAAATGACATCATTCTCTTTATAAATCATGACATTTAATACTTAAAGAAATAAGAACGGCATGCACATAACCTAAAGTACCTGGGCCAGACTTCTCTGTCACATACTCACCAATTGGCTGCCTGTACGGATGATACACATGGATGTCAAACGGCTTATGTGTTGTGTTCACCAGGACAGTCCTATGTGATCCATCATATTTATTTCCTTTTTCAACTGTCCTTGTATTCCAATCTGTCCAATAAATAGTGTCTTCAAAAATGGTAATAGCAAAGGGGTGAGACAGTGTCCCGTCATACACGGTATGCCGATGTCGGCCCTCCAAATCAGAGTACCTAGGATGGGGGGAAGAGTCATTCAATGAAGCTAACTCCTTTCTTCTAATGGCTTTAGGGATAGATGAACTGATGAATCAATTAATAAACTTCTACTTTCTCGTGGTAACTGAAGCCCAGATCCTCCCCCAAACTCTTAGACTCTAATTCAATAAAAACTAAACTTAAAATATGTTTTGGCTGAACAAAAGCTGTAAAAATTAAAAAAGCCATACTTGAAAAAATAGGATTAGCCACAGGGGTTCAACAATCCCTAAATCTTAACCATGGTTGCTTTGCTACAGATGCAGCTGGTTCAGGTCTTATAGGCATATAGCCCTTTACATTAATGTTCCCCATTCAACATCCTTTTGATATCCTGAGATGGACACTATTTTTGTTTCCTAGGTCATTGGACTAAATCAGAGGTTAGCAATATAAAGCTGGGGTTTTGCTTTTTCATGAACATTTCTGAGGAGAAGCTGTTCTTAGGCGACAGCGAGGTTCTCAGAGTCGCCTGTAAGGAATGTACTGAGTGAAAGTATAGGCCTGAAAGCTTCACTTAGCATATGCTGGCAACACATTTATTATTAATCATTTCCTGGGAACTACTGATGAATAGTTTTCCAGACAAATACAATTCCAGAGGAGGTTTTCTGATCTCAAGATATCACAGAGCATCTATGGCCAGATTTCCAGGTTTTTCCATTTCCATTGTCTTGTTCATTGCTATGAGTCTGTGTCAAAATACTGATCTCAATTTTAGAGGAGACCCTAAAACTAAATGGGAGGTCGAATGAGCTAGCAGCTAAGAACTTTGATGTTATATATACAATATTAAAAATATTCTCCAAAATATAATTTGTGGTAACTTATAGAAAAACTTCAAGACCTTCTTGATCAATGTTATATGTCTCAATTTTAAAAACAAAAGGTTAGGGGCGCCTGGTGGCTCAGGAGGTTAAGCGACTTCGACTCAGGTCATGATCTCACAGTTTATGAGTTCAAGCCCCATGTCAGGCTATGCACTGACATGACAGCTTGGAGTCTGGAGCCTGCTTCAGATTCTGTGTCTCCCTCTCTCTCTGCCCCACCACTCATGCTCATGCTCATGCGCTCTCTCTCTCTCTCTCTCTCTCAAAAATAAGTAAACATCAAAAAAGTTTTTTTAAACAGGTTAAAAAAGGGATAAGAAAATTAAGACGAGTTGAGCACCAAGCTGCCTCTGATAAGGGAAAGATTACTGCTTCCATTTTCTAGATGAAAAAATAATAAGTGAAAGCACAAGGACAAAAACCTAATCTGGCTTCAACCTCCACACTCTTTCTACTGTACTATAACCACAGAAATGACTTCAGGGTGACTTCTAACACACAGGCTGTTCGAAGCTGCCTGGGAATAACACACTGGCAACACAAGCACCGGAATGAACAGTTGCCCAGTTTACTTTATCCTTTTCTATGTACGTACTCAATGTAACCCAGGTGGGCATCTGCCCAATAGAGTAGATCATTGGTGTAATCAATGGTGATGCCATTGGGCCACTCTATCTTGGTAGAAATAATCACAGACTTATTCATTCCATCCATGCCTACTCTTCCAATGTATGCTCGGTGAGCCCAGTCTGCCCAGTAGACATGCCTGTTGGAGAAAATAGGTATCAGAAAAAAGGGTCAGTCCTAGAAGCTAAAAGAAGTCAGTAGCCAAAAGACACAGCTCTTCTCCAATTATAGAAATAGAATTGACATTCTACAGAGTATTTCAGAAAGGAAAGAGAATGAACAGAAAATAATCTTAAAAAGGGTGATGTATAGGAAATGCTCAAGAATGGACATGATTAACTAGGGATTTCAGTGGATTTCACATGGAGAGTCCAGTAGAGGTGGGGTTTTTTTAACCACAATTTTCTCTGCATGCAGCCAAAATAGGTGACTTGAAAAGTGAAATGGTATGTCATAGCAAAGAAAACAGAACAGCTGATGAACATCATTTGAGTAAGCCATGCTTCTACCCATTATAACTAAACATTTACCAGTTAAGAAAAGCAGAAGACAAATCCCAGCAAGATATTGGCCTTGAGATAACTATGTGAACAGCCTTTTTGATTACAGAGGCAGAAGGAGAGAAGAGCCCAAGATTACAGGGAGACAATACCCATAATGAGGGTGAAGGGCAATTCCTCTGGGATTTTCAAAGCAGAAGGTATTGTTGACATCCACGCAATGCTCAGCCAACTTGCGGCGGTATCGACCAGCAAGGTCAGAGACAGAGAGGCAATTCAGGTAGGCATCCACCCAATAGAGCTTTCTGAAATTAAAGGCCAGGAGTTATGGATATAGCCATTTTGCTTGTTGAATGGTACATAGTTAGCTACCGAATTTCCTATCCATGCTATGGTGGAATAATAAAGACTGTTATTAGAAGGCACATGACCCCAAGAAAACAGGGGCAAGGGGAAACAGGAAACTGACCTTCCTGCTATGAGGCAACAGAAGATTCAAGATTGTGAGCTACATACAATTCCCACTTTAAAGAGACTGTCACATAGGGAATACGGGGACCACACCTCAGATAAGGACGCAGCTTAAGGCATCCTTCTCAGGCAATGTAAAGGCTTAGAGGAGCAGGGTCACAGAAGGAAAAGCAATTAGTGTTATGAAGTACAGTTTATATGGTAGAGCCAAGGAAACAGACTTGTCTACATGAATTATAGAGACCACACAAAGGAACTCTGAATTATGACAATTTTAAGATACAGAGAAACCTTACCCCTCCCTGGCCCTGCCAGACAAGGCTGGCAAAATGAGTTGCTTATTCTGGGCCATGTACTTAATCAAACTTAAGAAACTTCAGAAGTTTATTAGAATATTTTAGAAACCTGTATCTCAAGAGTATTACAGTTATCAATATTTATTGCTATTCAGTAAAAATTTATTTTCTATAGGCAGGAATTCTTAATTTGTGGTCCTTAATCTACCATCAGGGTAGGTGAGGCTTTGGGGGATCTATAAACCCTCTAAAACCAAGGCAAAGTTGTGTGAGTGTAAAAATTTTAAGTGGTTTTATCCAGCAAGCAAGGGGTTCACGACTTTCATCAGTCTTAAAGCAAAGGATTCAGTGGCCCCTAGAATTTGAACGTCATTTAAGCTCTGATGGTGACCCTGTTCCAACCAACCTGGATGTCAGACTATTTAACTATTAGCACAGCAGCATCCTTTTAAGTATGAGGATGAGGGAATGAGAATGCCTAAATTTATAAGCCTTGCCTGTTAATTCAGTTGGATAAATTCTGATGAATGAGATGTCCACAAGCATGGATTCAATTCTCTATTAAGACAAAAACAGGGGCACCTAGGTGGCTCAGTCATTTAAGTTTCTGACTCTTGGTTTTGGCTTAGGTTATGATCTCATGACTCATGAGTTCAAGCCCCATATCAGTCTCGGAGCTGACTGTGCTTGGGAATCCCTGTCTCCCTCTCTCTCTGCCTCTCTCTTGCTCACTCTGTTTTTCTGTCTCAAAAATAAATAAATATTTCTACCAAACTGAAAACATTGGCTATAATGTTTTTTAAAGTGGTTTTTAAAAAACTGCTCTGTGTTTTCTTACCTGGTAACCCAGTCTACAGCCAGACTTTCTGCAGCTGGTAGTCTGTGGCTTATAACTGTTTCCTTGTTTGTCTTATTCAGAAACATTCTCTCAATGACTTTATTCTCTGCATCAATCCAATACAGTCTCTTTTCTACCCGGTCAAAATCCAGTGCCACAGCATTGCCCAGTCCTTGCAAAATGAGGGAGTAAAAATGGCCATCTAGAGTTAGATTTCTCAGATAGTAACGGTTGCTAAAAATGAGATAGGGCTCGATGTTACTGTTCTGCCGGCAGCTTCTTCCATCTGGTTCTCGGAGGTAGCCCGGGGCACATTTACAGATGTAGGAGCCCACTGTATTCTCACACTTCTGGCTACAGACAAAGGGAGTCTCCGTGCATTCATCAATATCATCACAACTCCGATTGTCAAACATAAGCTTGTAACCAGGACGGCAAGAACAATAGAAACTGGTGAGTGTGTCTGTGCAGTTGTGGTCACAGCCACTGAGTAAAGGGTCGTTGCATTCATTAACACCTGTAAGTAAAAGATGGATATTAGAGAAGCTAAAATGTCCACCAGAGACCCACCCTAATAGGTCAAGCTTCCCACTTGACAGCCCAATTCTTACTGAAATATGCTAAAAGAAGACAGTCAAAAGACCTTCCTAAAGGCCACAGATTATTCAAAAGTCACTATTTTTCAACTTCCTCTCCAATTTAATCATCACAGGTGGTTTTAACAACTAAATATAATAAGATTAAGTTTGACTTCTAATCTTATACCTGCTACTCTCCTTGTAATCAATAATTTAAAAAGTAAAATGGCAAGAAAGAGGAGAAAAAAGGGCAAAAGGAAAGAGCCTGTCCAGTGGTTTGCCGATAAAACAGATCTCAGGGGATGGGGGGTAGGGGAATGCTGTGATTTGTACATCTTCCATTTCCGTGGTGTGACTCTCTCACCACAGCCAATTTCAGGTTACCAGGGCAACATCACTGAATATGGGGCTGGGAAGAGATGTAGACATTTGGCTCTCACAAGATAGGATGAGCTGGCCAGCAGCTTCCTGAGTGTACTTCCAGCTGGTTCTGTGACACATAGCCAAGCTCACCCAGAAACTATGCAGGGTAGAGAACATGTTCCCATCAATTCTATATTTTATAATTCCTCAACTGTTTTACCTGGGGAGAGTGGAGCGAGAGGGGGTTTAAACTCTCCCCTTTGGTCACCTGAGGATGAAAATAAACAGCAAAGGAATTCTAGCAGAGGGACAGCTCATGCAACAAGTCATTTCAAGGGTTCAAAGAGAATCAACACTGTTTGCCTTGTTTAAGGTATGAATTTTTTCATCTTCCATTCTCTATAATGACTGCCTAACTGATGAATTAATGAAAAATGTTTGTTTACTGACCTATTATATACCACAAAATCCTTGCCTTCTGAAAGGCAAGCAATAGTGATTTCTTGGTACTATTCTATTTAGAGGACAGACTGAAAAGTCCTTGTGAGTCATAAAGAGTTGAGAACCACATTCAGTCTCCCTGTTTTCCTTTTCTCAAATCTTCTATTATACTCACCACATCCTTTTTCATCACTGTTGTCTGAGCAGTCATCTAGGTGGTTGCAGACTTTCACCATATCGATGCAGTTCCCATTGTTACACCTGAACTGATGAGGGGGGCACGTGGTCTCTGGAGTGTGGCACAGGTGCTCCAGCTCATCAGATCCATCTCTACAGTCATTTTCCCCATCACAGACTTCCTGCTTATGAATGCACAACCCGTTCTGACAGGTAAACTGGCTCTCACTGCAGGTGGGGTACAAGCAGTCCCTCTCGTCACTGTAGTCACCACAGTCATTGTGCCGGTCACACCTGCGTAATGAGACCCAGTACCACTCTTGAAGAAGTTGACAAGGCTCAACTGTCAACCAGTTGGGGCTTTGCTTCCTCCTTTTATGTGAAGGTCAGCTTGACCATTTCATTAACAAGACCACCCATGACCTTATTTACTTCTCCCCAGAATCTTTATCCACCGCTCCAATCTCCAGCTCTAGAAGAATCTAATATTTGGCATTCCATATAATTTCCCCAGATGCTGGTTGCTACCATTAGACATGTGGATCTGGAGATATTAAAAATAATCACATTCACATTGTATAATTGTATAATAATCACATTGACAATTTGTTTAAATACAACTTTTATAGTTTTGGTGTTCACTTCTTTTTTTTTTTTTTTTTTTTTAATATTTTTATTTATTTCTAGAGAGAGAGAGAGAGCAGGGGAGAGTCAGAGAGATAGGGAGTCACAGACTGAAACAGGCTCCAGGCTCTGAGCTGGCAGTCAGCACAGAGCCTGACGCGGGGCTCGAACCCACGAACCGCGAGATCATGACCTAAGCGAAAGTCGGACGCTTAACCGACTAAGCCACCCAGGCGCCCCTGGTATTCACTTCTATTCATCAGACAATGATGACAACTTATGGACACAAGTTGGATAGCCATATGATAGAAGTGTCCATACCCAAGTGAAAATATATTATAAATGATGAGACTATTATGTGTCTTATAAGAACACGTATCTTCCAGTTGTAATAATGTTTTCATTGTCCTGTTCCATCCATCTTTATTTTATATGATACCCTGTCACCTATCATGTGATGTGAATGGTCACAGTGATGGCAAAGAGGGAAAACAGATAAGCATGGGCTGAGGGCAAAAGAACAAGGCATTTCTTCGTACTGTCTGGGGACCTAGCATTCCCAGGCATCACAAGGACAGCATAGCTCCCTGAAATTCTGTGAGCCAGGCTGGTCTTTCCTCTCTACATTATTTCAAGATCCCATGAATCTTATGACTACTGAAGATGGTCTTGCTGACAGTGACAAAGCAGAAGTATAGAGGAATCATGGAATTCATAAAGTAAAAAGGAATCTTGAATAAGGATTGGCAAAGCTAATGTTTGACAATTCATAAAAGAATTTACAAAGGGGCATAGGAGCTAAAGGCACAGTAATAAAAAATGTTAAAGTACAAAAGCTGAATGTGGTCAATTTTATAAGTGATTTATGGTCAGGTCACTAATCATCAATGCCATCTACAAACCTAGGGCACTGGCAAAGTGATTTATAACAAAATGTGTGCATATAACTGTTAAAAAAAAAAAAAAAAAGGCTATGACCAGAGCAAGCTGGTTTAACCCCGTTTGGTCTCCTGGGACCTATTTAACTCATTTTTAAGTGATCTGAACCACCAATGCTTTTTCCTCTAGTTTAGGTCCAATCAAAGGGGGGTCTGTTAGAAAAGCAAATCACCATGTTTTGTTTTGGGACATAATAACACATCAATATTCCAGCAAGCTGCTCACAACTCAGTCTCATCCAGGTTCTTCAGCAGCATCATACTGAGTCAAGAGGGAAAAAATCAATAGGAAAACTGATCCCCTATATCACCATACCAAGTGGGGGAATACACACTCTGCCAAGCAGGCAGAAGGATGCACATTAACAGGGCTTAGTAGCAGCTACTGGCACCAAAGCAAAGAGAACCCATGATTATTTCATTTAAAAAATTTTTTTAATGTTTTATTTTATTTTTGGGAGAGAGAGATAGTGTGATAGCGTGAGAAAGGGAGGGTCACAGAGAGAGGGAGACACAGAATCTGAAGCAGCCTCCAGGCTCTGAGGTGGCTGTCAGCACAGAGCCCGACGCGGGGTCCGAACCCACAAACTGTGAGATCGTGACCTGAGCCAAAGTCAGATGCTCAATCAACTGAGCCACCCAGGTGCCCCAGCCCAGGGTTATTTAAGATCCTATAGCTCAGGTGCCCAGATAAGCAGTATTTTTGTTGCTGTTGTTGCTGTTGTTGTTCTGCCATGGCCCTTGGCTAAAGCAATTCAGAAAGTGCAGGCAAAAACAAAAACAAAAACAAAAACAAAAACAAAAACAAAAAACAACCACTTGGGAGGGAGAGAGGGAGAGGAAGGGAGGAAGAATGGGAGGAAGGACGGAAGGAAAAGATGAAATCAATAAAAGTCTGGTAGGACAGGAAAAGTCAGCTGAAAGATCACAGTAATAATGTAATAATAATGTACTGAGACAGAGCTCAGAAAGTTCAGAAAGTTCAAGACCTCATTATCATTCTCTTCTTAAGCTCCTAGGGCTAGGTTTTCAGGGTATATGTTAGACTGATGGTACTAAATATTTACTGAATTCAGAAGAACAAATGGCAGTACAGCATAAAAGAACTCTTGAGCAAATAGGGAGAAAATATAAAGACTTATTCACTTTCAATTACAAAAATTTAAAATCTACAGAACACATCCATAGCCATTAAATATAGACAAACCATACTGAAATGCAATCTCACTAAACAGACAGCTCTGTCTCCTGAATGCCTTCAAGATATCAATATTAGCACCTCTCACCGTCTATTGTCAGTGTCTACTTGGGCTTCACTACCATTTTTTGGCCATCATCCCAAGTCCCTCCTCCTTTTGCAGCATTCACAGAACACAACTTGACCTTCTCTGGCTTCCTCAAGACTACTCATGAACACACAGTTCTGCACCACACTGGATTCCAGAAGTACCTCATGGTAACGTTGAGAGGGTGCTTGCCCCCAAAGCACATGGTCCCAGAAGCTTGGCTGCTCTAACCTTGCACCAGCATTTTATATCTTTTCCATCTCCTTCCTTAGCAAACTGTATGCTGACAGTTCCTGTTGCTATCAGTATGCATGTATGTCCTTTAACAGACCTTGGCACATGCAACATCTTTTCTTAGCTCCAGTTCTATGTGTCCAAATGCCTGATACACATTTTCACCTCAAGAAGTTCCACTACATCAAACTCTCTGTCTACATAGAGCAAACCCCCTCCTGGACCCCCTCCTTTTTTTAATGTTCTTACTATTTCCATAGTCCATCAGGATAGAAACTTATACATCATTTTTCTTCTCTACTTCCCTGTATATCCAAACATTTGCCAACTGGGGATAGTGAGAAGGTGGGGCACCGAAAAAGTATAAACCTTTGAAATGGCCCGTTTGGAGAACGTCACAAGAAATCAAGCAACAGAATATTACAGGAGAGATTTCCAACACTGGCAGGCCGTGCACTTAATCTATTTGACCTGTAGTATTCTTGGAATTTAAAATTGTTTCCAGCATTTAAAATTTTCATATGAAAATCCATATTTCCAATTTCTCCAAAACAGATCAGCACTCCTGCACAATGTTGAACAGCAAGGTGCATCCTCAGTTCACCTCACCTGCCTCTCCCCACTGTCTCACTGGCTCTAAGCCTAAGTGAAAAGCTCCATTTATGATCATCCTTGTTCTGTTATTTTTCTATTGGAGAGAGAAGACAATGAGGAACTTCTTGTACCTATTCCTCTACTCCATGTGGAAAATCAAGAGTGTCACCTACTTCCAGAAAGAATTTTCTTTTATCAAGTCCACTTCATTAATCTCCCTGGCCCTCTGTGCAAGGTACACATTATAACTTTCATGAGCCATAAACCCTTCTACCATCATGGGCCCCTTCTTCCATGAAAATATAAAAAAATATATTTAATGATCATATTGGCACAAGGCAAACATATTAATATTATATATTAAAATACTTTATTTGATCTAAACGTTCTCATTTTTTCTTTTGATTTTAAAAGAAATCCAAAAATTTTTGTAGACCACTAAAAGTACTATGGACCCTATACACTGTGGTTACCATGCCTAATGGAGAAGTTAGCCTTGCCCCTTCAGACATTTGAGGTTAGTGAGAAATTTGTTAATCCCCAATTCACCTGTATGAGTGTGGGACACACCACCCATTACTACAGGTGAAATCATTTCCAGAGCAAGATATCCTTGTACAATTTTGATGTTCATCAGCGCCATCAGAACAATCCGGATCACCATCACAGACCCAGGACTGGGGAATGCACTTCCTGGATGGAGGCACATTATTTGCACAGACAAACTCAGAACTTGAGCAGGTGTGACTGTCTGAAAACAAAGCACACAAGAATCAGAAACCACATGACAACTCATTCTATCAGTTGAATTCATTCTGAACCATTATTTCTCTTGCTTTATGTTATTTAATGGTCTGAGGGATGAAAGCAAATTAGGGTATAACACATTGATAAATAGACAAATCACTATCATAATAATAGATTATAATACAAAATACCTTCTAAATTCCATTTTTAACTCCTCTGGACCTTGGATTTTTTTTTTTCAGAAGTAGGAAATAAACATAATACCTTGCTTAGTTTTCCATATAATTGTTCTAAAATCATGTATTTCCCTTAGAGCTTCAGAAAACTACTCCCATTTTATTATTTGTTTACCAAAATTGCCTTACACTTGGTAACAATTCTTGGCTCACAAACTGTAATTACAAAAACACAATGTGAGGGGCACCTGGGTGGTTCAGTTGGTAGAGCATCTAACTCTTGAAAGCACAGTTCGTGAGATCAAGCCTCACTTTGGGCTCACCACTGACAGTGCAGAACCTGCTTGGTATTCTCTCTCTCTCTCTCAAAATAAATAAACCTAAAAAAACACACAATGACGGATAGGTGTTTTTATGCCAATTCCTCAGATGAAAATTAAAGCTCAAAGTGGTTAACCAGATGGCTCCAAGTAATCTAAGTTGATTTGAACCTAGGTCTTTTTTTTTCCTCCAAATTTTGGGCTTTTTCAACTACATTACAGCTAACTTCTTGTACCTATTCTACCACCTAAGTAGAATTGGGGTATATAGGAGGGGAATAGGTCAATAAGAGTTGTGAGCAACCAGTACAACTGTCAGGAAACAGATGAGATGCTAACATATAATCATTAATGCCTGCAGAATAAAAGAACTGGTATTTTATCCAATTTCATTGTGGATGAATGGGAGAGAAAAGGAGGGGGTGTCTTGGTGAGGGGAGCTCGGAGCAAAGTACATGATACAGTCTATGTTTGTGTAGCTGTAAACTATTTTAAGGCTAGAGTACATGTGGAGCTACAGACAATCACCAGAGTCAATGACATAAGGTGTTACAACGAAATGAAATGCAAACATCAGGAAGTCATTTTTTTTTTATCATTGTACCATGGAAAGACACTCTAAGACATCTTAGCTAAGAGTTCCATGCTCTGTTGGTAATGGAAAATGGTGTTCCATGATCTGTTCCACAAACCACTCAAAAGGAATAACCCTCCCTCTATCCACTCCTCCAAATAACAAGGTTAACAGATGAAACTTGAGGCACAGCTAATTACTACACTGTTTAAACCTGCTATTAGGATTGAGTTCTCTTATGAAATCCTGCCATTTGCAACAATGTGGATGAAACTTAAGTGTCATATGCTAAGTGAAATTAGTCAGAGAGAGACAAATATTATATGACTTCACTCATATGTGGAATTTAAGATACAAAACAGATGAACATAAGGGAAGGGAAGCAAAAACAAAATAAAAACAGGGAAGGGGACAAAACATAAGAGACTCTTAAATACAGAGAACAAATTGAGGGTTGCTGGGGGTTTGGGGGTGGGGGTTTGGGTTAAATAGGTAAGGAGCATTAAGGAAAACACTTGTTGGGATAAGCACTGAGTGTTATAGAGGACGAATCACTAGAAACTACTCCCAAAATTATTTTTGCCCTGTATGCTAACCTACTTGGATGTAAATTTAAAAATTTAAATATTAAATTTTAAAAAGTTTTTAAAAAGATTGCATTCTTTTTATCTGCTTCAGAAATACAAGACATTATTTCTGTCAGCTAGATGCAAGAGGAGGACAAAAAATATTTAAAATGTTTTTAAGCAATTTAAAGCATTTAAGTAGATGCTATCAAACAATTCAGAGTGGAAACTAATGGTAACATTTTACCAGTACACAATCAAAGAGGAATCTGTTGACAATCATACACTCCCAAGACACAAAAATAAATCTCCCAAGTTTCCATGGAATGTGACTCTGCAGAGGAATGAATGGTTTCACTTACTGCAATGGTGCCTTTCATCCTCATCACTCATGTCCCCACAGTCATTATCACCGTCACAGATCCATTCTCTTCGTATGCACCGCCCACTGTCACACTTGTACTCATTACTTAAGCATGTTGCTTCATGGTATTCTGAGAAAAGATAGAAAACACTCTCAGGGGAAAAGTGGGTTGTAGTCCAAAAACCTTAACAGAAGCCTGCTATCCCACAGACTATCTAAAAACTTGAAACAGAGCATTACCCAGCTGTGGTACCAGTGACCAGTGGTCTGAGATTGAAGTAGCTGACTGACAGTGCAAAGCCCTCATTATCTTTTGTTACCAGGATGAGACTTGATATTCCGTTTCAGCTATGAGAGAGGAATAATCGTCTTTTCCCAAGAGGATATAAATTAGTATTTCACGCATTTCATATTTAAATCTACTTTTCATCCAAAAACACTTTGTTCGGTGCAAACCATCTTCCAACATGCCTGATCCCTGTTTTCCTGCTCTCTGCTTTTCTCCAAAGCATGTATCACCTTTCAACGTGCCATACAATTCACTTACTTGTTTTGTTACCTGTACCCCCTCACTAGAATATAAGCCCCATGTGGACAAGGATGTTTGGCTTCTTTACTGACATAGCCTAAAAGTGCCTAGAACATAAGTGCTCCATAAATATTTGTTGACTTAAACTGCGAAGACACCCTATGCCTCATATTAGCCACCACTGACTCAAATTCTTCCATCATAAACCCATATGTCCTATCAACTATTTGTCATCAGAGACCTCTCAAAATTAACCTAGGGCAAAGTACATTAAATTTTAACTATTAGAAATGCAGCCCAATGATGAGAGTAAGGAGAACAGGACCTTTCATAAGCTGCTAAAGAAGGAGTGCACGTCCCTACCGCCTCTTTAAGAGACAAGGTCCCTTTGGACCACAGCTAGAAATCTAGCCTGTATTCTACTCACCTAAGAGTTATTTATTTCCTTTATAGATCCTCACAACTCTACATGCCCTTTGCTTTCTACAAAACTTTCAGTGTTGGGAAAACATAACTTGGCAAAGAGTTTCAAATACCACTCTTCAACTATTAGCTACAGTATTTGGACATGAGAGAAAATAGGAATAGAAAATAGTCTGGATTCGGCTGTAAAATTTTGAAAATGGTACTAAGAAAATACCCCCCAAATAAAAACCTTCATATATAATGATCTTACTGCAGCTGTATTTATAAGAGGGGAAAAATAAAAGCAATTTAAATGCTTAAAATACAGGCAGTTAACTCAAAGATAATATAACCACTCAGTGGAATATTATACTCCCATTAAAAGAGAGTATGAATACTGTGTAACCAGATAGCATATGCCTCTCTTAACTCGATAGCATATATTTTAGGCTTCCAGGACATATGTTCTCTGTCACACCTACTTGACACTGCCATTGTAGCACAAAAGCAGCCACAGACAAAATGTTGTTGCATTCTAATAAAACGCTATCAAGACAGGCCGCTGGCTATGGTCGTAGTTTACAGACTGATTTACTGATGGTTTTTTTTTTTTTAAAGCAATGACAGTAATTATCTTTTAAAATGTGCATGGATGGATGTAGATTAGAACTTGTAAAGGTTAATAGCACCCTCCAAACACAAATAAGCACAACTGTCTCCAGGGATATAACCAGAGGGTACCTGAAACTTCTTGGGAAACTCAGATGGCCCTGAGACCTTACCTCATAAATTGGCACATGGAACTGGAGGAGGACATGTGCCCATAATATGTTCCTTCCCCATATATATAATAATTTCAATCAGGCTTGGATCCTCCCACAGCCTTATTGGCCAGAACTCAACAAAATTCAGAAATTCCAATTCACAGTCAATTACAATTAATTGAGCTTAAAAGCCAGGCACAGTATTAGGCTATCACCAACATCATCTCATTTCATGAATATTAGGCAGCAATCTCCATGCCCTGATCAGCTCTCCACACAATGCCCTACATGAATGGGATTTTAATGAATGTCTGCTGAATGGTTTCAACATCTTAACTGAGAGTAGGAGCAGAGAGTGCAAACGTTCAGCAGCCATGAGCCTTAGTCTGTATGTGGAGGTAGCTGGAAGAGATTCTTTGGCTGCATTATAATGCTTGTCATGCTTACTCTCTTACCACAAGTGTTAGGCTCATCAGAGCCATCAGGACAGTCTCTTTCCTCATCACAGTACCAGTGTCTGGGGATACAACGTCCAGATGTGCAGTGAAACTCCTCGCTGTTGCACGTCTGAGTAGCTGGAGGGCAGAAAGACGGTAAAACCCAGGAGTAAAACACAAGCTTGTTCCCATCATTCTTAAGCATCTGTCTTTATCTCTGAACTAGGTAACAGGTGCCAGGGAAGAATGACTGAAGTCTGGAAAAAGGGTTTTATATCACTTTCCAAAGGAAGGAAGATGTAGGTAAGAGAGAGAAGACAGGCAATACTGCTCCAGTTTTCCAGGATTTTTCTCTCTAGATTCTAGAAACCCAAAAGTAAACTGTAGTTGTTAGAAATATGTTTTTGACACATGAAGCCACAAATAATGTAAAAGAAGATTTGCTTCTATGTTTTCTGTATGTATTCTAAATTAAATAAATTCTCATGAAATAATATTAAAAGCAAAAACAACATATGACCGTATCTGAGCTACCCACACACATCCTTTGCCATGTTGAGACCATGGTTCTAAAAAGTTATCACAATTGTGTTCTTCTTCATACTTGTTATATGGAACCTTTATTTGAGTAAATGCCTCTGCCTATGCTTGAATATTGATTCTTGTCTTGTGTAACCTCAGGTATCTCTAGTGCGGATTTATTTTCTAAATTGCTATGTGGGTACAAACTAGAATCACGTCTTAGAATTCTTCTGCTCTACAAGGTTCCCTCACTTAGACCCATGATGATTTGCCAGGGGTAAAACTGTTGAGGAATCAGAGGTCTCTGAAAGGTCAGTCCTGTATCCAATCTATGTGTCCCTGTCTGATGGCTACATCCTGAATTCTCCTTCCTTCTGCTGCTGTTATACTAGAACTGACGCCTGCTCTCGAACTTACCCTGGCCTGGTAAGAATTATTAAATTCTTAAATTATGCGTCTATGTATAGTAATAGTTATCAAGCTTGATAAAGTCCTTTTTAATTCAATCTATACATGCAAGGAAAAATGTTTGACTGAACCAAATTGCTAAATATGGAATAAAGGTTTCTGAAATTCAAGAATATTAAAAATATAGAAAAGTCATTTCATTTACTAATGGTGACTATAATCATATCAGGAAAAGTCATTTCATTTACTAATGGTGACTATAATCATATCAGGAAAAGTCATTTCATTTACTAATGGTGACTATAATCATATCAGGAGTAAATAGAAGAACTTGACATACAAATTCTGCTTGGGGTTCCTGAAGACAAAAAAAAGGCCCTTGGCTCTGGGAGAAATGGTGCTCCAACTGTAAAAGGTCAGGTTGTCAGAGTAATTCTCTGGAAGAAATATTTGGAGTAGGGCATCCAGCCAAAGAACAGAGAATGGGACTGCCCCTCTAACCACATCCTAAAAAACTGCTCACTGCATCTATTATTGAGGTCAATTTGAGGTGACAAATAGCACCAACACCCAGGCCATATATCTATGTATTAGCTGAAGACATGCATCACGGAACCACAGAAAGACAAACAAGTTTATCTTACCACAGAAAAGAGGGCTTTCATCACTCATGTCTCCACAGTCATTGTCTTCATCACACAAGTAAAAGTGAGAAATGCAAATCTTTGTAGTCTCACATTTTACATATCCAGGCAGACAGGTGCGATCAGCTTAGAAAAGACAGTGGCATAAATATTGGAACGTATCTACAATATATATACATATAGCATTAAAAATGTCCATACAAATAAAGCTATTGGACTCAAAATACTGAAACACCAAAAGGGAGGCATTTTTAAAGCTATCACAGAGGCAAAAATCATGACAGTTATTTTTCACCATAAATTCTGTAGTAAAAAGAGATATGTCCATTTGGTAAGGGCAGGGGAGAGGGGAGTGTGCTTACTTTGTAGCTTAAGGCATCTATTTTAATTATTAAGTAGCATTAACAAGAGTCTTAACTCTTGGTTAAATAAACCACACAATGAGGTAATACATAGTTGTTAAAAAGAAATGAAAAAGAGCTCCAAGGAGTGATGGCATGATCTCCAGCATATAAGCTAACAGTAAGGAAGCAAGATTCAAAACAGTAGACTATCTTTTGTATAAGAAAAAAACAATATGCATGTGAGTGCATGTGTGAGTGGATGGGTGTGTTTAATAAGAGATATGCTCATAATAAAAAATAATAATCAGTCCCTCCTCCAGCCTTCCAAGATGCTGAAAAGAAAGAAGGCTAAGGCGGAAAAGGTAGCCAACCCCCTGCTGTTGTGAAGAAGTAAAAGGCCCAGAAGGTGGTTAATCCTCATTTCAGAAAAGTCCCAAGAAATTTGGCATCGGACAGGACATCCAGCCCAAAAGGGATCTCACTCAGTTTGCAAAGTGGCTCATCCATATCCATCTGCAGTAGCAAAGGGCTCTTCTCTATAAACGTCCAAAAGTGCCTCCCATGATCTTTAAAATAACCAGCTTACCCAGTTTGTCCAGACTTTGGACAGCTACTCAACTGCTTAAGCTGGTCCATGAATACAGACCAGATACAAAGCAAGAGAAAAAGCAGAGATTGTTGGACTGGGTTGTGAAGAAAGCTGACGGCAAAGAGGATGTGCCCACCTAGAGGTTGACTGTCCTAGGAGCTGAGGTTAACACTGTCACCACCTTGCTGGATAATAAGAAGGCTCAGCCAGTAGTAATAACACATGATGTGGATGCCATTGAACTGGTTTTCTTCCTGCCTACCCTGTGTCATAAGATGGGGGTTCCCAACTGCATCATCAAGGGGAAGGCCAGGCTGGGTGTCTGGCCCACAGGACAACCTGCACCACTGTCACTTCACACAGGTTAACTCAGAAGACAAAGGAGCTCTGGCTAAGCTGGTGGAAGCCATCAGGACCAATAATAATGACAGATATGATATCCACTACCACTGGTGAGGCAACATCCTGGGGTCAAAGTCAATGGTTCATGTTGCCATTGTGGGCCAAGGGATAAAGAACTGGCCATCAAACTGGGCTAAGTGCATGATGTTGACTTTTCTGCAAATAAAAGTAATAAAAAGTTCCCTTTCAGCCAGTGTCAAAAAAATTATAACTCATTATAATTTAACAAATATTATAACAAATAATAACTCTATAATAATAATAATGTTAGATTGAGAATACTTTGGAGTGATTGGGGTGGAAGGGACAAGGAGGAAAGACTACTGTCAGTGTACTCATCACACAATTTTGACCATGGAACCATGTAGATTAGTTTGTATAAATAAAAATAAAGAAATAAAAATGGAAAAAGGAAAGCAATTCCTAAAATTTGGAAATAGTAACACAAGCAAACGCTACATCAAGATAATAGCAGAACCATTCAGAGGAAAAAAAAAAATTTTAAGGGCTTTGCAAGAAGAATTGGGCTACATATCCCTAGCAGGACATAGTCTAAAATCTTAGATTATGATGAGTAGATTTACTGGTAATAGTATTATATGTGTGGTTATTTTGATATTCTTATAGCCATTTTGAAATTATTATAGAATAGAGCAATCAAGTAACTCATTAATGTAATCAGAAACTAATATTTAGGGACAAAAGAGATAGGATTCATAGAATATAAGTAAAAAAATTGTAATCTTAAAATAGATTTTTCCCTTAAAAAATGTATTTCCTAGCTCTGTATACTGAAAAGCCCTGGAAGCAATGAAAGCCAAATAGGAAAGGGCATCTCAACATTGTGGTAATTTCTAAATCTACAAAAGAAATGAGGTCTCTTGGGATAAGTGGCTCACTCCAGGTCTGAGATAGGCTATGGACTGGATGGGCCATGTTAAAATCACAGAGGACCCAACTTAGCAGAGCTCCCACTATAAGTACTTGGTGAACTTACAGCAATTTTTCTCATCTGACATGTCATTATCATTGCAGTTGTTTACGCCATTGCAGACAAACTGAAGAGGAATACACCTTTTGTTACTACAAGTAAACTCCGAAGTGGCGTTACATTCCGAGAACAGGCACCCTGCCTCGTCACTGTTGTCACCACAGTCATTGTAGTGATCACAGCGGTAATGATACTGGACGCAACGCCCATTGTCGCAGGTGAAGGCTGTCGGAGGACAGATGTGAAACGCTAAGAGGAAGAAAAGACATTGAAGAGACTTCTTGATTAAAGCATTAAACAAATTAGAAATCCTAATTTCTAAAAATCAAAAAAAATACAATCAAATAAAAAGGATACTTTGAGTTTACCTTCTAAAGCAAAAAATGGCTGCAAAACGGACTGCGTGCAAAATGAGATAAACTTTAAATTAATCAAAACATGTTGTGTATGTTTTTAAAGTAAATTATGTATCTTAAGCAAACGTTAGTCACTTTATGTCTCTATCATCTCAATTTAAAATTTTACCTGAATCACAGAAAAGCATGCAAATACAAACTCTTTGGGGAAAAGAAAACTCTCAGCCCCTACACAGTCTATTAGGAAAAGGAAACTTCGAGTGTTTTTCCTAGTAACAGCTCCAGTTTCCAGATGAGGTATGTGAAGCTCAAAAGGGTTGGGTAACTTTCCCAGGGCTTCCCAGACTATAAATGGCAGAGCTAGGATTTTATTCCAGCACCTTTGCTCTCAACCTCAGGAGAAATGTTTCCTACTGAAGCGTCATACATTACTCCCTCGCATACATACCAACATCTATGTGATGTAATAATCTGTGTTCTCAGACTAAACGTTTTTTAGTTCTAATAGGACACACTGGCACAAACTTCAAACCTATTCACACGCAGAAGGACTGTGCAACAAACACTTGGCATAAAGACAAGTTTGCTTCCTAACGAAAGCTCTGAGAGTCGGACTCACCACAGACAATTTCCAGCTCATCACTGCCATCACCACAGTCATTATCGTTGTCACACTTCCATTGCTCTGAGATGCAATGCCCATTGAAGCAGGTGAACTTGGAGCTATCGCACCGGGTCCCGTTGTCCACAATGCAGTGCTTTTGGTTGTTGGCCAGATACCAGTGGCCCTCATGTGGACACTGACACTCGGCACCATTTGGACCTGAAAACAAGTTGCCAAAAAAGCAAAAAATGTGCTTATCTTCTCCTCCAGAATAGCAGTGGGAATATTCCTATATTAAATGAGCTATAAGACAAGCCATAGAAACAAACTTCCCATCAACCTCTTGACTATATTCTATCCTTTTTCCATGAAGAATAACCACCAATACTATGAAACACGTAATATCACACTATAAAATTTCATCAGAAATACTTCAAACTGTAACCTAAGTGAAAGAACTAAATCCTTTCATAAAGGACATAAGCTCATTGATGGAATTTCTTCCCTTTTTTTTAAGGTTTTTAAGTTTATTTATTTATTTTGGGGGAGAGAGAGAGAGAGAGAGCACAAGTGGAGAAGGGAAAGAGAGAGAGGATCCAAGCAGACTCTCTGCTATGAGTACAGAGCCCAATGTGAGATCATGACCTGAGTCACTCAGCACTACTCATTCATGGAATTCCTATTCAACTCATGAAGTTTGGCAGCCAAAGACCTCATAGTTTTACTTCCATCAACCTTGAGTTAAAATTATCTTTTTAAGAGTCCTCCATGGGCGCCTGGGTGGCTTAGTCGGTTAAGCGTCCGACTTTCGCTTAGGTCATGATCTCGCAGTTCGTGGGTTCGAGCCCCACGTTGGGCTCTGTGCTGACTGCCAGCTGAGAGCCTGGAGCCTGTTTCAGAGTCTGTGTCTCCCTCTCTCTATGACCCTCCCCTGCTCACGCTGTCTCTCTCTCTCTCTCCTAAAAATAAATTAAAAAATATTTAAAAAAAAAAAAGAGTCCTCCATATCAAATAGAAGCCTATCAAAGTCTTCCTCTAAACATACAAATCCCTAAATCTAGTTTATGGATAACCCTAAAATAAGGAGAATTTGTATTTTTTTTCACCTATTAGAGCTGAATATCCCTCTGCCTTCCCTACCAGTCATCAGCATTATTACACTACATGATTCAGTCTTCATGGGCAATGCAATACCTTACCTGGTGCACAAATATGGCTGCAGCCTCCATTAAACTCACTGCAAGGATTGCTACACTGCTGTTGATTCTTCACAACAACGCGAATACCATTAGGCCGGAAAGAAAAACTCACGGTCATTGCCATCTGACCTGACCCATCATATTTGTTAGCTCGGTAAACTTTTTTTGTGTTCCAGTCAGTCCAATAAATGTACTGGCCATAGAGAGTCAAGCTAAAAGGATGAAAGGCTCTGCTGACAACAACCTCACGCTGTGTGCCCATCAGAGTACTCCGCTCAATCTTCTGCCTAAAAAAGTGAAAAACATATTGCAAACCAGAAATAATAAGTTCCTCAAATGGCAGCCCAATGCTAACCATTTCAACCATTCCTTTACACAAGACCCAACTTTCTTCTCAAGGGTAGCATATGGCGGTGCTATGGCACCATCATCTGATGGTGAGAGGTCTTCGTTTGCTTATGAAACAATGGCCTATATAATATAATCACTGATTTGCAAGCATTAATATAACCTGGAAGTAATGCTACAAAGGGAATCAAGCTGAAATTACAAACAGGAGACTATTATGAAATAATACATGCAAAGCATGGACCTCAGTGTACATAGTAATACATAGTACATAGTAATCACTCAATAAAATGTCCATTATTTTTTCTGTCCTATTCCCTTAATGACCTAGTACTTTGAGATATTTACCTAAAATGACCAAATTTAGATACTCAAATATACTGCTTGCTTCAAATGAAAAGATAAACAAAAGATGAGATTGGTAGGTGCTTAGTGTCACAAGATCAAAATCTTAAGAAAATAAGTTTTAAGATTTCTGACATGTAAACACCAGCAGTAATAAATGAAATCATCTCATTTTTTCAACTGTCCCATTAAGATGACTGGAATGTAATTTCAGGGCTACTTAAATAAGTTACATATAAAATTAGAATTGACCAAAGTTTATAAGAAAACATGGAAATTGGCTCAGAAAAATCTATTTGAGAAGACGACCAATAGTCAAAGACAAAAGGAAAAGGTTTTGTTTTTTTTTTTAACTTTTTTTTTTTAATGTTTTATTTATTTCCAGGAGAGAGAGAGAGACAGCGTGAGCAGGGGAGGGTCAGAGAGAGAGGGAGTCACAGACTGAAACAGACTGAAACTGAGCTGGCAGTCAGCACAGAGCCCGACGCGGAGCTCGAACCCACGGACCGCGAGATTATGACCCAAGCGAAAGTCAGACGCTTAACCGACTAAGCCACCCAGGCGCCCCGGAAAAGGTTTTTAACAAGACACAGAAGGCTAAAGCCCAGAGGAAACTCAATGTCAATGTGCATTTAAAAGTCATTCATACTTTATAATAGTTACATGAGGCCTGGAAATTATAAATTGAATGATTACATTTACATTTATTATTGAAATTACCTCATCTACTAATGTGTCTTTTAGATGCTTTCTAGTTCATAATTATTCATTCTCATGGTTTTCACATACATTCATCAAGCTGAGATATAGTTCATAAAACTGAGATGCTAGCTTTTGGCCACGTCTATTTAGCATATTATGTTTTCATCATATTATGCAAATCCCTTCTTTGCAAGCAGAAGTAAGAACTCTTCTTATCAACACCCACAAGAATAATGAAAGACACGTACAGACTGGCATCTGCCCAGTAGAGAAGGTCATTCTCGTAGTCCAGAGTGAGGCCATTGGGCCAGACCAGGCTGCTGTTCACAATAGGTACCCGGAAATTTCCTCCCAGTGTGGCTCTCTCAATTTTGGCATTAGTACCCCAATCAGTCCAGTACATGTACCTAGTCATCCAAAAGGAGTCATAATTAATTCACCATAAGGAACCTCACAATACTTAAAAAGATTAAAAGAATGGCAGCCTTCTTTAACTGCAAATTTGACATTAGTATGTACATGAAACCCACTCCATTCTCACCCACACAACTTGCCTAAAAGGGACTTACTGAGTCAGGGCATTGATTCCTGGTGTGCAGCCAGCCTTTCTAGCATCAACAGTAATTACTTCCTAGTCAAAATCATTCATGCTCCCTCACACTTGAATATATAGCTATAGAGTCTCAAGCCTATAAAATGTTGGCTGTCAATGAACATAACAATTTCAGGCCCCGCTCCCTCCAGAAATAAGTATACAGAAATATGATAAATAAGATGATAGCATACCCTCGACAAGGATCCAATACAATTGCTCTTGGCTTTGAAACATGGGCTATCACAGTGCGCTTAGACCCATCCTCAGCAACTGAGTTAATTGTCTCATTGGTGTAGTCACTGTAATATATTCTTCTATTGATCCAGTCAAAGGCAATGCCATCAAGAGTCCCTTCACCTGGATGTATACCAACAAACACACACAAAAGAATTAGAATCTCAAAAAGCATTTCAGAGCCCCCAGGTCATCCACATTGCTGATTACATTGTGTCAATTTCCAATATAAGCTGCTCCTTTAGTACCCTTACCTGAAAAAATGGCAGTGGAAGACCTGGTCCCTGAATTTAGATTGACATATGCAATCTGACCATTTCTAGATTCCAAAGACTGTGTGAAGTAGATTCTGTTACTTATGTCGTCATAGGCCAGATCTACAACAGCACTTTCCACATTTATCGGTTGGAAAGGTGGGCTGTGATCCTCAGGGTCCAAGTGTAAGCTTCTCAAGGTATTTGCCAAGGCAAAGACGAGGAAATTTTCTGTTGCAATGGCACAGTTCTTGCCATCACCTTGTAAGGTTCCAAAGGCACAGCCACATTTTGGGCTATTCAATCCAGGCACAGCAAAACAGAAATGGGCACATCCACCATTATTTTCCAAACAAGGGTTGTGGTTGACCTCAGCTGGTGACCGCGGCTGAATACTCTGGTCAAAGACGGTCACATCTCTTAGCCAATCGATATTGTCCCTTATCACTGTTGGCATCTCACTGCTATTTGGTTCCTTGCTAGCTTGGAAGATTTTTTTTAAATTTCTGTCTACCCATATGATAGAATTTCCAAAAACAGTTATGGCATAAGGAGTAGGATAACGACTTCCGTAACGAACTATTTCAGACACCTCTGCCTCAATACCAATCCTTGCAATTATATCTAAAGAATCATCAACCCAATAAACATAGCGATTGCTATGGTCTACTGCCAACCCCCGTGGTGTGACAATGCCTTCTGATACAAGCACAGTTCGGTTAGTACAATCAAGAAAAGAACGCTCAATCTTCGGGCTTTGGCCATAGTCAGCCCAGAAGAGATATCTGTTCTTGGGGTCTACAACAATATCCCTGGGTCTATCCACTGTAGCTCTAAGGAGAATACGGCGGTAGGTGGTGTTGATCCGCAGAACTTCTATCAGTGTTTCAGACACGAAAGCATTGGTGAAGTAAAGGTTTCCTGCAGGAAAATGAAAGAGCATACTGATAAGTGCAAAATCAGGAAGGAAAAAGAAGATACTTTTCAAATTCAGAACATAATATATAAGAGCAAGGTTTGGATCAGTAAATGTTATCTTTTCCAAGATAATAAATGACTCAGTTTAGACTTAGAAAAATAAATATTTACTCTTAAAACTAAAGAAATTGTTTCTTCAAATTTAAAGAGAAAGTGCCTACCTTCAGCAATTGAGAATTTATAGCAAACGTTATAAACCACTTTCTACTGACAAATATATTTTCCAGAATGCACACCTGAATGTTTAACACCTAAATCTCCACAAAGACTCTAATACATATTATCTCATATTATCTTCTACTCCCAACATGATGAAAGGGGCAAAGAGGTAAAGTCATCAGTTTTTGACATTATCGATGTCATCAGGTGTTCTTTGTGCTTAGAATTAACAGGAGTTAGTTAATCTAACTAGTGTAGCTGTTTTCATCACATGGATCTTCTAAAGCCAACAATACAAAAATCCAATGTAAATGCTTGAATAAAATACAGTGCTGTGAGGGGCTCCTGGGTAGCTCAGTCAGTTAAGTGTCCAACTCGGCTCAGGTCATGATCTTGCAGTGTGTGGGTTCGAGCCCCGCATCGGGCTCTGTGCTGCCAGCTTAGAGCCTGGAACCTACTTTAGATTCTGTGTCTCCCTCTCTTTATGCCCCTCCCCAGATCATCTCTCTCTCTCACTCTCTCTCTCTCAAAAATAAAAATTGAATAAAAAATTAAAGAAAAAAATACACAATAATGTGAAGGCAGTATTATGAATAGAGAGTGATTACATATTGATTCTATATAGTCAAGAGCCTATTGCTGAAGTGTCAATTCTGGTACCAAGGAACATCTCGTTTGTTCCTAGGTCTGAATCAAATTGCTCTAGAGGAATCAGGCCAATGTGCAATATGTTAATGATCTACTCTTTGTATATTCAAATCGTTCAATCCAGGTTTTGTAAATATTTTCCAAGAAGGCACAGATAGTAATTATTTTAGGCTTTCTAGAGCATATGGTTTCTTTCACAAGTACTCAGGTCTGCCACTGTAAACATGAGAAGCAGCCATAGACAATACATGAACAAATAGGCACAGCTGTGTTCCAGTAAAACTTTACTGAAAAAAACAGGCATAATCAAAAGGTACAAATTTCCAGTTATAAAAAATATAAGTACTAAGAATATACAATATAATGACTATAGTCAACACTGCTTTATGCCACATATGAAAGTAGTTAAAAGGGTAAGTTCTAAGAGTTCTCATTACAACGACAAATATTTTCTTTCTTCTTTCCTTTTTATTGTATCTGTATGAGATGATGGATGTTGGCTGTACCTACTGCGATAACCATTTCACATGTGAAAATCAAACTATCATGCTGTTTGCCTTAAGCTTCTATAGTGACGTATATCTATTTCTCAATAAAACTGTGGAAGAAAACACAGCCAGTGGGCTACATCTGGCCCACCGGCCACAGACTGCTGACCCTACACTCTCAAAAGTAATATAGGAATTTGTAATCATAAATGGGATTTAGGAACCCAATTAAACTCTTATCTAACTATTCTGTGATATTACTATTCATAATAAACTCTTAGAGTACCTAGATTTCCATAATATATTTTAATATTTCTAAGTGCTGTTTACTTGCCCAACTTCATTAACACACAATGATACCTATTTTTTACAAAATAGGATCATATTCTTAAAATTAGAATACATTTAATACATTTGTTTCTCAGTGTTTTGTTAAAGAAAAACAAATGATAATTTAAAATTAAGTACACTACACCTGTAACTAATATTACACTGTGTACCTTAAAAAGTAATAAAAATAAAAACAGCAGGTGATTTTGCTATATGCAAGAGTGGGAAAATGTCAAATCACATGTGAGGATAATTACCAATAAATTCAATGTCAGCACATCAAAAGAGACAAGGGTTATGATCAGCTGAGCAGGGATTCATGAGAACTTCAACAATGGGTAAGGAGGGAATAAATCAGTGATGACGGGTCCTGTCACCACCTGGAGATCATATTTGTATTCTTAGAGTTATTTAGAATATTAATAAATGTATGCTGCATATGTCATTATAAAAAAATAAAATAAATAAGTACATGAATCAATATAACAAAGTTAATGTAATACTGGGTCAGATATTTTCAATATATTTACAATAGAGAAAATGCCTAATGATCAAAAGGGTTTCATACATTAACAAGAGGAAGCAATTTAGAATTTGTCAATTAAAGGGTGCCTGAGTGGCTCAGTCAGTTAACCGTCCGGCTTCAGCTCAGGCCATGGTCTCACAGTACATGATTTCGAGCCCCACATTGGGCTCTGTGCTGACAGCTCAGAGCCTGGAGCCTGCTTCAGATTCTGTGTCTCCGTCTCTCTCTTTTCCCCTCTCCCACTCGTGCTCTCTCTCTCTCAAAAAATTTTGTAAATAAAATTGCTCAGCTTTAAAATAAATGATTGTCATTTCCTGGTTCACATAGTTTAATATCCTTTCTCTTTGAACATTTAGACATTTCTAATTTAGAAATTAGGTGTTAATCTAAATGTGAAAAAAAAACAAAACATAATTTTTCCAACCATTTTGCCTACAGTTCTGATTATGTTAATAATAGAAGAAAATGTATTAGCTGTTTTGAATTTGCCCACTGAAACACCTTGTCATTAACTTAATAGAAATACAGCTTAATCTCAAAGCATAATTCAATTTATCATAAATAATTCTCTAGAAGAATAGATTTGTAGGATATGTAGTGTTAACTTCTGGCATAAAACAAGATGAAAGAAATTTAAACACAAAAAGAGACTTCTGAGTAAAATCACTATACAGCTGACCTACCTGCTACCCAATCCACTGCTATACCCCGAACTCCATTTTCTCCTATTCCTTGTGTAACAATGTTTGTAAAAGCAGACCCATCAGGTTTGATTCTACGGATTGCATTATAAGATGTCACAGAACTGCTAAAATCACACCAATAAATAAAGCCAGAGGATACATCAACATCCACATGCAGTGCATTTCGTCCTGAAACATTAAAAAAAAAGATCATTCAACAGTGCTCTAGCTGGAACTAGAACTTTAATATTTTTTTTGAGAGGGGGTTTGCCCACCCTCTCAACCCCCTGCTCTGACTGTGCCCCCATTGCAAAATAAAATTGTTTCCCCACTGCAATGAACACACCTACCACCCAGATCATGGTTTCTAAAAGCCATTTCCCAAGATAAGAAGCACTGGCTTCTGGGAGAAACAGGAAGATGAGTCTAGAACACCTTCTTATACCCAGACACAAGGAAGCACTCAAACACTAAGGGGATCACAAGATCACACAGGTAGCCATTTTAAGAGGCTTTTATCTGGATAAAATGAATCCAAAAGAGCATCAAGAGTTAATTGTGGTAAACGTTTATAATACATTGAATTATAAAAACTTGAGTCCATGATTACATTGTACACCTGAAACTACTAACACTACTAACACTAAATGTAGGTGTAGGGGGTACACACACACACACACACACACACACACACACACACACACATACAAACATACACAGAGTTCAAATGTACTGAAACATTAGCAATTTTTGTATCTACGTGAAGGGTATGAAGATGTTCATTGTCCCTTTCTTTCAACTTTTCTGCATTTGAAATTTTTTGAAATGAAAAGTTAGGAGAAAAAATTAATTGATTTTATACTATCTTTATAAGATGGTAACTTAGATCTATAACTTTTTAGCTATGAACAAACAACGTCATGAGTACCTGTGAATGTAATTATCAAGCAGGAGCACTGGAAGTTCCCTGACTTCTTACACCATATGCATTGCTATCTCCTCTGACCATCCACCCCTCCATTCCCTTCACCCTTTTTTCTTCCCTTTCTGTCTTTTTTTCTATCATTATCCTGTGGCATAGTTCTTATGATGTTAATAAACATTTAGATCCCCCTGTGGTAACATGCAACTAGAAATCTCTTGGTTCATCTAGGAAGCAAGTGATCATTTTCTATGTTCACAGTATATAAACATTAAGTGCTGCAAAAATACAGTTACCAAGGAGATACTAATGCTGTCAACTCATTTATTTCAATCCATCAAATGGATATTAATAAATCAGATTATGGACTACCTCATTACTATTCTAAGTAGTATAACCTTGACCCTAAATCTCCATTTACTGTTCTAAACACCAACTCTGTAATACTTCTAGCAATCTCATTCTACATTCTATCTTTCTCTAGTCTTGTCATTCTCAGTGTGGTCCATGGACCAACGACACCAGGTGACTTGGGAACTTTTAGGAATGTAGATTCTCTGGCCCTAGCCCAACCTACGAAATGGGATCTCCAATTCTGATGCACACTAATGTCTGAGAATCATTCAAGGCAGAGCCAGTTTATTTCAAGAGAAACCTTCATTACATGCTGAATCCAAACATGAAGAAATGCTTTATGGCACCAAGAATTCAACATGGCACAAATCTTACTTATATTGAAGTTAGCATACCTTGGGCTGCCACTGGCACCATGGCTTCTGAGTGATCTGAAAAGTCCAAGCTAAAGCCTCTGATTGTAGACAGCATTGAAACAACAAGGAAAGAGCTATATGGAGAGCAGGTCCGATTATCAGGATTGAGTTTCATTCCAGTGGCACAGGCACATGAGAACAATCTCCCTGGTAAAGGCAGGCAAATCTGCTGACAGGCATTCACATTGTTGCTACAGCCATTGTAGGATGTGCCTAAATGAAATCAAAATTGGGTTATAACTTTTGACCTCACATACTTACCACTCCACCTCAAATATTTTATACTGGGTCAAACAATTCATTATAAAAATCAAAAACAAAATACAATACCTGGGTTAACAACATAAAAACAACACTGAAGAAACTGTATCTTAAACAACTAACATATAACCACAACTATGGTTTAATAGAGAATCGAGCATCAATGGTTTTTCTTCCACAAATCATACAAGAATTAGAGGTCAGTATGCAAATTCTAATTCTTTTCACCATTTCAATCTACTGGTATTTAAAATTACATCAGTTTAATTATATGATCAACAATGTGATGGGCTTTTGATTTACAATATTTTTTCCCATGCAATAAAAAGAAATGCCAAGTGGAAAACCTAGGTTATAGACAGCAAACCATTTGACAACCTTCAGTTAAGAGACTAAAAGCCATAAAATATGTCAAAATGTTAAAAAAATAATCTCTACATCAAAATGCTAATCTAAGGGGCAAATCAAAAATTACATTATCTATAGAAAAAAATGTTAAAATCAACAAGTATTCCTTTTAAGATGAAAAATTCTATTCTGTTAACACTTTCCTGGCAGATCCAACAAATGTTTACTGACCACCTTCAATGTGCCAGGAACTTGTCTAGTTACTATACATAAAGCAAGAAACAGGACAGACAAAATGTCTATCCTTAGAGAGGTTACATTCTTTTTAATTTTTTTCACTGTTTATTTTTGAGAGAAGGAGACAGAGTGCAAGTGAGGGTGGGACAGAGAAAGAAGGAGACACAGAATCAGAAGCAGGCTCCAGGCTCTGGGCTGTCCACACACAGCCCGATGCAGGGCTCGAACTCATGAAATACAAGATCATGACCTGAGCCCAAGTCAATGACTAACCACCAACTAAGACACCAAGGAGCCCTGGGAGGTTATATTCTAATGAGTAACACAGACAACAAACTGATAGATAATATGTCAGGGACTGCTGTGAAGCAAAAGGAAAGTAATGAGTGATGAAGAATGGGAATAAGCTTATTCTGAAATCAATCTGGCCTTCTGAATGCCTAGTCTTTGACAATTAGCCAAGTTTATGATACGGCTATCATTTTTCAAATATTTTAGGTAATTTCAATTTCCATGCATGTGTATGTATATAGGTCTGTGTGTGGGTGTGTGTTTTTATATGTAAGCATGTAGCTGTGTGGAATATGCATCATACATTCGTGAATATGTAGGTTTAAGTGACAAATACTTACTGTATCTGTGATAAACTCGGAGACCCCTCAAGTTTGGAATATTCTGTCTCAAGACTATTTTGTCGCCCCCAGTGTTCTTGTCAACTCTTTCAATGACCTCATAGTCTTCATCGGTGTAATAAAGGTAAGAACCATAGACAGCAACTCCCCAGGGACGGGAAAGATGGTTTACCAGGATCATTCGATTTGTACCATCCACGTTTCCTCTTTCAATCTAAAAGATCAGAATTGTTGTCACTGACTGATACATGGTGAAACAAGAGACACATTTAAAACTAACATTCTCTTAATAATAATACCTCACATCTACATCCTTTACAGAGATTTTTCCTATTTGTTTTCTGATTTGATATTCACAATTATGTTGACCAATAGATGAAGCCATTGTCATTATGCCTATTTTGTTGGTAATGAAGTTGGAGCTCAAGTAAGTCAACCAACTTTCTCAGATGGCATGGTGAAGGAAAAGGAACTAAACCTCATTAGGCTCTGAATGTAATATTCCAGACAAGGATACACATTCAATGTGTATTACCCAGGAGTATCAACCATTACCCAGGAGTTGACTGACTCTTCATTTAACGTCTTCACCAACAATTTCTTCAATGGGAACAGAATACATGCTCCACTCAATGGCAAGATAACAAGATTTCAATGGGGTAAAGGGTAATGGTGTTATATTAGAAGAGCTAACAAGTCTTAGTGAAAATGACTCTGGAAAACTGGAAAAGAGCTCACAAAAATGAAGTTCCTAATGAGAAATGGCAAGTTGTCTGCTTTTGGAAGAAAAATAAAATGTGGACATAGCTGGTTTGATTTCATTCCAGAAACTTGTCTCAAGTGCCTCCTCTGTGCCAGGATTTGAACTGAGTACACTGGTGAGAGAGACAAATGAGGTTTGGCTCACTGCCTTGCTTGACAGGGAATCCAGCAGTTATAAGAGCAGATTATGTCCTAGAATGACAGAAATTCCAGAAAGCTGTAGCACAGGAAAGCTAAGCTTAGAGGGGAGCTTTGAAGGAGTGACCAGCACCAGATTAGCTGACCACTCTCAGGTGAAGTGTTTGGAGCTACTCCTATAGGCTGAGCAGTGACCAAACCTATTTTCTGGTTTTATGAAGGTAACAGGTCTCCATCATAAAAGGAAGGTTTATTAATGACAGCTGTCATCCACTCAAAGCTAGATAGAAAGGGCTCAGATGATGGAGGTGGCAGAAAAAGGTAGAACATGAGAAAAGGGACAGAGGACAAATTGTCAGGATTTTGTAATAGTTAAATATGGACAGACTTAGTAGAGTAAGGGGAAACATGAGGGCTCTGACTTGGGAGAAAAGATGGAAAGTCACACAACTAACAAGCTCACACAGTCAGGGGGGCAGAGCAGATGCAGGAAGGGAAAAAGTTGGTGGGTCACTGTCTGAGACAGGCTAACAGGCTAAGTCGTCCCAGAAATTATACCATGGGAAAAGAGCTCCTTCATCATTGCACAAGGCATCTGTAAAGTGCTTTTAAAACATCACTACTTCTTCTTCATCCTCAAAGTTTATCACCATGATAAGTACATACTAGAAATTAAATTAGCATTTGTTGAACGGATAATGAACTGAAAACCACACCTACTGCACAATATTATGGAGAACACCAACATCAAAACCAGATCTGAAGTCACTACTATTTAAAAGGCAAGGAAACCAAGGGGGAGAAGAAGGGCGGAAATGGTGGGGGAAAGGGAGAGAGGCAAACCATGAGAGACTCTTGAATGCTGACAAAAACTGAGGACTGATGGATGTGGTGGGGAGGAGGGATGGGCATGGAGGAGGGCACTTGTGGGGATGAGCACTGAGTGTTATGTGGAAACTAATTTGACAATAAACTATTTGTTAAAAATAAATAAATAAATAAAATAAAAGGCAAGGAAAAGACTGGCATACATTCAATTCAATATCCATCGCAACATTCTAATTGATGAAGTTATTATTGAGCACCTTCTGTGTGCCTAGTCCCAGCTCAACTGCATAAGCACAACAGTGATGATCAAATATTATTTCTGCGAGTGAATGGAATTATTGTTTCTGCTTCTATGGCAGAATATAATGAACTCAACCCTGGGCTTTAAAATTATCTCTATAGGAGTTTTCTTATATGTGCCAACCATATTAAGACATTAGAAAATAACATGTGCCTAGGAGGAGATGCTATGCTCAGAAACTTGGTATATACATTTTTTCCTTCAGTCTCTACAAATTGGAGAGCCTAGAGAACTTGCAAAGAAAAGCACTAAAATCACTAAAACAGGAAAGAAATGGTTCTATTAGGACAAGTAAGAAATGTGAAATGGAAATATTTGACCTTGAAAAAAAAAAAAAAGGATGATGAAAATGGCAATGAACATTATTCCGTAAAGCACTACGCACATAGAAGAAAATACTGGACTTGAAAGTATTCAACTATGGCAATATTTACTCTAGGGAAAAAAGTCATTGGGAGAAAGGGCAATAAAACACTGCTCCATGTGGCCAAATGAGATTGTTCAGGAAACCCAGCCACACAAGGAACAATCAGTATCAGCTATACAAGCTCAGCAATAAAGACCAGTAGGCTGTGCATACCACTCCCGTGCTGGTGACAGCCCAATAGAGTTTCTGCTCTGTAATATCAAGGGTGATAAGCTCCACGTGTTCAAGGTTCCCAGTGAAGAGAACTTTTGGAAATGTGCCATCCATGTTAGCACTTGCAATCTTGGCAGGAACACCACTGTCCGTTCCTTGGTCCGACCAGTACAGTTTCCTACAACCATGAAACAACACCGGCATTTAATAAAACAGTTTCATTAAATATTTAAATGAAAAAAAAGTTACTTATTGCCCTTGAGATGTGCACAAGTCAATGGAGGAAGTCTGAATCATTAATATCTTGTGACATACAATGTGGTGATGTACTTAACCAGTGTTCTATCCTAATTCTTTTTGGGGTAGGATGCTAGCACCTTACATTGGTAGGGGATATTTTACCTTGGTCAGACAAGTTGGAAGCTTATGTTGTGACTGACTAAGAAAGAGACTACATCAATGGTCAATCCCTTTCAAAGAATCACGTACTGTGCAGTGCCCTGGGAAGGACAAAGCTGATGTAAAAGTTGTTCAAGTACCTCCCTGCTCACCTTTCAGGCCTGCTATCTAATTCTCCAAAGCATCATCTAGCACAAGACCAGCTACTTTCTTTTCTGATTTCTGTGATGAAAAAATTATTACACACAAAAGCTAATTGCCACACAGAATTGCCAAATCCATGATATACAAAATTTCACTAAAATATATGACGGGTTGCTTTCTATTTCCACTGGAGACATAGCTTCTAGATTTGAATCTAAGTTTCCATTCCTTTCTATCTCAACTGCTGCCATAGCCCCATGAGACAATTCTCTTACACTCTTTCCCCACAAGTCTTCAAACCCCTTCATTCTAATCTTTATTTGCATACCTCTTATCATGAGGCTCATCTTCAAGTCTAAACTTCCCTACTGCTAAGTTCTCAAGCTCTGACATTCTCTGCTTCAACTAAACACTCCAATCTCTTCCTGGGTCAGTTCAACCTTAAAACTTGCCTGAGCTTCCAAAACTTCAGTCAATCTCTGCCTGCACCACATACATAACCGTTTTAGCAACATCCTTATTTATTCTCTTCATCTCCCATTGTGCCTACCTTGCTAACAACTAGACCCAAGAACCTGTCATAATTTTCTTTCTTTTCTCAAATTCTGGGCTATCAAATGTTTGCTAGACAAACTCAAGTCTCTTGTGAATTCTGAGTTCCTTAAAAATTTAAGCTACCTCATCTTAGCTGAGAACTCTCCTCCCCACCTGAACACTTTCTCCTAATTGGTCTCCCTGCCCATGGCCTCTTCCACTCTGAACCTGACCCCATCTTTCTGAAATAAAAATTTGATTCTATCATTCTCTTCCTCCAAATTCCCAGCTGACTCTTTCTTTCTCAAAAGAAAAAAGTGCAACTCCTTAGCAAGATGACATTAAAGTCCTTTCAGGATTTTTCCCCAAATACCTTTAGCTTCCATCTTGTCAACTATCACTGACCTCTAAGCCTCTGGCTTCAGCCCTTTACACAGTCATGCTAATTGCCATGATGCTTCTGCGCCTTCCTGCTCCCGTGGCCGCAAGTACCAAACCCTTTCTCCACCCATAGGAAATCTTCTTCAAGTTGAATTTCAGATGTTATCTAGCTCCTTAAACCTTTCCACACTCACTCAAAATCAGACTGTATTCTTAATTGCTATAATTCAATTTTTAAATGACTAAAATTACTGTTGCTAATTTAAAGAACATAGAACAAAACACGTATTTACATCCTTTATGTTAGATATAAACTGGAGCGTTTCTATTTCTCACTGAGATCTGTATTTTTCAAAAGGTTGGCATATGAAATCAGAAAAGGCCCTAAGTTTGAAATCTTCCATTTTATCAGGTCACAACTTTAACAAGAATGGTGCTACACAGAGCACATGTGTCATTTATGAACACTCACCCGTTAGCAGGGTCAACTGTTATGCCAACTGGCATACCAACTCCTAGAGCCGTCCCGTCGTTGGTCATCAGGGTTTTTCTGTATCTGACATCTCCCCGGAGTTTCAAAACCTATAGCATAAAGTCACTTATTAAAACTGAGTTTCAAAAGGGGAAACAAAGAAGGCTGAGATGAAGGAGAACTTACACACACAAATTCCAAAGCCCGATTAGAGATGAATGGGAGGGTTTGTGGAGATTCAGATAATCCCTAATTGCATTTTAGGGCTATGAGGAAATCAGCTCAATAGAAAATGAGTAAGAAAAGCAAAATCACCTCTCAAATTCCTATGGATAAGAGATGAATTCAAATGGGTGAACATACAGAATCACTGCCTCATAGAAGCTACTAACATGCCTTCAGAAAAAGATACAGGAAAATTCTGGAAGACCAGTGGAAACCCCACAGGTCTCCTGCAACCCAGTGACTTGGCCAAGTCACCCATCACTGACCAACCAGTCCAAATTTCCTCAGAGCTAAAGTGAATTCTGTGCCCAAGTTAACAGCCTAAGTTAAAGCAAAAGAGTTTAAATCCTTGCCCATTTAGATCTGATTGAGACAAGTAAATTCACCTGTCTGAACTTAATTTATTAATGAAGTGTGGATGATAATTGCATATTGGGCATAGAACTAAGAGATAATACATGTAAAGCATTTAACACAGCACCTAGTACAAGAGTGTATCTTATTTTGTTTATTGATCCATTTATTGAATATTTATTATGCAGCAGGCATTATACTAAACATTGTTGAATTGAATCCTCACAACTGTGATGTGAGAGAGATACCCACATTATAGATGATGAAAGAGGCCTATGGACATTTAGTGGCTATCTTGAAATTGCCCATTTTTAATTATTATTGCTATAATTGCTAAAACTGATGTCAATAGTATTCCAAAATATCACAAAAAATATGTATTACTAGACTATAAGTAGTTTCTTATAGGAACAAGGCTATTTTAATCTGTACTTGAAACAGTTTGAGAGGAGAAACACCTAGTAAGAAATGAGAAAATATATATTGATTGTTTATTTACACAAAGGCTTTTCTATAAAGTGCTTTTTAATGCAAATAGATTGTGTATCAGTGTTTGGTTTTGGTTTTGAGAGAGAGAGAGAGAGAACACATGAACAGGGGAAGGGCAAAGGAGAAAGAGAATGTTAAGCAAACTCCACACCCAGGCTCAATCTCATGATCTGCGCTGAAATCACGAGTCACTGATTGAGTCACCCAGAGACCCATGGTCTTTATGTTTCTATCTTTTCCCTCATTCTGTCTCTTTATGTTTTTTTTCCTCTCTCCTTCTCTTCCTACCACACACACACACACACACACACACACACCCTCTTTAATCCCTCACTCTTCTCTCTAAATTTTCCTCTCTCCTGTCTGGTGTCTTTCTTTTTTTAAAGTTTGCCTCTTTCCACCAAAATTTCTCTCCTTTTCTTAAGCTTAAGAATCTCTTTAGTTCAAAGGAAAGTTATTTTCCTTTATTTAGGTTATATCAAGTTCTCTCTCGCACAATTATTCTGTACACTTCTTTGCAGCAGCAAAATTGAATGGGCACACAGCTACCCCTAGTGGAAAACACTTATTCAGTATTTGTCTTATTTTCAAATTTGAATTAAATAGGAGTAACTCTTATTCTGAAAGGATATTATTCAGGTAAACAGTACGTGAACAGTATTTCTGTGCCCTTAAGCAATATAACATTCACCTGAGTCACCACTGATATCACCAAAGGAGAAAAACAATTAAAACACACACACACACACACACACACACACACACACACACACACACACACACACACACACTAAAAGGACAATTTACTTTTGGATCATTATTTTCATAGGCTGTCTGTAGAAAAGGGGGAAAGGACTCTTTACAGGCACAGGATACCTTAGTGTCGAGAAGTACTTTTAGTTACTGAGATATAATTCCATTTTTCAGATACAGAAGCTGAGGCTCAGAAAAGTTAACTAATTTGTTCAGTATCAAATATCCTGTGAGTAGTGGAAATACAGTGCCGTCCTCAATGACAAAATGCATTTTCAAGTCTCAGAGTCTTTATCAAGTGCTTTCCTCTGCCAGGATGTCTTTTCCCTACTTCTTCATTTGGCAGCCATAAATATTGGCTCTCTTTCAAGAGGCAGCTCACAAGTCACTGATTCTCCTGCCATTCATTCTCCCCCCAACACTTTCACTTCTGCCCCTAGTCACAAAACACTTTATAGTCACGGCTCATATCACACTTAGCACACTGGAAGAAAGCTATTTGTTTTTATGTCTAGCTCTCAGAGAGTGAACTACTTAAAAGCAGAAAAAAATATTTTACTCATCTTTGAATATCCAGGACTAACAATAGGACAGATCCATTTACTAGCATTTGTTCAATGAATGAGCCAGACTCAAAGCAGGTCTTTCGACTCCAAAGAAAATTATCTTTCTTCTGTGCCTGACTGCATTGGGGCACAGTTACAAACCTTACGTTTATATGATTACAGTGGCCTTACCAAGATACACATTTGTGCACACTCACTCACTCACAGTTATCCATCAGTGGGTGCCTTGTCATTGTACCTAATACTTATGGAGGAAACATGTCCTCTGCTTTTGGAAAACAATCAGTGTACAAAGGAAGACCCCGGTTTACAAAGCAAGAGACCAAAAGACAGAGTAAGAACATATTCATTGTCATTCAGAATGAAGACAGCCCTGTGCCAAGCAGACACTAGAGCTGTGTTTGGAATTAAGGATTTTAGGCAGTCAGTCAATTGTGCCAATGTTTTGAGGGGAGAGTGATATTTTTAGTTGAGATTATGAAAAATCACCTTTTGTCACTGTCAAAGGGGGTTAAAGCAGGCTGGACTGCTAGAATTATCATTTATAACAAGGCAAAGTCAGAACACTGCCTGGGAATCAAGGCAGTGAAGCTGACTGTTTAAGCCAATTTCTAAAATTATGTAAAATTCAGGAGCATATCTAAATAACAAAGGGTTTGAACCAGATGAGCCTTCAAGAATCCCCTCATGTTAAGAGCTGATGATTTTACATGGCTTGAGAAAACTGGGAAGTTAGCATTTGTGCAAATTGCAAATTCCTCTCTTAATTGTGTTGCTTGCCCTTGGGAATGTTGAGAGGATTAAAAGAGATCCTATTTGTAGAAGACTTTTGTACACTATAACCAATGTTCTGACCAATCTGCTCAAACTTCACCACTTAGCTGCTACGTGCCTTCCTCACCTTCAGTATCTCCCTTTCTGAATACCCCGTAGAGCTGGCGCCTCACATAGTCCTAACTGCCCTTCCCACAAGACCCTCCCTTTGCTTTAGAAATTTTCACTTTCAAAATTATTATGGATTAATAACCTTGTCCCAGAATGGTAACAAACCAATACTAGTTGAATTACCTTTGATTTGCGTCATGTGATTGCATACCTGTATCCCATCTAGAATTTCTTCTGGGAATTAGAGTAAAAAGAACACTTATCGCACCGAGGAAAAGTATCAAAGGATTTAGAATCAAGTTTCTACTTTCTGTTTCACTGTTAGAAAATCTGTATTGGAGCCATAGAAAGATTTCCATCTTAGAACACAGGTAACCTATCAGTTTGGTTTGGGACTGAAATAGCATTACAGACTTGATGAAGAAAGATAGCGGAAATCTCCTGCCTATTATATTCTTCCATGCCTAATGCTGAATTCCTATTTAAACTATTTTTACAAATTATCTAAAATTCTTTTATATAAAAAAGTTCGTATTAATGCTTAGAAAGAAAACAAAATAGGGCAGTAGAAAGTTCCAATAATTTATTTCTAAGGTGCTTTTACTCTTTTGCTTCTAAGACTTCTAGTTAATATCGATAGCTACTCTTTTGCTTCTGCTTAAAAATAATTTCAAAAATCAATGAGACCATTTCCTGAGAATAGATTATACATGCATCAAAAACTAGTGTTTGTGTAGCTAGTATTATGGAATCATTACCTCAATTGACAGAGTAGCAGGATTGGTATAATATAAGTTTTTTGATATCCAATCCAAGGCCAGGCTCATGGAAGAACCCAACCTAGACAGAGAAACTAATACTGTCCTGTTGGTGCCATCTATCTTCACTCTGTGAATTTCACCCTGGAAAGAAGGACAAGGAGAGGTGAGCTGTTTCAAAGACGACCACAGGTTCTACAAGGAAGTATGTTCTTCACCATTGCCTGCTGCTATATTTCCTGAACACCTCCCACACCTGGTGGAAAGGCAAAGGTTCAACGCCATTGGGTGGGCTCACTGCGTATAATACTAACACCAGCAACACTTCAATATGTCATTAAAAAATTATTTTTAAGTGAGTCAGAGCACAATGCAAGACATATCATTCGGGTTGCCTCTGATATTGGCTAAGGAGATTCATTTCTTAACTACCACAGGCCATAGTCATAAAAATAACCCATCTCATAAATGAAAATCAGAAGGCCAGAAGCATATTTTACATAGAGGTCACAAGCCTCAAACACAAAGATCATCCCTCTCTTCCTCATTTGTAATCTCTTTGTCCCTTCCTTCCTCAGAGCTTTCTCCTCTAAAGGGTGAGCTCCAACCGAAAGGGAACTGAAGGAGGGCTCTTTTTACCCTGGAGGAAAAGGTGCTGATGAAGACCCCAGCAGCCACATCAAATGCTTTCCTGGAATTCCTTCAGAGAACTATTGCTTCTTGTCTTGAGTGATGATCATTTTTATGATCATCTAGTATCTTCTATTAGCTCAAAACTCCTTAAGAGCAATCTTTGTTACCACTTCTTGGTGTATTTTCTACAGTTGGGAGTAGCTACTTTGGTGCAGAACAAATAGTAGGCACTTAATAATTACTTGCTGAATGAATAAATGAATAAAATCCAAAAGCTTAAATGTGCTTATTATCTACTCTGCTCCAGGTCAGCCTCCTATTTACATCCTTTGCTGAATCAAAAAAAGCTTAGTAGTAAATTAATCTATTTCTGGACCATTTCCCTTTTATACACCCAGCAAAAGTTTGCTTATAAGAAGGCATTAGTGTAGGTAGGCTCTTTGAAAACAAGTTATATACTTTGAATGTTATTCAACACTTACTGGATTCTCAACCCAATAGATGAACTGCTCTGAGTAATCAAATTCAACATCATAACCGTTCATTATCCCTGCTATGGGAACCATAGCATCATTGCTCTTCACCTCGGGATTGAGGAAGAATCCAAAAATTATACTGTATCTTACAGTTACTAAGAAAGGTCGATCATCTGTGAAAATAGCAGATATCAGTCAAAATTATATCCTACTATTCCCAGACATTTAGAGTAATGGAAAGCAGTGGATTGTTACCATCTCATAGGACAAAATGCCATTGAAAGCTTTGCGGCAATAAATACCATACATGATACATATTTCATCAGACAATCCAGGGCCTTTGATTGGATTTCAACAGGTTGCTAGGTCACCAAACCTCCAACCCTAGAAACACTTCTGGACTTTCCCAAGGAAGATCAGTATTTACCTTGCTCTTCATGAATTCGTTACTTACACTGATAAAGCGTCCGTGTTTGTTAAATGTCACATTCTACACATAGATAAACCTAACTAATATTGAATTTAAAAAGAGAAAGAAAACATATAGACTATTCTTGGTGAATGGCAATTTATTAGTCTTAAATGTGCTCAAAAAATAAAAACACTACCAAGTGTGGCCTGGTGTTTATTATAGGTGAATTTTAGTTACTAAATAAAGTCCAATTTATAATCTCCCCAATTGTTGTTTGATCAATGGCTGTCTTCCACACTAGATTCTAATTCCAAAAAGGTAGTGACTACGTCTGATTTACTCACGATTCTGTCCCAGAACCTTGCAGGTAATAGTTGCCAAATAAATGTTTGCTAACTAAATGAATGACCACATAAACAAATAAATGGATGGATGCATAAGTCAAAGTGTAAATAGTGTCTTCTAAAGTTCTCAAAAGTATCTGCATTTTGCAACTTAAACATTCTCAAAATACCTTATTCAAATTATCAATTCACTTAACCTCCTTAATAGATAATAAAAGGTCCTTTTCCGTTTTCCTGCTTTTTTTTTTTTTTACTAAGCAGGTTCCAAGGTTTATTCACAAGACAAAGCCAACCACTGTAAAAGCAAAATACTTCAGTAAATAATCCACACATCCAGCCCATAGGAAAGCACAAAGTCATACTAGAAGTTGGTTTATAAGCTTCAAATATGGACTCTGGCCACTCAGGTTTGATAGTCTGATGCCTTCTCTCAGATTGGAGACTTGCTGGCCTGGCTAGGGACCAGAACTGATGACCAAGATCCCTAATCCCCATTCAGTGCAAAAGACATCGATACTCTCTGGCCATCTGTCTCCTCTTCTCTGGTCTAAGGGTTCTTTTTCACAGATAATGCCTTTATCCAAAAAACAAAAAACAAAAAACAAAAAAAAATCTAAAATGAGGAAATCAAGAGACAAGATGTATTTATAATTCTCTCATAAAAGGAAAACTGGAATATATATATATATATATATATATATATATATATATATATATATAAAACATATACCCCATATTAAGCAAAATAGAAAATGATTATTCACTGCATAATTTTCATCTACTAAAAATGATGTTTTCATTATTTTTATAATATGGACACTTTTCAGTCTTCAATGTGAGTATTTTTAAGTTTATTTATTTATTGAGAGAAAGAAAATGTGAGTGGAGGAGAGCAGAGAGAGAGCGAGAGAGAGGATCCCAAGCAGGTTCTTTGCTGTCAGCACAGAGCCCAACATAGGACTCAGTCTCACAAACCTTGAGATCATGACCTGAGATCATGAGTCAGATGCCCAACTGACTGAGCTACCCAGTTGCCCCTGGCTCTTAACTTCTTAACTTATTTTAACATCTCATTAACTTTTCCTTTTTCCTGTCATTTCAGTTACTAAAAATTACCTAACATTTATAAACTTAGTAAAAATTTAAAGCAAATAATGCAACTATTAATGCTTTATATTTTACAAAGTGCTACAATATACAGCATTTACTCTTTCCATTAAATCTGTGAAGAGGTTTTCAACTAAGGCCAATGAAACTTGCCAGGGCTAGTGAGCCCACTGTCCTCTCCCAACTGCTCCACATCGCCTCTCTTCTGAACAAATGAAATAGGCATAATAATTGCCCCTATTTATTGAGAAAAGGGGCCACATAGTATGCCCTAAATATTCATTCACTTAATTTATCTCCCTGAAGCCTCTTGTTAGCCATCCCCACCCCCAGCTCTCAAATGAGGCACAAAGAAATTAAGCCTTTTAACCAAAGTCACACAGCCAGGTCCTCAGACTCCAAAACTTATGTTCTTAATCACTACACAAAGTGAAGGCTGGGTACTAGTTCTTGAGTATCACATTACCACTCAATTCATTTGATTTAACATGCAGTAATAAAATGTGAAAGCTATATTAAGAGTTTAGGTGTACCTTGAAATTATAATGAGATGTTTAATTATTGATTATACATTGTAAGTGTTCATTGGTGCAGTAAAAACAAGAAAATTCCCCAATTTCACAGGATAAATTGTAAATTTTACTGACTCAAAACCTAACACTGCTCTTTTTAATGTGTAATTTTCTTTTTGCTTAATTGGAGGAATTCTCAATAAAGCACTGTTTAGGGACGAAAGAACTGCATTTCTCATCCATCAAACATGGACTTTCTTGATTCTTCCCAGAAGCACTTCTCTCAAGTCCTACCCAGCTCTACTCCTTCGCCCTTTATTTCTTTGTCAGGCAATGTCTCAGGCCCTTGATCTGATCAGGTATATTGGAGAGGGCTTACCACTAGTGAACATTTATGGGCAATGAACCAGAGAGTGGGAGTCATTTAGTGCTACACTAGCAGAAAGTGAGAGCCTAGGCAAAGGATGATGCCAGAGAGAGTGCATGAAGAGGGCTCTGTGGGAAAGAAAAAAGGAGCGATTTGATGACATAATACAGCCATAAAGGAATAAATAGGTGGAAAACACAGGAATGAAGAAGGAGCAAGAAAGAATATTGGAGGGCTTCACTGAAAATTTCCTGAGTGCTAGTATGTGCCGCAGGCAACAAACAAATATCAGTGAATCAGGTGGAGGCTTAATCTGCAAGGAACTTTGAGTCTATAGAACAAGGCAGTTCAGAAGGAGGTGATATTTTAAGACATCTTAACATAGTATGTCTCAAAAAATGAAATCTGGCCATTTGTAGCAACATGGATGGAACTAGAGGGTGTTATGCTGAGCGAAATAAGTCAGGCAAAGGACAGATACCATATGTTTGCACATATAGGTGGATTAGGAAGAAGTTAACGGAGGATGAAGTGGGAGAAGAAGGGGAAAAATAGTTGGAGAGAGGGAAGGAGGCAAACCATGAGAGACTCTTAAATGCTGAAAACAAACTGAGGGCTGAGAGGGAGTGTGGGAGAGGGGAAGGGAGGTGATGGGCATGGAGGAGGGCACTTGTTGGGATGAGCACTGGGTATTATATGGAAACCAACTGGACAATAAACTATAAAAGAAACTCAGTCTTTTGAAGTTAAAAATCGTATATTTATATCTATTCTTTATATCATGATCCCATTAAGATTCGTCTTAGCAGGGCAGAGAGGTAAAGAGAAAGCAGCTGGTAATGAGAAGTTTATGTTGTAATCAAAGAGCAATGTTTACTACTTCCTTGTTAGGTTCTCCTTAACTCAGACTTTGCACTAACTGATCAGCACCTCAAGCTTTCTAACAGTGTGTGCAAGAAGTGTGTTCTTCTTATGTGGCACTTAATGACTGAGACGATTGCCTTCTGTCTCTCTCACAATGAAGCAGAAGCCTATTTTGGATTGGAGGTTGTTTATTGTAGAAGATGCTTGAGCAATGTTTTGGTTTGCTTTTTTGGTTCTTGTTCATTTGTTTTTGGCATTGTGGAGGTGGAGAACATATTTTTGAAAGAATAAAAAGCTATTTCATACAGAAAAAGTTCTTGGCTTAAAATTTTATGTCATAAAATTAGGAAAAAAGAAAATATCTCATAATTCCCTTACTCAACTGTAACCACTATTGGCGCTTATGTGTGTTCTCTTCCAGGTCTTTTTAATGCTTATTTTTACATGGCCAGTAGTGAACAGTATCTGCTTTTCACTTAACCTTATCGCATCAGCAGTTCCAAAGATATTCCAGACACTTAGTAAACAATATTTTAAAAGCTATTTAACCCATAAATCAAGTAAAATGTTTTCATCTATAAATGTTAACAAGCTTCTAAACTTCTGATTGAGAAAATAATGTACACCTCTTTTTCTTCGTTAACATATACTGGCATTCAGTTACCCAAGTGGTACTCAGAAATCAGTTGAACAGTGCTAAAAAAGTTCCACCCTAGTAAAGTCAATCAATGGAAAGCCACTAGTGGAATTATTTGTGAAATAACAAAAGCTACTATTTAGATATCAATAACCATCAGATAGTAATATTGATTACACCAATCCCCAATGCACAGTTCAACAACCTTGGCATGGTGAAAGAATGCTTTGTATCCAAAATGTCCGCAGCCCAGTTTAATCTTCTGCTGAGAGACTCAAGAGGACACACTAAATTAAACAGTGTCAACAAGGATTAGGTGCATAATAAGTCTCTGAAGAAAAATGGCAAATGCCAATCCCTTTGTAAGCACTACCAATAATTAAAATCTTTCATCATGAAAGTATCATTGCAAAATATTATACCTAGATGGAATTCAATTTTCAGGAAGCCTACATCTGCAAAATCTATAAACACCATTAATTTCCTGGATTCAGCAAAAATTTTCCACTTGACTAATAACTTTCCCTCTAGATTAAGATTCTGTTTTCTCTTAGCTTAAGGATTTTGTATCATTAAATATTTTAACCTTCTGCAACCACTTTTGTCAGCACCAAAATATTCACGAACTAAATTCAAAGAGCTTAAATTTAGAATAACTCTCTAGATTTTTAAGCAAAGGTAAATATTTTTAAAAAGACTATTATTGGCAGCAACTGGATGAATCAGTCAGTTGAACATCCAACTCTTCTTTTAGGCGCAGGTCATGATTTTGCCCCACATTGTGCTCTGCGTTGACAACATTAAGCGTTCTTGGGGTTCTCCCCACCCTGCACCTCTCTCTTTCTCTCTCTGCCCATTCTCTGCTCACACACACTATCTCTATAAACATTAAAAACACTTTATTTTATATCATGTACATATTCCAGAAGAAATATGTTTTGTGGATTGACTATCTTTCCCTTTTGTTCTCACTCCCTAATAATAATAATTGTCCACATACATTTCTATCAACACAGTAAAGTATCTTGGATGAGATGAAGATCAAATTGCTCAAATAATCACTTAATGATCTTTCATACAAAGAAAACTTTCATTTTTAAAATACCAAATATTAAAGTTACTGAAATTGGGATCAGAAGGCCTATGCTAGAACACTCATCACTATCAGTTACAATACAAATGAGAGAAGGAAGCCATACTCAGGTGTTAAAAATTCTTACTCCTTAACTGCAGAATTGGGAGGTTTCCATTATCACCACTTGTCTAACTATAACCAGGTAAGAGAAAACATGACTCACATGCACACGTAATATGAGCTTTCTATACAGAAACTATATTACAACTGAGGTGCTCAATTAAATCACCTCATATGGCATATGTACTCAGGAGACTTGCTGAATCAAAGGGAACACAGCACACATTCCATGAGCAAGTGGCTTAGAGCTTACACCACTCTGCTAAACCAAGGCAGACTCTGCCTTCAGGGCACACTTAAAGGGCATACAGTACCTCTCAAGCAAGACACAGAATCATAAGAAAGAGTCCATCCTGAGGGACAAACACAAGAATAAAGGCGTGGCCTCTGTGAGGAAAGCAAGCATAGATGTCTGCAGGAGGAAGAAGCACAGGAATTTTCACCTGTAATGGAAAAAGAAAAGAAAACATTGGTTAATGGAAAACCTCCCACATTGGGGTGAACAGAATGAATAAATAAAATGTAGTGTGTACACACACACACACACACACACACACACACACAATGTCATAACTATGTATAATGGTGGATATTCACTAATCTTATTGTCATGATCATTTCATAATATATACATTTAACAAATCATTGTGTTGTGCATCTAAAAATAATATATCAAATTTATCTCAATGTAAGTAAATAAATAAATTTTGAAGTAGGCATATAGCCATACTGTTATTTTCCACCCAGGGACCTCCAGTAAAGGCACAAGTAGATTAAGTTACCTATGTTGGTTTGGTTTTTTCCCTAAACTACTTTACTCTTCTCTATCATCATGCTTTCAACACAAAATTCATAAGAGGAATAAGAGGGAGGAATGACTTCACCAAGGTCACAGACTAATCCTGTCTATAACCAGATTATGAACAAATAGCTACTGAGTAACCCAAAGCTTAGTAACAGAAATACAATGCCAAATAACATGTGTTCCCTTGCCTGAGCTAAAAGAGATCTTTTTACATTAAATGAAATAAATGTGCATGTTCCCTTTCTGACCTTGACATTTATCCACTATTGTCCAAATTTTGGTTAGATAGTAATCTTTAATTTTTCTATTGATATCTTGGTGTGTCTCTGCTTTTTAAAATAAGGGAACCTGGGGTAAATCCTAGCAGTGTACCCCAATGTTCATAGCAGCACTCTCAACAATAGCTAAAACATGGAAAGAGCCTAAGTGTCCATCAACAGATGAATGGATCAAGAAGATGTGGTTTATCTATACCATGGAATACTACATGGCGATGAGAAACAATGAAATCTGGCCATGTGTAGCAACATGGATGGACCTTGAGGGTGTTATGCTGAGCGAAATAAGTCAGGCAGAGAAGGACAAATATCATGTTTGCACGTATAGGAGGATTAGGAGGAACTTAACGGAGGAACAAGGGGGAGAAGAAGGGCGGAAATGGTGGGGGAAAGGGAGAGAGGCAAACCATGAGAGACTCTTGAATGCTGACAAAAACTGAGGACTGGTGGATGTGGGGGGGAGAGGGGATGGGCATGGAGGAGAACACTTGTGGGGATGAGCACTGAGTGTTATGTGGAAACTAATTTGACAATAAACTGTCTGTAAAAAAAAATAAAATAAAATAAGGGAACCTGTGGGCATCCCAGGCTCAAAGGATGTCCTCTAGATCTTATATGTTCTTATTATATACATTGTATTAGATCATTAAACCATTCATTATTCATTCACTAAAAAAACTTTCCATATGCTTTAAGCACTATGCTAACCATGGAAAATACTGTAAGCATGGAGGCAGCTATTCTTAAAAAAAGGGAAATAGAACTAAATTTATAAATTCATCCTTCAATTTCAGGATATGAAGGTAAAGAGCAAATGAATTATGAGAAGGATAGGCTATTTTAGATAGGGTGATCAAGGGCCACCAAGAAGCATTTGAGAGAATCCTAAATGACATAAAGGAGCCACTCAAGCAGATATCTGGAGAAGGCGTGTTCCAGGGGTGTTCTAGTACAAGTTTAGAAGTAGGAAGTAGCCTGGTATGCTTCTGGACCAAAATGAAGTCCAGCATGGTAAGAGTAAAGGGACAAAGAAACAAGGAAGAAGGCCAGATTCTGAAACGTGACGGGTTTTAAGGGAGAAGATTAAGTAAATATTAAGTGACTTATCCCTCCTCCCACCAGAGAGAACACCAAATTTTTAAATCATCTAGCCACACACACATCAAGGATGTGTGGAATACATCACATCTACATCCAGGATAACTTGGGATACAGCTGCAGCACACCTACAGGGCACTGGTGCCATGAGTCCTAAGAAAAAGCTCCTTTACACCACAGAATGGTTCTAAGGGACTATCTGGTCTATGTGGTATTTGTCAGCTGAGAAAATTGAGGTTTGGAAATTGTCACAGAGACAGGAGTCAACTGCAGAATATAATGACAAAATTTAGGTCTGTTGTTGTTACATACAAGTTTTTAGTTGACTCTGATAAAAAAAAATGTAATGAAAATGTTAGGACTGTGGTGGTTAGTAAAGAAGAAAGGAAAACATATTGCACAAATAAGAATAAGTTCTTTCTAAGCTATTCCCAGGCAGGTGTCTCTGTATCACTTACTGTTAGGTTGTCTCACAGGATGAACTGCAACAATTCCCAGGGGCTGCTGAAGATTGCGAATTATGACTGAGTGGTTTCCACCATGCCACTTATTGGCTTGCAAAACCTGATTAATAGAACGGTCAGTCCAGTACACAGAGTCTTCAAAGACTGTTATGGCATAAGGATGTCGCAGAATCTGTGAAGCCAAAGAGAAAGATCAGACTTTGCCAACAATCCAAGTAGAAATGTAGAATGTAGAAATGTAGAAAAGGAAATCTTTTAGCATTTCATTATTTAAGACATAGGGAAGTCATTGTTGAAGAGACAGACAAAAAATACACTGCTTGGCCTATAATTATCCCACGACAGCACTCAAAATACTCCCAACATATTTGTGTCACGTGCTCTTCATTTTTACTCTGGTTGTTACCCTCGGGATCCATTTTAGAAATGAAAGCAGCACCAGGGTGCAAAGAGTACGGTTGATTTATCTGGATCCCTTACTCTCAAGTCTTAGCCCCCTCCGCTATTAGCACTACTCTTTATCCAGTGCTATTTCTGCCACTACAGATTCACATAAATCTGATCGAGCCTACGTGCATACTTCCTGAAGGGAGGGGGGCCCTGCCGGGGTCCCTTAAAGCCATGGAACTATCCACAATGGCAATTTTAAATAATGGCTCTTTGCTACAATATATATATTTTTTATATTTTCTCATTTAACTTGTGAAAATAAATTCAGCATAATTTTCTAAATATTAATAGAATTGTTGACTCAGTATGTTATACACCTGAAACTAATATGGCATTATATATCCATTATATTATAATTAAAAATGCAAAATATATAATAGGCTATAATTTAATTGAGAAAGCTAAATATAAACTATTAATTTTTGCTTAACACACTTTTTTAAAGTATAGAAACAACAGATTAGCCTCTACAGATCAACTAAATCACACAAACTACTAATCCTTCCCAAACACAGCACAATCTAACCATGAACTAGAATAAAAATATTTATTTTCTGTAAGAAAAGATGGGTTGGCCCTCACTCCTGTTGATATTTCCTGGATTGCCCTTGTAATTTCTAAGATACAAAAACTAATCTTTTTAGTTTTCTTGTTACTCTATTTGCTTTCTACAAAGCCGCTATTGTGGGTTTAGTGTAGTTTTCATCAATACCAACTTACCAAATCACTGGCTATCACCTGCCTCCGATGCTGTCCATTATAATCACAATAGTCTATATAATCAAGATAGGAATCTATGAAATAGAGCAATCTGTTGGGATAGTCAATTGTTATGCCACTGGGCCAGAAAATCTTGTCCTGAACAATGACAGTGCGCAAACTGCCATCCATGCTGGCTCGTTCAATACGAGGGTGACGGCCCCAGTCAGACCAGAACATTAAATGGTCACTGTGGAAAGAAATTAGTTACCAGTAAGAAAGGATATATTTCAATATGGAAAATAACTGCCATTTTAAGTCATATAATGTAAATTATTAAAGTAATATAAAGTCAGTAATGTAACATCATATTTATGTTCTGCTTATAATAAATCATCTCTAGTTCAGAATATCTATACAGAGTTTATTATTTCCTCTGAGTGTCACGAAGTAAAACTATAATCATAATGCAATCATAAGCCATCTGGGTGTTTATCAGATGTTCATAAAACATGCAGTACATTATGACAATGAAATGTCTCAATGCCTATTCATGTTTCTGTACAAACCACAAATAGTTGATCTAGAAATATCCATCTGGCCTTTTTTATCTACCCTGTCATTTTTTAAGATAGGAAAGTCAATTTCTTCATCATCAGATTCATCATAAATTTCACTAGTGTAATACTTGATAATATCTAGGAAGTCTGTACTGCATCAAGCATAATTTGTCTAACTCATGATCCTACAGAAAAGAATTTTAGTTAGAGAATTTTAACTAAATTTAAGGAAAGAGCCATCAAAGGTTTCTTAAACACATGTGAGAATTTCTTCTTCTCTTTAGGACCAGGAGGGCAAAAATTCTCTTCCTTCCATGACATAAAAGGGAGCTCTAATAAACATGAAACTAAAGCATGAAAATATTGCTGTCTTTGTTGTATAACCATGAGGTATAATGTTACAGCAAACTGGCCCATCTATGGAATACCACTGCATGCATTCATTTGAGACCTAATTATATAGTTCTATGGCAATCAATTCAATAATTGTATTATCAAACCAATAAATCAATGTGTTCTTAAATTGAACAACCAATTGCTCTTACGTACTTTATGAAAAAGACTATACAGATAAAGGAAGGGTACCAATAACCACTTGGATGGTTACTATTTCTGTAGAAATGTTTATTTTTATTTTTTTAACTTTTATTTTTATTATTTTAAATAATTTATTGTCAAGTTGGTTTCCATATAACACCCAGTGCTCATCCCCACAAGTGCCCTCCTCCATGCCCCTTCCCCTCCCCTCCTCCCCCATCAGTCCTCACTTTGTTATCAGCATTCAATAGCCAAAACATGGAAAGAGCCTAAGTGTTCATCAACTGATGAATGGATCAAGAAGATGTGGTTTCCTACAGGAGGATTAGGAGGAGCTTAACAGAGGACCATGGGGGAGAAGAAGGGGGGAAATGGTGGGGGAGAGGGAGAGAGGGAAAACATGAGAGAATCTTGATGAGAACAAACTGAGGACTGATGGGTGTGGGGGGGAGGGGGGAGATGGGCCTGGAGGTGGACACTTGTGGGGATGAGCACTGGGTGTTATATGGAAACCAACTTGACAATAAACTTTTTGTAAAAAAAAAAAGAAGATGCGCTTTATCTATACAATGGAATACTACATGGCAATGAGAAACAATGACATCTGGCCATGTGTAGCAACATGGATGGAACTTGAGGGTGTTATGCTGAGCGAAATAAGTCAGGCAGAGAAGGACAACTACCATATGTTTGCACGTATAGGAGGATTAGGAGGAACTTAACAGAGGACTGTGGTGGAGAAGAAGGGGGGGGGAAATAATGGGGAAGAGGAAGGGAGGCAAACCACGAGAGACTCTAGAAATGTTTAAACAAGGTTTCATTTGAGATAGCACTTATCAGCCTCTTCATGCTATTATTGTTTTTCCCTTATAAACACATCAAGGCAATATAATTTTTTTAAAAAAGATTCTTACCTAATTCTGGGATCTAATGATAATCCCCTTGGATTTGATACATTATTACTAATCAGCACGGTCCTGTGACTTCCATCCAGTTTAGATACTTCAATTGTTCCCAGAGCATAGTCTGTCCAATAAAGATTGCGACCTACCCAATCTACCGCCATACTTTCAGTCAGAGTGGCACCAGTGTTAAGTATCTAAAGAAAAAAAGTGAATGAAGAGTGAATTCTAAGGAGAATGAATAAATTGAAATTACATAGATAATTTTATGAGTAGGAAGTTCTATGAAAATCTGGAATAAGACAACTAAATTTGTCCTATGATTGCTTGTAAGGATTGGAAAACATTTGTCTTCCACCAAATCAACATAGGGCATTCCACAAGAAAATACTACATGTTGTAGAATTAAATACTCTGGGATAACTCTACCACTGAGTGAGTGTGTACTTTCATTTGGTTTCAAAGTTTTTGCATTTGAACAAAACCTCTATCCATTTGCTAAATTGGCCACCCTATGAAACTTTATAACATTCACATTCCAAAATAATATCTTTATTGATTAAATGCCAACAATTACAAAATAAAAGTCCTAAGAGGCAGAGGAAACAACCATCAAGGGTCCAGAAACTGAAACTCCGGGAGATAGATTGAGAAATTAAACCTAACGAAAAGCACCCCCTTAACTCCCCTACATTTTCCTCTGCTCTCATCCACTAGGGGGAAAAAAAAAAACAAATTTAAAAGTTACATCAAAGACTTTCTGAAATCTCTGAATTATGTGACCTGGAATTCAGAATTGTGGATCTACCTTCAGAGGTTACATTCTTATATAAAACATCCATATATTGGGAATTATGAAGGCCTGAGCCTCTGGGGTACAATGTGACCCAAAAGGAAAAATGAGAACTACCCAGGGTGAGGTAGGACCTGCTCTCATTGATGAGTAAAAGTAATAGTCCCAACATAGCAGGTCTAGTAAGACCATATATCAGTAGAAATGTACTTACTACTCTTCTATCTGTTCCATTTTGAAATGCACTCCAGATTTTACCCTGACCTCCATCAGACCAAAAGACACGGCCACTGATAGAATCAAAATCAAGAGCTGCAATGTGAGAACCATTCTGGATAATTGAAGAGATAGAGTGAAACTGGGAAGTGATATTGTCAGCAATAATTTGGTTCCGACTTGCCGCAAGTATCAACAGACTTTCAGATTCTGTCCAAGAAGAAAATGCAAAAATGTTAATGAATCTGGGAGCAACCACAATTAAAACATATCTTAAATATTTCATGCAATTCTTTTGATGACAGAAGGAAGACATAATTCCAAACCATAGTATTAAGGAAAGCAAATTCCTAAAAAACATTGTTTAATCACTTGGTTCATTATCTTAATAGTTAACTGATTTTCACGAGTATTTAAAATAAACTTTTTCCAAAATATCTTTCTTCCTTGAATATACTCCAGTGTTTGCCTAAATATCTAGAGCAAAGGACACTTGCATTCTTTCAGTTACTATTTGTTACTTCTGTACTTACTTTTGAATTTTGTTTATCTTCCTTCCTAGAATATGGGCTTCCTGATAACAAGAATTATGTCTTAAATATTTTTGTTTTGCTTGAGGCATTGAGCTGTGGCAGAGATTTCTAATTATCTCTCACTATCTCTTCACTTCCTTTTTAGTAATAAATCATGCCCATGTTTTAGCATGGCGCACACCCTTCCCCCGCCCCTGGATGGTCTACCATTCAGCCTCCTACTTGAAAAAGAAACTATTTTGTCTTAACTTTCTTTATTTGGTGACTTTTGAAGTGAGGCAGCCAAATCAATATCTTAATACCTAGTATATTCACTTTCACATAGTAGAAACTGAATTAGTACTGGTTGAATTCAATCAATTATATAAAATGCTTAAATATGATATAGAAATAATTTTTAAATAATATAAAAGCCATTGATATTTTAAGTAATAAAATCATCTACCTACTTATATTTTAACCTCTATTTTCCAAAATATGCCAAGATTTTTATGAATATTAATTTATTTAATCTGCACAATAAACTGTGAATTAAGGAGGTTACCTAACGCATCCAGTAACATAACCCATCAACATTGTCCAATGCCTGCATGCAACATTTGAACTCATGAGTGTGCTGTTACTCTGGCTAGAGGTAGTTCACTTTCAAGTTCAGTTATTACCTGTAACTTTGCAAGTCCTTCCATTAGTGTCTAACGTGTATTCTTTATCACACCAGCATCGGAATGAACCTCTCATATTGTAACAATGCTGACTACAAAAGCCTGGGACATCACACTCAGACACGTCTTCACAGGTCTTAGAGTCATTCGCAAGAAAGTATCCTGGTGGGCATAAGCATTGAGCCCCATAGGGCCCCTGAACACACTGGTGAGTACAACCACCATTGAAATATGAGCAGCTATCCTGGTCTAGAATAAAGAAAGAAAAATCACAAAGGGAAAAATTCAGAAATCTTTGCCTTTTTTTTGGTTCACTCTGTTGTAATATTTGTCATACAGTCTTATGCCACCTTCACTGAGGTAAGAGCTAAGAGCAGCTATTCACTTGGATGAGCTCCACAGCCTAGTCAATGTCTGTTTAAAGATTTACTCTCCTCCACAATCACAGGACTTCAACCACTTTTTTCACTACAACCTTCTATTATAATTACATTTAGTGCAAAGAGAGAAACTTGGGGAAATACTGCCAACATCAAAAAAAAAAAAAACAAAAACAAAAACAAAAACAAAACCACAACTGTCATTGATAAAGCACACAAAGAGAATTAAGTTACTTCCCACTTTCTTTCTGATATTCTTCTACCTATACAGAAATGGAAGATGAGACTTCGACATTCAAGATCAAGGGCTGGAAGGTCTATGATAGGGTGTAAATGGAAAGGGGAAGGTAATTAGAACAGTAGAGGGCACAGATCCACCAACATGCCATCAGTCCTTGCTTTCAGGGCCACAGCAGCAATGCCTGAAGCCACCCAAAGTCAGTTCAAATGTCTGGGATGCAAATGCCCTCTATTCCCATGTGTACTCGAACTTATTTTTAACAGACGATACACGAAACATGCTTCAGAGGGGAAAATTAGAATTATTAGAATATTTTCACCACAAATACAATCCAAGTAATATCATAAGGATCTAAAATATTTTGCAATCATACCTGGCTGGGGTTCATCTGAGAGTGATCATTGATTAAAGAAGAAAGAAAGAAAGGACAGCAATTAGGATTACATGCCAATCACAGGATTTTAATCACAGCAAACACAAATCCCTGGACTTCATTTGTTTTGTGGCAAGTTCTGATTGAAATTAGAAAATATTAAAGTTAGAAAAACTTAGAACCGCAATCCAAAACAAAAATTAATTTGACAATCTAATGGCCTTAGTCTCATTTTTCTAAAAAAAAAAAAAAAAAAGTAAAATCACAGAACCAAATGCAAAGGATTTAATGAGAAATAGCATCCAGTGGTGATTTCTTTGAATTCCATGACACTTACCCCTACACAGATTTGATTTCACAGAGGAAGTGAAATCCCTTCCTGAAAACTACATGGAGACAATGGTGATACATAGAAGGTCACTGCTCAGAATGAATTTATGGCCATTAAATTGTAGTCAGGAAACTTACTGCAAAGTGGGGATTCATCTGTCCCATTGGGGCAATCAAAGATGCCATCACACACTGCACTCAGATTCACACAGATGCTATGGCCAGGGCACTGCCATTGCCAACTGGGACAGTGAAAAGCCTGAGTAGGGCAGTCCTTCTCATCACTCATATCCCTGCAGTCATTGTCCCCATCACAGAGCCAGTCTCTATAGATGCAGTTTCCATTATCACACAGGAAGTGAGTTAAAGGGCAAGTCTTGGGGGCACAGCCGTGGTACTCATCAGATCCATAGATGCAGTCTGGGTGCCCATCACACTCCCAGCTCTTTGGGATGCAGACGCCATCTGCTTGGCACTGAAATTCATCTGTGTGGCACATCCCAGGAGGCCTAGTTGCTAAGAGAAATGCACGTGAGAGATGCACTTGTGAATGTAATTCATAATCCTTTTTATATAATACCAAGATTCAGAGGAAATTATTTTGGACCAAAGGTAGGTTTATTATAATGATCATAACAAATTTAATATTAAAATCTAGACATTGCGGTACACAAAAATCTTTCTATGTGTCTGATTTGTCCCTGAGTCTAAAGAAAATTCTGTTTCATGTGTTTTTAATGTTCATTCAACCACAGGATAATAATAAAATTTATCTGCCTCTTTATTAAACAATTACCAGCACATTTCAATGGACTTAAATTGACATTAATTTGTTACTTTGAACTCATGTTTAATATCACATATTTGAATGTTGTTAATTTTCCCTCAAATGAACTACATCCAATGAAACCAGGACACAATAAGAAAACAAAAGGTGACAGTAAATCTTTAATTCTTTGCAAACTTTCCACAACTCATGGAGAGATAAGATTTGCTTCCCTATCTCACAGGGGTAATTCCAAGTTTCCTCCCAGGGACCTTGTAAGGCAAAAGCAAGTGAGTCACAATTGGCAGTTTAACCACAAATCATCACAGAAGAATTCCGTGTTTTCAACATGAAACAGGAAAACCAGTAACTACGAATTTCTGGGTGTTGTATATATCTATAAAGTATTAAGCATTTTATTTAACTTTTTATACATAGATTTAACACATAAGATTTATATTCTATCAAGTCCTCCTTGAATCCTATGACTAGAAGGAAATTCTTTTCTGTGAACCCCAAATGAATTTTATCCGTATCATTTCTAAGGCCCTTATTAAAGTGTACCTTGCTTCCATTATTTCTTATGTTATATAATTTCTCTAAGAACAAAGACCACATATAACATCTTAGCAGGTATTCAGCAAAAAATAGCTGAAAATGAATTCATTCAAGTCAATATAAAATACCACTCCATACCCCATGATTTGACTTCGCTAGTAAAATTTAAAACAATTAAAAAAGCTTTATATATAGCAAGCTTCAAAATTTTGAAACCCACTAATTTGGGATATCCTAGGAAATATTCATAGTGAGAACAAAAATATCTAAGAAATATTGAACCTACCTAAGAGACTATTGGAAACTGCCCATTTATACCCTAAGTTATTATTTGCAAATACCTGGTCAACTCTAATGTATATTAACACTGTGTTCCTTTGATAATAGTTTGTAATTTAAGCTGTCCCCCCAGTTTATACAAATTAGAGGAAACTTAAGATAATATGAAATTATTCCTCTGCCTAAATGCAGAAATATGGTACTTACAACAGTCTAACTCATCAGATTGGTCACTGCAGTCAAAAACACCATCACAACGATATGTAATGCTAATACACCGACCTTCACTGGCACATTTGAATTGAGAAGCGGTGCAATGGATTACTAAGAATGAAAATAAAAAGCATTAGAAATTAGCTCAAAATGACTAAACATTGAGATTATTTGTAAAAATTATGAATAAAAATAAAGCAATCCACTTACCACAACTATCTTCATCAGATCCATCAACACAGTCCTTGTCCCCATCACAGACAAAGGATACATCAATACATCGATGATCAAGACAACGAAACTGACTAGGTAGGCATGTCCCTGTAAATTCTAACATCATTCAAAAACAAAAACAAGTAACAGTTTATTTCTTGTTCATTGTGTACTAGACTGAAGCTGCAAAACGCTAAGGAGATACACAAGTTATCTCATTTGTACATGTGTTCAAAATCCCTTCACATTGGCCACATAGCCAAAGTCAGCCCAGAAGAGTACTCAAAGACAGGACAGTTTGGAGGAAGAGGAAGAAAAAAAGTCAGGTGTTCTGTGATTACAATTTGAAAAATACATTACACTTACCAAAGTGAACATCATGGGCTTGGACTAGACTATACCTCATGATTGAGTCCATGACTATACACCAAACCTAAGCAACAGAGCCCAATTGGGCATCATGGTCGACCTGACCCACATGCCACAACAGTACACAGACAGATCATGACCGAATTAGTCGAAAGTCTAAGCAGAACAATTCTAGAAGCCAGAGTCCTGCCTTGCTAAAGAGACAAAATCTTAGAGTCAGATGTGCTGGCTGCCCCATCCACAATATGAAGCTATACTAAATATAGACCCACAGAATGCGAAAGTTAGAAGAAGCCTGAAAACCCATCCGCTACAGTGGAAAGTGACTTGCCTAGTCATGTAACCAAGACTAGACCTTAGCCCAGGGAATTCCATCCACCTTCAACTACTATTGTAGGCACAAAAACAAATAATAAACAAAATCAGAACTAGCAAGATGAAAAGCATGCAGACAGCACCTATGGAAATTTAAATTTTCTGTGTTTTACTCCCTTTTTACCTGTGAAACAAAAAGAAAAACCAATAGCCAAATGTCTTATATGACTTACTAATTTGTGATATGTAGATAGATGGATAGACAGATAGATAGACAAATATATGAATAGTTAGTGGAGGAATTTCTTGTGTCTGGAAGTTAGACAGAGACAGTCCTTGTTCTGCATCCATAGAACTCGGTGATCAGAGGACTCTAGGCTTCTCATGTCTTTACTCTTATAGCCTATGGATACAGGGATTGACAGATGGAACAATGATTACAATCCAACAAAAACTGTGTGAGCCTCAGAGGAAAATGTGCAAGGTCTACTAGTTACTCAAATCGATTCATTAGGCTGACCAACTAAGAGAAATCAGTTCAAAACTTACGACAATTCTTTTCATCGGATCCATCGACACAGTCATTATCTGTGTCGCAGAGCCACCTCCTTGGGATACACATATTATTATCACAGGTGAATAAGGATTCAGGGCAGGTAGTGGGTGCCTGGGAGGGACAGTTCTGTTCATCACTGCCATCCAGACAGTCATTCTGCTTGTCACACTTCCAGTGTGCAGGGATACACTCTCCGTGGCCACACATGAATGCTGAAGGTGCACAGGAATTGTCTACAACAGAAACAAACTGGTCACAAAGCCGTTTGTTTTTATAGCTCTATTCAGGGAGTTCTTACCTTGTAAAGGCCCAGTTCCTCTTTTTCAATGGGAGCAATATACAAAATAGGGAGAGACGTGCAAGTCATCCTTATCATCATCAACATCACTAGCTGACATTTATTTTTTCTAAGTGTTTTATATTTTTTTCTCTCTTAATCCTTACAAGTATACTGTGTGGTACATATAATTATCTGCATTTTACAGATGAGGAAACTGAGGCTTTGAGAGATTTAGGAATCCCCCGAAGATTCATCTCTTGTTGGTATGATCTGAGGCCCATCCCTTACTTCTAAGCTGTACTTCCTCTAATCTCAATTTCACACTTAGTCTACAGACACCTTGAAAAGGTGTCATGTGAAAAATGCAAACTGATAAAATATTCAGGTAAAAACAGAAATAGGAAGAAAATTTTAGAAATTTCATAAAGTACAAATCGGCCCTTTTATTTTCAACTGTGACATTCTTCTTTCTCTCCAAAAAGACAAGTTATTATTATTGATCTCACTTTGAGAAAGAAATGTCTTAGATTTGACTTATTCCTTTTGTTTTTTTTTTCTTTTTTTCATTTAAATGGGACGCCTTTGTTTTCTGAAATAGCATTCATTATGCCTCAGACTTTATATACAAAACGACCATTGAAAGAAGAATGTAAACATTAAGACCATCAGTTCACCCTTATTTTACTCTAAAGTGGAGGAAAGGGAATACAGCACATCAGATTTATGAAATATATTCTTTCAGATACTAAAGGTACTTATTTTGATCTGACTTTTGGAAGAGATTGCAATGACTGCATTGGTCCAAAATGTTACTGTAGATAGTCCAAATCAATGGTAGAAATAAACTGTAACATTATCTATGAATAATATTTATTATCTAACTCCTAAAGCCTTGAGGGTACATATTAAAAATCTGAACTTCTGAAAGTTTTTTTCCATTTTCCCCCCATAGATAAGCCATCCTTAAAGGAAAAAAAAAAAAAAAAGGCCCACCTCTCTCTGTTCTATTCATCACAGAGTATCTCCCGTGTATAAACTACTTACTAAATTTGCCACATAGGTGCTCATCACTATTATCATGACAGTCATCTACTCCATCACAGCGGTAGTGACTGGGAACACATCTGCCATTGCTACATGGAAAGGAAAAGGCGCCACACTGTTCCAGGGGTGGTTCATGGGACTGGTCTTCCTGGCATGTCAAGTGATTAGAAGTCAAACTCATTCCATAGGGACAACCACACACCCGCTGGAAATTTGGCACTGGGAAGCAGAAGTGGCTACAGTCGCCGTTTGGATGTGTGGGTCGATTGCAGTAGTTAGAACCTGCAAAAGCAAGGCGGAAGACAGTGAATTATGTACATTTCCATGATCACAGGGTTAGGTGGTGAAGGAAAACAAATGGGAAAGAACAACGTTCAGGCCCAACACTAAAAAGTAGCTGCCTCTTAGAAATCAACATGCCAAATAGAACATTCAGTTTAAACACAGAAAACATTCTAAAGTGTGTTTTTCCTGACAACACCTTTATAGGGTTAACAAAGATGAACAGAATGTTAAGTCGTAATTACTTAACTATCTGGGTAACAGGAATATATAACAATCAGGAGCTATATTAAACCATAGGTACGAAAAAGTAAAGGAGCCACCATCTTAAATAAACACAACCATGTAAAAGAAGTTGGCAATCTCACCAGTCTGAGTGTTGGCATTGTATGATTTCACATGCATTATATTAGTGATACCACTTCGGATAATTCTCATGTCTCCACCATCCATTTTCCTCACTCGAACAATAGCACCGAGTCTCCAGTCAGTAAAAAACACATAGTCTAAGAAGAAACACCAGTGATTAGTATTATCACAGCTAACTTTGACTTATAACGCTTCATCACTTTGGCTTGTAATGCTTCTTGCAAATATGAGAAGATTCTCCCATAAATATCTGTAATATGTTTCTGTGATCATTTTCTGTGACTTATTAGTTTCTAGAAATGGCACTTTAGAAGGCTACATATTTGATACCAGAGTTCCGGCTTAGGCAGAAATGTACGGAGTACTGTGATGGTATTTAATAGCAATTAGGTTTGGATTTCTGTAGGTAAAAATAAAAATTTGGATTATTCAATAGAGCATTAGCTGTGTCTCATATGACTGAGTTCTCATCCCACCTAAAGTACTAAGCTTCTGAGTGCTTATAGGCAAATACTTAACTGTGTGAGGGTTCTTTTTTTGGTAAAATTAAGGAAATAGACTAAATCTCCAAATTCCCTTCCAGATCAACCTTTCTATATATCCCATGTCTTAGTTGAGGACACTAATTTTTCTTATATACTCAACTGTTGAGAAGGAAAAGTACCAATCTAGTGCAGAAAGGAACTTTCATTGTATCTCTGGGGATCAACAAAATTATCCACGGAAGTGTGCCTAGCTCTCCAACTATAGTAATATTCCATGAAGTTCAAAATAGTCAGATGGGGAGCCCAGGTGGCTCAGTTGGTTAAGCGTCTGAATCGGCTCCGGTCATGAAGTCATGCATGGTTCATGAGTTCAAGTCCCACATCAGGCTCTCTGCTGTCAGCACAGAGCTTGCTTTGGGTCCTCTGCACCCCCTCTCTGCCCCTCCCCTACTTGTGCTCTCTCTCTCTTTCTCTTTTGCTCTCTCTGTTTCAAAAAATAAATTTAAAAAAATAGTCAGATAGAGGCATCATTAAGACTCTAAACTCTAGGGTTGCCTGGGTGGCTCAGTCGGCTCAGTCAGCTAAGCGGCTGACTTTGGCTCGGGTCATGATCTCATGGCTTGTGGGTTCAAGCACTGCATAGGGCTCTGTGCTGACAGCTAGCTCAGAGCTTGGAGCCTGCTTCTGATTCTGTGTCTCCCTTTCTCTCTCTACCCTCCCCTGCTCACACTGCCCCTCTCTCTCACTCTCTCAGAAATAAATAAAAGACTCTAAACTCTAAATTTAGTCACATTCCCTTTACACTACCTACTAAAGCAGAGAAGTAAACACACACATTTTGAATAGAATCAGTGGATTTTTCTCTTTAACAATACTTTTTTTTTAATGTTTTATTTCTGAGACAGAGAAAGAGAGAGAGACAGTGTGAGCAGGGGAGGGTCGGAGACAGAGGGAGATACAGAATCTGAAGCAGGCTCCAGGCTCTGAGCTAGCTGTCAGCACAGGGTCTGATGCGGGGCTCAAACCCACAGACAGTGAGATCATGACCTGAGCCGAAGTCAGACGCTTAACTGACTGAGCCACCCAGGCACCTCTCTTTAACAATACTTTAAAATTCCCAGCTAACCAAAAAATGTCAGAAATGCCACAAATTTTACCATTAAACCAAATCCCTTATCTGTGGTCTAATCAATGACTAATCAGTCACTGGACTTACTAAACCTCATCTAGACTGACTGACAATCTCAATACTACCACTCATGAAGGTATCTTACTATACTTAAATAGATGAAAAGTTCAATAAGCCTTTCACTCCTGTGTGATGCACAGATCTAGCCAAGCAGATCTACCCTTTCATTAAAAACAAGGATAATTGCTATGGTGTTGTGCAATCAAAGAATTTTCTAGGGGCACCTGAGTGGTTCAGTCAGTTAATCATCCAACTCTTGGTTTCAGCTCATGTCATGATCTCCCAGTTTGTGGGTTTAAACCCCACATCAGGCTCTGTGCTGACAGTGCCTGCTTGGGATTCTCTCTCCCCTCTCCCTCAAAATAAACTTAAAAAAAAAAAAGAATTTTCTATAAGAAATTCACAATGAAGGGCAGTGTTGGGAGAAACTTAATATTATTACTATTATTTGGGGAGCACGGTGTTGCTTTTGTGAGTATGCACTAAAATTTTTTTCAAATTGATGAAACCACATGATATTGAAACTGCCTTTTTATTCGATCCCAAAACATTTCCTCAAAGAGCAGGAAAAATTTAACATCCTTACAATGTTCCTATGTGACACCAAATGGCTGTCTAGTATCATTAGTGAAAAGGAAGTGAGTAAATGCGAAGGCATAAAAAGAAAGGGATGAGTATGTATAATTGACTCATCTCATCAAAAAACTTACTCTCTCAAGAACATTTTTAAAATATTTTTAAATACCATACACTCCTCCACAGATAAACAGAAAGCAGGATGGAACATGCAATATATTTACTAGCTGTTCATTGCACACTATATGTGTGGGAGAAAGTCTTTGATTTACAGTCAGTGTCTAGCCTGTTAAAGTACCTTGCTAATTATCCAGAATAGGACACAACTGGCATATGGCCTACTGACATATGGCGCTACTGTAACTGGACTAATTACGGATTGTCAAAAGAATCAGGATAGATTTGAGTCTCACTTCATCCTCTTGGCCTGGCAATTTTGTACAATGCACAAGCTATATGATCATTCACAGAAACTTTGTGCTCAAGACTAAATAAACCACCTGTTTCACAATGCCAAGCTACTCTCAACTCAATAGTACACCTTCACTCAAGAAGGGAGCTGGGGCAAGAAAAACTGATACACTGGTGTGATCATTGCTGCTGCATTTCCCAGAATTCCATACCCACAGTAATCTTTACTAGTAGCATTAAATTATCAGAAAGGTTAATGAAAAAACAACTACATTTTGCTATTTTTCAGAAGACATATACTAATATTTGTATAAACAATGATATCAGTTACCCAATATGTGTCTAAAAAGTTTCAGAGTCATTCAGACTATGCAGTTGATAAATATGTGTAATAGATTTTCCACATAGATTCTAAGAAGGTTTTTACAGAGAACCACAAAATACCACAAGACACCATGAAAATTCCTGCTGTTTCTTATTAAAAATGATTAAATCAGTAGTTCTTTTGTTTGGGGGCTATTTATATCATAGAGTACTTGGGGAGTTAGACTTGGGGAGTCTAAAAGCATCTACAACAAAAATCACATGAAGTGAAAATTGTCAGTCAACAAAAACAAATGTTTTGTTTATACATAATAGCACCATTCTCATTTTTTGTATTCTAAAATAACCAACTTTTCTGGGGTTGTGAGATTGCCAAATGAGGATGAGTCTACTGTTAACAATTTGCAAAGTATGAAAACAACACACACTTTTATTGCTTCAAAGCATACCTTCAAAGACAGTAAGTCCAAATGGATGTGTCATCTGCTGTATATGGCCCAGGGTTCTTCTGTCTAAGCCATCAAAGGTGCTGTGCTCAATTTTATCAAAAAAGGCATCTACCCAGTACAACCGTAAAGCACTAAAATGATAAAATACTCAGTTATCTGTTATCAAGAAACTAGTAATGCACCCTTTCCACTGAGGGCTTTCATGAATGGTATGTTCAGTTGAAACATTTATTAAACAAAGTTTTAAAAATTAGATTATACTGATTAAATATGTGATAGTTTTTGCAAATGGCATTTCATTCTTTTTCATAGCTTTTCTTACGTCCCCCTCAAAAGATACAGTACGTTCTAATAAAGCAATTTTAATTAATTGTCTTAAAATTTTTTTATAATTCTTCCTTTTGTCTCTTCTATAGACTACTTTGGCATTCACCTCTGTAAACTTTTTTACCCCGTTACCTTTTCCTATATTCCTAGACAGATCTTCAATTTCCTGAGAACTTTATTTTATACTTCAAAATTCTCCCAGAGTATATATATGCAAATATATATATGTTGATTAATTGACACAAATGACTTCCTATCCCTAAGATGCTCCCTATGAAAATTACACATGACCTGAACTTCATCAAATCCCCTGTCCTACTTCTGATGGGATTTTAGTCTTGCATCCTCTGTGCTGACCTTCCACAAGGTCCTATCATCCGGCTCCCTCTATCAGTATCCTCAGAATATTCATGATGCAATAGTTTTCATCCCAGCAGAGGTTAGCCAACTATGTGTTCTTTGTCTCTTTGTATCATTCCATATCGTTCTCCCAACACAGCATATGATATAAAAAATACCTGGGTATTTTTACTCACTCCATCATACTGCTTCACATGATTGACAGTAAGTGGGAACTTAATAATTCAGAATGATTCCTACTTACCCCCAATCAATGGCCAACCCATTGGGCCATCCAAGAGTAGTGTTTACTATAGGCAAAAGGTTAGATCCATCACTCCATGCTCTCACAATTTTAGCAGGACGGAACCAGTCAGTGAAGAATATGTAACTAGAAAAAGAGGTAATAAATAAAAAATGTTAACACGGGAACAAACTACAAGACTTAGATTTAGCACAAACTCAGATTTTCCAGAGACGTTACAATTTCATTCTCTGTATATGTTCTTAGGCTTATGCAGAAAAAATAAATCTGCTTAATAGGCAGATTTAGTGTATGATTGATCTCTTAATTAAAAGTTCAGTTATCAACATAGAACCAACCAAAGTCATAAATACAATGGCATCAAAATGGGAGCCAGAGTAGAGAACCAAAGTGGTAGCCTTGTGACCTAAAACTATTGTAACCAACTAGATTCTTTAAAAAGACATAATTCAGGTTACATTTTTTAAGAGTTTACTTTTTAAGTAATCCTTAAACCCAACATGGAGCTCGAATCTACAACCCCGAGATCAAGAGTCACATACTCCACTGACTTAGGCAGCCAGGCGCCCCTGGGTTAAACTTTAGATACTCATAATATACTACGAGTAAGAAAACAGATTTTAATCTCTTTCCTCTCTGAATTAAACATCTAGGTCACACTAGATAGCTCTTTAGTCATCTTCCACATGGAAAGCATTTCACCTCGGAGGAAGAATGCACCCAAATCAACCTAACTCTTAATCACTATCCAAGGTAAACTTTTATTCTGAGGAGTGACCAAAAAAATTTAGGAGCAAAACAAACAAAGAAAAAAAACTTTTCTCTTTCATGTGACCCTCAGAAACTAAAATTAGTATTTCCAAAACATGAATGTGACTTATTATTTCAAATGAAGGAGTCAATGGGAAAGGAATTTAACAACTTTTCAAAACCAAATGTCTAAGACTTAGTTTAAGGTAAGTTCGTTAGAAAAATCAACTCTCTACAGGACAATAAAATTTCTTATAATATCACCAGTTTTTAAATTTTTCTTACATTATTTCACAGGGAGAAAATTTAAATACAAAATAAACACTCTAGAGGCAGCATTCAGACTTCTTAGACACAAAGGCTTTGTAGTCAGATAGGCCTGGAATTTGAATACTAACTGCTGCTTATCAGGTATTATATCTACCTGGAGCACAAACCAGCTTTTGAATTAGACAAGATTATGTAAAGTGCTTACTCTGTGCCCTCCGTGAATCAGGTTTAAGTGAATTACCACTCATTTTGTTTTTCTTTTTAAACTCCACTCAAATACAACTACCAAACTCAGACTTGTTCCAAACAAACCTATTCACTATTAACCATATTTAAATAAGAAAGGTAAGAACCTAAAAGGAATAGTATAAACTATTCTCTCTTTTCTTGTCTGACACCACCAATCATGGAATGGTTAAACATGAAACTTAGTCTGTGGTCTGAAAGACTTTTTATTCTGAAAACTACTGAATAATTAAGCAGGTTTTGCCAATCTTTATATCAATACATTAAAGCAGGGAAAGAATTTGAGCCTTTCCTGATAATTCCACTGAACATTCAATCCTTTTCTACTGAATCTGTATCACATTGTTGGTCCTCTTCAATTGTGGGGGGAAAACACACACTTGAGTGAAGACTGGGAAAGCTGAAACTAAGAACAAAGTATTTCCAAGGAGATGAAGTGATTACTTAAATTTATGCTAAAGGGATAAAATTCAAGGTGATTTCAATTTATATAGATCAATCTTATATTTTCTAAACTTGCTAACTAACTGTGGCATCACTTTTCAATAACTTTAAACGACATACAATTTCAAGCTCTTCAGGAAACATGAACACACTTACCCAGCAATAGGATGAACTACAATTGATCGTGGGTTATTTAAATTCTGGATTATTGCACGTCTTGATTTATCAGCTAACCTCATGACACTGATACTCCTGTAAGAAGCATCTGTCCAATAAAGATTCTTTGAAATCCAATCAAAACTCAAACTTTCAACACTTTCCACCCTGTTGGCAGTGAGAATTTCTCTTCCTGTAAATTAAAATATGAACAAGGTTTAAGCTAAGTATATTTCATGACATACATTTTCCAACTACTACATATTTAAATTGTGTCAGAGTCATAGCATATTTCAGTAACCCATGTGGAATTCTTAAAACAAAAAAATACTACTGAGCAACAACAGAGATCGATCTAGAATCTAATCATTCTCAAAAGTTTGGATCTCAAAAAACAGATATGATTCTGACAAATTGAACCAGAAGTGGTATGCCTTATATTTACTCCCTTGTTCAACCTTCCAGAAGAAAATTTCTCATTGCAGAACATCTGAAGAGAAGATACCTGACTTCACATATTCACAAACACCACCCAGAGAGCTCTGATAAGCTGACACCACCAGGTACCACAGGCAGATCTCTGAGGTGTGACTGCCCAACTTTCTCATCAACAGTCTTTCAAAAACAATCTTTTACATTCCATTACTTAAGCAAATTATAAAAAGAAAGTCTTCCATGTGCTAGACACTATACTAGATACTTAGGAAACATAAAACTGCTAATAGTATTAGTAATAATAGCTTATATCGGGCACTTACTCCAAAGCAGGAATAGGCCCAAATATTTTACATGGAATCATCCGTTGTTAGAACAGTTCAACCAAGGGGGTATTGTTAGTAACCTTATTTTGCCGAAGAGGAAACTGAATCATAGAAAAGTGAAGCACCTTGAAAGAAGTTGTGGACACTGTCTTCAAAAGGTTTATAATGAAGTGGGGAAAGGAAAAGAGGTAATTAAATCAAGAGACAAAAAAAATCAAAGAGTAATGGGTACATTGACAGAGGTGTGCACAGAATGGTATGACACACAAACCCCAAATGAAGCACATGGCAAGGTGAAGGTGTGTGGAAAATTTTCCCAAAGGAAGGGGTGAATTAGGTAATGTAAGAAAGACTTGGAAGTGAGAAATAGAGATTGAGAACTTCATGTGCTTTGGAGATTAATCAGTTAACGATAGAGGCTGAGAAAGGGAGAAATTTAGGTAACCACCAGATCCTGGAAGGAATGGGGGGGAAAGGGGGGATAAGAGGGGAAGGGACAGATGTCTACTTAGATCTATTAGTTTTGAGGTAGTCATGGGATATATCGTGAGATATGCAAAAGGCAGTTGGCATTACGGGTCTGAATCTCAGAGAGCTTGGAAGGAGATTTTTGGAGAGATATTTATATCATCACGTGAAAAAAAGCCTTCGCTGATCCTTCCCCCTCATTTGCCAGGTTAAAAGGAAAATCATTCAGTAAAAGCCTTTATCATAAGCCTCTCCATACTGATTTATAATGGCTACAAAAATGGTAATCCAAGACACTGAAGGTGTAAAGTTAAGCAGAAGATGGAATAGAAGAAGAGAGCCACATGTTGAACACAGAGAACACACCTGTAGGGAAACAGGTAAAGAAGGAAAGACCTCTAAAGAACACCAGAAAGAATGGCTAAGAAAAGGAAACAAGATTTGAGGTGATCAAGATGAGAAGGGTTTCGAGTGACATATTTGGCAGATTGGGATGGAGTGAGGAATAACTGAGAATATAAATGTGGAAGTGAGAACAGGAACATGTAGGCCAACTTCCAAGAAGTCCAACCATGAAATGAAGGAGAGAGAGCAGTAAGTAGAGACCATGGACTGAAACGTGGGTTGCACTTTCAGGATGGGAGACTTTTGATCATATGAGTCCCCTAAGAGCTTCATTCAACTGATCTGGACTTTCACTGGATTTCTGACAACTCATTCCTGCATATGTACTCAATGACCCTTATTCCTTTCCCTAGAAAACAGCAGTTTAAAACCTCTCTCACCAAAGCATACAAAATTTAACCACTGACTATACAATATTTTAGAAGGTAACTTGCTCAGTATGTAAACTTGCAACTGACAAAAAGCATGATGAGAATTCCAGTTTGACAAAGCCAAAGGAAGCTGATCTGCAGGAGACTGAGCCTACATGTGGCAAAAACCCAAGAGTGCTTTTTGGTGAGAGCCCAGATTGACTGGAGTTCTCCAAGCTCAGTGGACCTAACACTAGTTTTCAGAAAAGATGCATTCTGGTTGAAAGTATAAGATTGACCACACATGTTTTCTCCTCTTCCTTCCAAACTCCATTAAAATGACAGCAAAGCGACAGTAGATAGATTTCGACAGTTTGTAAGAGAAAGGGAGAGGAGAAAGCTGCAAACTAACTCCAGCAGAGGGAAGACCCACACCCACACACACGGAGACGCTTCAGCATATTTGGGTTCAGAGATAACAGAATCTGCGAAACACAGGGGTAAAGAACTAAGGGGCTTAGTTAAAAGTTGGTATCAAAAGCAGTGAGACCACCAGGTCCTTCCTAGATCCTGAGCATCTATGACACTTCCATCTATCTTTTCTAACAGACCAGCAATCTTGTTCTCTGGAGGAAATGATGCTGAGGTGCTGTGGGCTCAAAGATATCACAAAGCACAATGGCACTGCATCTACTGGGTGGAACAGAACTGAATACAGGCAAATTGTGTACTTAAGGGTCCTTGGCGCCCTGTCCGCTGTATTCTACTATAACACAGATAGCAAGCTACCTTTACAACCTCTTAATCCCCATGCCAACAAGAATGGAGATATCTACTAAGCGCAAATGACTATTGCTAGAAAAAGATTTACTAATACTGATGTTTGGAAGCTCCCCAACAGAAAAGCTACCTCAATCACCTGAAGTTATCCAGCTGACGAGGCCCATACATACAGATAGACTTTCTGATAGCTTTTATAAACCTTGCCCTTGATATTACACAAAAATCACAAATTTGATGAAAGTGTCCATCATGGGAAAAAAAAGTTGAAATAAAAAAGGCAAAGGGAACCCAAAGAAAAAGGAAAGAGAGAAAGATTTTAATTCCAGTATAGTTAACAGTGTTATATTTGTTTCAAATGTACAATATAATGATTCCACAATTTTGTATATTACTCAGTGTACATCTAGTTAAGTGTAATCTTAATCTGCTTCACCTATTTATGCATCCCCCCACCTCCTCTCTGGTAACTATCAATTTATTCTCTATAGTTAACAGTCTATACTTTGTCTCCTCCTTTTTTCCTTTGTTCAATTGTTTCTTAAATTCCACATGTGAGCAAATCCTATAGTATTTTTCTTTCTGCCTTATTTAACATTATACTCTCTAGCTCTGTTTGTTCATTTTTGTTTGTGCTTGACGTCGTGTGCAAAACCTTATTGCCCAAATCAATATTGAAGAACTTTTTCCCTACATTTTCTTTTGGGAGTTTTATGCTATGAGGAATCAGTTTTTAAGTCTTTGATCTATTTTGGTTAATTGTGTGATCTGTGTGAAATAAGGGTCCAATTTCATTGTATTACATGTGTTTCTCCAGTTTTCCCAGCACCATTTGTTGAAGAGACTATCCTTTTCCCATTGGGTATTCTTAAAATCCCTCTCAAATATTAGTTAACTGTATATGCCACAGTTCAGTTCTGGGCTATTTTGTCCTAATGTTCCATGATGTGTCTATCTCTGTGTCCATACCATGCTATTTTTATTGCTATGGCTTTGTAGTATAGTTTGAAATCTGGAAGTATGATACCTCCAGATTTGTTTTGTTTCCTCAGGATTGGTTTGGTTATTCAGGGTCTTTCATGGTTCAATACAAATTTTAGGATTGTTTCTTCTATTTCTATGAGGAATGCCTTCAGTCATTTGATAAGAATTGCACTGAATCTGTAGATGACTTTGGGCAGTATGACCATTTTAAGAATATCGATTCTTCCAGTCCATGAACATGGGATGTTTTTCTGTTTGTGTCTTCTTCAATTTCTTTAATCTAAGTTTTGTAATTCTCATTTTACAGATCTTCCACTTCACTGGTTACATTTATCCCTAAGTATCTTATTGTTTTTGATGCTATTGTACATGGAATGGTTTTCTTACTGTCTTTTTTGGATGCTTCATCATTGGTGTAAGGGAATGCAACTGATGTCTGATTACTGATTTTCTGTCCTGCCATTTTATTGAAATTATTGATTAATTCCAACAGTTTCTGACTGATTCTTTGGGATTTTTTGTATATATAGGATCAGCAGCAAATAGCTACCTCTTTTGTTCTTCCTTTCTAATTTGGATGGATTTTGCTTCTTTCTCTTACCTAATAGCTCTGGCAAGGACTTCCAGTACTATATTGAATCAGAGTAGTGACAGAGGACATCGTTGCCTTATTCTTCATCTAAGGGGAAATGCCTTCAATTTCTCTCCATTTACTATAATGTTAACTGTGTGTTTGTTGTACATGGACTTCATTATATGAGGTATGTTTCTTTTATATCCACTCAAGAGTTTTTATCATGAAAGTATGTTTTCTTTTGTCGATTGTTTTTCTGGATCTATGGTGATGACTGTGTGATTTTGTCTTTCATTTTATTGATGTGATATATTACATTTGTTGATTTGCATACATTGAGTCATCCTGGCATCCCAGGGATACATCCCATTTGGTCATAGTATACAACCCTTTTAATGTGTTCTTGAATTCTGTTTGCAAAATTTTGTTCATTTTGTTAGAATTCTTGCATCAACTATAGTAACGGTCTATAGTTTTCTTTTCTTATGGTATCCTTATCTGGTTTTGGTATTTGATAGAATTCTCCAGTGGGACTAGTTATAAAATCCAAACACAGGATTATATCGTCATCCAATAACGTATCCAACAGTAAAATGTAACTGACCATTATTTGTTCTTTTGTAATGATTATGAAGATATTAACAGAATCCAAATCAATTGAAAAGCTATAGTAAATCAATACGCATATAATTCATGCTTTTTTTGGCGGTGGGGGTGGGGGTGTGTGTTTTACTATTATTTCAAGCACAGCATCCAGGGAGATCCTCTGGCTGCTTGAATGTGAGGAACAGCCACTAGCCAATTAACCTATTACTGACTTTCATCCACATGACTCTCCTTTTATATGAAATGTCAGCTTCTTTTAGCTAATATTTTTCACCATTAAAAATGCACCCTTAAAAAGTTTTTAACTTAAGTCATAAGAAAAGTAACGGATCACTTTCCTTATTTAAAAGCATTTTGCAAGCCAAATAAGTTCTAGTGAGAAAATTATTATTATTAATCAAAAATAGACAACGCATGCAGAAAAATGTTTAATGTATTCTCACCTGTACCATTGATATTTTGTTTAAAAATCATGTCTTTTGACGTATCTGAAAAAAAGATAGTGTTCTCCTGGGCATCAAAATCAACTCCAACAAAGAAAGAAGGGTTTCCTGTCACTGGAACTATGACATCTTCTTGGGTAGACAGGTTGAATGGGATGCCACGAACAGCCACCTCAGATGAAAAGATCAGGAACTGCTTAACAGCTGTAGGAAGAACACAACTCCATTAGCCACAGCCTGATTCTTGTCCACCCTGAATTAAAGAGAAATTACTTATACATCCATTATGCACATTTTATAGTTCAGAAATGTAATACTGAAATAACATAAAATAAATCTGTGGAAAACAGTTGTAAATAATGGGAAAGGAGAGAAAAGGATAAGTAGCTATGAAGGCCATACAACTATTACAATCTTCCTTCTTCTTGAGAAATTTGTCATTAAGATTTATATAAAACATGGTCCATATACTGAATTTCTAAAGCAGTATTAACTGATCTGCATATGAATTCCATCAAAATCCTTGATTTGGATTAACTTTTGAATACAGATCTATACTAAGAATCCTACTGCAGTCTTTACGGTATTAAGACCAGTGAAGGGGACTCCTGGGTGGCTCAGTCAGTTGAGCATCAAGCTTCGGCTCAGGCCATGATCTGTACATGGGTTAGAGCCCCGCATGGGCTCTGTGCTGACAGCTAGCTCAGAGCCTGGAGCCTGTCTTCGGATTCTTTTGTCTCCCTCTCTCTCTGACCCTCCCCTGCTCACACACACACACTCTCTCTCTCTCTCTCTCTCTCTCTCTCTCTCTCTCTCTCTCTCTCTCTCAAAAATAAAAATAAAACATTTTTAAAAGTCTTCAAAAAAAAGACCAGTGAAAGAAGAATGAACAGTAACCAGGTAAGTTATTTAGAAATAAACAAAGGAGGAAAACATGGGAGGGAGAGGAAAAATGGAGGAAATGGGAAAAAATGAGTGATTTTAAAATCAAAGGAGACAGTAATAGTATGTCAGGAAATTAAAAAGAAATGAAAGAGGTATACCCAAGACAAATACAAAAATTGTATGAGTTTAAGTGCAAAATTATTAGACAATGTAGTGTCAATGTAATAGAAATATATGGCTTTTTGAATGAGGGTTATTTTTACAAAGTTAACAAATTTGGGGCTAACTGGGGGTTCAGATGGTTAAGTGGCCAACTTTAGTTCAAGTTGTGATCTTGCAATCTGCGGGTTCAAGCCTCATGTTGGGTGCTGTGCTGACAGCTCAGAGCCCGGAGCCTGCTTTGGATCCTGTGTCTCCCTCCTCTCTCTGCCCCTTCCCTGTTCCCCTCTCAAAATAATAAAGTTAACATTGTCTCAGTTAGAATTAGAGATATTACATTCCAAGCAGAAAGCAGCACCATCTGGGAGCAAGAATTTGTCAAAGGCATTAAAAAGGAGGGTTTCAAGGTGAAGAAAAGAGAAACAAAAATTGTTGGAGTGTGCATTTCATCAGCTGAGGCAATAGCCTAACCATGAGTAGATGTATAGGCAACCAAAGAAGAAAAGAACTGAATTGCATCCCAGAGCATAGAGGCAGATATAAAGAAAATATGAAATATGAAAAACTAGATGAGTAAATGAGCTACCACAACACTTAGTTTGCTGTGGAATACAACAATAAAGTCAAGTGGGATGCAGGCACAAGGGGCTAAAGCAGCGGTCTAGGAAAGGGCAATGGAAGTGTTGAGAAGTACCTCCCAATAACATTAAGGCTAACATCTAAAATGGAAAAGGTATACACAATAGAGAAAATAACTCAAAATTAAACTGTATGGAATTTTAAGACAATAGTTTAAAATAAAAACAACGACTTCATGAAGGAGACAAAAGGGAAAGGGAGTCCAAGGAAACCCTCGATGTGCAATTAAAGGAAAGACCCACAGGACATAAATTTACATCTTCAAACACAATTCCGTGTATGAAAGGGGTAGTGCCTACTGAGGAAGATGTTCTGTCAGCTACCAAAAGTTTATTCATCATGAAGAAGTGTGACAGGAAGAAGCTGGCCCAGTCCAAAAGCAGCATATAACCCCCCCCCCCACAATGCTGCCTGCCAAAAAGACAGCCCCAAAACGATTTCTTACCAACACAGTGGCGGTTATCCACATCCAGGCTGAAGCCGAATGTGCACTTACAGCGGTAACCCAAACCATCATTATCTGTTACATGGCTGAGGACACAGATCTGTTCACAGCCCCCATTGTTATTTCCACATGGATTCCTAACTAGAGGAAAAACAGGGTTAAATCTCAATTAGAAATGTATGATTGTCCAAGATATATGAAACCACTTTGAGCCCTGTTGGTGAAATAGAATAATGGGTTTGAAACTCAAGCACCACTACTGGTTGCTTACCTGCTCTGACTCTCCCACCTACTCTCAACTGGCAATGGCAACACACAGGGTTCCCACAGCAGGATAACTTTGGGAATTCTTCTCCCCAAGACAATTATGTCAGACTCTGTGTGCTAGCCTCAGTGGTTAGAAAGTAACTGCCTCCCCCCAAAAAACTTTAGTTTTATGTTTACCATTTATGAGATATCATAAGGAACTATTATTCACTGGATTCTTGCTTTGAAATTCGGCCAGCTTACAATCAATAACTCTAAGAACTAAGTATTATTATTTCAATTGTATAAAAGAGGAAACCAAAGCCCTAGAAGCTAATGCCACTTGCCCAAAATTATTCAGCAACTAAACTAGAAGTTCTAAATCCAGTTCCAAAACCAGTTCTAATTCCAAAACCATCCATGCGTGCAATAGAGGCATACCAGTTTATACTTCAAAAACCCATTCTAAAAGCAGTGACTCAAAAAGCTCACTATACACAAAGGTGTCAGGGCCAAAAATGTCATGTCTGCTTTGAAAATTGTCTTCTTAGCCTTTGACTTACTCTTTAAAATTGTCTCTTTACCTTCTCAGGTGGATTGATTTAAGGAAACTACAAAGAGAAATAATTTGGATGATAAAAGTAGTTAATTTTTTTGGTCAAAGACAAATAGGAATTTAGTAGCTGATAAACTTGTGTAGCATGTTTTTCAACTAAAGTATATATTTTCCCAGGATGAATACATTGAGGTATATTCACCGGAATGTATCAGTTCTAATGGCTGATTTTTTGTTAAAAAAAAAAAACAAAAAAAACTAATTACTTTATAGTCACTCTCCACTGTAAAGTCAGATCCACTACTTAACAAGGGAGTTTTAAAGTAAAATCTACCTTTCCCTGAATTACTATTCACTGGTTGTAAGCTTTCAGTCAACACAGTTTATCATATTTATTTTCTCTGATGTACAAGCAAACACAGAAATGAGCCATATACAGTCACAACAGTCATGCCAATTTAAAACAAGACTGACTATAAAATAGCATAAGTATATATAGTGTCTGAATCAAAATATTTCTTTTCTTTCATTCATAAGTGACCAGTCTATGAGACACCAAGTACAGTTGGCCTATGACAGACCCAATACAAACCAAATAACAGGTGTCATATATATACAACAGAGAAGAGAAATTGGCTCTGACATCACCTCAAATGAACACTTAAGCATATTATTTTTTCTTCTGGGCCTCAATTTCCTCAACTTCAATATTAAAGGACTGAATACAAGATTTCTCCTAGTAGAATGTGAACACATATTTTGGGTTAGTTTGTTTGCTGTCTCTCCCCAGCATTTAAACAGGACCTGGCACATTGCTGGTGCCAATTAATGTCTGTTAAGTACATCTCTTAAGTTCCTTGCAGATTTGGCATTTTAACTCTAAAATACATCAATTTCTCCAGAAAGTCCCTGAATCTACAGAGCCAATTTCAGAGAGTTTAATTCTCTAGATAATCCACCACGTATTTAAAAATGCTATCCAAATCTCATGAGATCGCCCATCATTAACTTCCATAGCTTTGAAAACTCTTCCTACCAAAGCAAGGTAGCTCTCTACCAAGCAGGGTTTCCATTGTTCTGGGGCATACATACCATAAGGCTGCCTGAGGGAATGGTAAATAGTCACTCCAAAGGGCCTTAGAGAAGTCTGGTGGTACAGTTGTGGACTGGTCTCTCTGAACTTGTTTGCCTTTATTACAGCCATCTTTGTCCAGTCAGTAAAGTATACATGATTTTCAAACAAGCTTATTCCAAAGGGATGAGGAACAAGAGAGCCTCCTCGGACTACCATCTTCCTGTTGCAAAAGATGTACATCACACAATTTTTTTTACCTTACTTTTGATTAAAAGTGGAATTAGTTCAACTAAACACCCAAAAAAGCGAAGGAATTTCTTGATATGAATGTAGAATACATAGAAAAGTACTATTAAGTTGTAGAAATATCTCCACCTACATTTGAAAGAAGGAATTTCATATTGTCTCTTGAAAAAGACCCTTGAAAATAAAATTCCAGTCCTAGTTTATTCTAGATTTTTTTTAAAAATTACTGTTTTCCCACATGCTTCTCATTCTTTGAAGGTTGCCCCACAAAAAAAGAGGGGCACAAATGTGAAATATCATTTTGAAATCCATAGGTGCAAGAGTACAAGGGAATGGAAATGTGGTAGCAGATACCCTCAACGTAGTTCATACTGTATCATTAACCATTTCTTAGCAATTAGACAGCAGGATAGTGAGTAGAACAATTCAACCCAGAACAACCATATAGATCTATTCCTGATGTCGCTCTGGGAAACCAAAAAATATTACTACTGCCATGTCTTTGCTTGATAAAACTGTCTCTCATTACATTTGTAGTGAAGACAGAGTGGTCAAAGCTGCTTAACTAGAAGTAAAATAGAAGTAAAAGAAGAAAAGAGAAGTAAAAGGTGCCAAGCAAAGGATAATGTCTACCATAACTTCTTCTACATAAATGGTAATTCATTTAGGCCACATAAACAAAGTGAAGTAGAGGATGGTTCATGAAAAAGAACTTATTTTTTTCCCTTGTACCAAAAGAGAAAGACCTTACAGAAAAACCTTAAGAGCCCTGAAAACAAAATTGCACAAAAGAACTCTAAGAACTGAAGATACTAAGGCTTTACACCAAAATGTAAAAAACAAAACAAAAAAGCAAAAAACAAAAACAAAGGTGGCAAGTTATCATACCTTAAAGCACTCAATAATGACATGGTATGTTAAGATTAGAGAATGGTTTTTCTTTTTCAGTTAGGAAATTCCAGAACCCTGAATGCCACCTGCTGGCAAAGCAATAGGCAATGACTTTATGATTTCAGCTATACTCAGTTAGCTTTAAGATAGCTGTTTGGTGGGAGGTGCCTGGGTGACTCAGTCGGTTGAGCGTCCAACTTTCGCTTAGGTCATGATCTCGCGGTTCGTGGGTTCGAGCCCCGTGTCGGGCTCTGTGCTGACAGCCAGCTCAGAGCCTGGAGCCTGTTTCAGTCTGTGACTCCCTCTCTCTCTGACCCTCCCCTGCTCACACTGTCTCTCTCTCTCTCTCTCTCTCCTAGAAATAAATAAAAACATTAAAAATTAAAAAAAAAAAGATAGCTGTTTGATGTTTCTTCATAGCCAGCACAGCATTCAAATATTCCTGAAACTACACTGAGTTTTTTAACCTTAGCATCTGATATAATGTCAAAACACTGATGAAAGACAAAAAAATTCAGGCAATTTCTCAATTGTTTTTATATGATTTACTGGGTTGACTGATTTTTAAAATTAAATGAATTCATATTCTCACTATGGGAACTAGTTTCTGTGATAAGTCATAGTTTTAATATCCAATCACTTCATTTAATCAAGTAGAGATTGTTTTAAGAATATGACATCTAGTGGCAAACTGTGATACCACCTTTAAAATTATCTCTATAAGAAGAAACCAAAAATATAATATTCCTTCCATTAAGAAAACAATAAAGCTGGGGCGCCTGGGTGGCTCAGTCGGTTAAGCCTCTGACTTCAGCTCAGGTCATGATCTCACGGTTCGTGGGTTTGGGCCCTGCATCGGGCTCTGTGCTGACAGCCAGCTCAGAGCCTGTTTCAGATTCTGTGTCTCCCTCTCTCTCTGACCGTCCCCTGCTCATGGGGGGGGTCTCTCTCTCCTCTCTCTCTCTCATAAATAAATAAATAAGAAAACAATAAAGTCAAGTCATTTGTAAAATTAAATTGGCCAGTTTATTTGCTGAATCCACGAAGTAATTTTTGTTAGTCAAAATCTAAAGACTGTGGATTTACCAATTTTTGAAAAATATAGGAGAGAAACTAAAATAGTTAATTTAACTAATATAGTTACCTCTAATCAAACTAATAAGATGAAATAAAAAGTATACCATATTTTATGCTCAAACATTCTTAACTATCTTTGAAGTACATCAGGTTAACAGCAAGTCAGAATTTCTCTTTGAAATTTGAAATATATAAGGGCAGAGTAAAATTCAATTAAAACCCACCAGATAATGTTAAATAAATAATAAAACTTACTTATTCACTGGGGGAAATTAGTAAGCAAAAACATAAAGTGATCTTTGGAAAGAAACCGTGAGGGACCCAGAGAAATAAACAGATTCTCAGGAGTTAAAGAAAATAACGTGTTCCAGCTGGAAGTGGAGTAAAGGTTGGAGAGGAGAAATCAAAGAACAAATGCTCTAAATAATATTGAATGAGTATTATTATGGAATACAAGAAAAGTTAGCCTCCCCTGCCCAAAAAAATGTCACTACACACAAATGTCAACACAAAAGTCACTCAAGACGTAAGGTCAACCAGCAAAGCCATATTTTTTTTTGAGAGGGGGGAGTGCAAGTGATCAAGGAGCAAAAAAAGAGAGAGGGAAGGAGAGAAGTGGGGCTCACGAGAAGCAGGACTCAAGCTCACCCCATGCGGGACTCAAACTCACCAACCATGAGATCATGACCTAAGCTGAAATCGGATGTTTAACTGACTGAGTCACCCAGTATCTTAATTTGAAAGTATTTTAATTCTTCCGGTCTCTCTGTATCCCTCCCCATGAATTTTATATACTTTCCCCCAAACATATGAAGCTATAAAAAATGCTTCTTACCTTTGAACTCCATCATAAGTTACAGTCTCAATGTAGTCAAACCGGCAGTCGACCCAGTAAACACGCTTTGATACTATATCCAGGGTTATCCCAGCAGGCCATCCCAATTTTGTTTTTACCAAGTCTTTACGGTTGGTGCCATCCATGAAAGCCCTTTCCACCTTAGGTTCCCCAGAAAGGCTCTTCCAATCAGAGAAAAATAGATAACTACAAAAGAAAAACCAAAGATGACAGTCATTTTACAAGGTTAGGTTGTGTGTTTGGATCAATGGAAATTTCCTCCAGCTGATTAGAGAAGCATGGGAGTATAAAACAACAAAAAAGACTATGAGGGCCACTCAAGAGAGTCAACAACTCCAAACAGCAACTATGAAAATGCATTAATATGGCAGCCTAAAAATTCATATCTTCTTAACTTTCTCCCCTGATCCCTGGCTCCGCCTTCACTTTTTTATACCCAGGAAAACTTACGCATACATTTTCAAATGAGCTATCAAACCATTTCCATCCGTAATTCCCCAGTCTAAGGCATAGTCTACAGAACATATCCATTATCATGAAGTAAAAATGAATAATCATCATTCACCAGCCCTTCAGTAGCCCAAAGTTCAAACAACGGTTCTAAGATCCAACTTTGAAAATCTGAGAGAAAGCTAAGTCTCCTATAACTGTTCTCAAAGTGGACAGAAGGAAAACTTGAATTTACACCTGAAGACAAGTAACCATTTCCAATCTCGATGGGGTGATGCCCATTAAACAACTTGTAATTAGGTATTACCATTGTCATCTCAATTCCAGTTTATAACAAGTGCCAAAGCCATCGTTTCAATCTTCTTTCCTCTCTTTAAAAAACTTTATAGCTGGGAGACCTGGGTGGCTCAGTCAGTTATACATATAACTTCAGCTCAGGTCATTATCTCCCGGTTTGTGGATTTGAGCCCCACATCAGACTCTGTGCTAGCAGCTCACAGCCTGGAGCCGGCTTTGGACTTTCTCTGCCCCTCCCCAGCTTGTGCTGTCTATCTCTCTCAAAAATAAACACTAAAAATTAAAAAAAAAAAAAAAAAAAAAAAAAAACTTTATAACTAATTCATGTCAGGATGATCATCTTGATGATGGTGAATCAAAAGCGACATTTAGTTGTAACAATATCATTAGATTGGGTCAGATGAGAGTCCAGTCTCTCAGCCAGGCAAATGTGGTGAACATTAAAAATAAAATTCATATCCCCCCAAAAATCACATACTCTTAGTACACCAGTAGAGGTACACTCCTTTAAAGTTTATATGAAAGGAGACATTAAAAAAAAAGCATGAGTTTTAGAGCCTACAAGAAATCAGAATTAATCTTTATTTAATCCAATGGATGTTTTATATATAAGGGGAAAAATAAAACTCCAAAAATACTAAAACTAGTATATTTTCACATCACTTACCCAAGTGTAGGGTCCACGGCAATTCCTCGAGGATGCCCCAAGTTTTCAGTTATGAGGACAACCCGGTGGCTTCCGTCTATATTTACCAGATCTATGCGGTTGACCTTCGTCTCTACTAAATAAAGTTTATTATTAACCCAATCTACAGCCAGATTCTCTGGATCATCAAGAGAAACAACTTCTTCGATATTTAAGCCATTAATGTCAACCGAAAAAACCTAAAAGAAAAAACAAAATTACATTTCTTAAGCATAACTGTGGGTACTGTTTTCCTATATTCATTCAGTATATTTATGTAAGTTGTACCAGTCATCTGGATGTGAAAATAAATAATACTAATAAAAATTCTGAGACTTGGTAAGATGGGTTCCTGGGGAGAAAGATTATTTCAACATATAAGTAAGGCAAATATAAAAAGTTGAACCTTTTTAAATCCTGAATTTATAATTCTTGGTAGCTATCGAAAGCTTCATTAGAGAATGTGGATTTTTTTGTGGAGGAGGTGATGATGGTTTGTGTTGATTTTTAGCTTTAATCAAATCAGTATTGTTAGTAATCCAAATTCTCATTTTTTAGAAACTTTATGCAAGTCATCACATAATTGAATTAAAATTTCATTAATAGTAGAGGAAATTTAAGAGTAAGAAATAACATTCCATAACTCTTTATAAGTCTCTAAAATTTATGTTTTTAAAAAAATCTCTATTGCATCACTCAAGGTTGAAATTGAATCTGTCACACTTTCCAAATAAGACAGAATAATGAAATTTTGGCTGTTAAACAAAATGCTGTCAATATTTGTTAACGAATCTCCCATTACAGTTCCATTTAGAAGATGCCGGTAAAATCTGATTTTTATCATCCAAAGAAGCAGAGTAGTTTTTACATTTTAAATGATCAAGTTTCAAAAATTACTACCAAATATCTATCCAGTTTTGAAAGAATGTCTACTATTTCTTTTAATTAGGCTTTTGGACTCCATTTCGAATAAAATTAAAAGTTGCTCAAGGCTAATTCATATAATAGACTGCTTTGTTTAATAGGTCACATGTAATAGTATAGCATGGAAAAGGTGCTGATTAACATAAAATATCTCAAGGGCCTTTTTTTGTTAGAAAACAAAAGAACTTTCCTCTCCACTCCCCCAAAAATGAAAGCTATCAACACTCTGTGCTTGGGGTTCTATCAGCTCCCAAGCTACTCCTGAAATTTCTATTTACCTTATCTTGCACAGTGTCAGTCCAAAACACTCTGTGTAGGTGATAGTGAAAATCCACACCCACAACCACTCCACGATTTTGAGACTCCACGAGCATCGAAAAGTTCCTTCCATGAATATCACCAATTAGCAAATCCCGACCGTTGGAGAAGATAACAGAGGCCTGCTCAACTAAATGTGAAGAAGAAAGGTATTATAGCTCCTTCCAGTAAACAAATATATGCATATCACTCTCTGGAGAACTTACAACTGATAGGCTTCCTGTCTTTTCAAATTCTTCTTTTTTGTTATCTTATTTGATTTTAAAATAAACTTCTGAAGCAGGCATATGGGTATCACTCTACCCAGTTTACCGATAAGCAAACGGAGGCACAAAGATGCCTGATGAACTGTCCAAAATCAAAGTAAGTTAGGAACAGAGTCTACCAAGAATTCAAGTGTCCTGACTGCTAGTCCAATGCACTTTCAAGGACACTTAGGGGAATACATCAGGTATTTTCAAGAATCCTCTGTGACATGGGCACCTGACCCCATGTACAACTTCAGATTGTGTAAAGCACAGAACGTATCTTAAGGATTACTGGGAAATCACTGTGAAAAATATGGCAATGAAGATCCAAATCTGCTTTACCTACAAACTCACAAGCATGCAAAATGGCACATGAACTTCAAGGTTTTCTTCACAGTCTTCTTTGCAATGGCAAAGGATAAAAAAATAATAATAATATAAAAGTCCATTAGTAGGGGACTAGTTAAATAACACACATCAAAAAATGGAAAATTATGCCACTATAAAAAAAGAGTGAAGAAAAGACCTCTGTGTTGATACACATCAGTAAATGCAGAACTGTGTACATAGAAAAATAGAATTAAAACCTATATTTGTACATTCTTATTTACGCATTTAACAATCTCTAGAGTTGAAATAAACAATGATTATCCATGGGAGAGGGGAAGTGGAAACTGGGCAGGGAAATATCCATGAGAGAAGAGAAGTGTAATTTGGGCAGAGAGAAACAGTGATGGAGAAATACATTTTTATAGTTTAGAGTTTTTGAACATATGAATTTATTATCCATTCAAAAATAAATACATTTGTTAAAAATTAACTGTGACAAAAAGTTACTACACAGCAAGTCAGATTTTGTACAGATTTATTTGGAAATACAGATATTTTCCAAATAACTTGGAAATGGGGAATTCATCAATTATATGAGTAGATAAATTTCGGAAGGCCTCCAAAGAAACTTCAAAGTGATGTGCGGGGAAAAAAAAACATTGGAAAAAAGGAACAAAGTCAAGATCTTCTTAGCCTCAGAAACGCATGATGCAATGACAAAATGTTTGGGGGAGGGGGAGTATCTTTTCTTAAACAGATTTTCCCCTTAATTTTCTATACTACAGTACTCCTAGATTCATTCTAAAAAAATCATCCAGAATGAGGGCATGCCCCAAAATTCCAATCCAGGTTTCATAGGTCCATTTGGAACCACTCCTAAATGTTTCATAAACAATGACAAAAGTATTTCTATAGATACTAGTCACCCACATTTATAGTAGGTAAATTATTTAAAATTTAAATGTACAAGTAATAATCCACAATTAAATGTGGCAGATGACACAAAAACTCAGACCCCAAGCAAACAAGCAACCATTATAAAAAAAAAAAAAAAAAAAAAAAAACAGAAAACAAAAAACATGAATAATAGACATAACCCACAAATTGGTCCCTAAGAATCAAAGTATGAAATTAATATGGACCCATTCTTCCAGCAGCAGGGCCCACTCCTAATTGGAGATGATAAAACCCTGCTAACCACATAAATGCTGGTATTTCTTTTGTCATCTGCTATGGAAGGAGGATATTAGTAATAAGTTTTGTATTCCAAGATATAACAAGTATCCTTAAGTGACTCACAGGAAGTATTAGCTTTGCAATGCCGCTGATGCTCCAAGACATACCCTTCTGTGCAGTGGCACCGGTGATGGTCCCCTCGGTCTTCACATATTTGGTCACAAGCTCCCCATATCTGGCAACTTTTAAATTCTGCCACATAGTAAATAAACATTTGTAATCATGTCTACCAGCATTTTTTGAGCACACTCTGACAAAAATCTTGAACAGGTTATATAAGAATGTGGTGATGTTCATAACTAAATAAGCACCTTCTGGAAGTAGCCCAGATTCTAGGTATACAATAAAAAACAGGAATTCAGAACAGGCATTTCGTATTATGGAAAATCCAAAAGGATTTAAAGAGTATTTTAAAATCTTCACAAAGGACAATTTTACAGAGGATGCACAGCACTACTGAGATTCGTAGCCTTGTGGTATTGCACTTAATTTATTAATGTTGATTTTAAAAATATCTGAATTTCTTTTCTTTCTCATATAGCAGCCACTAGCCAAGGGTAGCTTCCCAAACTTATATTTAAATTAATTAAGATGAAATAAAATTAGGGGCACCTGGGGTGGTTCAACTGGTTAAGCATCCAACTCTTGGTTGATCTCATGGTTTGCACACTGACAGTATGGAGCTTGCTTGGGATTCTCTCTCTGACCCTCCTGCTCTGCCCTTCCTTCTCTGCTCTCTCTCTTTCTCTCTCAAAATGAATAAATATTTAAAAAATAAAATAAATCAAATGAAATAAAATTAATAATTCATTTTCTTGGTCTTACTTGCCATATTTCACGTGATATGATCAGTGGTTACCCTATTTGAAAATATAGATATAGTACATTTCCACCATGGCAGAAATTTCTATTAGACAGTGCTACATTAGAAGAAAGTAAGACCGGCCTTAGACCCATCCCCTCCAGAAGATACAAAACTGTAACTGCAAAAAAGTACTTGGAAAGATCCATTTGCACAGCTGCCTTTCTTCTGATGTCAAAAATTATAACCAAAATTAAAGTTAAATTATTTTTAAGACATGAAAAATATCTCTTCTACTTATTCATTAACTTCTTATTCATTCATTTAATTAAGTGTTCCTTGAAAGCAATTACATGGCCAAGCTTACTGCCACCATTGCCCATAGTTCTACTGTGTAAAACTGACAATAAACAATATAATGTATTACAATGTATAAACAATACAATGGGGGGGGGGGATAAGCAGATGGAACACAAGATATAAAGAGTCTTTCTCAAAGACTGTACAGCTGAAGGGGTACAGAAATTGTCCTATCTTTAGTAGATTGTTGCCAAATATTTCATTTGACCCTCCAGGTTCACATCTACTCTCAGCCTCCTTCACCCTGCTCTCTTTAACTGGGAGGAAGACCATCATATCTATACCAACAGGTTCTCAGTAAATTATAATTTCTGAAAGCACTCTCCACATTTCTAGGACCTGATTACACTTGAAACAAATGTCAGAGTTGTGAACTGAGTTCTACCATACCTGCTGGGGGGCCCACCATCTCACAACTCCCCAACTACAAAGCTGAAGAAAGTCCTGGAATCAAGCTAAAGTTTCCAGTTTTCCCTCAAGATCAACTATAACAACATGGGCCTTCATATCTTTCTTTCCAAGGACTGTGACTAACCAAAGGGAGATATTAATCCGATTTGGACATAACAAGGTAAAAGGCATGTGAGTATAAATAAAAGGCCCCTTCATGATTTATCTCTTCTGTGCCCTCACCTCAGCCCTGAGAAAGCACCACCTGAGGCTTCGCCTCAGTAAAAATGAAAGTACAGGATATTCGCCCTTAAGCTCCCAGAATGTCATGACCTCATTTTGAGTGCAAGACCGATGAGAATATACCTAAGGGCCTGTAATCACCCTGGAAGCAGGAGTTCTGATGTCAAACAGAAGAAAACCAAAGGTGAAGAAGTCATAACTAGGAATTCTGAGGTGCAAATCCCCTTCCTATTACCTGGGCTACAAAGTACTTTACAGGTTGAGAGTGTATAAAATCAATGTCACTTTTAATGAATGAATAAGATTATACTCCGCATTATTGATAAAAATGAAGGGTAATTATATACACCAGCCAAAGTGAAAACAAGAAAAATGAAAGTAGACTTGAGGCTTTTCATGAGAAGAGAAAAGCAGTGCAAACTGTCTAAAACCCTAAAACACTGCTTTACAATACCACCTTCTACCCCATTGCCTTTAACTATTTTTCTTTCCTTTTTATCCTTTATCACCTCATACCAACAGATACTGCTTTGAAAATAATTCAAAAACCCTTTTTAGCTTAGACCCCCTTGGACACTGTCGGATCAATCTGGTTGTCTGAAATCCCACCATGCCGAATGACCTCCCTGCCCTAACTCCGAACCAAGATGTCATTCCGTCAACAAACAGTATGTCCTGTCAGTCAGAAACAATGACCCTGGTAAACTGCTTCAGCACGTGTCAGAGGCTCCACAGCCATGTCAAGACTACCAGAGGCAGATGAATGGTAGAAGTACACAAGATTTCGTGTCAGGATTATTCGATTTTATTCTTGATTACCACTGAGGCATTCACTGGAGAGCCGTGTCTAAGATGATAGATGTCGCATAGGTTTGTTTCCAACACCTGAGGCCTCTGTAATGAGTCACCCATGCAGAGTATCACAGCCATAAGGAGAGTGTTTATTGAGTTGAAATGCTTGAAAGAGCAAACCAAAAGAATTTCCCTAAAAGCTCAGCTAAAACAAGTGTTAACTGGTTTCATAATGTCATATATCCAAAATAATGTGTTCTTTTTACAAAGAGAGCAAAATATAGTCTATGAAATAAATGTTAACCCAGCTTCAAAACTCGGGGGATAAAGAACACATCTTTGAAAAACAGAGATCACAGAAAAGGTCTCTATAGGTGGCACGGGGGCTAAAAGTCGCAAAGGCCCCCAACTGCAGACTTTTGATCTCATCTCCAAATGAAGTTATCTGTACTAAAGTTCCAGGCACATACTGCAGGGATGAAAAGATGTTCAACATGGAAGTTAAAACTAGTGCTGAAGTACCAGACCAACTCCTTCCAGTGTGCTAGGAACTGGGTGTATTCTATAAACCCTGAAATTATCTTGTGCCACAGCATAATATGGAAATTTCTATATTACATTCACCAGTAGGTTAAATGTATTTTTTAAAAACTCATTACGACAGGGGCACCTGGGTGGCTTAGTCGGTTAAGCGTCCGACTTTCGCTTAGGTTATGATCTCGCAGTTCGTGGGTTCGAGCCCCACGTCGGGCTCTGTGCTGACTGCCAGCTCAGAGCCTGGAGCCTGTTTCAGTCTGTGACTCCCTCTCTCTCTTACCCTCCCCTGCCCACGCTGTCTCTCTCTCTCTCTCTCCTAGAAATAAATAAAAAATAAAACATTTAAAAAAAAACTCATTACGACAGTTTTTCATGTATTTCAGACTTCAAAACAAAGAGACCCAGTAGCCTCTGACAAGTAGCTCTAGGCACTTGAAACCCAAAGCTCGTCATAGACTTAGATACTGGGGGACTTGGGGTGGAGAGAGTGTTGGTAAATGTGCTATAGAGACTCTGGGGTGCAAAAAAACAATGTCTAAGAACAGGCTGTAGGGCATCACAAGACTAAGCCAGGGATTCTGAAAGAGCAATCACTTTTACTGAATAGAAGTCACGGCCTACCAAGTTCCAAATGCAAGGCAGCTCGGCCGCATCTCCTCTTCGGAATTGAGAGAGGTAAAAAAGAGAAGCTGATAGAATACTGACAATGTGGCTTCTGGTATTTCTGTTGGAATTCCTTTTCTACTAAGAGAAAGGAGAATTGCCTAGAGAACTAAAAAGACTAGAAATCGAATTGGCAGGTGGGTGGCAATAAGGGGGCTGGGGGGTGAGGAGGCGCCTGACAATTGCCAAAGACAAAGGAGCAACTTCAACCCATAGTGAGCAGCACTCTGAGGAAACGGGGATGCACCCTCACAGGGAAGCCAGGCAACCCAGGCAGGGGCTCCAAAGTCAGAAAACCACCCACTCATGTGAAGAGTATTTCTTAATTACATGAACGCATCCCCAGTGTGATGTTGGTGGTGGTGAAAATGATGATGACGGTAATAATAAAACTCAAAAAGTGTCCTAATCTCATTTAATGCCCATTGCAGATCATAATCTTTTATTTGTAGAATATTTTCAAATGACTAGAAATTTGGGGGCTTCCTTAAATAATTCTGAATTGTCTCTGAGTCTTCAGAATCTCTTGGGGTGACTTGCACAAAGCACACGTCTTATCTTATATACATGTCTTGTCCTGTGACATGCCTTATATTCAACAAGTAACTATACTGTTACTTCAGAGGAAAAAATCAGATCATGGGCAAACTTTGGGGCATGGTCCCAACATTAGAAACTTAAAATTGCCTTTGGACACCACAAGGACCACCTTAATTGCACTGCTTTACTTGATATAAAAATCTTGTTTTTCTTGGCATACAACACATAAATGAGTCAGATTATAATGGTTCTCATAACGCTGAGGAATGGACTTTGTCAAAAGTTCCAAGTTAAATTTGTAAACCAGAGTTAATTTGTGGCATTAAATTTTTTCTGGCTGTGAATAGTTATTAAGATCAACAATATCTGGGGTGCCTGGGTAGCTCAGTCAGTTAAGCATCTGACTTCACCTCAGGTCATGATCTCACAGTTTGTGAGTTTGATGCCCATGGCAGGCTCTGTGCTGTCAGCTTGGAGCCTGAAGACCTCTTTAAATTCTGTGTCTCTCTCTGCCCCTTTCCTGCTCATTCTCTTTCTCTCTCTCGCTCTCTCTCTCAAAAAATTTAAAAAAACTTTAAAAAATTAAAGAAAGATCAACCATATTTGATACAGTATAATCAAATTGGAAGCCAAAAGCTGAGATCAAAGACTGAGTAACTTCATCGGGTTCATCCAAACTCAGTATTTTTGGCCAAATTATATTGATATTTTGGAAATTATTTCAGAAGTACTTTTGTAAAAGCATTTCTTACATACTCCATGTCTCTTTTTATTCAGAAAGCCCTGAAGAACCCCTCTCATTTGTAAGTCTATCAAAAGAACACAAATATCCTGGGAAAACTCTGAATTATCTACCTTTTGAGATCCATAGATGACTACCAAACTTAATTTTAATGAATCATCACAGCTGCATTCCAGATGTCCTTTTGCCAACACCAGTAAAAACAAAGTTGTGTTGTTGTTGTTTTAAACCTCTATGCACACTTTTTGCTAATAGGTTTGTTGTTTGTGTATCAAAAATTAGAAAGAAGGAAAGATAAATAAGAGTATTAAAAATCCATTGTTTAAGTCCTACAAAAACTTCAAAATTGATGATACTTGTCCATAGTAATTCTCCTATAAGACCCCATCCTAATCACAGAAGGATGCAAAGACGGATCACATCACACTCAAAAATTTCTTACATTTTTACAATTCAGATAAGAGAGCTGTGGGAAATATCTGGTGCACCAGCACCTAGTTCAATGCCATCCAAATGAAGCAAAATGATAGTGTTTGCTCTTGAACCAAGCTTCAAGAAGCTTCAAGTAGGGGCGCCTCGGTGGCTTAGTTGGTTAAGCGTCCGACTTTCGCTCAGGTCATGATCTCGCGGTTCGTGGGTTCGAGCCCCGCGTCGGGCTCTGTGCTGACTGCCAGCTCAGAGCCTGGAGCCTGTTTCAGCCTGTGACTCCCTCTCTCTGGCCCTCCCCTGCTCACGCTGTCTCTCTCTCTCTCTCTCCTAGAAATAATAAATTTAAAAAAAAAAAAAAGTTGGGGAAAAAAAAAAAAGAAGCTTCAAGTAGATGTGAAATCAATAGGATTAACAACCAGCATGGCATGGGCACTGACTGGCCCTCAGTGAACAGTGAGATCATGAACTGTGTTACGTGACCGCTCTTTAGTTGCTGTGTCCTGAAGAGGTATTAGCATCCTGGAGAAGATGTCAGGGAAGAGACAAGGCCATGTGGTAAGACATCCACATGCATGTTATACTGTATTAAATAACGAATATGGCCACACCAACCCTGCTTCCAAATACTTGAAAAGAAAACATAAAAAGATTTCTTCCTTCATGAGGTTGTAGACAGGTTGCTAGCCAACTCACTCAAAAGAACCACTCTTGGGGCACCTGGGTGGCTAAGTCAGTTGAGCATCTGACTTCGGCTCAGGTCATGATCTTTCAGTTCGTGAGTTTGAGCCCCACGTCAGGCTCTGTACCTGACAGTTCAGAGCCTGGAGCCTGCTTCAGATTCTGCGTCTCCCACTCTCTCTGACCCTCCACTGCTCATGCTGCCTGCCTCTCTCTCTCTCTCTCTCTCTCTCTTCTCAGAAATAAATTAAAAATTAAAAAAAAAATAACATGGATCTGTATCCATTGCTTGCATAATACAAGGTTGAATTAAGGTTGCATCTGTCTCTGCCCCCCCCCCATGCTGTGTCTCTCTTTGTCTCAAAAATAAATAAACATTAAAAATTATTTTTGAAAGAACCATTCTTTTGCCTTATGATGCAGTTCACAAAATTTTCTCAGACTTAAAACTTGATATTTAAAACTTCCTAAGTTTTCTATGGGGACTGTGTTGCTTTTTGTTATAAAGATCGACACTCTCATCCACAACCACAAACCCCTTGATGTCAGAGACCACAGAACCCATCAGTGCCGCCACACCATGATGAAACACAAGGCGCTCCCACCTGTCACTTACCAACACAGTGGGTGGTGTCATTTTGGTCAACAATTAAACGAAGGGGACAATAACACATCCCTCCAGTTGGTGATCTGCGGCAATGGTACTCACAGAGCATTACATTACACAAATGCCCTTCTAAACAGAGAAAAACAATTTGTTAAATGAATGGTGACCTCTGGACAAGACTAATTTACCCTTAAAGTAAAAGCTTCTTTTATCAAACCTAAAAGTTAAGTAGCATGTAGTAGAGACATAGACATCATTACCATTCAAGCCTTACTGCAATATTATGCAAAAAAAGAGCAATCATATTTTTAAAAAATAAATCCTTTTAAAGTTATAACTGTATGCAAGTATAAATCATCTTAAGGACTATTTATGGAAAGATCAGGTCATAAGCCTATCCTTTTGTCTACATAGTAGGAAAAAAAGTTAAGAATTCCCAAGTGACTGGATTGAGAATAACATAAAACATGTTAACCATGGTCAGTTTTAAACACCTATTGGATAATTTATAGAGTACACTATTGATGGAATCAAGGTAATAAATTGTATTCCCTTATAGGACAGTCAGTTGTCCAGAGTTGATGGGTTGATGGTGGAGGGATATTCTACAACCACAGAAAAAGAAAAAAGAAAAACTGGAGTGCCTGGGTGGCTCAGTCGGTTAACCTTTAATTCAAGTTAAGTGTTTTTGGATGAGATTATGATCTCATGTTTTATGATTCGAGTCCTGCATCAGACTCCATGCTGACAGTGCAGCACCTGCTTGGGATTCTCTCTCTGATTCTCTCTCTCCCTCCCTCTCTTTCTCCCTAGATGGAGAGATAGATGATAGATAAATAAGAAAAAAGAAAAACGAATATAAGGTATATATCCCAGAAATCAGAAGCTCCTTTTCTTGAATATAATCAGACAAGACTTTTCCATAAGTATAACCCAGGGAATAAAATGTCCAGAACACCTTTAGAATCATCAAAGTTGCCATTAAGACCATTCTACCTGGGTGACAAGGAAAACACCACAAATATTATGAAGTTCTTCCCAGTAAGAGATGGAGTCTGTTTCATCAACCCATTGAATCTAGGCTTGGCCAGATGACTTGCTTTGGCAATAACACATTTAGTAAACATGACCTAAGAAGAGGTTTAAAAGAGCTCATTCATGGGGCGCCTGGGTGGCTCAGTCATTTAAGCGTCCGACTTCGGCTCAGGTCATGATCTCATGGTTTGTGGGTTCAAGCCCCATGTCGGGCTCTGTGCTCAGAGCCTGGAGCCTGTTTCAGATTCTATGTCTCCCTCTCTCTCTGACCTTCCCCTGCTTATGCTGTCTCTCTCTCTCTCTGAAATAAATATAACATTAAAAATTAAAAAAAAAAAAAGAGCTCATTCACTAGGGTTTGCTTTTTCTATCACCATGTGGAAAGAGATTGGACTGGGTTTTTATTTTAATATCTCTGATGTGTCAGTGAGCTGGTCTAGACCATGAGAACTTCCTAGCCAACCCACAGAACCATAAGAAACAAATATAACTTGGTTTAAGCCAGTAAGTTTTGGGATAGTTATGCAAACACCAATACTCTCTGAATTTGGGAATCTATTATAGAAAAACAGAAACCTTTTTATCTCAGGGGTGCCTGGGTGGCTCAGCGGGTTAAGCTTCCTACTTCAGCTCAAGTGATGATATCATGGTTTGTGTGTTCAAACCCCACATTGGGCTATCTGCTGTCAGCACAGAGCCTTTTTTGGATCCTGTCTCCCTCTCCTCCCCACTTCACTCATGTGTGCTCTCTTCCTCTCTCTCAAAAACAATTTTTTAAAAGTCTTTACCTGAAAACTACCCAGATAAATTTCCATACTCACCACAAAATAGTCCTTTGGCACTATTAGTTTCATCTTCTCCTCCTGGACAATCTAACTTCCCATCACAAACACTGGTAACTGAGATGCATTTTCCAGACTCTGGGCAAGCCCATTCGCCTGGGTAACATTCATGAACCCGAGTACTGAGGTCTGCAGAGGAGCAGAATAAAAGAGTCACAGGCTACATGAGAAGCCAACTCTTTTTAATCATTATAGAGAATATAGATCAGGTGGACAAGTGAAGTCTACAAGTGATCTAAACTACTAATTTCTAATCATACTACTGGTCTTTTATTGGGATTCTGAGAAGTGGCAAATGGAATTATTCAAATTCCATTCTAGGGTAGGCACCAGTTTATAAGAGTAAGAAGAGACATGGACCTGAATTCTCAAACAAACTAGATTAATAACCCCTAGAAGAAAATGCAGTTAATTTAAATCATGAATCATAGAACTAAGGCTATCAAGGTAATACTAGGATTCCTGACTTTTTACTTTGTTTTTATCTGTCCTTTTTTTTTTTTTTGGTGTTTTGATTTTTTTTTTCTTTAGTGTAATGTCATCAGTGTAAGAAAAACTATGACTATACTGCAGGAATACTATTTCTTGGGAAAGCAAAACCAATGGATCTTCTCCAAGCATCACTCTTATTACATCAGAGGCTGGAACAGTACAGAACTTGCCTCATGCTGTGGGTGTTAGTAACTTCTGAACTGTTGGAGGTACTGCTGGTGAAGGAGGTGAATATCATTGGCAATTTCCTTCTCAAAGAATCTTGAAACAATTCCCTGGGTAGCAGCCTCTCCTGCAACTACCAATCCCTAACTCTTTCACTCATGCTGGTGGTGGCCTCTCTTCTACCACTGGATGTCAGTGACTCCTGTGGTTGAAAATCCGAATTTGACAACGAAAAAGTCAGCATGCATTATAGAAGGGGAACAGAGTAGAGTGCCCCACCTATTCTGCTTTAATGATGATGACGGGAAAGAGATCATAATTTATTCTCTAATTGGGTTCAATGTCTTTTTAAGGAAAGCCAGTGGAGTCACCTCCTTCTCCCCCACCCAGTAAGTTACTTAAAATGCTGGCAATCCTGAGACTCGCTTGTCACACAGATAATTTCTAACAAGGAGAGTAGGAACACAAGTTCTAAAAAACACGTTAAGAAAATGCTTTCCAATAAGAATCTCTTCTCCTTACCACATCCATTTTCATCTCCATTATCTCTGCAGTCACTCTCTCCGTCACAGACCTTATTTTGACTAATGCAGTAGCCGTTGGAGCAAGTGAACTGGTTACCTTTGCAGGTCTCGTAGGCTGGAAGAAAACAGCAGCTGCACTCGAAAGATACAAACCACTTGGGAAAAATCAAGAAGTTCAACTCACTGCCTAAACTGAAATAAAACTATGTCAATTTACTCTCTGAAGTATGTCAACAACAACAAAAAGACAACAGCAAAGAACAGGGGGAAGAGAGGGGAAAAGGGAGAAAACAGAACAGCAAATCTGGGGCAAGGACATGAACTCAGGTGCCAGGCTGTCTCTCAGAACTGGAAACAAGGCGGTATGATACAGGTGGACACAGAACAAAGAATACAGATTGATAAAGGTTAGACAGACATGTCAATGTCCAACATGCCCTTGCTTTATCACCAAGGACTGAAATTGTTATCTAAGATCAAATGATTCTGAGTCACCCATTCCATGTTGTCACATTCTCTTTAAAACAGTCCCTGAAATAAGCCCAGAGGCCAGAAAGGAAATCAAGTATGGCTCATAAAAAGTTAGGGTGATGGGCGCCTGCTTAGTCTCTTAAGCATCCGACTCTGGCTCAGGTCACAGTTCATGAGTTTAAGCCCTGCGTCAGGCTCTGTGCTGACAGCTCAGAACCTGGAACCTGCTTCAGATCCTGTGTCTCCCTCTCTCTCTCTCTGCCCCTCCTCCGCTCATGCTCCCCGTCTCTCAAAAATGAATAAATGTTTTAAAAATATTTTTAAAAAGTTAGGGTGATATTGAAAATAATTTAGCAAGGCCTAGGTGCCAATCAATCAAAACGGGTGTGGTGACAAAAATCAAAACATTCTAGTAGATAAATGACCTCAAAAAAGTGCCAACTAATTTTGTAAAATCAGTAAAACTCTTTCACAGGGACTTTGACCTACATATTCCAATAAAATAAGTCCAGAGTCAGGGCACCTGGGTGGCTCAGTCAGTTAAGCATCCAACTGGCTCAGGCTATAATCTCACGGTCCATGAGTTCAAGCCCTACATCGGGCTCTGTACAGACAGCTCAGAGCCTGGAGCCTGCTTCGGATTCTGTGTCTCTATCTCTGCCCCTTCCCTGCTTGCACTCTGTCTCTCTCTCTCAAAAACAAATGTTAAAAAAAAAAAAAAAACAATTAAAAAAATTAGTTCAGTGCTGGCAACAATGAGGTGATGTGCCTTGCAAGCAATTAAATGGAGAAAAAAAAAAGTAGGGACAGAGTTAAAAAGTGGAGGCAACAAAACCCACCTGCACGACACTGAAACTTTCCTGTCCTTCCAATTTCAATGTGGTAAGAATTTCAAAGTAAAGAGGAGACCTAGGACCAATGCTATAAGGGAACTTCCTCTCCCTTCAAAGTGCTTCTCTCATTCAAGTACCAAGGTCATTAGACCCATTCCTGAGGTATGGGTAATTTGAGAGCCTAGTGATACAATACACCCTGTACCCTTGTAGCCTAAGAGAAAAAGAATGCACATTGTCCGTCAGCAATCCTTCAACTCTACACAGATCCTTGGAAGATAAAGGAGTCCGGGTCTAACTACACTACTGAAGCTCCTGCCATGGGGCCTAAATGATCTTCTGGCTCCATCTGCCATCAGACATAGTGACTCTTTTGTTTGAAAAGAGTGGTACATTCGTCAGAAAATAACTACGGCAACACTCCTGGCAACCTGACCCAGCTTAAGGAAGTTACCATACCGCAAGAACGCTCATCAGCGCCATCATCACAATCAGGGTAATGGTCACAGACATGGATACGAGGGATGCACACCCCAATGTCACACTGGAACTCGTGTTGCGAACATTCCTGAGCTGTGAAACAAGGTTAACAAGGGCAAGAAGAGAAGTTCAATTGCACTGTAGCCATTTAATTTTACAAGAAGATTCTACCTCAAGTTTAAAAAGAGATTTTTATTATGCAGCAGCATGCCAGTAAATGTTTAACAATGAATTCTCCAGGAACAAAAAGGCCCGGACTCAGTGTTTGCTAATTTCCATGGTGCAAATACTCCCACCTCCAAATACTGACTTGAGGCTACCAACATGAATTCACTGAACACAAATTCAAGAAGAGACTGTTTAACTGGCCGGTAGAAATGACTGTGAATACCACTGCACATCTTGGACACGTTACTTACTGCAGTTGCTTTCATCAGAAGAGTCTCGGCAGTCAATGCTCCCATCACATTTCTGACTGCTGTTATAGCAGGCTCCATTGGCACAGGTAAGCTGTTCACATGTTGGGTAATCTAAAAGAAGGAAAATAACACAGAAATCTTAAATTAAGACATTTCCTCTGCAAACACTTCCTCAGTGACTACTACATGTTAAGACACTAAATGCTGAGCATATACTGGAAAGCAAGAGACCCGGTTCCTTTTGCAAATTACAAACTGGGCTGTATGCTAATGTGGGAGGCACAGAGTTCTATGAGAATGCATAATAGGGGGGAGTCTGGAGCCCAGGGAAGTCTCCCCTGAAGAAGTGACCTATGAGCTCAGAGCTGAGGAATGAGAAGGAATTTAACCTATTTCAAAACGGAACCTTCTTTTACATAATGCAGATAACATCCCAGATAGCTAGTGCGCTACCACACATGCTTTGTGAATGGAAGCGCTGTTTCTTTTTCCAGATGGTTGTTTCCTTTCTGAAAACAGGCTTCTAAGTCAGGAGGGATGGGACCACTCAGTAGCTATTTACTCTTAGTCAAGCTGTTTATCCTCTCAGTTACCACTTCTTTATCTATATATTTGCATAATTTAATGCTTTCTGAAAAGCATAATGTACTCTACAAGCACAAGTAACTATTACCACACATGCTATTAATCAGCTGCTTAACTCTGATTTTCTAAGTCACAGTGAAAAAATCAGGATGTCCCTTGAAGGAATAACATGCTGTCAGTCCCCTCCCTGTGTGTCCCCATACTGGAAACACATATGAGGGCTACATTCTCGTGGTTGTTTATCTGTTTCTCCTAAAACATAACGATACCTTCTAAGATCTAGGATCCTGTCTTACCCATTTTAGAATCCCCAACGCTTAGTGCAGGGACCGGACCATTGCTCTAGGTGCTCAAGATATGCTAGATATTGCTATTGACTTATCACAGATGAACTTTTTAGTAAAAAAGCTTTCAAAAACCTTTTTGAACTTATACTGTTTATGGTCTTTCAATATCCTCCTTCTCACAAATTGATATCTTTCTTGGCCGTTTTTTTTTTTTTTTCATTAAAGATTGTTTTCATCATGATTCTCACATTGTCTTCAAATTTCTCCTTAAAGATAAGGTACGCCTTAGATAAGTTCTCAAAGACTAGACAATAGAGTCCCATGGACAGATAATGTCTCAGGTAGTCCTAAAGTCTCCTTCAAGCAGGAGCAGTACACAAAATTGTGCTAAAACTACATTAAACTTGTCCTGCATTAACAATTCACACTTTATAAAAGATGGACTCTAAAATGATATTTTTCCATTTTTTGTATAGTAAAAGAAGCACAAAAAAGTAAAAGATGAGATTCTCATCTCCAAAACTTTAAAACTGGAGCACTGAGTGTCTTTAAATACCTAGACTGCCAAAGTTACATTTAGTTAGTCATATAATAAAATGGAAGACATTTCAAAGTAGTTGATTAGAATTTTACATTTTTTCTGAATTATATTTTTAAGTAGTCTAAGAATCAGCTTAGGGTTATTGCTGTCTTTTCATCATTCAGAAGGTATGCATTACGAAAGTGCCTTCAAAAGGCCATAGAGCTCTGATTATTAATTCTCACTTCAAGAGATGCAAGAGATCAGTTGAGTCTGGCCAGCAATTCCCCTCCCCTATGTGCCAGATGGCTCCTAGAGTATGTTGTGTAGCTTTATAAGAGCAGCTGTGAGCAGTAGAAAGATCTTAGAAAACTCTGTCTTTGTAATAGATAAGATATCTCTTTGGAGGAAAATTTGTTTGAGCTTGGAGGGTTGACTAACTCACTTAAGGTGATTATCATAGATATGAAGGATCTGGGACAAATATACTGAGCGGATCACTTGTTCTGCCCATCCTGCATTTTGAGAGGCAGCACCATAAAACCAAGAAGGGAAGAACTACAACAGTATCCATTGACAGAACTAAAAAGTTTTCCGACATGCCTCATTCTCCCTAACAAATAACAAGGCCAACTTGATGTTGTCAGGGAGAGTACTGTTATGGCCAGAAGCCAGCTGTTAAACACCCCGAATGAGGAACCAACAGCTTTCTTATCTCCATCCAGGCTGATAATGAATCTCTTCTCAATCAGCCAAGGACCAGCCTCAACTCCTACAAGCCTTCTGGTCTCTTCTGTGCATAGCTCACTGAGGTATATGCCCATAGGGAAGACCGCTTGGAGCACCTGACTCAACTAAATACTGAAAATATTTGGAGACCCACACAGAGGGAATGGTTCCAAACTATTCACACTGAACAAAATAAAAATGAACAGATTCTACTTCCCTTAAAGATTTCTATTACATAATATGTTAATGGGTTTCAATCTACCCCAGGAGATAGAAAGTCACAACACTTTAGGACTGGAGGATATCAAGAATCTTATTTTATGGTTTATTCCCTAACCAGGTCAAGAGTCTAACCTCATAAGGTTTTTCCCATGGAGCAAACCCATCCTGTAGCTGAAGCATCCTGCAAGATGTTAAGAAAAAATATAAGAAAAGAGATAATGCACAAGAAACGAGAAACTCATCCTTATAAGTTTTGTCTTAATGGAAAGACTGACACAAAGTTTATCTGACACAAAAATTCAAGAACACACTTGCTCACACCACCTCTTCCTTCTCCCTTCTTTACTGTCTCCACATGCCAAATATGTACATGCTTGTTCCCCTACAATTGGGAGCTTCCCCCAAATACATGTAAAATTGGTGCTTGAAGATTTTTAAAATTTTTCTATGCTGATGACTTTATTTGAGGAAGAAAGTTCCATGCCATAGTTCTGTTTAGATCATCAAAGAGGAGGAACTGGCTTGAAGACCTCAAGGACCTCCCAGAATGGAAATCATTCACAGCAGAGCAAATTATAAACATTAACACTATTCACTATTCTTTATTATCTTGTTAGGAAGGCTGTGAGTACATTCTAGTCTCAGAATTGGGCAAAATGGTCAAAAAGCACATAGAGAAGACAAATTGATTACAAAGAAATGGGAGACTTCTTTTTTTTTTTTTTTTTTTTTTTAATTTATTTCTAGGAGAGAGAGAGAGAGAGACAGTGTGAGCAGGGGGTCAGAGAGAGAGGGAGTCACAGACTGAAACAGGCTCCAAGCTCTGAGCTGGCAGTCAGCACAGAGCCCGACGCGGGGCTCGAACCCACGAACCGCAAGATCATGACCTAAGCGAAAGTCGGACGCTTAACCGACTAAGCCACCCAGGCACCCTGTAGAAATGGGAGACTTCTTAAAGGTAGATTATGAAACTTAATATTTAAAGGAAAAGAGAAATTACTGATAAAAGTCCTGCTCAAGATACCCAAGACCTTTCAAGGTCCTAGCCTCATCTTTTAAGTTACTCTGGATCCAAAAAGGGCTAATCCAGTCAAATAGCCAGTGACAGTACTAGCCATCAATAATATATATTGAAACTTATCTAAGTAAGTACTCAATATGTCTGAACTCATTTCATCCTTATAACAACCCTATGATGTAGGCACTATTACTCCCATTTTATAGATTTCTATTTTATTGATGTTATATATGTGCCTTTCTGCAGCTAAGTAATTTGAAAAAGGTCATACAACTAGTAAATTGGAGAGCCTGATTTCAAATTCAGGCAATGTAGCTTCACCATGCACATCCCTAGCATTACAACAGATATAGCTACTGCTTATAAGCTTCAGAGTATGCAGTAGGAAGAAGCAAAAAAATTACAGAAACAAAATGAAATGGAATGAAAGAAACAGAAACTCTTAAAAAGATAGTTGAAAAAGGAAGAGAAATAACCCCAGAGAAAAAAACCAAAGTCTTCCTTTCTTCCATTCAGTTTCCCATCCCACGTTGGGAGTCTGAAGAGGTGAGGACAACTCTTGATTTCAGCAAGTAATGGCATATTCTATTAAGGACTTCAATCTGGAATGATCTAGGAATTTGAGGAAACTATGCTAGGAAAGAGAGCTTTCCAGGAGTACCAGAACAAACAAGAGACTCAGTACCAAAAAAATAGACCACAATAAAGCAGGGGACTCACTCTACCCCTCCCCAGTTAAATTCAAGTCCCCAAAGTGACTGCTATCATGAACTAGCACCAAGGAAATACAGTAATATACAACAAAACAGGAGGAAAGCATTTCCTGCCACTCTTCAAAAATAGTTTCCAAGAGCTTTCAATAAAAGGCATATACATAAATGTTATAAAATAGAAATAGCAATTCAGCACCTTAAGAAGAAAAAGCAGGGTCACCTGAGTGGCTTGATTGTTTACAAATCTGACTTCAGCTTAGCTCATGATGTCACAATTCTTGAGTTCAAGCCGCACGTCAGGCTCTGGGCTGACAGCTCGGCTTCAGATTCTGTGTCTCCCTCTCTCTCTGCCCCTCCCCTGCTCTCTCTCTCCAAATAAACATTTAAGAGAGAGAGAGAAAACAAATACAGTAATCCCAAGGGCTAGTAGCATAGGACTACCATCAAGTTTAATCCAAGCAGCTTTCAGGAAACTGAAGTCAAAAATAGGAAACACATTAAGTTATCTAGTTTTCCTTACCCTTCTCTCATTGAACTACTGGGTCTTAAGTCCTAAATCCCTATTTGATCTCTATCTACGGTGACCTGATGTTACACATACATTAGAAATGCTCCTGAGAAGCCGCTGCAAAGATTTTTGGATCTACAGTAACTTTTTTCCCATGCACAGAACTATCACCAAAATCTGCAAAGGAAGTAAAGATTGACGTAGTTATAAATTCTCAAAAAATAATAAAAATCTGGGGCGCCTGAGTGGCTTAGTCGTTTAAGCATCTGACTTTCACTTAGGTCATGATCTCGCGGTTCATGGGTTCGAGTTCCGCGTCGGGCTCTGTGCTGACTGCCAGCTCAGAGCCTGGAGCCTATTTCAGAGTCTGTGTCTCCCTCTCTCTCTGACCCTTCCCTGCTCACGCTGTCTCTCTCTCTCTCTCCTAGAAATAAATAAAAATTTAAAAAAAATAATAAATAATAAATATAAATAATAAATAAATATAAATATATATTTATATATAAATATATTTTTATATATAAATAAATATAAATATAAAATAATAATATAATAAAAATCTCACATGAGCCCTAATACAGGAGTAACTAAGGAACAAGTTGGAAAATCATACATCAAATGCTCCAAAGAATAGTGCAAAGAAGTTAAGATGGCTCTTCAAGGGTGAACAAATGTTTATAAAGTGCACCAGATTTGGTGGTACTAGTTCTACACAGGAATTCGGGGGTATGAGTTTTCATTCCAAGGACACAGCACCTTGGCTCTATTCCTATCTGTTCCTTATAGTGATCCTCCGAGACTCATCTGGGCAGAATAAACAGGCCAAATTTTAACTGAAGGAACAGGAAGACTACCTGCACCACTAGAATTATGAGAGTGGCCACTTTCAACCATAGCTAGAAATGGCGTGGCTCAGTCCTCCTAGTGGGAAAATGCTCCAAATGATTGAGGGCTCATCAGCAAATCATTGCTGCCTGAAAGTCATTATGCTAAAAGCCAATTATTCTCCAGAGTGTACATTCCTTTTCATCAGAATTTCATTCTATGCAACATACATTTATTGAAATCCACCTCCCTGGACACTCTGCTAAGAACTGGATAAAGAGATAAACAAAATTACAAGTAGAAATTCCCACAATTTTGGAAGGGCAACTGCGTGGCTCAGTTAGTTAAGTGTTCTCAACTCTTGATTTCGGCTCAGGTCATGATCTCACAAACTGACTGTGAGGAGACTGCTTGAGATTCTCATTCTCTCTCTGTCCCTCCCCTGCTCGCTAGCTCTTTCCCTCTCTCTCCCTCTCTCTCTCCCTCCTTCTCTCTCTCTCTCTCTCTCTCTCTCTCTCTCTCAAAATAAATAAATAAATTCCTACAACTTTTAAAAAAATATTTTATTAAATCGGGGCACCTGCATGGCTCAGTCAGTTAACCATCCAACTTCCAGCTCAGGTCATGATCACTCAGTCCATGAGTTCTAAAGCGGAGTCAGGCTCCGTGCTGACAGCTTGGAGCCTGGAGCCTCCTTCAGATTCTGTGTCTCCTCTCTCAGCCCCTCCCCCATTCTTACTCTGTCTTGTCTGTTTCTCTGTCTCTCTCTCTCTCTGTCTCCCTCTCTCTGACTCTCCCTCTCTCTCTCAAAAATAAATAAGAGTGACAGTGAGGAGCAATTCTCTGATAATGTGACAGCTGAACAAGAGCCATTAGGCTTAGTAAAACAAGGTCATTGGTGGCACTGACAAGAATGCTTTCAGGAGATTGGTGGAAAAGTGCTGTTTTCAGTGAGCTCAAGAAAGAAGGTGGAGAGGAAATGGAGGCAGTGATATTAAAGGCAACTCTATGTAACTTCATTACAAAAGAGAGCAAAGAAATTGGGCAAAAGCTAAAAGGGGTCTTGGGATCTTTTAGTAAATATTTATAATGTTCTTGTATGATGGCAATTTGTTTTTTTAAGTTTAAGAGGGAGCATGTGTGCAAGGAAGGGAGGGGCAGAGAGAAGGAAAGAGAATCCCAAGCAGGCTCTGTGGTGACAGCATGGAGCTGGACCCCATGAACCCTGAGATCATGACTTGAGCTGAAAACAAGAGTCTGACACTTAACTGACTAAGCCACCCAGGCACCCCTGATGGCGATTTAAATAAGATATTTTTATTTCCCCAAGGTTTTGGGGCTCTGAATTCTATCTCTACTGTAAGAACATCAAAAAAGTGTGTCTGTGACATGATAGGTAAAAGGGGGTCAGTCTCTCTGCTTCTGCTTTCTCTCCTGGAGTAAAAAGAGAACGGTAAGAGTAAGGCTTACTGGGGAGCTGAACTGTGGAACTGGGTTTGAAGAAAAGCATGTTCTTTACGGGCCATCATAGTCCATGGAATGATGTGAATCATCCTCTTTATTCCTCTGTTTCCCATTTGGAGTTTCAGCAATTAGATATATAAAGGAAAATGTTTGAATTCTAAAGAACAGAAAGTCAGTAGAAATAAAACTTCATGGACAAAGCAGCCCCAGTTGCAGGCAGACCAAATACTGCTGATTACCAGCAAGAAAGCCTTCATTGTAACAGGGATTTTACCCTTTCTTTGGCATTCCTAAGTATCAAAAGAGAAGAACTGCAAACCAGTGATAATTAGCAATAGTTTTACTCACACCAAAATGACTCTAATATGGTATTTGATAAAAACAAAATAATCTGTTCTCTTAACTAGGAAAAACTGTACTATTTTTGAAACAACTTAAAGTCACTGCAATATACTAACTGAATGACCCATAATTGCTGCATTGTTCTGATGTTTATCTTGGACTCTGCATGAGTGATTTTTCCTTGATGCTAATCCCATTAGAAGTAAAATGGACTGCAGTTTTGAGAGCTTGTTTGGAGGTTCTAGCAGGGGGGCGCAGCTACTATACTCTTGACCGAAGAACGGTCCTCCTCTATCTGGGAAGGTCGTCCTCTTCAACGGAGCGCGCGGCTTCGGGAGGGACGAACATGGAGCGTTAAGGGAGGAAGGGGACACCCGCCTAGCCAGCCAGATCAGCCAAATCAACCCTGGCGATCAATGGGGTGACAAATGTCGCAGCCAGATCGCCCTCACATCCTGGACTGCGGTTTTGAATCTCCTGTTACTTGAGGGAAAAAAATTAATCGACAAGCTATTTAATAGTAGGTGCGATTTTACAGATAGCCAGACTGTGGAATAAAATAACTTTGGGAACATGAACGTTTACCGGTTTTGCAGCTTGTTATACTACATATATATGGAAATAGTTCTCACAGTAGAATAATAAAAAAATACTTTATGCATTTTGGAACACAGCAGACAAAAAGACAAAGCAATATGAGAAGCTTTCATACAACACAAAATTTATCTCAAGGATAATCTTTTTAGTGGGATCTTGCTATGTTTGCCTTCCTCATCATCAGGTCCATTCTATTCCCTCCCTTCTCCATGCCGCCCTGAGAGAACTCTTACACACATGTCTTTGTCGTGTAAAAGGAAGGCCTAGAATAGACATAAGGTGCTCTATGTTGGAGCTCAGTATCTTCATCTTAGAAGCTAGAAAGGGTAAGAACTGTACCCTAGGGGTCTGATCTGACAGGCAGGACTATGAACGACAGGGTCAAGCTTCCTGATCCTTTCAAATATTTGGGGAAATGAATTAAGTCCTTCTTTGGAGCTTTTTCAACAAATTTACTATATTTAAGTGATTTCTAGATGCCTAACCTATTTAGACCCCTTCCTGTAGACAATCTTATTTCTGAGAAATATAGAAATGGAAGTCACACTCATAGGCTGATCCTGTGTTTGTCCACAAGTAATGATTCCTACACCATGACTGCAGAAACAATTTAATAAAGTGTCATGTCTCTCAAAAATGATTTCTGGGCAAGCCTTGCTTAATCCTTCATCATACTGTAACATTACAATTCAAAACAACTAATAAACAGCTATTATATTTGAAGTGACATTTAAAATAGCTAAGTATCTCTGTGACTAAATGGATCTTAGCAACAATCATCAGTGGCTGATAGTTAGACATTATGTGCCCTCTAATGGAAATATAAACCATTATTTTCAAAGTATTGTCACCCCTACACACACACACACACACACACACACACACACACACACACACACACACACAAACACACACACAAGAAGTCCTTATATCTGTTAAAGCCTCTAGGCTAATGTCATTCTCAACTAGAGTAGTAAAGGGAAATTTTGCTCCCAGAGGACATTTATCAATTTTGGTTGTCATAAATGGGAGGTACTGCTGGCTTCTAATGGACAGAGGCCAGGATACTGTTAGACATTCTACAATGTATAAGATAGCTCTCTGGAATAAGGACTTATTGGCCCTTGATGTCATTTGTACCAAAGTTGAGGAACCTTGCTGTAGATATAGCTACCAAACACTACAAAGGGCAGAAGAACATGTGAAAGGACATCTGGGGATACAATGAGCAAAACCCAGACTATGAGAAATGGAGGACCAGTAATTTGTTTTTTTCACCAAACATATTGCACGGGGTAAACAATGAAATGGAAGGCAAACCTACAAATCAAAAGGCAGCAACTAATCCCAATGAATAGATTTTATTTGGACCTTGCTTTAAATGACACCATAAAAAATAACACCAAACCAACTGGGGAATTTTAAGAACTGATTATTTTAACAGCTGTTAACTTTTAGGTGTGGTCATGATATTGTTTCAGTCCTTACATTTGAGTTAAACATTGAATTATTTAAAGGTGAGATTATGGGCACCTGGGTGGCTCAATCATTAAGCATCTGACTTTGGCTCAGTTCATGATCTCACTGTTCATTAAGTTCAAGTCCCACAGTGGGTGAGCTTGAGCCCCACTTCAGGAAAAACAGGAGTTTGCTTCCAGTGAGCCCACTTCTCTCTCTCTCTCTCTCTCTCTCTCTCTCTCTCTCTCTCTCTCTCAATCTCTCTGCCTCTCCTAGGTTTCTCTCTCTCTCCCACTCACTCACTTGCACCCTCTCTCTCTCTCTCTCAAAAATAAAATAAAATACAGGCATCTGAGTGGCTCAGTTGGTTAAGCATCCAACTTCAGCTCAGGTCATGATCTAGCAATCCATGAGTTCCAGTTCTCTCTTGGACTCTGTGCTAACAGCTCAGAGCCTGGAGCTGGCTTTGGGCCTCTCCGCTTCTCCCTCTCTGCCCCTCCCCTGCTCATACACTCCCTCTCTCTTTCTCTCTCAAAAATAAGTAAACATTTAGAGAAATAAATAAAGATTATATAATGTGTGAAAACTGCTTCAAATTCATAATAATAAAGAGATATAGTTAAGACAAATTTAGCTATGAGTTGGTAATTGATATAACTGGGTTATGAGTCACCCCTCATAGGAGTTCATTATCAATTCACTCTGCTTTTGATAATATTTAAATCCTGCATAGGCATACGGTTTAGACCTAGGTTAAAGGCCTGAGGAGATGCTCATCACAACAACCTTATGTTATTGATGTAAAAGTTGCATAAAATAGTGATTGGTGCCCAGCAAATGACAGCTCTCTTCCTTACTTCCTGCAAGAGTTCCAGACAAAGGGAAAACAAAATGAGGCCAATCTGTCTCCTTATATTAGCACCTTCCAAAGACTTTGATCCAGGCCATTATTTTCTGTCTTGTACAAATCTGGCTGTGGCCGGGAGATCAAAGCACAAAGTATGAAGATTCTTTTCTTAACTTCCTGATTTGTTAGATCTTTTTTATACTCCTCCATAAATAACACCTAGTAATAAATAAATAAGGCAAAGAGAAAGACGAAAGAATACTTCATTACAAAACCCCTCTTTGCATGTGTCAGATTCATCTTAGGGCCATGAACCCTGAAGGATTCATGACTTGTACGATTCCAGGAGCAATTAACTATCATATAAATCTGGCTCTCTTTCCTTAAGAAATCCTCATTGCACCTATTACTTGCACTTAAAAAAATTAACAAAAACTTGATTAAAAATTCCTGCTAAGATATTTTATAAAGCTCACTCGCTTCCTTTCCTTTGCCCCTTTCTATAACAGCTGCCTGCTTGCTCATACCCAGCCAGCTTTTTTTCCGGAAGGTCTATTGGCAAAGTCGTGAGGCGGTGGTACTGGTGGCTTTGGACTTGGCTGCCGGGTGTTCACATGGAATAAATCCAGTCTGTTTCAGTTGCCTTTTATTTTCCCTAGAGTAGCATTCCCTTCAGTTCCATTGCATTTCCAATAAAGCACTCATTTTTATCCACTTGTAAAATAGGGATAAAGACACAGACTGTTGGCTGGTGGCACAGCCTCTAGTTCTCCCTTAAACTTGAACAAAGTGGAACTTTATCCTTCTGTAAATAAAGTCATGAAGAGCAATCACCAGACTTGGAACCAGAAGATGGATTTAGCCCTAGCTCTGCCACACATTCTCAACCTTAAACAAGCCATTCTACTCTTCGCAATTTTAGTTTATTTATGAAAGAATATTAACACTTGCCCTATTGTCCTCATTGAGGAACCTAATTAAGAATAACAACCAGAATTTACATAACACTTGCAGTTTACAAAATACTATAAAACATATGATTCATCACTATTATTTAGTCAAAAACATTTTCTTCACTTGCTACAATGAAGGATCTATTGTTTGCTTTACAAAGTACTGAGTAAGAGTACTTGACTCATGGATTTGCTATTTTGTGACATTCAGACATACACTACCATCTTTAAAATTACCAGTAATTCTGTAAAATTTCCAAACTGAAAAGAGACCCCAATTAGAGGCAACATAATCTCTTCCAACATTTTAGTTGGAAATTATACCACAACACAACTGTACCAGCAATTCTGCTAGGAAACAGAGATACAAAGACAAATAGCAATATTTTTCTCAAAGAAAAATAAGACCCAAGGGAAGAAAGCAGTAAAGGAGAAGTGGTATTTTTTTTTTTTTTAAATACACCATGTGTATGGGGCGCCTGAGTTAAGCATCCAACTCTTGATTTCAGCTCAGGTCATGATCCTGCAGTTCGAGAATTCAAACCAATGTAAAGCCTGTTTGGTATTCTATCTCTCTCCCTCTCTTTATTTGGCCTAGAAATTTAACATAATTCAATAAAACCCAACATTAGCCAAACTGAATTTTGTATTCAATGTATTCAAGAACCTTTCAGGATTCTATGTTAATGTTAAAAGTCTCTTCAAAAAATACAGAAACTTGATGTGCTAAGGCAGAACACACTTAGAATGTCTTGCTAAAAATAGTCTCCTATCAAAATATCACCTCTAATCCACCAAAGAATCTGCCAAGAGATTTCAATAACAAGAGGCATATTGTAGGCATTTCTGTCCATCAACAAATCTAACAAATTGATTAAAATGCCAAAGGGACAAAGGTGAAAGCAAACTCAGTGCAAAGACTGAAAGGGACTCACGGCAATCTTTCTCGTCGGTTCCATCTGAGCAGTCTCTGACGTGGTCACACCTGTATTCTTCTGGGATACATTCACCATTGGAGCATGTAATCTGATGGCTTGAGCATGTTCTCCCAGCTGTGAAGGGGAAAAGATATTACTTTATAATTATTGCCAAACACAGAATGATCCATTGACATTTACCAAAGATGAGTGAGGACATTTAAAAGCAAAGGCAGGAGACTATGTTGAAAATACAGTTCATAGGCTCAGAAAGCAGGGTGCCCACCTACCCCAAGCAGACAGCTCACAATGCAAATGCAAAGATACTACTATCAGGATACTATCAAAATGCTCACAGAATCACATCAACACTCAAGCATGTGAGTGTAGACATTTCAGGATCAGCATGTGTTGAGAATACAATAAGGATTGACAACCAATACAGTAAAAAGGATGAATGAAATAAGAATTTTGCAGATATAGGTAGTAGTCAAGTATTGGCTGAGGTCCCCCTCATCGTAATACTTTTTTAAACAAAAAGGAACTATGCCAAAGGCTTGTAACAGTGATTATTCTGAGTGCTAAAATTATGGGTGATTTTTTTTTTCTATAGCTGAGTTTTCTCTATTATATAAGCTTTCTATACGCAACGTGTGTCAAATTTATAAACAATTTAAACTAGACTGTTTTTATCCTGTGTTGATTAGGATAGGTAAAATCAGGGCATTGGTAGCTTAAATTGGATGCTGCAAGCCCCATGTGCATGCTATTCGGGAAACCTAAGGCAGAAATTATCATGGGATTTTTCAACTATCCACATAAAAAGAGAAGCATTTGGGTGAAATGCGATTCACTGGGAAAAAAATTATCCTCATCAAATGGAAGAAAAAAGATTTCCCCTGAATTTTTACAGTTTCCTATACTGCTATACAGTAAAGATATTGGCAAAATTTGGTTTCCTGACGAAATTATATCTGTCAAGGGGTGTGTCATCATCTAAACTTTCTTAAAAACCTTTCTAAAAGACAAGTGGATAATCACAGTTTTAGAGCTGACCTTGAGATTCAAACATATAAAGATTATCATGTGATAAGACATTCCATGTTCAATTAATTATATCTTTCCTGTCATCTTCTTCCTTCTTTCTTTTTAAGAAAATTGTTTCATTATGAATGTGTGATGTAATACTTGAATACCAAACAAGATTTTTCCAGTCATCCTATTTCTGACACTTTGACAATGTGATTTCATATTTTCTCCCAGTACCTTGTATTAATAAAGTTAGAATAGATGAACTTTTCTAAAAGTCACTTAAATGTCTGAATTCAATGCAAAGCAGACACAGTTTTATCTAAGTCTAAAATGATTAATACTTTCTCTTAATCCTTTAAAAAAAATTTTTTTATGTCTTTATTTTATTTTGAGAGAGACAGAGAGCAAGCAGGGGAGGGGCAGAGAGAGAGGGAGACACAGAATCTGAAGCAGGCTCCAGGCTCTGAGCTGTCAGCACAGAGCCCAACACAGGGCTCGAACCCACAGACTGTGAGATCATGACCTGAGCCGAAGTCAGACGTTTAACCGACTAAGCCACCCAGGCACCCCTCTCTTCATTCTTAAAGGCTTAAATTCCCATATAAAATTGCCATATAAAATTAAAGAACCTTTTCAATTTATTTTTTTTTTTAATTTTGATTGATTGATTGATTGAGAGAGAGAGTGAGAGAAGGAAGAACAGAAAGAGAAGAAAGAGAGAGCATCCCAAACAGGCTCCACACTGTCAGTGCTCATGACCTGAGCCAAAATCAAGAATTCGAGACTCAACTGACTGAGCCACTCAGGTGCCCCTAAAGAACATGTTTTTTATTCCCAAAAAGGCAAGTCATGAGTAGTAGCAGTAGTAATAAAATATGAAGAAAAACTAAATCAGGTGCTTGTCTTCTTAAACTGATGCCCAAAGCAATTCTATATTTTGTGCTCAACCTTTCAAAGGGGTTTATGAGGGAGCAATTAAAAGTTCATTCAAACACAGAAAAATGACAAATTAAAATCATATGGTTCCATGAACCAGTCTGATGTGAGAATTCACTTATTTACTCATTACGTAAACATCTACTGGGGGCCTATTACATGCCACGAAGTACACCAATAATGAGAATATAATGATGAATGAGGCACACTCCCTACTCTCAAGGATCTCTTGGTTTTCTATGGGACTAAGAAATTTATTAGAACTTATTAGAGGGGTGTCTGGGTGGCTCTGTTGGTTATGGGTCCAACTCTTGATTTCAGCTCAGGTCATGATCTCACAGTTCATGAGTTTAAGCCTCGCGTCGGGTCTGTTTTGACAACTCAGAGTCTGCTTGAGATTCTCTCTCTCCCTCTCTTTCTCTCTCCTGCTAGTGTGCTCACTCTCTCTCTCAAAATAAATAGTTTTTAAAGAATTAATTAAAAACAGTGATGAAACTGAATTATAGAAGGATCAGGGAGAGGTGCCTAATTCACTCTGAGATGAGATCATCAGGGACAACTTCCTTTAGGAGGTAACACCCCACCTGGGCCTTATAGGAGAAGCAGTGAGGTTAGCAAGGTCAAAAGGAAAGAAAGAAGGACAGTCTGGCAAAAAGCATTCAGGCAGCATGCACAGAGGTGAAAGAGGGACACAGCACCATATGCCCAAAGGAACTACAAGCACTGCTGTGACCCCACATAGGAATTTCAAGACGTGAATGGCAAGAGAGACATGGAAAGATAAGCACTGGCCGTATCACAGAAGTCAGTGTAAAACATGTTACCATGTTAAGAAGCTGGAGCTTTCTTCTTGGGATGCATAGCGAGATACCCAAGTTTTGGTTAAATATTTGTAGTATGGGTGTCAGAGAGAACCTAAAGAGGAACAGGACTAGAGGTGGGGAGGCCAATCCAGAGGCTGCTGCAGTCACACTGTTAAGAGATACTGGAAGTGATGCTATAAATGGGAAAGAGATGAACTTCAGAGACATTAGGCCAGGCTAAATGAAGAGCAGAAGAATGAAGAATAATTCCAAATTTCTAGCTTGGGTGCCTAAGGGATTGTGATATACTTTCCATGCTAATTGAGTACATCTTTAATGTCACTAACAGCCATCTTTATTCTTGCTCTAATGCTGTTGTTATGAAATATGTTTCATAAAATTCTAGATTAACAAGGAAAAAGACCTCACTCTGCCTATTTCTAGTAGTTTAAGACCGATGTTGTATTTTCTGCTAGTAACTTATAGTGAGGTTTGTTTTTTTTTTATTTCTTTAAAAAGACAGGCAGGGGTGCCTGGGTGGCTTAGTTGTTTGGGCACACAACTTCAGCTCAGGTCATGATCTCACAGCTCATGGGTTCAAGCCCCGTGTCAGGCTCTGTGCTGACAGCTCAGAGCCTGGATCCTGCTTCGGATTCTTTGTCTCCTTCTCTCTCTGCTCCTCCCCTGCTCATGCTCTGTCTCTCTCTCTCTCTCTCTCTCTCAAAAATAAATATTTAACAAAAATTTTAAGAATAATCCATGTTAGATAAGTAAACAAACAAACCAGTTCAGGAGAGATTATTAATCTCACTTGGGACACCTTGAATTAGAGGCATTCAGGAGATCTACAACAGGCAGTTGAATATGCAAGACTGATGTGTGGGCAAGAAATCTGGGTCATAAGTAAGCATAGATTTGTGTTATCACTAGCCCATCTAGATTTATCAAAATCATGAGGTTGGTTGAAATTATCCTGGAAAAGCATTGAGTAAGAGGAGTTGCTAACTGCAGGGCACTAAGCAACAGCCACAGTCATGGGCTGAGTAGAAGAAGAATACAAAATGGAATGATCAAAGCAGTTCAGAAAAGAACCAGGACAATGAGGAGTCATGGCAGCTAAGACAGTAGTGTCAAGAAGGAGGGAATGATTGCCAAAGTCAAGTGCAACAGAAAAGTCCATCCAACTTTGAGAAAGGAAAAATGCCCACTCTGCTTAACAATCAAGTGTTCCCTGGTGACCTTAGTGAATACAGTGGTGACATATTCTATCTGTAGCTAAAGGATGTCTAATAAAGAATTTTATAACATCAAAAATGCAAGAATTACACTGTGAAATCCATACTCATTTAAAGTAGCATGTAACATTGCTTATAAATTATTGCTATAGGAGCACCTGGGTGGCTCAGTTGGTTAAGCATCCGATTCTTGATTTCAGCTCAGGTCAGGATCTCACAGTTCAGTGTGTGGGATTGAGCCCCACTTTAGGCTCTGTACAAACAGCTAAGAGCCTGTTTAGGATTCTTCTTTCTCCCTTTCCCTCTCTCTCTCTCTGCCCTTCCCCTGATCATACTCTCAAAAATAAATATTTTTAAAAATTAAATAAATAAATTTCTGCTATAATGCTTTTTCCAGTCTCTTTTCCCAAGTGGTTGTTCTTAGAAGTTCACATCCCTCTGTAAATATTATTATTGGCAAGGGGTTATCCATTACATTGTATCACAATCTACAGCTCACCTTTCTTCCTACTTTGTGTGGGGATCAAGGGAAAATAGAACCAAAATGGTATATCTAGCCAAAAGATAAATAACTCATCACTCATTAATTCATTCAGTACTCACTTGTCAAGAACCTACTATCTGCTAAACAAAACAACAAGCCTTAGGGATCTGAGCTGAATCATATCCACTGCTCTCCAGAGATTCCCAATCTAGCCTCATCCTGTTCTCATTCAGTACTCACTATCTGCGAGTCATCCCTTCTTTCCCCTAGGACCTTTGAGGGGCTGGCCAGAAAACAGTTTTGGCGCAGACAGATTTCCTACTTACAAAGATTTCTTCCTGTGTCCTATTATGCCTGGCACTTTTAATTCCTCTCTTCACTACTTCTGAATGATCATCTCCCATCTCCCTTTCTCAGATCTGCTTGTCCCCTTTTGGGGTTCCACATCACATCCTGAAACATAACTGGATCTCATCTGGACATTCCATGCTCCTGTTTGGCCTTGATTAGCTCAAGGTCTCAAGATTGTCATTTGTCACCACCACCACCCTCCACACCCCTAACACAGTTTGCTGGTTTCTCCTTGATCACTTTGTCCCAAATATCACCATCACTTTGTTGCTGAAAGACCCCATGACCAACGCTGACAAGCCCTAACCAGCTGTTTATACAGTCTTCATTTTAGGTTTAAACCAAAGTCAAACTGGGTATTTTGAGAATTCCTATTCTTTTCCTCAAAAGACCCTTGGCTCTACTGAAAAGAGTTCTCAGTCAATGCTGGACTCAAAAGTCCTGGGCTAAATTCCAAGTTCTTATAAATGAATCCAGGACCAACTGAAGACCACGGAATCTCCATTGCCAGTCATATAATGACTAAACAAGTTCTCACATGAAGTAGCCATCAAAAACATCTGTTTCTTCTTTGATCTTTGTGGACAATGACTGTAAAAATGCCAACAGGATCTTGGCTGACTCTTAAAATCAAACACAAAGTGATGGTAGATGTCTATGATCTGTGGGATGTGTATTTAATGAAACAAAATGTAGGGGAGACTTAAAGGTGAATGTCACACAGTGATCAGAGCTAGAATCTTCCTCAGGACAATTGGGGTCAAGAGCCTGAAGTGGTTCCTTACGGTCAGATATCTGCTCTCTAATTTCCATCTCAGTCTAACCTAGATGTCTAAAAGGTCTTTGGTTTTTTATTTTGGGGGCTTGGGGCGGGGTTGTCTTAAAAGCACACAGACACACACACAGACAGACACACACACACACACACACACACACACACAGAAGTTGACATTAGAATTATACAATGCAAATCCCAAGACTTCTGCAGCTTTCATGCCATCACAAAAAGCCAACAGGCTAAATAATGATGGCAGAGCAGAAAAGTGAGAGAAAATTGGTCGATAATTTATTATGTTGGGAATTCATCAACCCTGGAACAACAATACATTTAGCTTCCTAGTGTGTAAGGTAATAAATTTCCCCTTTGCTTAACTTTTATGAGATGGGCTTTTCATTCTTTGCAACCAAAAACATCCTCACTGATACAGGAATAATTTTTAATTATACAATTATCCTTAATAGAAAAAACAGAGAAATGCTACACATGGCATATTTCTCATATGCTGCCATCGAATATTTACCCAAGATTCCTCTCTCATCCAAAACTATTTTCAAGCCCACTTCAAACTTTTACAGGTTGATCCCAAAGAAATTAGAATGGCAGTTTCTTCCAGTTTCCTGTCCTGAACTCCCTCAGTGTTCAGGAAAGCAATAGCTACCAAGGTCTTCCTCATTGCCATTCTCTCATTCCCTCCTTCCCTCCTTGTTACAGCTCATCTCATCTGATGCAGACTATACCAGTAATCACTTTTACAACAACCAACAATGCTTCCAACAAACCTCACTATGAGCCCCACCGCCACTTAATCAAAGAGAAGGTAGTTTAACACCGAAGCAGGAGGGGTAGAAGGTTAGTATGCAGCGCACATCACAGGACCCCAAAGAACTGTTCAGCTGCCAACCACACATATGAAGACTGCCCCTCCCATAGAAACCAATAAATGTTTCATTTCTTTACTGAGTGTGATACAGTCTTAATTACATACTGAGAACTTGTCCCATTTCCAAATTGCTGAGGAATATTGTAGAATTCTTCAGTTCATTCACACTTTCGACATCATCTCACCCTGAGTGAGATTGCCAGCATAGGTTCCCCCTGTGATTTGAGCTCCAATTCACCATTTATAAAGAATCATCTCATTATTATTGTTCGATTTTATGTGCCAGGGGCCAAAACAAAATTTCTCTGTAAACACTTACGGCAATGTTGATGTTCATCGGAGCCATCCTCACAGTCCTGGTCATTGTCACACTCCCAGAAGTTAGGGATGCACAGGCCTTCAGCCTGACACAGGAATTGGTTTGAGCTGCAAGAAGGGGGAGCTAAAACAAACCAGAAAAAGGACTCAACTCACTGTGTAAACACCCACCCTATCATACCAACAAGCTTCAAAACATACTTCAAAACAATCTGTGTCAACCCTTGCTTAATATATTTGATAGTAAATAGTAAACAATCTTATAAAAGAATCTGTGGACTCTAATCAGCATTCAAAGCCAAATAATCTCAGCAAGGGCATCACAACAAACTGATGATGCGAATCAATACAAAAACACAAAGAATAAAACAGCCAAAACACATCCATACAAAGCCATGACAAAAATTATTAAATTAAAATTTTAATTTAAATACAAATTAACCATGAGTTATTGTTAAACTATTTGAAATGTTTTGTAATAACTAATAGTAAAGCATCATGATGAGCTGAAAAAAACATGCTATTCATAAATGAAGACCCAGAATGGAATAATTATTATTTCTATAATTTTCTTGCCTTGGGATCTTTGGAAGGTTCTCTGAACCTCAACATATGCACCATAAAATGGGGACTATATCTCATAATTTGCTACAAAAAAAATAAATTAAATAATTTGTGTGCAAGTGAAGTATAATCTTAGCTGCTACCACCACTGTCGTTGGTACTGTTGTTATTATGATCGTTATGGAACATTGTTATTGCACTAACAATCTCTAAAGAGTGTGGGTAGAACTGTTTATTCCAGAACACATAGTTCTTGCTTTTCTGCTCCTGGTGTTTAATCTAAAAATGAACTCAGCAGTCCCATAGGAAGCAAACAAACAGATACCACATGATCATGTCTCTGCAAATAGAAGTACTCCCTTGCTTAAAATGTGATTCACAGGGGGCGCCTGAGTGGCTCAGTTGCTTAAGCATCTGACTTTGGCTCAGGTCATGATCTCACGGCTTGTGGGTTTGAGCCCCGCGTTGGGCTCTGTGCTGACAGCTAGCTCAGAGCCTGGAGCCTGCTTCAGATTCTGTGTCTCCCCCTCTCTCTGGCCCTCCCCTGTTCACGCTGTCTCTCTCTCTCTCTCAGAAATAAATAAAACATTTTTAAAAATGTGATTCACGGACTAGCACCATGAGCATCACATGGGAGCTGGTAAATGCAGAATCTTAGGTGCCATTCCAAATGAAAAATCCGCACATCAACCAGCTCCCCAGGTTGCTCCATTTGTGCATGGAAATTTGAGAAGCACCCCACCCTTCTCATTTTCAAGTGCATCACGATCCAAACACTACACCAAAGTTTCTTCTTTTGTGCCACAGGATGGCCAACAATTGAAATCAAAATTTATCTTTCCCCTATTTCTTGGTTTTAGATGATAACCCTTGTGTGTTCACTAATCAGAATGAACGAAATTGCAGTAGTATGATTGATCACCTACGGCAAGCTGGGAAAGCAAATTTGTGCAGGAAGGAGGATTTTAATGAATGATTCAACTTCACTACGCCTGTTTCCTAATCTGAAACCTATCTCAGAATACTGAGAGAACTAAATGAAGAAATACATATAAATATATGTGAAAGGGATTATATTATTAAATTTTGGGTCTACAATATTATTGTGTTTTTAAACATAATTTTTTTAAAACATAAGACCACACTAACCTGTTCTGTGATCTCTTTGCGTAATTTGCACAAATTACACAATGTCCTTTATACAAAAACAGACTCTTCCCTGAATTACAAATCACAGTTGGTGCACAAAATTTCCAGAGTGAATAATCTGAAATACTTGTATTATAGGCTTTAGGAAACACAAATCTGTTTCCATATCAACATCATGGGAAAAGGGTAAGACAGAAATGGATGTGATTTGAACCCCTTCCTCCAAACAAACTAAAAGAATCATTAATGCCATCAGTTCTCTATTCACTTAAGACTTGAGCCCAGTCCTGAATCTATCACTAAAGGTACAATTTTTTTGTCTTTGGTACAGCTGAATTCACAAGGAAACACTTAGGTTCCTCAAAACAGAGCCTGGTCCGGCCCCTCCTCACTTACAGCAACCAGCTTCATCCGTGTCATCCAGGCAGTCTCTGGTCCCATCACACCTCCAGGATAGAGGGATACACTGCCCGTCTTCACAGCGAAAATGTTCACTGTCACATTCTGGTAACACCACATGCAAAAGAAAAGCAGTTTAAAAATTTACCCACACAGATATTTCAAAGAAATACAAGTGTCGAGAACTGAGTGATGCAATCAAAGAAATACAAGTGTTTTATACAAATGAACATTTTTTCAATGAATTAATAATCAAAAGAATGCAAATTATTTATAAAATTAAGAAAACATTCTTATAATGATTATTATGTTATCTGTTTCAAGATTTGCAGGAAGATGGTCATTTTTGTACACAGCTGAGAAGAGTGTACCTCAACGTAACCAATCTGGAAAGCAATTTGACAACAATGTATCTTGCTTTTTAAAAGTGCTTTTCTGAGTTCCTTTATTTTTAGGTATCCCCACTCCTTTCCCCCTAAAGAAGTAATCAGAGAATTAGACAAAGATTTACATATGCAGATTTTAATCACAGAATTCCTTATAATAAATTGCAAGCTGCCTAGATGTTCAATAATTTCAAAAAAAGATAAAATTTTCTTATATCTTTATATTAACATATAAAGAACTCATTAAAATAATTATGTAGACTTCTAGATGATTTGGATAAAAACTTATATTATGTAACAAAGATAAAGATATGGAGAAAAAAGTGTAGAGAAAGACCAGAATGTTATTGGTGGCTATCTCTGATTGATAACATCATGAGTAACTTCTCATTTGCTTGATTGTGCCTTTTATCAGTTCTTCGCCCTTTGTTTCTTTAAGTCCCTTTTTATTACTAAATCATACACAGCAATTTATGGTCCTACATTCATAGATTCAGACCAATATTTTGGCTTTTTGTTGAATAATTTTAGGATGCCAGATCTGTAAGCTCATCTCTGCTTGCTCTTTAAACTAAAAAGAAAGAAAAAAGAAAAAAGAAAAATCTCTGTACCCAGAGTATACAAATTTGGCCCCCAAAGTTACTGCATTCCCAAACAGCAGTGATATCCCCTAGTGATACCAGAAAGAGAATATAACTTAGACAAGTTTATTTATTCAACCAATAAGACCAGCAATTATCCTGGGTCTCCCCAAGGGACTAATTTGGCAGTTGGAAATCCTTTGAGTTTCCCCAAATATCTGACCAGTGACTTCCCCATGTATTCTGAGCCAAGTAGGAAGCATTTTTGAAGAAAACAGCCAATATCAGCCCAACTTGGAGAAGATGCAGAAATATTTTTTCACAAGCCCAACGCAGTAGAGGAGTAATTTGGGGAGTTGAAAGAATACAATTATTCTCCCCAGGTATTTAAGTGATCATGCTAAATTACCTATTTCAGTTATTGGCTAATTAAGCCAAAATTAGGTAAATATACAGATCAATTATCTACTCCTAAGAGAAATAAACAATGTGCTATCCTGACTTGTGTAAATGCAGGCATATCAACAGCATGACATAAACATAGTTAAGTGATCTATTCCTAGGGGATATAGGCTACTTTGTTCATGGAATGTTCAAATCTGATTGTCTGGTAGTGACATCCTGATTTATAATGTATGCTGCAAATGGTCAGAAACTTCCCTTGGCTAAATGGTGGTACCGAGTGGTACAGGAATACGTACACCCAAATACCTTCTATAGACTAATGCACGATGGTGGTTGGTGGTGCAGGTCTGGGGTTGGTGGTGCAGGTCTCTTATCAACTACCTTTAAAACACAACAACCTCCCTTGCAAAAATGCCCCTAAGGAATGTACAAATTCACTCTGGAATCCCAGAACTTCTCATTGGATTTTGTTCTACAAAGCAATATTTCCATGGGAGATTAGGGGCTTTGGAGGTTTAGCTATTAACACAACATATATTAAATTGCTTTTATCAATTAAGTCTATTGTTAGGAATCCAACATAATACATTTGTAGGTTAGTACATTTGTCTCCCTTACTATCTAATAATTGCTGATTGAAAAATCATAACAATCAAAAGGTCAGTCTACTTGCAAAGAGTTTCATATTGTTATGAAAAAATGAGAGGCATAAACTTAGAAACTGAGTTCACAGAAGAAAACTTTCAAAACAATTTATTGACTATTTTAAAATATATATAATCCTTAAGCAACTTTTATTACAAGTCAAATTTTAAGGTTATTTTTCATTCTTCTTAAAACATAAAGTTAAACACATCATAAAAAGAACACAAAATAGACATCCAAAAGTCACTTTTTAAAAAGCTTCAAAGCCAATTACATAGGACACATGAGAACCAAAACTGATAGGAGGAATTTTGCAATTCATTCTTTCTAGTTAGAGTTTTTTCACAATTGATCTCCCAGATACTCAGTTATCTACAAAAGCGTATCAAGCTCAATTTACTCACTTTATCAACAGATCCACGATAATTCATCAAATTCTCCTTTTCAGTATTCCTTTCTATGCTTGTTGTAACTCCCAAATGACTATTGTTTGGAAATACCTCTCCAGAAAAAACAAACCGATACTATATCATTGCTGGGTGGCCTCCCAGCAATCAGTGTTCCACTGGTGTCAGAAGCCTGTCATTCACTCTATTATAAAGAGAATATGTGCTGTTTAGAAGCAAACTTCTGGTGGAAAGATCTGGGTCAGGTCTGATAACAATGGCAGGTGCCCCTGATTTCAATTCATCTGTGTGAACTTTATTTTCAAACTGCATTGCGTTCCATTTTAAATAAGTCAACCCCACCACAGGTATCTACACCTTAATTGTTTAATAATTTGAAGTCCAAATGAGCAAGGAAATGGATTTCATGCACTGGAGCCAAACACAGCTTGTGAATAAAAAAGAAAATCTAAATAGAGCAAAATGAAAAAAAATTTTTTTTCAACAAATGGTCTCTAAACATCCATATCCAGTGAATCCAGTTTTAACCAAGAAGTAATTTTGCCATTAAGAGGAAAACATCGTAACCCACACTGAAATAAAAATCTTTTGTTAGGAACCAGGCAACCACTGACAAGAATCCACTGGGACCAAGCAAACACCCTACTTCCCCAGCACTAGCCCTGGCCTTTTCCAAGAATCAAAATAGACGAAAAAAATACTCGCATGGTGCTTAAATGGCATGCACCACTCTAAGCACTTTGCCAACTTCAAGTGGTTTAATTTCCCTAACAGCCCCATGAGATAGGTGTCATTTTTTATGAACATTTCACAAATAAAGAACTTGAGGCATAGAGCAGTTCAGTCACTCGCCCAAGATCAAACAGCAAACATGCACAATGCAAGAATTTGGACCTGAGAGCTATAGTTTAGGTCCAAAAGGCATCTGTGCTACATTGCCTACTGCTCTGTGTTCTCTTACACCAAAAGAAAAGAAAAAGGAAAAAGGGGAAAAAAATGATTCCGTCAAACTCAACAATGAATGTAAAAAATTTGACTTTTTTTCAAAGTTGCTGTCAGCATTAACTAAGTTCGTGAGTTGGACTTGTGTGGAATCCCTACCACATCACATGCTCATAGAATTCAGTTGGAGAAGAGTAGTCTACCTGGCAGCAAACATTTCATATAAACATTCTTGGGCCTAAGAAAATTTGCCACAATCAAAAGCAACACATGGAAATCCAAAAACATTTCAATCTCTTCAAGAAAAATTATATTAGACATAAGGATAAATCTATTTTCTAACCTTATAAAGTCCCAAGCTGAAGAAAAACAAGAGTAATCCCTTCTTCATAAATAGCCATGCCCCAAGCTTCCTGGTCTAAGTGTTAGACTAAAAATGATTTAGAGAAATAGATAATGCCTAGAGGGAGGGGGAAGTTACTTGTTTTTCCAGTGCAGGGAACAGTACTAAATTAAGAACATCACTTCTGTATTTTTTCTAGCCTCCAGCACAGTGCTAGGCACATGAGGAATAGTCAATGCATATTCATCAGATAAGGAAAATTCCTCTTCATAATTCTTCATAATAAGAGTCAGCCTCTTGGTATCATACATGTAAAACCATTAGACAAATAAAATCATCAAGGCAAGTGGTAACACTGTTTGCTATCTTAAATCCACAAAAAGGAAAATGAAATCTGGAAAAACCTGAAATTACTTGAAAGAGGAATGTCCATAAGTTTAAAAACGAAAAAGGAAAATACTGAGTCATGTTGAAAGGTTTGATGCTCCTACCCTTTCCTGTAAAAGTTTTTTTTTTCTTTCTCTCATAAATTATTTCTCAAAATAGAAAGGCAAGTCGTAGTCAATGGAACATTCTCCAAAGTGAACAGAGTAAGGTAATTTCTACGGCAAATCCTTTTTTCCTGTTAGATCCTCTTAACATGTGCTGGTCCTTCCAGACTCTCAGTTTACCTGAGGAAGAGGAGGCACATGTACTCTTTTCAAAGATACATCTAGGCACCTGGGTGGCTCAGTTGGTTAAGCATCTGACTTCAGCTCCGGTCAAGGTCTCAGGACGTGGGTTTGAGCCCCACATCAGGCTCTGTGCTGTCAGCTCAGACCCTGGAGCCTGCTTCAGATTCTGTTGTCTCCCTCTCTCTGGCCCTCCTCATCTCACACTCTGTCTCTGTCTGTCTCTGTCCCTGTGTCTCTCTCAAAAATAAACATTAAAATTTGTTTTTCATTAAATAAAGATACATCATATAAAAGTACATGACATGTTCATGGTCTTCACTGAGCTCAAAGAAACAAATGTAAGAGGCAATTCCTCCATTCATCCATAATTCTTTCTTCGTGTTTTCTGTACTTTATTTTTATTCCCTTGACATACTTGCAATGTTTATAAATTGGGTGATGGTTCGCTTCAATTCTCACACCTTATCCCCACCAACAAGGCCAGTTCCCTTCAAAGATTTAGAGTCACTTGCTTATTTCCAAAACTTTACACTGCAGCCATGACAGGCAGGGGTAACAAACTGTGTGGAAGGCCCTGCTCTGCCTAACATCAACTGGTGGAATGGGCCAGGACTTGATCGATGGAACTGAAACCAGACATGCACAGCAATCCAACCTGCAACTCTCTTTCTGTGCAACATTCTGGTTTTCATAACAGGCTGTCGAATAAGTGGCCAGAATTTTTTTTCAATGCAGTTTACAAACCAGAGTTGACCTTTTTTTCCAAAATTGTGTTTCAGAGCCCTGATGTCTGATTATTAAGACACTTCAAGAAGTCAAGGACTTTGAGGTAAAATTCCCAAAGCCATTTGATGAGTGATCATGTATACACATCATTTAAGTGTAGTTTGTTTGTTTAAAACAAAAAAAACCAGAAGACTATGAGTTAGATTCATGAAACACACACACACACACATACATACACACACACACACACACATCATACCTAGTAAGTGCAAAACATTGTTCTAGGACTTGTGGAAGAAATAAAGAAAGTTAAGATATGGTTGGGTTTCTTTTTTTAATAGAATTTATAAATTCTGGGGGGACAAAAGTAACTTATATAATATAAATTAGCCATGTATTAAGTGTTTCCCATAGATCATCTCACTTATCTGTCACAATAACTCTGAAATAGGGATTAATAAATAGGCCCATTTCATAGACGAAGAAATTGAGGCATGACCAAATCTCACAACTAGTAGGTAGTGAAACGGGGATTCAGACCTAAGTAGTCTGGCTCCAAAGCTAGCGGATTTGGTTCCAAATAAGCAACATAGACATTAAGAATAAACTGGTCTCAAGGAGAAAAAAATTACCATCACCCATTGGCGTGATTAGAGAAGGCTTCATGAAGGAGAATAAGAGGCCTTTGTGCATGAGCAGTACCTGGGTAAGTGAAGAGGAGGGAACCGCCCTTTGTGTAGGGTCCAAACAACTTGAGAGAAGCCCAACATGGGGTGAAGGCCTAATGCGCCGGCCTCCATGGCCCAAGTACAGGCCTCCACAGCATAAGGAACCACTTTTAGTGGTGGACAACAAGGCTGGGGAGATGGACAATAAAAAGCTGTAAATGTCCAGCAAGAGAGCGACATGATTAACTGAGTCGCTTTTAGGAAAGCTGAGCGATCACTCGTGCCGGTAACTGTTTAAAACTAACAGTGGTTCTAGGTAGATGTAAGCCTGGAGGAGGATACAGACTTTGACTATGAGAAGGGCTTGGGGCTCCATTTCACTCCCCAGAAACCGGCCCAGAGCATGAATGAGCTCAGTGAGCAAGCTGGTCGGGGTTTACCAGAGGCTGCTTGCAGAGCTGAGTCTCATCTTGAAGCCCCTCCAGTTGCCCCAGGCCTGGTCCACTTGCATGGCAAATGACCAGCAGAGTCTACAGGTGCACCAGAAGTATCCTAGAGTCCTTTCCCACCATCCTCTTCCAGCTGAATGTGACTGAGCATCCAGACTACAGAATTCAGTCAGCCGATCACTAGGAATTTATTTCAAAGAATACAAAAATGCTGATTCAAAGGGGAAGATTCACCCTGATATTTATAACAACATTATCAACAATAGCCAAAGTATGGAAAGAGCCCAAATGTCCATCAACGGACATTTGAACGATGGATCCATTGAATGAATGGATAAAGATGTGCTATATATGTAAGGGAACATTACTCTGCAATGAAAAAGAATGAAATCTTGCCATATGCAACAACGTGGGCAGAATTGGAGGGTATTATATGCTAAGTGAAATCAGTCTGTCAGAGAAAGACAGATATTACATGATTTCACTCATATGTGCAATTTGAGAAACTTAACAGATGATCAGAGGAGAAGGGAAGGGAAAATAAGATAAAAGCAGAGGGAGGGCAAACCACAAGAGAGAACTCCTAAATACAGAGAACAAACTGAGGGTTGATGGGGTGGGGTAAATGGGTGATGGGCATTCAGGAGGACACTTGTTGGGATGAGCACTGTGTGTCCTACATAAGAGATGAATCACTGGGTTCTATTCCTGAAGCTAAGACTACACTATATGTTAAGTAACAAGAATTAAAAAAAAAAAAAAAAAGATAGTTGATCTCAGAGACTGCTGCTTAAATACCTGCTTAACAATTGTTTTAAAAGTGCCTTTCCAGGGGCGCCTGGGTGGCTGAGTCGGTTAAGCGTCCGACTTTCGCTTAGGTCATGATCTCGCGGTTCGTGGGTTCGAGCCCCGCGTCGGGCTCTGTGCTGACTGCCAGCTCAGAGCCTGGAGCCTGTTTCAGTCTGTGACTCCCTCTCTCTCTGACCCTCCCCTGCTCACGCTGTCTCTCTCTCTCTCTAGAAATAAATAAAACATTTGAAAAAATAAAAATAAAAATAAAAATAAAAGTGCCTTTCCAATAACCAAAAACCAGCAGCATAATGTGATGTTCTATCAGAGCAGCCTCTCAATCTGAGAATTGGGAAATTGTCCCCACCTTTTCCTAACTAAGCTATTTCCCATTTTCAGTTAAACACTAGCTACCTGCCTTCCTCCTCTTCCCCTTAGTCTCTCACATCCCACTTATTTTTCATTGAGCAGCTCCAACCCCGACAGCCAGACTTATCAGTCAGCACTGCAGAGCATTATAAATAAAACCACACTTCTTGGGGTTCGCAAGAGGACACAACTGGCATTTAAGGTGGACAATTATTTAACTGCCCCAGGCAAAGCAGAATGTAGAGCATCTCTGGCCCCCACATGTGGAATGCCAGTAGTGCCCTTCTCGGGATCACTGTGCTGACAACACCACCCCCATACACGTCCAAACATCCCGAGGGTGGCGGTACCATCCCCAATTGAGAACAACTTAGAACCTCTAAGCAGCTTGGACATTCAGAGCTCAAAATATCTTAATCCACATGAAAGAGATCATCTACAAAAACCCCTATAATAAATTCTTCCCTTCTAAAGATAATAAAATTTCTTAAACAGCAATCCCACTCCCTCCCACCCAGCAATAAGAGGGCCTGGGATTGGGCAATATCATGTGCAGCTGCTAGTACCAGCAACTTGAAATCAACTCCCCTGGGAGTGTGATAAAGAATCTAAGTTCCAGGGAGGCCTGCTTCACCCTGGAATGTTCCACAGCATGTCCACAGGCTTACCCATTCAAGGGTGGGGGGAAGTCACACGGGGCGGCGGGGAAGCCTAAAATCTGAAATCCTCAAGCAGTTCTTCATTAATGTAAAAGGATCATTGTTATGAAAAACAAAGTCATAGGCACACCTGCTTTAGGGGGCAAATGTCTCCCACCTGTATAATTATCATAACAAAAAATAATTTCTTCAAATGTCCTTGGCAGGCAATCCTTGCCATATACACTTAAAAATTTTTAAATAAAATATAAGTTGGCACTCACATGAGTGCTTAAAGCATTAGAAGGAATCGCCAAGTTTTTACCAAGAACGCTCAGCAATGAAGGTTTCCTGTCAGCCACTATCAAAACACTGTATTTGTATTCGTCTTTTCTATACTTCTCCAAGTAATTCATGTAGTACGTTCTGTATCAGCTAAGTCACTGAGTTTTCTGTGGATGGACTCCTCCTTCACATGGAAGAAAACTAAGCCCAAGACACTCATACTCATCCCCACTCCCTCAAGGGACTAACTAGTTATCTGCCTCTCGAATGGCCCAAAGAGCTACACTTACAGGATGCCATAAAGAACACTATCCAAACATAAGAAAATTTGAAATAGTTGCCTGCTCGGGTAAATAAGGAGCCAATGAATCAAACTATACATAAGAAAAGACTAAAACACCCTTCAGCACCTAATAATTTAACAGACCTTCTACAAAAACTATAAATCACCTCAATTTAAGTGCTGATTTCCAACCCCAATTGCTCCAAGTATTCTTAAATGGCTTAGTGACTAGCAAATTTAAATTACTGGAAAATGATTGAATGGAATCAAACACTGAAAAAGAAAATAGGCACTTGTGAGAAATACACAACTACAGACATCTCCAGGCAGGCAGTTTTCCTGCCTAAGGCTTATAAATGGTACAATACATCCACTCTTCACCCAAACACCACGTTTACAGACAGCATCAAACCAGGGTTTTTCTGATGCATTAGCCCCAAGTGTTGAACCATAAATCAAATTGATACAGATATCAATTTGGTCACCTTAAGAAGCAGATCAGATCACCAGGTTATCAAATGGACAATGGCTTGATACTGGAAATTACAACAATAGCAATAGAAGAAATTGATTCCCAACTGCTAAATTTGGTGATTTTCTACAGTCACAGACTAAATCAGTTGTAACTGCTAAACAGATCTTCTTGACTGAATCATACAAATACCTCTCTGTATTCTTCCTCTATTCTACATTACTTCATTCTTAACTATTACAACAGTTACACCAACAAGATCTGAAGACATGAAAAGAGCAAAAAGAGGCAGAGATAGAGAAAAAAGAAGAGGGAGGAAAGGAGAAGTGTTAAGGTCAACAATCAGTGTCCAGACACACTGAATTTAATAAGACCTAGCACCTTGAACCCTAATCTCAATTTGGGTAACTCATTTTTATTTAGCTATGTTCCAAATCCAGACTGGACCAGTACGTAATTGCTAAGTCAATTTATTGGTCACAAGTTTCATGCTAGGAACTAAACAGCCTCTCATTCTAATGCATTCATTTTCAGAAAGTAGAGATCATATATACTACATATAAAGTACATATATAAATACACATATATACATATAACATTTATATAATTTACTCTGAAGTAAACAATGCCTTCACATCAATAAACAAGTATGATGACAACTGTGATCGGGAATGTTTATACTTATTGTGGGGCTCATTACATTGTTATTTACACAAACACTGAGTTTTATCATAGTTCGTTTGTTAGATTAGTGGAGGTACACACATGTATGACTCAACCTTAATGATGTAGCTATGGACATGTATGGTTTTGGAAGTTTAAGAAGAAAGTTCTTCCTTGGAGAGCAACATGCAGAGGAATGAAACTAGATCATTTTCTCACACCATACACAAAAATAAACTCAAAATAGATAAAGGACCTGAATGGGAGACATGAAACCATCAAAACCCTAGAGGAGAAAGCAGGAAACAACCTCCTTGACCTCCACCGCAGCACTTTCTTACTTGACACATCCCCAAAAGCAAAAGAATCAAGAGCGAAAAAATAAACTACTGGGATCTCATTAACATTAAAAGCTTCTGCACAGCAAAGGAAACAATCCATAAAACTAATAGGCAACCAACGGAATGGGAAAAGATAGTTGCAAGTGACCTATCAGATAAAGGGTTAATATCCAAAATCTATAAGGAACTCACCAAACTCCACACCGAAAAAACAAACAACCCAGTGAAGAAATGGGCAGAAGATATGAACAGACACTTCTCCAAAGAGGACATCCAGATGGCCAACAGACACATGAAATGATGCTCAGCATCCCTCCTCATCAGGGAAATACAAATCAAAACCACACTGATACACCACCTCACGCCGGTCAGTCAGAGTGGCTAAAATGAGCAAATCAGGAGACTCTAGAGGCTGGCGAGGATGTGGAGAAACAGGCACCCTCCTACACTGTTGTGAATGTAAACGGGTGCAACCCCTCTGGAAAACAGTGTGCAGGTTCCTCAAAAAATTAACAATAGAACTCCCCTATGACCCAGCAATAGCACTGCTAGGAATTTACCCAAGGGATATAGGAGTGCTGATGCATAGGAGCACATGTACCCCAATGTTCATAGCAGCACTCTCAACAATAGCCAAAACATGGAAAGAGCCTAAGTGTCCATCAACGGATGGATGATTCAAGAAGATGTGGTTTATCTATACGATGGAATACGACATGGCAATGAGGAAGAATGAAATCTGGCCATGTGTAGCAACATGGATGGACCTTGAGGGTGTTATGCTGAGCAAAACAAGTCAGGCAGAGAAGGACAAATACCATGTTTACATGTATAGAAGGATTAGGAGGAACTTAATGGAGGACCGTGGGGGAGAAGAAGGGGAAAAATAGTTGGAGAGAGTGAGAGAGGCAAACATGAGAGACTCTTGAATGCTGAAAACAAACTGAGGACTGATGGGTGTGGTGGGGGGGAGGGGGAGGTGGGCATGGAGAAGGGCACTTGTGGGGATGAGCACTGGGTGTTATATGGATACCAACTTGACAATAAACTATTTGTAAAATAAATAAATAAAAATATATATCACTGAAAAAAATAAAAAATAAAGATCTTAAAAAAAGAAGAAAGTTCTTTTTAAACTCTTAAATATTATGCAGCAAGAATATGAAAATAATTCCAGAGGTTTAAAAACCTGTTCTTGGGAATAAGTACTGATAATTAATCATGTGACAAATTGAAGTCAATATTTTTAATGAAAATGTGTAGTGTCATTATCTTTCTTAAAAATTAACCAACTTTGTTGTTTTACACAATTTTTTTGTATTTTTCCCTTCTAGGACAAGTTATAGCTCAGAGAGAATTTTATACACAGCTCAAAATTCTGCACCATGACCTGATATATGACAAGTAAAGAACCGAGGAAGTAGATGAGATTAAGGGCCCAAAAGAAGAGTGATGGTATGATGGCAGGATTCAATTATGATTCTACCATGAACAGAGCATAATTCTAAACTGTGAACTCCTAAGGGCGGGACTAAATACCTCTGTAATCCTAGTGCCTAGTACACTACCTGCTAATACCCAGATGACATTCAATAAATAAACAATGTATTAGAATATATGCATCATACATATAGGTGAGGGACACCTAGGTGGCTCATTTGGTTAAGCATCTGACTTCTGCTCAGGTCATGATCTCATGGTTCATGGGTATGAGCCCCATTATTGGGCTCCATGCTGACAGTCCAGAGACTGGGATTCTCTCATCCTCTCTCTCTCTGCCCCTTCCTCATTCTCTCATTTGCTCAAAATAACAAATAAACTTAAAAAGAAGTCTAAAATACATATATATACGAAGCCAAGATTTCCAAAAGATGATAAGGTCTTGAAATCTTGGTCATTTCTGAACTTCAATAATGGATCCCACTGTTTAGAGTCACTGTTTCATCTGATCTCATTAATAATCAACAATCATCTTCCATACTGCCCTAGCATGAGAGACCAGAAAGACTGGAAGAAATCAACCACAAATCCTTGGGAGCCTATTTATATGTTCAGGTTATTCTCTGCTTATTCACTAAAGGATGGGATCCCGTATTATACAAAACATTACGTTTATATCCAGCACTACCCTGGGGCAGAAAAAGTACCCTGCACTCCCCTGAAAAGACTACAAGAACACCTGAATTCACAAATCAAAATTTCTAATTTTTATTATAAGCAATTTGCTAACAACATAATCACAATTTTAGTTCCCTTATATAGTCAAAGACAGGGCTGACTTTGTTAACTTGAAAATGTATAAAATAGGATGTATTATATTCGCAAAGACTTTCATGTTTGAATAATCTAAATTTCTTATCTTCTCTGCTATACTAATCTTAACAGATTGAGCAAAAATAACTTGAGAACATGCCTTGCCAGGAGGTTATGTTATAGTAGGAGTCCTTTGGCCCTGTTTTACTATGCCTGTGCTGAAGAGCATTTACAGGTCTCCAAATCACATCTAGGCTCTATAAATGTCATCACTTTGTGTTACAATGGGATTACAATGACTTGAAACAACTCAATAGCCTATTGACACAAAATCAACAATACTATATTGTCTCCAACTGATATCTGTGTGTAATAAAATGGTACCTGGATTTCTGATTACATATGGTGAATTTTTAATGTCCTAATATTAAGAGCAGTTTAAATAAAACTATAAGGGTATCTGCAATGATTGTCAGAAGCAGATGCAATGTGGAGTGCATTTCTTATGATTTTACCTAATCTGTACTATAAATATTATAAGTAATGATACTAAAATGACCTGTTGTCATTATGTATTTAAACTTTTAAGTATATATTAAAATAAAAATCTTAGAATTTCAATGCTGGAAAAAATTAATGATTCCAGTAATAAACTATACTAAAAAGTACACACAATAAAACCTTTATCAACACAAATAATTAAAACCATCTCTTATTGGAATGTTGTCTATATTACACTTTTTAAAACAGCAATCAAAAAAACAAGACTGGTATTAAGGATTTAGTTAAAAATAAGAGTTTTTAGGCTGTCTCAGTTCTGGAAATTGGGTATCTATGGTAACAGTTGTAAATTAGACAATAAATGAATGTCCTGACATTCAGAATGAGTCCTTAAGTATTGCAATACTTTAAAGAAATTTTTAATTAAATTTAGTAAGAAATTCAGATTTTATTAAAAGAGTTAAAAAAGATAGTATTAGAGAAAATACTAGATTAAGAGCCAAGAGACACATAACACATGGGTTTCAACCTTGCAATAGCACTGACTGTCCCTACATCCTTCTAAGTTGCATGAGGGCAGGAACTATTTGCCTTACTAACAATGGACTCTTCACTCAATAAATATTTGTTGCTTAACAGACTTAGCTTAGGAGACTTGGATTTAAACTTTCTGATAGATGGAGCACCTGGGTGGCTCAGTTGGTTAAGCGTCCAACTCTTGGTTTCAGCTCGGGTCATGATCTCACATTTTGTGAGTTCAAGACCCTCATCGGGCTCAGTGATGACACTGGTGGAGCCTGCTTGGATTCTCTCTCTCTCCCTCTTTGAGCCCCTCCCTTGCTCTCTCAAAATAAATAAAATAAAATGAATAAAAATAAAATAAATAAAATAAACTTTAAAAAAATTTTAATGAAGTCTCTGATACATAGTTTCCTTAACCTGCAAAATTTCTGACCTACAAAATCAGGTTCTGGTGAGGACTGAAGAGGTCCTTGTAAAACACCAGCACAATGCTAGATGTACACCAGTCTTTCCATGAAGGCTGGTTCCCTCCTGGGTTCTCCCACCCATCATCCAATACGAACATTCCAACAGTCTAGTCAATAAAATACTCCAAGATACCTCCACCAGATAAGAGCTGTTTGCTCTAATTGAGAGAAAACTTCCAAACCCTGCAGCATCTTGCTTACAGGGAGATCAGCATTTAGACCAAGGTGGTTGCTTTGCCTCCTGCCCAAGAACAAAGTATCCAATGGCCTGGTCTGGAGTCAAGGGCCAGACTAAAATATCAAGATTTATTCTAGAAAACAAAAGTCAAGCTAGACCCAAAACCAAGGCTGCCACTGGCTTACTCTTTTCTTTATGCATCTTCTGTTTTCTAACAATGACCATTTTTTATTATTTCATCTATTTTAAAATCCCTCTATTTAGGTGATCCTCTGGAGTTTTTATGTGGAATAGTGTCAAGTGTGTAATTTCTACACACACACACACACACACACACACACACACAAATTTGATGATAAATATAAAGGCTTTCCCAGAGTGAACTTTGAATCATTATACTACACAATGAACTCTTTTTTCAAAGTTATACAAGCTTTCCTTTTGGCCTCAGTGTACACCTCTATGTGGACATAAAGAAACTCAGGATTTTAAATTTTATTTATTTTTTGAGAGAAAGAGAGTGAGAAGGGCAAAGAGAAAGGGAGAGAGGATGCCAAGCAGGTTCCACACTGTCAGCACAGAACCCAAGGTGGGGCTCAAACCCACAAACTGTGAGATCATGATGAGCAGAAATCAAGAGTAGGACACTCAACCAACTGAGCCCTCTAGGCACCCCAAGAAATTCAGGATTTGAATCAAATGAAACTAAGCTAAAAATCTTTCCACTTAGAAAGTTCAGAAATTTGGGGCGCCTGGGTGGCTTAGTCGGTTAAGCGTCCTACTTTCGCTTGGGTCATGATCTCGCGGTTCGTGGGTTCGAGCCCCGCATCGGGCTCTGTGCTGACTGCCAGCTCGGAGCCTGGAGCCTGTTTCAGTCTGTGACTCCCTCTCTCTCTCTGACCCTCCCCTGTTCACGCTCTCTCTCTCTCCAATAAATAAATAAAAACATTTAAAAAAAAAAAAAAAAGAAAGAAAGAAAGAAAGTTCAGAAATTCTCCAGGTCCTAGGTTCAAGAATGATATTTCGAATTCTTCCCATAGGCATTAAGATATTCATTATCCTAGTTCTGTAAACTTTCTCCTATGTAATAGAAAAATGCTACAAAATGCAAGCTTTCTTTGACTAAAATCATTTGTGATCATGCCTTTACAATATATTCAAAGGAAAACTTGAGATGACGAAGTTGTTAGCTCCTAGTTGAATGAGGAAGGCTTTATGCAAACCTGGACATCCAACCCCTCCAAAAAGAAGAGCACAGTATCCCAGTGTCATGACCCCAGCCTTAAGCTTCTGTGAGAGTTTACCCTTCCTAAGTATACTCCAACCTCACAGAGCACAGGCTCCAAACTCAGTCCCACAAACATGTGGGAGCACACCAAAGCTCCGTGTGCTCTTAAGGAAGGAGAATAACTGTCAGGACACCATTGTAAAGAGAACAGGCCCACAACAACGTGGCTCTCCTCAAGCAAGCCAATATAACCAGCCCATCTCCTGCCAGAAACTAAGTGAAGCCAGTCCTTCCCTAGCAGGGCGATGCTCACTGTTTACTAAGAGCACTCAACACTTCCCTAAGTTTGGTGGGTAAAGTTACAAAGAAGGGAAAAGCAACTTAAACTTAAAAGGCTCTTCTGATAGTCCAGGAATGAGGCAATTAGGGCCGTATCTTGTTAAACGGTCCCACCTCTGCTTCATTCCCCGCACCCTTGTCTAAAAATCCTTTCCTCTGTCCCTTGGAGCCCCATAATGTGGCTAGGGCTTTCATGGCTCTCGACTCTGATCCCCAAAATCTGTTCCCAGTGACTTATTAACAGCAAAGTTTATGTGATTTTTAAAGCCCTTCCTTGGGTATTTGCATTTACAGCAGAAAATAAGAAGCCCTCAAAGGAATGAATTTTCTAGTTGTGGCATTTTAGGTATTCTCTAATGCGCAAAAACCTTCTTCACCAGTTTGGTGGGGCAGATTTTAGGGGGAGAGAGTATCTTAGCAGGACTCCTAATATCCTACCACAAGTGGTGGTACCTGTACAAAGCCATCTTTGCTGGTGCCAAAAACCTCATCAGCAGTGAGACAGCACTTTTCCATAAAAGCACAGGCCAGTTAAAATACAGCCAAAGGGCTTCTTGGAAGCATTTAGCGAATATTCACCAGTGAATATGCCTTAGATTCCTCTGGGCTGTAGAGAAAGGCCCTAAAGAATACCACAAAAGCAATGACTCCAAAGGCCTAGAGACACCCAAGTAACAAATGAATATGATTTATCGAAATATTGTTGTTTGGGTTCTTTTGTAAGCTGAAACCCCTTACTCTATTTGTAACTCAAAGAACTCCTTCCACTGGAAATGCAACGTTTACCAATTCCACCCAGTAGAGAATATATGTATACATGCGCCTCTATACACGTACACATAAGGAGGCCCACCCAGTGCCACAAAGCTTGCTGATCAAGGAATGCTGATCAAAGCTCGCTGACCAAAGTGCAACTTTAGGAATGCAAAGCAAGTATGAGAGTCTGCATTTCCCTTCTGATCAGCCAGTGTGTCCCAAAGCCAACAGCTTTTCCGTTGAAGGTTAAAAGACAAAGTCTGAATAACCAGCCAGCAATGTGCTTGATATACGACTCTAAAAAAAGGGAAGGAGGAAGGGAAGACTGACTGTTCAGAAGTCAAGTAACTTTCCAGAAGCAAGCCCCTCGAGTCCTACAGGCTAGATTCAGACCCCAGCTCTTGCTTTGATAACACTATGGCGGGTTATGTTATTTAATTTCCATGCCTCAGTTTCCTCATCTAAAAATGGGATAATAAGAGCTCTTACTTATAAGGTTAATATAAATATAGAAAAAGCAGTATAATAAGCCTGGCACATTACTAAGTGTTCAACAAATGTTAGTTATTATTACTATTTTAAGACAAGTGTTTTCTGATCCTTTAACCTTATATTGTCTCCCTTTGAATTTTAGTTTGTTTCATGCACATTCACTCATACCGTAGCACTCATACTGTAGCATATTCATAACTGCAACCCAGTTTGAAAATCTTTTTAAATAAACTTAATGACGATAACTTCGTTCCCCCCAAAAGATTTAATACAAAAATTTGAATATTATCTGTTTACTAAATTATCAGTTTTATTTTAATTATAGTCTCTCTTGGGGCGCCTGGATAGCTCAATTGGTTAATCGTCCGACTTCAGCTCAGGTCATGATCTTGTAATTCATGAGTTTGAGCCCCGCCGTTGGGCTCTGTGCTGACAGTTCAATGACTGGAGCCTGCTTCAGATTGTGTGTGTGTGTCTCTCTCTCTTTCTCTCTCTCTGCTCCTTCCCCCACTTGCATTCTGTCTCTCTCTCAAAAATAAACATTAAAAGAAAAAAATTTAAATATACTATCTAACTATTTCTTACATCTGGAGTTTAGAAGAGAAAAATATATCTGCATTAAAAATAAAACAACTAGAAAAGTAGAACTTAATTCACAAAGATAGGCAAGTTTGGGGGAACACGTCTATCTACTTTGAAAAATACATTACTACTTAGTGAAAAAAATTTACACTCTGAAAGCTTATTTCTATGGTTGATGATAGCTGTTTTTAAGACATTTAAACAATTACATTTTAGGGGTATTTAAAATGCTGAGTGTACAGCTGAGTATACAGATAATCTCAATCCAAAGAAGTTGAGAGTGATTGTCACTCTCAACTGACAATATTTAGTAATTACTGAGTTACAAAATACAAAATTACTAAACCTTCATAGTAAGTGTTTACAACCTAAGAATTCTTCCTATACCCTAAGAATGGAAATCATGTCTGACTCCATGACATTTTGAAGAAAGCCAAGCATGGGGAAAATAGAGGCCACATTTGGCAGGAGGAAAAATCCTGAGCTTTCCAAAACTGCTAACTGCATCACCACTAAAACAACCATTCAGAAAGGGGGATTCGGGGCGCCTGGGCAGCTCAGTCAGTTGGGCATTCGACTTTGGCTCAGGTCATGATCTCGCGGTTAGTGGGTTCAAGCCCCACGTTGAGCTCTGTGCTGACAGCTCAGAGTCTGAAGCCTGCTTCAGATTCTGTGTGTCTCTCTCTGCCCTCCCCTGCTCATGCTCTGTCTATCAAAAATGAACAAACGTTAAAAAAAATTTTAAAACAAAAGTAAAGAAAAGGCGATGCTAGGGGCACCTGAGTGACTTAGTCAGTTAAGCTTCCAACTCTTGATTTTGGCTCAGGTCATGCTCTTGCTTTGCAGTTCATGAGCCTGAGCTCTGTGTCAGGCTCTGTGATGACAGTACAGATCTTCCTTGGGATTCTCTCTCTCCCCCTCTCTCTCTCTGCTCTTCCCCTGTTCAAGGGCTCGCTCTCTCTCTCTCTTCCTCTCTCTATCTCTCAAAATAAATAAAAACTTTAAAAGGTGGGTGGATTTTGATGTAAAGAAACCAAAGAACAAGCAGTATTTCTAACCTCAAAATCAGAGACTCACAGATGCATATACACAGTAATACATCTCTACTACATAAGGTCAAAGGTTAAAAGAGACCCTAAAGTAGAATTCCAACATTCTGTCAGTGCATGCTATGCACCTACAACTTCCTATCCCTCAGAACCCTTTAAAATAGGCTCATCCTTCTTCCCCATGATGGTCCTTCAAATATCTGGAGAGAGCCAGCCATTTGTTCCTTCGATTCTTGTCTCCCCAAGAAGAAGCCCTAGTTTTTCCAACCTTTTCCCATAACATAGCCTCCAGGTCTCTCACCTTCCTTGTTTCTCTCCTCCAAATTCATTTCAAACAGTCTCTGTCTCTCCCAAAATGTGATACTCAGCACTGAACAAATGTCCAGTGTCACCTGGCCATCTATGGACAAGACCGAAGTAGCCTACCTCAATATTCATTCCCCTTTCCTATTCAGAAAGAGAATCTCAATTTTACTCAGGTGAACAAGGCCTTCGGTTGAAAGGCTACATTTCCCAGACTTCAGCTAAGTGTGGCCATGGGACTAAGTCATAATCAAGGAGATGAAATGCAAGCAGTGGTGTTGTGTAGCACTTCTGGGAAGTCTCCTTTAAAGATAGAAGGTACATCCTTCTTTTTCTCTTCCATTTCCACTATCTGGCATGGAGCAGCGATGGTGACCTTAGGGATGGATGCCACCTCCAGAGGATGGTGGAACAGAAGACAGATGCCACAGGAGAACCAAGCCAGCCCTCTATTGCTGGTTAGGTATGAGAGAAACAAATGTTTATCTAGGTCAAGCCAAACAAAATCCTCTCTGTAACAACAGTCCTATCACCTCTCCCAGGTGATGGAGCTGCTTTACTACACTCATGTGGTTCTTTTTTTTTTTTTTTTTTTTTTTAGTTTTTTTTATTTATTTCTAGGAGAGAGAGAGACAGCGTGAGCAGGAGAGGGTCAGAGAGAGAGGGAGTCACAGACTGAAACAGGCTCCAGGCTCTGAGCTGGCAGTCAGCACAGAGCCCGATGCGGGGCTTGAACCCACGAACCGCAAGATCATGCCCTAAGCAAAAGTCGGACGGTTAACCGACTAAGCCACCCAGGTGGTTCTTTTAACTTTCCACCAAAACAAAGATTTCTCGAGCTCCTGCTTCCATGTGGCTTTGTGCCAGACACAGGATACCAGGGGAGGCAGGCATAACTCAGCATTAGTGGTCCTATTCTAGAAGAGATAAAATACATACATAAATAATTATAATTCATGGCACGATGCTAAGTCCTGTAAGAGAGGTTTAGATAACATTCAGTGGAGATTCGGTGGAGAAAGGTCCTATGGAGAAAGGAGCATAAAAGGCCCAATATGCAGGTCTGAGGGGAGGTTATGGCTGGCAGAGGAAACAAGCTGGGACTGGCAGAGACCGGTGAGTGTAAGGCCATGTGCAAGAAAGAGACACATTTTTCATCCTGTATCACTGACACATGTCTTCAAATTACAAAGATCTTGAGTGCTTGAGGCAGATTCCCTTTTAAGTGAAATAAAAAATAAGTTTGCAAGATCATAGCACCCTCTAAAACCACTTAGTACCTCCACAGAGTCAATTCAATTCACAAGATATCCATAGAGCACCAACTGTTTTGCCATCAAGTAAGAATTTCTCCTAATCAATAAATGTGGTCAAACGTTTCCCATGGAGGTGATACTTTGCTAGTATTCTACTAAACTGGATGAAACTTTCCAAGAGATGTATTATGATATTTAATAAAGTATAAGCACACTGTACAAATGTATTTCTCCTTTCCCTCTTGTGATTGACCAATCTATCGTATTCAACTGAGTATGTATTCAATCAAAGTTAAGGAATTGGGGCGCCGGGATGGTTCAGTCAAATAGGCGTCTGACTCTTGATTTCATCTCAGGTCATGATCTCAGTTTGTGAGTTCGAGCCCTGCTCTGCTCTGACAGCGTGGATCCTGCTTGGGATTCTTTCCCTCTCTCTGGCCTTCCCCTGCTTGTGCTCTCTCTGTCTCTCAAGACAAATACATTTTAAAAACTTTTTTAAAAAACTTAAAAAATAAAAGTTAAAGAAGAGAATCAAGTGTGTGGAAATAATAGTATTATTAGAGTTAAGTATTAGAGTTAAGCATGCAAGACCCAGAGTCAGTCCTCCTACCCTGCCTCAGTTTGCTCATTTGTAAAGCAGGGATAGAACCTCCCTAAATAGACTTGAGGATTAAACACTATAATGTGGTGACTATATGACAGGCATATAGTAAGTTTCAGTAAACGTCAGCTCTTATTGATAGTATTATTCCTTCCTTCATTTTCCTGTCAGCCAAGATGGACCCTCAACAGAGACACTGTTAGCACTTGGGACCAGACAGCTCCTTGTAGCATGGGACTTTGATGTATTACAGCTGGTGTAGCGTCCCTGTCCTCTATCCTCTCAATGCCCAGCATTATGACATTCTCCCTTCCCCCACAAAAGCCTACACATTTCTATATGCTTCCTAAGGGGGCTGTACCAACTAGGAGTCAATGAGGTAAACCACAGAAGACATCACATACCATTCCTAGACAGTCAGTAAGGTGGAACTTTTTAAAACAATGAGATTCAAGAAAATACTATCAAGTAATTATGAATGTATATAGCATGGATGTACACTGAAAAGACACATCTAATATCCCCATATACACATATATCAACTTATAAAACAAATAATATGAATTATCCCCAAAAAGCCACAAATAAAATCTCTCTCTATCCCATGGTGACTCTACATTTCTCATCACCTGCAGACCCACAGGTTTGGCTCCACCCTCATCTGTGGCTCCGAGAATCATGGTAATCCTCTAACTTAACTGGTTGATCTGCTTTCCCTTATTTCAGCAAGCAATTATCTTTACAAAACAAAAGTCTGGTTGTTGCACTTCCCAACTTACATTTCTTCAGAGGCACCAAACTCCTTGACAGAGAAAGTCCTCCACAGCATCACCAGACTCCACTCTTCCAACTCCATCTCCTGCTGACACACCCTCCTCAAGACTCAGTTCAAACAGCCATCTTTATGATCTTCCTTGGCTCTTGGCCCCCTCATGCCATTTGATCAGCCCTTTCCTGTGCTCCCAAACCTCTCCTATGGCACCTCTCAGAAGTGTTTATTTACATGTCTTATCCACTTATGTCTCCACTTCTAGGCACAACAGAATCTCAGTAACTGCTTGTGGAATAAATACATTAATGATAATATTCACTGATTATTAACCAAATCTAGATTGACTAATAGCTTTCTCACCCCCTTGAACTTCTCACTGACTTTGCTCTAGTTTCTTTTCTTTTTTTTTTTAATGTTTTATTTCTGAGAGAGAGAGAGAGAGACAGCGTGAGCAGGGGAGGGTCAGAGAGAGAGGGAGACACAGAATCTGAAGATAGGCTCCAGGCTCTGAGCTGACTGTCAGCACAGAGCCCGATGCGGGGCCGGAACCCACGAACCATCAGATCATGACTTGAGCAGAAGCTGGACACTCAACCGACTGAGTACCCAGGGGCCCCAGACTTTGCTCTAGTTTCAAGCAACAGAAAGGAACTACTACTACAAAAGAAAAAACACATCATTGAGTGTGATTCTTACATGTTCTGCCTAAAAGCTCACATAAAGCCAAGCGTTCACCTTCAAATATACTTACTCTATGCCCTAGAAATCCTTCTCCTTGACCAGAAGACACTCAACTCTACTTAGCCCCATGAATAACCATAAAGCTAAGTAGAGAGTATCATTCTTATTCTCAGAAAAACCTCATCAGTTAACTCTGCATGGGATCAAATTTCCAGGAAATATATTCAGAACACATGAAATGGAAATACTGCATCTGTTCAGAAGTTTGAAACTTTCTGTAACATTACATTTTGGGAACTGTGCTTTCAAGACCTGAGAAGTGAAAAACCAAATATTCTTGGAGTAGAAAGGCAGGTGATAAGGCCTGTCTTCTAATGTTTCTTCCTTGTCTGATAGTTTCACCTCCTTAAAAAAAAAAAAAAAAGCTATATTTTTTCCCCAGCAAGCTCTATGGATAGAGAATTTGACAAGTGGTTCCTTTATTTCAAAGGGCCACAGCATGGTGGCTGTTCTGCTGCACTGACCTAACCAAGAGCTGGTCAACTATGAATGATTTAACACCAGGTTCCCTGTGGGGCCAAATGTTTACTGAATGCTCACCAAGTGCCAAGAACGTACATGTTCACAATGTCCTTTAAATATTCCCATGAGCCTGCAGGGTAGAAATTACTAACACCCATTGTATAGTTCAAGGAAGCTGAAGCTCAGAGAGATCTAGTGGCCCAGGGGCACACATCTGGAAAGTGAGCAAGCTAAATCTCACTCAAACAGCAGGCAGTTTCCCAGCCCCAGAAAGAATTTGGACACAGGCTTAATCATGCCAAGGTAGGCCCTTGAGATTGAGGATCCTTGGGCAGGTGGAGAAGGGGCAGTGGGAAGAGCCCAGTTTTACTTAGCAGCCAGAGATTTAAATTTTATCACTGGCTTCAGTTCATTCCCATAATTTAGGCTACCTTCTGTACCTTCAAGGAAACTTCAAGGATTTTCTCTTTATAAAATGTGGGTTATTTTAGCACAGAATTTTTGTACATATGTACTAATTCCTCAAAATTTAAATCCCTGGAATATCCCATGCCTTTTAGGAAATGCAATGGCATATTTGAGGGCATGGGAGACCATCTTTTAATGTTCCACCTCATATGTTTCATTGGAGATGAAGAAATAATAAAACCATGTAGGTGGGGAAGTGAACTTTCAATTATAAAGACTCTTTTTTTTTATGTTTATTTACTCATTTTGAGAGAGACAGAGAGCATCAGTAGGAGAGGGGCAGGGACAGAGAGAATCCCAAGTAGGCTCTGTGTTGTCAGCACGGAGCCCAACTAGGGGCTGTACCCCACAAACTGGGAGATCATGACCTGAGTCAAAATTAAGAATCAGATGCTTAGCTGAGCCACCAAGGCATCCTTCAATTAAAAAATTCTAAACAGAATGTTTTGTTGTATATTCGTATGATATTTTTAAAATGTAGTCAAGCTTTACAAACTAATACAATCAATAAATCCTATTATTTTTATAAGTTCCCGTTAAATAAAGCACCTAAGATACCATCAAACGTTACTTCTAGCTAAACACCAAATTCTGTTTCATTTCATTATATCTGTCATTCAGTTTTAACTTCGAAAAAGGAAAGAAAATAAAATTTGTAAAAACTTAAGAGCTTATGCTGAAGTGACTTTGATAATTTGCTACTCGTATTCTCCCTAAATATTATTTGGCACACACTTACTCATTTTCATTTCCCTACATGATTCTTTCAAAATCTGCTAAGATGGAGCAAAGGTGTCCTTCAGCCTGACTTTTCTTTAAAGTTATATATTAAAACTTAACCTGGTGTGTTCCTCTCAAACTATAGCTACCTTGAGAGTTCTCATTTGTAAAAGTAAGGTTGGCAGGGAGGAAATGAGATGCGAAGGAGAAAATCTCTAATTTGTCATCAATAAAATAAATCAGGAAATACCCTTTAATCTCAAGAGTACAATTTACTGATTTAGTCATTTATTTACAAAATTGATGGAAATTGTTAACAAGGAGTTAATTGATTTAAGTCACCTGATTACCACAGTTAATTAACCACGCTGATTTAATCTTCTTTGAAAACATCAACTAATCATTTCCCAGGTGTCAAGGGGTAAATCGTTAAATAAAAAATAAACTTCTGTCCCCCTCTTCAAGGGAGATTTCTGGAGCATGTTTTCTTTGCAGATTCCAGTCTAGCAAGAGCCAAGTTTGGTGAGGTTGTCTTTTTTTTTTTTTTTTCCTTATGTAGCTATACAGAAAGAGGTGCCATCTTTCCAGAGTTTTTTTCTGTTTTATAATAAAGGAGAAGGGGGCGTGCAACCCTACCATCCAAATCATTTGGAATTACTTTAAAAAATGTGCTAGGAACACTTTTCAAGTAAAAATGAGCAAATGAAAGGCAATGGAGACTTTCACATGAGAAAGTAAGTTTTCAAAAAAATACCTTGTGGGGCGCCTGGGTGGCTTAGTCGGTTAAGCGTCCGACTTTTGCTTAGGTCATGATCTCACAGTTCGTGGGTTCGAGCCCCGCGTCAGGCTCTGTGCTGACTGCCAGCTCGGAGCCTGGAGCCTGTTTCAGCCTGTGACTCCCTCTTCTCTGACCCTCCCCTGCTCACACTGTCTCTCTCTCTCTCCTAGAAATAAATAAAACATTAAAAAAAATTAAAAAAAAAAAAAACCTTGAGAACTTATTTGGAGGGTGTGACTACAGAGACAACCTATGAATGGGGGCAGGGAGGCATGTTATTATACTGAGCTGTTCTTATCTGTTTTTTTAACTTTTTTTGTTTAATTAATGAACTAATTAAGTTTTGTGGGTTTTTTTGAGAGAGAGAGCAGAGGAGGGGAGGAGCAGAGAGAGGGAGAATAAGAATCCCAAGCAGGCTCAACACTGTCAACACAGAGCCCAATGTGGGGCTCGAGCCTATGAGCAAGAGTTCATGACCTGAGCAGAAACCAAGAGATGGCCGCCCAACCAACTGAACCATCCAGGCACCCCTGAGCTGTTCTAATCTTGACTGTGGTAGTCATTACACATATATATACACATATATTAAAACTGATAGAGCCGTTCACTACAAAGCCTGTTTTAGTCTATGTTAATTTTTTAAATAAAATAAAATAAAGCACCTCGTAATGTCTATATTCATGAAAACTATGAAATCTTATCCCCTTTTTTACTGATAGAAAAATTAAGGCCAACCACTTGCCCTCCCACCTCAATGAGAAGGAAGCGGGGAGGCATCTAAGAAAACCTACATTGTTAGAGATCAGAAGGAATATAACCCATGTGTCTCATGGCTACCCAGTTGTCAATCAGTAGATCACTGCTTCCCTGAAAAAAATAAAAAAATAAAGCCATTGTCTTTGATCTACCAAAGCACCCACAGTACAAGAGACCTCTGGAGGGGACCAAAGTCCCAGGTCACTGTGACAAATCACGCTTAGACTTGCTAAAAGGAAAGAGTACAAGGGTCTTGATAATACCCATTCCCCTCCCTCATTTTCTCATTCCTTCCATCACAGCAAAGTGTTTGAAAAATGAATGTGGATGAGATTAGGATTTTGTTGCACATATTCACAATCGGCAATAACTATTAGAAACTGATTTCCCTTACAGAGTGAAAGCTTTCAATACAAAATGCATCTCTCTGAACTCAAGTCTCACGTTTTCTCTTGTCTGCACTGCTGGGTTTAATTATTTATAGCCAGAATCATCTAGTTTTTACTGTCTTCCAGTTAGTATGTTCAATTTTTAAACCATGCATTTTGTTTTTCACCAGAATCTCAGCTTCCAATGATTACCTTGCAAATTCTTTCAACACCTCACTGCACCAAATATTTGGGAAGAAGTAAATTTTTGTAGCAGAAGTGAACTGGAAAAAAAAAATCAAGTTTTGGCACACAAAAATTAACCATTTGTTGGGGGCGCTTGGGTGGCTCAGTCTGTTAAGCATCTGACTTCAGCTGAGGTCATGATCTCATGGCTCAGTTTGTGAGTTCAAGCCCTGTGTGGGGCTCTCTGCTGTCAGTGCAGAGCCCGGTTTGGATCCTATCTCTCCCTCTCTCTCTGCCCCTCCCCCACTTGTAGTTTCTCTCTCTCCCTCTCAAAACTAAATAAAAACATTAAAAAGTTAACCATTTAGGGGCGCCTGGGTGGCTTAGTCGGTTAAGCGTCCGACTTTCGCTTGGGTCGTGATCTCGCGGTTCGTGGGTTCGAGCCCCGCGTCGGGCTCTGTGCTGACTGCCAGCTCAGAGCCTGGAGCCTGTTTCAGAGTCTGTGACTCCCTCTCTCTGACCCTCCTCATGCTGCCCTCTCTCTCTCTCTCCAGAAATAAATAAAAAAACATTAAAAAAAAAAAAGTTAACCATTTAGCAACTGACTTAAGAAATATGGGACTTTTACTTTATTCACTTGCAAATTCTTTTTATTTAGTACATGCTAAGAACAACACCAGAATTACCTATCAATAGTCATCATTAAGGTCTAGAAAAATCATAACCGCAATGCACATTAAATCCAGAAGCCTCCTCTCCATCCTACCTGGCACTGATGAATCCCTAAGGAATGACTGATAGAGCCTTACGGCTTCACTGCTATTAAAGTCAACCTCTCCTTTGTTCTAACAATCCTACTTCAAATACAGCTAACTTGAGGAAGGAGAGCCATACTAGAAGGTAAGCAAGAAGTTCTATCTTTGAAGTCCATTTGACAGATTCACAGTAGAAATTCCCCATAAAGTCATCCTAAGACCTTTTTTTTCTAGAAATGCTGATTTAGGCAACCCAGTTAAGAGATGAAGCTGACTCCCTTTCAAGACTATCTCACCTCTGGCAGCTTCATCCCTGTGTCATTCTCCATCAAAACATACCAGTGTTGGGTCTCATTCTCACTGAACCTTGCTTGAGCAAACGTTTACTGTGCATTGCTATCTCCACTAACTCCTTTACTCTACAGGGGTAAACATTTCTACCTTTTAAACAGAGTTTCAGAGGGAAACAATGTCTTACTCTAAAGGACTAGTTCTAATAGTGACAGAGCAGACATCTTTGACCAAGATGAGAGATGTTTGGGGGCCAACAGACCTTTTAGCACCTCCAGCACATAGGCAAACGCCTTCCACCATCTCTACAAGAGCGGTCTCCTCAATGGGCACCTGGGTGGCTCAAGTCGGTTAAGCATCTAATTTTGGTTCAGGTCATGATCTCAAGGTTCACAAGTTTGAGCCTCATGTGGGATTCTGTGCTGACAGCTCAGAGGCTCCCTGACAGCTCAGAGCCTGGAGCCTTTTGCAGTTTCTCTGTCTCCCTCTCTTTCTTCCCCTGCCCCGCTCATTCTCTCTCTCAAAAATAATAAAACATTAAAAAATAATAATAATAATAATAAAACATTTTTTTAAAGCTGCCTCCTCAGATATAAAGAGACTCCACTCTCACTTATTTTCATTACTTCCTTCTAGGATTTTGAATCAGAGAACTTATTAAGAATTTTTCCATTAATAGTAAACAACAACAACTGTTTTTTTTTAATGTTTTATTTCTGAGAGAGAAGAGAGGGAGGGTCAGAGAGAGAGGGAGACACAGAATCTGAAACAGGCTCCAGGCTCTGAGCTAGCTGTCAGCACAGAGCCCAACGCGGAGCTCGAACCCACGAACCGCGAGATCATGACCTGAGCCAAAGTCTGACAGTTAGCCACCCAGATGGCCCCAACAATCTTTTAAGATCTGCCATCCCTAAGCGGAAGGAAGTTAGAGTGAACTCTCCAATTGGTTATCATCTTTTGACCTAAAAGACATGTATAGAGAAGAGACTACTGCCAGATAAGGAATGGTAGTATAGGAAGAAGCCAGCAGTCAAGAATCAATGGATACCAAAGGAGTATAGAAGAAACAGAAATGTACTCTTCTGAACAGTAAGGTATTTTGAACAGGTCTCAGTCACAGGAATCTCTCTATCCTTTGATATAACTAGTTACATCATGCAGGGAGCATAAAGTCTTGATCAGCATGTATTAAATGAATGACTGCCAAGTAACACAAAAATGTCTGACATTGGGTTTATTTTTTGAGTGTTTATTTTTTGAGAGAGGAAATAGAGCATGAGTGGGGGAGGTACAGAGAAAGAGAGAGGGAGACACAGAATCAGAAGCAGGCTCCAGGCTCCAAGCTGTCAGCCCAGAGCCTGACACAGGGCTCGAACCCACAAGCTGTGAGATCATGACCTGAGTTCAAAGTCAGCCGCTTAACCAACTGAGCCACCCAGGCGCCCCAATATGAACCATTAAAAGAGGCTTTGTTTGTGTAGAGAGGTACAATCTTCCACTTGTTCCTACTTATCCACAGTGATAATATGTAAGAATAAGGGCTCTGGGTTCAAATCTTGGTTCCACCACTTAGTAACTGGGATGGCTTTGGGCACCTGTCTTTGCCTTAGTCCTTTATCCATAAATTCAGACTGTTAATGAAGAAGTGGGTAAATTAAAACCTGTAAAACACTTAAGATAGTGTCAGACATGTAGAAAACACTCCAAAAAATTTATCCATAATTATTTTCACTCATTCCTGCAACTTCACTACCCATACATGCATGTGACTGAGCCATTCCTCTGCCTCTAACATATTTGGTCATGGTTGCATATGGAGTCCTCAAAAGAATGGGATCTGGAATGAGAAAGGTTGTGCCCACAGGACAAGCAGCCATTGGCATTTCTCAGCAGTCTGGGCCTTCTTTGGTTGAGCCCATTTTTCCTTCATTCATCAAGAACAAGACTCATGAATGTCCTGGCTTGACGTGTGATGTTCTTTCCACCACAGTCCGTGCCGCCTCCCTGAGTTGGGAAACCACTCCCCTCTTCAAAGAGGCCCTTTTGTGTGATCAAGCCTGTTTTCACTATGCTGTGGTCTCAGACAGCTTTCTTTTGTGTTGTTTAAACACAGAATGGCAGTCCACTAACATAATGTCTAAAAACTTTGCCTTAGCTTTTTGTAAAAGCTACATCAAATCTGTCCTAAAAAATAGCAGAATGACCCATTCTGTATATACAGGGGATTCTTACAGGGTAAAACAGTGTCTAAGTTAAAGTTAGAAATGTTAAAGAGACTGATGCAGGATCATCTACTCTCAAATGCTTTGGGAATCATCAGTAGTTGGGGGTCAGTGAGGCGGAGGAAACGGGAGAGTCAAATAGAGAGAAACAGCGTTGCTAGGCCACTTGTTTTAATAGAGATAGCAATTTTTTTTTCCTCCATCAGGTTTTTAATGGAGTCTGAGGAAATTAAGGGATGTGGTGATGAGCTGAGGATGTCTCTTCTTAGCTTCAGAGTCCATGATGGCATTTATTCATTTGTTCAACTTATATTTACTTATTTATCCCTATTCTAGATACTAGGCACAAAGCAATAAACAAGAGAGATAAAAATTCCTGCCCTCATGAAATTGACATCTTAGGAAAAGGAAAACAAAAGTAAATAAATACACAAATAAGCTACATACATTGTGTCAGATAGTTATAAGTACAATGAGGAGAGTTAATCAACAACGAATCTGAAGACCACACTGATAAGGTGACCTATGAGCGAAGACCTGTAGGAGGCAAGGAGCAAGTCATGCACAATTTGAGGCAAGAGCACTTAGAAAGAGAGAAAACAAATTTAGAAAACTTAAGGTAGACACTCTAATGGGGGGGTGGGGAGAAGCAAGAATCATCACCGTGCCTAGAGCATGTGAGTGGAGGAGAGGAGAAATGGGTGAGGTCAGGGAAGTGATGTGAGGCCAGATGGTTAGGGTCTTGTTGGAGGAGATGTGAAGAGATGGTAGAGTCAGAGCTGGGTCACCGAAAGTTCCCGTCAAGGGCTTTCTACATTCACTCAGCTCCTTTGGGATCCACCTCGGTTGGAGAAAGGCACCTTGCCCAAGGTCATGCCCTTACCAGAGCAGGCCACATCTACTAACTAAAAAAAGGTAATTCCAGCCTGACACAGAACACTCTCACAGTCAACTCTTGCTCCAGAGCTTCCCACTAGGTTAACTGAGGCCTTCTCACAGTTTAACTTCTTCTGCCATTCCTGCTTCCTCCTTTCTCTTCTAGGGCAATGATCTTAATAAACACCTTTTACCCAAAACTCCATCTCAGTGTCTGCTTCTGGACAACTCAACTTGTCTGTGACAGAAACCACTGGAGCAGAGGAGTAACATGATCTGACTGATATTCTAAACAGGTGTTGAGAGTAGACAGAAAGGGGACAAAAGGGAAGCAGAATGATCAGTAGGAAGCTATTGCAATAATCTTGGTAAGAGTTGACTATGATTAGTGTGATAGCAATAAACATGGTGAAAAGTTATTGGATTCCAGATACATTCTGAAGATTAAAACAATGGGATTTTTCTGATGGACTGAATGTGTGATATAAAAGAAAAAGGAATCTGAGCAAGGATGGTCCAGCCATTTCTAAGGTGGAAAAGTCAATGTGGAAAGCAGGGTTAGGGCATTCGTGAAGATCAGGAGTTCAGTTTTGGACATAAGTCTAAAATGACTATTGGACAGCCAAGGAGATATGTCAAATAAGCAGCTGGATATATGGGTCTGGAGTTACACAGTATTGGTCTGGGTTCGGTTTAGATTCACAAATTTGGAAGTTTGTGTCAACATATAGATGGTAAAGCTATGAGACAGGATGAGTCTCCAAAGAAGTAGTGCAGATGGAGGTGAAAAGTAGTCAGGTAGGTGTACAGAAATAAGTGTGAGATATGAAGAAGATAGCAAGGAAAGAAGGAAACCTGGAGAATTTGGTTTTTTAGAAGCCAAATTAGGTGTTTCATGGAGGAAAGTAGGTAGGATACAGTGTCAGATGCTTCTGAAAGTTAAGTAAAACAAGAGCTGAGAATGGACTATTGGACTTCCCAGTAATCTGCCAAGTGACCTTGGCAAAAGAAATATCTACCAAGGTGGGAGCAAAAATTTGAAAGGCATGGATTTGAGAAAAATTGGATGACAGAAATTACAGTGGGAATAGGCAAATCTGGGAAGAAATTTTGCTATAAAGAGGAACAGAGAAAACAGGAACAGGAATGTGGGGAGAGGAGACAATTAGTGAGAGGGGAGACAGAATTCCATCTAGAACATGAATGAACTGTTTGAACTTAAGAGCATGGAAAGTTCATCCAGTGTAACCAGACGGAAAACAGAACATACAGACAGAATGTATGCAGGTGATGATGGCTGAGCTAAAGGAGCTTGTTGAGTTCTCTTCTGATTGCTTCTAGTTTCATATTTATAAGAAGGAATGTCATCTGAGCAGGTAGTGTTGGAAGTTTGAGGAAAGAGGAGATGTAAGGAAGTAGGAGAGTGAATGTCCTCACCAGGGCAGCAGGTCTGAGGTTGAAATTGGCTTCACAAATTTATAATGAGATCAGTCCACCTAGTTTTGTGTTTTTCTCCTGCCACATTTAGCTACAGCAATGCAGATGTGGAATATTAGATTTAGCCAGGACTGGGCTTTGGCAGAGCACAAGAGACCAAGACAAGGGGGCCCAACTGCTGGCAGTACAGGCAAGGAAGTGATGTCAATGATGAGTCATAAAAATATGAGCTGAGGAAGTAAATAAATGAGGGCTTTGAGGGACAGTGTCGAGGTGGTTGGATCACGGACTCTAAGTCCCAGTGGGGTCAACAAAGAATTAAGCCTAGGCTATAAAAGAAATGAGCTTCAAGGTTTTCCAATACTCAAACTCCACCACGAATAAATGGCTATTTTAGATGCCAGTGGGCTGTTGGGATGCTCTGAGATAAATTGCAGGAGAGAGATGACAGTGGTTATAAAGAAATCTGCCTAATTTGAGTAAGAAAGGATTAGAGGATCCAGTAGCTGTTCAGCTTAAGGAATCAAATGTTCTGAGAGTGGGAGGAAGGACTTTAACGGTGTCCAGGAAAAGAGCAAAGAATATAATTAAGATGCAAACAGTGGCTCTAGGGAGGGATGGTCAGGATAGGAGATGACCAGAAATGGGGGCAGTACTACATACAAAAGAGTAGTTTTCCTTCTTACTGTAGCTACCTTGTAACATCCCCATTCAAAAGAAAGTATAGATTTAATAGTGTCCTTAACTGCCTGCTGGGAGGAATTTACAATAGCATGTTAGTATACCAGTAGTTAGCAAGCTAAAAAATGAGGTTACCTAGATCAGCTGTTGCCAAATTGTCTGACTCTCAGAATCAACTGGAAACTCTTTAAAAACAGATGCCCAAACTCCTGATTTAGTAAGTTTGGGTTTTTGCCTAAGAATCTATATACTTTTAAAAGCTCCCCAGGTGATTTGGATGATAATGCCAAGTAGGGGAACTGGCTGACTTCTAGCTAGGATTCCTAAAAATTATAGCATTCTATAAATTGTGGTGAAATAGTGCTTTTGAGAACATAAGCAAACTCTCAAAGCTGAATTGCCCGTAGATATGATCAAGAAAACAAGCAGCCCCATTTGCTCTGGCAGCTATAATATAACAACAGGGGAATCTGGACTGAAAACAAAACTGAAACCTAGAAGAGAGTAGAGTCAAGAAAAACACAAAGAAAGAGAACTGGAGCCCTGACTGCACCTCACCTGAACCCCACTCGGCCTCAGAATTTTCTTACACAAGCCAGTAAATGCCCTTTATTGTTGAAGCCTGTTTAAGGTGGGTTTTCGGTTTCCTGTTTCTTGCGACAAAAAATATCCTCCACACCCGTCCCCACATCAAAATTAAGCCAGTGTAGAAGCACATGCTAGCATTTTCTCCTCTCCTTTAGTGAGATTATAATGTGTGTAGGATTGATGTATTTCAGATTTTAAAAAACAACAACAAAAACTTTCCATTCTTCAATTCAACTTTGAGGATTTCCCTAATGAAATAAATGATTTTGATTTTTCAGCCTTTACTCAAAAAGCTTCTCCTTGCTAATGAGATTAAAAACCAAAAATTGGGCCCAAAATGACAAGCAAATCTCTGACACTATAGGACAGGATGTTTTTATATGAGAATCCAAGACAATACTAGTATAACTGAACTGTAGCTACTGTCTTCTTCCCCTTTTTCTTGTTTCCTTAACACCTGTTGGAAGATCAAAAGTAGATAGGTTTTCATTTAGTGTCCATCAGTAGGTAATTGAGTAAAGGTTTATTTTCAAAGTTACTAAGAAAGAATCTTCATGTGTTTTTGACTGATAGCACATAAACTTAAAGGAGACCCCTGGTATTGCTTACAAACTTGGATCTCAAGATCTGGACAATAAACAAGCCATTGTATCCATGGTAACAGTGGCTTAACTTTTCAATGCACAGAATGGTAATTACATTTCCTCCTTTCATTCATTTCTCCCTGTTCCCAATAACCTTAGGGGTCAGGCATGACCTGAGGGCTAATGACTAAAAGCATAGAGCTTTCATCATGAAACTTCACATTGTCTAACCTGTCACCTTTCTTACAGAGACATTCTTTTCTTGCATTGTGTTTTGGCACTGTCCTAAGTCAGAAGTACCCTTCTATATAAGTTAACCATCTTACTTTTAGAATGATGTTTCTAGTTTTTCAGCACATGCTTTAGAAATAAGACCTAAAGACCAGCAAAATAACCATTGGCAGAGAGCACATATATCTGGCATTCTGAAATAATCCAGGGAGGTGTGAAAGACACCTGCTCTACCATTTTAGAAGTTCTTAGCTTAAATGCTAAGAACTCTTGGATTTGCACAAAGATGTATTCTGCCTCCATAGAAGCTTTTTTTTCTAATTAGATATTTTTATTTATCTATTCTGAGAGAGAGAGAATGAAGGAGGGGCAGAGAGAGAGGGAGAAAAAATTCCAAGCAGGCTCTGCCTGGTCAGTGCAGACAGAGCCCAACACAAACCACAGTATCATGACCTGAGTTGAAAACGAGTCGGACGCTCAACCAAATGAAGACGCCCAGGCACCCCTCCATAGAAGCATTTTAATATGTTTCCAAACCCTCCTATCTTCTTTCTTTCCACTCCATCCCAAGGCCTATTGCCTGGAAAAGCATCAGTCTTAGAAATATAAACAAGAAAGCAGAGTTAGCTGGGAAAGGAGAAAGGACCTAGGATTCACTGAAAAATGAAATCATAATGGACTCGAGCTCCAGTACCCTGCTCTCACAGATCAGTTTCCAAAACTTTCCTATACATCACAAAGCTCTCCTCCAAATAAGAAGCCTTTAGGCTACAAGTAAATCTTGTAGAAGTCCTTCTTTCTCCTGTTCTCCTAAGTGCAACATGATCGTATAAACATAAAACTTATGCCTTTTGCTGTAATACTTCTAATACTTTTCCTCCCTTCAATTAATTGAGTTATTCCAGGACTACCTGCTCTTGAGACACTTCTTTAGCTTTTTAAGGCTCTCTTCATGGATAAAACAAAAATAACATCAGCTGGGTTTACCTGATAAGGTGACTTAGACACCTGTGGTGTTTGCAACCCAGCCTCTGTTCACTTGGGAGCCCTATCCCAATTTCCTTCTGTGGTCCAACCTTAGTCCATGACTTCAAGAACCAAGCAAATGAACCACGCCTAAGATACACACTTGGGCACACTTCATGCCACAGCTACAATGACTGGTTTTCCGGTGAGTCTGTGACCTAAGGAGCCCAAGATACAACTTAGACTCTTGCTGGAGCAATTAAGACAAAAACTCTTGCTCTTCCCCAGTGGACATGGCATGAAAGAACATGGCTCCTGGAGCCACTGACAGCCATCTTAAAACACTAAAGAACATCTATGTTTGAGAACACAGTCTTCTCAGTCAGAAGGCAGAGAAACCAGATCAGCCTGACATAAGCTGAGCCTCCACTTTATATTAAGTTGAGCCAAACACAAAATTTTATGTAAGTTTCAGTCTTTCTTAGAAAAACAGCAATTCCTTATGGTTCAACCTAATAGCTATATCTTTACAACTATGTATTTCAATGAACTTCCTTTTTTGGCTCCAGGAAGTTTAATTTAGATCTCTGTCATTTACAAATACGAGTCTAGACTGACATTTAAAGTTGCAGCCACTAAGGAGCACCACGGTGGCTCAGTGGGTTAGGCTTCACTTTGGCTCAGGTCATGATCTCAAGATTTGTAGTTTAGGTCCTGCATCAGGCTCTGTGCTGACAGCTTGCAGCCCGAAGCCCGCTTGAGATTCTGTGGGTCTCTCTTGCTCTGCCCCTCCCCCACTCTGTCTCTGTCTCTCTCTCAAAAATAAACATGACAAAAAGTTTAAAGTTGTAGCACTAAATGATATACCAAAATGCACAGATGCATCATCTAAAGGACCACTTTTAAAAATAAATAAGTAAATAAAGAAATAAATAAACTTTTAAAAAATGCTGAGGCTGTCAAAAATTACTTAGGAAACATTTGCATGGACTCCAACAGAACACATGAAGCATCAAAGAAATGTCTGATATTTCAAAACAGCAACCCATCTGATCATTTTAAAGAAACAACCTAAGGGACACCTGGGTGGCTCAGTCAGTTAAGAATCATGGTTTCCACTGAAGCCATGATCTCGTGATTTGTGAGTTGGAGCCCCGCATATGGCTCTGTGCTGGCACTGAGGAGCCTCTTGGGATTCTCTTTCTCTCTCTCTGTCCCTCCCCTGCTCACCTTCTCTCTCCCTCTCAAAAATAAACTTAAAAAAAATGACCTAACAATTACCTTCAACTAAGAATAAATACCTATTCTATACTAAGAAATCCAGGGGCGCCTGGGTGGCTTAGTCGGTTAAGCGTCCGACTTTCGCTTAGGTCATGATCTCGCGGTTCGTGGGTTCGAGCCCCGCATCGGGCTCTGTGCTGACTGCCAGCTCAGAGCCTGGAGCCTGTTTCAGTCTGTCACTCCCTCTCTCTCTGACCCTCCCCTGCTCACGCTGTCTCTCTCTCTCTCCTAGAAATAAATAAAAATATTTAAAAAAAAAAAAAAAAAATAAGAGTTGGGGTACTAGGAGCACCTGGGTGGCTCAGTCGGGTAAGCGTCTGTGGGTTTGAGCCCTGCGTCAGGCTTTGTGCTGACAGCTCAGAGCCTGGAGCCTGCTTCAGATTCTGTGTCTCCCTCTCTCTCTGCCCCTCCCCTGCTTGCTTTTTGTCTCTGTCTCTCAAAAATAAAAAATAAAGACATTAAAAAGTTAGGGCACTAACATGGCATACGTTCTGGACCAAGCTGGAAACACATGACACATGGTTGTATTAACCTATCCTCTTAGGCTTGAGATTCCTCTTAGACCTGGAATATGTGACCCACCCATCCTACTTTTTAAGAGGATTGACCAAAGTGATCTTTTCATCATACTTTGCCTCATATCACAGGTCAGGATCAACAACAGAAAAGCAACCCAGAGGTCTCCCCAACCAACCAGGCTGAGGACATCCAAAGTACACATATCTAAAAATGATCAATTAGGAAGACACAAAGAGAAGAGCAGGTTTAGACCTTAGTTCCATCCTTGGCCACATGCCCTTAGGCTAAGGGCGTAACCACTTCCCTGTCCCTCCTTTCAGTCCCCTATCATTCCCTCCAGGATTAGTTACTTATCTACAAAATGATGCAAGTAGACCAGCTGATAGCTAAGGTTTCCCCTAACTGTAAAAATCTAACTTTCAATCAGAACAGCACAGGCACAAGACTGAAGGGAGTTTGAGCAGAAGCCCTATAAAAACTGGCTAGGAAGAACTTCAAGCAGAGAAAAAGAAGCCAGCTGCTGTGAAATGAAAGCAGCAGCAGTATTAGAGATGTGACAGAACCAATGTATTGCCTTTGAGTTACTGGGCCCATAATCCTTTTAAATACATAAACTTTACCTGACAGTGTAACTGCCATAAAGCTGTTACTAACTCTAAAAGGCATAACCAAGCTTCTAATGGATGAAAGAATATAACTTTAAGATCAATGCCATTTTCTAAAAACTTTCAGTCATAACACTGGGATCTGGGAATTGCTCAAAGAAATATTAGTTAAAAATGCCGAAGACTTCCTTATGTGCACATGGAAATTAGAAATACAAACAGTAAACAAAAAAAGAAACAACTACTTTTAGTGCTGGTAATATAATAATGGCTGCTAGTTATGATCATCTATATGCCTTATACATTAAGCATTTGTATCGCTTTATGTTAATGAAATGTCATGGAATACATTCTTAGTATCATATCAATTTTGCAGATAAGCCCTCTAAGCCATGAAAGTTTAGTGACTTCCCCAAGATCGCACAGCTAGAAAGTAGTAAAGGCATTGCTAGAATCCAGACAGCCTGACTTCAGAGTTCTCCCAATATTTTCTAAGAGCATTATACAAAATATGAAGAAAATACAAATAATTTTAGCTATATATATGCTATAATTTTTTTAAAGACTAAACATAAAATACTCAGAAAGACCTTTTCCAATTTCTAATGATGCAAACTTTGCAGAAAGATCTTACCTAAAATGTGTGCTCAAATGAGGACATTTACAATGTCATCACACTTTACTTCACCTGATAAGTCAATACAACAGGATCTAGAAATCTCCTTAACCTTCCAGGAAGGTTACCTAGGGGTCAGGTGATAGAACCTGAGAAGAATTTCTGAAAAAATATCCAGAGTTATGGTGCATAAGTGGCAAACACTTGTAAAATACCACTCAGATTCTTTAGTAACTCATCCATGGGTAGTAACTTAGGGAGCATGGCATTTTTAGTACAAAAGAAAAGAGACAGGGAAATAGAGGAGAGAGCCACATGCTATAGCAGTTAAATTATAGCCTCTGAACTCAATCTCTTGGATTGGCCTCAAAGCTCTGCCATTTTCTAGCAGTATGACCTTGAGCAAGTTACTTCATTGCCCTGTGCCTCCATTTAGCAGCAGTAAAACAGATACAGAAAGAAGACTTACATCAAAGGGGTGTTATAAGGATTAAATGTCAATAAGTGTAAAGCACTTAGAAAAGGGTCTGCCACGTATAAGTGTATGATGTGCTATTATTACTGTACTGATATTACTGTATATTATCATAGAAGATGGATGGATGTAAACCACCAAAAAGTTAAGTACAGGGGTGCCTGGCTGGCTTTGCCAGTTAAATGTCCAACTTCACTTAGGTCATGGTCTCACAGTTTTTTGAGTTCCAGCCCCATGCTGGGCTCTGTGCATGCTCTGTGCTGACAACTCAGAGCCTGGAGCCTGTTTCAGATTCAGTGTCTCCAACTCTCTCATCTCTGACCCTCTCCTACTTGTTCTCTCTCTCAAAAATAAACATTAAAAAAAAAAAAAAAGAATAAGTACAGTTTATTTGGTGACTAAACCATCAATCCAGGGGAGAAAACACCTGTTTTGGTTGTATGGGGACAATCCAGACATATCCCAGATGAATCCGGACAAGACTTCCTTTTGCCAGGCACTGACAGGAACATATAGTAAATCCTATGGTTATACTTAGGACATAAGATGTTTATCACCCTAAGAGCTGCGGCAAACCCTCCACAATAATAATAAATCCTCTTTCTGTGTTACCAACCCTGAGAAAAGGTGTGCAAAGCAAGAATTATTAACAGTCTCCCCTGCCTCCCTTCTCTCTCCAAAGAATTTTACAAGACCAGTGAGGTTTGTTGGCGTTTCCAAACTTCTTCTCAGGAAGTCTGAAATGGGTATTGCTAGGAGTTGCTGTATAATTATTTAGTTGATTCCCTCTAAGGAGCTTACGCTAAGAATTGAGGAAAGAAAGCAGATTAACCATTTGAATACATGCCACCGCCCATCCACAAGCTTTTCCCTCTCTCTGCCATAAATGGGGGCTTCTACAGTCCCCACCCGCCAACCCCAATATGTGATCCAGGGAAATCAATTTATTGCTTTGGCTAATCCTACAACAATAGGGGTTTCATTTTCATTGTAGGGCAATTAAGTTGTCCGACGGGAAGGAAGGGGCAGGAGGGGAGGGAAGTGGGGGGAGAACTCTCCCATCCCCACAGACAGATTAGTCCCTGCGGAGGCAGCAGCGTCCGTTCTGTCTGTCTGGTGGTCGGTCACACGCAGCTCTGGGCTGCTACCTAGCAACGCAAAGCCTGGAGAGAGCTCGCGGGTTCCCCGGCCTCCTCGCCCTTCCCATTCATCCCTAGTCTCTCTTTCTCTCTCTCGCTCGCTCTCGCTCCCTCGCTCTCTCTCCCCCGCTCTCTCTCCCCTTCACCCCCCACCCCGTGCACTGCTCTGTCTCCAGGTTTGCTCCTCTCCCTTCTCTCCCTTTTTCTCCCTACTTGCCTTCCCTTACTGTTTTCCCCAATTACTGTTTTTATTCTCTCCACTGCTTCCTCCCTTTCTTTCTCTGCCTCTGTTTCTATACAAACGTAAATTCTGACAACTTGAGCGAACGTTTAAGCGCTTCATACCAGAAACTTTTCCATTCGAGCATCGAAAACTCTGGCCGCGCAAACGGGGCCCCATTCATCAACACAAAAGCCCCCACCTCCCGGTTGAAAAAAAAAAACCCCTTCAAGAAAATGCTCCTGCGTCTCAGCCGCTCTCTCGGCCAATCCCGCCTCCTGGCCTTATCTCGGCTCGTAAACGATCTGTATCAAGATGCAGTCTCTCGAGGGTCACCGCGGGACCAAGTTTCGCCGACGAAGGAGGGTGGGGGGTGCTCTAGCCCGCGAAGGGATCTCCCCGGCTGCGCGCTGCAGGTGGAAAGCTGCGCGCGGAGCAGCGCCGAGGGGCGCTCCCCCACCCAGCGAGTAAGTCGGTGGGGGGGACAGACTGCGCACTGGCTGAGAGAACCTCATTCTCCGGGTTCCAACGGCAGAGTGCTTTCAGGAGGGTCGGGAGAAAGTCCCGTGGGAACAAAGACGGGGTCCCCGTGGGGTGCGCTGTCACCGAAACCGGCAGAGCCGCCTTCTCAAGTTTGCGGCTGCTCAGCTGCCGGGCGGGCGAAGGAGGGGCGCTCTCGCTCGCCTCTTGCTGAGCAACCTGAGCGCCCCGGCGGGAGCCGCTCCAGCGCCGCCGCCCTGCCCTAGCCCCCCGCCCGGCGCCGTCCCCTCTGTGCGCGCACGGGCTCGACCCCAGCCACTGCCGGGTAAGTCCGGGGCTCTGCGCGGAATTCCGGCCAGCGGGCGCTTACCTTGGCCACGGGCCGGCGCCGGGCAGGCGGCGAAAGCCAGCAGCAGCGTGCACGCCACCGCCGCAGCGCCGCGCTCCATCCCCGCGACCATCCGGGGCCCCGGCCTCGCCGTTCCTTCGCCGGGACGTGGGCGCGCGTAGCACGCGGCACCCGCACACCTCTGCTCGCGAGCGCTCCTGTGGGCCTGCACCCCGGCGGACTCCTGGTGGCGGAAAGCCGGCCCCGGCGCCCGAGGCATCCCGTTTTCTACCCGCGCCAGTCCCCACCCTCCAGACGGTGCATAAAGCCCTTGAGACCCGACCGCCCCGGAACTAGCATGCGGGAATCCAGCGGGGCAGGCCCCCTGCCGCCAGGCCCGCCCCCTGCACTTCGCGGCGCTGGGAGGAGTAGGGACTCGAACACACGTGCGCTCGCACATGCACACTCCACACGCGCGCGCGCGCGCTCAACACGACCTCCTCCGGTCGCGCGCACACCGTCGCCCACATTCCTCACTGTCCCACAAACTGACAGCCTCACACGCTCGCTCGCGCGCCGGCACACACGTCGCTAAGTCACGCACGCGTGCGGCTACTCCACAGTCACACAAGCACCGACACGTGCACGCACACTTCACAGCGAGGCATGCATACGCTTACACACTCCTCGAAGTCTCACACTGGTGCGAACACCCGCCTGACACACACAGCGGCAGGTTCTGCCCCAACCTCTCCGCAGGTTGGCCTGCGCACGGAAGTCGGCTACGCTGTCCGAGGGGGAATCCACCACCGACAGACAGTCTTAAAAAAGGAAGAAAACTAAGAGAAGGAAATGGAAGGATTGAGCCGGCTGGGAGAAATTTGGGACCATTTTCTTTCTTCTTTTTTTTTTTAATTTTTTAATGTTTTATTTATTTCTGAGAGAGAGAGACAGCGTGAGCAGGGGAGGGTCAGAGAGGGAGACACAGAATCGGAAGCAGGCTCCAGGCTCTGAGCTGCACAGAACCCGACACGGGGCTCGAACCCACGAACCGTGAGATCATGACCTGAGCTGAAGTCGGACGCTTAACCGACTGAGCCACCCAGGCGACCCGGGGCCATTTTCTAGTCTGAAATCCCTAGGCTTCTCGGACACCCCGGTTGCACCCGTAGATTTGAGATGCTGAGATGGGGTGCTATTTTTACAAGAGAAAGGGGGTAGATCAATGTTGGGGGGGGAGAGTTGGATCCTTGTTTAGCTTTTCGGAAGCAGCACATACACAGGTGTCACCGCCGGATCGCGTTTCTTACAAACTTGTTCCATATGAAGCAAAATCGGAAAGAATGAACGTTTTTGGGTTGTACTAGTGCGCATTTGTATGAGGGAGAGACGTAAAGGGTTCGGGGAGCCCTGAAGCTCCCTTCCTGCAAGGCAGCGTTCGACAGGCTGCGGGGCCTCCGTCCCCAAGGGCCCTGCGGGTGAACCTTACCTCTCCCTGAGCATCTTCCTCACGCGGTTAGTGACTCTAGAGCCGGCAGGAAAAAAAGGGGGGGGGCGGGGCGCGACTTATTTCCTGGCCCTGGGATCCCTGTCTGCGAGAAGGGGCCGTTCTTGGGCGGGGGTCGCCCCAGAATCCCCTGTCCCGGGGTCTGGAGTAACTCGGCAGCAGGGCCCCAGGAGCCGGGTCCCGGTCCAAGGAGGCAGGAGCCCTTTACCCTCAGCCAGAGGGGACACAAAAGTGGAGGCGGCAGCCCTGTGCGCCCTGAGTCGCGGACAGGGTCGCACCGCCCCGCCCTTCCCAGGGGCGAGAACCTGCCGGCTATTGTCACCCCTTCTCGCTGGAGCACGGGCCGACTGGGGCTCTGCTGGCGCCCGACAGTCCGGACTCCGTACCTTCCGTGGGCTTTGGTGGCTGGTGACGCTCTGCGGTCAGGGGGATGGGGGATTCTTTTAGAAACACAAAAAGAGTGACAGAAACAGACACAGAGAGGGACCAACCTAAACTTAAAAAAAGAGGAGGGCTGTGAGAAAGGGCGGCGGTGACTCCGCGGCTTTCTCTTCGAGAACTGCTCCGACCCAAGTCACCGGAACGTTGCTGGCCTCCCTGCGCGGCCCGGGCGCTGTCCCGCGCGGAGGAGGAGGCAGATTGGGGACCGGAGGGCCAGAGGGGTCTGGGAAGTCAAGAGGATGAGGCCGGTGGGAGGAGGGAAGCGGCGAGGGGGCGAGAAGCTGCACTTCAGTCTCGGCTGGTGATTTATGCCGGTTCCGGGCGGCCGGGGCGATGGTACGAGACCGCGCCGGGGTCAGGCGGCTCCGCCGCCCGCCCAGGCCGCGCTGCATAGTCAATGAGCGTCCCCGCATCGCCGAGTTACAAAGAGCTGCGGCGGGCGCTGGGGAGGCGAGCGCGGGAGGGGCTGGGTGGCTCCCAGTGCGGGCGTGGGCGCGCAGGGGGTGCAGGAGGGTGAGCGCGGCTGTGCGTGTGTGCTTGTGCGTGTGCGTGTGTGTGTGTCCTTTCACTGTAGCAGCCAGGGCTCCAAACATTCCTTTCTGCACTGAAGGGTTTTCCTCATTGTTGTTGTCTTTGTGCTCCAGTGTTGCCAACTTACTGGAATTCCTGACGTGGTTGCACAGCAGGGCTCAGGCTGACGGTACTAGCCAGCTGCGTTTGTGTATGGGGCCGACCCCGCCGTTAATCCCGGAATAACGCGGGTGAGGGGGGGAAAGAATGGAGGGAGGGGGAAGGAGGGGAGCAGATAAAGTGTGGGGATGGGGAATGAGGGACCACTAACGGAGCAGGGCCCATCATTCCGCACACTGTGGATGTAAATCACACATCCACACTCTTTTCCACTAGAAAATCTCATTTTCTCAGTGCAACCCCAAACTCGTGCCACTTGAAAACAAGCATCTTTTGCAGCCTGTATCATGCGCCTGCTTATCTCCGGTATCCATATCTGCTGCTAGATTTGGAGGATTAAATAAATCTAAGAACCAGCATCCAGGAAAGCGCAAGTTAGCACGGTTGTGATTTAAACCGACATTGTTTCTACATAATGTAAAGTGTAATTTCTTTGTTTTCCACATTTCTCTCCACATATAGGCATATAAGAGTTTACAGTTAAACGGAGACAGACAGGAAAAGTGCAGAAAACTGGTATTCTAGTAAATTTATATTAATTAACTTCCTTGAAACATTTTTGACTTGTGCATATTATTTTACTTATGCATCTCAATAACAAATCACTAAAAATATTTTCAGAGCCTTTGTTCCTATCTTGAACCAACGTCCCACTCCCTGCAATGGGCATTTAGTTGTAAAATCTCCTTGAGTAAAATTCAACTTCGGTTTGCTATTAATCCAACCCAGACTTGCTTCCTAAATGCCACAGAGCCAGCTGTCCCCTGAACAGATCCAATCTACTATCTGTAATACCTCAAACTCAACATGGTCGAGCCTGAACCATAAATTTACATTGTTCCTTATCTCAGAGAGGGGCACCACCATCCACCCCAGAGGCCAAGGCCTGAATTGTCATTCTTAACCCCTCCCTCTTCCCCACCCCTATATGCAATCAATCATGAGGTGCTGTTAACTTATAATCTTCAATCTACTTTCTTAACTCCCAAACCCAGCCACTTCTCTCAACCTCCTGGCCAGTAGCCACCTGGACTCTCTCACCTGAATTATGGCAAGAGCTTTATACAAGTTCCTCGTCAGTTTTGCCCTCCACCATATATCCATCTGTTTTTCATTCTGCAATCAGATGATCCAAAGTGATATTTGCATTAGGCTAGTGCTTTCAAACAAAGATCATTACTAATTAGAGAGAGGGTAAGAAATCAATTCAGCTCAGACAAGAATTATTCTCAAATTAAAGAAAACAGAACAGAAACTAAAATAACTTTCATGTGGAAAGCATATGTATTCTTTCACAAAACTCCTGCTTCATTCATATGTGTGTGTATATATATATATATGATCACCTTATTATATATCACAGCCCAAAAAAATTGAGCTATCTCTCCAAAAATAGCAAATAGTAAGAGAAGTGGAGAAACCAGGCAGATGTCTTAATAGGTTTCATTACTATTTAGGTATAGTAAGGTCAATAGATCAGGAGATGACTGCCACTGAGGGGCGCCTGGGTGGCTTAGTCGGTTAAGCGTCCGACTTTCACTTAGGTCATGATCTCACGGTTCGTGGGTTCGAGCCCCGCGTCGGGCCCTGTGCTGACTGCCAGCTCAGAGCCTGGAGCCTATTTCAGTCTGACTCCCTCTCTCTTTGACCCTCCCCTGCTCGCGCTGTCTCTCTCTCTCTCTCTCCTAGAAATAAATAAAACATTAAAAAATTAAAAAAAAAAAAAAGGAGATGACTGCCACTGGAAAGGTAGTTTATTATACTTCCAGCTCCCAAGAGAGGAACACATGTCACACCACTGGAGCATCCCTGCACAAGGAAGTACCAGAGTGAGCACTCCTGGGAGGGAGAGGAGGGAAAATGTGGGCAAGGACCTTTTCTGTGGTTTCTAAGGGAAGGAATTGGCAAGATCGGTCAGTTTGTATTTGAAAAGCACTCCTTTGGGAGAACTCTCAGAGGAGGGAGGCAATAAGGAAGGCAGGAGGTCAAGGCAAGGTGACTGGGACATATTATCAGGTTGTCCAGTACAAGGTGTGTCCAGCATGTGCCTGCAGGGCAGATGTTAAAGCATTTTAAGACTGCAAAAGCTAGAAACTTGCTAAATATAGCAGATGCCTCACGGTATTACTGACACAAACGCATAATATAACCATGAGAAAGCATCAGACAAACCCAAATTGAGGGATATTCTATAAAATTACCAACTTGTATTCTTCAAACATGGCAAGGTCATGAAAGACAAAGAAAGACTAAGGAAACTTTTAGAGATATGGCCATTAACTGCAACACACAGCCTTGGGTTGGACTTGGACTAGGGGGAAAAAATAGGGAAAAAAAAGTGAGACATGCAATATGGACTATAGATTGGATAATAGTATCTTGTAATGTTAGATTGTCTGACATTGCTCAGGATAGAGAATGTCTTTGTTCTTCGGATATACATCCTAGAGGATTTAGGGCTACAGAAACATGACTTTGCAACTTATTCTCTGATAATTCAGAAAACAAAAATTGTGTGTATGCATATGTGTTAGGAATTAAGAGAGCAAATTGGCAAAGAGTATGTAAGAGTTTCTTGCACTATTCTTGCAATTTTTCTGTGAGTTTGAAATTATATTAAAATCAAATGATTTTTTTTAAGTTTGAGAAACTTGGATATTATAAATCCACATAAACAGTTTCTCTCCTATGTCCCAGTATTCACTCCTATTATTGCCTGTTTCTATTCTTTCCCTCCAAACACCTTTCTTCATCTGGTTAACTCGTTAAACTTTCCAACCTCATCTAAAATATCTCTTCTTCCAGGAAGACCTCCCAAGCCCCCCATAGTGACTTAGGTGTCCATTCTTTGTGTCCTCACAGCTCTATTCCCTCAGCCCAGCTCTCATCACACTTGTATTCCCATTCTCAAAGTTTTTCCCTCTGCAACGAGGACAATATTTTGCAGTCATTCAGACTACATAGATCATCTGGTTACAACATTTTGGTTATTTTCACATTATTTTGGAATAAAAATCTAAATTTTTAGCATAATCTACAAGCCTTTGCGGGATCTGGCTCCTGGCAATCTCTTGAATCTCATATGACAATCTAGACACACTGGCCTCCTCATTTCTCAAATATACTATCTGCTTTCCCCGCCCTGAGGGTGAGATTCAGGGACATAGGGGAGAGATAGGCAGAGGTTCAGAGCTGCCTAGACTCCTGACTCCACTCCAGGTCTAGCTCCTAACCTACTGTATCCTTAAAATAATCCTCCTTTTGCTTGAGCAACTTGAGTGGGTCTCTGCCACATGCAAAACAGAGCAAGACTGAAACCATCAAAAAGTACCAAAATGACATCTTAAGGTATCTCACCTACCAGGCAACCCCAGTATGCTTCTCATGTAATAACAACTGCAATCCAAAAGGGAAGAACACTGTATTTATGACCCTCCCTCTACCTTTTAAAATAACTTGTAACCAGGTCCTGAGCCATAAGTCAGCTGCCTGTTCACGGTAGGTAGCCAGGGCCAGGAAAACCACAGCAAGACCTGAAGGGACAATCAGTGCAGCAGCCATGTTATCCAAACCAAAAATGGAGGCACCAGAGATAGTATGACAGAAGAATCCTCCTGATTTGCAAATAGAGTCTTAAGAAAAGTCACAACAGGGAATCTAGTAAGTCTCATGGATTGAAAAAAAAAAAAAGTTGAATAAAATGAGGACTTTGCTAAAAATGTTTGGACTTAATGACACAGTTACAGGAAGCCCTGGGAGTCAGGTGAGCCAAAGGCATGCACAAATGTTCTGACCAAGCCAGAACTCACCAGAGTCAGGAAGCACCAGACCCCTCTGACCCTCTGGTCCCCAATCCTGCCTCCTCCTCTGACGGTGCAGTGCAGGGAGGCCAAAACGTTCCAGTGACTTGGCTCAGAGCAGAGAGCTCTGGGTTTCCAAATCCAGAAATCTCGAAAAGAAAGCCACGAAGTGACCACCACCCTTTCTCACAGCTGTCCTCTTTTTTAAGTCTAGGTTTATCCCTCTCTGTGTCTGTTTCTATCTTTTTGTGTTTCTAAAAGAATCCCTCCTCCTCCTGACTGCAAAGCGTCACCAATCACCAAAGCCCACAGAAGGTACGTGGTCCCGACTGTCAGGGATCAGCAGAGCCCCAGATGGTCGGTCGGTTGGTTGATCAGTTGATTGGTCGGTGCTCCAGAGCAAAGGGGTGACAATAACTGGCAGGTTCTCACCCCTGGGAAGGGCAAGGCAAGACAGTGGGACCCTGCCTGGGACTGGGTGTGCTATATCGATGTCACTGCTGTGGTATCTGGCTCTTAGTTCTCCCAGGACCTTCTAAAGGAGAAGTTAGAATGAGTCTCAGAATTATTCCCTTGGACTGGGGCGCCTGGGTGGCTTAGTCGGTTAAGCGTCCGACTTTCGCTTAGGTCATGATCTCACGGTTCGTGGGTTCGAGCCCCGCGTCGGGCTCTGTGCTGACTGCCAGCTCAGAGTCTGGAGCCTATTTCAGAGTCTGTGTCTCCCTCTCTCTCTGACCCTCCCCTGCTCATGCTGTCTCTCTCTCTCTCCTAGAAATAAATAAAACATTAAAAAGTTTTTTGAAAAAAAAAAAGAATTATTCCCTTGGATTAACAGGAGAAATATTTCTCTTTCAGCTCTCATCTCCTATTGGTTAAGAGAGATCATTGGGAGCATTACCTTCCTTGTCACCTGGGGTATGCACATGTGCTTACTGAAGCCACCAGAGTCTGCAGCAATGGAGAAGCTCCAGGGCACAAAGTAAAAGATATGCCACAGACACCTGAAGCATAATGCTTGCAGGAAAGGTGAGGTGAAGCCCGTATAAGGAGTCAGGTGGCCAGGTAGTTGTCATACCTTAATGTTCTGTGGTACTTTTACGATGTCCTCTGGTAAAATCATTCTATCTAAGAATCAGGATCTCTGATCCCACAGAACCTAAATTGCACTCGTGTCATTAGAAAATTCTTACAGTGATGATGAGAGGCACCAATCTTCCTCCCACTCCAGGGGGATAGAGCAGCATATATCTACCACATGCTGGTATCCCAATCCCATAGCTTTGTCCTGGTGCTGGTAATTTAAATGCAAATTTAACAGGTCATTCTACTGTACCCTTAGGGAAGCTCCTTCTGGGTTATGAGGTATACATACCTTCTTCAACTTATTATGGGGTTACGTCCTCCTGATAAACCTATCAGAAATGGAAAATCTCATAAGCTGAGAAGGCATTTAATATACCTAACCTACTGAACATCATAGCTTAGCCTAGCCTACCTGAAATGTGCTCAGAATGCTTACATTAGCTTACAGTTGGGCAAAATCATCTAACACAAAGTATATTTTACAATAAAGTGTTGAAAAGCTCATGTAATTTATTGAGCACAGTACTGAAAGTGAAAAACAGAATGGTTGCATGGGGACAGGAAAGTTGTTAAGTGTTATCAGGTGTGTACCCTCATCATTGCCTGGCTGACTGGGAGCTGAAGTAGCCACTGCCCAGCATCACAACACAGTACTACATATACCACACACCACCACCTTGGGGCAAAACAAATCAAAATTCAAAATTTGAAATACAGTTTCTATTGAATACATATCTATTTTCTACCATCGTAAAATAAAAAAAATCACGAAGTCAAATCATAAATGGGGGACAAGCTGTATAATAAAACTAAAGCATTCCAAGTATATTCCAAGCATATTCCCAGTGTTAAACTTCCTTCACTTGTGAACGGGTTGCTTGTTCGGAGGCATCATTATCCAAGATCCCATGTTAGTAAATCAGTCATTTTTATGGTGCTGGCAGAGGCACTGTAAAAAGGAAAGACAAAACCCATATTCCAAATACCAGTAGATTCTAGGAAGAATAAATCATATCCTCCTCCATATACAAAGAGTCCAATGTAATCAATGTGCCACCATGGGACTGATTTTTCTATTTTTTCTTATGTCAGTGTTGGCAATTTTGCTTTTCTAGGAATTTTTCCATTTCATTCATATTTTCAAATACATTAGCATAAATTTGTTCATTATTTCCTCTTATCTTTTTGGAATCTGCATGATTTGCAGTATTGCCCTTCTTTTCATTACTGTATTCATTGATTATTTCCTTCTTTTCTCTTTTTTCCTTACTAGTATTACTAATTTTGTTGGTCTTTTCAAAGAACCAACTTTGGATTTGTTTTTACATCAATTAAATTTTTATTTTTGTTTTGTGTTTCATCAATATCTTCACTTTTCTTTATTATTTCCTTCATCCTACTGACTGTAGACTTTATATACTTTCAAAGTCATTATTATATTTTTAATTTACATCATTATATTTTCAGTTCCAGAGTTTCCATTCAAATCCTTTTTAAAGAGTTCAGTTCTCACATTAAATTGTCCATTTTATCATCTCCAACATATAGATTGTATCTTTTGAAACTGTCAATTGTTTATCTTTTTTTTTATTCACTCATTTCATTCTAGCTTCTGGTATGCTTAGAAAATTTTAATTGAATACTTTAAATTAGTATAGCATATTGTGTAAGCTATAGATGATGCTATCTCTTCCAAAGAGATTTCTTTTCCTTCACATAGGCAGTTAAAATAGGGGTGAATCTTTGATCCAACCAGAATGAGGTGTCTCAAAACTAGATTTCAGTCTTTTTTTCTACATTTTTTTTTTTTTTTGAGAGAGAGAATGAGAGCAGGAGAGGGGCAGAGAGAAAGGGATACACAGAATCTGAAGTAGGCTTCAGACTCTGAGCAATTAGCACAGAGCCCGATGTGGGTCCCAATCTAACAAACTGTAAGATCATGACCCAAGCCAAAGTCAGATGCTTAACTGACTGGATTTCAATCTTTATGATTGAACTGGTTCTGGTTTGTCCTACTAGTAGGGTATAGCCCTTCAAATATGTCAATAGAAAGTGTAGAGCCTTTTCCAGGACACTTCTCCTCCTTAGTGGCTCTGAATTCCAGTCTTTGTCTCAGCAGCACCATGATACTACCAAAGGCTCTGATTAAACCCTTAACATGTAAGCATCTACTTTATATTAACTTCTCAGATCGATGCAGCTTACAAATTGGAAATGCTTTCAGGAGAAAAGTAGCAGAGAATTTCCAGCTTTCCTAAGTATTTTTCCTTTATTTCTTGGCTCACGGTCTCTCAAATGCTGAGTGTGCTATAGTTCTCCAATGCCTTTACTGTTATCTCATATTTTTAACTTATATTATTATTAAATAATGAAATTATTAAATGATGAAAATATATTTTTCATTAATTGTGACTATTCTCTGATACTCCTCCAAAACTCAACAAGTTGTTCCAAAGAATTAATTACAATAAGGGATATGAAACCATACCAAGGAACTTTTCATCCATAATTATATTAAAATCCATTAGGGGCGCCTGGGTGGCTTAGTCAGTTAAGCGTCCGACTTTCGCTTAGGTCATGATCTCGCCGTTCGTGGGTTCAAGCCCCGCGTCGGGCTCTGTGCTGACTGCCAGCTCGGAGCCTGGAGCCTATTTCAGAGTCTGTGTCTCCCTCTCTCTCTGACCCTCCCCTGCTCACGCTGTCTCTCTCTCTCTCTCTCCTAGAAATAAATAAAAATATTAAAAAAAAAATCCATTGGTCTTTAACTTTAAATGGATTTTGTAACATTATGCACTAGCCATTGAAAAATATTAGTTCACTGTTATGCAATTCTTCTAAATGTTGATGTATTTCATTGTAGAATATTTTTTAAATTACATTGGTTAATATTCCCACAAAACTCATTGCAAAAAAAAAAAAACAAAAAAAACTCTTTGAGTATAATTAAGCTATCAAGTTCCCAATAGCAGATACAGTTTTCCAAAATTCCAGTTTTTCAATTCAAAGCATAACATGTTCTGCCTAATAATTGCAGTTCACCCTGTTGGAACAGGTACCTCTTTAGTAACAAATATGGCACAAAAATAAAAACTCAGTATATTTGAATATATTGCAAGACAACATTAGGATGAGATATCATAAAATGTATAATGTACTTATACTCCAGAATTTGTACATTCTGTCATCATAAAAGTGATAACTTTAAAATAATTTTTAAGTCTAGAAATACCTCAAACTGAAAGGAAAATTAGGCTAAGAAAAGTTTTTAAAATAGTAAAAATACAGCAATTATATATGGTCTTTTTGAAGTCTCTTTGAAACGCCATTTAGTTTTCCCCATATCCGTTAACAAATTAGACTGTCATTGGTTATATTTGGACAAAGTCCACTTCAATTTTGTGACACAGAAGCAGATATCTGATGGGAAAAACAAGTTGGAAAATAACATGCTACAATAAATCTATGTTTACCCATCTCCAGAATCAGCTGAAGCTTCCTAAATTGAAAAAAAAAAATTATAATAAAAATAAAACCTACCATTAATAATGTTTGGGAGGGTGAGTAGCAGAGGGTCATTGACTCTGCTACCCTCTGACTTCACTGATCTTGGTAACTGTGGGTAAATTAACAGAAAACTTTTTGACCAAATAGCTCTAAAAATTAGTCTTTAAAATTGATTTACTACTTATATGACTCTCATCAAAATCTTTACTATTTCTCAAATTGAAAAACTGGAGGTGCTTCATAACACAGGTTTTAGAAAAGAGAACTACAAATTCTTTTCTTCCAACACAGCCCTTCCAGTGGACAGATAAAGATAAGGCTATTTTCCATACCTGAGTGCCTTTGCCTCTGCTGCCTCCGAGTTGGCTGGTTTTCATCTGGACTCCTGTCTTCACTCACCAGTCAAAGGAAGGCTTTTCTCTACTGTACCTTCCTGTTCATATAGTTACCAACGAACAGTTAGATGATTGCCTCAGTTTGAACAGAAGAGTAAGGGCAGTATAAATATGACCTTACAAATTAAAATTAATAAAACAACTTTATTTGCTTTTCATAAAACCTCTTAACTTGTAAATTAACTCTAATTTAATTGCCATGTCACGTCAGTTACTAGAAATTTAAAGCATTAGCTTATTGGAAATATTAAATATTATTTTTTATGTTTATTTATGCTTGAGAGAGATAGAGTGTAAGTGAGGGAGGCACAGAGAGAGAGTGAAACCTAGAATCTGAAGCAGGCTCCAGGCTCTGAGCTATCAGCATAATGCCTGACATGGGGCTTGAACTCACAAACTGTAAGATCATGACCTGAGCCAAAGTCTGATACTTAACCAGCTGAGCCACATGGACACCCCTAAATATTAAATATTACTTTTATCTTTATAAAAATGTTTAAGAAATCAGTTTGCAAAATAACGTGGATTTTATATGCTGTTCTGTTAAGCTGCATAGGCTTGTACATGTGTGTGTGGAGAGAGAGAGAGAAAGAGAATGAGAGAGAGATGCATGAGATCAAGACCAAAATTAACTCCACTCTAAAAGAATGATCATTGAAGCAGTACGAGTCTTTAGCTGAAAATGGTAGGATTTGAGGTTATCTTTTTAAACTTTTTTATGTTATTTTTTTAATGTTTTTATTTATTATTGAGAGACACAGCATGAGCATGGGAGGAGCAGAGAGAAAGGGAGACACAGAATCTGAAGGAGGCTCCAGGCTCTGAGCTATCAGCACAGAGCCCGACGTGGGGCTGAAACTCAGAAACTGTGAGATCATGACCTGAGCCAAAATCAGACACTTAACTGACTGAGCCACCCAGGCTCTATGTTATTTAAATTATCTATAATGAATATATGCCATCTTTATGAAAAGAGAAAATACACAATTTCTATGGCTGCACAAAGGAGGGCACACCTATCTCTCCTTCAAGAGGGAAAAATCAAGGTTGTAGAATAAAATGATCTATAAGCTGAATATTGAAAGATAAGTAATTCATATGGCTGAAATGAGGAAGAAGGAATATAATAAAATCCTTTAATTGATGCATTATAGTTCCCAACAACCTTATGTGATAAGTATTTTTATCCACCCAAGATCTCCTTTCCATTATTTATATCCAAGTTCTTATATTAGGTATGTTTTTGAAGAGTAAAATTATGAATTCCCTCATTAAAAGTCTTTCATTGATAAAAGTACATACTATATACTTAACATACCCTAAAAATCTAGGTGTCTTAGAACTCAGAAAAAGGGCAATTGAGAATCACTAAGTATTTATACACTAGCCATATTACTTAGACAAAAACCTATTTACCTATTCGTTAGATATTTAAACATTACCTGAAAACTTTAAGACTCCTAAAGTAAAAATTATACATATCATAGTCATTTTAGCATCTAACTAAATTTAGGAGATTTCCCTGGACCTAGAAAAAACAAAATGCAATGAATAAAATGGACAAATTTTAAAGGTATGTAAATGACCAAATCTAACTCAAGAAGAGAAGATCTGAATAGACCTAAAATAAGTAAGGAAGTTGAATTAGTTATCAAAAACTTCCCAACAAAGAAAGTCCCAGAACTAGATGACTTAACTTGTGAATTCTACCAAACACTTAAAGAAAAATTAATACCACTCATTTTCAAACTCTTCAAAGAATATTGAATAGGAGGAAACATTTCCTAACAAATTGTATGAGGCCAGAATTACCTTGATACCAAAACCAGGGAAAGATACTATAAACAAAAAGAAAATGATAGACCATACAAATTAAATCCACAATGAGATGCCACCTTGCACCGGTTAGAATGGCTAAAATTAACAACTCGGGAAACAACAGATGTTGGCAAGAATGCAGAGAAAGGGGAACTCTCTTACACTGTTGGTAGGAATGCAAACTGGTGCAGCCACTGTGGAAAACAGTATGGAGGTTCCTCAAAAAGTTAACAGTAGAACTACCATATGATCCAGCATTTGTACTACAATGTATTTACCCAAAGGATACAAAAATATTGATTCAAAGGGGCACAAGCACCCCAGTGTTTATAGCAGCATTATCAAAAATAACCAAATTATGGAAAAATGAATGCAAATGTCCATTGACTGATGAATAGATAAAGACAGGGTGATATATATATATATATATACACACACACATACATACAGTAGAATATTACTCAGCCATTAAAAAGAATGAAATCTTGCCATTTGCAATAATATGGATGGAGCTAGAGTGTATTATGCAAAGCAAAATAAGTCAGTCAAGGAAAGACAAATATCATTTCACTCATATGTGGAACTAAACAAACAAAACATATGAACCTATGGGAAGGGACAAAATAAGAGAGAGGGAAGGAAACTGTAAGAGACTGTTTTAAAAAAATGTTAAGGTTTATTATTGAAAGAGAGTGAGAGAGAGAGACAGAGTATGAGTGGGGGGCGGGAGCAGAGGGAGAGAGGGACACAGAATCAGAAGCAGGCTGCAGCTCTGAGCTGTTTGCACAGACCCGGATGCAGGGCCCGACTCACAAGCCAAGAGATCATGACTTGAGCTGAAGTTGGAAGCTTTACCGACTGAGCCACCCAGGTGCCCCCAGAGACCTTCTTTTTTTTTTTTTTTTTTTTAAATGTTTTATTTATTTCTGAGAGAAAGAGAGAGAGACAGCGTGAGCAGGGGTGGGTCAGAGAGAGAGGGAGATACAGAATCTGAAGCAGGCTCCAGGTTCTGAGCTAGCTGTCAGCACAGAGCCCGACACAGGGCTCGAACCCATGAACTGTGAGGTCATGACCTGAGCCGAAGTCAGACGCTTAACCGACTGAGCCCCAAGAGACACCCCAAGAGACTCTTAACTATAGAGAATAAACTGAGGCTTCATGGAGGGAGGTGGGGGGGATGGGCCACATGGGTGATGGGTATTAAGGAGGGCACTTGTTATGATGAGCACTGCATGTTATATGTAAGTGGTGAATCAGTAAATTCTACTCCTGAAACCAATATTACACTCTATGTTAACTAATTAGAATTTTTAAAAAATTTTGAAAAAAATCATAGACCAATATGCATTATAAATATAGATGTAAAAATCCTCAACAAAATACTTGCAAACTGAATTCAATAATATCCATGGGGCGCCTGGGTGGCTTAGTCGGTTAAGCGTCCGACTTTCGCTTAGGTCATGATCTCGCGGTTGTGGGTTCGAGCCCCGCGTCGGGCTCTGTGCTGACTGCCAGCTCAGAGCCTGGAGCCTGTTTCAGTCTGTGACTCCCTCTCTCTCTGACCCTCCCCTGCTCACGCTGTCTCTCTCTCTCTCCTAAAAAAAAAAAAAAAAAAAAAACATTAAAAAAAAATTTAAAATAATATCCTAAGAGAATTATACACCATGACCAAGTGGGATTTATCCTTGGAATGCAAGGGTGGCTTAACATATAAAAATTAATGTAATATATCACATTAATAAACTGAATGATAAAAACCACATAATCACTGCAGTTGGTACAGAAAATGTGTTTGGCAAAATCCAGCTTTTCATGATAGATAAAAGTACTCAATAAACTAGGAGGAGGAGGAAATTACCTCAACATGATAAAGACCTTATATGAAAAACCCACAACTAATATAATAGTCAATGGTGAAAAAAGTGAAAGCTTTCCCTTAAGATCAGAAGCAAGACAAGGATGCCCATTTTCACCATTGTATTTAACATAGGGCTGAAGGTTCTAACTAAAACAATTAGGCAAGAAAAACAAATAAGAAGCCTCCAAACTGGAAAGGAAGAAGTAAAATGATCTGTGTTCAAATATGACATGATGTCGTATGTAGAAAACCCTAAAGAACACACACACACACACACACACACACACACACACACACTGTTAGAGCAAATAAATGATTTCAGCAAAGTTGCAGGCTACAAAATCAACACATATAAGTCACATGTATTTCTATACACTAGCAATGAACAATCCAAAATAAATTAAGAAAAAAAATCTACTTACGATAGCATGAAAAGAATAAAATACATAAGGATAAATTTAACCAAGGACGACAAAAAATTTGTAGATTGAAAACTACAAAACATTGCTGAAACAAATTAAAGAAGACAAGAATAAAGGGAAAGACAGCCTATGTTCATGAATTGGAAGACTTACTATTGTTAAAATGGCAGTATTCTCCAAAGTAATCCTCAGATTCCACGTAGCCCTACCAAAATCCCAAAGGCATTTTTTGCAGAAATGGAAAAGTCAACCTTAAAATTTATATGGAATTGCAAGGGACCCCAAAGATAGCCAAAACAATCTTGAAAAAAAGTTAGATAACTTGAATCAGGTTAAACAACTCACACGTTCTAATTTCAAGACTTACTTCAAAGCTACAGGAATGAAAACTATGTATTACTGTCATAAGTGGAGACACACAGATGCATGCAAAATAACTGACAGTCGAGAAATAAACCCGTACATCTATGGCTGATTGGTTTTTGACAAGAGTGCCATCCATAACCATTCAATGGGGAAAGAACAGTCTTTTCAACAAATGGTGCTGGGACCACAGTATGTCTATAGACAAAAAAATGAAGTTGGATTCCTACCCTGAGCCATAAATAAAAATTAACTCTAAATGGATCAAAGACTTAAGTTAAAATTATAAAATTTATAGAAAAAAAAAGGGCAAATGACCATGTATTGGCAATGCTTTCTTTTTTTTTTTTTAATTTTTTTTTTATGTTTTATTTATTTCTAGGAGAGAGAGAGAGAGAGAGAGAGACAGCGTGAGCAGGGGAGGGTCAGAGAGAGAGGGATATTTTAGAAAGCATTGCCATGGGGCGCCTGGGTGGCTTAGTCGGTTAAGCGTCCGGCTTTCGCTTGGGTCATGATCTCGCGGTTCGTGGGTTCGGGCCCCGCGTCGGGCTCTGTGCTGACTGCCAGCTCAGAGCCTGGAGCCTGTTTCAGTCTGTGACTCCCTCTCTCTGGCCCTCCCCTGCTTGCACTGTCTCTCTCTCTCTCCTAGAAATAAATAAAACATTAAAAAAAAAATTTAAAATATGACACCAAGGCATCTGGCTGGCTCAGTCAGTAGAGCATGTGACTCTTGATCTCAGAGCCATGAGTTTGAGCCCCATGTTGGGCCTAGAGATTACTTAAAAAAAAAAAAAAAAAAAGACTACTGTTAATAAACTGCTTTACAACTTGGATCTTTAAAAACTAATAATAAGGGGGGCACCTGGGTGGCTCAGTCCGTTAAGCATCTGACTTCAGCTCAGGTCATAATCTCACAGTCTGTGGGTTCAAGCCCCACATCTGTCTCTGTGCTGACAGCTCAGAGCCTGGAGCCTGCTTCAGATTCTGTGTCTCCCTCTCTCTTTTCTCCTTTCCTGTTTGTGTTCTCTCTGTCTACCAAAAATAAATAAACATTAAGAAAATTTTTTAAATAATAATAAGATAAAATAAAATATGACACCAAGAGCACAAGCACCAAAAGGAAAAATAGATAAATTGGACTTCATCAAAAATTTTGAAATTTCTTATTTATTTTATGACTGAAAGTAAATAGTCCTGAGGATGAAAAGTACAGCATAAGGAATCTATTCAATAATATTATAATAACATTGTATGGTGACAGATGGTAACTAAACTTACAGTGGTGAGCATAGAACTATTGAATCACTACGTTGCAATATAACATAGCTCAACTATACTTTAATTAAAAAAATTTTTTTTTAACTTCTGTACACCAAAGAACACAAGCAACAGAAGGAACTCACAACCCGCAGAATAGGAGAAAATATTTATAAATTATAAATGTAATAAAAGTCTAGAATCCCGAATATATAAGGAACTCCTACAAAGGAACTCCTACAACTCAACAACAAAAAGGCTCAATTTAAAAAATAGGTGGGGCGCCTGGGTGGCTTAGTCGGTTAAGCGTCCGACTTTCGCTTAGGTCATGATCTCGCGGTTCGTGGGTTCGGGCCCCGCGTCGGGCTCTGTGCTGACTGCCAGCTCAGAGCCTGGAGCCTGTTTCAGTCTGTGACTCCCTCTCTCTCTGACCCTCCCCTGCTCACACTGTCTCTCTCTCTAGAAATAAATAAAACATTTAAAAAAAAATTTTTTTTAAATAGGCAAAGAACTTGAATAGACATATCTCCAAAGAAGATATTCAAATATCCAAAAAGCACCTGAAAAGATGCTCAATGTCATTAGTTCTTAGGGGAAAGCAAACCAAAACCACAATGAGATAGCACTTCAACACATATTAGGATGATCATAGTAAAAAACAAACGAACAGAAAACAACAATGTGGAAAAATCAGGGCCTTTGTGGATTGATGGCTGGAATGTAAAACAATGTAGCCACTGTGGAAAAGTTTGGTGTTTTGTCAAAATGTCAAACATAGGATTACAATAAACCCAGCAATTGCATTCCTGGGTACACAACCAAAAACATTGAAAATAAGGACTCAAACAAATGCTATACACCAATGTCCACTTCTATATTGTGTATAATACCCAAAAGATGAAAATAATCCAAGTGTCCATCAACAGATGAATGAATAAATAAAATGTGATGTATAAACGCAATGCAATATTATCCATCCAAAAATGGAGTGCCGTTTTGGTACATGCTACAATATAGATGAACCCTGAAAACATTATGCTAAGTGAAATAAGTCAGATACAACAGGACAAATACTTTATGATTTCACATGTATGTGATATGTACACACAGCAGTCAAATTCACAGAGACATAAAATAGAATGGTGGTTACTGGGGTCTTCGGAAAAGGGGAATGAAGAGCTACTGCTTATAGGTACAGAATTTTTGTCGAGGATGATGATAAATTCTGGAAATGGATAGTGGTAATAGTGGTATATAACATTGTGAATATACTTAATGCCACTGAATTGTACCCTTTAAATTATTAAAATGGTAAATTTTATGTTAAGTATATCTTGCGACAATCAATAAAATTCAAACAAAAAGAGAAAAATAAATGAAAGTTAACAATAGAGAGCCAGCTTTACCCTACTTTCTTTTTGTAAAAATCTATTTGGCAATCAAAACAGACTGAAAAGTGCCTTCAGAACTTCCCATGCTTTTGTCCTCCTGAAAGGCCTCAGAATTTCTTGTCGTTTTCTGTACACTGATACAAACCCCTATTCACCCACTTTGCAAAAGTAAGTGTGTAATTTAAAACATTTATACTCCAGGGGCGCCTGGATGGCTCAGTCAGTTAAGCATCTGACTTTGGCTCAGGTTGGGTGATCTCATGCCTTATGAGTTTGAGCCCCACGTGGGGCTCTGTGCTGACAGCTCAGAGCCTGGAGCCTGTTTCAAATCCTGTGTCTCCCTCTGCCCCTCACAGGCTCCCACTCTGTCTGTCATTCTCTCTCCCAAAAATAAATAAACATTAAAAAAAGATTTAACATTTATTCTCCAAATGAGTTGTTTCTTTTTTTAATAAACCTTAGGGTGAACACATTACCCACTGGGTCCTTTACATGGCAACAATATTTCAGTGGTTGACTCTGCTTATGTCAAGTTGAACAAGGAAAACTGATCACTTTTTTTTTTCTCCAAACTTCCTTGTAGCTGAAAGAATAAGAAAATAAATGAAATGGTCATAAGCCATTCAAGTTTTCTGATTTTTTTTTCAATGATGTAAATATAGGTCTTCTTTTTATCCCACATTAATTCCACAAATAACATGGACCTGGCTATTGAAAGGTTTTGTGGCAGGTGTTATATGAGATAGACACAAAGTTGTCTAACATGTAGCTCTTGCTTTCCAGGGAGGAAGAATCTTTTTTTTTTTTTTTTTTTTTACAAATAGTTTATTGTCAAATTAGTTTCCACATAATACTCAATGCTCATCCCCACAAGTGCCCTCCTCCATGCCCATCCCTCCTCCCCCCCACATCCATCAGTCCTCAGTTTTTGTCAGCATTCAAGAGTCTCTCATGTTTGCCTCTCTCCCTTTCCCCCATCATTTCCCCCCTTCTTCTCCCCCTTGTTCCTCTGTCAAGTTCCTCCTAATCCTCTTATACGTGCAAACATATGATATTTGTCTTTCTCTGCCTGACTTATTTCGCTCAGCATAACACCCTCAAGGTCCATCCATGTTGCTACACATGGCCAGATTTCATTGTTTCTCATTGCCATGTAGTATTCCATGGTATAGATAAACCACATCTTCTTGATCCATTCATCTGTTGATGGACAGTTAGGCTCTTTCCATGTTTTAGCTATTGTGGAGAGTGCTGCTATGAACATTGGGGTACATGTGCTCCTGTGCCTCAGCATTTCTGTATCCCTTGGGTAAATTCCTAGCAGTGCTATTGCTGGGTCATAGGGGAGTTCTATTGTTAGTTTCCTTAGGAACCTCCACACTGTTTTCTAGAGGGGCTGTACCAGTTTACATTCCCACCAACAGTGTAGGAGGGTGCCCGTTTCTCCACATACTCGCCAGCATCTAGAGTTCTCTGATTTGCTCATTTTAGCCACTCTGACTGGCGTGAGGTGGTATCTGAGTGTGGTTTTGATTTGTATTTCAGGGAGGAACAATCTTGAACAGAGTTCAAACTGCAGGCCAAATCTACCAGATGAATATTTTTGTAACGAACAGAAGTTATGGAGAAGTTTTACAATTTTATATGGCTAGAAAAAAATCAAAGGAAAACAGTATTTCATGACATGAAAATTATGTAAAATTCAAATGTCAGTTTCCAAAAATCAAGTTTATTCGAGTACTAGTACATTTATATACTGACTATGGCCGTTTACACTCTACAACACCAGAGTTGAGTAGCTCTGACAGAGACCACATAGCCCACACAGACTAAAATATTTACTATCTGGCCGTTTATAGAAAGTTTGCCAACCCCTGATCTAGAAGGTGACATGAAATGCATATGGAAATAACAGCAAATGCAGGCAGGCTAGGATAAACACCATGTGAGTGACACCCACCAGGTTCTGAGTGCTGGGAGCCTACAAAGGACAGCAGGATGATCAAAGAAGACATCAGGACAGAAGCAGCTTTCAAACTGATCCTTGAAGGACAGTAAGGGTTTCTGTAAGTGATAACTCAGGAAAGAAAATTCTAAACAAAGGGAAGAGTATGCACAGAGAAAGGATAAGGAAAAATATAAGCTTTGGGGATAAGACACCCCAACTCTATAATCGAAAGGAATTACTGGTGGGGCGTCTGGGTGGCAGTCAGTTAAGTGGCCAACTCTTGATTTCAGCTCAGGTCATGATCTTATGGTTCATGGAATCACGCCCCCCATCACTGGGGATAGAGGGAGCGGGGGGAGGGGGGGCACGATGTAGCTCAGAGCCAGTTAGGATTCTCTCTTCTTTTCTCTGCTCCTCTCCCACTCACGCTGTCTCTCTTTCTCTCAAAATAAATACATAAACTTAAAAAAAAAAGAAAGAAAGAAAGAAAGAAAGGAATTACTGGAAATGAAAAATGTGAATAGCCTACTGGTCGCTCTCTTTTTATTACATGCTTTTTATTACATGCTACAAATCATTAACGATCACAAACATCAAATTTTAAATATAACTTAATTCTTATTCTATACTTTTCTCTGGAATTTAGTGTATTGCAAGAACTATTACAGCAAAGTGTGTTAAAAAATTGTAGAGTCCAAAAAACAGGATGCACTTAGACTGGATTAGTCAATAGCTGCACTATTGGTGATCTGAACAAAATAGACATGAACTTATATGATTTTATTCTTCAGATTTGTCACTCTACCCCAAGAAAATGTCTCAAAATTTTATAACTCTTTTTTTAAATATGTCAAGTCTACAACTGCATGTTTTGTGGCGTAAAAGACAGTTAATACCAATGTGCTCGTCCCTAGAAATCCTATAGGACTGCCAAAGTAAATGAACTCTGTCAGTAATCCAAAGGTCTTGAGCCCCCTGGATTGATGGTCTCTAAGTAGTCAATTTTTTACCCCTTTGCCAAGGTGTTTGCTTCTTGGCAAGTTAAGTATCTTCTCAGAAAATCATCTCTTAGTAAAAAGCAAAGTTCCAACCTTTGGAACTTGAGATGATTAAGGTAACTGTTTTACTTGATAAACCATGGGGGAGGTTAGAGAAGGAAATGTTTAGCTCTTGCTGCTCCTTTTGTACACAGAGTGTAAAGGGCTTCATGGGCAAGATTTGCTAAACAATACACTGCCAGCATCAGGGCTGGCAGCTCTTCACAGGGAACCCTTGCTGGCAATAAAGAAAGACAGTATTTTCATCAAGCTCCCCTAGATCCTCCCAATAATAAAGCTGCCACGTCTATCAGGCAACCATCACAATTAAAAGCTACATTGCCTGGGTTCAAATCCAAACTCTACTCAGTTATTATGAATGGCTCTAATATTTGAGTTCTCAGAAAGTCAATATACTCACTCTTCTCCTCCTGTCAAAGACTCCTCAATCTTCCCCAGGACTCATTCTATTAATGGCCCCACAGTTTTCACCATATAGTATAAACTTCCAATTGTGTGCAACTTCTTTTCGTATCACCATTCTTCAGACCCTACTGAGGTCACTTATGGGATGTTAACAACAGCAGCCTCGAAAAGGCCTGCCCTTTTAATTTGTAAGAAGGATGAACAGGCTAGAACTCTGTTTATGAAAGGTCTCTATTATGGCATAGTCAAGCTAATGACCATCTGGATTATATTATATTTGTAGCTGAGGTCCTATCGCTGGGAGTGGGACCAAAAATACTCTTAGATCTTCCAAGGGTTCTCAAGGATTTATAAGGCCTTGTTGACTAAAGATAGTCCTCTGGCTCAAAACTTAGATATGCGACTATTAGAATAAGAATCAATGACAAAGGCCACTAACTTTTAGGACTCAAGAAGTCTCCTAAAAACAAAGCTAAAAGGGGAGGGGCATGGGGGATGGTGTTGTCAAAGAACTATCTGTGAAAAGTCAGCTGTTTCCAAAAAAAACTTCATTAAAGACTGAAGTAGGGGCTCCTGGGTGGCTCACTCAATTAAGCGTCAGACTTCAGCTCAGGTCATGATCTCACGGTTTGTGGGTTTGAGCCGCGCCTCGCGTTCTGTGTTGGCAGCTCAGAGCCTGGAGCCTGTTTCAGATTCTGTGTCTCCCTCTCTCTGCCCCTCCCTCACTCATGCTCTGTCTCTTTTAGCCTCCTTTAGATCTTCTGTAGCCCTCTCTCTCTGCTCCTTCCATGCTTGTATACTCTCTCTCAAAAATAAATAAATCTTTAAAAAAAATTGAAGTAGTTTGTTTTATCAAGACCTAATATAGCATCTAATTTCAAATATCTACTTTCAAATATCTTCACCAAAGATGTCTTGTCCTTTTATTTATTTATTTTTTGACTCATGAAGTGTAAAGACCTATTAGGTTCAATGGATTAATTTTGGTAAAAAGCACCCAGAAAGCAGTCTTACTTGCTTTGGAAGCTTTCTAGTACTGCACCAGTGTGAATTATAAATACAGTAAAACCTTGGTTTGCAAACATAATTCCTTCAGGAAACATGCTTGTAATCCAAAGCACTCATATATCAAAGCAAATTTCAAGGGCGCTCAGTTGTGATCATGTGACACTTGGCATCACGTACTACTCATATTGCAAGATATCGCTCATTTATCAAGTTGAAATTTCTTAGAGGGGCACCTGGGTGGCTCAGTTTGTTAAGCGTCTGACTTTGGCTCAGGTCATGATCTCAGAACTCATGGGTTCAAGCCCCGCGTTAGGTTCTGTGCTGATAGCTCAGAGCTTAGAGCCTGCTTCAGATTCTGTGTCTCCCTCTCTCTCTGCCCCTCTCCTGCTCGTGCTCTGTCTCTGTCTCTCTCTCAAAAATAAACATTAAAAGAATTTTAAAAATATAAATGAACACTAAAAAAATTTTTAAATAAGAAAAATTCATTAGAAATGTTTGCACATCTTACAGAACACTTGCAGAACAAGTTATTTGCAATCCAAGGGTTTACTATAATTAATTTGTGTCATTTGGGCTGTTATGAATTCATCAACAAAAGAAAAAAATGCTATTTTTCCTTTTTCTATTCAAGAAATACAGCCAACTCTTTGTGTTTGAGTTTTAGGTTCCTTCGCCCCAAGGGGAATAACAGTGTTTTGTGTGTTTCCTATGCTTTCTTTTTGGGAAGTCTTGACCCATGCAAAGAAATGGTATTAAGGCTTCTGTGCTTCTTAGGAAATGAGAGTGTTTCTTGGACTCTCAAATATCTGATTCTTGCAAGACCAGGAGAAGAATGGGGCTCTATGAGGAAAGGAAACGTCTACAAGCTTCCCCGCAGTGCTCTAGATGTTGAAGGAAGTGGATGGATACAGGGATGTATACGGAAGACAAGAGCCTTGGGAATAGCAGTGGGGAAATCCATGGCCAAGCTGCAGAAATTAGAGAGGATCTCAGGGAAGGGTTGCTCTGTGGTCTACCTGCAGCCAAACAGTGAAGGGTCAGGTTGTGAAAGAGGCATCACATAGGAGCAAAGGTGGATTAACAATGGTGACCACTATGGTCCAAAGATCCATCATGTCCATAAGTCCAGAGTTCTTGTACAGACCAATGGCAGTTATGTGATTTATATTGAATTGTTTATTGCCTTTGGCAAACAAGAATTCAGAAATAGATTCAATATTAATTTAAATATCAAAACTCTTGACAAGTTGTTATGAAAAAACTCATACCTATTTTGGGTTCCCTTACTAATCCATAAACTGGAAATAATAATAACACCCATCTCAGAGATAACTGGTGTGACTAAATGAGATATACTGTGTCAAGTATGAAATGCATTTCAAATGTTTTTTATACTGTTGTAGATGCCCTTAACCATATTTAGTATAAATTTTTCTTCCCTTGCTGCAGTGCTAACTGACCAGTTGCCCCAATGTCGTCATCTCTCGTCACTTAGATAAGTGAAGTCTCAATTCACTGCAGCCAGCAAGAGTAGTTCTATGAATGTTAGGAATGATGAGTTTCTTTTGTAAAATATGTACCAGTGAAAGGGGTTTTTTTTTAGGTCAAGTCGATTTTTCTAGTCTAGGGAAATTGATTTAACCCTTTTCTGTTCACACACACACAAAAAAGGGTTCTTAATCCTTCCCTGAGGGCTTTTTTGTTTGTTTTAACATTTCTCTTATTCTCTATTCTAGGAATGACCTTTGAAGTTATGGTGACTTTTAAAGCATGGCTATTGTGAATGCAGAAATCTAGCCAAACAATGTAGGAAACTTAATTCAGCCTAAAAGCCATCACTATGACTCTCTTGAAAGAATTATATTGTAGGGGAAATTGTTTAAAATTCTAACTTGGGAGTTCTACTCCTGAAACCAATACTACACTCTATGTTAACTAACTTGAATTTAAACAAATAAATTTTAAAAATAAAATTCTAACTTGGAGGGACACCTGGCTGGCTCAGAGCATGTGACTCTTGATCTCCAGGTTGTAAATTCGAGCCCCATGTTGGGTGTAGAGATTACTTTAGAATAAAATCTTTCAAAAAATAAAATAAATAAAATAAAATTCTAACTTGGAGACTAAGAGGCATAATCAGATAACACAGATAATATTTAGATGACCATCTAAAATATACAAATGGTTGCCTTTCTCAGAATTTTAGTAAACGGTCTGTAAACAATTTATTAAAAATAGCTAGAAGATTTCTTCATCCACAAAATTTTTTGTACTAGAAATAATCACTCTTTAATACTCCCAACAACCTTAGGAAAGAGATGTTATTAGCTCCACTTAAACAAAAGGAAGCAATGTAGGATTATTTAAGGAATTTGCCCCAAGTTCTAAGATATTGGAAATGTCAGGGCAGGGACTAGTGTCCTTGGCTGTCTGAACCAAAGCCTAGACTCAACAGTGAAGCTCTAGGGTCATTCCTGCTCTCTGAACAACAGCACTAAAAATCCTTTGCTATTGGGTCGCCTGGGTGGCTCATTTGGTTGAGCTCCCGACTTTCGCTCAGGTCATGATCTCGCAGTTCCAAGGTTTGAGCCCCACATCGGACTCTGCGCTGACATCCAGCTCAGAGCCTGGAGCCTGCTTCAGATTCTGTATCTCCTTCTCTCTGACCCTCCCCTACTCAAGCTGTCACCCTCTCTCAGAAAAAAAAAAAAAAATTCCTTTAAACTCTTATCTATCCCAACCCAATTCCTGCCTTAAAGAAGAGTCTCAAATTCAAAGGCCTAGAGGGCCCAGGCTGGTAACACAGATTAGTTAACATAAATCACATTTAAGAAAAACTCACATTGTTCCACAGTGTATAACTTGGCTCCTTTTCAGCTTCAGTCATTTATTGTCCTGAGAGAAATTAGACCTAAAACTACCTAATATTGTAACAGAAGCCAGAAATCTGTTTTTTGTGAAAAATACTTCAATTTTCAGATATTGGCGATAAGGGTACTTGTCTTTAAAGAACACTTGGAAAAAAATTATATTTTTAAATAAAAAATAAAAGAACACTACATGAAACATTATGTACAGGCTAAATTATGTGAGCCACAGTTTAGGGAGAAAAGGAAAACTTGTTTGATATTCTTACCTTTTGATTACTGATAGACTTTAGTCAATTTAGGTAAAAATAAATGACTTTCCAGACAACACAGTAAGAGAAAGGAGTTATCCCACAAGTACATGGTTGGAGAAAAACAGCTCATTAATTAATTGCAGTTTCATGGTATATATATATCATGAAAATACATACATACATACATACATACACCCACACACACACACATACATATATCATGAAAATAACCTTTAGTGATCTTCCATCAGATTTTATTCCTTGACAACAAGAGTAAACATATAAAAATGTTGTGTCCTGGGGTGCCTGGGTGGCTCAGTCGGTTAAGCTGCCGACTTCAGCTCAGGTCATGATCTCACGGTTCGTGAGTTCAAGTCCCTCATCAGGCTCTGGGCTGACAGCTCAGAGCCTGGAGCCTGTGTCAGATTCTATGTCTCCCTTACTCTCTGCCCTACCCTGCTCACACTCTGTCTCTCAAAAATAAACAAATGTTAAAAAAAATTTTAAGTAAAAATATTGTGTACCAATTACTGGAAATATAGAAATTATATTAAATCTATGCATAACTCCTTTGACAACCAATTCACTGGAGTAATTTAAAGCTAAATCAGAATCAACTCATTCCTTTATGGCAAATGCACTCTTATCTGCAGTCAGCCAAGACAGCATTATCAGGTTTGGTAGTAGGTTTTTGTTTTCCCCCAGGAATGACAACTTAAACGAAAAGCCTTCAGGCTGAATTACAGCAAAAAAGAAAAAAAAAAGTCCTATTTTCTAAAATCTATCTTTAGCTCTGACTTTCAGATCTTTGAACTAGAGATAGGGCTGGAATGTGGATGTAGATGGGAGTAGTAGTGCCAGAATCTTTTCAATGGATGTACCTCTAAGCACAAAATTTTTTAGTTTCCCAATATCACTCAATGGAAAAAAATTAAACTCTGGGCCTCAAAATAAGTAATGTCTCCATTTCATTTTCATCAGCCATTTACATTAGTAACTATAGTAGTTTCATTTGTCTAGTTGTTTTCCCCACTCAGCTACATATAGTTTTTAAAATAGTGGCTGTGTTTGAAGCTTTGTAATTTAAATTATTGTGGCTCCATCCTTCCATTTGTGAAGACATGGCTTTCAAATAATATGTATTGAAAGACTGGAAGATCAAAACAGTAAAAGTGCAAAACAAAATTAGTCTCAGGGATACATTTTCTCTTTGGATTTCTATCTATTACAATGATTTCATTCTTTTTTTATAAGTCTTTTTTTTTTAATGTTTATTTCTGAGAGAGAGACAGCGTGAGCAGGGGAGGGTCAGAGAGAGAGGGAGACACAGCATCTGAAACAGGCTCCAGGCTCTGAGCTAGCTGTCAGCACAGAGCCCGACGCAGGGGTCAAACCCACAAACCATGAGATCATGACCTGAGCCAAAGTCAGACACTTAACCAACTGAGCCACCCAGGCGCCCCTACAATGATTTCATTCTTTTTTTTTTTTTTAATTTTTTTTTATGTTTTATTTATTTCTAGGAGAGAGAGACAGCATGAGCAGGGGAGGGTCAGAGAGAGAGGCACAGAATCTGAAACAGGCTCCAGGCTCTGAGCTGGCTGTCAGCACAGAGCCCGACGGGGGGCTCGAACCCACGAACCGTGAGATCATGACCTAAGCGAAAGTCGGACGCTTAACCGACTAAGCCACCCAGGCGCCCCGACAATGATTTCATTCTTAAGGCAAGGAAGAATCACATTCCTTCTACACAAATGCAACTCTGAAAGTCATTATTTTGTATAATGCCCAACATGGAGCTTGATACAGAATGAGTAGACTGTAAGTGGAATTGCTGAACTATATGGCAAATTATATGGCAAACATTTTATAAAATCTGAATTTTAAATAGTGTTAGGTCAAAACATTTACTCTTTGAACTTTTGTATTTTTATTTACTCATAGGTATCTTTGGTCTGGCTTGAGATGCACAGAGCTGAGATTTAGGAGATTTAACACACCTTAAATAGGCAGTCAAACAGTATGCTAAATGAAATAAGCCAGACAAACACAAATACTGAATGGAATCACTTATATGTGGAATCAAAAACAAAAAACAAAAGTTGAATTCATTGAAACAGCACTTCAGAGAAGTGGGTGCCAGGGGCTGGGGCATGGGAAAAATAGGGAGAGGCTGATAAAAGGATACAAACTTTCAGTTGTGAGATGAATAAGGTCTAAGGATCTAATGATCAAATGTATAACATGACACTTTAGTTGCTAACTACTGTAGACTGAAATTTGCTGAGTATAATTTAAATGTTCTCAACAACAACAAAAATAGTTAATATGTGAGGTTATGGTTGTGTTAATTAACTCCATGGATGGAATATTTCCAAAATACATATGTATATCAAATCATCACATAGGACAGTTTGAATATCTTACAATTTTACTCATCAGTTATACCTTAATAAAGCTGAATAAAAAGGTGGGGGGAGACAAAGACAATGAATGATTATATAAACCAAGTTAAAATGTTGACAATGATCTTGCCATTTCTGAATGTTTCCACCTATGGATGGAGAACATTTTTCATTGCTAAAATTGGCATATGTAATTTTTTACATTAATGTTTTTCTTATTTCAACTAGAAAAGGAAGATGAAATCAAAGGAATTTACACTTCAAAAGAATTTTTTTGGAACTTTGGATACAAAGAAAAAGAGCAGCTTCATATGGTGAGTTGTCATTTTGGAAAAAAAAAGTAGTTAGTGAATGGGAATGTAGAACCTTGAGACAACTATCACTGTATTTGTAGAAAACTGTTAGCTACTTTAACTATAAAATGACCCAGGTTTTCTAGAATTAATTTCAATTTTAAAAATCTATAAAACTGTAAGTACTGTGCTTGTACTGGTTGGGCCTATAAGAATGTCCTATTTCCATGGCAAAGCTTTAAATAAAACTTTTAAAGGTGAAAATCATGGCAAAAGATCAAAGGATGAGAAATAGGTGGCAGGCTGTGTAGTCAGTTCTACATCAATAGCATTCAGCCGCCTCCTCCTCCTATTTCTTGATAAAAACCCATTAATTCCCACTCCCTTCTGTGCTAACATTCAAGAAAAATATGCTTAGACCTGCCTTGCAAACTGTGAGAAGCACAAGTGGAGAAACATGCTAAACATCTGAAATCACTCTATTCAACTCAGTGTTGTGTGTCTGTCAGCCTCCTCCATCTGCATACAATGTCCTTGCAAAGCCTGAAGGAAAAATGATCACCCCTTTCTTGCCTGGGGTGGAAAGATCAGATTAGGGCACATAAAAAGGTTATCCAGTAACCAAATAGGAGAGGAGCATTTTTAACCCTAGGCTCATGGCAATAATTTTTCCATACAACTTGGGCAATACCCATGGGATAGATGTTTATCTGTGACATTTCTTAAGCAAATTTGCTTATTTTGGAGAAACCAGGAGAGAATGCAAGGTCAAAGGTGGAGGATTAAATATGACCATTCTAAAATGTGAACTTCTGACCTAGAACTATTACTTTGATGTGGGTGAAACATAGCACTTCAGGGGCGCCTGGATGGCTCAGTCGGTTGGGCTTCCGACTTCGGCTCAGGTCATGATCTCATGTTCAGGGGTTTGAGCCCTACATCAGGCTCTGTGATGACAGCTCAGACCCTGGGGCCTGTTTCACTTTCTCTGTCTCCCTCTCTCTCTGCCCCTTCCCCACTAATGCTCTGTCTCTCTCCATCTCTCAAAAATGAATAAATGATGGGGCGCCTGGGTGGCTTAGTCGGTTAAGCGTCCGACTTTCGCTTAGGTCATGATCTCGCGGGTACATGGGTTCGAGCCCCGTGTCGGGCTCTGTGCTGACTGCCAGCTCAGAGCCTGGAGCCTGTTTCAGAGTCTGTCACTCCCTCTCTCTCTGACCATCCCCTTCTTACGCTGTCTCTCTCTCTCTCTCCTAGAAATAAATAAAACATTTAAAAAAATGAATAAATGTTAAAAAATAAGAAAATAATAAAAAAATAAATAAAACATTAAAAAAAGAAACATAGCACTTCAAGGTCTTACATACAAATGGCACCTAGCCAATCTACATCCTTCTAAGTAAACTTTTTAAAGAGTAAAATACATACACATATCATTAAGTATACAATTAGATGAATTTTTCATAAATTAATCTATGTAGCCAGCACCAAATTAAGAGTCAGGACATTATCAACATCCCAGAAGCTCCCCTCATGAACCCTTTTGGTCTCTCTCTTCCCTCAAAGGATGCCACTATTCTGACCCCTAACTACATAGGTTCATTTTAATAAGTATATATTTCAACGCACTTAAATTATGTCTTCTTGAGTACTTGGCTCCAGATAAAATCTGCAGATATGTATTGAACCAACCTAGCTGTCTTAGACATTATCGACTACTCAGCTACATTGAGTACTACACAGTAAGTACCATTTTGGAATAAAAGACCCCAGGTTTCATCCCTGGTCTGCCACGAATTAGTTGTGAGATCTAGATAGAGTGGCTTTTCCATTTGGGCTCTTAAATTCCTGTTTGTAAAGTAAATGCGTATAGTAAAACAGCTACAAGATCTCTTCTGAAAGAATATTCTTATGAGCATGAAAGTATCATGGATATACACTTTGAACTACATATCGCTTTCAAATGTATACATATATTCAAATATAATATTCATATATTCAATTGAACATATATTCAATTACATGTAATTATATATAAATAACTCATAACTTTATACAGAGATTGATAAAATTTGTACCTATTTACTTTACTTCAAAGGCAAATACTTATTATGGCACTGTGGCCCGTATACATGGGTAATAAGAGCATATATGGGATCCCTATTCTCATGCTGTTTCCAGGCTTACTCTAACTTAAGCAAAGACATTAAGTAGCGATTAATAACAAACAGGGGCGCATGGGTGGCTCAGTCAGTTAAGTGTCCCACTTTGGCTCAGGTCAAAAGTGGCTCTGTGCTGACAGCTCAGAGCGTGAAGCCTGCGTCTGATTCTGTGTCTCCCTCTCTCTCTGCCCCTTCACCGCTTATGTTCTGTCTCTCTCTCTCAAAAATAAACATTAAACATTTTTTCTTTAAATAATGAAATGAAGGAACCATAGGACTAAGTACATGTGGATCATTTTCTCCCAAAGGGACACAAAATTCAAGGAAATAAGGGAGCTCTACACAGAACTCCAAAGTAGAAAAAAGTTATAGTGTCCTGAGCCTCGATAATCTCTGCTTTTTTTCTACTCAGTGTAAACTTCTCTTCTTCCCCAAAGTGCTCAGTGCCCTTATCTCTCCCTATCAAAACCTATTATTAAGATTAATTTATTCTCATTAATGTGTAAATAGTTGCCAAACCAGAATATTTTCTCTCACAAAAGTGTTTATACTGACCAAGACATTTTGATTTTGAAGAGTGAATTTCTGGTTACGGAATTTCAAATGTCAGAGAGTCAGGAGGGCAGGACCTCTTTTAGACAAGGAACAACTAAAACCACCCTATTCAGGTAGCCACTAAAGCAAACTTCTCTCCTAATATTAGTGGCCACTATTTATTGAGCACTTACATTGGCCAACATTGTGTCAAGCTCCTTATATACATCATCTCATTTATTTCCACAGACATTATTACCATTTATTTCACAGATGAAAAAGCTGTTAGTTCCTAACCCAAGGGCATGTAAAAAAAAAAAAAAAAGGCACCAAATCCCACCTTTGCCTTTCTGAAAGGCGAGTCTGACCCTGGGTTTGGCAGCAGTTAGAAACCAAAGGCAAAAGTAGAGGCCAGAGCTCCCCCAGGAAGGGAACATGCTCTTCTGGATCATTGGTAGTGAAGGCCTAAGATGAAAGGAAACACAACCACTCTTATTTCTGCTGCTGGCAGCTCTGTGCTTCCTCCTTTGGACTAGACGCTTTCAGAAGCTGTATTAATGCTACCAAGGCCCTGATAACTTAAAAAGCGGCAAGATTCTAAAGGTGCATTGAAATATGGCTCCTTCAAAGGCCTACAGATCAACCTGCTGGGCACCCCTGACTTACAGTCATTCCCATCCAACGTGTTATAGAAGCTTCCGAGGCTAATAGGGACTTCAGTTACTAATCAAGAGTGGCCTCTCAACATCCTAACAGGGCATAAAATATCCAAAACTCCCCAATGAACACAAACACCCAACCATGTCTCTTAATTCTTAGAAGAAAATGCTGCAGTCATTCCAAAGGGCTTGTTTTATACTGTAGGTAGAATTATAAAGCCCTGAGGCTTATCAAAGGGCCTTTACTAAGCAGGGATCTAAATACTATGCTGAGAAAGAGAACACAGCTTGGTAACAGGTATCCCCCAGCACTTAAAGGGGGTATCTCTAATGATTCCCGCAGATATGGAGCAATATTCTATAAGCACTCAAAACCAAAAATTAATTCAAAACCTGGGTACAACCTCCCACCATGCTTGGGATGGGAGGGGATGTCGAAACCCCACAAGAGAACACAGTGACTCCAGAAAGCAAGGGATCATTGGCTACTCATTGTACATCTCAACATGCGATGATTGCATTCGTTTCAGGAAGATTACTGGCATTTTATCCAGAATGGTTTCAGTGCCAGTCCAACATAATAGAAGGGTATGTTTGGGACCATGGCAACCCTCAATAATTATAGAGACTCATTAGGGGCCATTCTGTTTATAGGATGACAGACTGAAGTCTCAAACTACTAAATTCAAACAAATAAAAATATGCTCAATCCAAGTCAGTAGCTCAGAAAGGAATGAAATCAAGCTGCATTGTTTTAATCTAAATGAGTTTTTCAAAATGTTATTTGCAAATATCCAGCTTTATCTAATTTTATGGTATATTTTATTCTAGGCCTTAACATTGCTACGGTTTGTCTTAGGGGCCAAGATATGGTTGTGACTTGGCTTAAGTGAACCACCAGCTTCTAAGGAGACTTATCAGGGAATGTAAGATAAACACAAGTCAGTGGTATGTTCAGGGTTGTTGGACGGGTTTTGAAGGAGGAGGAGAAGGGGCATCAAAGACTTGCACACCACAGAGGTGAGGACGTCCAACTTCTCCACGTTCCATTTCCTCTAATCTGGATTGGCATGTCTGACCAAATTCTTGCCTTCAATGCCACTTTTAAAATCCTAAGAGATGAGAACACCAGAACACTATTTATTATATTTTTAAAAGGATGGTCTCTATTCAAAATGAGGTAGATCTATATTGACTGATGTCCAGTTACTGCAGAGATACATTATTAAACATTTTTAAAAATTGAAAGTTTCAGAATGTCATGTATATTGTGCCATTTGAGTATTTTTAAAAAAGGAGAAAGGTATACATAAATGTTTTTTTATGCATAGATATCCCTAGGTTTTAGAAGGAAACATTAGAAAGAGGTAAAGATAAAGGGATCAGATAAGGGGATCTTGGGACTGAGATACCCACCTACACTATACACCTTTCCTAGTTGTACCATTTCTCTGGGTTGTGAAGGTAATCATGAAATAAAGCGCAACATTTAATTGAGAGCTATATTTTCCAGACCAATATTTGACTTTGAAATTTAACACAATTTCTGCTGTGCAGAAATAAAGTCACCCAATGATGTCTTAAACAGCTAGTCAAGCTTAGTCCAGAAAGGTTTCTAAAGTACAAAATGTCAGTCCATTTTCAGTAAACCTGCTTCTTTTGCTGCTGTTTTTAGGTTTATTTTTTTTTTTTCGGTCCTCAGATTTCTTGAAGATTAAAATATTCATGGTCATGAAAGAGAAATCACAAAGACTAAAAGAGAAAATGTGTTGTGTTAATTATTAAATAAAAGTGTTCTCCTTATTCTCTGGAAAGAGAATTACAAAGAAAAGCTGAAGTCATCTAAAATTCATTTCTCATTTCCTAACTGCTTGTGAATATGGATCAAGATTGACACCCAGTGGCCAAATTTAATCTTTTCTTTTTTTTTTTTTTTTTGGACTGAAATTCCCTTTCTGGGTAAATAGCCATTTTCTAAAATGTCCCTTTATCTGTTTTCAATTGAAAATATTATTGAAATCTATGACTTGTTTATTGAAAGTGTATTATATCTTATAAAGCCAGATTAAATTAGTAAGTCTTATTTCATACATAATTAATAGATTTATTTCTGTATCCTCTTTTTTAATGCATTTTCTTACCTAATGGTAAAAAGCAATTTTGGGGGTGAGGGAGGGGCAGATGGATGGGCAAAATGGGTGAAAGAGAGTGAGAGATTCAGGCTTCCAGTTATGGAATGAATATGTGATAGCGATGAAAGGTACAGATAGGAAATATAATGAATGGTATTATGATAGCATTGTATGGTGACAGATGGTAGCTACAGTTGTGAGCATAGTATGACATAAAGACTTGTCGAGTCGCTATGTTGTACACCTGAAATTAATGTAACAATGTGTGTCAACTATACTTCAAAAAAAAGGCTATTTGCCCTCACTTGACAAAACAATGTATTCAATTTCTAGTAGAATCTAATGGAACAAATTAGAATTATATAGCAAACCTAACTGGACAACAAGATAATTTTTATCTTTAACTTTTCCTATATCATTAGCAAAATTACCTATTCTGATTGGTAAATTATTTATAAATAATTAAACATTAATGATTTTAACTTAAAAATCTTGAAGGTGATATAACTGCTCATAAAATATGCTAATTAGGGAACTCAGAGATTAATTTTATTTCTATTTAAAGAGGAGAGGAGCCCCGGAATGATTCAGTTGGTTAGCCATCTGACTCCTGACTCCTAGACTGAGGTTGTGATCTCCGGGTTCCTGAGGTTGAGCCCCTACTTCAGGCTCTGAGCTGACAGCATGAAGCATGCTTGGGATTCTCTCTCTGCCCTTCCCTTGCTTCCTCTCTCTCTCTCTCTCAAAAATAAATAAATTAATAATAATAATTTAAAAAATAAAGATAAGGAGAAAAATGCATAACATAATTTTGTAAATCAAGCTCTTATATGAACACTATAGAAAATTTGTGGTAAGATTTGTATTGTGACATCAATTTTAATAGTTCTACATAATAGAAAGAGGGGTGCCTGGGTGGCTCAGTCAACTTCGGCTCAGTGTCATGATCTCACCATTCGTGGGTTTGAGCCCCGCGTCGGGCTCTGTGCTGACACCTAGCTTGGAGCCTGGAGCCTGTTTCAGATTGTGTCTCCCTCTCTCTCTGACCCTCCCCTGCTCACGCTGTCTCTCTCTCTCAGAAATAAATAAAACACTTTAAAAAAAGAATAGAAAGAAAAAAACCTTGATTTTTATGTTAATATTTTAGCAAATACCTATGACATGTGTAACACAGATTCCAAACAAGAAAGCTGTGAATTTAAGAGCCAGAAAGATCAAAGTCCAAATTCTAATAAGGCAATCTTGGGCAAGTCTCAGCATTTTACTAAACTTGAAATCTCTCACCTATAAAATGGAGCTATTAATCCTGCCTTGCAGGGCTGTTGTGAGGATTAAATGAGATACAATTTAAAATGCTTATCATGGTACTTGGCACATAAATATATAACAGTATCTATTATTACCAGAATACCAGAAACAGCAAGGTTACTAAAGTCAAACCTACATGAACCAGGCATCTCTTCTTGAATCAATTTTCCAATAGCAGCTTTGATGCAGGTGAATAGGGGCCCCATATAATCTGAAAGTATAAATAATCCAAACGATCAAGTAAGCCAAACAAAATCATTTAAAAGTGGGTTTCTATTATGTGATATTTTAGTGGCCTATTTACTTTCAGAATCATTTTTTAAATCAAAGATTAAACTTAGATTGAAAACCAGGGCTCTCCAAACTTTTTTCCTTTCAGGAAAAAAAAAATCCTATAAACTTATAAACCTCCATGTTTATAAACTACTTATAATGCGTATAGACACACTATTGACTTCTTATGCACATTATAAAATATGCCCAAAATAAAAATGTTTGAAGTATGAACTAAATATAAATCAAAGTGGAGACATTCTTTTCTATTTCACAATGGAGTATCTTGCACATGCTTGGGGAGGGTACCCCCCATTCTGGAGGTGTTACCCTAACAGTTCTCTGACTTCTCACCACTGAAGAGGAGAGAAACTAACTGATTGGTGATGTGGCTGTGGAACAAGCAAGGGCTTTAAGGATCCCAATCTTTTCGTGCACTGGAAACTGTTCCTCCATTTATGACTGGCGCAGCGTTGGCAAATCTCTTCATTTCTTTAAGTCTCAGAGGAAGGTGATTATACCCACAGATGATACTATCCATAAAACACAGTGCTGGGAGCACAGTATCATTATTACTTAGAGGTGAAAGAAGCTTTCAAAGGTCCCTTAGGGACACTGAAGCTACAATGACAGAGTCCACCAGATTTTTAAGTCTGGGAGACTTGCCAAAAGCCACAGAGCTAGCTAGCTACAGACAAATCCAGAACCATCCTGTTCTCTTTACTGAGCTGCTAACTACCTCAGAAAGTGTGCTCTCGGGCAAGTTTTCTCTGGGATTGGGAGTTTTAATTCTGCCATGAAATTTCCCATAAATTTTGTCCCATCTGTAATCTATGTAGAGATAGATAAGGGTACAATTACCAATATACTCTTCTTATATGGCTTTGAAAAAATCCCACAAGTCACAAAGGAAAGTATGTCCTATTACCAAAAATTCCTCCAACACATTTTATCTTTAAATCTACATAAGAGGAAAAGCTCTAGTCTAGAAGAAATGAAACTTAGATTCTAGTTCCAATTGTGATATGAACAAATCACTTGATCACTCTATACCTTATTTTCCTCATGTATTAAATGGAAATGATAATATACTTATTACAAGGACAGTATATAATAAACAATAATATAGGTGAGTGAAAGGATTCTATGAATAACAGTCATTGCTAATGACACACACATACACACATACACCTGAGAATTCAGTATCTTACCAGACCGAAAGAAAGATCTGGTCCCTTTAGAGACAAGACCATAGATTACTCCGTAAGCCATGGGCATTCGTCAACAAAAAGCACTGTCATTTCTGCCTTCTCTGATGCCCCCTTTTGTCCTCTGAGTACTACAAAGGGCTGGTCTCTGTCCTAGACCTATTCTGATCCATTCTTTATCAGCAGCCCCAGGCCTTCCAGCCTGTAGACAAGGTGTATGGTTTGCTAGGAATGAGCCTGGGAATCCCCCACAGCCAGGTCATGGCATTTCCCACCTGACTTCCCCCTGACCAAGTCCTGTCAGTCCTGAAGACTGAGCAGCTGCCTTGGCTCAACTGTTTGGAGTTCTCAGCCTTTACAAGGACTGCTGTCTTAACCAATTAAGAATGGATGTCACACTGTGGGCCTACTATTGTGCTGGTAATTTTACATACAGCATTTCCAATCCTTATAACAACCTGTGAAGTGGCAATTATTACTTTACTTTACAATTACAGAAATTGAGACTCAGAGAGGTTAAGGAATTTATAAAAGTCACACTGCTAAGAAGGGAAAATGCTGGATAACCACTTCAGTCTGGCTCCAAATCATGTGTGCTTCATAAAATATTTCACATCCGGATGCCCTGCCTTACCCCTGCCTAATTTATCCCTGCATTACAACTTTGCAGGGGTCCTGCCAGCACCCACTGGGTTGGCATACACAACAGCTTTCCACATGTAGACTTACCTACTGAATTGAGCACATATTGGAGCCCAAAGAAGCATTTTCCTACACTTGTAAGTATGTCCAGCTTCCTTCTGTTTCATGCCAGCCCATGTTCCTGAGGTTCCAGCATGCTTTTCTATCTGAGCCTGCCTTAGCTGCAACATACACAACACCTTATTATCTCCTTAAAATAATGTCTTAAGGAACTAACAAATTTCTCACTACCTTGGAAAATGTTATATTTCATTTGGATGGATAATTGTGCATATGTTTGGGTTTTTTTTTTTTTTTAAGTAATCTCTACGCTCAACATGCAGTTTGAGCTCACGACCCTGAGATCAAGAGTCACATGCTCTACCTAATGAGCCAACAAGTCAGCCCTTGGGTGAATAATTGTGATTCACCATTAAGGAAAAAAAACAGCAGATATTTAGGCTTTTAAATGACTGAACCATCATTTGAATTCAAAACATCTGTGAGTATCAAGAAAGCAAAAACCTTTAATCTTTATACACACATGGGGAACAGAATGGAATGGTACCCCCTCCCCCCAACACATACACACTTGCTTTTTAAATTTCAGGGATATTGATAGAAAGCCTCAATAGAGGGCAATAATCCACATGAAATTTTAATGAGCTCACCCTAATTCTCCAAGTTCAGGGAAATGGAAAAAGCACCACAAGCACATTTTATAGGCATTTTAAAAAGATACAGAGAAAGCATAAACTAACTATGATATTGTAAGAGTGAGCCTTGCAGATCTTACAGAATGGGAATCATACCACACATTTACAACAGGTCACTTTACTATAGCTTTAAAGTCCTGATTTATAAGAAATATCTTGCACTTCTCATGCTCTAATGAACAAAGCTATCTCCAAAGTTGAAGCTTTAGCTATGATCCCAATTATATAAATTTAGGAAACAGTTTAATGAAATTCAGACCCATAGCGGAAAGTAAGCACAAGGCTCTTGCAAAATGGCTTCCACTCCTAAATTCAAAAATGAAATGTGAATGTGTTTCATCTGAGGCAACTGTGCAACAATGATCTAAACAGCTATTACTGAGGTTAGATGGGAACAACTCTGTTCCCATCACCAAAAAAGTGTCCAGAGAAATGTAGCAGACCCATATGATACCTTTGCTCTAATTAGATTTTAAAGCGATCATGCACTTTCTCCCTCCCTGTCTGAGCAATGACCAAATATCAAGTATCAAAAGTGGAGTTACGCAGAATGATTTGGTGAGATCACCTGGATAGAGAAAACATACACTCTTAGACTGTTTTTACTTCAATAAGTGACAGTGTTTCACTTTGGTTGCCATTTGGTTTTCTTTTGTGTCAGAAACTGTAAAGCCAAGTACTCCACCCTATTTGTGAGGACCAGTAAAACATGCCCCTCGCAACTCTTGTACAACAGCCAAATTGCTAAGAGAATCTTAAAGGATAGAGATCAGAACTAATCAGCATCAGGGCCTTAGCAAAGCAGCTAGAGTCTACTCAAAACTTCAGACTTCAAAGAAGACAAAAGTTGGTTTCTACACAAGTTCCCATCAATGTTGACAAGGTCATGGGTGTCAACCCGTATCAGGTCTTTTTCATGACTTGCTGCTATAATAATATTGTGTGTTTAGAGAAGATTTTCATGCCAAGAAATCACTCTGATTCTTTTTTATTTGCCATCAAAAAAATCACAAGTCTTCTAGTTAAATATAGAGTCTGGTCTTTACATTTTCCTAAGCCTCTAGGAGATGATCTTTACTGATATTACCAGAAGGGAACTCATTCTGGATGTTCTGGGACACGGGAAGGTTACAGGTAGCCTTGGCCTGTTGCAATTTGATGTTGATATTTTGGTTATTTTGTGCTTCTATTGTCTCCTGCTTCAGTAATGGGACAGTGAGCAGAGGAAGTGCCTGAGGGATCCTATAATAGTTTTTTTTTCATGTTTATTTATTTATTTTGAGAGAGAGAGAATGAGCAGGGGAAAGGAAGAGGGAGAGGGACAGAGAAAATTCAAGTAGTCTCAGTGCTGTCAGCCCAGAGCTTGACATAGGCTCAATCCCAGAAACCATGAGATCATGACCTGAGCTGAAATCAAGAGTCAGTGCTCAACCAACTGAGCCACCTAGGTGCCTTGATCCCATAGTAATTTTGCAGACAAAGGAATTCTCTTGCCCGAGGCCTGCACATTCTTTGCCTTGTTACCCATAAATAACAGGCTGCACAACATAATCACCAAAGCCACTGATTTTCCAAGGCAAATGACCAACAAATTCTGATTAAAAACTTATAGTTCAGTATCAAACTTCTGCTACAGTAATCACAGCATCATGTCATTGATTAGCAACATGGATTGTCAGATGCTATTATTTTGACAATTCATGCTTAAAGATAATTTTAAAAAAAAGGTAAAATCATGACTTTCATAGATACAAAGATGAATGTGTACTATTTTATTTAATTCAAAGAGGACACTGAGGAGGTTTTACAATCAATCAAAGCAGAAGTCAAAAAAGCACAAATTTACATGGAGTAAGGAAATGGGAAATGAATGTACAAATGAAGGTAAAACTAGCTTCTTCCGCAGTGGAAGACAGTCAATTGAATATCTACTAGATAGGTCAGAATTTTCATGTCTATAGACAAGAATTTTTTTTTATATGGCTATCAGTTACCTACAATTTGCACAACTATAAAAAAGCTCCCATAGAATCAGAATCAGATAACATAGAAGGGTGTCTCTTGGATAGTGCATAGTTTTTCACTGAAGCACAAAATTATTCCTACAACATCTATATTTATACCAAGTTGAGATTAAGGAAGTGATGGATAGATAACTGTAGTCCAAGTAAACAGTCTGAAAGAATGGTATAAGTTATAAAAGATTTTTCAAGGAGCATGACCGATAAGACTTTCCCAGTTTTGTACCATTAAAATGTCACTCCACGTTCAACAATAGTATTAAATACTATTAATGTGTCTAATGGTACATATAGTTATTTCCAGAATGCTGGTTGAACCATCTTGTTCCATGTTCCTTGAGGAGCATGGCCCAAAACTGTTTGAGACATTGCTCTATCTGCACCTAAACTTCACTTAATTTTTTTTTTTTTAACCACAAGAGTTGGATCTGAAGAACTGAATAAAAAAGTGCTCCTGGCGGGACGCCTGGGTGGCTTAGTCGGTTAAGCATCCGACTTTCGCTTGGGTCATGATCTCGCGGTTCGTGGGTTCGAGCCCTGCGTCGGGCTCTGTGCTGACTGCCAGCTCAGAGCCTGGAGCCTGTTTCAGTCTGTGACTCCCTCTCTGACCCTCTCCTGCTCACGCTGTCTCTCTCTCTCTCTCCTAGAAATAAATAAAACATTAAAAAAGTTTAAAAAAAAATTTAAAAAAGGGCTCCTGGAACCATAACTGAGATAAGGACGGACTCTTATGTACAATGTTCCAAGTTCAGATACCATATCAATTGACAATAAATGTCTTCCTCCAGCATCTCCACTAGTACCATTTGGGTTTTGATTTTACTTATGTTTTCTATTCTATTCTATTCTATTCTATTCTATTCTACTTTACTCTACTCTACTCTATTTTGTTCATTCTTCTTCACCACCCAAGGTCTCACAACTCCATTAAGTGAAGGAAACAATAATTCCTCTCATCACTACAAGTTCTGAAATGGAGTCAGCTGATTGATATTCCCACACCTGTCTGAACAGCTCAGAGACAACCTTACAAATGTCATGCCCTTCCTTGACATTACAAGCCAAATGGAGACCAGTGGAAATATATGCCATGGACCTGCCTAATACTGGCACAAGGCAGGATCATATTTTTAAAATATTAAACTAATGCAGTTTTGGTCTCATAACCTTTAGTAATTCCTAGTTTCCCTGAAGCTCTCTACCTGTAGCCTTGAAGAAAGAGGCCAACTGATTTCTTCATCAGCTCACACAACTTTTTTGTGTGAAAAAAACTTTGTTTGTTTTTTTAATTTTTTTAAATGTTTTATTTATTTCTAGGAGAGAGAGAGACAGCGTGAGCAGGGGAGGGTCAGAGAGAGAGGGAGTCACAGACTGAAACAGGCTCCAGGCTCCGAGCTGGCAGTCAGCACAGAGCCCGACGCGGGGCTTGAACCCACGAACCGCGAGATCATGACCTAAGCGAAAGTCGACGCTTAACCAACTAAGCCACCCAGGCGCCCCTCACACAACTTTGAAACACAACTGTTTCAAAGCAAAAGCAAAGGGATTAAGGGAAGCAGCTTCCAGGGTACTCAGCAGAGGTGACCACAGCTGTCCTCCTCTTGTGATGGTAGGGGACTCTGTGCCACATGCTGCTGGTGGTATGGGCCAGGTCTAGGGCCTACAGGAGCAGTCAATCTCCACCACAGGGCAGCAGCTTCCTGGGGTGGAAGGAGAAAGGGGCAATTTCGGTCTCAGTTCCCTGGGGGTTATTCTGGCTCCTACTCCAAGTCTACCTTCCCCCAGGGTCTCAATTCAGATACTCCCCTGGGCAGCAGCAAACCCACCCCCAGGGTTCTTCAAGGACAACTACACCCTTTGGATCAGGGTGTGGTAGAAGAAAAAGAATGTCTAATGACTTGGAAAGTTATTTCAAGCTTTCAGTGCTTGAAGACTCTTGGGCTGGCCTTGAACCCATATCTGTAGTGGATTTTAACCAACAATATAATAGTATTCAAACATTCACAGGAAAAAGGAAGATACTTTTGTTAAGATTTCTGAAATTCATCCAGAAGCTTCCCATGTCAGGAACATCTTGAACAAAACTTTCACTTGTGTAATTATGTTGAATCTTAAGATGGTAACTTGGAATATTTAGTTGGGTCTTCTTGATATTTTTCATCATATCAAGTATTGTTGATATTGGAGAAGACATACAGTAGAATAATTTGTAATATTTAGCTCTTTAGAAGTACTTACAACATTTTAGAGGATTTACAGCTTCCAAAGATTTAACGTTCACAATTATATAATGGACATTTGTCTTTCAATGATTTTCCAATGTTTTAAAATAAAACATTTTGTCTTTCTAGGGAAAAAAAAGCAAAGGGAACTAAGTGGCAAGTGCCTGATAAGGTACAATAATGGTTTTGTTCTGAATTGCAACAAAATTTGATTTGCAAGATATCAGCCAAAGCCCAAAAGAATTTTTTTTTTTAAGGTTTTATAGCAACAGTGCCATTTAGAAAGTAAGGGCAGAATTTTGCCCCCACAAGGAAGATTAAAGACCTTCCTAGATTGGGGGAAGGAGGAGAGTTCACATACAAGAGTGCTCCTTAGTTCTTTACTTTCATCCTGGATGAAATTCAGGCAGTGCCAGAATTTTTCTGGTCATTCTTACACAATAAAAAGTCCAAATGGTTACATCAAGTTACAAACAAAGTCTGAATTCAGGAAATAAAAGTTTGCAACCTCAGGTAATTACCAATTTAATTTGATTTAACAGTTCAACTTCTTCCCTCTTTGAACTGGGGTCTTTATAGGTAGACACAAAGAATGGAACATGATGCTATTTCCCCAACACAGGCTTCTACCCCTATCTTGCTATCTTGCTAGATGTGTTTTCTGACTCCTCAAGGGTCAAAGCAGGAGGAGGAGAAAAGGGAAAGAGGAGCAGGGAAGGGGGACAGGAAAGTTAGTACTTGATCAAGACTGTCCATGGTCCTTGTCCTCTGATCTGACAAATGTCCAAAGCTGGCTCTAACTTATAATACCTTTTGTGAGCCCTTTCAGAAATCCTCACTGAGAATATTCAATTTCATTTCTAGTCCTGGTAAATAAATGCATTTTCCTTTGCCTAGCTGCCCAACTTCAGCATTCCACTGTCCGTTCTCTCCCTTGGGTTCCTATCACTCAGTCCAGGCTTTGACAAGATTTAAAAGAGCCCCAGGTCTGTTCTTTCTCCCAATGACTGTATCTGATGGAGTAAACACACATGCATCCTTTGCTCCCACCTTGGATCAGCTGGATAGTCTACATTCCTGCCTTTTACATTTTTCAGTCAGAAGTCAGACACCAGTCCACACTGCCACCCTCCTCCCCCAAAACTGCATGAAACACATATCAAGATTTCTGAGAAACTCTTCTCTCCAGGTTTGAGATGAGGGAAAACAAGATAGAGAAAGCTTACAACAGAGCTCTGTTCAAAGACATCCTCTATCAATCCCCTCTTCCCATTTCCAAGGCTATTCTGAAAGGTTTAGAAACTTCCCTTGAAATTTTACAAATTCTACTCTGTGATCTCACAATCCACTATGCCATCTGGAATTCGTCCTTTTAGGACCCCAGCTTAAACTTTCTTTTATAGATTCTATTACAAGTGTCTTTTACTATTAGAGAAAACAAGGACTCATGAACAACATAGGTTCAAATAGAGAGGGGAAAAAAAGAAAGTTAAATGTTAATACATCTAAGTTATGACTAAATATTATCTTACCTCAGTTCTTATTTGCCCTCAGTACAATACATGCATGTAATAAGAGAGCTCTGGAAAACAGGGGTCCACACACAAAAAAAAAATCCACAATGGAAACAGAGAGCCCCTCTCCAGAGAACAAGCAGTAAAATAAAGGGATAAACAAGTTGGCAACTGTCTACAAAAAGATCAAGTGCCCTCTCCTCCATCATCAAAATAGTTTGTGTACCCATAGCTCCACAGTCCCAGAAAGCTGTATGGAGAAGAATTTAGTGAGTTGATGCCTACTGCTCCATCTGTATCTTCAATGGAAGTAAGAGGTAAAAATGTTCACAGCCAAAAAATACCCAAGAAAACAAAACAAACAAGCAAACAAACAAATAAAACAAAGACAGCAGAGTCAGGAGCAACAGCAAAGGGAAATGATGGTTCTAAGGGAATCAACTTGGGGAACCTGTATGGCTCAGTCAGAAGAGCACATGACTCTTGATCTTGGGATTGTGAGTTCGAATTCCCACATTGGGTATAGAGATTATTTAAATTTAAAATAAAACTAAAAGAAAATTGAGCACACTTGAAAAAAAATTCTGAATTACAATTTGCTGCTTGCTGGGCATCTCAGGAAATGCTGGGTGACAGCCCAGACTGAGTGTGCCCATGATCTTAATTACCCACCTATATGAGTTAAGTGACGTTATTTGCAAATTAGGTAAATGAGTTGTACAGTGTGGAGTCCTACAAATTTTGTGTGAACTTAGCCTCCTAATGTTTGATATGATTCCATTTACTAGTGTTCTTAATAAAACTTCATTGTCAGTATTAAAAACACTGTTTCAGATGTCACAAACAGCTCTAAGAAAGGGGAACCACGTGACCCAGCAACATTCCATTAAAGCTGGAACAACTCATGAAAGACTAGTCAGAAAAAGAGAACATTAGTATTTTAATTCTTGTGCATTCTTCTGGTTGCTGTTAAAGTAATATACATGAAGGAAAGTTCCCAGGGTGGTATCAGGAGAATCAAGGTCTGCCGCATGAAGCCTTGCTCATGGCTAATCGGTGTGTTTAGAAATTTTGCTTCCACTAGGGGCACCTGGGTGGCTCAGTCAGTTGAGCGTCAGACTTCATTCAGCTCAGGTCATGACTTCATGGTTTGTGAGCCCAAGCCCTGTGTAGGGCTCTGTGCTGACACCTCAGAGCCTGGAGCCTGCTTCAGATTCTGTGTCTCCCTCTCTCTCTTCCCCTTCCCCACTCATGCTCTGTCTCTCTCTTTCTCTCAAAAATAAATAAACATTAAAAAAAATTTTAGGGGTGCCTGGGTGGTTCAGATGGTTAAGCGTCCAACTTTGGCTCAGGTCATGATCTCATGGTTCATGAGTTTGAGCCCCACATCAGGCTCTGTGCTCATGGCTCGGAGCCTGGAGCCTACTTCGGATTCTGTGTCTCCCTCTCTCTCTCTCTCCCTCCTCCATTCATGCCCTGTCTCTCTGTCTCTCAAAAATGAATAAATGTTAAAAAAATATTTTAATAAAAAATTGAAAGAATAAGAAATAAGCAAATAAGAGATTTGCTTCCACTCAACAGTCATCTCTCAACCCAGTTTTCTTCCCCTGGAATCTAATTAATCTACTCTCTTTGATCCCTTCTATTTTATTTACTATTGCCATGTAGCAAATTACTCCATAACTTAGCAACCTAAAACAACCATTTTATTGTGCTCATGAATTCTGTGAATCAGGAATTTCAACAGGGCACAGTGAATAAGACATGCCTCTGCTTCCAAGATATTTGAGGTCTTAGATGGGAAGACTCGACAGCTAGGATTGATTCTATGAGAGGGGAGGAAAAGAAGTGCTAGAGTTACCTGGAGGTACAGTCACTCATATGTCTGGCTGGTGACGCTGCCTGTCAGATCTTAGCTGGTGCTGATCACCTACATGTGGCCTCTTATGTGACCTGGATTTTCTCCCAGCATGGCAGCAAGGGAACTTACATGGTGGCTCAGGGTTCCAAGACCTGAATCTACATCACCTCTCTGGTCTAGCTTCAGAAGTCACACAGCATCACTTCTGCTGCTTCTATTGGTAAATGAATCACAAGCCAGCTAATGGGAAATATACCCTTCTCAATAGGAGAGGTGTCAAAGAAATTGCAGCCAGATTTTTAAAGCTGCCACAATTTCTTTGACTATTACTTGAATACATGCAAGATTATCCTAGGTGCACATCTACTTTTATTTTTGTCATTATTTCCCCATTTTGAGTTATCAAAGTAAGGTAAGGCTTCTCTGGGATCAAGTACTCTGTTTTCCTCTCCTTTTATCACATTAATTTGGCCAAGTACGCACACAGGCACATAAACATACATACTCACACATTACAGTTTTCAAGGAATTAATTAAGCAAATAACTTTAAGATTCAGGAAAACTGTCAGAGTCAATTTTCCTTTATTTTTTTCCCACTGCAAAGGGAAGCAAATCTTGAACTGTTCATCATCAACAAAATTAACCTTTCATCTTTCCTAAAAGCTTAGCAAGCTCTCTCTCTCTCTCTCTCTTTTTTTTAAATTTTTTTTTTAATGTTTTATTTATTTCCAGGAGAGAGAGACAGCGTGAGCAGGGGAGGGTCAGAGAGAGAGGGAGTCACAGACTGAAACAGGCTCCAGGCTCTGAGCTGGCAGTCAGCGCAGAGCCCGACGCGGGGCCCGAACCCACGAACCGCGAGATCATGACCTAAGCGAAAGTCGGACGCTTAACCGACTAAGCCACCCAGGCGCCCCTCTCTCTCTCTCTTTTTAATATACATCCCAGTTAGTTAGCATACAGTGCAATAATGATTTCAGGACTAGATTCCAGTGATTCATCCCCTACATATAACACCCAGTGCTCATCCAACAAGTGTCCCCCTTAATGCCTCTTGCCCATTTAGCCATCTCTCCATCCTCTTAGAAAGCTTTCTATCAACTATTGTATCAATTTATTCAATTTTTAAAAAGTATCATTAATTTTCCCGTTAGCCATTGTTTCATGATATATAATTATATAAACAATGTTTCAAGGTAAATATTCTTTCTAGTCCTTAACAGAGAAGTTAAGTATTTTATTTATTAGTACTAAAATCATTCTTATCTTCTTTAAAATATGTATTTTATATATTTTCTTTTTTTTTTCAGTTTTTTTGATGTTTATTTATCTTTGAGAGAGAGACACACACACACAGAGTGCAAGCAGAAGAGGGGCAGAGAGAGAGGGAGACGCAGAATCCGAAGCAGTCTCCAGGCTCTGAGCTGTCAGCACAGAGCCCAATGTGGGGCTTGAACTCACAAACTATGAGATCATGACCTGGGGTGAAGTCGGCCGCTTAACTGACTGAGCCACCCCGGTGCCACTTATATATTTTCTTAATAACCAAATGAATAGTGATTATTGCTAAGGAAGTTAAGAAAAACATATTCACATTGAACCATTTTTTCTTTAATCAAGTGCTTTCCTGTTGCTAGAAAGCACTGTATTGCTTGGAAGCTCTTCATCTTCCTTTAAAGAAACACTTTTTCTGATTGTACTTTTGTCTTGAGTTGAGAGGCATATATTATACATCCCAATTTGATACAATGGATGCATAAAAATCACTCCAGTTCTTAGCAAGCCTTCTTTTGCAGCTCTTAGAGTATCATTTGCTGCTCCCTGATTATGGCAAAGCCAGCAATTTAGAGGACAACTGCCCTGCCCACAGATCAATGAAAATGCAAGGCGAAAATACCTGTAACTTTTATTTAGTAAATTTACCAAACTATTCTATGCTTGTTTTTACCAGATTATGCAAGGATAACCCAGGAATTCCAACCATGTTCCTGAATGGACAGTGATAAGCAGCACTGACAGTGAAATGGAAGAAACACAAAATGCTCCAGGGTTATCCAGCCTCTGCTGAAGTCATTATCCCAGGGGAATGAATCCATATCTCTTAGGAGAGTTTACATTTACAAGGCTAGTTTAGAGAAAACTGATATAACGCAGAATATGAATGCAGTAGGAAAGACTCAGAGTGCTTAGGGGCTTAAAAGGGTAAAAAAAGCACATACGTTAGAGGAATTAAGAAAGACCTCATAGACACAGACAGACAACCAAGGCTTAGGGCTCCACCCTTAAATATAATGAATGCCTAAGATTTATCAGATACTTCTGGAAAACAACAACATGTTAGAGAGAGACCCAAACAAGCAAATAATGTGAAAAGAAAGGGAGAAAGAAAACTTAAAAATTTTTGACGGGTCGGAGGGAAAAGGAGCACACAATACAGAGAAGACATAAAAACTTATAAATAGCCTCAAAGAAATAAGAAAAGGTGTAGCCTGAAAAAAAAAAAAAAAAGAACAGGTGCAAAGAAAACAGATAATCCAAGAACAGGAAAGATCTCTTGGAAATTAAACATCTATACACTACAGGCACCTGGGTAGCTCACTTGGTTGAGTGTCTGACTTTTGATTTCAGCTCAGGTCATAATCCCAGGGTTGTAGGATTGAGCCCTGCATCAGGCTTCACACTGAGTGTGGAACCTGCTTAAGATTCTCTCTCTGCCCCGTCCCCTACTGACACACACACACACACACAGACACACACACACACTTTCTCCCTCTCTTAAAAAAAAAAAATCTATACACTAAAAACTTTCTAATTAAATAGAAGGGTTGGAAAATAAAGTCTTCCCAGAAAGTAGAGTAAAAGAAAGCAGGGGAATAAGAGAAAGATACAAAACTAAGAAAATTGGGTAATCAGTCCTGATTATGGAACATCTGACAGTTATAAGTACCAGGAAGAGGAAAAAGACCAAATGAAACAGTGATAATCTAACAAGTAATTCAAGACAACATAAAGACATAAGTCTATAGCCTGAAAGGACTTGGCTAAGTGACCAGCACTATTAATTTCAAAAGTCCCATTCCAAGGGTAGTGACTACTGGGATAACATGAAAATCCTTTAAATCTTCAGAAGAGAGAATAAAAGATTACATACAAATGATCAGAAATAAGAATGGCCTTAATCTTCTCAATAATGACCTTAGATGACAGAAGACAAAAAAATCAGAAGTCTCAAAATTTTGAAAGATAGTGACTTTCAACTTAGAATTCAACTTAGAATTTCTACCTGGCTAGGCTTTAGAGTGGAATAAAAAGCACTGATAGACATACAAAGGCTATCAAATTTGCTTCCTTTCTTAGAAAATTGATGTGAGTCCTGCAAAATAAGTAAATAAATCAGGAAAAACAGAAATCATGGTTTCCAAAAACCAGGGTGTCTACTTTAGGAATGAGTCAAAGAATAGTTGCAGGATAACAGCTGACCTAAAGAACAATCAGTCAAAAGAACTCCAGGGGAAAGTTCCCAGAAAAAAACAAAGTTAATAAACTATGTGATTTGCCTAGCTTTGGAGAAATTATTGAGAAGAGTATGAAAAAATCTCATGGAAAAAATTAAGGATAACTACTGAGAGGTACACAAGTATAAAGCAAATGTTACAATCATCAACTCCAGGAAGAACATTAGCACAAGAACTGTAAAGCAAAGAAATTAAATTATAATACATTATTTGGCTCAGGAGTAAACAATATTTATATAGTATGATACTATCCATGAATACCCATTGAATCAAAAATTATAATTCTATTATGATGGTGGAATGCTGCTGTCTACCCAATATTTCTTCCCTTGCTTTCCCATCTTCTTCTACTTGGTTTTTTTTTTTTTTTTCAGTTTTTTATTTATTTTGAGAGAGACAGAGGCAGAGTGGGGGAGGGGCAGAGAGATGGGGGAGAGAGAGAATTGCAGGTAGGTTCCCTGCTGTCAGCAGAGTCTGACTGGGGCTCAAACTCACAAACCATGAGATCATGACCTGAGCTGAAACCAAGAGTCAAATGCTTAACTGACAGCCACCCAGGCGCCACTTCCAACTAGGTTTTTTTCAAGAATCTACAATTTTCTGTCTGGCAACATGCTTTAGGAGAGGTTGATCTCAATGCCAGCCCCAAAAGGTAAATCTAATTAGCCCCAGTCATGATGATCCCATCCATCTCTTTGCTGTGATAGTTTCAGGAAGAGGCTTAGATCCAAGTCTGTTGAAGGGCTTCTTTTCTTTTTCTTCTTCTTTTTTTAAAATCTTGAATTATTATCATTATTTTTTTTTACAAATAGTTTATTGTCAAGTTGGTTTCCATATAACACCTGGTGCTCATCGCCACAAGTGCCCTCCTCCATGCCCATCTCCCCCCTCCCCCCTCCCACCCATGAGTCCTCAGTTCGTTCTCAGCATTCAAGAGTCTCTCATGGTTTGCCTCCCTCCCTTTCCCCCACCATTTCTCCCCTTCTTCTCTCCCATGGTCCTCTGTTAAGTTCCTCCCAATCCTCCTATTTGTGCAACATATGATATTTGTCCTTTTCTGCTTGACTTATTTTGCTCAGCATAACACCCTCAAGGCCCATCCACGTTGCTACACATGGCCAGATTTCATTCTTTCTCATTGCCATGTAGTATTCCATTGTATAGATAAACTACATCTTCTTGATCCATTCGTCCGTTGATGGACACTTAGGCTCTTTCCATGTGTTAGCTATTGCGGAGAGTGCTGCTATGAACATTGGTGTACAATGTGCTCCTATGCACTGTTGGTGGGAATGTAAACTGGTACTCTGGAAAACAGTGTGGAGGTTCCTCAGGAAACTAACAATAGAACTCCCCTAGGACCCAGCAATAGCACTGCTAGGAATTTACCCAAGGGATACAGAAATGTTGAAGGGCTTCTTAACAGAAATGCAGGGAAGAATCAGTCTCCTCTTCTTTTGTTATATGTTAAAGACAACTAAATCTGCTACCACGATCCAGCAATCATGAGGGCAACCTAAAACAGTCAACAGCCCAAGGATAGGAAAGCAAAGATCAGAAGTACTCAGGTTTTGATGATACCACTGAATTATGCAGACTTGAGAGACACAATGTTTAGATTTCTGTTAAATAGAAATAATTTATGTCCTTATTAAGCCAGTAGAGTCAGCGTTTTCTATAATCCTCACTTGAAAGCATTCTAATTGTTTTGGGTTTTTTTATGGTGGGGGAATGCAGAGGAAGGAGGGTGCAGCCTGACACTCCAAGTACTAAGTTGTTAAATCCACATCTACCATAACAGAATATATATAATATACAATCTAAAATTATTAAATCAAGATAAAGCAGTATAAACTCCACATTTAGAAACACAGAGGCAAATACTTGGAAAAACAGTTAAAATAATAGATAGTGGATAGTTTTAGGGAGTTAGGAATAAGAGTTGCAGCAAAGTGAGGTAATACTGTTTGTTTTTAATTATGTGGATGATTACTTTAATAAACATTTTTAAAATAATTACAATAAATAAATAAGCAAACAAAAATACAGAATGTGATTTTTCCAAGGTAACTGTAAAGAAAGGTTGGGCACCCCATGTAGCTATCCAAGTAGCGATTGACATCCCACAAAAGCCAAACCAACTGGTCTTCAAGAAGTTAATATATGAGTCATAACCACATGGGTCTTACAGTACTAGGTACCAATGGTTCAAACTGGGGAGCAGCCCAAATCTTTTTAACTACACAATGCAATCCTCACATGGTTTCAGACAGAATTAGAACATGATGATGTGATTACAAGGTGACATGATGAGGGCCAGGTTGAGGTCACATGACTTCTCAGAATTCTTTCCCCAAGTTATTTGCTGTCAATTTCATTCTTTTTTTTTTTTTAATTAAAAAAATGTCTTTCAGCTCTCATGTCTCTATAACTCAAATATGAAATTTTGCACTCAAGGTCTCAGTATTTTTTTCTTTTTTCAAAATTTTATTTAAATTCTAGCTAGTTAACACACAGTGCAGTATTGGTTTTAGCGATAGATATCATCAGTTCATCACTTACATACAACACCCAGTGCTCATCATAACGAGTACCCTCCTTAATATCCATCACCTACCTCCCTCCATCAACCCTCAGTTTGTTTCCTAAAGTTAAAAAATCTCTTATGGTTTGCCTCCCTTTTTCCCCCTTCCATATGTTCATCTGTTTTGTTTGTTAAATTCAACATGAGTGAAATCATATATTTGTCTTTCTCTGACTGACTTATTTCACTTAGCATAATACCTTAGCTAAGTGAAAGGTTTTTGCAAATGGCAAGATTTCATTCTTTTTGATGGCTGAATAATATTCCATTATATATATTAATATTCATTCATTAATGAATGTGCATTCATTAATATATGTACACACACCACATCTTTGTCCATTCATCAGTCGATGGACATTTGGACTCTTTCCATAGTTTGGCTACTGTTGATAATGCTGCTCTAAACAACCGGGTGCATGTACCACTTCAAATCTCTATTTTTGCACCCTTTGGATAAATACCTACTAGTGCAATTGCTGGGTCATACAGTAGTTTTATTTTTAACTTTCTGAGGAAACTCCATATTGATTTCCATTTCCAGGGTCTGCACAAGTTTTCATTCTCATCAACAGTGTAAGAGTGTCCCTCTTTCTCTGCATCCTCGCCAACAGCTGTTGTCTCTTGTGTTAATTTTAGCCATTCTAACAGGTGTGAGGTGATACCTCATCATGGTTTTGATTTGTATTTCCCTATTGGTGAGTGATGTTGAGCATCTTTTCATGTGGCTGTTAACCATCTGGATGTCTTCTTTGGAAAACTGTCTATTCATGTCTTTAAGCCATTTCTTAAATGGTTTATTTGTTCTTTTGGGTGTTGAGTTTGATAAGCTCTTTATAGATTTTGGATACTAACCCTTTATCAGATATGCCACATGCAAATATCTTCTCCCATTGCATAGGCTGCCTTTTAGTTTTGTTGCTTTTTTCCCTCCACTATGCAGAAGATTTTTATCTTGATGAAGTCCCAATAGTTCAATTTTGCTTTTGTTTCCCTCACCTCTGATGATATGTCTAGTAAGAAGTTGCTCCAGCCAAGGTCAAGGAGATTAAAGTCTATATTCTCCTCTAGGATTCTGATGGTTTCCTGTCCCTTACATTTAGATCTTTCATTCATTTTGAATTTATTTTTGTGTATGGTGTAAGAAAGTGGTCCAGTTTCATTCTTCTGCATGTTGCTGTCCAGTTTTCCCAATACCATTTGTTGAAGAGACTTTTTTCTGTTGGATAGTCTTTCCTGTTTTGTTGACCCAGGTCTCAATATTTTAAAGGTCTATAACTGAAAAAAAAAGATCTTTTCAGCAAACATCCATGATTTTACAACTGTTGTAAAACATTAAGGTCAGGTGAAAGCATCTGATTTTTGATAGTCAAAAAAAAAAGAAATGTAAGATTTTGGAGGGAAGAAAAAGTTGTCATTTTATCAAATAGTCCAGATGAACTCAATTTATTTATCTCTTGATCTTTTACAAATTAACAAATAGGATATTAAAATAACATATTTTAAAACAAAATCTCATCACTTATTTCAGCCACTTGACCACCAAATGTTTCACCAGATCAAATAACAAAAATGTCTGAATCAAATTTGCTTTCCCATCTTGTTCCCTGATCAGCTCTTGGTGAGGTGAGCCTGAGTCTGCTAGACATGAATGGAGCTAGAGTGTATTATGCTAAATGAAATAAGTCCATCAGAGAGAGACAAATATCATATGATTTCACTCATATATGGAATTTAAGAAGCAAAACAGATGAACACAGAGGAAGAGAGAGAGAGAGAGAGAGAGGAAGCAAATCATAAGAGACTCTTAACTATTAGGAACAAACTGTGAGTTGCTGGAGAGATGGGTATGGGATGGGTTAAATGGGTGATTGGCATTAAGGAAGGCATTTGTGTTGAGAACTGGGTGTTATACATAAGTGATGAATCACCAAATTCTATTCCTGAAACCATTATTACACTATATGTTAAGTAACTGGAATTTAATGTAATTTGAAAAAAAAAATACTAAGACCAAATGCTCTTCTTGGCCATGGAATCACACCCAATCCCCACCTTCGATCAGCCTTTCTCAGTCTGCCACCTGCCCATCCCACAGGCCAGGTGTGTTTCCCTTGATCCTGCCCTGCTCTTTCCCAGGTTCCTCCCACCAGAAGTGCAGGGTTTGCTGAAGAGCTTAGCAGCACCTCCAGGTCTCCAGGCTGGCCCTGGCCTCCCACTCTTGTGCTGAAGGTGAGTCTGAGGGAAACTATGGAAGCCAGGAAAAGCTGAGGGACATCTTCCAGGCCACCATGCCATAGCAAGGCATGGCAGTGGCTGGGAGGGCTGGGGGAGAAATCTGGAGGAAACCCAGAGGGAAGGGGGAGGAGCCAAAGAAAGAGGGGGCCAGAATTCCTCCTGTACCTAAAAGGAGTTGGAGTGCCAGGAGATAGTCCTGGAGCTGGAGGTGGAGACCCAAAAAGACCCCAGCCAATGTTGCTCAGGTTCCTGAATCCTCATCCCTAGACATCCTCCTACACTTGCTTGGACAGTGCTAGGGGTTCTAGGCTATGCATGTGGCGCTGGTCTCTCCCAGGAGAAAGTCCTAAGTTCTGTGCTTTCCTTATGCACAGAGAAATCCCTCCCTGTTAGCTATATGGAGGTACAGAATACATTTGATTATCAGGGATGACTGAAATACATTCCCCTTCACCAGAAAAGTGTCTTATCATGTCATATATATTGTAGTGAGCCTTTGGCTCTGGAAAAACTAGGCCACTCTTTTCTATTAAGCAATGAGGTAAGTATATACTACAAGTCAGTGGGTGGGAATAGCTGCTGGGGATTGGTTATAGAAGGATGTGACTGCAGGAATGGGAGGGCTAGGGTCTTTACAGAGACAGTTTTATGCATGAACAGAAACATCAGGGTGAAGCTAATGAGAATCCCCATCATGGCCAAGTGAATGTATTTATCACAACTTGAACATTTTTCTAAGGGTCCAGGAGAATGTTTTTCATACAGAGAAACTTACTGGATCCTCAAGGATACAATCATATGAAAGACACTTCCAAACACTAGATCTAATGGGATTATCAGTCAATAAAGACTGATGCCAGCAAAAGGCTAGTGTCCAGAATCTCCTTTGTTAGGTCTCAGGCTCACAGTTGCAAAATGGGGACAACTCAAAGCTAGAATTTTTCTTGGCCAGAGAAACCACCAGGTCCTTCAAGAAATGTTTTCTTCACAACTGACATTGGAATAAATCCACTTGAAAGTAGGGTTCTAGCCTTTCTGTGCTCATTTCATTCCAAGGAAAGCCATTTCTGGTACCTAATAAGAACTTAATACTAATTAACATGTTAGACATGGACACTCCTTATTTAAAGGTGCATTCTTGTCCAAAATAAATTTAAAGAGATGTTTTATTTTAGCAAGAAAGATGGGTGTAACCACCAACTCACTTTCTTTGTCGAAAAAAAAAAAACTACTACTGATCAAAAGCTAGAGGTTTAGTCCAGCAGAAGCTCAATTAGAATCTTGAACTAGTGTTGGAGAGTAACTTAATAAATTTAAACAATTAGGGGCGCTTGGGTGGTCAGTTGGTTGAGCACCTGACTCTTGATTTTGGCTCAGGTCATGGTCTCACAGTTGTAAGACTGAGCCCCACATCAGTCTCCAAGCTGAGCATGGAGTCCACTTGGGATTCTCTCTCTTTCTCTCTCTCTCTCTCTCTCTCTCTCTTTTCCTCTGCCCCTCCCCCACTTGTGTGTGCACGCGCATACACTCTCTCTAAAAAATAAAATAAAAAGTAAATAAAAATAAAGTTAAACAATTATATCAATGAGGAAACCAGACACCAGAAACCACAACAGTTGTTTCCACAGAGAGAATTTAATTCTCTATATGGAATTGATTAAACAAATCTTAGAAAACTAAAAAAGCAAACAGAGAAGTCTGAGGTAATATAGATATTATAACTGTGTCAGAAAACAACTATCACTCCAAAAGCTGAGGGCAAAGTAAAGAGACTGGAGTCATTAAAACTCAGAGGATGAACCCCCCAAATCTAGGACTCTCTAGAGAGAGGTACTGACTAACTGGTGCTGGTACTTCTGAAGCTGGAACCAACTGCTATTCTTGGTATACTCTTTATTATTATTGTATTATTATTTTAAGAGAGTACAAACAGGGGAGGGACAAAGAAAGAGGGACAGAGTATCTGAAGCAGGGTCTGTACTGACAGCAGGGAGCCCAATGCAGGGCCTGAACTCAAGATCATTGAGATCATGATGTGAGCTGAAGTCACTTAACCAACTGAGCCACCCAGCTGCCCTGCTATTCTTGGTATAAAGAGCCAAAATAATACACCAATTATGGCTTGACTGGTCAGATCACCATAAGAAAGGATTCAGAGGCTGCACATGCACATGCAAGACCACCCTTTTTTGCACAAAAGTAAAGTCTGCAAAAATGGCAGGGGACTTAAAATTCAACAACACAGAGACAATCCAACAAAAAAATAGACAGAATTTGAATAGATATTCCTTTGAAAGAAGATATACAAATGGCTAATAAGCACATCAAAAAAAAAAATGCTCAATATCACTGCTATCAAGGAAACACAAGTCAAAACCACAATGACTTATTAACATACCCACTAGAATGACTATAATAATAAAAAAAAAGAAACCCTTAAAAGAGAGAGAGAGAACAGTAGCAAGTGTTGGTAAGGACGTGTGGGCATTAAAACCTTCTTACATTGCTGTTGGAAATGTAGAATAGTGCAGCTGCTTTGAAAAACAGTTCAGCAGTTCCTCAATAAGTTAGACACAGAGTTATCTTATGACCCATTTTGGCATTCTGAAAATGTTCTGGAATTAGTGTGATCATTGCACTCTGTGAATATACTAAAAGTCACTAACCTGTATAGTTTTAAAAGGGTAAACTTTATGACATGTGAATTATATCTCAAAAATTTTTTTTTAATAACAGGAGAGAGAAGACCAAAAAATAGGGACAGTTTTGTTTTGTTTGTTTGTTTGTTTTTATATTTTTTTAAATTTATTTCTAGGAGAGAGAGAGAGACAGCGTGAGCAGGGGAGGGTCAGAGAGAGAGGGAGTCACAGACTGAAACAGGCTCCAGGCTCTGAGCTGGCAGTCAGCACAGAGCCCGACGCGGGGCTCGAACCCACAACCGCGAGATCATGACCTAAGCAAAAGTCGGACGCTTAACCGACTAAGCCACCCAGGAGCCCCAAAAAGGGACAGTTTTTTAAAAAAGATGATAGTAGATGATGCATATAAATTTTGTCTCCTTTTTTTGGAACATCCTATTCAATCCCTTTCCACATCAAAGTGTATTTTGACTTTGTTATTTGCTATTCAAAATCTGACAGACTAATCAAGCCCTCAAAAGAAACACTAAAAAAATACATAGAGTGCTTTCATAATTAACCTCTGGTTCACCCATTTAAGAATGCAAAGTACAGAAACCTATAAACCATTGTGTCCTAGTGTTATCTACCCTGCAATCCTGGCTCCTGTGGTCTGTGGCCCTGCTGGTCAGGAAAGGGCACTCACCTTTCCATCAGACTCTTGACCCCTAATTAGCACTTTTGCACCAATCCTGGACTCCTACAAGATCCCTCCCAGCCCCAGGACAGGCACCAACAACAGATGGATTAGTAAGATTATGCACCAGGAAGCTATCTACTCATCTCCCTTACTTGGTGTCCTCATCTCCTACTATCACTCCAAAGAACTCTCATCACACAACCTCCCTTGGCTAGAAGAGGGTCAGAAACCTAGAGGAGGTAGACACATCTCAGGTAGATTTGGCATACTTTTTTAAAGTTTATTTATTTGGTAGGGGACGGCAGAGAAACAAGGAGGGAGAGAGAATCCCAAGTAGGCTCCGTGCTGTCAGCACAGAGCCTGACTCGGGGTTCGATCTCATGAACCCTGAAATCATGACCTGAGCCGAAATCAAGAGTCAGATGCTAAACTGACTGAGCCACCCAGGCACCCCTAGATTTGGCACATTTTAAACACCAATTAGTCTTGTTCACATTTTCTTCTCAGGATTTCTCCCATCTGTCTCTTCTTTTCTTTTACCACTGCTTCTTTCTAGTTTATGCCTGCATTGTTACAATTGTCTCTAGTTTTCTTACAGTCTCTCCCATTTCTCATTATCTTACACACAGATATCAAATAACTCTTTAAAAACATTTTCTCTTTTCAACTTCTCTGAAACCCTTCAATGCCTCTTTACTGCCAGCTGAATTTTAATAAAGTTTAACTTCTGAGCCTGGTTTTAGAACCCTCAATAAGTTAGTTTCAGTCTCTTTCCAGATTTATACAAAGCCCCAATTTGATTACACACAATATTCTACCCTCACCCTAAGACTGTTTATTTCTGTGCCTTTATGTATGCCTTCTCCCCAGTTCCTAATTCTCCTTCCATCACACCTATCAAAATTCTGCAAGATCTTCAAGACCTATTCTTGTTTTTCCAAGTTTATTTATTTATTTTGAGAGAGAGAGAGAGAGAAAGAGAATCCCAAGCAGGCTCCATGCTGCCATGTAGAGCCCTATGGGGGGCTTGAACTCATGAACTGTGAGATCATCACCTGAGCTGAAATCAAGAGTTGGGCACTTAACTGACTGAGCCACCCAGGTGTCCCAAGACCTATTCTTTAAAGCCAAGATCAGGTCTTAGATTTTCCAAGAAGCCTTGATTATCCCAACTGAATTTAATCTCTCTCTTTGAAACCATTATCATTTTCTTTCCCATTTGGCCCTCTCCATCCACTACTTTGTAGTGTAATTATTTCTGACCTCTCCAGAGGTCCAGGAGGACAGTGGAGCTTTGGGTGTCCTGAAGTGCTAGTCAAATTCAGACTGCAGATCCATTCTGCACAGTGATGTTAAAACCTTCAGATAGTTGTTAACTTTTAAAAGTTGGCAGATTTCTCATAAAACCTGGGTTTCCTTCTTCTCTTGAGACCTTAGTTATCACTGGACTGAATTCAATTCACTCTGGACCTGTACTCCTGCATAGAAGATGCTGAGGATGAGTAGTGGACACCTCGTTAAGACAGGGCCTGTGTCCTCCAGTTCACCCAAATTCTCATTTTGCATAGTCTTCAAATCTCGTTCAGGCCCCAAAGCATTTCTACTTCTAACATCTCTACAGTGTAAGGGATAGATGAATGGATGTATGGACGGATGTATGTATGTATGTATGGATGTATGGATGGATGGATGGATGGATGAACGGACAGATGGACGGAGAAAGGGATAAATGAACAAACTAATCTAGTATGTGACAGAACTCATATCCTCCACATTTCTCTTGCTGTCCAGGAAACTTGATAGCTGAATTCCCCTAGCTGCTCCACTCTCCCACTCTGTTCTTTTCTTGTCCTGGGTCATGTTTAGAAAACTTCTGGTCTAAGCCTGAGTGAAGAAAAGACTTATTTCTTTTCAATAAGCACTTTCCATTTTCCCTTTCAGAACACATAATGAGTATGAGCGACAATCAAGATATTATAATAATCATTCCTGTGTCTCTGTGCCTGAAAGTGGGAAAGTAAAAACTCAAAAGGGATCTATGCAAGTCACAGCCTTTGCTTTGATGTGCCCCTTCGTGACCCACGCTGAGGCAACACATGGCTATGGGTTCCCATTGTTAGAGTAAATGTGACCTTTCTTACACAAGGGGATTGTGGTTTTGATCGATTGAAAGGACCCCGTGGGCAGCCAGGGATCAGCAATAAAGGGTGAAAAGGTGAACAATAAATATGCCAGTGCATTAACACAATCAGGTTTATAAAAAAGGCACTGAAGCAAAATAGAACATCGCGGGTTTATTAAAGCAGCTGACATGTTCTGTGTTTTAGAGATGGATTTATAGCCAATTAACGGTCCAGAACCATTCTACCTCCTGTACATAGGAAAACATGAACTGAGACAAAGGTGATTGATTTCAGTGGGAAAGTCTTGCATTGTGAAATGGGAGAGAAAGTGGAGACAGTATAAGGCAATTAGTGGGAAGTATTGACTTTGCACAGCGTAGAAGTGGAATCGGGGTATTGCAAGAGACTGAGTTTTGTTGCCGCCTCTATTGTTCTTATTGCTGTTGTTTGCATTGTCTTAAAGTGTCTTATAGTAAGGCAATCATTATAGCTGTCATGGAAAGGTAGCTGGATCACAAGATTTACCAGATCCTTTTGAAGTTACTAGCACTGAAATCCAACATTAGGTATTAATCAATTCTCATTGTGTGGAGATTATCATGCTATGATTACAAGAGAGGCAAGAGAAGATTTTGGCTTTAAAAGTAATGATTTTTTCATATTTAGAGCCCCTGAATTTTAGGGGCACTGAGAAATTGCCCATAATAGGACCAGGCACCTACATATGTAGAAAACATAATTTCTATTCAATTCATCTGTCTTGAGGTAAATCCTTTCTACCAGCAGTTCCATATGCAGCCACTCTCCTAGCCTTGAAACACAGTCAAACCAAGAGTGTGTATACCAGTAATGAATATTGATTGCACACCAAACATCTATATTCAAAGTAAGACCTAAGCACAGATAATTGCAGTGGGATTCATCATCTCTGTGGTTCTGTTTCCTCCAATTTTTCTAAAAATCCATTACTCTTGACTATGGAAATCCACTCTCTTCCTCTAGAGAAGCTTCTAAGAGAGGTAAATATAACTAGAGAAATAGAATACAACTAGACAAAAAGAAGGTAAAGTCTAATAACAGAGCAAACGTGGACAATAGAAGATAGAGGGGGTTCTGCCAAGAGGGAAATGGGCTGGATAAAGTTCAAGTTGGTAGAGAGTAGTTAAGATTAAAGATAAACAGCACAGTTTTTTGACAGGGAAAAACTGGGTTCTGGATTCTGCTGATTTGCCTGGTATCAGGCTCTAGAAAATAAAAAGTGACTTAAACATAGAGTTGGTTAGCACTTAGAAAAGAAACTAAGGATAACTCAGAGCAATTAACCTCTTTTTCTTTTCTAATAGGATGTCTGCATTGGTAGAGCAGGGATAGATCACTGATATGAGTTACACATCTCAGAAAGTCCTGTGATGAAGTCGTTCATGATAGCTTGGTAGGCAAAATGGAGAAAGCAGGACAAGATGAGAGTACAGATAAGACTGACAACTTTATGATGACAGGAATTGTCACTGACTTGTTCACTGCTGCATCTTCTCTACGCATCACAGATTCTGACCCGGGCTCAAATATTTGTGTTGATTTAGTAAACTTAGATGCATTCACTGATGACTGAAGAGCAATACCCAAAGCACATTGTTTTCTGGATCTCTGTCAACAGATTTTATTTTATTTGCCTTCATGCCTGCAGGGGATTAGAAAATACCTGGCATATAGTAGGCATTTAATAAAATGTGATGAATGAATGAATTAACCTATAGGTCTTTTATAACATTCTTAACAAGGTTTTCTTCTTAGTCTTAACCCAGTCAATGTTTTAATCAATTACTTGTTGCAAGGTATATTAAAACAAGGGATTATCAGTTACTGTAATTGTACACATTGAAGCAATGAATAGACGAAATACAATGGATGAAAAAGACATAGGTGGGGCACCTGGATGGCTCAGTTGTTTGGCTGGCTCTTCATTTCAGCTCAGGCTATAATCCTAGGGTCGTGGGATCAAGCCCTGTGTCAGGCTCTGCACTGAGCATGGAGCCTGCTTAAGATTCTCTCTCTCTTTCCCTCTGCCATTCTCCCCTTCTTGCACTCTCCCTCTCTCTCTAAAATAAAATAGAAAAAAAAGGGACATAGGTTAATACTAATATGACAAAATTTAATATCACCAAATCTATATTCAAAAGATGCACAACGCATATGATCCAGCAATTCCACTTCTGTGCACAGGCACACATCAGAGATCCTGTGGGTTCAATTCCAGACCACTGCAATAAGGAAAGTATCACAATAAAGCAAGTCAAATGAACTTTTTGGTTTCCTGGTACATATGAGTTGTTTACACTATGCTGTAGTCTAGTAAGTGTGCAATAGCATTATGTCTAAAAATTAATTTTAAAATATTTACTGCTAAAAATATGCTAACAATCATCTAAGCTTTCAACAGGTTGTAATCACTGATGAGAGATCACTATAACAAATACAGTAATAATGAAAAAGTTTGGGATATTGAGAGCAATACCAAAATGTGACACAAAGAAACGAAGTTAGCAAATGCTGTTGGAAAAATAGCATCAATAAATTTGCTCAACTACAGGGTTGCCACAAACCTTCAATTTGTAAAAAAAAAAAAAAAGAAAGAAAGAAAGAAGAAAGGAGGGGTGCCTGGGTGGCTTAGTCGGTTAAGGGTCCGACTTTCGCTTGGGTCATGATCTCGCAGTTCGTGGGTTCGAGCCCTGCGTTGGGCTCTGTGCTGACTGCCAGCTCAAAGCCTGGAGCCTGTTTCAGTCTGTGACTCCCTCTCTCTCTGACCCTCCCCTGCTCACACTGTCTCTCTCTCTTTCTCTCCTAGAAATAAATAAAACATTAAAAAAAAAATCTTAAAAAAAAAAGAAAGGAAAAAGAAAAAAGTAAAGAAAAAAGAGAAAGAAAAACACAGTATCTACAAAGCATAATAAAATAAAGTATGCTTGTATTTATTCAAAGAAAATAAAAACACTAATTTGGAATGATATATACACCCGTATGTTCACTGTGGCATTATTTACAGAAACCAAGATATGGAAATAACCTAAGTGTCCATCAATAGACAAATAGATAAAGATGTGTTTCATATATATATAATGAGATCTTGCCATTTTCAACAACACGGATGGACCTAGAGGGTTTTATGTAAGTGAAAGAAGACAAAAATAGACAAATACCGTATGATTTATTTATATGTGAAATCTAAAAAACAAACAAATAAATAAAACAAAACAGAAACAGACTCATAGATAACAGCAATGTGGTGGCTGCCAGAGGGAGTTAGATGGGGAGGTAGGTGAAATAGGTGAAGAGGATTAAAGATACAAACTTCAAGTTATCAAATAAGTTACAGGAATATAATGTACAGCATAGAGAATATAGTGAATAATAGCCTAACAACTTTGTGTGGTGACAAATGGTAGCTAGACTTATAGTGATCACTAAATAATGTATATAAATGTTGAATTACAGTGTGGTATATCTGAAATTAATATAATTTTTTTAATGTTTTATTTATTTCTGAGAGAGAGAGCGTGAGCAGGGGAGGGTCAGAGAGAGAGACACACACAGAATCTGAAACAGGCTCCAGGCTCTGAGCTGGCTGTCAGCACAGAGCCCAAAGCGGGGCTCAAACCCACGAACCGTGAGATCATGACCTGAGCCAAAGTCGGACACCCAACCGACTGAGCCACTCAGGTGCCCCTCAAATTAATATAATTTTGTATTTCAACTCCACTTCAATAAAAAAAATGCACAAGCGAAGGATAGGAGGGTTCCCAACATGAAATAATTTACTCTTCTTACAAAAGGAAATAATTTACTTTTTCAAGTAAACTCAACATCATACTGGAATTCCTAATAAGTGAAATAAATCAAGAAAAAAAATGCATACGGATTAGAAGGAAGAACTGTTTCACATGTGTAGAAATCCCAAGGAATTTTATTTTAAAAATCTCCAGAATATGTTTTTTTAATTCTCAAAATTCAATAATGAGAAAACAACTTAATTAAGAGATGAGAAAAAAACCTTGAACAAACATTTCACCAACGAGGCTATTTAGAAGGCAAATTAGTGTAGTCCAACATCTTTAGCCAGGGGGGGAATACAAATTAAAACTAGGATGAAATATTACTCAACACCTATCAGAATGGCTAAAGTTAAAAATATTGACAATTCCAGATCCTGACAAGTATGCAGAACAACTGTAATTCCCAAATGTTGCTGATGGAAATACAAAATGGTACGGATTGTCTGGAACGTCACTTGGAAATGTGTTTGTTTGTTTTTTCATTATAAAGTTAGATGTACCTTAACAATTCTATTTAGGAGAAATGAAATCTGTGTTCACCAGAAAAACTGACATATGACTATTTACAGTAGCTCTATCAAAACTTTCAAAAATTGGAACCAACCAAATGCCCTGAAACTGGTGAACGAATAAACTACGGTGTACCCATACAATGGACTATTACTTGGCAATAGAAAAGAATAAACTATTAATACATGCAACAATTTGAATAAATCAAAAGTCACCAAACTAAGTGAGAAAACTCTGTCTCAAAAAGTTACATACCAAGTAATTCCATTTATAAAACATTCTTGAAAAGACAAAACCATATGATAGAAATCAGACTAGTAGTTTCCAGGGCATAGGAGTCAGAGGAGGGTATGATTACAAAGATACAGTAGGAGAGAATTTAGGGAAAGTGATGAAACTATTCTGTTTCCTGATTGTGGTGGTTGTTACACAAATCTATACAGGTATTAAAACTCATACAACTGTGCATTAAAAAAATGCTAACTCTACTGTATGTTAATTTTTTAAAAACTCTTATAAATTTTTTAAATAAGAAAGGACAGGGGTGCCTAGGTAGCTCAGTCAGTTAAGTGTCCTTCAGCTCCAGTCATGATCTCATGGTTCGTGAGTTCCAGCCCCACAAGGGGCTCTGTGCTGATAGCACAGATCCTGTCTCCCTCTCTCTCTGCCCTTCCCTTGCTCATTCTCTCTCTCTCTCTCTCTCTCTCTCTCCCCCTTTCTCAAAACTCTCTCTCTCTCTCCCCCTTTCTCAAAAATAAATAAAAATATTGGGTGTCTGGGTGGCTAAGTCAGTTGAGTATCCAACTTCTGCTCAGGTCATGATCTCATGGTTTGTGAGTTCAAGCCCTGTGGCTCACTCTCTCTCTTTCTCTTGCTCTCTCACGAAAATAAACATTAAAATTTTTAAATAAATAAATAAATAATAAACTTTAAAATAAGATAGGACAGTTTTTGTTGACCAAAGCTCAATATATGCCAAAAGTGTGACTTGATCACCAAAAAACAAACACAAAAACATAAAAAACAAAAAACAGAACCAAAACCATCCTGGGCTGCATTAATGGAAGAAGTAATCCAAATCAAAGAAAGCTATAGACATTTCTTTGATCAGACCACATCTGCAGTTTTCTGTTCTATATGGACATTGATACAATCAATACTATCTAGAGGAAGGAGATAAGGATGAATAGGGAATAGTGGAAAGAAGATATTTAGCCTGGAGATGAGAAGCAATGACATGGTAATTCTCCTACTATATTAAAAAAATTGCTCAGTTTTTTACTAAGTCTTATTCTGTTTTACTCCTGAGGAAAGAAATGGCTCCTTGGGAAGTGGTTGTAAGAAGGCAGACCTCAGATTACTATAGAGAAAAGCTTTCTGATAATTCAAGTCATGAACAAGTTTCATGTTTTTTAATGTTTATTTATTTTGAGAGAAAGAGAGACAGAGTAGACTAGCAGAGGAAGGCCAGAGAGAGACAGTGAGAATCCAAAGCAGGTTCCATGCTGTCAGCATAGAGCCCAATGTGGGGCTTGATCCCATGAACTGTGAGATCATGACCTGGGCCAAAATCAAGATTCAGCCACTTAACCGACTGAGCCACCCAGCACCCCCAAGTCGTAAATAAGTAAAATGACCTGCCTAGATAAGCAGTGAGCTTCTAATCATTGGAAATCGTTGAATGTGTTTAAGCAGATGTTAAACAACCATCTGTCAAGATTATCATCAAAGGGATTATTTCACCAAGTAGGAGACTGATCTCTTTAACCTCTCAGGTCTCTTCAAACTCCACCTCCTGTATTCTAAGTTAGAAAGGGTGTTATAAATCACCCTCCCTCCCCGCCATGTGTATCTCCAACTACAACTCATTATGTATATTAGATACAAAGTGCAAACAAAGCCACCCTAACACTGACGGTCCCGAAACAGCCTGCCAGGCTGTTTTAATGATTTCCAACCAACAGGAAAGATACGCAGAAGAACATGTGAAAAAATTAAATTCGTGCAGAGAGTGGATAACGTCTAACAAGAATGTATAGAGAATGTTTGACCCTGCTGTTTATACTCAAGGAGTTATCGTATCTTCCTAAATATGGACTAAAATGAGGTTTGAGACCTATTTTGACTTCCCAGATCTAGTCTTTGCTCTACTCTAGAAAAGGAAACTGAAAAGTTCCATGTCTTAAAATTTACCAAAAGGCAGAAAGAAATACCCCTATTCTTTCCTGTTCTTTTCAATTATTTGAATCCTACTGTTTATATTTAGTCTCTAGATTTCTCAGTAAGAATTATGTAAGCCTAAACCTTTTAAAGGTCTGGCAACAAATTAGGAGAAATGGTGCTTAGTAAAGGTCATAGTGGGCAGCATCAAGGCTGGTTTAACAGACATCAGGCTCACAAGGATTAGAAAAAGAAGGCTGTGGAGATTAGTTTTATAGGACAGAACATGAATCAAGCCAGCTGGTCATTATTGTTATATTTGAGGTTGGAAGTGCAAGATTTAAAACAGTAGAGGGGCTCCTGGGTGGCTCAGTCAGTTAAGCGTCCGACTTTGCCTCAGGTCATGATCTCACCGCTCATGGATTTGAACCCTGCACAGGGCTCTATGCTGACAGCTCAGAGCCTGGGGCCTGCTTCTGATTCTGTGTCTCCCTCTCTCTCTGCCCCTCCTCTGCTCGCACTCAATCTCTCTCTCAAAAATGAATAAAAGTTTAAAAAAATTTTTTAAAATATCAGGCATGACTTAGAAATTCAATCAGAGATTGGCACTCAATCAGAGATTGGCACTCCAATGATTCTATAAGTGCCAAGTCCAAGGCTATTGTGATGCCTTCCCACATCAGCATCCAAAGACCAGCCAGTTGGCCTCAACCTCTTAGTGGAACTCTAGTTCCAAATTATTTATGTCAGATGCAACTTTACTTAACTCTTTCCAAGGTGTTCATAAAGGTATGATAGTTCCCTTTGCAAGTCTAAGATATTAAAAGTCTGGTAGACAAAAATAATCTATGGTGCTGGAAGTCCAGTCAACCATTAGGGCAGGTAATCACTGGAAGGGAGTATAGTGGGGAGGTTCTGGGGTGATCTGATTGAAAATTCTACTTGTATACTTGTGATTTGCACATTTTTCTGTATTTATGTTGTACTTGAATAAAAATGTACTTGAAGGAAAAAGCCTTGAGTAATAGCTTCCTGAGGCCATTCTGGCTACTGGACAACCAACAGTGTAATCCCTAAGCCCTAGCCCTGGACTCTCAGCTCTCTTTCTTTCTTTCCCTGTTTGTGTACCTACTCACACTTGCTCACTCATACATGTGCACATACCCAAACACCAACAAGATGTGTTCAGAGGTAGAATGGGCAGCAAGCATAGTCCAGAGGATGTTTTGTGCCTTATCTTCACAGCCCTGACCCTGACTCCAGGACTTGACTGATGTCATTCGACAGACCAGGATTTGACATTCTACTCCTCAGCGTTGGAAAGGGGGTCCTCCTTCTCTCAGTAGAAATCCAGATTTTTGAGGTGGAAGAAATAAGATAACTTTAAATATCAGTTAACTTGTGATGCTATATGCAAACAGTTATGTATATTTAGCAAAAAAGGATAGAAATACATTGAAATGCTAATAACTATTGTTGCTGAGCTATGGAAAAAATGCATTTTTTCTTTTCTTTTTTACTTTTCTCTCATTTTTATATTTTCTATGGTAATTGAATACTACTTTAATCGATAAAAATATATGCTATAAATAAAATGTTCTGTTTGCATACTACATGAGCACTTTGAAACTTATAAGGGTAAGTTTTCTTGGTGGATTTTCTGTATATTTTGAATACAAATCCTTTATCAGACATGTGTTCTACAAATTTTTTTTTCAGTCTGTGGCTTGTCTTTTCATTCCCTTAACAGTCGCTTTTGTGGAGCACAAGTCTTAGATTTTAATAAAGTCCAACTTAGCACTTTTTTGTTTCATGGATTGTTCTTTTGGTTGTATCTAAAAACTCATCACTATCTATTGATGCTTACAACGATTCTCTGATACAATTACCTCCATTTTGCAGCTCATAACACCAAAACTCAAAGATAAACTTGACCAAGCTCAGATGCACAAAACTACTGGATTTGGGGCTGATATATTCCAATGCTCATTCCACTATGCAACGTTGTAAAGCTATCTAACTCTATTCTTACCTTTTTGTTTTCTTTGCCTTTCTTTTCTTTTTCTTTGAAGTTTTTTTTTTTTTTTTTTTTTGAGAGAGAGACAAAGAGAGAGAGAGAGAGAGCAAGCACAGGGGAGGAGGGACAGAGGGAGAGAGAGAAAAAGAGAATCCCAACCAGGTTCTGAGAGGAGCTCAATCCCACACTGTGAGATCATAACCTGAGCCAAAATCAAGAGTCAGTTGCTTAACCAACTGAGTCATCCAGGAGCCCCTGAAGGATTTTTTGTGTTTTGCTTTTTGCTTTTTTTTTTACCTAGGGTGAACATGGTTTGCCAGAAGATATGGCAACTTCCAGAGAAAAAGCGATTGGTGAAGCTAGTCCAAAGGTTATCACAATGGCTTTGTTAGAAATATGCTCCACAGTAGCAGTGTCAAGTGTTGTGGAAGCTAAGGGCCCATTTTTCTAGAAACAGACACATTTTGTATACAATTTTAGGCATTCTGAATGCCATACCTGCTTTACGACATAGGTATAACTAGTTTAGCATCTAGTCATCTGCAAGAAATGTAAAACAATAAAAAGAAATAATATCTATTAAAGCACTAGCATATTGGGGCACCTGGGTGGCTTAGTCGGTTAAGCACCCGACTTTCACTTAGGTCATGATCTCGCGGTTCGTGGGTTCGGGCCCCGCATCGGGCCCTGTGCTGACTGCCAGCTCAGAGCCTGGAGCCTGTTTCAGTCTGACTCCCTCTCTCTCTGACCCTCCCCTGCTCGCGCTGTCTCTCTCTCTCTCTCTCCTAGAAATAAATAAAACATTAAAGAAAAAAAAAATAAAGCACTAGCATAGTTACTGTGAATAGTAGGCATACAATTAATTCTCATTTAATCTGAAATCTGATTAATTTGGTTAACAGTACTCTATGCCTTCAAATAGGGAATCCACACCCATTTTGTTTAATATAATCTATTACAAGAGTTTGCCACAGGGTGTCACTATTGTTCTAGAGAAAAATTAAGAGCACCCCCCCTCCACCCCCCAACCTCCTCAAATTAAAAAAACTAGGTCTAAGTAATGTGTGTGTGGTAAGAAGGGAGTGGGGAAGGGCATTACTTTCCTATTCTGACAGATTTTAAAATTTTTAATATTAACATAATTCATTGCATTTGAATGCCATTTTTAAGATATTTGGGTTCAGAAACTTTTACTCCAACCCAGAGGGTCCAGGGGGAGTCTCAATCATTCATTTACTCATTCATCCAAAATTTACTGAGTACCTGCTATGTGATATGCATCATCTAAGCCATAGCATGCCAGGAAGTTTGAGTACATCTGGTCACTTTCACAATAGCTCTGGGTGATGAGACACCTGCTTAGGGTAGCAATAGGTTAGGGGTTTGGTTCAGGATACCTATAGAACACTTGGTCACCCCAAGCCACCTTTCATAGTTACTTGAACTGAAAAATGTCATAACAGTTCTTCATCCCATAGTGCTGCCTGTGGTAATATCCATCCATCACTGCTAAAATGAGCAGCAAACAGTCACCTGTAAAATCTCCACCCAGCCCATGTTTTCCTCCCTCTGGGCACCGCTGATGGCACAAGAGACAAAGACAACAATGTTTACATGAACAGTCTTGTTTTAGAACAGCATTTTTGAGATATTCACATACTGTAAAATTCACCCCTTTAAAGTATACAAATAGTAAATTTTAGCAGATTCAGAGAGTTGTGCAATCATCACCATTATCTAACTCCACATTTTTGTTACCCCAAAAGAAAACCACACACCTACCTGCCTTCACCCCCACCCTTTCCCCAGGCTCTGGCAACCACTCATCTACTTTCTGTCTTGGTGGATTTGTTTATACTGGAAACTTCATATAAATGGACTCATAATACATGAACTGTTTGTAAATGGCAAAATAAAGCAATTCTTTCATCTCTACTCCAACTACCGTAGTTTGAGTAGATTCCTGTTTCCAGTAAAGTGCTTTTAGAGTAGTGCCCGATATGTAATATACATCATGAAAGCCTTTGGGGGAATTTTTTAGCTAAACAATACATCCAAATTAAAGTGAAGTCGGTTTTATCAGGACAAAAGTGGCTGAAACTAAGTCGTCTTCTGAAATCATTATTTTTTCAATATGGTATGAGAACATGGTCTGTTTGGGCACGAAAGTTATATTTATTATCCTATATTCTGAAGTAGGAGACCAAAAAAACTGACTATAAGGCTCTGCTATGTCTCTTAATTAATCATTAATAAATACACGAATCCTCCAATCAGGCCCATAGCATAGAATGAGCTGGCAAGAACCTCCTTGGTGGTGAAGAATAATATCCACAGAGAGAAAACCGTGCTTAGCATTGTGTTAGCCATTTTCCTCCCACAGATTCTGTGAGAAAAACAGTGTAAGAATGAAGAATGAGACTCAGCAAGATTCAGTAACTTACCCAAGGGAGGTTATGTGCCTGATATGTGGAAGTGTTTAGCAATAGATAAAAGCACAGAATCAGGAACCACGCTTTCTGGGTTAAAATCTTGAATTCTATAGTACACTACCTGTGTGACCTTCAGCAAGTTCCTTTACCTCTCTGTGCTTCAGGTGGCTTTTGTAAGGAAGGGATACTAATAATATTTACCTTATGGAGAGGCTGGACAGTTCAAATAAGTGCCTAAAGCACTTAGAACTGTGTCTGGCATATGAAACGCCCTATAAAAGTATCAACTATTGCTATTATTAGAATCCAGATTTGCCTGGATTTCAAGTTCTTGACTTGAAAAACCATGCCTCTCCATGCTTACCCATGCTTATATTTTTGTAGGGTTAGGAGGTCTGTGGCCTGAGCTGAACTGACAGTGCTGCAGAATGTGGCCTCTCTGTCCACATGCAAGCACAGTACAGTGAGCACATCGGTGGTGCCGTCCTGCTCACACCCCAGACAATGTCTGCTGCATCTTATTTGCCCACCTACTCTACACAGATACCACAGCTCTGGCTCGCATTGTAATACCATACATTATAAGAATGCAGGAGAAAAGTGTGAGAGCGGGTGCCTCTTTTACAACGCTGTAGAAGCAGGATAATAAAATTTTAGTGTCACTTTCAAGAAAAAGAGAAGCAAAATCAGGCCAGTGAAGTGATAACAGGAACTAATGACCAGGAAGATATTTTCCTGCCCACATCCCAAAGCAAAAGGACAATTAAGATGATTTATGACAACAGTGGGCTACCATTACTGGCTTTGACAGCAATTGTCTTTATTTTAAGAGGACTAGGTCCTTTAGTTCTACAAGTCTGCTTAGGTTTCTGGGAGAAGGAAGGCACTCAAAAGAAAAATAAAGCTACTCCCTAAAACATAAAGAGGGCAGACTTGAAATTTAATTATTTTAAGTTTATTAATTTATTTTTGAGAGAGACAGAGACAGCATGAGTGGGGGAGGGACAGAGAGAGAAGGAGAGAGAGAATCCCAAGCAGGCTCCACACTAACACGGAGCCTGATACAGGGCTCAAACCCATGAACTGTGAGATCATGACCTGAGCCAAAACCAAGAATTAGACACTTAACTGACTGAGCCACCCAGATGCCCCTTAATTTTTTTTATTAAGTAATCTCTATGCCTAGTGTGGGGCTTGAACTCAAGAGTCATGCTCTACCAACTGAGCTAGCCAGGCACCCTGAATTTTAAGTTTTCTTAATAAAATATATTATCTCTTTATCTGTATAACTATCTGCTTACATCTTTGGAATCATTCTAGAGAACAATTAATAGTAAGTAAGTAAGTAAACAAATAAATAAACAAATAAATCCCAGCTGTTTGAAACCTTGTTTCTGCTGTGGGGTGGATCATCTAAGTAGAAACTCATTAACAATCCAATATCTACAATCAGGAGGACCATATGAAACCTGTATGAGTATTCTGTACATGCCTAGTGCATCTCTCTTTACTGAAGGAATTCTCAAACTCAATTATACATTGTAATCACATGAAGAGGCATGAGCTATACCCACAGAGATTCTGATTCCATTGGTCCAGGGCATCAGGCATTTCTAAGGCTCCCATGTTATGAGTCACCGTGTTTTAGAACTAGTGCTTGGTTGGTAGTCACATGTCCTGTGGTCCTGTGTCAGTTTCAGCTGTTCTAGAGGATGGCTACCTATATTTTCTTGTCTCCCTAGAGATTCCTCCACTAACAAATAGATTTTAAGTTTTTATATGCTCCATGATCTACATATTATCTCAGAGCATCCCAACCCAAGCTTTTAGGACAGGGCTCCAAAGTGGGCGTGAATTAGTGAGAATTCTTACAATCTGAATTAAAATGAACCTGATACTTACTCAAGCCCAGAGATGAGCAAAAGGAAGAGGGTGACTATAAACTACTACAATCTTAGTTCTGGTAATGAGTATAAATTATTTAAAAATCATATTCATATGTTCAATTCTGTTGTTTTCCCCTTTAATACTCTAAGCTAGAATTATATTACTTAGCACAGGGTCATATATAAATATGTAGCAAGATAAAAATTTGTCATTTAACTACACAGCAATGTGTTTCCTTTCTCGCTGTCATAGAAAGATGGAAATCAAATAGAAACTATGAAGCAAAACCAGACTATCTCATGATTGAGCCAATTAGAATGAATACGGAATCGTTTCCACTCCATAATGGACATTTATAAACCATCAGTCAAATGGCTGGCACTGTGCTAAGTGCTCGGGATTCAAAAATGACCCTTCTGAGGCTAACCATCTAGTGAGGAAACAGATAATTTCAATATATTGTAGTCAGTGCTCACCTAGAAAGGAAGAACAGAGAAGGAGCCTAAACTCTAAGTGAGGAAGAAGGGTGGGGGTAGGGAAGCTTCTAGGTGGAGGTGATGATTTTTAAAGACATGTGCTATCCAAAAAAATAAATAACTAATTAAAAAAATAGTGGGTAGGGCCTCATTTAATCATATTCTAGCGTCCTTGGGGTGCCTGGTACTTCAGTCGGTTGAGCATCTGACTTCAGCTCAAGTCATGATCAGGTTTGTGAGTTTTGAGCCCTGCATCTGGCTCACTGCTGTCAGCATGAACCTGCTTCATTTTTTTTTTCTTTAATGTTTATTTATTTGAGAGAGAGAGCATGAGTGGGGTAGGAACAGAGAGACAGGGAGAGAGAAAGAATCCCAAGCAGGCTCCACACTGTCGGCACAGAGCCTAATGCTGGGCTCAAACTCACAGACTATGAGATCATGACCTGAGCCAAAGTCGGACACTCAACCGACGGAGCCACTCAGTCGTCCCAAGGAGAACATGTTTTTTTTAAATTAATTAATTTATTTTTAGAGAGACAGAGACAGTGAAAGTGGGGGAGGGAGGGAAAGAGAAGGAGGCAGAGAAATCCAAGCAGGCTCCATGCTGCTAGTGCAGAGCCTGATGTGGGGCTCGGACCCATGAAACTGTGAAATCATGACCTGAGCCGAAACTGAGAGTCAGATGCTTAACTGACTGAGTCACTCAGGTGCCCCAGGAGAACATGTTTTCATTATTTTTTTAAGATATGTGTTTTTTCAGTTGTTTATTTTGAAGGGGTAGGGGCAGAGAGAGAGGGAGAGAGAGAGAATCCCAATCAGGCTTGGCACTGCCAGCACAGCCCAATGTAGGGCTTGAACCCATGATTCATGAGATCACAACCTGACTCGAAATCAAGAGTAAGATGCCTGGGGCACTTGGGTGCCTCAGTTAGTTGTGAATCTGACTTGGACTCAGGTCATATCACAGTTGGTGGGTTCCGTTTTTGGGTTCAAGCCCCTCATCAGGCTCTGTGCTGACAGCTCAGAGCCTGGAGCTTGCTTCAATTTCTGTGTCTCCCTCTCTCTCAGCCCTCCCCCACTCTTGTGCTCACTCATGCTCTCTCTCTCTCTCTCTCAAAAATAAATAAACATTAAGTAAAAATTCTAAACTGTATAGTCTATTTGGCACACATTGACTTTTGGACACTCATTATTTATTATCAACCCTAGTCCTAAAAGTAAGTGGGAAAATTCAAGACCAGCTTCTTATAGAGCCCAAATCACACAAATGTGTGATAAAATTTTAGGAAGTATTGCTGTAGCATTTCTTAATGTTTTAATTTAAATGAATTTATTACATTTAATTGTTAAATTTATTTACTTATATACGTGTGTGTGTGCGTGTGTGTGTGTGTGTGTGTGTGTGTGTGTGTAGGGTAAAATCAGCCTCTAAGTGACCAAAGTCACAGTAAAGCTACCTCTATCGGAGTAGGTAAAATTAGGTGCAATGTTTAGGAATTATAAATTTTGCCTATATTTTTCATCCTTCCTATCTGCTTTTTCTTCTGTTCTATTTCCATCTTACTTAAGATAATCTTTTAGTTGTCCCCTAACCCTAAAATGATGGTAAGGATATATAACATATAGCAATGCTCAATAATTTTAAGCCTATCCCTTTAATTTTTTAAATTATAGCAACTCATTTTTTTAAATTTTTTTTTTAAAAATATTTTTATTTATTCCTAGGAGAGAGAGAGAGAGCATGAGCAGAGGAGGGTCAGCGAGAGAGGGAGATACAGACTCTGAAATAGGCTCCAGGCTCTGAGCTGGCAGTCAGCACAGAGCCCGACGCGGGGCTCGAACCCACGAACCGCGAGATCATGACCTAAGCGAAAGTCGGACGCTTAACCGACTAAGCCACCCAGGCGCCCCTATAGCAACTCATTTTTGTAGAAGCTTATTTTGAACTTAACTTATAAAATTTCTGCTAATTTAAATTTTAATATTAACATTGCTCAATGGCACGATTAAATAACTACCCTAGCCACTATATTTAAAGCTCCTAATTGTGAATTCAATTGCTGTCTGAAATACATTCTCTCTTTTTTTAAATGTTTATTTATTTTTGAGAGCAAGGGAGAGAGAGAGAGTGGTGGAGGAGTAGAGAGAGGGGGAGACACAATTCAAAGCAGGCTGCAGGCTCTGAGTTGTCAGCACAGAGCACAATGTGGGGCTTGAACTCAAACTCACAAACCATGAGATCACGACCTGAGCTAAAGTTGGATGCTTGACTGAGCCACTCAGGCGTCCCTGAAATACATTCTTATATGTGGATTCAGTTACAAATGTGGTTTCAAAAAACAATAAAAAAAGGTCACTTTTTTTTTACCTAAGATAAGTTTGTACATTTGTAGCTCAAAAAATATATGTATATATAATCATTTGGTGATCTAAAAACTAAACATGGCCTGAGGTGATCAAATGATAAAATTTCTTTTTAAAAATTCTTTTATAATAGAGATTATAATTAATCTAATTAAAGAAACATGTGGGTTTTTTTTAATGTTTTATTTTTTTTGAGAAAGAGACAGCGTGAGCAGGGGAGGGTCAGAGAGAGAGGGAGACACAGAATCAGAAGCAGGCTCCAGGCTCTGAGCTAGCTGTCAGCACAGAACCTGATGTGGGGCTCGAACCCACAAACCATGAGATCATGACCTGAGCCAAAGTCGGACGCTTAACCGACTGAGCTACCCAGGTGCCCCAACATGTGGTATTTATTGACAAAACTTGCAGATTCATTTTTTCACTTCTCATTTTTTCACTTTCATCCAAACTGCTAAAATCATATAGATCACTAGTTTCTTGGGTCCAGTTCTTGAGAGAGAAAACTTTTCTAAACTAGTCCCACTTTTATTCTGGGAACCTGGTTGTTTCTAGGACTTTTGATCAGAAACGGACATCAAGAGTCAAAACATCACTGGTATTGTCTGTCATAGGTGTCTGGTGTGGCTGGTGAGGTCCATATAGAGTCCCAAGCTCTTACCCACTCCCGCCTCCACTGAGCTTAGATGGTACCACACACACTGCTCACCATCCACCTGACTCTCATTTCATCAGAAGGCTGACATTAAAAACCAGTGACTCAGTGAGAGAGGAATGAGTAAGAAGCCAGAAGCATAAATAGAATCCTATTATGTTTGCTCCTCTTTCACATATGCTTTTAGAGTGAGTGAGTGAGTGAGGGAAAAAGCATTTGAATTTGAGCAAGAAAATAAATAACTATAGCATTGGACTATACCCAAAGAATAATTTAAATATTTATGAGTTCATACTGACATAAATAAATGATTGAATAAATAAATACATGGAAGAAAAGGGAAAATCTTTCTTACCGAATTCCAAATAATAAACGTAGGTATTTGTCCCTCTAGGATATGGAGCCTAATTCTCTTCCTCTTAAGTATGGGCTGGACTTAGTGACTTATTTCCAAACAACAGAGTATGGAAAGAGAAAACAGTAACTTGCCTGTAGAGAAACCTAGTGCAGACACCACCTTAATCAAGTGATCAAGGTTGGCATTATCAGTAGTAAGTCTCGTTGATATTATCTAACTCCTGATTATTTGACACGTATATCACAGAATTATATAAATATATAAATAAATTTAATTTTAAAAATATGTAAAAATCCCCTTTAATTCTTTACGCACTTGCCTCAGTTTAGTTGTGTGTGTGTGTGTGTGTGTGTGTGTGTGTGTGTGTCTGCACCTGGGTGGCTCAGTCAGTTAAGTTCCAAATCTTGATTTCAGCTCAGGTCATGATCTCACAGTACTTGAGACTGAGCCCTGTGTCAGGCTCTGCGTTGACAGTGTGGAGCCTGCTTGGGATTCTCTCTCTCCCTCTCTCTCTGTCTCTCCCTCTTTTTTTCTCTCTCTCAAAATAAACAAATGTCAAAAAAAAAAATGAGGTTGGCTGAAACATCCACTCCATATTCTATACAATATCCAATAATGTCCCCAAGATGTCTGTGATATCTCAGAGGGTTTATCTTCTCATGATTACCTGGGTAACCTTTGACTTCTTCTGAATTAACTGGTTAATATTATGGATGGCCCCTTCTTCCGAAATCCCTTAGCCATGGAATTTGGCATCACTTTCTGACTCTACTGAGGGAGAAATACTCACACAAAGCCTTTGTGTTGTAAAGTTTTGTGAGATGAATAGGGTTTACATCACAGTTCTACAGATAACTTAAAACCCAGAGGTAAATGTCCATGCCATTCAGATGACCTTCTGCTATTATGCAGAAACTGCAATTACTACTTCAGCCTCTCTCCAGGTTTCTCCCTTCTATTCTGCCTCTATTCTCCCCCTCCCCTCACAATGTATCCTAAAAGTTTGTAAGCTGACAGCCTTCTGAAAAGTATTTTTATACTGTTTACTTTATTAGTACAGATAATATTATAGCTTACAAAATAGATTTTTCAACTTTAGTAGTTATGTTACAATCAGCAGATAATAGAAATTCTAAGAAACAGGCAATAACATTTTTCTTCTTTCTATCACCTCTTTAATCTTTAAAATTAACCTCATGGTTAATGTACTGTAAATAGCTCCAACGTCATCAGATTGTCTTTGTGTTTTGGATTTACATGAAAGAACAGTAACGATTAAACCCATTCCATTCATAATGTTTATGCTTAACACTGTGAGGAATTGCTATTTTATCAGCCCACTGAGCATTGAAGCTCAATTTGAATGTAAAAATCATATTGTAAAATAAAATAATAACCTTCTAAATGTGTTACTATGTACTATTAATGGCATGCTATTAAAAAAAAAAACTGGGCATTTTTATACACCAATGATGAAGCAACAGAAAGAGAAATCAAGAAACTGATCCCATTCACAATTGCACAAAAAACCATAAAATACCTCGGAATAAACCTAACCAAGGATACAAGAGATCTGTATGATGAAAACTATAGAAAACTTATGAAGGAAATTGAAGAAGACACAAAGAAATGGAAAAACATTCCATGCTCATGGATAGGAAGAATAAATATAGTTAAGATGTCATTACTACCTAAAGCACTCTACACATTCAATGCAATTCCAATCAAAATTGCACCAGCATACTTCTCAAAACTAGAACAAACTATCCAAAAATTTGCATGGAACCACAAAAGACCCCGAATAGCCAAAGTAATCCTGAAAAATAAAACCAAAACGGGAGGGATCACCATCCCAGACTTTAGCCTCTACTACAAAGCTGTCATCATCAAGACAGTATGGTATTGGCACAAAAACAGACACATAGACCAATGGAACAGAATTGAGAACTCAGAAGTGGACCCAAAAGTATACAGCCAACTAATCTTTGACAAAGCAGGAAAGAATATCCAATGGAAAAAAGACAGCCTTTTTAACAGATGGTGTTGGGAGAACTGGACAGCAACATGCAGAAGAATGAAACTAGATCATTTTCTCACACCATGCACAAAAATAAACTCAAAATGGATAAAGGACCTGAACGTGAGACAGGAAACTATCAACACCCTAGAGGAGAAAGCAGGAAATAACCTCCTTGACCTCCACCGCAGCAACTTCTTACTTGACACATCCCCAAAAGCAAGGGAATCAAGAGCAAAAATAAATGATTGGGACCTCATCAAGATTAAAAGCTTCTGCACAGCCAAGGAAACAACCCAGAAAATTAATAGGCAACCAACGGAATGGGAAAAGATAGTTGCAAATGACATATCAGATAAAGGGTTAATATCCAGAATCTATAAGGAACTCACCAAACTCCACACCCGAAAAACAAACAACCCAGTGAAGAAATAGGCAGAAGATATGAACAGACACTTCTCCGAAGAGGACATCCAGATGGCCAACAGACACATGAAACGATGCTCAGCATCCCTCCTCATCAGGGAATACAAATCAAAACCACACTGAGATACCACCTCACGCCAGTCAGAGTGGCTAAAATGAGCCAATCAGAGAACTCTAGATGCTGGCGAGGATGTGGAGAAACGGGCACCCTCCTACACTGTTGGTGGGAATGTAAACTGGTACAGCCCCTCTGGAAAACAGTGTGGAGGTTCCTCAGGAAACTAACAATAGAACTCCCCCAGGACCCAGCAATAGAACTGCTAGGAATTTACCCAAGGGATTCAGAAAGGCGGATGCATAGGAGCACATGTACCCCAATGTTCATAGCAGCACTCTCCACAATAGCTAAAACATGGAAAGAGCCTAAGTGTCCATCAACAGATGAATGGATCAAGAAGATGTGGTTTATCTATACCATGGAATACTACATGGCAATGAGAAACAATGACATCTGGCCATGTGTAGCAACATGGATGGACCTTGAGGGTGTTATGCTGAGCGAAATAAGTCAGGCAGAGAAGGACAAATATCATATGTGTGCACGTATAGGAGGATTAGGAGGAACTTAACAGAGGACCAAGGGGGAGAAGAAGGGAGAAATGGTGGGGGAAAGGGAGAGAGGCAAATCATGAGAGACTCTTGAATGCTGACAAAAACTGAGGACTGATGGATGTGGGGGAGAGGGGGGATGGGCATGGAGGAGGACACTTGTGGGGATGAGCACTGGGTGTTATGTGGAAACTAATCTGACAATAAACTATTTGTAAAAAAAAAAAAAAAAACTGGGCAACACAGTAAATCTACTTGGAGGTGTGAGTTTAAAATGTTTATAAAATGTTTTATAAAAATGATTAATAATGAAGTACAAATAGTTGCAGACATTTTCCTTGTTCTTTTTTAGATAGAAGATACACAGGAGTCATGATGTGTATCAACTTAGATCAAGGCCATGCAATGTGTGTAATACAACTGCACAATAGTATGGATATAAATGACTATATTTAGTTTTGGTAAGGTGGCTGCCACAGAAATGTCTATCATTTTGGCAACACTGGTCAATATATAGTGGCTTGCCCTGTATTTAGTGGAGGTCATGGTAATATAAATATTAATTTTGGAGTATAATTTGATATCTAATACATTTAGATTGGGGAGGATTGTGTCTCCAGGCGGGGACTAACAGAAAGAAAAGCACAGGTACATAGTGGGAATCAGTTCAATAGTTCAGAATTCCTGGCCATTGGTAAATAGTGAGATACAATGCTAGAAATCTGGAATAATCTGGTTTGATAATGATAATGATAAAGAGACTTCATTCTTTTACAGCTTAGGGAAAACACATTGAAGTATGATGAATGGAACTAGGGTGATTTACTTCGGAGTCATTGGTTTCAGATTTGACTAGATTGGAGGTCAATGAAGCTGTTTACATTGGGAAGAGAAGAGGCCTAATACCTCCTATTACTAGCAGCATCAAAACAGAGCGGCTGTAGCTATTACCAAGAAAACTACATAGGAAGACATGAGGTGAGGAGTCCTCTCTTCCCTACCCTACTATTTGCTGTCCTCATTAAGGCTGAGATTTGCCTCCCGTGCATAATCCAGTGCCAAACTTTTACACTAAACTCAATCTACCTGATCAAGAAATACATCTACATTGGATGAGGTACCTTAAACAATTGAACAAGTTTTTAAGCATGGCACACTGTTCTTAACAGCATATATTAATTGCTGATGAATATTCACAAATTGAGAATTTTTGTGTTTAACCCAGTTGCTAAGCAGTACATTCCTTTTCAGTGATATAAGAAAACGTCATTTCTTTTTTTTTTTTAATATTTTTTATGTATTTCTAGGAGAGAGAGAGAGAGACAGCGTGAGCAGGGGAGGGTCAGAGAGAGAGGGAGACACAGACTCTGAAACAGGCTCCAGGCTCTGAGCTGGCAGTCAGCACAGAGCCCGACATGGGGCTCGAACCCACGAACCGCGAGATCATGACCTAAGTGAAAGCCGACGCTTAACCGACTAAGCCACCCAGGCGCCCCAGAAAATGTCACTTCTTAATGCATCTTTTAAGATGTCTAGGAATACATCTCATAGAAGAGCTTCTAAATAAATCATAATGTTTCATTTTATTTTGCATAAGCTTAAAATCTTTAAATGGATTCCACAACTTCTTTATAGTAAGAAAATCTTTGTTCAGCAAAAGAACAAAGGATTCTATAAATTTAACTTTTTCAGTATACAGATTAATTCAAAATAAAAAATTTTATAGTAATATTAAAACCTCTAGTAGCTCTTTTACATTTTAAAACAGCTTGTAGGGGTGCCTGGGTGGCTCAGTTGGTTATGACTCTTGATTTCAGCTTAGGTCATGATCTCATGGTTGTGGGATTGAGCCTCATGTCAAGCTCCACACTAAGAGCATGGAGCCTGCTTGGAATTCACTTTCTCTGTCTCTTTCTCTCTATCTCTCTGCCCCTCCTCTGCTCACATGTGCTCTCCCTCTCTCTCTCAAATATTAAGCATTAATTAATTAATTAATGTATAAAAACAGCTTGTAATAAAGGCTACTCAGGAACTTGTGACATGTATATAATGATTGTCTTCACACAGAAGTTAAGGCATAGATCAGAGTTAAGAAGCAGATCAAACACTTGGAAAAACACAATATAATAACTTCTTTCTCTAAAGTCTTTTTGCTTAGTAGCCATTTTCTAGTAGTTGGATTTGGAAAGTTGTTTCTAAGTGCAATAATTTTAAGATAGAAATAGATTTCAATCAATATTGACTGACATCCAATTGAACAGAGTAAAATATTTGCACTAATGCATATTTTATGTTATATAAATTCTAGATTTTTAGATTTTTAAATATTAAGGTTATAAGCCTGGGTGGCTCAGTTGGTTAAGTATTGTACTCTTGATCTTGGTCCTGATCAGGTACAAGTTCAGGTAGAACTCAGTTCGTGAGTTCGAGCATCACACGGGGCTCTGTGCTGACAGTGCAGAGTCTGCTTGGCATTCTCTCTCTCTCTCTCTCTCTCTCTCTCTGCCCCTAGTCTACTCATGCACTCTCTCTCTCAAAACAAATATAAAAAATTTTTAATAAATAAATATTAAGGTTATAAAATATACTTTGGCTTACTACATGTCTTCCTAGTAAGATATATCTTCTTGGCAGAAAGAATACCAACCACTGGGTATCCAACATATTATGAACACATATAAAAAGTAGAAGCTGACACCTTGAAGGAAAGATTATCATTACCCATGAACTCTGAACATTAATAAAAGTGATCAATATATAAAAGGAGATGAGTGGAGTAGAGACAGGAAGCAATGACTCAGTGACATAAAGGTAATGGCTAATTTTACTCCTGTTTTGACTTTACTCTCCTTCTTTGTTACCCAAGCTACACATTGTCTTGCACTAGGCTCTAAGACCATCATACATTTCCCCCTCAAGCCCTTAACTTTGCTTTTGGATATAAATATCAACAGGTATTCTTTTTTCAAAGAAGTATAGCTGACATACAACATTATATTAAAATAGATGTTCTTGGGGCGCCTGGGTGGCTCAGTAGGTTAAGCGTCCTACTTCAACTCAGGTCATGATCTCACGGTTCATGGGTTCGAGCCCTGCATCGGGCTCTGTGCTGACAGGCAGCTCAGAGCCTGGAGCATGCTTCGGATTCTGTGTCTCCCTCTATCTCTGACCCTCCCTGCTCACACTGTCTATCTCTCTCAGAAATAAATAAAACATTAAAAATAAATAAATAAATAAGTAAAATAGTTGTTCTTGAAAGACGTGAGCAGGCAAGAGTAATTCAACAAATGGTGCTACAACATAATATCCATATACAAAATAAAGGAAACTTATGGAGAACTTTTCCTCACACTAGATATAAAAATTAACCTAAACCAGATCATAAACTTATATGAAAATCCAAAACTATAAGACTTCTAGAAGAAAACAGAAAAAAATCTTTGTGATCTTGGGCTGGGAAAGATTTCTCAGAGAGGACATAAAAAAACATAAAATAGAAAAGAAAAAAGTGATAAACTTCATTAACATAAAAACTAAAACCTTTTGTTTTTTGAAAGGTAAACATTAAGAAATGAAAAGATAAGCCAGAGACTGAGAGAAAATGTTCACAACATACTTATGTAACAAAGGACTTTACTCTTACAAATTCAATTATAAGAAAACAAACAATCACATTAAAAAGATGTGAAATGACAGTCACTTTACAAAAATATTTACAAGTGGCCGGTAAGCACGTGAAATGATGCTCAATACCATTAGTCATCAGAGAAATACAAGTTAAACCCACAATAAGATGCTATATACCCGGGGTGCGGGGGTGGCTCAGTCGGTTAACCCTCCCACTTTGGCTCAGGTCATGATCTCACAGTCTGTGGGTTAGAGCCCCATGTCGGGCTCTGTGCTGACAGCTAGCTCAGAGCCTGGGGCCTGCTTCAGATTCTGTATCTCCCTCTCTCTCTGACTCTCCCCTACTCATGCTGTCTCTCTCTCTCTCTCAAAAATAAGTAAAACATCAAAAAGAAAATTTAAAAAATAAGATGCTATGTACCCACTAGAATGGCTAAAGTTAAAAAGATAGACAAGTAATGGAGATACATTGTTGGTGGGAATGTAAAGTGATTTAACTGTTCTGGAAAATAGTTGGTAGGTTTTTTTTTTTTAAAGTTAAACATACAACTATCATATAACCCAGAAAATCCACTACTAGGTATATTTGCCCAAAAGAAATGAAAACTTAACATCCACAAAAAAGGCTTGTGCATAAAAGTTCTTGGTAATTTTATTTTATGACAAAAACTGAAAATGACCCACATGTCCAAAGGCAAAACAAAGCACAACATATCTAAAAAATGTGATATAAGACAGCAATAGAAAGGAATGAACTATTAACACATGTAGCAGTATGGATGAACCTAAAAACATTATGCCAAATACTGGGAGTTGCATGGGATAAATCACTAAATTCTACACCTGAAACTAATATAACACTGTATGTTAACTGGAATTTAAATAAAAACTTGAAAAAGAAAAAAACTTTATGCCAAATAGAAGAAACCAGATACAAAAAAAGTGCATATAGTAATTTTATATAGTGCATATAATTTATTATACCATTTATATAAAATCCTAGAACATTTAAAATTATTGTACAGTATGGCAAATTTTATAATTATTCTACCACAATAAAATAATGTAAAAGAAAACAATCTACAGAAATAGAAAGCAAACAAATGATTTTCTAGGACCTGAGATTGGCTGCAAAATGGCACAGGAAACTTTTTGGGATAACAAAAATGTTCTATAGCTTCATTATGGTAGTGATTACATGGATTACTTGTCAAAATTCATCAAAGAGCACACCTAAATAAAATAGATGCATTTTTATGTAAATTATACTTTGGTACAATTTATTTAAAAAGTAAAAACACATACACATGAAAAACATTCTTATAAAGGCAGGAGGAAAAGAAAATCCGGGAAATAAAGAATATGAATCTCCAGTTAGAAATGCATTGAAAAGTGGGTCTTCGTTTCAGTCTTTATTATGATTAGGAAGGTCCTACTATAATGTCAGTGTATTAATTTAATATTACTCCACAATAAATTACACAATCTTAGAAAATTAAAACAATACAAATTTATTATCTCAGTTTCCGTCAGTCAGGAGTCTGGGCTGGCTTCATTGCTTAGGGTCTCACCTGAAATCAAAGTGTCAGTGGGATGTCTAATTATCCCATTCAGATTGCATCTGTGGCTTGGGGTTCTTTTCCAGGCTCATTCAGGCTGTTGGCAGAATTCAGTTCCTTGTGGTTAGATGGCTGGAGTTTCTGTTTTCTCGCAGGCTCTCAGCTCCTAGAGGCTGCCCTCAGTTCCTAGCCATGAGGCTTTCTCACAAACTTGGCTACTATTTCATCAAAGCCAGCAGAAAAAAATATCTCCTTTAAGGGCTCATCTGATAAGGTCAGGCCCACCCCAGATAGTCTCCTTTTTGATGAACTCAAAGGATGTTAAAGGTCTACAAAATCTCATCTTAGCTATACAACAAAATCTCATATTCATAGATTCTTCCATGCTCAAGGGAAGGGGATTAGATAAGGTATGCATATAAGGAGGACAGGAATCTTAGGGGCCATTTAGAATTCTGCTTACAGGGGCACCTGGGTGGCTCAGTCGGTTGAGCGTCTGACTTCGGCTTAGGTCATGATCTCGCAGTCTTTGGGTTCAAGCCTCCCATCGGGCTCTGTGCTGACAGAGCCTGGAGCTTGTTTCAGATTCTGTGTCTCCCTCTCTCTCTGCCCCTCCCCAGCTTGTGCTCTGACTCTCTCTGTCTCGAAAGTAAATAAACGTTAAAAAAAAATAGAATTCTGCTTACAGTCTGCCCTCTGGCACTCAATAATTCGTGCTTCTCCCAAAGGAAAAAAAAAAATATGCTCTCTCCCAAGGTTCCCCTCTTATGCTGCTACACCCTCATCTCAAAATCCTTGATCTCATTATCTAAATCATTGATATGTGATTTAAATAATGTTCCTGCATATAATCCATTAAGTACAGTTCCGTGAAGCACAATTCCTCTTGGCAGGCCTGGGAAACTAAAGAGACCAGTTGTCTGTCTCCAACACTCCCATCCCAAAATGCTGGGCCAGGCATGGGAAAATAGTTAGAGATATTCCAGTTCAAAACTTCCATCCTTGCCTCTTCATGAAAGGTAGCACATTTTGCAAGTGAATAATCAGCCAGCTTCCTAACAGAATTTTGCTGGTCTTAGCCTCTGCTCTGTTAGAGTAGCACCACTCTTGATCCCACAACCTGTATTAGTTCTCTATTGTTCCATATAACAAATTACCACTAGTTTAGCTGCTTAAATCAACAGACATTTACAGTCTCCCTGTTTCTGTAGATCAAAACTCCAAGCATGGCTTATCTAGGTTTTCGGCTTATAGTCACCAGGCTGCAATTCAGACCTTTCCTGGAGCAAAGGCCTTATCAGAAGTTTTACTGGGGAAAGATCTGCTTCCAAGCTCATTAGGTTGTTGTCCCAAGCTCATTAAATTCCCTTTCCTTGCATTTATATGATTGAAGCTGCTGTCCCTCAAGGCTATATCATAGCAGCTGGCTTCTTTAAGGCAAGCAGGAAAGTCTTGTTCTCATCACCTAAGATCAAGTCTTACATAATGACATAATCATGGGAATGATATCCCATCACTTTTACATCCCATCACCTTTGCCATATTCTGTTGGCTAGAAGCAAGTCACAGGTTCTGCCCACATCTAAGGAGAGAGGATTATATAAGAATATGACTCCTTGGGGGCCACCTTAGTTTGTGTCCACCATTATGTTCCACTGTCTCCATTACTTTCTTTAATGTATAGTCTTCCACGTCTCTAGTATTTGGCACAGAGCCTAATCCAGAGGAGCTCTAGATAAATTAAATCTGCAGTTATCAAACCTTTGATTTCAGGACCCCTTTATACTCTTAAAAAAACCATTATTGAGCACCTGAAAGAGCTTTTGCTTATATGGATTATATCTATTGATATTTAATGAGACATTTAAAAATTCATTTACTAATTCATTAAAAAGTAATAAACTCACATGTTAACGTGCATATAACGCTTTAAAATAATTATATTATCCAAAAATATAAGAAGAGTAACATTGTTTTATATTTTTGTAAATCTTCTTAATGTCTGGCTTCATAGAGGACAGCTAGATTCTCATACCTCTGGAAAACACCGCTGTACACACAACAAATAAATTAAGGCTATGATGGCAAATAAGGTCTTCCTATTATCGTGCATATAGTGTGACGTTGTGGGTGCGCTGAAAGGATCTTAAGGAACTCTGGGGATCCCCAGACCACACTCTGAAAACCACTGAATTAAATAATTGTCATAAGCCGAGGAAAGGAAGTCGTTTGAATTATTCAAAAAGTTTTTATAGAGTGACTACTCTGTGCCAGGCACTGTTCAGAGTGAACTAGATAGATCAGGGTTGGTTTTTTTTTTTGTTTTGTTTTGCTTTGTTTTTTGGGTTGTTTTTTGTTTTGTTTTGTTTTTCGTCTGGGTGCTCAGGGTACAGTGACAGATCAGGGACTGTCTCAGTTGACGTTTGAGCTGAGACTTAAGTGACAGAGGGCAGGCTATGCAGAAATCTGGGAAAAGAGAGTTCAGGCAGAGAAACAGGGCCCTGCCTCTCTGGAAGGTGGCCAGAAGGAGAGGGTAGCAAAACATCGGACAGGTGGGCGGGCCCAGATCGGGCGGGGCCAGGTAAAGAATTAAGAGTTTTAAGTCTAAATTTCTTGACTGTAGCAATATGGGGGAAGAGATGTAATGGCTTAAGGATCTGCGTTTGGAGTCTAGGAAAGTCACTCAGAGGTCAAGCACAAGCTGCTGGGCCGGGGCCAGCTTGGCTTCTTTGAACCTCCCCATCCCGCCTGGAGCCTCAAATCCGCTTAACGACGCGACAGGCCCGGGGAAAGCGCGCACCCTACCTCAGGAAGCTTGGCTCTCGGCGCCCGCCGTAGACGTCGTGACACAGGCGACCCGTTGCCTTGGAACCGGTGAGACGCCACTCGGCCTCCTCCGCAGTCGAGAGTGCCTGCGTTGGGCCTCGGTCACCATGTCGGTGCTGGACGCGCTTTGGGAAGACCGGGATGTCCGCTTCGACGTCTCCTCGCAGTGAGTCGCTCCCGGGGCCTGTAGTGGGCGCCGCAGCGAGGTTTCAGAAGGAGCCTGCGCCCCCACAGCTCACGGCCCTCGCGAGAGCGGGAGGAGGTTTGCGCCTCTTGCCCTTTCCCCGGGAGACCCCGGGCTCGCCTGGCCCCTCCGGGGACGCGTCTAAATTACAGCGTTTCAGTCCTATGCGGTCCGTGGCCGCGTTCTTGCCCGGGGGACCCATCAGGAGGCCGAGCCCAAATACGTCTAGGGCCATCCAGGGCATGGGCGTCCGGTGTGCCCAAGTGAGCTTGGGCTGCCAGTTTCGTGTGGCGGAGGAATGTTCGGGAGGGACTCTGGAGCGCAGGGTTCTAAAACTAGGTCTGGAATAGCGACACTCATTGTGGGCCCTTGGACTTCACCGTTCTTAGCTTGAGTCTCTTGGTCTGTAAAACAAGGGAGGTGGGAGTAAGCATTTCCCAAAATTCCTAACCACGCAAACTTCATTTCCATGATAAGTTTCCATCTTACTGTTCATTTAAATCACCAATAGGAAGAAGGAGCTAACTTTTGGAACCTCTCAACAGAAACCTGGGGGCTTTTTAAAATTTCATGCCTTAAAGAGAAGAGTATCTTCCTACCCACAGTTTAGGGGGGAAATGACCTAAAATGGAAAACAGTAAAGCTAAGGTTCTTGGGTAATGATACGAAGCTTCTTAGCCACTTCTTATAATTCCTTATCATGAACAAAACCTTGGATAGAAAATGAAATATTAATTTGTCAAGCTTATATGTGGCTAGGTATCTAATACTAATATGGTCTTAGATCCTTTAAGAACTTGTAAGGGAAAGGAATTTATAAAATTATAAACGACAGCTCTTTATTGCTCACAATGTATGACTTTCTGTTTTTCTTGGAGGGTTCTTAATCCAAACAAGGTCCATTTCGTGAATATTTCCACTTTATTAAATATTTATCAAATGCTTACTATGTGCCACTTACTGTGCTGATAGCTAGAAATGATGACACACATACTCCCATTTTAGAGCAGGAGATACACATAGACAACTTTTTTTTTTTTTTTTAATGTGGTGAATGCCTGAAAACAGAATAGTTCATTCTGCTTGGGGAAGACATGAAAGAAGAAATAATATTTCAGTTCAGCCCTGAAGATTGGGCAGGGTCTTATCAGGGTATACAGAAGGAGAGTATTCCAGAAAAAAAAAAAAGAAGAAAAAGAATAAAACAAAACATTAGGACCAGAGTCTTGGAAGTACAAATGTCATTAGCTAGAAGGCAGAGTTGGCAAGTAGAGGACGGAGGAACAACCAGAAAGAGGAGCCAGATTGTAAAATGTTTAGCTGAGGATTTGTGACTTCATTTCCTAGGCAGTGGGATGATGTGGGAGACTCTTAAGCAGAGAAGGTATATGACAATGTTTGCATTTTCAGTAGGTAATTAAATCAGCTCTACGGAAAATGTGTTAGAAGGAGGTACCACATATTCTGCTAGGTTTCTGTTTTTGAACACTCTAGATGCATTCTGTCAGTTAGCAAACTTCTTCAGCCTATTTCCTTTTATTCCCTGTATCTAATTGTTTACCAAGGCCTGACCATGCTTTCCTTTAGCTTGATCCTTCCATAACTGCCTTACCTCCTTTCCTCTAAGAAACCTCTGAGGGTTCTCCATCGTCCACAGGATAAGGCTCATACCTATCCAACTAGCATTCAGAGGTAGTGGCGTACATTTTTTACCACCTCTTAACATGGATCTTCTCCAGCCTGATCTTCCCACATTCCCTTATCATTTTTTATTTCTGGTCTTTAATCATGGGCTCTCTCCCTCTCTTTTTTCTCCAAATCCTACCTCTCATTCTAGTTCTGACTTCTTTGCATGTCCCTGGTCACTCCAGTCCCCACAGGTCTCCAGGTTCTAGAAGTTCTTAAGACCTTATTTTCAAATGCATGAGCATTTGGTACTATATCATTTATACTGTTGGCTGTTTTATATGTATATGTCTCTTCTGCCTAACTAGATTGTAAGTGGGTATAGTTGTAGCTATAAAATTAAAGCCTTGATATTTATTTTAGACAAATGAAAACAAGACCTGGAGAAGCCCTTATTGATTGTTTAGATTCAATTGAAGACACCAAAGGAAATAATGGGGATAGAGGTGAGTATATTGCCTAATATTTTTTATATTTCTGGTTTGATTTACAAATATTAAGTCATATTAGCTGGAGAATAAGATATGAAACACCATTATATGTGAAAGTGAAAGAGTTAAATCTGCATAAGACTTTTCTCAGACTTAAAAGAGAAGAAAGAATAGGTATGAAATCTATAGCCAGGGAATACAGATTCTTCCTCAGAATTTTGGTCCTTCAATAAATCCCAGTTTTGACATTTACTTTCTCCAACATAACTGTTAAAACTCTAGGATCCCTCTCTGTGAGGAGCACTGGATAGATCTGACTTTTGAATCTGCCTCCCCATGAAAGAATATAACATAGTGGAACATAAGTAGGTCATGGCTTTGCTACCTGGAGCCATGCTTCCTTTTAAGAACTCCAAGAGCAATTCACAATTTCTCAAGACTGACACCTAGAGATGGACATATGGAGTGCAAATTTAGTGCTGTATTGTGAAGCCTATTTGTAGGTTAAGCACTGAAAAATCATGTGAGACATCTGTGTATGTCACTTGTCACTGAGGAACAGCCAGAGCTGGACTCTCAAGTCCCTCCCACCCCAAACCAAATCCCAAAGGCTGTAACTTTGAAAAACCCCAGGCTTCATACAGCTGTACATGGAGCCATGTCCAGTGACTGGGTCTTATAAGCGTCACTACTGTTGTTTAAGAAAAAAAAGGGGGGGGGGGATGTGTAGGCAGCTTAGCAGATCTGAAAAGGCTTTTTAGGGGAAAGGAGGTTTAAGAAGATGAGTCATAAACCTCTTATTCAAGAGAAGAGTAAGTGTGGGGAAAAGGAACAGACCTCACTCAGGAAGAAGGATCAGTAAATAAATCCTAGAGAAGGAACAGTAACCCTTAGCAGAACAGAGAAGGAAGATCAGTAAATCCTAGAGACTGAAGAGTAACCCTTATAGGCTCACTGCAGCCTTTCAAGTGGCCACTTGCTCTATGGGTCTTTCTTCTGGTCTGTTCTGGGGTGGTATGTGAACATCAGGTTTCGTTGTGGGCCTTCGTTCCCTGTGAAGTGAACCTGTCTTTACCAGCCTATAGGCACATCCTGTCAATGGCAAGGGCCCATCCTTAGAAGACTGCTTAGATCACATTTATGAAATGCTCCTAATGTCAGCTAGGCCCAGGTAAAAGTGGGGTATGAAGATTTTGCAGCAAATAAGAAGTCTTAGTTTGTGCCTTTGAGGGTGGAATAATAATAATCGCTAGATGGCTAGATCTTAACAAACCTGAATTAACGTAAGGAAGCCCTTAGAAGGTTTGGTTGTTCTCATACAGACTGACAGGAACTCTTATGTGACAGTCCACCCACCAGTGCAAACAAAGACTATGGGTAATAGAACATTTTTCAATTCATTGAGTGCTCATTAAGTACAGAATCACATACTAGCACTTTGGAGCAAAGAGGGCAAGACACCTCCCTGACCAAAAGTCTCCATCAGAGTGCCTGAAATCTTCCTATTTGTAAAAGTAACTGTATTTGTACACATCTCAGAAAAAGTTCCCCAGAAAATGGCATTTTACAGGAGTGTGCTGAGCTTCTGGTTAATAAGAAGGTAGAAAAGAGAAGGGGATTCCTGTGTTCTAGCCATCTCCCTCCCTTCCTTTTCAGCGGTTTGAAAATGACCAAATTAAGGCATTACAAAGTTCAGGAGACTCATGTTAAAACTAAAATACCCCAGGGTACCTGGGTGGCTCAGGTGGTTAAGCATCTGACTTTGGTTCAGGTCATGATCTCACAGCTCATGAGTTCAAGCCCTGCATCGGACTCTAGGCTGAGTGCTCGGATCCTAGAGCCTGCTTTGGATTCTGTGTCTCCATCTCTCTCTGTCCCTCCCCAACTCACGCTCTGTCTCTCTCTCAAAAATAAACAAGTATTTTTTTTAAAAAGCACCAAACTATAACTACCCCCAAACATTAGCACATTTAATCCGTTTTCAACTGTAAGTAGCCTGACATGAAATTATCAGATTAGCTTTGCACATTGAAGTAGTATGGGAATGAAATAGCCATATTTCAATGTTTGAGAGATTAGGAAAAACGGGAACAGTTATATTTTGGTGCTTGGGAAGGGGTTTTCTGAGAGGAAAGTGTATGACCTGGCTATAGATTACTCATCAAAAGAATTCTGTGGTTATTTGTTGAAGAAATATTGGTTCAAACAAAGTTAAGTTTTATTCAGGATATCTCAAAACTATCCTAATATGCTAATTGCATTATAAATCTGTAAGACACATAGTTTTCCATGCGCAGATTTACTTGACTTTTTTTTCTCAGAGCATTTATAGGGATGACTATTTCATAAGGCACACTGGGAAAGGAAGTTATCTAACTCCACATTTCAGTGTAAGAATGTCAATCTGAGGCTAGAATGAAAAGCATTAAAGCCTTAAGCACACTTCAGCCTGGCCATAACTTCATATAAGCAAAAAACATTTTGTTTATAGCAAAAAAAGAAAAATATGGGCATGTAAGTGTGGCTCATGTAAATAAGAACTGTTAAGAGAGTATTCCTGTTGCAGGGATTAGTGTATATATGAAAGTCCTTTGAGAAGTGTGTTTCACTGAATGACTTTGTAATTATACCATCCCATACTCATTCTCACTTGTGCATTTTTGACCTGCTGGAGCCCCCCGGAACAATTTCCACCAAGACAAAAATCTAGTACACAATTCTGTCTTTTAATTTGAGTTAAACCAAGCTTTGGCATTACCAAAATACAGGGAACACCTGTATTCCCTCTGTAACTATCAGATTTTGTTTCTCTGGGATTCCAAATCATGCATTGTGTACTTTACATAGGATAGATATGAACAATAAACATGTTCAGTTGCTAAATGTATGAAAACATCTCTGAGGATTACTGCTGATACTGAGCCATAAATTTTATGTCTACCTCTTTCTGTACTGCAAAAATGGTCCTTACCTAAGGTAACTTGTTTTTTTGTTTGTTTGTTTGCTTTTAGGGAGACTCTTAGTAACAAATTTAAGAATTATCTGGCACTCTTTGGCATTACCCAGAGTCAATCTTTGTAAGTATTTTTGTTAGATAACATTAAAGAATAAAAACGCTTTGTCAAGTAAACTTGCACAGTAGCTTTTGATACCAAAAAAGCTGTACCATGAAATATATGGAAAACGTAATTGATAAAAAAAACTTTAGCAATCCTAGACTAACCACAGACTGTATTATTATACGAAAGAAATGTTTTTCGTTCTGTCCATTTTGTCTCTTGGACATGAGATTAGTGCTTTTACACTGAATGGTTTCGCTTTTGCTTTTGTTCCTTACTTATCTTTGACAACTTGCTATGACCTGTTTCAACTAATTCCAAAGAAGAGAAATCTAACTTCTAATAAAATTGCAACCTTCCATTGTGTTAAATTTCATTTTTCTTATTTTTTTTATAACTATTTTAGACTATCTAGCTAGACTTTTTCTCTTGAGGTAGTGGTGCTAAGCTGTTCAGTAAATAATACAATATAGGTTTTAGAGAAGCAGACTTCCTTTCTCCCATGCTATGAACGTTATTTGTACAAAGAGGCAGAATTGATTTCCTAGTTCTTTTTAATTATTTAACTGAAATTTGTAAAAATGTTTTATTTTATATATATTTAATTTTTAAAACTAAGTTCTGTATATAGAGGAGTTTTTTTTTTCTCTCAGTTTATCATGTTCTTGAAATTCTTTGCTTGAATTTTAGCTATCGGTTACAACTGCATATTGAGCATTACAACAAGGACTGCTAACTCTGTAAGTCTGAACAATCTTATTGAAATGTATGTAGTGAAGAGACAGAACTTTGTTTTCACTGTAAATGAGAATTGCTCTTAAAATCTGAACTTTTAAATAAACTTGTTCTTACAGAAATTACGAGGCCAAACTGAAGCTCTTTATATACTAACAAAATGTAACAGTACTCGGTTTGAGTTTATATTTACAAATTTGGTTCCTGGAAGTCCTAGACTTTTTACTTCTGTGATTGCAGTACACAGGTATGGGTTATTGAATAATTTTAAGGTGATTCTATGATACAGAGGTTTAGAGGATAAAGTTTATAAGTGTGGTACTATCTTCCTCCAAGCTCAAGAAATTACAATATCTTGAAGATATATAGAAGAACATATCGTATTATAATTTAATAAACACTTTTAAGTATTTATAAAACACAGAAGACTACTGAAGATTCAAAAAAAAATTTTACTGAAGCAGTGCCTGGGTGGTTCAGTCAGTTAAGTGTCCAACTTCAGCTGAAGTCATGATCTCACAGCTTGTGGGTTCTAGCCCTGCATTGGGCTCTGTGCTGACAGCTCAGAGCCTAGAGCCTGCTTCAGAGTCTCTCTCTCCCTGTCACTCTGCCCCTCCCCTGCTTGCTCTCTCTCTCTCTGTCTCTCTCTTTCTGTCTCTCAAAAATAAAATATTAAAAGAAGAAATTCTACAGAATATTCTATTAAATTAGCTACCAAGGAAGTTCATTCAATTTAAATAACCAAGTTGGACAATTTAGTTAATGAATTAAAAAAGATTATTTTTAGGAGTAGAAAGCATGTTTGGGTATTTTACCTAAAGAGTTTTGTTGTTGTTTTGTGTGGTGGTTTTGGTTTTATTATTTGCTAAATTCTTTTCACTATGTTAGCTCTTTAAAAAATTTTTTTGAGAGAGAGAGAGAGACAGCGTGTGAGGAGGGGAGGGGCAGAGAGAGAGGGAGACACAGAATCCAAAGTAGGCTCCAGGCTCAAAGCTGTCAGCACAGACCCGATGTGGGGCTCAAACCCACAAACTATGAGATCATGACCTAAGCCACACACGCACCCTTCTTTTCTTTTTATTCTATAAGGAAATGAAAGTTGACATTTTCTCATTTCCAAGGTATGTAGAAACAACATATGTGCACATAGATTTTCAAGTGTCACTCAACTTCATTCTCATAGATCGCTTTATAGGAATATTTTTCTAGTAAATTAGCAAGTTCATTATTCAGTGCCACATGTTGTACTGTGACTCATATCATTTCCTCCAAGTCAATCCCCAAAGAGTGGCAGTTCACTAAGTAACTGCAGAAAATATGGAACACTTCACGAATTTGCGTGTCATCCTTGAGCAAGGGCCATGCTGGTCTTCTCTGTATTGTTCCAGTTTTAGTATATGTGCTGCCGAAGTGAGCACTTTAGCTCTTTACTTTTTTTTTTAAATGTTTTATTTATTTCTAGGAGAGAGAGAGAGAGAGAGAGAGAGAGATGGCATGAGCAGGGGAGGGGCAGAGAGAGAGGGAGTCACAGACCGAAACAGGCTCCAGGCTCTGAGCTGGCAGTCAGCACAGAGCCCGACGCGGGGCTCGAACCCACGAACCGCGAGATCGTGACCTAAGCGAAAGTCGGATGCTTAACCGACTAAGCCACCCAGGGGCCCCTTTAGCTCTTTATTTTTAACCAGCCCTAAGTACTATGGTTTTTTTTAAAGCTTGGCCAAGATGACAGGCAAAATATACATATACACAAATTTATACACACACACAAATATATATACTATTGTTTTAATTTGCATTTCATTATTACTAGTGATGTTGAAATTTTTTTTGGCTATTTATAGTTTTCTATAATAAATTTCTTTATGCTCTCATCTGTTATATATGTTGCAAATTTATTTCTTAATTTCCTAGTTTATTATTTGATTTTGCATTTTGTTGATGATTTTTTAAGAAATATTTTTTTAATGTTTATTTATTTTGGGGGGAGGAGGAGGGATCGAGAGAGAGGGAGACGGAGAATCCAAAGCAAGGGGCAGAGAGAGCGGGAGATGGAGAATCCAAAGCAGGCTCCATGCTGACAGCAGCAAGCCCAATATGGGCTCAAACCCACAAACCATGTGATCATGACCTGAGCTGACGCTGGACGTTCAACTAACTGAGCCACCCAGACAGCCTCAATGATTTTTTAATCCACGTAATGGTTTAAATTTTTTGAGATATATTTCTTATAGCATTATAAAATCTACCATTTTAATCTACCATTTTATAGTTTGATAGTTTTAGTATTTCACAAGATTATCAACCATCATCATTATCCAATTCAGAATATTTCTGTTACCCTAGAGAGAAACCCTCCTCATAACACCTGGCAACCACTGTTCGACTTTCTGTCTCTATGGATTTGCCTACTTAAGACATTTAATATAAATGGAATCATAAAATATAGTACCTTTTATATCTGACTTTTTTCACTTACATAATGTTTTCAGTGTCCATCCATGTTGTAGCATGTGTCAGTACTTCATTCCTTATAACTAAATAGGATTACATTGTATGGACATATTTTGTTTACTCACAAATCACAGACATTTGGGTCTTTTCTACTTTTTAGCTATTATGAATATTTTTCAAATTTTGTTGGGCATATACCTGGTTCCCAGTTTTGTTGGACATATACCTAAACCTTGGCTCTTTGTTTCACTTTACTTAGAGATGTAATATGAAAAGGAGTATGAAGGAAGCATAGAAACTGCTTTCCTTCAATAGTATAAAAATAAGAGTTCCCCCACAAATAACTTGCAGCATAGTTTCCATTTTTTCCACTGGTTAAGCATTGATGATTACAGCAGTAATGAAAATTAAGATTTATAGGCAAATGCTCACATCCTCCTCTTTCAGAATTTTAAAAAAATGCTTATTTATTTTTGAGAGAGCGAGAGTGAGCAAGAAAGGGGCAGAGAGAGAGGGGCAGAGGATCCAAAGTGGGGTCTGCTGAAAGCAGAGAGTTTGAGCACGCAGGGCTCACACTCACAAGCTGTGAGATTGAGATTTGAGCCAAAATCAGATGCTCAACCGCCTGAGCCACCCAGGCACCTCTCCTCTTTCACAATTTACATGTTAGATAAAGTAAAAGTCACAAGTTTAACAGTGAATATTATGATTTATGTAAGTGACTTCTAAAGTTATTCAGGCTAAGAAAATCCTTTAGTTTTATTAAATGAGTAAATTAACGTATAATTTTGTGGAATAAAAGTAGAATTAACTATTCAAATGTTATAATAAAGTAATCCAAAAAGGTATAATAAAACTAATCAAAGCAAATAATAAATACAGAATTATTTATAGAATAATTATATTACAGAAATACAGAATAAAATTATTATTTATCAATAGGAAGGCACAGAGAAAAAACAAAGAGAAATTTTGCGTACGCACACACAGATACACACTGTCGTATGGTCCCTTTTGGAGCTGGTACATCTTCATTCCAGTTTTCTATATAGAGGTGGATGTGGTCATAATGTTTTCATGTTGTAATGAGAAAAGTAATTGGACTCCTGTTTATGTCAAAAGAATAATGGTGCCTTTGACTAAAACAGAAATGGAAGGAAGCATTTTGAAAGGGAAAATAATTTCCGTGTCTATTATAGATAAGCATTGTTTTTCAGTTCAGAGAGAAAATCTGTTTACTCTCATTTGTGCTGTGTATGTGTTGTCTTAAAAATCAGACATCTAAAACTAGGTTACCGAGATAAAATTTATAAATACTATACCAAAATGATAAAGTCTATAAAAGACTGTGATCACCAAAACTTACTGAAAAGCAAAATTTTAAACTTATTATAATAATTACTTTAATTACTTGAGTGATGTACATAAAGTATTAACTTTATATATATATATAAAGTATTAACTGTGTATTTTGATAGGTAGGTAAATATAACCTAGGAAAACCACATTTTTCAAGGTGGGTTAGTATTTGTTTGTTCTTTTTTATAGAGCATATGAAACTTCTAAAATGTATCGTGATTTTAAACTAAGAAGTGCACTAATTCAAAACAAGCAACTAAGATTATTACCACAAGAACATGTATACGATAAAATCAATGGAGTATGGAATTTATCCAGTGATCAGGTATTGTGCAAAAAGCTAATGAACCTTTTGTGTCAGTGAATTTAGTAATTCCTTTTCCATTTCTCATTGAGTTAGTATGTTCATTTAACTCTTAAAATAAGCATTACATCTCCTGATAACTTAGCATTATAGCTCTTGATATAAAAGAATATTCTGATTTTCAAATTTTTATGGTTTTGTGCTCTTTTTAGCAACATTTGTTCTACATAGAATTTACAGCTGGAATAGACCTTGGAGATTATGTAGTTCAGTCTCCATTCACTTATAGATTAAAAACTCAGGCCCTCAAAATTAAATGATCTCACACATCTAGTTCATCTGAGAGCTATCCTCTTCCGTCTATGCTCCACTACCCTCCAGTTATTGGTAACTCATGCTGATGGAGGAGAGCCATACGGCGGACAGTCATGGAAGCCTTTTAATCTGGTCTTTATGGGTTTAAACATATAACTAATTTGGTGATTCCTACATCTATTATTGTAACTTTTCATTCGTTCATGCAGTTAAGACCATACAAGCAACAAATAGTTGGAATAAGTAACAAACCAATTTCTAGAGGAAAATTTGTGTCTTACTAAGAATAGTTTCCAGCCTTTGTGTGTGTTACAGCCTAGATTAGACTCATAACCACTGGAGTAAAGCTATAGCATTTGAATGAAGAGCTTTTTGCTAAACATTGAATCATAAATTTAAAATACAATTAATTTCTAGTTTTAAACTCTGATATTGGTTCTGTAGTAGATAGACAGCTGACCATCTAAATAACTACTCCTCATCAGGAATCAGCAAGCTTTTTACTCTAAAGGGCCAGACAGTAAATATTTTAGGCTTTTCAGGTCTTACTAGTTCTGTTATAACTTCTCAGATTTGCCATTGTATTGTGGAACCAGCCACGGCAACACGTCAACAAGTGAGCATGGCTGCGTTTCAATAAAACTTTATTATTGACACTGAAATTTCTTTTTTTTTTTTTAATTTATTATTTCTAGGAGAGAGAGAGAGACAGCATGAGCAGGGGAGGGTCAGAGAGAGAGGGAGTCACAGACTGAAACAGGCTCCAGGCAGTCTCTGAAACAGGCTCTGAGCTGGCAGTCAGCACAGAGCCCGACACGGACCTGGAACCCACGAATGTGAGATCATGACCTAAGCGAAAGTCGGACGCTTAACCGACTAAGCCACCCAGGCGCCCCTTGACACTGAAATTTCTATTTCCTATAGTATTCATGTGTCATGAATTCTTTTTTGATAAATTATTATTTATTATTTTTATTTCCAGCCACTTAAAAATGTAAAACTTCTTCCTGGCTTATAGGCCATACAAAATGAGGCAGCAGGCCAGATTTGTCCCACAGGCTGTAGTTTTCAAACCCTAGCTTTAGGTCATAGGCTAGATGTCACTTTCTGAAACCTTCCTTTTGTGTTGCTTATGCTATCTGTACTTAATTGCCATCTCAAATTATTCCTGCTCTAATATAGAGAGCTTGTCTCTACCCCCACATTAGATTGTAGGCTTTATAAAGGTAGGGGTGGAATTACTCCGTTCATAGTTATTTAGATCCTTACTGTCTAGCACCACACCTGGCATTTTAAATTAATTAATTAAAATGTTCATGATTATCAGAAATGTTTTATTGAAAATATGGATGTTACTGTCAACCTAATTTATGTTTATTGAAGAATAATAAAATATGACCTCCCTTTCTTTTAAAAAATCCTTAGGAATACTGCAAGTTGTTCTGTTCTTCTAAAATAAGAGGAAAGAGGACATAAATAATTATTTCTTATAAAGTTAGACTTACTATTGTTTAATGGGATGTGGACCAGGAATAAGGGGGCTGAAATTTTTGTATAACAATTTCTTGCAAAATGAGAGTGGATGAGGGAAATATATATATTTATACATATGTTTATTAACTTAATTTTAATTGAGAAATGAGTGATCTTTTTAAAAATTAATTTATTTTGAGAGAGACAGAGACTGTGAGTGGGAGGAGAGGCAGAGAGAGATAGAGAGAGAGAGAATCCTAAGCAGGCTCCCCAATGCCAGAGCAGAGCCTGATGCAGGGCTCCAACCTATAAAGTGGTGAGATCATGACCTGATCAGATGCTTAACCGAGTGAGGCACCCAGGTGCCCCAATAAGTGGTCTTTTCTGATGTTTCAAACCTGCTCATCCCAGAAGAGGACTTTTTAGGTTTTGGATTTGTGAGTTAATGTCTTATGCCCAACCTCAAAGTATAAAATAAATTCCTCTGGGAGTATGTGGTGGGGAGGAGGTAGAGGGAGCTAATTTTGACCCCATGCTATTAAGTAATATAGATTTTTTTTAGCTATCGTCCTGAAGTAATTCTGAGTAGATGTTGAAGGGCCATGTAATTGGTAAAGAGTTTGATTTATAGTTAGCGTAGAACAGCCATAAAACAACTCTTATGGACTAATAGAGGTTATCACATGTGTTTTGTCTGTCTCTTAACCACACAACTCCCTTGTCTTAACTTATTCCAGGTTTTGAACAATAGTCCTAGTAAGATCTAACACTTGTAGAATTCTTAACCATATGCTATATACTGTGATAAGGGCTTTATTTATAGGGGTTATTTCAAATTTCCATTTTACATTTGATACAATGCACCAAGAACCAATCTACTCATGCTCAGGCAACTGGTAAGTACTGAGGGCATAATGATTAGAGTCTAACTTCAGAATCCAGGCCCTCAGTCACCTAGTTGTACTGAGTCATTAATAATGAAGTCGTTAATACTCCATGGTAGTCAGTTCTGGTATTCTCTGCTATTGTGATAATCAGAATTATTCTGGTGTTTAGAAAATAAAGAGTAAGTATTCAGACAAATGATCATTGATGTATCTCATCTTTCACAGGGAAATTTAGGAACCTTTTTTATTACCAATGTGAGAATTGTGTGGCATGCAAATATGAATGACAGTTTTAACGTCAGCATACCATATCTACAAATTGTAAGTGCATGCATTTTGGTGACCTTGTTTTAATGTAGAATAAATTATTTCTGTTCAGTAGTTAATGGAACTTTCAGGATTAGATGAATTCTATCCCCCCCCCCTTTTTTTTCCAAGTTTATTTATTTTGACAGAGAGAGAGAGAGAGTGCACAGAGGAGGGGTAGAGAGAGACGGAGAGAAAGAGAATCCCAAGCTGACTCCACACTATCAGCGCAGAGCCTGACTTAGGGCTTGAGCCCATGAACTGTGAGATCATGACCTGAGCCAAAACCAAGAGTCGGGCGCTTTAACCAACTGAGCCACACAGGCGCCCCTCTTTCTCCCTCTTTTTAAGTGGCAGCAATGTAGCTGAGAACAGACTTTTAAAATGTTGAGAATTTACAATTTCATCATAGAAAAGACCCAACTGTACTTATATTCAAGGGAAATCCCAGCATTATCAACTTGCTACTAAGAGAGAAATATACAGGATTTTAAAATTTTTTAAGAAAGGAAGATGTCTTTTTTTTTCTTTCTTTCTTTTTTTAAAGATATGTCTTTCTTAGATTCCAGTCAGAGGGCATTATCTACTAAAGTTTTCCATAACCTGTTTATGAAGTGGATGTATAGTGGTTCTTTCCAAGTCTTAAGCACACTGCTCCATACACTTTGTTTTGGCTGTCTTCATATTTTCTGTTTTTAAAGGCAGAATGAATTCTTTAATTCTATGAATTGTTTTCACTGTTTACAGATAACAGCATTAATACAAGCTAGATTCATACTACAGGTTTGGTGAAAGGACTCAAGATGGTTTTTAGTGATAATGATTTTAGCTTAAGTTCAGTAATGCTGTTAAAATCCAGAATAAGGGGCTCCTGGGTGGCTCAGACGGTTGGGCATTTGACTTCGGCTCAGGTCATGATCTCATGGTGCCTGGGTTCCAGCCCCAGATTGGGCTCTGTGTTGACAGCTAGCTCAGAGCCTGGAGCCTGTTTCAGATTCTGTGTCTCCTCTCTCTGACTTTCCCCTCCTCATGCTGTCTCTCTCAAAAATAAATAAAATATTAAAAGCAATTTTTTTTAAATCCAGAATAAGAACTAACTACATCTGAGAGCAGTCTGTTTTGAGAGTAAAGGCGGTTCATTTTATCTTCTGCTGATGCTGCTATAAGTATGTGATTCAGTGAAACAAATAGTAATTTCCAATAAACTGAAGAATTTCATTTACATAAGGAAATTACATATAGGACTCTAGTGGACATTAGGTGGAACATAAAAACAGTTAATGAAAATCCTGTGTGATTTGCCTATGATAATTACCCTTATTGTTGGATATAAGTAGTCTTAAGATTAAGCAGTTTCATTAACAACTATTTATTGAATAGATGCAATGTATGTGATATCTGGAAAATGTCATTTTTTAAAAGACTTCTGGGTTTATGAGAAGGATGATTCTTTGCAAAAGTCTCAAGCCTATCTTTTGCCAAATTGTTTGATTTCTGAGTTACTTTAAAATATCTGATTGTTAATTTACCAAATATTTAGCAACCACTCTGTGCTAGGTGCTAGGGATATAGTCATGAACATCATGAACCAGTACACAGTTCCTGCCTTCAAAGAGTTGTCAGTCTGGTGGAGAAAAGCAACACATTAAACAGAAAATCATAAAAACTGATAGGAAGAAAATGATTTCTGGCCTTCTAAAGAAATCTAAGACTTTATAATAATGGCTGGGAAGATAGAATCTGCATAGGTATTTGATAAATGGGTGTTTATATTGTTCATTGCTGTTTTATGTGCATTTACATATGTTATAGCTTGCCTGACCTAAACTGTATTACACTAAAAAATTACTGAGTAGTAAACAGGCCTGTGCTTTTTGTTCTTCAAATATGATACTTTTTGTTATTTAAGAATACAGTTACCAAAAATGGCTTTTGGAATGAATTCAGCCTGGTCCAAACAACTTGCAATCTGATATCATCACAGTCTGTCACTAGAACAGTCATATTCATGTGACTTATAAAACTAACCCAACCTTAGGAACCATAAAAGATGCTGGCTCTCCAGTACTAAAAGATTGCTGGCCTTTGATTTAAAATATTCAGAAAAGTTGTGGACTCCCTGATTGTGGGGGATATTTGAGTCAGATAATTTTGTGCATGTTTCAGAGATGTCTTCTTTTTTATTTCCTAACAAGTTTGCTGCCTGTTTCTAGTATGAACATTTTAACTTACTTGATCTCCGTGGGAGTGTAATGGACACAGAGAATTCTGTTTTTTAGATTATGAAAAGTAGTTTGTATAGAAGTTGAAAAACTTGTGTTAAAGAATCACTACTATCAGATAGTAAAAATAAGCATCTTTTTCTTTTTCATTTTACATCTAGCGTTCAATAAAGATTAGAGATTCAAAATTTGGTTTAGCTCTTGTCATAGAAAGCTCTCAGCAGGTAAGATATTTTATATTTGTGTTAATCTTTAATAGATTTTTCAAACTATGTGACCATCTATATTTTTAGTTTTATTTATGTAGTAACCAGTTTACTTTCAAGAAAAATATTAGCTATAACATGAAGTTACATGAAAAGTTTAAAGTCATACAGTAATTGTCTGCATAAGGAAGAACCTTGCTTATGTTTCTTTGTTGGGCAGACATACCATTATCATCATTATGATTATCATTTTTTAATGTTTATTTATTTTGAGAGAGAGAAAGAGTGTGTGTGTGGGAGGGGCAAAGAGAGAGGGGGAGAGAGAATCCCAGGCAGGCTCCTCGCTGTCAGTGCAGAGCCTGTTGTGGGGCTCCATGTCACAAACTGTGAGATCATGACCTGAACCAAAATCAAGAGTTGGACACTCAACTGACTGAGTCACTCAGGTGCCCCATAATTATCATTTTTAATGACAGAGTTAAGTCACTGTACTTCTCATACATTATCTCAGTCTCTACCCTATGATACAGTTACTATTTTTTCCTCATCTTACATTTAAGGAAACTGAGGCTTAGAGAAGTTAGGAACCTTGCCCACAGTCTCACCAACTAGTAAGTGGTGGGAATAGGTTTTGATTCAGGTCTGATTCACAAAATGTTATTGAGAAACACAGATATATATAAATATATACACACAGGCACCCTGAGATTTTATACTCTCATATGCAGATTATACTGTATCTAATTATAATTGCTGTGCCCCATTAGGCCAGTTCTTTGCAGAAGTACATTTAAATAAAACATTTACTTACTTGTAAAATCACTTCTCTTCTAAATTCTAAGTTTAAATATGAATGTCTACTCCTTCCTCTTGGCCTACAGATTAGTAGCTTCCATTTACTGAGTGCTTGCTATGTTCCAGGAGCTGTATCAAATGTCATGTATACATTATTTTACTTAATACAATTAGATAACTGTTTTATGGTTAGAAAATTGAAGCTTTAAAAAGGAAAGTATGTTTCCCAGCATCAGATAGCTAGTAAATTTGTTGTAAAACCAGAATTTACCCAAAAGTATATGCTCTCACCTTTCATAGTACGCTACTTAATTTTTTCTAAGCTTTTTTTTTTTTTTTTTTTTAAGTAATCCCTACACTCCATATGGGGCTTGAACTCACAACCCCAAGATCAAGAGTCACATGCTTCTCTGGCTGAGCTAGCCAGCCGCTGGATACTTAATTTTTCAAGTATGGTCAGGTTTCTTTCCTAATTCTTCAAGGAGATGGCCTCAGCTAGGCCATTCCCTTTCTTCTATTAATATACGGTTTATGCTTTTTCAAGGTCTAGTAAAGAAAAACTTTGTTTCCTTGGCCATCACAATATACAGTGTATTGTTTTAATCTTAAAATATCATCTTTGATATTTACAGATGAAATTATGTGATACCTGGATATGCTTCAAAATAATCCTCAGTGGGTAAGGGGAGGAGATTTGGGGGAGACGGAAGTTAAAGATGGAACAGAGTTGGCCGTACGTTGCTACTTGTCAAAGCTGGAGATGGCTACATGGATGCTTATTGTACTGTTTTTTCTATTTTTGTATGTGCTTTAAATTTTTCATTACAAAAATTTTAATTAAAAGTAGCTTACCTGTGGTGCTCTGAAATAAGGAAATTAGAGTTATAGTTTATCATATACTGTAGATACCATTCCCAGGCTTGTTTGTTTTTTTTTTTTTCTTTTTTCTTTTTTTTTCTTACAGAGTGGAGGATATGTTCTTGGCTTTAAAATAGACCCTGTGGAAAAACTACAAGAATCAGTTAAGGAAATCAACTCACTTCACAAAGTCTATTCTGCCAGTCCTATATTTGGAGTGGATTATGAGATGGAAGAAAAGGTAATTCATTCAGTATGTAAAATACAGAGTATGCTGAATTGCTTTTACACAGTCTATAAAATTCACACATAAACACATGTGTACAATTTAACTTTGAACTTTGTTTAAGATGATGAATGTACAGACTGCTCAGTGAGCACAACCACCTTGGCCATCACAGATTTGCGGCTGTCCACCCGTCTGCTCACTGGCTGCTCCGTCATCCTTCCTGCCTTGGGTGAGCAGTTTATTCAGAGAAGTGTCCATGAGCAAGGCTCCTATCATGTGGACAGACTTCAGTCTCTCACTCTGTTTGATTTTTATTCCACTTCTGCCTCCCATTAGCATTTGGGCAAACCTCATAGGCTTTACAGATCCATGCTCTTCCCACAGAGCCCTACAAGATAGTACCTCCAGGAGTCAGCTCCATCAGTAGGGCCCAGATCCATTCCCTATTCCTCAGTGCCGCTGATGTGCCAGTTAGGAAATATTTTGAATATCATGTTCATATGTCTGTTCTTTGCTTTCTGTATGGTTTCTGGATTTTGCCCCAAACCCACCGTGCTCTCCAGGTACATGAATTCTCTCCTTTGGCATTAGCTTTATTCTGTAGCCTCTCCAGCTAGGACCCTTGTCATTTGGTCTGTCACTGGTGTCTTCGCCAGCCACTCCATCGGAGATGTCCTCACTGTCGGCTCTATCAGCAGGACCCTTGCCAGAGGCTCTGTCTCTGGTTTACTCACGGGCTAGTCTTCTCACAGGTGCCCTTGCTGTCTGTTATTTTGCTCGGGCCCTCACTGTACGCTGGTGCGCTTGCCACCCACTCTTTCAGCAGTGTCCCTGCTGGTACTCAGCATGTTGAGCCATATCACACAGCACGTGATATATTATCCATCTCTGCTGCTCTTGGACTACAGCATGTGACCAGAGAAGATCAAGAAGTAGGGCTGGACAGCTAAGTTCAAGTCCACACCCTCTGACTTCAGCCAGGCCCTCGTTGCCTGGTAGCACTCCTTGCACATAGTTTTTCTCTCTCTGTAATATTCTGTATGTACCCCCCTCCCTTCCAGCTGAAACTTCTCTCTGGATTGCTGACTGCATTATACATAGGCTCATGTGTTTCATTTCCTTAACCATTCTTTTCTGTTTTCTTCCCACCCGGCACTTTTCAGCATTCTCCTTTTCACTTGGTCTTTTTTGTACATTCCTCAGCAATGTCAGCCCTCCTCCAGGTCCATCAACACACACTTCTGTACACGGCCCCCCCCACACCTTTTATTCTGACCTTGACACGTTCTCTCATGTTACCATGGCTGCAAATATTCATGAATACTTTCACATAAATGAGCATTCCAAATAACATAAATTGAATTTCTCATTTAAAAGTTTATCTTTATTTAAGTAAGTAAATAATTTTCCAAGTCAGTAAGATACACTGGGACTTGAATACCTCAAACTTGGCATACCTAAAATGCTATCATATTTCTCAAAAGCACCATCCTACTGATGTATCTATTTATTTTCAGCATTGTCAAAGTCAGCCATGCTCAAAACCTCAGAGATTTCCTTTTTTATTTTTCTGACTGTCTTATTTCATACATTCAGTCAATCATACAGCCTCCTCCCTTTTCCTATTTCCTTCTTTACATTCAGACCACAATTATTGTAATGATTTTTCCTTGCATAATAATGGTAGAACAAGCATGGTTCTTGGAAACCATGGCTTTAGCCCCAATATCACCATTTATTTGTGATTCTAAGGAAATTTGAGCTACGATGTTCTCATTATAAAATGAAGATAATCTCTCTCACGAAGTTCTTGATCATGTCCATGAAATGCCTGGCACATGAGGGACACTCAATTTGTTAGCTCTCCCACCATTCTCTGCTTTCATTTCTTCTCTTTTCTTCTTTTTTGACCCCCCAGTGCATAATAATAGCCAGCCATAATAACTCACTCTTGTCATCTCAGTTAAGTCCCTACTCAAAAGTCACCTCTTCAGGGAGGTCTTTCTTGAATACCATCTAAAACAGCAGCCTCCATCATTTTTTTTTTTTTTTTGGTCCCTTATCCTTGCTTGCTTGCTTGTTTTATTTTTGGTAACCCTCATAGTCTTCTCCACTATAAATAATCTCCATGAAGTTGGGGATTTTCATCTATTTTCCTTAACCATCGTATCTCCAGCAATCAGAACTAACACATAATAGGCCCTTAGTGAATACTCATAGATGTTGAATGGCTGCATTGAACATTTACTGTTCCAATTCACTGCTCTAAGAACTTTATATGCATCATTTCATTTAATCCTCCCAACAGTACTTTGAAGTATAGTACTATTATCCTTATCTCACAGTTAAGGAGATTGAGGCTTAGCTAGATTAAGTTACTTATACACAGTCCCATAACTGTGAATGTGGTTGAAACATTGAGTCTATCCTCAGAGAATCTGGTCACCCTTGTCAAGCAATGCACTTCTACCCTACACACCCCTCCCACCAATTACCTGTAATATAATAAAGTCTAAATTCTTTGGTCTAGTATTAAAGAATTTCAGTAGACACCAGTCTACATTTCCTCCCTTATCTGCACAGCCACTGTATCTGGTTGTTCAGCCTGTGCACTGCCCAACTATGAGAACATGGTAGATGTAGTGTGAATGATGCTCCTTGACGTTCAATACAGTAGCCCTGCTAGCTTCTTCAGTCTCCTGGGACTCTTGTATTCTGACAGTACTGGATTATTCATCATTCTTCAGCCACATCCTGTGGTTACTCACCTGTGCTGATGCTGGTCCCCTCTGCCAAGAATATCCTTTCCCCTAATCTTACCTATGGAAGTCATCTTCATCCTTTAGGCCTTTTAAGGCCTAACTATATGCCACTTTTTCCATCATGAAAATTTCTGGGATTCACGAGCCAGAAGTTGTGTTGTCTATATGCATTTTTATTGTAATAGATAAATTGCATTTGTTATAGCTACTCTTCATTGGTTAAACCATATGATATTAATCTTCGACCATTTTTGACTAATGAAAATGGCAATTTTTAGTTATTTAGTTATTTGTAATTGTGTTTTATCCTTTATTCCACTCCCACGAGATTACAGACCTTTTATGGGTAAGGACAGAAAGTTTTTACCCTTGGTAGTGCTAGCATAGTGCCTAATACACCAAAGATACTAAAATACTTGAAAAATGAATATCAGCCCATATTTTATTCTGCTTTACCATTAGAATAGTCCATGCAAATCATAGTTCTTTTACTTTTCACAAATTCTATTTAATGACCATTTCAGTTTTGAGGAAAATTGAAAATTTGCTGTTTTCCAAACGTAGTTTTTTTTTAAGACTATGTGAAAGAAAATCAGATAAAGTCCAGTAGGAGTGTTTTTCTTTAAGAATATCTCGAAGTATCATAGTAAGTATGTATAAATTTGTCATTTTATTATTTTTGATGATTCTGACTTCATATTTAAAACCTTAAAGTTTAACTGATTTATTACTCAAGGTAATTTAAATAGAATATAAATCACGGTATACCTGGGTGACTCAGTTGGTTAAGCGTCTCACTCTTGATTTCGGCTCAGATCACGATCTCACGGCTCATGAGTTTAAGCCCTGCTTCAGGCTCTGCAGGCAGTGCAGAGCAGTTTAGGATTTTCTGTCTTCCTCTTTCTTTGCCCCTCCCCTGCTCTCTCCCCTGTTTCTCTCTCTCTTTATCACTCTCTCTCTCTTTCTCTCTCTCTCCCTCTCTCGCTCTCACATACACACACAAATAAATAAACAATATAAACTATGCAATGATTTTCCTAAGACTTGAGTAGTTAGCAGTTGTTTTATCCCTTTACAAATATTTATGATTCTCACAGCACATTTTACTAAGAGTATTTGTTTAATATTATCTCTGATGCATTTTAACATCTGCTGATTTTTAGCCACAGCCCCTTGAAGCTCTGACAGTTGAACAGATTCAAGATGATGTAGAAATAGACTCTGATGATCACACAGACGCTTTTGTGGTGAGCATGATGAAGAAGAGCTACTAAAAATCTTGTGATTTTTAAAATCTGAGTCATGTTTAATTAACTAATGGCTTAAGTATGTAGAACACCATAGATCTTGAGATATTTGAGAGTTATCTTAAACATGAGTTGGAAAGTAATCTTTTTTTAAGTTAGGGACTTTTTCTTTGAGTGAAACTGCTTTTAAATTACCGAACTGGGAAATAGTTTGAGAACACATTTATTTAGAGGATTGCAGATCTGTGAAAGATTTTCCATACCTCAGAAAAATAGAACATGTTAAGTAGTTAATTAAATTAGTTTAAAAATCTATACTTTTCATAATTCATCTTTATGAGATGGGCTTCCCTTCAACTTATTGGTCTATTATCTTTAAAAGGATATTTGAACACTGAACTTTCCCATTTCCAAATTTATATTATTTAGCTTTAATGGCCAGAATAATAATAATGCTTTCTATATATTGTGGTGTATAAATCTGACTGGCATACCTCTCTGGGAATAAATAATTTTAAACAAGTGTGAAATTCGTGTAAAATATTTAATTATACACTACTACTACCACCTCATATGTATGCATTTGCTGATACATTGAAGCACTGATTACTTTGTTTTGTTTTTGCCAGCATCTTCTAAACCAAAAGTAGGGATGAAATTTTACAGCTTTTAAATCATTCTTTTTATCCCCTTTCAAGTTAACAATGCTAATTATATACTAATTACAAAGCACATTTTTTGGAGCTTAAAGCTTATAGTCATTACTAATGATTGACAAGTGAAATCTGCCACTACCATAGTAAAGATAGGTGAAAAGACCATTAGACACGTAGTAACACATAGTAACAGAATGTGAAATATATTTAGTTACACAGTTGTTTTTTAAATTAATTGCCTGTTTCTTAGTCCACTGACCTATTACATGTTGAGTATGTGAAATATAATTTTCTTTGTTTTATAGGCTTACTTTGCTGATGGCAATAAGGTAAGGACATTTTACGTATAGTGTATGAAAAAAAAACTTTCTATATTCCAATGTTTAGTATTCACAAAACTTATGTGAATCCTATTTTTTGTTTTTTTCCTCTTCCTTGCCCACCTTCCTTCTCTATTCCCATGTCATCCTCTTATCTCACAAAAAGCAACAAGATCGTGAACCTGTATTTTCAGAAGAACTGGGGCTTGCAATAGAGAAATTGAAGGATGGATTCACCCTACAGGGACTTTGGGAAGTGATGAGTTGATCTTGAGTTGAGCTGGATTTCTATTTAAAGATATCTCAAGATTAAAGATACTAGTTGCCTGCTATAAAGCACGGAATAGTTTTTACATTTACAGAAAAACCTTTTTAAGAAAGGGTTTTTTTTTAATGATTAAGGAAAAACTCATTTGTCTAAGATTTCGTTGCCTCTTTTCTAAAAATTATATTTAAAACTGTAATCAAAATGTATCTGGTTTGTAAATATGTTTATTTTGTACCTAATGCTTGTAAATTATTAGTCTGCAGATACTAAATGACTGTATCATTTTGGGTTAATAAAGAATTTATGTAGCACCATTTAATGTTTTGAAAGCATATTTAAAAGAATAAGATGATTTTTATGGAGTTATCAAAATAGTGCTTTTTTAATTATGAAAATCTGGTTTAAATAAGTTATCAAAAAGCTCCAAATGTAAGCCAACTCTAATATAAATTATGACCTTTAAACTTGTCATGCTGAGGTGACCATTTCTGTAAAACCTAAAAATTATAGTTACTTCTGAAGTGTATCAAAAGTGTATCAACCCTTATGTAATGCTTTGGGAACTATTTTATAAGTTATTTCAGTATACATTTGACAAGAATACATTTATTTTGTAAGGAAATACTTTTAGTTTGTAAATAAATAATTCATTTATTAACTTTCTCCTTGTTTGTACTCATTGAAACTTCTTTGAAGTTTTCAAAAATAGAGTATTCTCTGATTTCTTCGTTAGCTAAGATTTGGCGACTTCTCTGCCATCAGTGTTGTTTGTCGCTGCTTGGGTATAAAGAAGCATTGTAAGGAACCTTTGTCAAGTCATTGAAATTAGCTGAAGGAGCCCTCTTTCTCTAGAGGTAAAGGAGTGAGTGGTTCAGAAACATTTAGAATGAGATGCAGCGGTATGTTACAAGCATAAACACATATTACAACCAAGTGCCAGCCTGAGTTTAATAAAAATCAGTGAACAAAAGCTACACATTGGTTTCTTTGCCTAAAAAGGAAAAGATGTGTACATTTTTAAAGGATGGGGTTATAATAAACAACCTATATTAAAGGGGGAAAGGTTGTTTGAAAAATTTATACAGGTCACAAAATGCTGTCAGGAATATATTTAAATAGTTTTTCAAGCACAACAGACTTTGTAATTGCTTACTAGTAAGGACTCTTAAATGTCATATCATAGTGTTTGCATCTGACTCATTAATCTTTTCAAATGTTAGTTGTTACTTGTAGAGAGAAATGAGTCATTTATTGTTTAAACAAGGGAGCAGCTGTTCGTCTTTTCTAGTGTGTTAAAACCTTTAGTGACATCTATAAATGGAAAAAACAGTCAATGAGCTCTTTCAGCTGTTGTTTTAGCAGCTGACAGTACCTTTGACTTCACTGTTATGTAAAATAAAAGACCTTAACTCATCGATAGAGATCTTAAAGTTTAAAAATACATAAGTCACTGATCTGGGGACATTTATTATTCATTCAACAAATATTTATGGAGCACACGAGGCCCTGGGGCTATAGCATTGAACAAAGCAAACTGAAAAAAATTCCTGTCTTCATGGAGCTTATATTCTTCTGAACATTTTTATGAATACCAAAATTTGAAATTATACAGTATTTCTACACCCCACTGAGCTCAGAAAATGTAACAATATAATTTTGTAATCAAATAGTTCCTGAAGAGGCATATAATGTCATCTGCATATAAACAAAGGATCAATTTTTTTTTTCAAATCATGACTTCTGCATTCCCTAACCAATATGGTGTTCTTTTATAATCAAGAACTTAAATTATGATTTCAGTTATATATTCTTTTTTTTTCATTATATAGTCTTGTTTTCCAAATTATGCAGGTGATATAAGCACTTCTTCCTGAGTCTGTTGTGGTCTGTTGATGACATTGTTTTTATGGAGTTATAGCTGTATTTTAACTTTTTATTTAATAAAAGGTTATCTTTTAACATTTAAAATGTCTTTAGTAATCAAATTGAGTTTTTTTCTTTCCCTAGTGTTGACTTTTAACTATTTCTATTTCTATCTGGTTTTGATGATTCCTTTTAACCTTTTGCCTTTATTTTACTTGATTTATTATTGTTTGCCACATTGGATCCTTTGAAGAGCAAGGCAGGGTATGAATAAATTAAATAATTTTATGATTTAATTCAGTACAAATTAGGGTTTTTCCAGTTGAGAATAAAGATAGTTCAGAATGTCTTAGAAAATTAGCAGTTTCTCTGCATTTATTTTTTTCAGTTATGATGGGGTATTATTATTGAAGGTTTTAAAAAATAACATTATAATACATAAATAGAAGTCTTTAAGTTTCCTTATAAAAGGAAATTCTAAATCCCACTGTTTTAAAGAGAAAATAAAAATTTGTATGTAACACTTACTGGAAAAGAGATTTTGCTTATGAGTATTCAGATGAACTCACCTCATATTCTTGACCTTTGCTTCATTAATTCAGACAGCCAGGGAGTTTGCCACTGGACCATATTTAGCAGACTGACTCATTTTTATGATTCAGTTTTCTGTTAGCTCAATAAACCATTTTATTTAAACATGCTTTTATTGGCATATGCTCTAATGCTTTATGTATTTTAAAGCTTTCCACTTCGTTTAAATCTGTTTCTTAGCTGTTTCCTTAGTGATTAAAAGTTCCAGTTGTTCCCTTCAATCTATAACAGCTGCAAGAACAACTCTTCTTTCCAAACTAGCTCTCCTAAATTCCCGTTGTTAGAGTTGGTATCTATATTTAGCTGGTAGGATTAAATTGCAAAGGCTTCAAGCTGGGCAAAGCACACTGATCTGCCTTTTTACAGCTAGACCTGTGTGCTGCGAGGAGCTAAGGCCTTCAGTGTCCCCTTCCTTACCCAGGTTACTCACAAAATGGATTCCCAGCGGGAACTCACAGAGGAACTGCGGCTTTACCAGTCCACCCTTCTTCAGGATGGTCTAAAAGATCTCCTGGAAGAAAAAAAATTCATCGATTGCACCCTAAAAGCAGGTGACAAAAGTCTTCCTTGTCACAGATTGATTTTGTCAGCTTGTAGTCCTTACTTCCGTGAGTATTTTTTATCTGAAATTGATGAGGGGAAAAAAAAGGAGGTAGTATTAGATAATGTGGATCCTGCTGTGCTGGATTTAATCATCAAGTACCTGTACTCTGCCAGTATTGATCTCAACGATGGAAACGTGCAAGATATCTTTGCCTTGGCCAGCCGCTTTCAGATCCCCTCGGTGTTCACTGTCTGTGTTTCTTATCTTCAGAAAAGACTTGCTCCTGGTAACTGTCTAGCCATCTTAAGATTAGGACTTCTTCTTGACTGCCCAAGACTCGCTATCTCTGCCCGTGAATTTGTGTCTGATCGCTTTGTACAGATTTGTAAGGAAGAGGACTTTATGCAACTATCTCCGCAGGAACTGATCTCAGTCATTTCAAATGACAGCCTAAATGTGGAGAAGGAAGAAGCAGTATTTGAGGCGGTGATGAAATGGGTGCGAACAGACAAGGAAAACAGGGTCAAAAACCTTAGCGAAGTGTTTGATTGTATCCGCTTTCGCCTTATGACAGAAAAATATTTTAAAGATCATGTTGAGAAAGATGATATAATTAAAAGCAACCCAGAACTCCAGAAAAAAATCAAAGTTCTCAAAGATGCCTTTGCAGGTAAACTCCCAGAACCCAGCAAAAATCCAGAGAAGGCTGGGGCTGGGGAGGTGAATGGTGATGTTGGTGATGAAGATTTACTTCCTGGTTACCTGAATGACATTCCCAGGCATGGAATGTTTGTCAAAGATCTCATCCTCTTGGTGAATGACACAGCTGCCGTGGCTTATGATCCCACAGAAAATGAGTGCTACCTCACTGCGCTTGCTGAGCAGATTCCCCGAAATCATTCTAGCATAGTTACCCAACAAAATCAGGTGTATGTGGTCGGAGGACTATATGTGGATGAAGAAAATAAAGATCAACCTCTACAGTCCTACTTTTTCCAGGTAAGAAGGGCTAGTTTTATAAAAGTAGAGGCATAAAGGAAAGGCTGCTGTTTACTACCCAGTTACCTGATGTGTGAATTATTCAGGCTGCTTGCATTTTACTCTACTTGATGTCCTCTTCCAGTGTCCCTTGCACTTTTGCTACTTACAGAGCTGACAGAAGTACTTAGATCAGTTAATTGAACTGCTTGTTAACATTTACCAAAAGGTTTGGTGAAGAATGAAGTTCTAATTAATGTGTAAGTGATGACTCGGATTTTCTTTATACTCTTTTACCCACAATGTTAAGTTTATAGCTGATGGCGACTGTAATCCTTCAAAATCCAGTGTTTTCGTAAAACCTAACTTGAATCTTATAACCTATTAAATAGGTTAATGTATTTCCCTAAGTTGTAGGACTTTCCACTTTACAAAAATTATAATTGATCAAGTTTTCAGCCTTTTTTCAGGTTTTCTTAAACTGATTTGAAGTTTCTTAAGGGTAAAATTGTATCTGTTATTTACGTTTACTGCCTAAAATATAATTTTGTTGAAAATGAAGAGAACTTATGTAACTTAACTTACCCACTTTGGGTTACCTTCTGGGAAAAACTACACAGGTGTCACAAATTTGAATTCATCAATTATATTTAGAAATGTTTATTTAAATGTTTATTTATGATAATTTGTTATTTATGACAAGTGATCATATATGTATTTGGTTCAGAGTTGTACTTCGACATTATTCCAATTTAATCTGTTTTGTGAAATCACAGAAGTGTCCAAGAAAACAAATCCTCCAAACTAATAAACTCTTTGTAGTTTGTTTGAAGCAGGTTTGTTTCATATTATCAAACATTATATTTTATCAGTTTATGAAGCAATCGGTGGCTTAAACTTTATCTTTAATAATGCCAATTTTTAAGCTACTTTGTAGCTTACAGCTAACTCAGAAGAGTCTGCTTAGGTCATAACTACTCATGGCCTGAGGCTTATGGGCACTTGAACTGGAAAGGCCAAAGATAAGTGTAGAATGTCATCCCACAGTCACTGTGTGCTCTCAGTGTGTGACATCCTGTGCCTTCACAAAATACTACCTTTAACCAGGTTTTTCTAATCTTGAAAAATGTAATATACATGTTAATTGTTCTTAATTTTCAAAGTTCCATTGAAGAATGTTACCATCAAATATAAAAGTAAAATAGAAGGTATAATCCCAAGTGTTTGAATGCATGCCAGAAAATTTCCCAAGCTCTAATTTTAAAATCAGTGAAATTTCAGAAAAGACAAATTGAACTTAAAAGGCAGTAATTATTTCTAGGAAGTAAAAATCACATCAAAACACAAATGGACAGACAGGTATCTAGAAATCATAGATCAAGGAATACTTAGCGTTATCTTTATTCTCTTCCATCCTGCTACTACTCGTTTTTTATTTTTAATTTAAATCCATGTTAGTTAACATATGGTGTAATAATGATTTCAGGAACAGAATTTATTTATTCATCACTTACATATAACACCCCGTGCTCATCCCAACAAGTGTCTTCCTTAATGCCCTCCATTTAGCCCATCCCCCCACCCCCAACCGCTCCAGCAACCCTCAGTTTGTTGTTCTCTGTCTTTAAGAGTCTCTTATGGTTTGTCTCCCTCTCTGTTTTTATCTTATTTTTGCTTCCCCAATGTTCATCTGTTTTGTTTTTTAAATTCCACATGAGTGAAATCATATATTTGTCTTTCTCTGACTGATTTATTTCACTTAGCATAATACACTCTGGTATCATCCATGTTGCAAATGGCAAAATTTCAGTCTTTTTGATCGCCGACTACTCTTACTTTTATGGGCACAGCCTCTCACTTCTGGTTCAAGAAACCTGCTCGATGCTCTTTATAGCTACAAAAACAGTTACACAAAGTTGAAAAGGTCAACCCTCTGTCATTGCCCATGCCTTGCTTCTTTTAAAAGGGACAAATAGTGCAACAAGATGCCAGGATAAACACACCTGACTGTAAGAAGGGTTATTTATGACTCACAAGAAAATATATGTATGAGAATTTCAGGTTTTATATTACGTTTTTCTGCTTGATCACATCCGTTTAAAATGTATTAAGTTAGGAGTAATATGATCTTTGATTGTGTACTATAAATAGATTATGAGAATATTTAACCTGGATAAGAGAGTGTTGTTCATTTTGTTTTTCATAGAATTAATAGATTCATCAAATCTTTGAACAGGATATCATCTTAAAGTAATCTAGGTCCAAACCCTGATTATAAGGATGAGGAAACTGGAGCCAGACAGGTTAAACGGCTTGACAGGTCATCTATAGAAGAGCCTAGTAGACAGTCTACTGTTGCATCTGCTGTAGTAAGTGCCCTAACTGGCGAGAGGATGGCAATGCAGTCAGTGCTATACAGCGTGGGCAGTCAGCTCACCAGTCTGGGATCATGATGGCTGCTCTTCCCATTTTTAAAAAACAAACAATGGCTTTATATAGCTTGTATGTAATATCACTTAAAAGCTCTGTGAGCTTGGGCCAGTTATTTTACCTTTCTGTGCCTCAGTTTTCTCGTCTGTAAAATGGAGATAATAATCCTGGACAACTGAATGAAATTACCTGTGTAAAGTTCAACATGCAGCCTGTCACAGAGTCAAAACCTCATAAATGTTCATTCTTATTTCTACGATACTACACACCACCTTCTTGATGAAAGGATTTTTTTTTCAAAAATGAAAACGTTAGTGGTCACAACCTAGATGTTAAAATTCGTGAATGCAGACTTAACAATGCACATGTGAGGATTAAATTGCTCATCTTACCTAGTTTTAATTAGTACTTTGCTTTAACCAAAGTTACGAGCTGATCTATATATAGGCTTCTACAGAGACCTTCCCTTGACCGCAGCCTTTATTATCTGCACCTACTCTTGAATCCAATTATTCTGGGGTTTATTCCTTCTTCTGTTACACAGACATAGCATTAGAGCGGACAACAAATCTGTAACTGCACTCCTTCAGAAAGCAATTTTCTCATGCTTTCGTGTCCTAAAATGCAAAGTGGAACAATGTAAAATCACCAATAGTAAGTGCTGAACCTGATGCCCCCCACACCAGAATTACCTACCCGAGAGCATGGGCACCTAGAGAGCTGTCTGAGGCTTGCAGAAGTAGCAGTAGCAAACACAAGCAAGTTTGTGTTTGAGATAGAGACAAGGGTTTTTCCGATGTCTTCCAACAAAAGGCTGAGAGGTTATAGCTAGAACACCTGCCTATGTCAGAAATCATAAAGGGAAACAGAGAGAAACCTACACAATTTTGAAGAAAAAAAGATATTGCCTAACATCCCAGTTGTCTGTGGACTGAGCGACAGGTCCAGCTGTCCTGGATGCCGGATTGGGGAGCATGTTAAATATAGCATTCGGGGGGCACTCATACACACCCTCCCCACAGTCACAACTTCTCTCTCCCCAATGTGCTATTAACAGTATTATGATGCTTTTTTTGAACCTGAACAAGACGACATGGGAAGAAAGCTTGACAAGAAACCTCACAGGTCTTTTTTTTTTAATTTTTTTAATGTTTTATTTATTTCTAGGAGAGAGAGAGAGAGAGAGAGAGAGAGACAGCGTGAGCAGGGGAGGGTCAGAGAGAGAGGGAGACACAGACTGAAGCCGGCTCCAGGCTCTGAGCTGGCAGTCAGCAGAGAGCCCGACGCGGGGCTTGAACCCACGAACCGCGGGATCATGACCCAAGCAAAAGTCGGACGCTTAACCGACTAAGCCACCCAGGCACCCCAAAACCTCACAGTTCTAACTGACTTCTAGTGACTCTGTTCTCTCTTTTCTTTTTCCAGATTTTGATACTTTTAGCTATTTTGGTAAACCAAGTAGAAATTCTCATTTTTCTTGGTAATCCAGATGTAAACTATGATGGAGGGGAGAGGCAGAGAGAGAATCCCAAGCAGGCTCCATGCCATTCGCAGAAAGCCTGATGCAGGGCTCAATTTCACAAACTGTGAAATGAGCCAAAACCAAGAGTCATATGCTTAACCATCTGAACCACCCAGGCGTCCCACTATCTCAGTGTATTCTAAACAACACATAGAATATAGCATATTTCTTGGAACAACTGTAACTCTTTTCTAACAAGCTACACAATTCCTCATATATTTTTCTTTCAGCTTGATAACATAGCATCTGAATGGGTTGGACTTCCACCTCTGCCATCAGCCAGGTGTCTCTTCGGTCTGGGAGAGGTAGATGACAAAATCTATGTAGTTGCAGGCAAAGACCTTCAAACAGAGGCTTCGCTGGATTCAGTATTATGCTATGATCCCGTGTAAGTTGGCATGACATTCCTGTTTCCTAAGCATTCGCATATATGAATGCCTATTACGTATTCATAGCTTTAGAACCTAGAGTTAACTGAAAGCACAGAAAAAGTTTTTTAAAGCATAGAAATTCTACCATCTTTTCATTGCAGGACTGCAAAGTGGAATGAAGTTAAGAAACTGCCTATCAAAGTCTATGGCCATAGTGTCATTTCACATAAGGGAAATATATATTGTCTCGGAGGAAAGACAGATGACAAGTAAGTACCTAAATTCTCCTTATGGTTTACATTCAAATGATTTTCTTTTAACATTTTTGTAAGTAAGCTCTACTCACAATGGGGACTTGAACTCACAATCCTGAGATCAAGAGTTGCATACTTTACTGATTGAGCCAGCCAGGCACCCCTCCAAATGATTTTTTTATTGCAAGAGTTCTTCCCTCCTTTCATCTGAATCTATGGACTGAAATGAGACTTGGTTCTCACTTGTAATATTTTCGAAGTGAAAATTTCAAAGTAAAATTCTGAAAAGCTATTGGAGGGTATTATAAATGATTTCTCAAGGGAAGCTACATAAAATTTAAAAATTGCTAAAGTATCAAAAAATAAAAGTTGCTAAAGTAAATGTGGAGATATTCAGCATATTGCTAGGAAGTAGCATGATACCTCTATCATAAGCATTCTTACAGTGGAAAAGCAGCATTTAGGAGCCTAATCAAGTCTTTCTTTTTTTTAAGTTTATTTATTTATTTATTTATTTATTTATTTATTTATTTATTTATTTAGAGCACAAGCAGGCTCTGCACAATGTGGGGCTCGAACCCACGACCAAAAGATCATGACCTCAGCCGAAACCAAATGTCAGATGTTTAACCAACATCTGGAGCCACCCAGGCGCCCCCATAATCAAGTCTTTAATTTGGCTAGTTTTTCATTATATTTCACTACATTAAAACCAGTGGGCTTTCTTAGTCTTTTGGCCATAACTAGCTAAAAATTAGGTGTACCATTTCAATGTTATATCTAAAATATAATGGCTAAAGCAATAGTGCATTAAAATATCATGGATTTGTACTTTACGTTCATAAGAGAGAATTTAGATAGGTGAGTTTAAAACTGAAGAGCATGGTGACAGAAAAGAGAGCAGTTATTTCCTAAACAATGTTTCACTAATTTACTCCTGGACAGAGTTGATAGTCAGAATATTTTAAAATGGTCACAAAGAGGCACAGATCAAACAGAACAGCTACATCTGGTACCCTCATTGGTGCCGTTTCTTGTGAGACAAACAGGATGAAGGTTCATATAACTTGATTTCTAGGCACTTCTCAAGAGATAGATAATTAGGAAAAAGATCTTGTTACTTAAAGGGAGAAATGACTTCAGAATGCTCCAGAAGTCAGTCAGTTAAGTCAGGAGCCTGTCTGGTAAAATGAAGATTTTCAGCTTAAATAGTGAGAATTAATTTCCTGCACCTGAAAACTCTGCCTAATTTGGCTTGTGCTCATTTGCCCAAGCTGCCTAACAAATAGAGATAATCCTGGAAAGGGAGCCAGAATTAAGAATTATAAAGGCAAAGCAGGAAGGGAGAGTAGAATATGGAAATGTGCTAGAAATAACTCTATATTCTGAGTTAATAATTAATGGTTATTATTAAGTTAAAATGACAAATAGCACAGGAAATGTGATTTTAAAAAGCAATGGGCACCTAAAAAACAAAAAACAAAACAAAACAAAACAAAACAAACAAACAAACAAACAAAAGAAACAGAACAGAAACAGACTCACTGATACAGACAACAAACTGGTGGTTACCAGGGCGGGGAGGTGCTGGGGACGGGTGAGATAGGTAAAGGGGACCGAGAGGTACAAATTTCCAGTTATAAGATAACTCAAGGGAAAGTAATATACAGCATAGGGAATGTAGTCAATAATATTGTAACAACTTTGTATGGTGACACATGGTAACTAGGCTTACCTAGGGGGATCATTTCATAATGTATAAAAATATCAAATCACTATGATGTACATCTGAAATTGATATGGTACATCAGTTATACTTCAATTAAAAAATAAAATAAAAATAAATGACTAACTGTTTAAAAAAACAATGGGTTTTGGGGGCATCTGGGTGGCTCAATTGGTTAAGCATCCAACTTCAGCTCAGGTCATGATCTCGCAGTTTGTGAGTTCGAGCCCCGCATCAGGCTCTGTGCTAACAGCTCAGAGCCTGGAGCCTCCTTCAGATTCTGTGTCTCCTCCTCTCTCAACCCCTCCCCCCACCATGCTGTCTGTCTGTCCCTCAATAATAAATTTTAAAATATTTAGGGGCGCCTGGGTGGCTTAGTCGGTTGAGAGTCCGACTTTCGCTTAGGTCATGATCTCGCGGTTCGTGGGTTCGAGCCCCGCGTCGGGCTCTGTGCTGACTGCCAGCTCGGAGCCTGGAGCCTGTTTCAGTCTGTGACTCCCTCTCTCTCTGACCCTCCCCTGCTCACGCTGTCTCTCTCTCTCCTAGAAATAAATAAAAATATTTAAAAAATAAAATAAAATAAAATATTTAAAAAATTTTTTAAAAAAACAATGGGTTCTTATACAGTCTATCCAACTTCAAAGATAACATATTTGATATGTTAATATTTTCCTTAATCCCAGTCATTCCCATCATTTAAAGAAGGCCATATTACAAAACTTAGTGTAAAATCTTATTTGGGGTCTTTTTCCTGAGTAAATGGAATGGAAAATGTGTATTAAGCAGTATTCTGACTTTGAAAATCTAGTGACCCTGCCAAATGATTTAAATTGTTTCCTTCAAGTGGTATTAGTAACTAGGAAATTGATATGTCAGTAAGAAGCATACAGGTCTTGTTGGTAAGAATATATTAATCTTGAGAATATGATTAACCAAGACAGCATTGCTTGACGAATGCCAAAGAACTGTGAAATGAGTCATTATCTAAAAGTAAGCACTAAATCTCACTAGTTAATACGACTGAATTTGAAGAACGTGATTTTGTATCATGCCCTTGTCAAGAAGTTTTATAAAATAATACTCATAGTCAAATATTAGAGGAAATGCTTCTACTCCAGATATCTGGTCTTTCATAAGACTAAAGAAAAAAGTTGTTTTCCTAAAACATTGTGAGTTTTGTTTGTTTGCTTTTTGACTTTACCAGGTATATCCAGGGGCACCTGGCTGGCTCAGCTGCTACAGCACACAATTCTCAGTCTTGTGGCTGCCAGCTCGAGCCCCACATTGGGCGCAGAGCTTACTTTAAAATAACAAAAAGTAAACAAAAAAGCCCATAAATATATCCAGTTGATCAATTATTATTTACCATTTGAACTCCCATCAGTAAGTTATGGTTAACATTAAGGAACTCTGAGGAACATACTAAGAATAATTCAGATGAGTACATTTAGCACATAAAACTGCTCTCCTTACTCACCTATCTATTCAGACGACTAGTTGTCTAATCTATAGTCCCAGATTTCTTAAAATGCACTGGTATATTAGTAGTATGCTAAAATGAAATAAGCCATCATACTATGGAATTAAATTTAAAATAGATACTTTCATACCTAATTATTTTTTAATTAACTTATTCATTCCTAGGAGGCTCAAACAATAAAATAAACAACATCTTTGTTACTTGGCACAAAAAGGGTTTATGAATTTTTTTTTAATGTTTTATTTATTTTTAGGAGAGAGAGAGAGAGACAGCGTGAGCAGGGGAGGGTCAGAGAGAGAGGGAGTTACAGGCTGAAACAGGCTCCAGGCTCTGAGCTGGCAGTCAGCACAGAGCCCGACGTGGGGCTCGAACCCACGAACCGCGAGATCATGACCCAAGTGAAAGTCGGATGCTTAACCGACTAAGCCACCCAGGCGCCCCAGGTTTATGAATTTTTTTAACGCTATTTGTGTCTCCTGTTGAATTTAGCAGCATAGGATTAAAACCTCCTCTGGGCGGCTGCCGAAGGGAAGGGTACTCTGCCGTCCGCTAGTATGCTTACGCATAACGTAGTTTCAGTCCCCACCTTTGCTGTTGTCCTTCACTTGTGTCATAGGTTCAGATTCAGAGTACTTTTGAGTTTTTCTAATTCTGCTTTATGTATCTGAGATGGGAAGCAAAGTTAAATGGTTAGTAAAATCTCTTCTTTCAGAAAAGGAAGGTTCTAAAAGACCATTTTGTTGTCTTTTGTGTTTACAGAAAGTGTACAAACAGAGTGTTTATCTACAACCCAAAAAAAGGAGACTGGAAAGATCTGGCGCCAATGAAAACCCCTCGTTCCATGTTCGGAGTGGCCATACATAAGGGCAAGATTGTGATCGCAGGAGGCGTCACCGAAGATGGTCTTTCAGCTTCAGTAGAAGCTTTTGACCTCATAACCAACAAGTGAGTTGCTGTATCTTACCAGCGCATATGAATCACTCTACTTTTTAATTTTGGATGAAAAGTAAGCTTTCTGATTAGGACATGGGGAGAGGAGGGCGGGAAGGCAAGGATTAAGATAAGTACTGGGGTTCTGTTCCAGGGTGTGAAATGCCTAACATTTTGATGCATTACGGGTGCCTGCAACTTGGAACACATAATCCTCAAGTTAATGTTGGCGTGTTCAATTTATCCTTGTTTGTACTTAACTTTATGAATTTAGTCATTCAAAGGTAATACTTCTGAATAATTACATACACGTGAATGGATATACATGTCTCCATACGGTGTTTTGATTTGAAAGAGGTAGTTTCTTCAGGGATGAAAAGACCTCCACTTAGCTTATGATATTTGTAAAGCATGAATACTTCCAAAAAAATTTTTTTTAATGTTTTATTTATTTCTGAGAGAGAGAGACAGCATGAGCAGGGGAGGGTCAGAGAGAGAGGGAGACACAGAGTCAGAAGCAGGCTCCAGACTCTGAGCTGGCAGTCAGCACAGAGCCCGACACGGGGCTCGAACCCACGAACCGTGAGATCATGACCTGAGCCGAAGTCAGACGCTTAACCGACTGAGCCACCCAGGCACCCCTAAGCATGAATACTTCAAACATTTAATTCTTTTATGCTCTTTATAATAATTTTCCTTAAAATTTTCACTTATAAGCTTTTATTGGCTTAAAGTTAATATGAAAAGATATTTGACAGATATTCTTTATGTAAAATTAGTCTTATTTCAGATTTTTTAATTCACTCATCTGGATAAGTATATAGTTTTTACACTCCTAGTTTATCAATGAAGAAATATTAGAGCACTGTCATTACTTTTTTAAGGAACCATGTATGCCTGATTACAAAATTCACTTTATTTTTTAAATTTTTTTCTTAATGATTTATTTATTTCAGAGAGAGAGAGAGAGAGAGAATGTGAGCAGGGGAGGGTCAGAGAGAGAGGGAGACACAGAATCTGAAACAGGCTCCAGGCTCTGAGCTGGCTGTCAGCACAGAGCCTGATGTGGGGCTCAAACCCACAAACCGTGAGATCATGACCTGAGCCGCAGTCAGACGCTTAACTGACTGAGCCACCCAGTCACCCCACAAAATTCACTTTAGTATGTGAAAATCACCAAGGAACTTTTATGAGAGGGGATTTAAACGGTCATTAAAAATCATGTTTTTGAAACTATCATATGGGTAAACACTCATAAGAAGTTAAAGAAGCACACAAAACTATAAACTCTATGTTCTTAGCTTTTTCATGTGTTTGTTTAGACATTTATATTTAAATTTGTATGCTTTTTGAAAAAAACAAAATGACATTAAAATGTTGCTTATGATTATGTCTGGAGGGTATGATCATAGGTGGTATTTGTTTTCTTCTATACCTTTTTGTATTTCCAGGTATTCTACAATGTATATGTGCTATTTGTATAGTTAGAAAAATAAATAATATGTTTAGAGAAAGGTCCACTTTTAATGCCAAAGCAATAGAATAGAGAGTTGCCAAAATGACTAATGCATTCTAGATTCTTGATACTTCCAACTGATTTGACCGATTTTATCATGAGTTGTCCTATTTCATATGGCTTTACACATTAAAAAGTTCCCTTGAATCCTTTATTTAAAAAGATGAAGTCATTAAAAAGAAAATTGCCAACTCTAGCTTCTAAACTAGGTTAATTACTTGCCTTTACTGCAAAGGATTTAGAAATTTCTTGAGAAATGATGGAAATCAGAGGTTTCAGAAACTTGTATTGCCATTCAAATGAAATCAGCTCAGTAAGACCTAGGAGCCCTTGAACTGCACCAACCCCCCAGTTTACGGCACACATAATTGATAACTGTTGCTGAACATGCTAATTGGTGAAGGTGAAATATTCCAAGATTGACATAGTGAGGACTTTATATTTAATCTGGTTATACATCTTTCAAATAAAGACACATTTAGCTATTTTTCAGTAGCAAATTTAATCATCTAATTTTAGATGCCTTTGCTACTTGAATTTTTAAATTATAATTCCACATAATTGTTCATAAATCTGGCCTTTCCTTAGGTTTTACCTTAACTGTCTTTTCAATTGATTCCTAGATGGGAAGTAATGACTGAATTTCCCCAAGAGAGAAGTTCCATCAGTTTGGTCAGCCTGGCTGGGTCCCTGTATGCCATCGGTGGTTTTGCCATGATTCAGCTGGAGTCTAAAGAGTTTGCACCCACTGAAGTCAATGACATATGGAAGTAAGTTTTTCTGACTCCCAATTCTTCTGGACCAAATATTAAATCAAATAACTGATAACCGATGAAACAAACAATTTTTCAGTAAAGAGTAGGCCAGACTTTCCCAGCAAGTATGCTTGGTAGTATACTTAATACTTTTCGAACCTAATTGAACTTTTGCACGTGCCACTTACTTGATGATCAAGTACTGCTTCTAGTTAGCTGTGTGCTTGGGAAAGAATTTATCTAGGCCCGTTTCTTAACCAGTAAAATGAGATTCGGACTGTTGATTAATAAAGCTCTACTCCAGCTCTGAAAGTGTAATACACTAGGCATCCAGTAGAGCAAAGGCTTCTTTCAAACCTTTCCACCAGAGGGTACTTTATTTCCTAAGAGTTCTGAAGAAACATTTAACTTCTTGAGTTTTCCATTAATTCATTAGTTCTTTTTTTTTTTTTTTTTTTTTATTTCTGGGACAGAGAGAGAGATAGCGTGAGCAGGGGAGGGTCACAGAGAGAGGGAGACACAGACTCTGAAATTGGCTCCAGGCTCTGAGCTGGCAGTCAGCACAGAGCCTGACGCGGGGCTAGAACCCACGAACCGCGAGATCATGACCTAAGCGAAAGTCGGACGCTTAACCGACTAAGCCACCCAGACGCCCCTAATTCATTAGTTCTATTTTGAATCTAATTTAAATGGTTTTTCAGTTTTGAGGATTCAGTTACAAAAGCTTTTTAAAAAAGAAACAAGTGAAAAGGAGCAATCCACTTACCTCTCAGATAGATGCTGGCCAGGTCTCCCAAGTTATGACACTTGCAGTTGTTAGTTGAGTATTTTAAAGTTAAGTTTAGGAGCGCCTGGGTGGCTTAGTCGGTTGAGCATCCGACTTTCGCTTAGGTCATGATCTCGCGGTTCGTGGGTTCGAGCCCCGCATCGGGCTCTGTGCTGACTGCCAGCTCAGAGCCTGGGGCCTATTTCAGAGTCTGTGTCTCCCTCTCTCTCTGACCCTCCCCTGCTCATGCTGTCTCTCTCTCTCTCAGAAATAAAATAAAAATATTAAAAAAAAATAAAAAAATAAAGTTAAGTTTAAAATGAATATAATATTTATACAGTGTGTGGGGGGGTGAATTTTACCCTAGTTTCTAATGCAGTGAATGTCCTCTGGAGACCAGGGTGCATACAGGAAGTCTTGGGAGCAGAAGTCTAGGTTGTGTCATAGAGAGTCCACGGTTGGGGCAGGGCATACAGTATGCAGATGTCCGGTTACCGTTAGGATGCCACATGTGTCTCTCATATGGCATGTGCTGCCTTCAGCCTGGGCACTGTGCTTGCTTATAAAAATTTATAGGAAATAGACCTCAGTTGCCTGAGGTTAGCATTAATGAGTTCATACTATACACTCATCCAGAAACTGCCAAACTCATGCTTTCCCTCTCAGCTTAAAGGCCAGCCCCCCCTCTCAAGTATGGATGCCCTTCCCTGGCCTGTCACCAAATTGTCTGGAACCTTGATATGCAAAGTATGGTCTATGGACCAGCAGTGGTGGCATCTTATGAGAGCTTCTTAGAAATGCAGAATCCCAGGCTTCACCTCAAACTTAATCAGTATCTTCATTTTAACAAGACTCCCAGGTGATTTGCTCACACATTTAAATTTGTAGGGATAGCTTTGGAAGAGCTATCAGTGAAGGCAGACCATCAAGGCTGAGAGTGGAAAGTGGATATTATTCCTTCTATACTTCAACCAGCACATGCCTTATTCCCTGGTGAGCTGAAAGGCTGACAGACTGGAATTATTTTATGCATCAAACATCATTTCCTTGTGTTGTTATAATAGTAAATAGCGGTATAGAAGGCAAGAAAAAAGTGGCTATAAAGGGAAGTTAAGTATTACTCCTCTCCCTCTACCCCAAAAGAGGAGGAGGAGTGAAAAGAAACCAGAGATTTCCAGGGAGGAAAGAGGCTAGACTTTGGGAGAAGTTGAGATGGAAAAAGGCTGGAAGCAGAAGAGAAAAAAAGAATGAAATAATGGAAGGCTGAGAAAGTTAGGATTTTTGGAAAACTGGGATAAGCACAAAGAGTGAATAGGCAGTGATTCTTAACCCTGGCCTGCATGTTAAAAAATCACCTGGGATGCTTTTAAAATATACCAGCACCTGGACCTTAATGCAGCCCAATTAAATCAGGATTTCTGCAGTTCGGCCCCAAAACCTTTGCAGGTGATTCTACTATGCAGCCAGGGTCGAGCAACACTGGTGTTAGGGAATCGTGCTATCAATCAACTGAATCCCATGTGAGCCATTATCATTCCTGACGGGGGTCAAAAGCCAAGTTGCTTCAGCAGGAGGATGTTGTAGGCAGCAAAGTAGGGCATCTCCTGCTAAAAGTAGCCCTTCTGGGACAAATATCATATTGTGCACGTATAGGAGGATTAGGAGGAACTTAACAGAGGACCAAGGGGGAGAAGAAAGGCGGAAATGGTGGAGGAAAGGGAGAGAGGCAAACCATGAGAGACTCTTGAATGCTGACAAAAACTGAGGACTGATGGATGTGGGGAGGAGGGGGGATGGGCATGGAGGAGGGCACTTGTGGGGATGAGCACTGGGTGTTATGTGGAAACTAATTTGACAATAAACTATTTGTAATAATAAAAAAAAAAAAAGTAGCCCTTCTGTTACTGAGGGGAGCCTGAAAGTGGGATCCTCTCTGATTATGGTTTATTTTGCAATTACGACAGTGGTTCCCAAAGTTGTTTGCTCACTGGAATCACATAGGGAGTTTCAAAAGGTATCAACACCTCTGTCCTACCTCTGTGGACTATGATTTCATTTTCTAGGGTACGGTCTGGGCTTTGAAACTTCCAAAAGACCCCTGGATGATTCTAAAGTGCAGACAAGTTTGGGAACTGCTAAACTGGGGAAAGGCAAGAATGCATTCATCGCTGTCTGCTTGGCTGTAAAATTTTAAATTTAAAACGGTTTTCCACTTGGGTGATAAAATCCCGAGCAATAATTCTCAAATCTTGCCGTGTATTAGAATCACATCGAGAACTTTAAAAAATGTTCATGCCGAGGCCATACTCCATACCAATTAAATCAGTCTCTGGGAGTAGGACTCAGGCATCAATATTTTTAATGTCTCTAGGTGGTTCCAAATGTGTAAGACAAGGTTGAGAACCAGTGATCTGCTGTGGTTTCCAAGGCAGCATCAGCACCACCTGCGTACTTGTTAAAATGCACATTCTCAGGCCTTACCTCAAATCTACTAAAACTCTAGGGGTGGGGGGTCCAGTCTTCTGTGTTCTAGCAAGACCTCCCTCAAGGTGACTCAGATGTGCACTAAAGCTGACAGCTGCTTAAATTCTCCGAAAACTAATATTACACTATATGTCACTAACTAGGATTTAAATAAAGACTTGAAACATTAAAAAAAAAAACAAAGTTGAAAGCCACTGATCTCCAGAAAGGTGCTGCCCGCTTGTCCTCAACTTCCTGGGGGATCTCTGCTCGCACTTGTAGAGATGAAAATAAGAGATGAAAACTATCGGTATATGACATTATAGATCCTCTTAGTGTGATGTGTAAAAAACCAAAAACCCTCCACTCTTGTATTTTTTGTTGAACTCTTTCCATTATTTAGAATTGACCAAGCTTAAAGTAAAAATAAAACTGTCAGGAAGCAAATGCTTTTAAGCCTTATTTAACCTGCTATTGAATAAATGTGGTCACTTTTTCATTAAGTCATTTAAAACCATTCTTTATCTTTCAATCTATTGCCTGAAATTTTGTACAGATAATTAAGGTTCTTCCCGCTACTAGTGGTTAAAATATTTTTCGCTACTTTTCTCAACATAAAATTCACTTGGTGCACAGTACAAATCTTGAAAATTCCATTTGGATTATTGATAAAATTAAGTCAGATAGCATATATCTTACATAAGTGTCAGCTTATTTTAAAAATTATTACTTTAAATCATCATCATCATTGAATGATCTGGGGGTATGTGCCAAGTATTGATAGCTTCTGGTGTGGGAAAAATACGAAGGTGAATAAAATACATTGTTTCCCCTCAAATACCCTTGAGCTTGTGGAGGACATAAATATGGGGGAAATTTTTAAATAGAATGATAACTGCTATAATAAATACTATATAAAAGGCACTGTGAGAAATGCAGGGAAAGCTACAAACTCTGCTTGAGGAAGGCGAAAAAGGCTTCAGAGAGGGCAGCATTTAGGAATTCCTCAGGCAGAGAAGGCATTCCAGGCACCAGGCAGAGTAGAGGCACACATATTTCAAAGCAATTCAAGTTCCTGTATCTTTATAACCGTGAATATTCCCTGAGGGAACAACTTAACATTAGTTCTTACCTAACATCAAATGCAAAATTCCCACAGTACTCACACAGGACAATAAGGCAGAAGGGAATGAATTCTTCTGGAGTGATCACTGGCGTCAGCTGGCATGCTGTATGTGAATGACTGAAATTATAATCAAGGTGACTAGCTGTCCCTGTACTTTCCACTTCTGACTTTGACATAGAGACCAGCCATCTTTATTAGTCCAAATGCAAATAATTGATTGCATAACTATTACTCTTCATCTCTGAAAAGTCTTTGATTCCCAGAGAAGGCTTAACTGCCTAAGCATCCAGATTAAATACCATGGCAGTAGTTCAGACACAGGCTCAGGGAAAGCATATTTGAGGAGGAATTCAAATGTTACTGTACCAGTCAGGCGTGTCCCCTTCTGGATAGGAGCCAATAGGGTTTTCTCAAAGACCCACATTCATATACTTAATACAAGGAAATGTACAGAGCTATCTACTTAAAAACTACATATTGATTACTTTTTTTTTTTTCTCCATCAGGTATGAAGATGATAAAAAAGAATGGGCTGGGATGTTGAAGGAAATACGTTATGCTTCAGGAGCTAGTTGCCTAGCAACACGTTTAAACCTCTTTAAACTGTCTAAACTATAAACTGGGAGGTGAAAAAACAATAGAATGGAATGTGGTTTGTTTGGATAATAGGGCTTTAATTTATTATGTTTTCAAAAGCCTATACAGAGATTCATGTAGAAATTATTCACTAATTACTGTCCATGAGGTTAGTAGTGAGTGTCAAAACCTCAGTCATTGAATTTTCAATGTAATGATCATTGTTTAAAACCATTTTCTAGTAAGAAATCAAATAGTAAGTTAAACAGATTATTTCTTTTGTTAATCTGTCTCGACTGTAAAGAAATTTTCTAAATTTAAGTTGTTTACTAATTCTTTCATTTGCATTGTTATGGTAACTTTACATTCATTTTCTATTATAAATGAAATTGGAGAATGAAATATGTACATCTACATTTTTTTAATGTTTAAAATATCAAAAACTTTCCCTTGTGCTTCAAGATAATGACAAAATTCCTATGCATTATATTAAAGATGACATCCTATGAGAAAATTTTGGAAATGCTATTTAAAAAGTATAATAAATGGGTCTCATTTGAAGGGGAAAAATCTCTAAGTAGTCAAATTCAGGTGGTCTTTCTTTTTTCTCCATTTTTTTTGTGACACTAGTAAATTGTTTGTGATTTAAATCAAATTTAATTTTGCGGGGAGGGCACCTTGGTGGCTTAGTCGGTTAGGCATCCAGGTTTCAGCTCAGGCTGTGACCTCACAGTTCCTGAGTTCCAGCCCGTATTGGACTCTGCACTGACAGTGCCGAGGCTGCTTCAGGGTTCTCTCTCTGCCCCTCCCACACTCTCTCAAAATAAATAAATAAACTTTAAAAAAATTTAAGTTTTTTAAAATTTTATTTAAAACCAGTTAACCACAGGGGCGCCTGGGTGGCTTAGTCGGTTAAGCGTCCGACTTTCACTTAGGTCATGATCTCACGGTTCGTGGGTTCAGGCCCCGCGTCAGGCTCTGTGCTGACTGCCAGCTCAGAGCCTGGAGCCTGTTTCAGAGTCTGTGACTCCTCTCTGACCCTCCCCTGCTCATGCTCTCTCTCTCTCCTAGAAATAAATAAAATATTAAAAAAAAAAAAAAACAACCAGTTAACCACAGTCTTCAAGCCATTAACTACAGTATCTGTGGTAGGAGGGTTGGAGACTGTCCTTAGGAAATGAACTGATTCTTTTTTTATATATATATATATTTTTTTTTGGGTTTATTTTTGAAACAGAGACGGAGCATGAGCAGGGGAGGGGCAGAGAGAGAGAGGGAGACACAGAATCTGAAACAGGCTCCAGGCTCTGAGCTGCCTGCACAGAGCCCGACGCGGGGCTTAAACCCACAAACCGTGAGATCATGACCTGAGCTGAAGTCGGACGCTTAACCAAGTCACCCAGGTGCCCCTGAACTGATTCTTTAAATTCCTGGGCAGAGCTGAGGCCAGTGAGGTACTGGAGGGGGAGCGTGTATTTGTCAGTTTAAGTTTTATCTATATTTTCTATGAAAGAGCTACCTATTTGCAAATCTCTGATAGAAAGGTGACTGGGGTGGCTGGGTGGCTCAGTCATTTAAGTGTCCAATTCTGATTTCTGCTCAGGTCATGATCTCACAGTTCATGAGATCAAGCCTCACGTGGGGCTCTTTACTAATAGCGCACAGCCTGCCAGGGATTCTCTCTCTCCCTCTCTCTGCTTGGTCCCTGCTCATGTGTGTGTGCATGCTTTCCCTCTCTCTCAAAAATAAATAAACTTTAAAAAGAAAAAAGAAAAAGAAAAAAAGGTGACTGTATAATTGCATTTTCTGGGATGTGAAACCCTATATTTAAGCTGTTGTTAGTGTACACACTAAGTTGACTCCTCAGTGTGTCCACAGCCATCACGTTCAACTCTGTGCAAGTCATCAACCACTCACCGTTTATGGGTTCACATGCTTTTATAGACATGTTCGACTTCTATCCTTGCACATGTCATTTTCTGAGCAATCTGTCTTGGAACTAATTTGGAGTATTCCATTATTATTTGTTAAGCAATTTCATAAAGAACAGATGACTGTTGGTACAGTGTTATTGTCTCTACCATAAAAATGGAAATATATTTGATAAAAATCAGTTTTACTTTGGATCTTTGAAGTAGAATCCTGGCTACTTTTCTATATTGACAAAAACTGCTCTAGACTATCTATGATTATATAATCAACAAATCCTGAAGATGGGGAACTCTGCAGATTGTTCAGCAGATAAACTGTTTGGAAGAGAAAGGGATCGTGTGGGATACTTCTAGATTAAGACATATTTAAAAGGTCGAGGGGGCAAATTATGGTGTCTAGAGATGCAAATTTGAGTGATAAAACTGTAAGAGGAAGTGCTTACTATAAAAGCAAGACAGGGGTGCCTGGATGGCTCAGTTGGTTAAGCGTCCAGCTCTTGATCTCAGCTCAGGTCTTGATCTCAGCATTGTAAGTTCAAGCCTCATGTTGGGGAAAGAGTGCAGACCTACACAGACATGAGATTAAGTTGTAAAAATAGTGCTTTGGGATGATGGAAATGTTCTGGAACTAAACAGTGGTAATGGTTGCACAAACTTGTGAATATTCTAGAAAACCACTGCATTGTATACTTCAAAACACTGAATTTTATGGTATATGAATTATAGCTCAATGAAAAAAAGAATGCTTTAAAAAAAAGAATGCTTTTGTTTATAACAACTCCAGTTATTTAAATAGAAAGATCATCAAACAAAAATATATAAGAATATATATGTAAAGAAAACCATTTGGATAGGGCCACCTATAAGAAGGAGAGTATGAGATGTGGTACATGAGAAGTCACATTATGCGTAACAGTAAGTGAAAGGTACGTCAGGGTAATTTAATCAACATTTCCCTGTATTCAAGTACACAATAATTAGGTTTTCATTTATATCCAAAGGAAACAATTTGTAATTCTTATCACTCTAATCATTTTATTCTAAAAGTGCTTAGGTTTTTTTTTTAACTTACTGTTATATATTGCATTTCACACCATGCAAAATAATAGTATTTTAAATAAGTACTTCAACTAAACCTAACTACTCTTTTCAAGATTACCAATGATTTTCATGTTGCTAAATTTAAAGGTCATTTCCCAGTCCTCATTTTACCTGAGCCATCAGCAGCATCTGATACAACTGCTCACCTTGTGCTCTTTGAAATGCTTTCTCTACTTGGCTTCTAGGAAGTATTTGTACCTATTACTTTCCCTCCTACCTCACTGGCCACCCATGACAGATACACTATATACACTGCTGTATTCTCAGCACCTAAAAAACAGTTACTGGCACTTAGCAGACACTGAAAGAATGAATTGTAAACTATTTGAGTTTCTTAAAAGCTATAATTCTTTTATATTAAGAATTTTATACAATTTCTCAACCAGATAGTAGAGAAAGTATTAAGTATTAGAGAAAGTAAAATGTCTGTTTATTTTATTAGGTATTCAATTGATCTTGAAATCAGTCAATTCTGTTGTATTATTTTTCAACTGAGTCAGGCCACTTAAGTAAAATAAGTTCAGACGTGATACACCAGCATCACTAATTTTATCTTTTTTTTTTTAATATTTTTATTTATTTCTAGGAGAGAGAGAGAGACAGCGTGAGCAGGGGAGGGTCAGAGAGAGAGGGAGTCACAGACTGAAACAGGCTCCAGGCTCTGAGCTGGCAGTCAGCACAGAGCCCGACGCGGGGCTCGAACCCACGAACCGCGAGATCATGACCTAAGCGAAAGTCGGACGCTTAACCGACTAAGCCACCCAGGCGCCCCCCAGCATCACTAATTTTAAATACAAGCTACAGTCATGATTTGCCTTCTCCAAATATGCATTTTCTCAGGTAGTCCATCCGAGCTTCCTTTGTTGACAACACCATAGAGCTCCATTCAAAATGCGGGATCTGTAAAATAAGCCATGTAGTTTGAGTGAAAGTTTTAAAGCAACAACAAAAAAACATCACGGAAGACTTGTAAGCACTACTGAGCCAAACTATCAGAGCCTATTAAGTTAACTTACATAAGCATAAACCATTTTTAGAAGTCAAAGTGGGTCTTTTTCCCAGATAGAGCCCAGATACCTTCCTCTGCCTCACAGCTGCTTTCTTTCTCCTGCTCCTACAATACCAACCGTGTACCTTTCTACATACCCACTAGCCTTCTTCTCTTCTATCTCTACCCATCTCCACAGTGCTTCTCTCTCATAAGATAAATATAAAAACCAAAAGATCTTCTAAAGACAATAAAATAAGTGATTTTTATTTCCTATTCAAAAAACAAGGCAAATGCCTGTTTGGGAGATATTTCAATGTAACTTTTTTTAATGTTAAAAAAAAGGTAATTCTAGGGGCACCTGGGAGGCTCAGCTGGTTAAGCGTCTGACTTCAGCTCAGGTCATGATCTCACGGTTCGTGGGTTTGAGCTCTGAGTCAGGTTTTGTGCTGACAGCTCAGAGCCTGGAGCCTGTTTCAGATTGTGTGTCTCCCTCTCTCTCTGGCCCTCCCCTGCTCATGCTGTCTCTCTCTCAGAAATAAATAAGAAACATTTTTAAAAAATTAAAAAAAAAAAAAAAGGTAATTCTTGGGGCGCCTGGGTGGCTTAGTCGGTTAAGTGTCCGACTTTCGCTTAGGTCATGATCTCGTGGTTCGTGGGTTCGAGCCCCGCGTCGGGCTCTGTGCTGACTGCCAGCTCAGAGCCTGGAGCCTGTTCAGTCTGTGACTCCTCTCTCTCTGACCCTCCCCTGCTCACGCTGTCTCTCTCTCTCTCTCTCTCTCTCTCTCTCTCCTAGAAGTAAATAAAATATTTAAAAAAAAAAAAAGGTAATTCTGGAACTTTTACATTAAAAGGGAACACATACTTGATGGACCTAGAGGGTATAACGTTAAGTTAAAAAAGTCAGACAGAGAAAGGCAAATACCATATGAGTTCTTTCATGTATGATTAAGAAACAAAATAAATGAACAAAGAAAAAAGACCAAAAAACCAGAGTTCTTTTTTTTTTTTTGAGAGAGAGAAAGAGAGGTAGAGCGAGCATGCACATGTACATGCATTTCAAGCAAGGGAGGGGGAGAGGAAGAGAGAAAATCTCTGCTGACAGCTTGGAGCCCAACACAGGGCTTGGTCTCCGACCATGAGATCATGACCTTAGCCAAATTAAAAGTCTCACACTTAACCAACTGAGCTACCCAAGAGCCCCAAATATCAGATTCTTTTTTTTTTTTTTTAATGTTTACTTTTGAAAGAGAGAGAGAGACAGACTGTGAACAGGGGAGGAGCAGAGAGAAGGGGGACATAGAATCTGAAACAGGCTCCAGGCTCTGAGCTGTCAGCACAGAGCCCAGTGCGGGGCTAAAACCCATGAACCGTGAGATCATGACCTGAGCTGAAGTCAGACGCTTAACCGACTATCCACCCAGGCACCCCATTTTTAACTAAAAAAAATTTTTTTTAATGTTTACCAGATTCTTAAATACAGAGAACAAACAGGTGGTTGTCAGATGGTAGATGGGTGGGGGATGGGTGAAACAGATAAAGGGTACAAATTTCCACTTGCAAAATAAATAGATTATGGAGATGAAAAGTAGAGCAGAGGGAATTTAGTCTGGAAGACTGCAAAAGGTTTGAGGACGGATGATCACTACACTTAATTGTAAGCACTGAGTAATGTATAGAATTATTGAATCATTATGTTGTATACCTGAAATGAATATAACAATATATGTTAATTATACCCAATTTTTCAAAAATAAGGAAACACATGTACTAGATCTAGTTTTCTGAGTTTTTTAGGGGCGGAACTACATGAGTATATCATACCTGAATTACACGATACCCCAAAATTTCCAAATGTCGTTTTTTCATAGCAGATTTTCCCTTTAAGTAAGGGACATTTCTACAAACAGCTCTTGAATCCAAAAATTCCAAAGCAATCCTACATAAGATTAAAAAAAATTTTACTTCTGAAATCAAAATGAGAAACCAAATAATTAAAAGCATTTCAGGAGCAAAGTTACATCTTCATAAATTAACAAAAGCCAAATGAACATAAATGAGTATGCTAAGTCACTATTCTACTTAAATTGGTAACTAGCGACAAATAAGCCTACTCATTAGAATTTATACCATATTATAGTAAAAATTTCCATGCTTTCATTCATTTGTATCCTTGTCCAATATATATTTACTATGCAACTACCTATGGAAAGCACTCTGAGGGATACAAACATAAAGAGACACAGGTTATAGTCTAACAAAACATGTGATATGTATTAAGTAATTGTAATGCAGTGTAGAAAGTGGCTAAGTGCTATCAGATAAGTAGAGAGGTATGGGAGCTCCAAAGAAAATACTATTTATTTCCATGGAGGACAATCAGAAGGTTAGCACTCTAGTTAGAAAGACTGGTAGGCTTTGGACACCAAAGGACAGACATTAAGGCAGAAGACACAGGAAAAGCAATGGCAGAATGCATGAGACACATGAGCAGCAGATTCTCCTACAATCAGTCCTTGATAATGGAGTTCATTAAATTATGCCAAACTTAGCATTTAATTAACAAAATCTGAAACTAAGAAATAAGTTAGTACCTTTCAGCTCCTGGTGGCAGTCTTGATCCAGTTATTTGGGTATTTGACTCCCAGTGCATTTCTGGTAATTTTCCCAAAGTTATATTATTGCTTCCATATGGAAGAGGTTTTTTTCTTTTATCCAAGATACACTCAAAATCTATAAGGAAGTACAGGAATCAACAGTATGAATTAAGTAAATTCCTACAGGTATAGGTTTAAAGATATATTTTATTTTTAAAAATTTAAAATTTATTTATTTTTGAGAGAGAGAACGTGAGTAGAGGAAGGGCAAAAAGAGGGAGAGAGAGGATCCAAAGCAGACTCTGTGCTGTGAGTGCAGAGCCTGATGTGGAATCAAACTCACAAACCAGGAGATCATGACCTGAGACGAAATCAAGAAGCCTAAATGACTGAGCCACCCACGTGCCCTAAAGATATATTTTAAATATGTATAAGAAGATCTACCTCCCTAATTATCCAACTTGTTTTATAAGATCTAGTCCAATGGCACCTGTCTTTGAAAATCAATCAATACAAATCAACCAGCAAGTGTTACTAAACTATATTTAGCATGGAGTTATATTTAGCACTGGTACAGGCCAAATCACATTAAGTTTTATTTTAATCCTCTTAAATCTCTTGGTAACATCTGGAGAAAGCTAAACCCACTCATCTGAAGGCAAAGGTTCAAACATGTATCATGTCTTTCTTGTATGAACTGTACAAAAGAGTAACTAAATAGTTGATATGGGTAAGTTCTTTTTAGATAAATTCCAGCTAATGCAGAAGAAATGATAAATACAGAATATCACTACTTTACCACCCCTAATGAATGATGGATTTAGACAATAATTTTAATGGCTAATAAAATCTGTAGGTGAAAAACTGATACAAAAACTTTCTAATAGATGAGCTGATTAATCTTTAATATAATAAAAAACAGGATAACCAGCATTGTATATCTTCTGATATGATGCAATACCACCTATGAAATCGTCTAGGCAAAATAAACAACAACAACAAAAAAAACCCAACCTGAATCTAGCCTGAATCTACTCAAGCCTCTAGATCTAAGGACTGGTCGGGGTACCGGAGTAGCTCAGTTGGTTAAGCATCCGACTTTGGCTCAGGTCATGATCTCATGGTTCATGGGGTCGAGCCCCACATTGGGCTCTGTGCTGACAGCTAGCTCAGAGCCGGGAACCTTCTTCAGATTCTGTATCTCCCTCTCTCTCTCAGAAATAAATAAAAAACATTAAAAATTTTTAAATAGATCTAAAGACTGGCTTATAGAAAAAAAAAGAGGGGATATAGGAGCATGTGATAAAACAATGTTGCAACTGGAAAAGTCTAGAATATGAAAATAATTTTTTTTCAATAAATAAATTGTAACGGGGAAAGAGGAAAGTAGAACTTAAAAATGTAATGTTTGGATTCCGATTTCAAAAATATAAACAGTAAAATAAAACATATAAAAGACAATTGAGACATTCGAACATTGACAAGCAATGTGATATTAAGAAATTTGTTGGGGCACCTGGGTAGCTCAGTCAATTAAACATCGGACTTTGGCTCAGGTCATGATCTTACAGTTCCTGAGTTCCAGCCCCATCACCCGGCTCTCTGCTGTCAGCACAGAGCCCACTTTGGATCCTGTCTCTCTGTCTGCCCCTCCTAAGCTCCCACTCATACTATCTCTGTCAAAAATAAACATGTATTTTTTTTCTCTCTCTCTCTCTCATATTGATATATTTTTTTTTTTTACAAATAGTTTATTGTCAAATTAGTTTCCACATAACACTCAGTGCTCATCCCCACAAGTGTTCTCCTCCATGCCCATCCCCTCCCCCTAAACATGTATTTTTAAAGTTTACTTATTTATGAAAAAGAGAGAGAGTGAGTGAGAGAAGGAGAGAGAGAGAGAGAGAAAATGAGCAGAGGACGGCAGAGAGACAGGGAGAGAGAGAATCCCAAGCAGGCTCCTGTCAGTTCAGAGCCTGACACAGGGCTCAATCTCACAAACCATGAGATCATAACCTAGGCTGAAATCAAGAGTCATTGATTGAGCCATTCAGGTGCCCAAAAATACAGATATATTTTAAACAGTATAGATTAATAAAAGTATGCAGACAGTCCCCAACCTATGATTTTTCAACTTTACAGTGATGCAAAAGTGATTATGCATTCAAGAGAAACCATACTTCAGATATGGAATTTGGGTCTTGTGTGGGCTAACAACGTGCAGTACATAATCTCTTTTGATGCTGGGCAGCAAGAGTGAGGACAGACAACTGATACACTTAGAACCATTCTGTTTTTCACTTTCAGTACAATATTCTATAAATTATATGAGACATTCAACACCTTATTGTAAAATAAGCTTTGTGGTAGATGATTTTGCCTAACTGTGGGCTAATATAAGTGTTCTGAGCACATTTTAGGTAAGCTAACCTAAGTTGTGATGTTCAGCATGTTACGTGTGTTAAATGCATTTCTGACTTATGGTATTTCCAATATAAAGTGGGTCTATTGGGATATAACCCCATGGTAAGCCAAGGAAGATATATGTCAGTCTTTTAAAACCATCCTCTCACAGTGAGTGTAAGTTGCTCCCCAATGCCTAATGCTTCCGTTCGTTTTTAATAATAGAATTAGCTGAGTACATGATAACCAGGAATAAAAACCATGTTTTCTAAACTCATGCATACCCAACTGTGGCCAAGGGGTATAATTAAAAAAGGTATGTGCAGAGGTGCCTGAGTAGTTCAGTTGACTAGCGTCCAATTCTTGATTTCGGCTCAGATCATGATCTCAAGCTTCATGGGAATGAGGCCTGAGTCAGACTCCAAGATGGCAGTATGGACCCTGCTTGGCATTCTCCCTCTCTCTTTCTCTCTTGTCCCTCTTTAGCTCATGCTCGCTCTTTCTCTCTCTCTCTCTCAAAAAAAAAAAAAAAAAGGTATATGCAACTTCAAGGAACTGTACTTAAAGGGATACCCTTGCCTTTTCTTCCCTCCCCTTTCTGCTCTGATTATAGATGTGTTGGCTAAAGTAGAGAGAGTCATTCTGGACCATAAAGTAGAAGCTATATGTTGAGGTTGTAAATTATAATAAAATAGAAGGATCCTGATCTTTAATGTTCATGGAGCTGGCATCCCAGCTCTGGGGAGAAGGAAATAAACTTTGTTAAGTTCCTATTATTTTTGTGATTTTTGTCACTCATAGCCAACATAATCCTGGCTAATATAAAACCAAACAACTGAGAATATGTATTTTGTAGTACAAGAAGGGCATATTAATGACTACTGGGTCAGCCTTCAGCTGAATACAAAAATCACATATACACACACACACACACACACACACACACACACACACACACAGTCTGATCACCCAGCCTCTGCCACAAACATTTCTTCTTCACAAGGCAGCCCATTATTTCATTTTTTGACAAATATTTCATAAAACTCTCCTTATATTGACTTAAAGTATTCCTTTTTTCCGTATTTTTACCCTTGAGAAAAATATCCAGTTCTTCTTTCAAACATAGCAATCCTTCAAACATTATGCTATGCCCACCATAATTCTTCCAGTTTTCAAATCAAACATTTGTAGCTTTTTTGTTAAATAAAATTTATTGAGCACTCACTATGTTCCAAGGACAGTGCTAAATGCTTCTCATGCAATATGTCAGGTAATCCTATCAAGTGGGCATTATTATCCCCGTTTACAGTAGAAGAAACAAATAAAGTTCGGAGGTTTAGGAACTTGCTCAGGGACTGAATCTGTGCAGTGCTGTCCTCTCCAGTTGTAAGACATGATTTCTAGATCCTGTGTTTCCAGGCCCTATTTGTCACTGTCTCTTACAAAATGCAACGCTCAAAAGAAGAATACAATACTAAGATATGTCTTAAGGACTGAATACAGTGGGACTACCAACTTTCTTGTTATTCTTAATAACATAGTTTAAAATAGTATTTGATCTTTGGCAACCATTTACAGTATTAGTTTATATCAAGCTTATAATCCTGTATAAACATCTTGTATATATGCAGAAGTTTTCTAATCCTAAATTTGGAAAGTTTATGTTAATCTTCTTAAAACCTCATCTTTTCCTTTAAGTCCATCATTTGAATTTAGCTATTTTTAAAGTTTATTTATTTATTTTTGAGAGAGAGAGAGATAGAGAGAGAGCAAGGAGGTGAGGAGCAGAGAGAGAGAGACAAAATCCCAAGCAGGCTCTGAGCCATCAGCACAGAACCCAATGTGGAACCTAAATTCACGAACCAGAAGATGATGATCTGAGCCAGGATCAAGAGTCGGGCACCTAACCGACTGAGCCACCCTGGTACCCAGAATTTAGCTATTTTTTTTTTTAAATACTATGTTGCCATCCGATTTATCAGCTGGCCCACCAACTTTATGTCATCTATGATGAGGTCAGAATGCCTTCTACAACCAGACCACTGAGAAAGAAGGTTAACCAGGTTAGAGTTGAGCATACACACCAATGGAAATCTTTATCCAGGTTAATAATCCAACTTAGTTTTTGTGATGAAACTTAAAATGATGAAATTGTGAAAAATCATTTCCCTGACTTTTAGGGTACTTAATGGAGAGAAACAAACTTTTAAATATTTAGGAATGTTTAGTGAATCTGAATCTGAGTTTTACTCAGAATTTTTAAAAATATTTTTTAACGTTTACTTTTGAGAGAGAGAGCGCACACGCTGTTTCTCAAAAAATAAATAACAATTTTTTTAGGTTTTATAAAAAAATTATTTTAGTATTCTGAAAGTACCTAATAACCTGCCAAAGACTTACCTATTTTGTGGTAATAAGGTGTAAGAACCGAGGCTTTTACACAATTGGTTCCTCCTAACACCTCCACTAACATTTTATAAATCTGCTGTTGTGCTCCATTCATGCTGCCAATATCTTTATGAAAATAAAAATAATTACTTCACTTAAAATAGGTTAATCCATTTTTTAATGAAAATCATCCCAATTCTGCAAACTGAAAAACAGAGATTAGTATTTTCAACAAGAGCTTCAGTATAATACCATATGCAATGATATTAAAATCAGAACAATACAAGTTCTGTGTTTTCTACTAAAAGAGGATTAGTGTCCTACATATTAAGAAATTCTTCTAACACAAATCTTACCTACCAAATGGTTCTATTAAACAGGTCATGGTACTCACAGCAACACTGGTGTCATGGTTAGGCTTAGCAAGGTACTGCCTAAAGTTAACTTTGGAATTAAATTTTGCTGTCTGACCCAAAGAAAACTCAAACCTTTATTATACTGTTGTTGGCAGAAGCGGTCATGGAACCACGGAATCTGATATTCAGGGCACTCCAAGCAGACTGCTCTATTTAATTCCATAAGACGTAACTGGACCCTCATATTTAGAGATGAACACAAAACTGAAAGCAAACACAAAATATTAATGGATTTTGACAGGTTTTTCACATTCATGTATCCCCATTATTTGTTAGTATTTTTATTCTCATATTGTAAGATCATTTCATTTGCACACACATGCTTTATATTTTTAAATTAATCAGTGGCATGATTAGGAACAACTCCTATGCCATCTTCAGTAATCACAAATATTAGAACTACATTTTTAAAAATACTACTAAAGAATTTTCCTTGACCTAATATCTCACTTTAGGAACCTATCTTAAAGAAACACAGATCAGGTCAACAATTCATGTATAACAATCGTTATTTATAATAATGAAGAACTGGAAACAACCTACATCATAACATATGTTACCACATTCATATCATGATAGATTATATAGACACTAAAAAAAAATCATGCCATCAAAAAATACTTAATGGCATGCAGAACTGTTCAAAATATAGTTCCAAAATATATGTAAAATAGTTCCAAAAAATATGACCAAAGAATACATACAAAAGTGAATATATAAATAATCCAAATTCTGTTTTAAAATACATAGATACATAAATATACACATAGGAGTTGAAGAGAGGCAGAAAAGAAAGATACACTCCAACCCATTATTTAAAGTGGTAGTTTCACTTGGTGGTACGATTACGAGTAATCTTTTAGTTTTGGTTTTATACTTTTCTGTTTTCCACGTTTTCTGCGAGAAGCAGGAAATACTTTTATAAACAGAAAGACATATATTAACATTTAAGTGCTTCAGTAGGGGTAAGGTTGAAACTTGGATGTAAAATACAAGTAATAATTTGATAAATTGTAGATACATACTTTGAAGTTGAGAATCCAGTTTGGCTAAGAATTTGATATTAAAAATAGTCTGCAGCAGATCTTCTGGAAAATATTCAAGTATGGCCAAAGAGTAACCAAGAAACACTAACACGAGAGGATCCATTACACCTAAAACAAAATTAACATTAAAAAATTTATAATGTACAGCCACCTCACATATACATAAGTACACATTTTATTCAGGTCAAACCAGGTTTTTAAAAAATAATACAAACACAGCTTTTTTTTTTTTTTTTATTCTAGGAGAGACAGAGACAGTGAGCAGGGGAGGGTCAGAGAGAGAGGGAGTCACAGACTGAACAGGCTCCAGGCTCTGAGCTGGCAGTCAGCACAGAGCCCGATGCGGGGCTCAAACCCACGAACCGCGAGATCATGACCCAAGCGAAAGTCGGACGCTTAACTGACTAAGCCACCCAGGCGCCCCCACAGCTTTTTTTTTTTTTAATACAAACATAGCCTTGACAAAACTAATCTATACTGTTATGAGACAGGATAGTGGTGAACTGCTTACCTTTGGGTAGGTGTAGAGGAGGAAAGGGGGACATGAGAGAAGGACACTGTGGGAACACTTTCTTCACCTGGGTCATATTCCTTGGGTGATTCAATTTGTATAAATTCATACTACATGCTAAGGGTATGTAAATGTTCCTGTATTATTATTATTTTACTTCCATAAAAAGTGTTTTAAGTGGCTTTGAAAAGAGAAAGAATTCAAAACCAAAGGCCAATAGTGTGTGTAAAAAGTGGTCCTACTCCTTATAAATTGATGATAACAATATAATATTGCTCAGAATGTGTTAGGTATTGGGGCATCTGGGTGGCTGGCTCGGTTGAGCCACCGACTTTAGATATCTGCTCAGGTCATGATCTTGCAGTCATGAGATCAAGCCTTACGTTGGGCTCCTCCCTTTCTCTCTGCCTCTCTCCTGCTTGTGTGTGCACATGCTCTCTCTCTCAAAATATACAAATAAACTTAAATAAGAGAGAATGTGTTAGGTATCATTCCAAGAATTTTATATATATATTAACTCATTGAAATCTCACGTCAGTATATGGCAGGAACAATTATTATCTCTTCTTTGTTAATAAGTATACAGAGGCACAGAGAAGTTAAATGACTTGCCTAAAGTCAAACAGCAGCAAGCGGAGGCCGGATTACTATACTGTGCTGCTCTGTAGGGATCTCAAATATCCAAGCTGAGTGTAGACACATGTGAAGCTCAGGTTTCATATAGCACCTCCTCCCTTTCCTGTCCCCCAAAAGCATGGCACATGCCCCAGACTACAAGATTGAGGTTATTTAGCTGATTTGCCTCATCCAAGAGACATTTCTGATGAGAGGGAAGGAGTTCCTACTGGCAGCAATATTCTTAGAAAGGACAACAAAAATGTTAAACCTTTTCTTCTGGATTTTTTTTTGCTGAGTCTATTTAATAAATCAAAATCAAATTGTAAATGAGGTTAATAGTAACCTGTCAAAATGATATTTGTTCAAAATAAAATTATCACACCATTATTTAAAATTTTACTTATAAAGGCCTCTCAGAATTTTCCAAACATTCTCTTAGCAGTCTTCAAAAACCAAAGCTGTATTTCTCAATCTTTCTTCTCTTAAACCTTTTATTTATTTATTTATTTATTTATTTATTTATTTATTTACTTACTTACTTACTTACTTATTAAAAGGATGTGCTTTCATTTCCTTCTGGTTGTTGATACAAGACTGAACAACCAGGAGAGCACACTCTAAGTCTCAGATTCAAGTCTCCTCTTTCTACATATAGTTCCATTACTAAAAATGGGTATATGTGAAATGCCACATATGCATACGTCCATTCATGGCTAAATATATACATGTCACAACAGCCCATTTTACTTGCCTATTTGCAGACAAAGTCGTCTCAGACACGGTTCTCATATCATAGTATCAGTCAATGACAAGAGAAAGATAAAAAACCTGAATATCTAGACTATAAGAGACTAAAGAGGTATCATTCTAATGCAGTGGGTTGTCCTTGATTAGATCCTGGGTCCAAAATAACCACTCTGAAGGGTATTTGGGGAACCACGGACTGTGTATTAGACATTAGGGACTACTCTTTTCTTAGGTGTGATAACAGTATTGTGGTGAAAAGATCATTATTCTCAGGAGGTATATGCTGAAGCAATTGGGGCAAAGGGTCACAACGCTTACAACTTACTGTTAAATGGCTCTGAAAAAAAAATTAGACTGCAGGAGAAAGAAATAGTAAAGCAAATATGATAAAATGTTAACAATTACTGAATCTGCCCATTGAGTATATAGAGGCTCTTTGTTTGATTCTTTCCATTTTTTCAAGTTTGACATTTTTTCATAATAAAAATGTTTCAACAATGGGTACAAACTTTTTTTTAGGTCTAGAACTCATGGCTGTTATGGTTGTCCCTTAAATGAAGGATATCTCTTACCACAGTGGCAATGGTATCCTGCAACCTACTTATTCAATGTACTACCAAAACAGTATACCTACTTAAGTGAGAATTCAGATGTTGAATGCAAATTCCAAAAAATTCATCACTTTGAGGTGGATCATAGTTCAAGATGCTAAATGGAAGAATAATAGCAAGGATCGCAAAAGGGTGGATCTGTATAAACACAACAAAATGTTATAGTTTAAACTTCAGTAAAACAAAATGAAATTTTAACCTAATTATCATTTCTGGGTAGACATCTTTTTCTAACACGCCCATAGTTAAATGAACATGCCTACACTAAAATGATAAATGCAGCACTGCTTATTAATTATTAATCCTACCACTGGTTTCTAGTAACTCTAAGATTCAATGCAGAAAAAAATTAATCAGATAATCTGCAAATTAATTTTCTTAGGTATAAAATCCTGTTCCAGGATTCATTAGTCATTAAAATGAATAGGAAACACTATCACTAATTTCCATCATATCAGGACATTACATAGACTCATAATATAATTAAGGAAATTAATTATATTATAATCATTAGAATTTATTTCTCTTTCATCGATTAATTCTTTTACATTTTTATTTTTTAATTCTTTTTAGCATTTATTCAGTTTTGAGAGACAGAGAATGAGTGGGGAAGGGGCAGAAGGAGAGGGAGACACGGAATCTGAAACAGGCTCTGAGCCATCAGCACAGAGCCCGATGTAGGGCTCGAACCCACAAACTGTGAGATCATGACCTGAGCTGAAGTTGGATGCTTAACCAACTGAGCCACCAAGGCGCCCCTCATTGATTAATTTTTTTAATTTCATTATTAATTCATTCATCCAAAACTTAATGACTGCCAGGTACAATAGATTTTTATTTTAATTTGAGAGAAATATTATCTCATAAGTAAAAGCCTAATTAGATATAAGCAAGATTTTAATAAGCGAGTTTCTTCTCACATAATCCAAAAAGCAACATTTTACAAGTTCCAGAAATAAATTTTTAAGAAAACACACTGACAATTTAAAAATACACAAATCAATGTACACCTTATATTTTTCTCATTTCTCACACTTATGCTTTTGAATGGAGTCATTCTTAGTAAAAGTAATATCACGGGATTAGAGAAAAAAGAAAACAAAAATCATTCATACTCCACTTTCCTAATACAATTACTATTAAGTATTTCCTTCTATACAATGAAACTTGACTACAGATCCTGAAAATATTGTAGTTAACCAAAAGATAACTGCTAATCTCCTCAAATCTACACTGTTGGAGGAAGAAACTTTAGAGGAGGAACAAATTGCAGAACCAGACACTAGAATTTGATTTTTAATCTTCAAATTCCAATTAAGTTCTCAAAATACTTATGATAAACATTTATGTTTTTAGAAATGGACAACTATATAAAACTCAATTTCACCTTTTCAATCTGCTGACGGACCACTGAGGCAATCCTATCAAGTAGCAAAGTACTGAGGTAGTTAGTTTTCGATATAAAAGATGCAATCTCAGCAACATTTTTGTAATTAATTTCATCCATCAAACGATGTAAAGCAGCAACTGCTTCTTCAAGAAGTGACTCAGCAAACCAGTCTCCTTTTAAAGATTTAAGTTCTTTCCATAACAGATTCAAATTGGTGCATTTTTGTAGTCTCTGAAGTCCATAGTGATCTAGTTTTTGAAGTAGTTTCAGCTGTTTCCCAGTAGTATTCTCCAGATATGTGCGATCATAATGAATCCATCTTAGAACAGATGTGGCGAAACCATTCAGGTCAGTTAGGTCACACTGTGGTAAAACTGCTTCAATTCGAGATATTCCCACCTCATCTAGGTGAGGAGATGGAAGAAGAGAAAGGGCAGAGACCAGGACAGAAATCTCACTAGCAGTAACACTCATTTCCAAATGCCTATAAAGGAAGGGGGATAAAATGAAATGAACAAAATTAATAAATCAGCAACAAAAATGAAGTATATTTAAAGTTTGAATATATAATCATTATTATAATTAACAGGTTTGCAGGCTTAAAATACAAGTTAGTTTAAGATACATTCAAAGATGACAGGTCCACAAAAGTTTACTAAAAGAAGTCTTAAGATTTTTCTAAGGCACATCCTAAATATTTTACGCAAAAATGAGACCATAGTTCCTAGCAAACCAAAGTTCAGTGTCAGAACAATGTTTCCACTGCTGTTGCTTGAAACAGATTTGGGCTCAGTGTTTGATCTGACCTGTCAGGAGCCGGTGTGACCTAGTACAGGCCCTGCCATACTGTGATCACTTAGTAACACTAGTTCCCTTTCCACTTCTGCTATGTAGGAAGTCCAACCTTAAAAACACAGAAAACACAGAACATACAAGTGACCCCATTTTCTATTCCTTTTTCTCCAAATTCCCATGGTAATAGTCTTACCCCCAAAGTAAGATTCCTGCCACCAGGACAGCAGTTGTTAAGTTGCAAATAAAAAACTGAGAGCTGTAAAGAATCTTTTGGCTTAGACATACTAGAAGGAAAAATCTAATCTGAATTAAAGTTGTTGAGCTACTTTTTATAGTATTAAATTAGCATATTAAAATAATCATAATAGTCAATGCTAGCAAGGGTGCATCGACACAAGCATTTTAAACCTAAAAAGCAATTATATCGTTTGACATGGTCAATGATAGTCTAGGAAACTAGACTAAAAAAATAATCTAAAATGTGGGCAATGTCAACTATACTTCAATTTAAAAAAAATTTTTTGTAGGAGTGCCTGAGTGGTTCAGTCATTTCAACTCAGGTCATGATCTCACAGTTCATGGGTTAGAGCCCTGTGCTGTGTTAGAGCTCTGTGCTGACAGCTCAGAGCCTGGAGCCTGCTTTGGATTCTGTGTCTCCCTCTCTTTCTGCCCCTCGCCCACTCATTCTCTATCTCTGTCTCTGTCTCTGTCTCAATAAATAAACATTACATTTAAAAAAATTTTTTAAATATATAGGATTATTAAAGAAAAATAAACAAGATGCTAGCAAAGATTTGTGTTACATTAATTCATTATATTTTTACATGCCTAAAATTTGAAAACTAAATATTCAATGAGAAAACACTTAAGTGAATTATGGTGCAATCATATAATCTCCAGTCATAAAAAAGATTTACAACTAGTTCTAAATGATGTGAGAAAATGCTAAGTGGGTAAGGTTAAGTGGGGGAAAAAAAGTACAAAACTGCATTCTCAACTAAGAGGGAAAAAAACTTTTATACACACACACATAAGTATATATCACAAATAATAAACAAAACTGTTGTCAGTGGTTGAATGAGTTTAGGAATCATTTTTATTTTCTTCTTTATACTTTTTTCTATTTTCCAAAATTTCCAAAATAATTGTTAGATAATGTTTGGCCCAGTTCCTGACACAAAGTAGGTATTTAATTAGTACTAAATGAATATTTTATTCTTATAACCATGAAAAATAAATACACCCTTTTATGTAAAGAAAGAAAGCCCCCAAAGCTGTATCTGTTGGCAGAACTGACCTGGGAGATAACTCAATATTTTCCAATCTTGTGATACTTGACTGAAAGTAAACTCCCAACAGATACAATCTCTTCAATCTCCACTTGATATTTTTCCTGGAAAGATTTCCTCAAATTCTAAAACTTACATGTGCATGCATGTTCACTTACAATATCACCACATACCCACCAGTATGGTTGAAATTAGAAAATAAAAATATACAAGAGTTGGCAGGACCTGGAATAGGAATGCTCATATTCTGCTGGTGGGAATATAAACTGGTACAGCCACTCTAGAAAACCGTTTACAGGATCTACTGAGGATGAAAATATATTTAATCTATGAACCAACAATTATACTCCTTGGTAAATATCTACAGAAGTGCACATATATGTCTACTAAAAGAAATGTATGAGGATATTCATAACAGTACTACTCTTTTTTTATATATATTTTTTAAATTTATTTCGAGAGAGAGACAGACAGCATGAGCAGGGGAGGGTCAGAGAGAGAGGGAAACACAGAATCAGAAGCAGTCTCCAGGCTCTGAGCTAGCTGTCAGTACAGAACCCAACGTGGGGCTCGAACCCACAAACCATGAGATCATGACCTGAGCCGAAGTCGGACGCCTAACCACTTAACCAACTGAGCCACCTAGGCACCCCATAACAGCACTATTCATAACAGCCCCAAATTGGAAACAAAATATCCATCACGTGCAGAATGAATAACAATATTTTTGGGGCGCCTGGGTTGCTCAGTCGGTTGGGCAGCCGACTTCGGCTCAGGTCATGATCTCACAGTTTGTGGGTTCAAGCCCTGCATCGGGCTCTGCTGATGGCTAGCTCGGAGCCTGGAGCCTGTTTCAGATTCTGTGTCTCCCTCTCTCTCTGACCCTCCCCTTCTCACGCTGTCTCTCTCTCTCTCTCTCTCAGAAATAAATTAAATATATATATATATATTTATATATATGGTTATAAATTAAATATGTATATATATATATATATGGTTACAGTCTTACAAAGAGAATACCATACAACAAAAGCATAGGTAAATCTCATAAACAGAATACTGAGCTAAAAGAAGCCAGACTCAAAATAGGCAAAACTAATCCATGCAGTTACAACTAAGTGTAGTAGTTAACTTGGGGAACAAGGGAAGCAGAGTAATGAGGAGGAATGTACATTACATTTCAATATAGTTTTTAAAACACCACCAAAAACCCGTATTATTTTAGTATATGAATTCCCTGTGTTCTCTGAATGGTTTCAGGAGCTATTTATATAAACATTTATGTGAACAGTTTAATTAAATTGTGTTCCTTCTAATAGCTACTTGACATTGCTTGCACTGAAATAGGGGAAAGTGAGCACCTGTGATTTCCATACAACATCCCCCTATTAAGCTTTTGATAAAATTTTAAACCACAGAGCCATCCCTACTCAGAATTACTAAATTTTAACACTGTCATATCTGCTTTAAGTCATTCAATAAAGGAAATAAAACATCACAGGTAAAGTAGAATTCCCTTGTACGTTCTCACTTACGCTCTTATTTTTCTGTTAACATACCTATAGGCAAACACTATCGTGTAATTTAACTGTTTAAAAAACCCTGTGCAGACCAAATCATGTCACTGGGCCAGTTTATGATAATTTAGAACATAAAATTCTTCATTCAGAGGTTATATAAAAGTCCATGCTGTATCAAAAGGGTGAGGAAACAATAATCCTGCATATAAATACCTTGATAAGAAGGAAGTTATTTCTTCAAGAGAAGACTGAACTTTCTACTAACATACCTAATAAGCTAAATTTTCACCTGATGAAGTGCCACCTTTTATTCTTCAGTTCAAATCCTTCTTAACCTTAATGGCATATCCCTTTATTATAATAAAAATCATTTTCAACTATATGTCAGTCTTTTGATTATGGCATAGAATCCCATGTCTGGTCTTCCAGGAATCCCAAACTAAATCAAATAGTACAGAAAAGATTAATCTAGTTTTAGTTTCACTCAAGACATTATTCTGAATGGTAAAATAAAAAAAAATTTAATGGAAAATTCCATTTTGAGTCTATTTCCATAAACATCAATGGAAAACTGATTAACTTCCTACTTGAAATATTAATGTGATATCCATAGAAAAGCAGAAAGTGTTAAATTGCAATACAAAAATGCTTTCTTAGGTAACATTACTCTTAATATCTTATTTTAAAAATTAGAAATTAAAACATTTAATATGCCTTAAAACAATCTAACATGCGGGGCACCTGGGTAGCTCAGTCAGTTAAGCGTCCAACTTCGGCTCAGGCCATGATCTCATGGTTTGTGGGTTCGAGCCCCGTGTCAGGCTCTGTGCTGACAGCTAGCTCAGAGCCTGGAGACTGCTTCAGATTCTGTGTCTCCCTCTCTCTCTCTGACCCTCCCCTGCTCACGTTGTCTCTCTCTCTCAAAAATAAATAAAACATTACAAAAAAAAAAAATCTAACATGCAGTAAAATAGGCAAGTAAGTAGACTGAAGGCCCCTAAATATAAAGTTTTGCCTTGATGGGCAACTCCAATTTTTCCTAGTTATTCCACTCCTGCATAAAAGGAAAATGCCTCGGCTTTTGCTGTTATTCATGCCCAAGAGAAATCCTCATCCTATTGGCTTCCATTGAAAATATACCAAGCATGAGCATTTGCAAAATGGGCATTGGAAGAAACAAGTGTGTTAATGTTTTAAATAATAAGCCACTTTATTCTGCCTCCAAAAGTTCCAACAATTCTCTACATAATCAAGCAAAACAAATGTTGAGTCTAGATTGTAAAATAAATAAACACTTTGATTTTAACCTTACCTATGCAGTAATTCTCTGAGTTTCACAAACAGCTCTTTACTTTGAAAATGGAGAAAAACCAGTGCTCGAGTTATCTTCAATAACTCTACTGGTTTATAGTTATCCAAATGTTTATGCAGAATTGAAGCAATCCTAAAATGAATGATAAAATGTATAATCAATTCATTCATTTATTTATTAAACATTTACTGAGAAGCTCTTTCATACCAGACACACACTGTGCTAAAGAAAGCAATGAGTAAAATAAGGTTTTCTATTCTTGCACAGCTGTCTCAAGGTGATAGAAATGTAAACAATAGGGGCACCTGGGTGGCTCAGTCGGTTAAGTGTCTGACTTCAGCTCAGGTCACGATCTCATGGTTCATGTGTTCAAGCCCCCCACTGGGCCTTGTGCTAAAGCTAGCTCAGAGCCTCGAGCCTGTCTTTGGATTTTGTGTCTCCTTCTCTCTCTGACCCTCCCCTGCTGTCTCTATTTCTCTCTCAAAAATAAATAAAATATTTCAAAAAAAAAGAAATGTGAACAATAAAATAGAATGATATAAGAGCTATCAATGAAGTGTGAATAAAATAATATTTAATTATTAATAGTAAGAGGAGGGGGGCACCTCGGTGGCTTAATCAGTTAAGTGTTCAACTCTTAAATTTTGGCTCTAGTCATGATCTTACGGTTTGTAAGTTTGAGCCCTATGTCAGGCTCTACACTGACAGATAGGGCAGTCTGCTTGGGATTCTCTCCTTCTCTCTCTGCCTTTTCCCCACTTGTGTGGGAATATTCTCTCTCTCTCTCTCCTCTAAAATTAAATAAATAAACATTTTACAAATAATGGAGGGAAAAGCATAAAGTTTCACTTTCTAAATAAAAAAACATAAAACAGCCATCAAATTCCACATCTATCCCACAAAGAAATCTTTACCAATATTTACTAACAATTAGCAAAACTGATTTAATTTTCTACCTTAAATCCACTGGTCCTCTAATGGAACTGATTAAAAGCAATGAGAAATGCCCCAAGAACTGGGGCAGAAGAAATACTTTAAAAAGGAACATACAGGGGTGCTTGGGTGACTCAGTCAGTTAAATGTCTGACTTTGGCTTAGGTCATGATCTCACAGCTTGTTAATTCAAGCCCTGCATCAGGCTCTGGGCTAACAGCTCGGAGCCTGGAGCCTGCTTCAGATTCTGTGTCTCCCTCTCTCTCTCTGCCCCTTCTTCACTCATGCTCTGTCACTCTCTCTCTCTATCTCTCACTGTCTCTCTCAAAAATAAATAAAAATATTTTTAAAGGAACATATAAGTATATATAGTCTGAACTATGTGGTTTTTTTTCTTCTTAATTTTCAAGTGAAAAAAAGACAATATATGGAGATTTGATTTCAAGGTAACAACTGTGGTGTGAAACAATTCAAGTTCACACAGATGCCCTCCACTTTCCTAGGCTATAATGGTCTGGCTTGAGAATAACAATAGTAGCAGATGAAGTGAAAAATACTATTTTTTTCTTTTTGAAAAAGACAATTTAAAAATATCTACTTTAAAAAACAAGCTATTTAACAATGTCTTACGTGTTAAATCCTTATTTCTTCAAAACCAACAGCTTAATTATAGAAAGAAATATAAGGCATCCTTAAAATAAAAGTTACTTATGAATGACAACTAGACATAATGCCATGAATTTCAGGAAAGACTACTTTTTATTCAGATGTGAATTTCTGCTTGCCATCTCTTCCATTGTTCCCACCACTGCCAAGGCTTGCTGACTGGTTAGCTCCTCTGACATCAATAATATAGTTGATTTAAGTCTAGAAGCAAAGAAAAATATATTTATGTTGAATAACTGATGATTAGCCTATGAAAGTGTTTTTTTTTTTTTAATAACAGTTCTTAGGTAATGAATAGAAAGAAATAGAAACAAAAACTGAATTCTACATATAATTCCAATTTTCTCCCCACATAATGGGGGATAACATAAATATTATTGAATAAAGAAAAATACATTGTTTTCATCAAAGGAATTAAGGCTTCAGTTCAATCTAATCTTAAACTGTCTCTTAAAAAACAGACAAAGGTTTTTAAATTGATTTTCAAATAAGATAAAGTTACAATCATTATAAAACATAACAAATCAGTGAAAGTATTCAGGACTACAGAGCTAAAGAACTAAAAACTGACATTTTAACAATATCGCAATTATTTAAATTGAGTAAGATTTGAGCAGGAAGTCACTATACCTGCATATTAACAGAAATCTTATCCACCAAATACTTGCTGTGACATTATAAACTGAAAATTTACAAAGATGATCCATTTTGAAACCATCCAAAATTGTGCACTAATACAACTACCTATTTATAACTGTATCTTTTAGAATAATTTAGAATATTTAGAATTATTCATATTGGATAGCTCTACGCCATCCTTTTCATCAACCGTTTCAAACATTTTCAAACCCAACTTCCCTTCAAAGCTTTTCCTAGCCATTTATGTCCACGTTTTTCTCTCATTTTCCTGTCTACTATCTTTATCACTAATTTGAGTACTTATTCATAACTATATTGCGCTGTCATGGTATTTATGCAATTAAATTGTATACACATTTCTAGCCTCTCAACTGGAATATAAACTCCTTGAAGGCAGAGACTCAGTTAAATTCAACTTCTGTATTGCTTTAGAATATGAGACTCCAACAGTACTTAGTGACCAAAAATTAAATAAATAAATAATAAAATTCTAATAAAAGCTATTTAAGTAATCATCTTGTTCCCATCTTCATACAGTCTCTTAAAATGTATCCTTAAATGTTTTCATATAACTCAAAGGACTCTTAAAATTAAAACTCTCCCTGTATCCTTTGCTAACAGAGTAATGATGCAGATACCTCTATTATGCAACTCCTAGAACCCCTGCTTAACTGAACCTACTAATCATACTTATCCCTTTGCTCATACCTAGTAATCATGCATTAACTTACTGTTTGCTCATCTTTATATTCCAAATAGTCCTACCTACATCAGCATCAGGAAAAACTGGAAATTCTTAAAAGATAGGAGACAGATAAAATTCATTCCAACCTGACAAGGGAACATTTACCAAGGTGTTTAAAAAATGCCTTTGATGACAAATATGAGGACCACAAACCAGAGAATGGTCCGCTGTTAGCACTATAATTCTGAATATTCCACACCCGGGGTGGGAGAGTCTTATACCTGTGTGTAAAGCCTATCATATGGCCCAGGAAGAGAGAATAAAAGCACTTAAATGGTATTCTCCACAGAGACTATCCATTGCCCTCATCCTTTGTGTTGGCCACCACCAGGAAGTTATTGGTCCTTTCTCAGAATGTGGCAGTAAGACTAAGAGTTAGAGATGTAAATTACAATAATAAGAGAAAGAATCAAGGAGCAGATGTAAGAGATATCTCCATTCCAGGACTGTATGGGGTGACACCTCTGCCTTCCAGACTGCAAGGAGGTCTAAGCTTGCAAGATCTCATAGGGTCTCAACAAGAAAAATAAAGCATTTTTAGCTGAACTTACTGTTTCTTTTCTTCGGGTCCTGCCATGGGTCCCAATGCTACAAACAGTTTTACAAAGCTATCAGGGTGATCGGACAGAGGAATCATTTCAGTTAGCCTCTTTTTAGCCATTTTGATAAATTCAAAACTATGAAACTGTAGAGAGTAGTATAGACTAAGTATTTTACTGATGGAATCCAAATCGAGGTCGTTCATATTGCTTAAAAACACCATATTACACCTTTCTAATAGTGGGTAATAACTATATTTAATATTTCGAAGAAATTGTACTATTCTTCTTGCAACGTTGACCTGGGAAGAATCTATGGCATCAAAAAGATGTTCTGTTTTCTTCACTAATTGGTCTTGAAAACGTTGTGATATTAAAGAAGATATGTTGATCATCAGTATAGACAAGGGCCTAAAAGGGAAACAAATGCAAAGATTTTTACAATAATTAAGAATAAAAAACAATTCTAAGACTAAATGATAAAATATGGAAAAGAACTAGTTAAAATATTACAGGTTTTATACCACAAAATTTTTCCTTTACTTATGGGATTTGAACACAGGTCTCCTAGTAATTAAATGCCTTTAGATTAAAAAAAAAAAATTGAAATAATTTTTTTTTTAATATTTTTATTTATTTCTAGGACAGAGAGAGAGACAGCATGAGCAAGGGAGGGTCAGAGAGAGAGGGAGACACAGACTCTGAAATAGGCTCCAGGCTCTGAGCTGGCAGTCAGCACAGAGCCCGACGCGGGGCTCGAACCCACGAACCGCGAGATCATGACCTAAGCGAAAGTCGGACGCTTAACCGACTAAGCCACCCAGGCGCCCCTGAAATAATATTTTTTTGTTGAGTGTGTGTAATATTTCATCCTATAGATAACTGCCTTGAAGTAAGTATTTTAGGGAAATTCACTCAGAAATAACTTTGGACCAAATGTCCATGAATGCACCACTAAAAGTCTCATTTTATATTTTTGAGAGTAGACTTCACTTTGTTGCTCCTTTCTCTGTATATCTGTAACTTACTAAAAAACACTTGGCAAAATATTTCTTACTAATAAATTATTTCATATTTTTTAATATCTCATGCTATGTAGACAGTAATATATCACAATAAGTATTGAACTTCAGGCAGCATTTACTATTTCTTCACCAAAAAATACTTTCAAGGAACATAAGCAACTCTTCCAGTCACTGAGGAAGACATCAAAATTACAAAGGTGAAGTTTGCTTTCAAAACGGAGGTTTTACACAATACAAAAACTGAGTCTGGGTGGCTCAATCAGTTAAGTGTCAAACTCTTGATCTCAGCTGGGGGCTACATCTCAGGGTCATGAGTTCAAGCCCAGTCTTGGGCTCTATGCTGGGTGTGGGGCCTTCTTTAAAAAATTTTTAAAAAATCAGAAAACTACAAATGTAAATCATCATAATGCACCCATAATGAATAAGGAATGTAAAATAGAAAAGACATATAACAAATGTTTGGGGATGATAATTAGAAAACATCAGCAGAAAGGATTAAAATGTGAATATAAAACTATCTCAACCATTAGGATAGAAGGATTGTCTTTTATTTCCAAATTTCTTCAACATTTTCAATAAAACAAATATATTTTAAAAACCCAGTTGTGAGGTGCCTGGGTGGCTCAAGCATCCAACTCTTGCCCGACATTGGGCTATTTGCTGACAGTGTGGAGCCTGCTTGGGATTCTCTCTCTCCCTCTCTCTCTCTGCTACTCCCCAATTTACTCTCTCTCACTCTCTCTCTCTTAAATATAAATAAACTAAAATTTAAAACTTTAAATTAAAATAAAAAACCCAGTTGTACAATTTTTGGCTTCCCTACTCAAATGTTCAATGCTAACATTAGTAACCTATCATTGCTATTTCGCTTAACTATAAAATCCTCTGAAATGATTTTTTTAAATTGTATATTTATTTGTAATTGCAGTTTGCAGTAGGGAAATATTCAAAGATTTCATTAGATTCTCAAAGGAGTCTATAGGGATTTTTTTAAACTTAAAAAAAATCTACACTGATTTTTATTGTCTCTGCTTTTACAAGTTACTTTGGTGTATGGGCGTGAAAATAGAGAGAGCATAAAATATACCACTGTAAACACTTCATATTAATGTTTATTTTTGAGAGAGAAAGACAGAGACAGAGAGACAAAGCACAAGCAGGAGAGGGACAGAGAGAAGGAGACACAGAATCCAAAGCAGGCTCCAGGCTCCAAGCTATCAGCACAGAGCCCAACGTGGGGCTCAAACCCACAAATGGTGAGATCATGAGCTGTGCCGACCTCGGACACTCAACCAACTGAACCACCCAAGTACCGCTACCATTTGAAACATTTTTAAGCATACTGTTCAGTGGTAATAAATATATTCACATTGTTGTACAACTATTACCACCTGTGCAACTTCTACCCACCTGTAGAACTTTTTCATCTTCTCAGACTAAAACTCCTTAGCCATTTAAACAGGAACTCTCAATTCTTCACTCCTGCCAGCCCTTAGCAATAACCATCCTACTTTCTTTTTTATGAATTTGACTATATTAGTTCATATAAGTGGAATCATAATATTTGTCCTTTTGTGTCTGGCTTATTCCACTCAGTATAATGTCATCCATGTTGTAGCATGTGTCAGAATTTCCTTCCTTTTTAAGGCTAAATAATATCCCATTGTAGGTATATGCTACATTTTGATTGTCTGTTCATCAATTAATAGACATTTAGATTATTTCTACCTTTTGACTATTCAAACTAATGCTATGAACACTGATATATGCAATAGACTGAACTGTGTCCTCCTCCCCCCATATATTAAAGTCTTACCTCCAATGTGACTACATTTGGAGACAGGGTCTTTGGGAAGATAATTAAGGCTGAATGAGGTCATTGGGGACAGGCAACCTTGTTAGCTTGCAAGTAAAGTAAAATCTCAAATCTTTCACAGATCTCAACAATACACTTGTAAATATGTTAAACTTTACACACTTCATCTCTATTTCCCACAGCAACATTGAAAAGTAGGTCCAAAGTGGTACTATTTTAAATTTTTTAAATATTTATTTATTTTTGAGAGAGAGCGAGAGATGGGTGGCAGGGGGGCGTGGGGGCGCGAGGCAAGCTGAAGCAGGCTTCAGGCTCCAAGCTGACAGCACAGAACTTAACGCAGGGTTCGAACTCACACACCACGAGATCATGACCTGAGCCAAAGTCAGGCACTTAACTGACTGAGCCACCCAGGCGCCCCAGTAGTACTATTGTATAAATTAGGATACTAAAGTTTTAAGAGATTAAAGTCACATAGGTAAGAAGTGGCAATCTAGGTGTGCATGCATCCAAAGCCCAGAACCTTAAATAAATTTACCTTAAGTCCTCTGTGGTTTCCAATTTCCTATGTACAATATCAGCTATTTTTCCCATTAATGGACTGAAATATAAATGTTGATTTGCTAGGCAAAGGGAAAATTTTGATAGCACATTAATATCAAACCTACGAAAGGAAATATACAAAGGAGATCATTACTATTTTCTTTCACGTAAAACACAATACAGTTATAAAATAAAAAGCAATCAAAAGTACTAATATACTACTCACACATTATTAATATAAAAGGAATGTTTCTAAAATGTTGATTATTTGTTATTATAAAAGTAACAATTAAAAAGTCAGATACTATTGGAAGATTTTTAAAAGGGAAAAATCACAAAATTATTTGAGTCACTTAATTTTTTTAAATTTTTTTTTTATTTATTTCTAAGAGATAGAGAGAGCGTGAGCAGGGGAGGGTCAGAGAGAGAGGGAGTCACAGACTGAAACAGGCTCCAGGCTCTGAGCTGGCAGTCAGCACAGAGCCCGACGCGGGGCTCGAACCCACAAACCGCGAGATCATGACCCAAGCGAAAGTCGGACGCTTAACCGACTAAGCCACCCTGGCGCCCCATTGAGTCACTTAATTTTTTGAGGTGACAGAACAATTTCAACACTAGGTTGAACATTAACAAAACAGCCACTGTTAAAACAATGTTGTTAAAAACTCCAGAATTTTTCTTTTTTTTTTTTATATATATTTTTATTTATTTCTAGGAGAGAGAGAGAGAGAGAGCGTGAGCAGGGGAGGGTCAGAGAGAGAGGGAGATACAGGCTCTGAAATAGGCTCCAGGCTCTGAGCTGGCAGTCAGCACAGAGCCCGACGCGGGGCTCGAACCTACGAACTGTGAGATCATGACCTAAGCGAAAGTCAGACGCTTAACCGACTAAGCCACCCAGGCGCCCCCAGAATTTTTCTATATGAAAAATAATTCTATTTCTTCAACAAGTGGCAAGACAACAGAGAGGAAAAGAGAACTGTTATAGATTTTAAGACTCTTGAGGAAAAAAAAGAAGACTCTCAATTTACTAAGATAAGCAGAAGAAAGTCCACAGCAGCACAATATATGACTAAAAAACTGCAAACAATCAAAATATCTATCAAAAGTACACTGGATAAATTGTACATATTCACAAAATACTACACAGCAATAAAAAAGAACAAATGACTGAACCATGCAACATCATGGGGGAATCTTTAAAACATATTAAGCAAACTAAGCTAGACATAAGAGTATATACCATAGGATTCCATTCCTATAAAAAGAAAACTAATTTATGGTATTAAAAGTCAAGACAGGGGCGCCTGTTGTGGCTCAGTCAGTTGGGGGTCCACTCTTGATTTCAGGTCAGGTCATGATCTTGGTTTGTGAGATCAAGTCCCATGTCTGGCTCTGCACTGACATCACAGAGTGTGCTTGGGATTCTCTCTCCCTTTCCCTCTCTCTCTCAAAATAAATAAATGCACATTTAAAATAATAAGTAAAAGTCAACATAGCAAGTTATTCTCAGGGTAGGGGGATGTGACTAGAAGAAAGCATGAAGGGGACTTCTGGGGAATTAGTGATGTTCTATTTCTAACCCCAGTGCTATTACACAGAAGTGATCAGTATGTGAAAATTCATCAAGCTGTACACTTCTGATTAGTGTAATATGATGATATTCTTCAATCTAATGTTTACTTACAAAATGAAGATAGACACTTGACAAAAAGTGTCCAAATATAATGTATGGATCTTGTTTGGATCCTGATTTAAACAAACTGTCTATAAAAAGACCTTTATAGGGGCGCCTGGGTGGCTTAATCAGTTAAGCGTCCGACTTTCGCTTAGGTCATGATCTCGCGGTTCGTGGGTTCGAGCCCCGCGTCGGGCTCTGTGCTGACTGCCAGCTCAGAGCCTGGAGCCTGTTTCAGTCTGTGACTCCCTCTCTCTCTGACCCTCCCCTGCTCACGCTGTCTCTCTCTCTCTCCTAGAAATAAGTAAAAAACATTAAAAAAAAATTTAAAAAAAAAAGACCTTTATAGAGCAATCAAGTAAATCTGAACACAGATTGGGTATTAGGTGATATTGATGAATTATTTATTTTCATAGCAATGATAATGGTATTGTGATTATATATATTTTTTATTAATGATTATATCTAGATTTCAGTATTTCTTAGTCTTATTTTCCACTCTTTTATTTTTTTTATCAAGTAGGCTTCACACACAGAGTGAAGCCCAACACGAGGCTTAAACTTTCAACCCTGAGACCACAACCTGAGCTGAGATCAAGCGTCAGATACGTAACCAACTAAGCTACTCAGGTGTCCAGCGATTATATACATTTTTAAAATTTTTTTTTAATTTTTTTTTAATGTTTTATTTATTTCTAGGAGAGAGAGAGAGAGAGACAGCGTGAGGAGGGGAGGGTCAGAGAGAGAGGGAGTCACAGACTGAAACAGGCTCCAGGCTCTGAGCTGGCAGTCAGCACAGAGCCCGACGCGGGGCTCGAACCCACGAACCGCGAGATCATGACCTAAGTGAAAGTCGGACGCTTAACCGACTAAGCCACCCAGGCGCCCCATATACATTTTTAAAAGAGTGTTTATCTCTCAGAAATGCACACTAAAGTATTTACAGATGAAATGATATAACAATTTAAACTATACTGAGGCCTAGGGAGAAAATGGGAGGTGACCTAGATAAAACAAGACTGCTTCATGTTGGCAGTTGTTGAAGCTGGATGATGGGTACATGGGAGTTCATTATACTAATCTCTCTAGTTTTATAAATGTTTAAAACCTTTCATAATAGATTTATAAATCTGAATTTCAAATACATGCTAATTACCCTTAGAATAATCCACCATATAGTACTAATCCATAATAATATAATCTATTTGAATCATAAATTATATTTATATAACATTTATAAGTATTTTGGCAAAATCATTAATAACTAATGTAACAAAAAATTAACATCATAGGCTACAGAGACAATAAAAACTCATAAGTTAACGTTATTTTATGACACTTAAAAATTCTATATGTGGAATACAAATTAGTTTTAAAATTTTTCATATATTATCATGAAAAAAAGTACTGCTAAAAATAAAAACATTTAGAATAAAATTTTCTAAGCTATTTTGAAGTGAAAAAGTTTTTTTAAGTCTAATTGACTTGGAAGTACAATTGTTCATTTGTAATTTAACGTTTAATAGAAAAAACAAAAAGGTATCTATTTTACAAGCGATTTGTTTGAGCCACATAATACACATTACAATGCTGCTTTAAAGAAAAAGTTTTGACTGTCAACAATGACCAAATTTAACCCCACAGTTCCAGTAGTTTATACTGTTCATAATAGAAATAACATTATTTTCCTTATTCTCAATAAAAGATATTACAGATAAAGAGAATGGAAAAATGGAATATGGGTTTAGGTCATGAGATTTACTAAAAGCACAATGTAGTAAATGAATGTAGAATTTCTCAGCCCAAAGAACTGTTTGATCCTGTTTAACTTAATCCAGTCAATATAACAAAGGCCCACAGAGCTCACTCATGCATAACCACAATTGTAAGATTTTTATCATGGTTTATGTTTTAAGCAGCAATATGCTAAATAAAGGGCATGGGATGGGATAATAATAATCAGTGATAAGCCTGCTCCTCTGTCTATCGATAAATATCCTACTGTTTCTTCTGTATTTTAGTCAATTCTTTCTTTTCTGATGTGGGTTTCCAATTGGTTTAGGAAAGTTGTTCTCCTAAGAGTTTTTGGTTTGGTTTTGTTTTTTACTTTTTAATCTCCATTACCTATTTCAGCCATCCCCCAACTCACCTCCTTTCTGGTAACCATCAGTTTGTTTCCATAGTTAACAGTCTGTTTCTTGGTTTTCTCTCTTTTTCCTTTGCTCATTTGTTTTGTTTCTTAAAGTCTATATATGAGATAGATCGTATGGTATTTCTCTTTCTCTGGCTGACTTATTTCATTTAGCATTATGAAATGCTCCATCAATGCTGTGGCAAATGGTAAGATTTCACTATATTTTGTGATTCAATAATATTCCTTTGTATAGTTACACACCATATCTTTTTTACCATTCATCTATCAATGGCCACTTGGGCTGCTTCCATAGTTTAGCTATTGTAAATAATGCTGCTATAAACATCTGGGTGCATGTATCCCCCTTTGAATTAGTGTTTTTGTATTTTGGGGGTAAATACCCAGTGCAATTACTGAATCAAAGGGTCATTCTATTTGTTATTTTTTGAGGAACTTTCATACTGTTTTCCACACCAGCTGCACAAGTTTACATTCCCACCAACAGTGCAAGAGGATTCCTTTTTCTCCACATCCTCAACAATACCTGTTGTTTCTTGTGTTGTTGATTTTAGCCAGACTGACAGGTATGAGGTTTTATCTAATTGTAGTTTTGATTTGCATTTCCTGATGGTGAATGATGCTGAGCATCTTTTCATGTGTCTGTGACCATCTGGATGTCTTCTTTGGAGAAATATCTGTTCATGCCCATTTTTCTATTAGATTATTTGTTCTTTGGGTGTTGAGTTATATCAGTTCTTTATATATTTTGGACATTAGCCCTTTATTGGATATGTCATTTGCAAAAATCTTCCCCAGTTCAGTAGGTTGCCTTTTAGTTTTGTTGTTTCCTTTGCTATGTTTTTATGTAACCCCAATAGTTTATCTTTGCTTTTATTTCCCTTGCCTTAGGAGATGTATCTAGAAAAATGTTGCTATGGCCAAGGTCAGAGAAATTACTGCTTGTGCTGTCTTCAAAGATTTGTATGGCTTCAGGTCTCACATTTGTGTCTTTAATGCACTGCATTTATTTGGTGTAGCCTGTGGCTGTCCAATTTTCCCAACATCACTTGTTGAAGAGATTATCTTGTTTCCATTGTATATTCACTCCTCCTTTGTTGAAGATTAATTGACCATATAATTGTGAATTTATTTCTGGATTTTCTGTTCTATTGCATTTATCTATGTGTCTAGTTTCATACCAGTATCATACTATTTTAATTACAACTGTTCTGTAATATAACTTGAAATCTCGAATTGTGATACCTCCAGTTTTGTTTTGTAGTTCCATACAAACTTTAGGATTGTTTGTTCTAGTTCTGTGGAAAAAATTTAATAGAGATTGCATTAAATCTGTAGATTGCTTTGGATAGTATAGACATTTTAACAATATTTGTTCTTCGTACCCATGATGTTTTATAGTTTTCAAAGTAAAGTCTTTCACCACTTTGGCTAAGTTTATTCCTAAATATTTTATTGGTTTTGGTGCAATTGTAAACGGGATTGTTTTCTTAATTTCACTAACTGCTGCTTCATAATTAGTGTATAGGAATGCAACAGATTTCTGAGCATTGATCTAGTATTCTGTGACTTTACTGAATTCATTTATCAGTTCCAATAGTTTTTGGCGGAGTATTTAGGGTTTTCTCTATCCAATATCATGTTATCTGCAAATATTGAGTTTTACTTCTTCCTTACAATTTGAATGCCTTTTATTTCTTTATGTTGTCTAATTGCTGTGACTAGAACTTCCAGCACTATGTAAAATAAAAGTGGTGAGAGTGGACATTCTTGTCGTGTTCCTGGACTCAGTGGAAAAGCTCTCAGTTTCTCACCATTAAGTATGATGCTGGCTATGGGTTTTGCATATAAGGTCTTTATTATGTTCAGCTATGTTCTCTCTAAACCTAATTTGCAGAAGGTTTTTTACCATGAATGATGTTGTACTTTGTCAAATGCTTTTTCTGCATCTAATGAAATGATCATATGGTTTTTATCCTTTCTTTTATTGATGTGAAGTATCACTGATTATTTTGTGAATATTAAACCAACTTTGCATCCCAGGGATAAATCACACTTGATCATGATATATAATTTTTTAAACGTATTGTTGAATTCGGTTTGCTAATATTTCACTATGTTTCCATCTATATTCATGAGACTTATGGGTCTGTAGCTTTCTTTTTTTGTGGTGTCTTTATCTGGTTTTGGTATCAGGGTGATGCTGGTCTCATAGGATAAATTTGGGAGTTTTCCTTCTTCTATTTTCTGGAGTAGTTTGAGAAGAATAGATAGTAACTCTTCTTTAAATGTTTGGTAGAATTTGTCTGTGAAGCCATCTGGTCCTGGACTTTTGATTTTGGGGAGTTTGACATCCCATTGTATATGCTACATCTTTTTCATCCGTTCATCCATCAGTGGACCCTTTGGTTGTTTCCATATCTTGAAAATTGTAGATAATGCTACAATGAACATAAGGGTGCATATATCTTTGATTAGTGTTTTTATTTTCTTTGGATAAATACCCAGAGGAGGACTTATTGGATCATATAGTGGTTCCATTTTTAGTTTTTGTAGAACCTCCATAATGTTTTCGATGGTGGCTGTACTGACTTACATTCCCACCATTAGTGTAAGAGGGTTCCCTTTGCCCCACAACCTTGCCAAGACTTGTTACTTTTTGTCTTTTTGATAATGGCCATTTTGACAGGTGTGAGATGATACTTCATTGTGGTTTTGATGTGCATTTTCAGGGATTAGTGATGCTGAGCATAGTTTCATGTGACCGTTGTCCATTTGCATGTCTTCTTTTTTTTTGTTGTTAAATGTTAATTTATGTTTGAGAGACACAGAGACAGAGCATGAGTGCGAGAGGGGCAGTGAGAGAAGGAGACACAGAATGCGAAGCAGGCTCCAGGCTCCGAGCCATCAGCAAAGAGCCCAACATGACGCTCGATCTCACAAATCCTGAGATCATGACCGGAGCCAAAGTCATGATCTGAGCTTAACTGACTGAGCCTCCCAGGTGTCCCTGTATATCTTCTTTGGAAAAAGATCTATTCAGCTACTCTGCCCATATTTTATACATATATATATATATATATATATATTTTTTTTTTTTTTTTTTTTTTTTTTTTATTTCTAGGAGAGAGAGAGAGACAGCATGAGCAGGGGAGGGTCAGAGAGACAGGGAGACACAGACTCTGAAACAGGCTCCAGGCTCTGAGCTGGCAGTCAGCACAGAGCCCAATGTGGGGCCCGAACCCACGAACCGCAAGATCATGACCTAAGCGAACGTCGGACGCTTAACCGACTAAGCCACCCAGGCGCCCCTACTCTGCCCATATTTTAATCATATTTGTGTTGTTGTTGTTGTTGAGTTGTAGTTCCTCCTGTATTTTGGATAGTAACCTCTATTCAGTTACATGATTTGCAAATATCTTCTCCCATTCAGTAGGTTGTCTTTTCATTTTGTTGATGATTTTCTTCACTGTGCAAAAGCTTTTTGGGTTAATGTTGTCTCCTTGGTTATTACGCTTTTGTTGCCATTGCCCTTGGGAATCAGATCCAAAACAATATCACTAAGAGCAATTTCAAGGAACTTACTGCCTATGTTTTCTTCTAGGAATTTTATGCCATTTGGTCTTGTATTCAAGTGTTTATTCAGTTTTGAGTTTATTTTTGTGTATGGCATAAGATAGCGGTCCAGTTTCATTCTTTGGCATGTGGCTGTTCAACTTTCCTAGCACCCTTTATTGAAGAGACTGCCTTTTCCCCATTGTTATTCTTGCCACCTTTGTTGTAAATTAACTGACCAGGTGTGCACAGGTTTATTTCTGGGCTTTTTATTCTGTTCCACTGATCTATGGATCTGCTTTTATGCCAATAACATACTGTTTTGACCACTACAGATTTCTAATATGATTTGCAATTAGGGTGCATAGTGCCTCTTCTGTTCTGAAGATTGTTTTGGTTTTTAGGGATCTTTTATGGCTCCATACAAATTTTAGGATTGTTTGTTCTATTTCTGTGGAAAATCCCATTAGAATTTTGATAGGGTTGTGTTGAATCTATATGTTATTTTGTGTAATACAGACATTTTGACAATATAAATTCTTCCAATCTATGACTATGGAATATCTTTCAATTTATTTGTGTCTTCTTTGATTTCTTTCACCTATGTCTTAGTTTTCAGTGTACAAGTCTTTCACCTCAATGTTTACATTTATTCCTAGGTGTTTAATTCCTTTTGAAGCAATTATGAATGGTATTGTCCTCTTAATTTTGTCTTCTTTTTTTTTTGTTTTTTTGCAAATACTTTATTGTCAAATTAGTTTCCACATAACACCCAGTGCTCATCCCCACAAGTGTCCTCCTCTATGCCCATCCTCTCCTCCCCACCACATCCATCAGTCCTCAGTTTTTGTCAGCATTCAAGAGTCTCTCATGGTTTGCCTCTCTCCCTTTCCCCACCATCTCCCCCCTTCTTCTCCCCCTTGTTCCTCTGTCAAGTTCCTCCTAATCCTATACGTGCAAACATATATTTGTCCTTCTCTGCCTGACTTATTTCGCTCAGCATAACGCCCTCAAGGTCCATCCATGTTGCTACACATGGCCAGATTTCATTGTTTCTCATTGCCATGTAGTATTCCATGGTATAGATAAACCACATCTTCTTGATCCATTCATCTGTTGATGGACACTTAGGCTCTTTCCATGTTTTAGCTATTGTGGAGAGCGCTGCTATGAACATTGGGGTACATGTGCTCCTATGCCTCAGCATTTCTGTATCCCTTGGGTAAATTCCTAGCAGTGCTATTGCGGGGTCATAGGGGAGTTCTATTGTTAGTTTCCTGAGGAATCTCCACACTGTTTTCCAGAGGGGCTGTACCAGTTTACATTCCCACCAACAGTGTAGGAGGGTGCCCATTTCTCCACATCCTTGCCAGCATCTAGAGTTCTCTGATTTGCTCATTTTAGCCACTCTGACTGGCGTGAGGTGGTATTTCAATGTGGTTTTGATTTGTATTTCCCTGATTGTGAATGGGATCAGTTTCTTGATTTCTCTTTCTGTTCCTTCGTTGTTGGTGTATAAAAATGCAACCAATTTCTGTACGTTGATTTTGTACCCTGCAACTTGGCTGAATTCTTGGATCAGTTCTAGTAGGCTTCTGGTGGAGTCTGTCGGGTTTTCTATGTAGAGTATCATGTCATCTGCGAAGAGGAAAAGTTTGACTTCCTCTTTGCCAATTCTGATGCCTTTGATTTCCTTTTTGTGTCTGATGGCTGATGCTAGGACTTCCAGCACTATGTTAAACAACAGTGGTGAGAGTGGACATCCCTGTCGTGTTCCTGATCTCAGGGGGAAAGCTCTCCGTTTTTCCCGTTGAGGATGATGTTAGCTGAAGGCTTCTCATAGATGGCTTTGATGATGTTTAAGTAGGTTCCTTCTATCCCAACTTTCTCGAGAGTCTTTATTAAGAAGGGATGCTGTATTTTGTCAAATGCTTTTTCTGCATCTATTGACAGGATCATATGGTTTTTATCTTTTCTTTTATTGATGTGATGGATCACAGTGATTGATTTGCGAATGTTGAACCAGCCCTGTAACCCAGGAATGAATCCCACTTGATCTTGGTGGATGATTCTTTTTATATGCTGCTGGATTCGATTTGCAAGGATCTTGTTGAGAATTTTTGCATCCGTATTCATCAAGGATATTGGCCTGTAGTTCTCTTTTTTTGCTGGATCTCTGTCTGGCTTGGGAATCAGAGTGATGCTGGCTTCATAAAATGAATCTGGGAGTTTTCCTTCGATTTCTATTTTTTGGAATAGCTTGAGAAGAATTGGGATTAATTCTGTTTTAAATGTCTGGTAGAATTCCCCAGGGAAGCCATCAGGTCCAGGGCTCTTATTTTGTTGGGAGATTTTTGATCACTGATTCGATTTCTTCACTCGTTATGGGTCTGTTCAGGTTTTCTATTTCTTCCCGTGTGAATTTTGGTAGTGAGTGTGTGTTTAGGAATTTGTCCATTTCTTCTAAGTTGTCCAATTTGTTGGCATATAATTTTTCATAGTATTCCCTGATAATTGCTTGTATTTCTGAGGGGTTGTTTTAATAAGTCCATTTTCATTCATAATTTTGTCTATTTGGGTGCTCTCTCTTTTCTTTTTGATAAGTCTGGCTAGAGGCTTGTCAATTTTGTTTACTTTTTCAAAAAACCAACTCTTGGTTTTAATTTTGTCTTCTAATAGTTTGTTGTTAGTGTACAAAAGTGCAACAGATATTTTATATATTGGCTTTGTATCCTATAACTTTACTCAATTTATTACTTCTCACAGGTTTTTGGTAGCATCTTTTGGGTTTTCTTTATACAAAATCATGTCATCTGTAAATGGTGACAGCTTTACTTCTTCCTTTCCAATTTGGAGTCATTTTATTTCTTTTTCTTGCCCAACTGCTCTGACTAGAACTTTCAATAGTGTATTGAATAAAAGAGATAAGGGTGGACATCTTTGTCTTACCCATGATCTTAGGGGGAAATTTTTCAGCTTTCTGTCATAGAGTATGGTCTTAGCTGTGGGCATATAATTTATGGCCTTTATGATGAGGGACATTCCCTCTATATTTGCTTTGTTGAGAGTATTTTTATCATAAATCAATGCTGAATTCTGCCAAATGCATTTCCTACATTTACTGAGATGATCATATAATTTTTATCCTCCATTTTGTTAATGTGGAGTATCACATTGATTTGCAGATGTTGACCATCTTTGCATCCTTGGAATAAATCCCATTTGACCACGGCATATGATCTTTTTAATGTATTATTGACTTTTGGTTTGCTAATATTTTGTTGAGGATTTTTACATCTATGTTCATACTGACTTGTAGTTTTCTTTTTTTATGGTGCCCTTGTCTGATTTTGGTATCAGAGCAATGCTGGGCTTGTAAGATGAGTTTAGAAGTGTTCCCTCCTCTTCAATTTTTTGTGAAAGTTTGAGAAAAATTGGTATTAAATCTTCTTTGAATATTTGCTAGAATTCATCATTAAAGCTGTTTGGTCCTGGACTTCTATTTGTTGGGAGTTTTTTGATTACTGATTCAATCTCCTAGCTAGTAATTGGTCTACTCAGATTTTCTATTTCTTCATGATTTACTCATATACGATTGTCTGTTTCTAGAAATTTACCCACTTTTTTCTAAGTTGTCTAATTTGTTGATATACAGTTGTTTATCACAGTCTTTGCATTATTTTAGTATCAGTTGTAATGTTCCCTCTTCCATCTGATTCCATTATTTAAGCCTTCTTTTTTTCTTAGTAACTGTAGCTAAAGGTTTTCCAATTTTGTTTATCTTTTCTAAGAACCAGCTCTTAGTTTTATTGATCTTTTCTATTGTCTCTTTAGTTTCTATTGCATTCATTTCTTCTCTGACTTTTGTTATTGCCTTCCTTCTACTAACTTTGGGTTTCATTTGCTCTTTGTTTTCTAGTTCCTTTAAGTATAAATTGTTTATTTGAGATTTTACTTTTCTTTTTTTTTAATATGTACAACTATATTCATTCTATTTTTATAAATGTTTATTTTCGTTTGTTTTTAAGAGAAAAAGAGAGAGAGAGGGAGAAACACAGAGAGAGAGAGAGAGAGTCAGAGAGTGGGAAACAGATAAGCCCCAGCAGGCTCATCAGTGCAGAGCCTGATGTGGGGCTTGAACTCAAACTGCGAGATCATGAGCCAAAACCCAGAGTCAGATGCTTAACTGTCTAAGCCATCCAGGCACCCAAAGATTTTACTTGTTTCTTTAAGTAGGTCTGTATTACTATGAACTTCCTTGTTAAAACTGCTTTTGCTACATCCCACAGATTTTGGAAAGCTGTATTTTCATTTTCATTTGTCTCAAGGTTATTTTTTAACTTCTTTTAATTTTTTAACTGTCCGTTGGTTGTCTGGTGGCAAGTTGTCAAATCTCCACATATTTGTAATTTTTACAGGTTTTGTGATTGATTTCCAATGTCATACCATTGTGGTCTGACAAGATGCTTGGTAGGGTTTCAATCTTCTAAAATTTTTTCAGACTTTTTTGTGGCTAAACATATTATCTCTCCTGGAGACTGTGCCACATGCACTTAAGAAGAATGTATATTCTGCTGGTTTTCAGTAAAATGTTTTGTATATATCTAAATCCATCTGATCTAATGTGTTTTAAGGCTGATATTTCCTTATTATTTCTGTCTGGATGATCTATTCATTCATGTAAGAGAGATATTAAAGGCCCTTACTATCATTGTATTGCTGTCAATTTCTCTTTAGGTCTGTTACTATTGCTTTATACTTTTAGGTACTCCTATATTGGGTGCATAAATATTTACAAATGTTGTCTCCTGCTAGATTGACCCCTTTATCATTATGTAATGCCCACCTTTTTCTTTTATTACAGTGTTTTAAGTCTATTTTATCTGATATAAGTATAGCTATCCAGCTTTTGGTTTCCATTCATATGAAACATCTTTTTCCATCTCTTCACTTTCAGCCTGAGTCATTACATCTAAGGTGAGTCTTTTATAGGCAGCATATACAAGGGTCTTGCTTTTTTATCCATTCATCCATTCTATATCTTTTGATTGAAGAATTTGTCCATGGCGGGGGGGGGGGTGCCCTTTTCATCAAAACATTTATGAAATGAATTCTGGCACACAGCCTGAGCTGTATATGGGCTGTTAAAGGCTTGAATGCCAGCTAAGACCAGGAAAACTGTTGCCCCTTTTTCATTTTCTCAGAGCATCTACAGTTCATAGTTGGGCCAGTCCTATGGTCTGCAAAAGGGGTAAGTATCTCAGAGCAAGATCCTGCTGAACTGGAATGGAGCCAGGGATGAGGGAACTGAGACAACCTCTCAAGGCAGTGATCTGACAACCCATTCTTCCTCGTATCCAAGCTCTTATGCTCGGAAGACAGATGGGGAACATAAAAGCTCTCTTCTGGCTAGTATGAGGCATATGGATGATAGAAAAGAAAGTCATATCAGGTCATGATCTTATGGTTCATGAGTTTGAGCCCCACAACATAGAGCCTGCTTCAGATCCTCTGTCTGCCTCTCTCTCTGCCCCTCCCCTGCTCGTGCTTTCCCTCTATCAAAAATAAATAAACATTACCAAAAAAAAAGAACACAAGAAAGCCAGAGAGAGGCTAGTGAAGGGAAACGGTAATTGCTACTTATTGACTTAGTAGTGGATTCTACTGTAGAGCCCGTTTGGGTTTAAGAGCATTTTTCTGCCTCCTTTCTTCTTCCTGCAACTTCTCCTGCTGCCTGGGCTGCCATGCCTGTAATCCAGCATCCATTTTATATGACAGCAGTACAACTCATCTTGCAAACTTCTCCCTTTGGGCTTTCTTTCAGAGCTGGCCTTTCTTTGGAGGCCATATGTGTAAGATCAGTCTGGGAACTCTGTAAGGGGTTCAAGCCAGAGGGGTTGGCAGCCAGGCTCTGTCTAGGTGGAGAAAAATAGTCCTATGAGGATTCAGCCAAGCTTCTGGTTCCCCAGGTCCCCCCAGATCAGCACTCACTGGAGTCACCACTGGCTGCCCGCCCAATCCACCATGCTGTTGTGTAGCCTCCACACACCTAAAGCAACCATGCTGAAGCCATAGAGCCAGAAGTGGGTGTTGGTCCATTTATGTTTAAAGTATTTATAGATGGGTACGTATTCATTGTCATTTTGTTAACTGTTTCCTGGTTGTTTTGTAGTTCTTCTCTGCTCCTTTTTCCTCTTGCTCTCTTCCCTTGTAGTTTGATGCCTTTCTTTAGTGTTATGTTTAGATTCCATTCTCATGATTTTTTGTATATATACCATAGGTTTTTGCTTTGTTTTCCCTGAGGCTTACATATATCAGCCTGTGCACATACCAGTTTATTTTAAGTTGATAGCAAGTTATGTTTGAATGTATTCTAAAACTATTTTCATTCCCCTTCCCACATTTTACGTTTTTGATGCCACATTTTACATATTTTTATTTTGTATATCCCTTAATTAAGTGTTGTAGTTATACTTATTTTTACTACTTTTGCCTTTTAACCTTCATACTAAAATAAGTAATTAGTCCACTACCCTTAATATATACTTATCTTTGCCAGAGAGACTTTTACTTTCATGTTTTCTTGTTAATAGTTGGCCTTTTTCTTCAGCTTAAAGTAGTCCCTTTAATGTGTCTTAGAAGTCCAGTTTAGTAGAGGTGAAACTTCTTCAGTTTTTGCTTATCTGGAAAACTCTTTCTCTCCTTCAATTCTGAATGATAATTTTGTCAGGTAGAGTATTCTCGGTTGGAAGTTTTTTGCTTTCAGCACTTCAAATATATCATGCCACTCCCTTTGGGCCTGCAAATTTTCTGCTGAAAAACTTGATGACATTCTGGGGGTCAGGGAGTCCCTTATACATAATAAGCTATTTTTCTTCTGCTTGTTATGAGAATCTGCTTTTAAGATTCTCTCTTTAACTTTTGACATTTTCATTATAATGTGTCTTGGTGTGAATCTCTTTGTGTTCATCTTATTTGAAACTCTCTGGGCTTCCTAGATCTGAATGTCTGTTACTTTCCTCAGGTTAGTGAAGTTTTCAGTCATAATTTTTTCAAATAAGTTTTTTATCCCTTTCTCTCTCTCTTCTCCTTATGGGACACCTATTACATGAGCATTGTTCCATTTGATGTTGTCTCATAGGCCCCTCAAGTTATCTTTTTATTTTTCTTGCTGCTCTGTTTTAATGACTTCTACTTCCCTGGTCCAAGTCATCAATCCTTTCTTCTGCTCCATCTAGTCTGCTATCGAACCCCTATAGTATAACTTTAAGTTTTTATGTTCTTCAGTTCCATGTACTTTCTTAGGTTTTCCATTTCTTTGTTGAAGTTCTGTGTTTATACATTGTTCTCCTGAGATCAGTGAGCATTTTTATAACCATTACTTTGAATTCTTTACCAGGTAAGTTACTTATCTCTGTTTCTTGTGTGTGCTTTTTTTTTTTTTTAACATTTATTTATTTTTGAGTGACAGAGACAGAGACAGAGCACAAGCGGGGGGGAGCAGAGACAGACAGAGACACAGAATTCAAAGCAGCTCCAAGCTGTCAGTACATGCAGAGCATGAACTCACGAACTGAACCGTGAGATCATGATCTGAGCCAAAGTCAGACACTTAACCGACTGAGCTACCCAGACACCCCATTATCTCTGTTCCATTAAGGTTTTTTTCAGGGGTTTTATCTTCTTCTTTCATTTGGAACATATTCCTTTGTTTCCTCATTTTTCCTTAACTTTCAATGTTTGTTCCTATCTATGCATCAGGCAAAAGAGCCATCTCTTCAGTTTTGGTAGAGCAGACACAGGAAGACTGGTATTTCAGTCTGCTATGCGGGTTTTCGCCTGCCAAGAACTCTCTGATTATTTCAGTTCCATGGGTCCCGGAAACACAAACACAGCTGGCTACAAGAGGGAGGTGTTCAAAGCATTCCCACTATGGACTGCATACACCCTGCCAGCTTTGCTGGGGTCAAGGAAGAGACCAGGCCAAGGCAAAGAGAGCTGCCTACCAGTTTTAGCATTGCAGGTCTGTGGGGAGCAGAGCACCAGGGCATGCTGGCCCAACAAGTTTGGTGGAGCAGAGCCAGAGAAGAACAGAGGCAGGGCAAATAGCTTTTACAAGGCTGAAGGAAAGTGCTAACGTGGCACCTGCTAGTGCTGGTGCTAGCAAGGTAGAAAGAGTGCAAAATGCTACGCACCAATGCCTTTACCCAAAGAGAATTCCAATAGACCTCTGTCCCTCTGGCAGACACTTTAAGCTTATCCAGTGAATCTCCTTCACCCATGGCCTAGGCATTTCCAACCTGCTATTTTTGTGCTGGGTCCCAGGACAAGTAAGTCTGTATGTGAGCACTTTAAGAGTGAGTCCCAGTTTCCTATAATCCTGGGGTCTCCTTGATGTCAGCCCCATTGGTTTTCAAAGCCAGACATTTGTGAGCTCTTATTTCTGGTACTGGTCCCAAGAGTTGGGGCTCCTGATGTGGGGCTCAAACCCCTCACTTCTCAGGAATATGCTCCATATTTGTTAGATCTCTCCCTCTTGTGGGTCACTGAGTCAGCAGTGGGGTTCTGAGTGAGACCAAGTCTCTGCCTCTCCCACCTGTCTCAATGTGGCCTTTCCATCTCTGTTGTGGTTGTTCAGCTGGTCTCCAGGTCTTTTTCAGAGGCAAATGTTCTATATGTAGTTGTAGATTTGGTGTGTCTTTGGTAGAGTGAGGAGGGTTTTCTTATGCCACCATCTTGAACCATCTCTCTGTTCTATAGTTTTTAAACCTCCTTTCTCTTTTCCACTTTGATTTTCCCTTTCTTCACTAACATTTTTTTTACTCCACTAATAACAGACCTAGGCTATGCTGATCCTACATTAAAAAGTTCAACATTTTCAGAAATAGCTAATAATTTTCCAAAAAGAGGTCTGTTATTATCTCAGCTTTTTTATAAAATGGAGTTTCTCACATATTATTATATAGTATAAATAGTATGGTTTTGTATAGAATAGATTTTGCTATTCTCATAAGAATACTATGAACAAATTTTACGTTTTTCTAGATGATTACTGATTATGGCAACATGCTACAAAAATAGCTGTGTAAAGTACAGAAAAAGTCTAAACTGATCATATTCACAGCAGTGAATTTAAACGCTTCTAAGTCACCTACAAGTTATGTTCATTGTCTCTCAATAAAGAAGAAGTGATAGGCAAGTACCTACAAATGTTGCTAAACAATATTGAATAGTTTTCCTTTCTACTAAACTGGTGCCTTCTTTTCTCTCCTTTTATGGGTCCTGAATTTCCAGGTTTTTATAGGCAGCTTATCACTCAGAGAATCTTTCCTTTCTTTTTTTTTCTTAGGCTTTTTAAGTAAACTCTGCCTCAAATATAGGCTCAAACTCACAACTCCAAGATCAAGAGTCGCATACCCTACCCACTGAACCAGTCATGGCTCCAAATCTTTTCTTTCTGAAGCAAAATCTTGCAGAAAAGAAGATTCAAAAAGCCAAATAGCTGTTACTCCATCTTACTTATATTTTAATTAATTATACATGCAGAAAAGCACACTGTTTCTACTCTTAATTTAAAGAGCAAATTGAGGGGCGCCTGGGTGGCTTAGTCGGTTAAGCGTCCGACTTTCGCTTAGGTCATGATCTCCCGGTTCGTGGGTTCGAGCCCCGCGTCGGGCTCTGTGCTGACTGCCAGCTCGGAGCCTGGAGCCTGTTTCAGTCTGTGACTCCCTCTCTCTCTGACCCTCCCCTGCTCACGCTGTCTCTCTCTCTCCTAGAAATAAATAAAACATTAAAAAAATAAATAAATAAAGAGCAAATTGAGGGGCGCCTGGGTGGCTTAGTCGGTTAAGTGTCTGACTTTCGCTTAGGTCATGATCTCGCGGTTCGTGGGTTCGAGCCCCGCGTCGGGCTCTGTGCTGACTGCCAGCTCAGAGCCTGGAGCCTGTTTCAGTCTGTGACTCCCTCTCTCTCTGACCCTCCCCTGCTCACGCTGTCTCTCTCTCTCTCTCTTAGAAATAAATAAAATAAATAAATAAATAAAATAAAGAGCAAATTGAACTGGTGACTTGGTTAAGTGTCCAACTTCAGCTCAGGTCATGATCTGGCAGTTTGTGAGTTTGAGCCTTACATTGGGCTCTGTGCTGACAACTGGGAGCCTGGAGCCTGCTTCAGATTCTCTCTGCCCCTCCCCCCACTTGCACTCTTTTCTCTTTCTCTCTCTCTCTCAAAAATAAACATTAAAATTTTTTCTTTAAAATTTTTTAATAAATAAAGAGCAAATATTCAAGCTTTCTTTCTCTTAAGGAAAACACACATTCCTCATTCCTTTCCTTTACACAATCAAAAAACTCTCAACTAATTTTTTTTTCAGTGAAGCTTGATAGTTAGCAGCTCCCTATTCTTTCTCTACAAGATTTCGCTGAGCTAACCTTGACTAGGATAACTGTGATCTTAGACAATGACCCAAAGTACTTGCCTTTCCAGTCTTCCCCATGCTTCTGTAAATAGGGCTTCAGCCAGTGCGTTCTGGGCCTCAGTTGCACACCTCAATAAAATCAAGAGAAAATAATTTTCCATACATAAACATTTTTAAATTATTAAAACAATCATGCAAGTAACGATAATAATGTAAAAGTGAACCTCGAGTTGTTATACTCTTACACAGTCCTATTTCTTGTCCATTCCCATTTCAGTATTTTGATTTCTTGATACAATATAATAAACATCTAAACTTTATCCCAGGACTCTCTCATTCTTTTATCTGTTCAGTGCCTTCTACTGAACAATAAAACATTCAATAATACATATTATTTTAAAAGCACATATAACATATATTACTTTGATTAGAAAAATATTTTTATAGGAGAGTGTTTGTAAAATAGAGCTTGAATAGAGTACTAAAACTCATTTATAGGTCTCTCATAAATAGCCACCAGCATTATTTTGTAGCATTTTGCTCCAGTTATCTTTTCTACACATACATGAAATATACATATTCCTTTCACACTTTTTTAAAATTTTGTTAAAAGATTTTATTTTTAAGTAATCTCTACACCCAATGTGAGGCTTGAACTCACAACCCCAAGATCAAGAGTCACATGTTCCACTGACTGAGCCAGCCAAGCACCCCACTTTTACACTGTTATAGCCTTTTTTTCAGGAGATTAGTATTATAATGTGGTCATTTACCCCTAACACTACACAGTGTTCAAAACAATTTTTAAACATTGTATATAATTCCATTAAATGAACATATCATTTAAACATTCATCTACTATTAGAATTTTAGCTTTTCAATATTATAAATAATGCTGAGATGAATATCAGTGTACAATAATCTTAATATGTGTCCCAGATTTTATTTTGCAATAATTTACTTACTTATTTACATCCAAGTTAGTTAACATATAGTGCAATAAGGATTTCAGGAGTAGATTCCAATGATTCATCCCCTATGTATAACACCCAATGCTCATCCTAACAAATGTCTTTCTTAATGCCCTTTACCCATTTAGCCCATCCCCACACCTCCAACCTCTCCAGCACTCTCAGTTTGTTCCTGTATTTAAGACTCTCTTATGTTTTGTCTCCCTCGTTTCTATATTATCTTTGCTTCCCTTCCCTTACGTTCATCAGTTTAGTATCTTAAATTCCACATGTGAGTGAAGTCATATGATATTCGTCTTTCTCTGACTAATTTCTCTTAGCATAATACCCTCTAGCTCCATCCACGTAGTTGCAAATGGCAAGATTTCATTCTTTTTGATTGCTGAGTAATATTCCAGTGTGTGTGTGTGTGTGTGTGTGTGTGTGTATACCACATCTTCTTTATCCATTCATATCCCAGATTATTTTCTTAGAGATAAATTTTAGAAGCAAAATGACTGAATCCAAGGGTATTTTTATAGTTCTTGATACACATTGTACCATCAGAGCATATGAGTTCCTCCTCCAGTAGATCTTCATTAACAATGAATACTTTCTATATAACTAAACCACATATACTATATATTATAGATATAAAAATATCTTTTTAACCAATTTCAACATCTTTATAACATTACGCTATATTAGTTTGTTTCCCAAAAATCAGAGACTTTCAGGTTGAGTCATGAAGCAAAACTGAACCACATACTGTTTTTAAAACCTGAAGACAAAGTTATATTTTACTCTTGAAATCCTTTCATTAATAAAATATGACTTAGGAAGAAAACACAGAAATATAGTTTTTAGGCAAATCATCACCAAGCAGCATTCCTCCATCTGCCTAATAGACATGAGTCTTGTGAGGTGTTTAACACAATGTTTTGTGGTTAAGTGCGTTTGGAAACTGCCCTCACTCAGAGATTTACAATACGCATTAATATATTAAAACCTCTGAAGAGTCCTGCAGTAAAGACTTGTTGAATTTTATCCTATTCATCATTTCAAGCCAACATGACCATTGAGAAAGTAAATGATGCTCATCATCATTACATATTCTCTTCATGTACCTCACAGGAAAAAACTTGGCAACCACAGCAAGACAAACAAAAAAGGAAAGCTACTCTTTTCTAGTCTAACACCACTCCCCCAAATAGGTAAAGCCATAAGCCCCTTTCCTGTATATGATGTCTCCCTAATCAAAACAACTGTATCTCTCTTTTGTGCAATGCTGACATCTATCGCTACTGATAGCCCTCACAGGTTGGCCAATCATGTGAGAAAACTGCTGTTTTTCCATGAATGAGACAAAGAAACAGACTAATTACACCTTCTGTGTGTGTGTTTGTGTGTGTGTGTGTGTGTGTTTTCTCTTACATACCTGCTGAATATTTTACTAAGAAAAACCAGTTCTTTTGAAGGCTGGAGTCCTTTGCAAGCAATGTAAAAAAATTTTTTAAATGTTTTCCCACCTTTACTGAGTTATGACTAACAAATAAAAATTGTATATACATAGGTTTCACAACAGGACATTTGATATATATGATTACCACAAAGAATATCCTCTAAACATCTTTAAAATATCATACAATCAGGAATACTATTTTCAGAGAAAACACATTGTTTTTAATTTTAAAGAGATTTTTAGAAAATTGAAATAAAAAGTAAACTATAATTATTTCTATAAAATCTAAAAGTACATTACTTACTGTTGCGTGAGGTACAACACATTCACCAGGGTATCATCATTCATGCATTCCATTTGATTGGTAGCTAAATTATGAAGAGTAAGAAACTGGGGATGGTTTCTGATACACTCAACATTTTTTAAAAAACTAGTCTTCTGCTTTTGAAACTGACAAAGTACATTAAGTGCACATTCCACTTGCTTTTCTGAAAGCATGGCTTTGTTGTTTCGAATAAGACCAAAGATTTGCTCTTCATCTGTACACTTAATCATCTCACTAATTAGTGGTTTACAACTGCAGGATCGAAACTGAAACACTCTCCAGGCGAACGGACAAACAGCTCTTAGGCGAAGCATATTTACAAACAATAAGTCTTTTAAGAAAAGGTATTTTTTCATTTCCGTCACAAGTTTTCTTAGGTAGGAAAACCATCTGCAACAAGTAGTCAGGTGTAATATCCTGGTAAAAAGGGAACTATTTTTCCTTCATGTATTTTGCTTCCATTATGATAACTCCAAATCCCATTTCAAAATGCAGCTTCTGTAAAAGGATTGGTTTGACATGGATTAATACCAAGTTAGTTCCTAAATTTAAATTAAAATAACAAGCTTTTTCTGCATTAACTCTAGTTAAGATTTTGTTCCTAGTCTGAAGTAAACTGCAGGATTTGTTCCAAAATTAAGTGTCTAGGAAAAGGGTTTCTTTCTGCACTCCCTTTTAAAAATGTTTGTTAAATGTGAACATATATATAGTTTTCAAATCCGACCATAAAAGCAGAAGAGAAAAAAATTGTACACTCAGAACCATCTATTTAAATAAAAGATTCAGGATGCCTGGGTGGCCCAGTTGGTTGAGTATTCAACTTTGGCTTCAGGTCATGATCTTAGGGTTCATAGGTTTGAGTTTCGCGTTGTCAGTGTAGAGCCTGCTTTGGATCCAGTCTCCCTCTCTCTCTGCCCCCCGCTTAAAAATAAATAAGCATTTGGGGCGCCTGGGTGGCTTAGTCGGTTAAGCGTCCGACTTTCGCTTAGGTCATGATCTCGCGGTTCGTGGGTTCGGGCCCCGCGTCGGGCTCTGTGCTGACTGCCAGTTCAGAGCCTGGAGCCTGTTTCAGTCTGTGACTCCCTCTCTCTCTGACCCTTCCCTGCTCACGCTGTCTCTCTCTCTCTCTCCTAGAAATAAATAAAAATATTTAAAAAGTAAATAAATAAATAAATAAATAAGCATTTAAAAATAAATAAATAAAAGACTCAAATTGTTTGGAATAAATAAATATGTCACCTCCAATGTTTTTACAAGAAACAGTCATTAATTCAGAGCTATAAAATTTTATTTTATTTATTTATTTTAAATATTTATTCATCTTTGAGAAAGACAGCATGAGCAGGGGAGGGACAGAGAGAGGAAGGGACAGAAGATCTTAATCCCAAGCGGGCTCTGCACTGACAGCAGAGAGCCTGATGCAGGGCTGGTACTCACAAACCATGAGATCATGACCTGAGCTGAAGTACACAGCTCAGCCAACTGAGCCACCCAGGCGCACCAGACCTATAAAAAAAAAATTTTTTTTTTGAAGGATAGTCTCTGATATATTTACTTTCAGGATAAGGGCTCCTTTCCTCTGAAACTCTAAAAGAACTGAAAGGGTTTCGTCCCTACTGACCTTAGATCACTTTGAACCAAAAAGCAAGAGAATTAAAGCTCCAGTCTGGAAATAAGAAGAAATCAAGTAATGTATCAAGACAATGTTGAAGCAATATAAGAACCAAAGATAATTATGAAAAGGATAATTTGTTTTAGAAATATACTATAGATGTTTATATTTCTAATTGAGAAACAACATTTAGAAAAGCTGGGATTAAAATCATAGAATCTTAACATTTCTGCAACATTTCACAAAGGACTTTTAAAATATATCATCCCATTAAAATTTCTCAATTAACTTGTCAGGTAGATATTATCATTTGCATTTTACAGATAAGGAAAGCTATTTTCAAAAAGGTTTTTAAAAAAATCTACTCTAGTACTTGTGAAGCTGAGACAATCACTCCGTTTTTTCGATTCTTTCAACTTGGCAACTCGGAACACCTCCTACATCAACAAACCAATACTTAAAGATTGTCTCAGAGTTTTGTCTCAGAGTTTATGGCTATGTTGTCTGTTCACAAGGAAAAACAAAAACAAGATAGTATTGGTATTTTGTGGCGATCAGTACAACATCCTGGACGTGTCAACCTAGGTCATACACAAACACACAAAAATCTGTACAAAGCAAAGGTATCTTCAAGATTCTCCCGCCTACCCACAACTGAAAATGGAAGCAGCTCAAGGATTAGAATATCAAGGTGTCACGTCCCCGGTTCTGCTCCCAGATAAATGACCTTGGGAAGTCACTTAACAAAAGGAGAGGCCTTAGGACGATGAGTGTAGGGTAAACAGTGACATCCCATGCAAATGACAAGCATCCTCCAAGCCGGGCTCACGATAGCACTGAAAGAATGAAAGTGATCTTCCGCATCCCCACCTAGGAGTGGGCTCACCCGTGACCTCCTCCGAGCACTGGAAAATCCAGTACCCGGAAGGAGGCCTCTGTTCTCAGCCGAAGCCTGCATCTCGGGCCCGAATACGTGCTGGGTGGAAGAAAACCTGCCGCAGCTACCAAGCCCTGATTTGCAGGTTAAGTTCTTCCCTTAAGCGAAAACTTTTCTGGAGGATCCTGGGGAAGGCTGGTTACAATGGCTTAGAAGCCAAGGCTATTTCTGGTCCCCAACAAGAAAACGCAACAGGTTTGATTGTGTAATTCCCGCCCACGTCATCCCATATCACATAGTTTTCCTCGAGAAACATCACCTCTCCTCTGACGGTGCCAGTTCCCAAACCAAGAAAAAAATGCCGGGAGAGCGCAGCGTGCTCAGCGGAAGGCACGTACTACATGCCCCAGAGGACGTAGCGGCGAGGCCTAGGGAATGGACGTCGCTTACGCATTCACGAGGAATTCTGGGCATTGTAGTTCCACATTGAGAAATTGGGACAACCGATGGGTCCCGTAGGTCAGTGTTCCTCAATCCAAGGTGAGGTTTTTCCCCAGTCTACGGAAGATAGATTTTTAATAATATATAATAAAAAAAGTAATATTTATGAAATGAAATTTTACAAGGTAAACATGGAAAAAAACACAGGTGGATTTTTGTTTCTTACTATATTCAACATATATGAAATAACTGTCAAATGGCTACAAAATAAACCCTTACTCTCAGTTTCTGCCCCTGTGTCATGGTGAGGCCAGCCTTTGGACCAACCTTATTTTTAACAACTTTATTGAGAAATAATTTACACACTATGCAATTTACCCATTTACAGTGTACAAGTCAATACTTTTCTTAATTTAGGGTTGTGGAGCACCACCACAATTTATTTTAAGATAGTTTCATAAGTCCGAAAAGAAACCAGGTAACCAATAGCAATCATTTCCCATCCCCCACCCCCAACACCCTAAGCAATTGCAGAGCACACTTTGAGCTGCACTGATTTAGGTTGTTTGGAACCAGATCAACTGATAACAGATTTGAAGATTGAGGTTGCTCTTAATGCACAGACTAGAAAGAGTTTCAGAACAAATGTCAGAAAAAGCATAGGGATGAAACTGGGCATAACCTGTGTCAATGCTCTTCAGTCAAAGACCTATAGTTAAACAAAGTTAGGACTACTGACCCATTGCAATGAAGAGCATATTCCAAGGGGTGTCAAATTAAAAAGGTGTTAGAAAGAACTTATATTATTCAGCCCTGTGTTAAGTGATTTTGGCGAGGCTTAGGGAACTTTTCTCTGGACTGGATGATGTGAGGAAGCAGGAATAATTCTATTATTGCGTATCTTAATAAACTTTATCCACAGGGTAGGAGAAATGAAGTTAAAGCTGTGTTTGATATAGAGGGAGCAGTCACTCATAATAGCCAGGATAGGTAGATGTTTTGTCATTTTTTGTGATTTGGACTATGTTCTTGTTTGGTCTTAGTTCTGATATGATTATGTAATGGTCTTGTCTTTGTCTTGATCCATCATAGCCAGACAGTGGCTTTGTCTCGTGTTGGTGTTCTGTGCAATTGTTTAACAGAATATCAAGGCTGAGCTATGAGAGCCAGACCAGGTCCTGGCAACAGTTAAGGCCTAAAGGATAGTGTCAGGACAGCTAGTTCACTGCTGTTTGTCTCCTTCTCATGTTTGTGGAATTGTAAGGAGACTGGCCTAAGGAATACTTGAAGCTTGCCTTTCTCTGGAATCTTGTTTATGTAAGGAAAGGAAACCTTTTTGTTTAGTCACTGTTAGCAACTTTTTTCTTTACTTGCAGCCTAAGGCATTATATAAAATATATATTTATGTATAAATATATAAACCTGAGAACAAAATTAAGGTAATAATTTAAGTCCACCATGATAAAATTGTACTGTAGCTAATGACTTAAATCATGAAAAAGCATCTTTTACAAGAGCTAACAAGTAGTTAAAAAAAGGGGCTCTTAATTTCCTCCTAGCAAATATCAATGCCTTTCAGCCAAAATCAGAAGAAGCCTGTAGTTGAGGTTTATTACTTGTTGCGGCTAGCAAAAATGCACACAGCAGGGAATCATTTAGTTGCTCAGTAAAAGAGTATTAGAAAGAACCTATTATAGGATTCTTTGGTTGGGTAATTTGGGGGCGGGTCTATGGAAGGAAAGGTTTGCTCTGTCTTGGGTGCCATAAGGAAGCTGGGCAAGTCTATGATTGGGCATCTAATACATCTTAACTATAAAGAAGGCGGACTAAAATGGAAATAAAGTTAAAATTGGTGAAGAAGTAGCATTCACTCATTTAATGGGAGAGAAATCTTTGTGATTTTCTGTGGCACAGTGACCTTGTCAATGTTCTGTGAGATTGTTTATGTCCAACAGGAGAACATATACTTTGAGCTGTGTCAGATTAGTTTAAAATAACACTGAGGCTTCACAGCGAGCATTAGGTCAGTTTCTCCAAAATCAGAGCATCAGAGACTTTTGCTTCTTTGTTTATTTTGGGTATTTTTTTTCCTCACCAATTAACTTGAATGCTTTTTCTCCTGGAATAATCTTGCCAGTTAAAAAAAAAAAGTGTTTACTGACTATAACACCAAAAGCACAGGCAAGAAAAGAAAAAAAAAACTAAGTTAAGGAACTTCATCAAAATGTAAGACTTTGGTGCATCAAAGAACACTATCAACAGAGTGAAAAGGCAACTCAGAATGGGAGAAAATATTTGTAAATGATACGTCTGATAAGGGATTAATATCCAGAATTTTTGAAGCACTTCTATAAATTAGTGACAAAAATGGTTTTTCAATGGGCAAAAGACTTGGGTAGACATTTCTCCATAGTCACAGGCACATGAAAAAAAACGTTCAACATCACTAACCACTAGGGAAATGCAAATCAAACTACAATGAGAGACCACTTCTCACCCATTAGGATAGTTAACAAAAAATCAGAAAATAACAAGTGTTGGCAAGGATGTGGAGACACCGCGAGCCTTGCATGTTACTGGTGAGAATGTAAAATGGTGCAGCTGCTGTGGAAAACAGTATGGTGGTTCTTCAAAAAACTAAACAGAATTATCATGTAAACTAGTAATTCTATTTCTGGATATATATTCAAAAGAATTGAAGCAGGACTTGAGCAGTTATTTGTACAGCACTGTTCACAGCAGCATTATTTATAATAGCCAAAATATGGAAGCAACCCAAGTGTCCATCGACAGATAAATAAAGAAAATATCATATATACATACAATGGGATTTTATTCAGTTTTAAAAAGAAAGGAAATTCTGACACATGCCGCAACATGGGTGAACCTTGAAGACACTACGTTAAATGACATAAGCCAGACACAAAAGAACAGATATTGTATGATTCCATTTATATGAGGAAGAGTAGTCAAATTCATAGAAACAATAAGTAGAACAGCGGTTGCTAGGAGATGAGGGAAAGGGCAATGAAGAGTTTTATAGGGCTACAGTTTTGCAAGACAAAAGGAGTTCTGAAGATTGGCTGCACAATGTGAATGTGCTTAACACAACTGAGCAATACACTTAAAATTACTTAAGATTGTAAATTTTGTTACGTGTATTTTACTACAATTTAAACTTTTTTTAAGGTTTTTTTTTTTTTTTTTAAGTAATCTCTACACCCCCCAATGAGGGGGTCAAACTCACAATTCCAAGATCAAGAATCACATGCTTCTCCGACTGAGCCATTCAGGAGCCCTTAGTTTACTGCAATTCTTTTTTTTTTTTTTTTTAAGGTTTTTATTTATTTCTGAGAGAGACAGCATGAGCAGGGGAGGGTCAGAGAGAGAGGGAGATTCAGAATCCAAAACAGGCTCCAGGCTCTGAGCTGGCTGTCAGCACAGAGCCTGACGCAGGGCTTGAACCCATGAACTATGGGGTCATGACCTGAGCTGAAGTCCGCCTCCCAACTGACAGAGCCACTCAGGCACTCCACAATTTTTAAAAAGTTATTCAATTAAAAAGGGGGAGGGCAACCTCAGTGGCAGTCAGGAAATTACAAAATAAAATGATACCATTTTTTTTTTAATATTTTTATTTATTTCTAGGAGAGAGAGAGAGACAGCATGAGCAGGGGAGGGTCAGAGAGAGAGGGAGTCACAGACTGAAACAGGCTCCAGGCTCTGAGCTGGCAGTCAGCACAGAGCCCGACGCGGGGCTCGAACCTACGAACCGCGAGATCATGACCTAAGCGAAAGTCGGACGCTTAACCGACTAAGCCACCCAGGCGCCCCAAAATGATACCATTTTTTCACCCATTAAATTGGTAAAACTAAAAAGATTGAAAACAACTTTCATGAGGGAAAGCAGCCATTTTCATGCAACCTTAAAGTGCTACAACCTTTCAGGACACTAATCTGGTACTATACACCCCATTGAAAAGTATGTATTCTGAGATGCATTCATCTCACTTCTGGCCATCTTTCCTGCAGCTTTATAAGCATCAATATTTTAAGGATATAAGGGTATACGTAAAAGGATGTTTACTACAATATTGTTTGTCTTAACCCAAACTTGCAACAACTGAAATGTCCAATAGAAGAATGGCTGGATAAATTATGGTATATCTATTCTATGGAAGGTTACATAGATATCAGAAAAAACGTTCATGATGTATTTTAATGCAAACAAAGGCAATTTAAGAGCATATGTGTCAGGAGATCTTTTTTTTTTTTTCTTGAGAGAGAGAGAATGCATACACGCAAGCAGGAGAGGGCAGACAGAGAGAGAGAGTGAACCTTTTTTGTTCTTGAATTTTTTAATGCTTATTTTTGAGAGAGAGGGAGAGACAGAATGTGAGTGGGAGAGGGGCAGAGTGGGAGGCAGACACAGAATCTGAAGCAGGCTCCAGGCTTTGAGCTGTCAGCACAGAGTCTGATAAGGGATTCGAACTCGCAGACTGCAAGATCATGACCTGAGCCAAAGGTGAACACTTAACTGACTGAACCACCCAGGCACCTGAGAGAGAGAATCTTAAGCAGGCCTCATGCTAAGCACGGAGTCCTATTCAAGGCTTGCTCTCACCATGCTGAGATCATGACCTGAATCAAAATCAAGAGTTGGATGCTTAAGTGACTGAGCCACCCAAGAGTCCCTGGGATCTCATTTTTGTTGGAAGAAGGAGGAGAAAGTTCTTCTTTCTTAAAAAAAAAATTTTAGGGGCGCCTGGGTGGCTTAGTCGGTTAAGCGTCCGACTTTCGCTGAGGTCATGATCTCGCGGTTCGTGGGTTCGAGCCCCGCATCGGGCTCTGTGCTGACTGCCAGCTCAGAGCCTGGAGCCTGTTTCAGAGTCTGTGTCTCCCTCTCTCTCTGACCCTTCCCTGCTCACGTTCTCTTTCTCTCTCCTAGAAATAAATAAAAATATTTAAAAAAAAATTTTTTTTAATGTTTATTTATTTTAGAGAAAGAGATAGAGTGAACAGTGGAGGGACAGTGACAGAGGGAGACACAGAATCAGAAGGTGACTCTACTGTTTCAGAGTCTGTGACTCCCTCTCTCTCTGACCCTCCCCTGCTCATGCTGTTTCTTTCTCTCTCTCCTAGAAATAAATAAAAAAACATTTAAAAAAAACAAAACAAAACAAAAAACAGAAGGTGGCTCTAGGCTCCGAGCTATCAGCACAGAGCCCAACGCATGGCTTGAACTCAAAAACTGCAAGATCATGACCTGAAGTCAGACGCTTAACTAACTGAGCCACCCAGGTACCCCAGGAGATAAATGTTAGTACAGGGATGTTCTTAATGTTAGTATAGGAATAGAAGAGAAAATTATTGGAAACTTCAAGGAAAAGGAATTGGAAAGGATTAGGGGCAATTTTTTTTAAACCTCTATAGAATGTTCACAATTTTACAATAACTTCTATTACTGTGAAATATATGTGACAACAAGCATGATTTTTTAAAACAATATAATCAAATTGCTCACAACCAGTTTTTAAATTCATTTTTTAATTTAGAGAGAGAAAAAGAGAGAGAGAGAGAGCAGGGGAGGGGCAGAGACAGGGAGAGACAATCCCAAGGAGGCTCCGCAACGTCAGCGGAGAGCCTGATGCAGGGCTCAAACTCACCAACCATGTGATCATGACCTGAGCCAAAACCAAGAGTAAGACGTTTTACTGACTGAGGCACCTAGGCACCCCAACAAGCATGTGTTTTTAAAAATTTTAACATATTATTGGTGATATAGAAGAACATTAGAACAATTAATTTGTTATTTTTCCATGGATAGAAACAAAAATTTTCATTATTGTAAAATAAATGGAAGTTGAAGCACCTGGCTGGCTCAGTCAGTGGAGCATGTGACTCTTGAGCTTGCAGTAGTGAGTTTGAGCCCCATGTTGGGTACAGAGATTGTTTAAAAATAAAATCTTTTAAAAAATTAAAAAATTAAAAAAAAAAATAAAAAATTAAAAATAAAATAATAGTAAGTTAATTGTAGTAGCCGAGCCCACCAACTTCCCTTCTTTTGCATTCCTCACACTACAAAGACTGAAATGAAATCGGCTAAGTAAAATCTCATAATTCATGACTATGGCCTAGTAGATGGGTAATGATATCTGCTGTGATAAATAAAGCCAAATGTCAGTGGATTAAGGGACAAAATTTGACTTCTTGACTGTATCACCTTCCAATGTGGATATCCCCAGTCAGTGAAGGATTTTTCTCTATTCAGAGATTCAGGCAACTATGCTTCTTTTATAATCCCCCAGGGCCTTAAAACTCTCTGGATCTAGCTGACGAAAATAGGAAGAAAGAACATGGAGAAGATATAGTACTTTTGGAAACATTTTGCCTAGACGTAATATGCACAATTTTCACTTACTTTCCACTGATTAGAAGTATTCACATATCCTTACATAGATGCAAGAGGACAGCTAAAAAAAAAAAATGTAGGCACATCAGACACTTCCCAGTGTCACACCCCTCACTATGTAACTGCAAGCACAAATTTTGCTGTCTGTCAATGTAATGTGAATCTAAGACTTCTCTGACGTTTTATAACTGAAGCTGGCAGGGACTTAGATTATTAAGATGTAAGGTAACTTCTTCAGGCTGGAGAATGAAACCAAAACACAGATAAGTCAAATTAGACAGGAGACAAGTTCTATGATATTCCATCTATTCTTTCTTCTCTGTTGGTTACCCGTTGCTGCTGCAATAAATCTCCCAAAATTTAGTGACTTAAGACAACATTTATCATTCCACAGTTTCTGTGGGCCAGAAATTCAGAAATAGCTTAGTTGAGTCATTCTGGCTCACAGTTTCTTACATGATTTAAGTCAGATATCAACAAGGACTACAGCCATCTGACATCTTGACTGAGGTTGGAGGATTGCTTCCATAGGGCTTACTCAACATGGCTGCTGTCAGGAGACCTCAGTTCCTCTCCGACTTTCGCCGGGAAGCTAGTTTCTTGTCACATGGGCCTCTCCATTGTCTGCTTGAGCATCTTCATGACATGGCAGTTGATTTCCCCTTGAGTGAGTGATCCAAGAGATACAGCCAGGAGGAAATCACGATGCCTTTTATGACCTAGTCTCCAAAATCACACTGTCACTCTGCCTTTTACTACTTATTAAAAAGATAGTCACATTAGATAAATTATAGACATATTTTAAAGCCACCACACTTGCAACAGTTTTGTTTCATGAAGCAATACATTCCCAATTTTACCTATGCTAGCTGAATCTGGTTTTCTTTTATTTGCAAATGAGACTGCTCACCAATACTGGAATCAAAAGGCATATACAATATGAATATTGGGGTGCCCGAGTGGCTCAGTCAGCCAGGTGTTCAACTTTGGCTCAGGTCATGATCTCACAGTTTGTGAGTTCGAGCCCCTTGTTTGGCTCTGTGCTGACAGCTCAGAACCTAGAGCCTGCTTCAGATTCTGTCTCTCTCTCTTTCTCTCTGCCCCTCCCCTGCTCATGTTCTGTCACTCTCTCTCAAAAATAAACTAACATTAAAAAATAAAAAGAAACAAATACAATCTTTAAAAAATAAAAGAATATTGTACAACCACTTCAGAAAACTCTTTAGTAGTATCTACCAAAATGTATCCTATCCATACCCTAAGATCTAGCACTTCCATTTCTGGGTATATTTCCAACATGTATGTGAAATATATGTGCTCAATATACTAGATACAAGAATGTTCATAGAAACTTTATTCATAATAGATAAAACCCCAAAACACAAATATCCATCTAAAGTAGAAGAGATAAGTAAATTGTGCAATACCCATTTGGATGCTTAATTTTGTGTCAACCTGATTGGGCCAACGGCTACCTAGATTAAACATTTATTTATGGATATATCTGCTAGAATGTTCCTGGATGAGATTAGTATTTGAATTGGTGAACTGCAGCTCTCCTACAATAAATGTAATGCCTTAAAACAAGGGGAGATGCAGAAGGAGAGTGTTCTCTCAATTTCACAGCTATTAAAATTGGTCAAGACCCTTTATTTTCAAAAAAAATTTTTTTATGTTTTATTTATTTCTAGGAGAGAGAGAGAGAGAGAGACAGCATGAGCAGGGGAGGGTCAGAGAGAGAGGCAGTCACAGACTGAAACAGGCTCCAGGCTCCGAGCTGGCAGTCAGCCTAGAGCCCGATGTGGGGCTCGAACCCACGAACCGTGAGATCATGACCTAAGTGAAAGTCAGACGCTTAACCAACTAAGCCACCCAGGCGCCCCTCAAGACCCTTTAATGTACCACATGACCATCTGTAGTTGATAATTAATTTACCTAACCTAAATTAGTGAAAAATGTAAATGATCGTAACTTACCATTCTTTCTATATAAAATCTAAGTCCATTTAGCTAGCTCCTTTTATTTTTTGTAATTAAAAATTTTGTTAATGTTTTTATTTCTGAGAGAGAGAAAGAGAGAGAGAGAGACAGCGTGAGCAGGGAGCAGGGGAGGGTCAGAGAGAGAGGAAGACACAGAATCTTAAACAGGCTCCAGGCTCTTAGCTAGCTGTCAGCACAGAGCCCGTCGCGGGGCTCGACCCCACGAACCGTGAGATCATGACCTGAGCCGAAGTCTGACGTTCAACGACTGAGCCACCCAGCTGCCCCAAATTTTTTGTAATTTTTAAAGAATGTTTTTTATTTTGGACAGAGAGAGAAGAGAGAATGTGAGTGGGGGAGGCAGGGAGGGAGGGAGGGAGAGAGAGAGAGAGAGAGAGGAAGACACAAAATCTGAAACAGGCTCCAGGCTCTGAGCTGTCAGCACAGCACAGCTGGAGTGGGGCTGGAACCTACCAATCATATGAGATCATGACCTCAGCCGAAGTCAGTCGCTCAACCAACTGAGCCACCCAGATGCCTTTAGCTAGCTCCTTTTAAAACTCACTCACCCCATGTTTCCACAGGGATCGCCAGCAGCCCGTCCTCCTAAATACTAGAAGCATTTGCTTTTAACTTAATCTAGGGAAGCTTGCCTCTGAAAATAATTCAAAAACAATATACGTCCTATTTTCCTAAAAAGCCCTGGATTTGGAGTTAAAGATTTGCTTTGGTATTTAGAAACAGTGTGTTTAGGGTAGAGGCACTTATCCTCCCTGAGCTTCGATTTCCTTATCTGTAAAACAAGTATTAATAACCTATATCATGGTGTTGCTGTGAGAACTTAAAAAAGAAAGAGTATCAATGCCAGCTGTGATTTCATTTATTCCTCAACTAGACCTTTCTTCGCTTCTGTTTTTTAAAACTTGGTGCCATAGCATTAACTGGTAGCTTAAGTGGAATTTCCTTGAAGGTAGGGCTTCCTTCCCAATACTCTTTCAGAAGATGAATGTTTACTAGATGAAGCATTTCATTTCACGAAGGACATGGCAATCTGACAGTTGCAAACATTCCCAATCAACTCACTCCCAATCAACACGACAAAGATTAAGCTACCTACAAACTAGGTATTTAACAGGCATCAACATCCTAGAACCAGTAGGTGACGTCACTACTAGGTGACGCAAGTAAAGAGAACATCAAAAGATGCGGTCCACTAACCGGTGACGTTCTTCCGGCGCGACGCTTTCCCTCCACGCCAGGACTGGATTGTGGGGGAGGGAGGCGGTTAGTGGGCTTTAGCGCCTTTTCTGGCGGCGGTAGATTTGAAGCGCTTTTAAAGGACCGGACCTGGGAAGTGAAGACTACTGGAGCAGGTAGGTGGCGCGAGGCCCGTATTGTTTCGGTGGCGTCCTTTGCAGCAGTCCCGGGGTACGAGAGCGGGAAGGGCCGGAGGAGAGGGGCGGAGCCGACGCGTTAGGCCCGGCTGAGTCAACTGTCTTCCCCTCGAGGTATCTGGGCTGTTTGGTTCCTGAACTAGTTCCCTAAGGACCGTGGCGCTGGCTCTGCAGCTGTTGCCTCTGGACAAGGCCTTCAGCCGTGCCTCCCGGGCCTGGGAAACGGCCCTCCCCCTGCCAGCCCCCGCCCTCTCCACTTGGGCGCACACCTCCCTCCCTGACGCATTTTGCCGCACAAGCTGTAATATGGCGGCAGCAACGGCGGCCTGAACTCCAAGGAGCGAGGGTGATTTTTGATGCTTCAGAATCGTAAGACTGATCGCTAATGCGGAGTAGGTGGGCGGTTTGGTGGGGAAGGGGTAACCTGAAGTCCTGTCAGGTTAGGGTTGGAGAGCGTGGGGCGAGGAACCTGGATCACAGGGGTTAATATTAGACTGAAAACAGGCTTTCCTCCACTCCGACCTTTTCGTCTTACAGACGGCGGCTGTCGTGTATAGTTAAGTGATACAGGCCTCTTAGTTAAGCATTCTCCTAAAACTGAAATCCAGGCTCTTCCCTTTTCATCCCAGGGCTGTCTCAAAGTTCGCCCACGTTTTCAAGGAGCTGTGAGCAGCGCAGGCATTTTTAGGAGAAGATAATTACTCTTTAGGAGGAAGGCGATGGCTTCAGAGCTCCATATGCCTTGGGGGAAGTGTGCGAATTTGGCTCATCTTTACTCTCTTATGGAGCTAAGTCGAGGTCTGCGGGAATGGAGAACTCCCCGTCATTTTGGAAATGTTATAAAAGCACCATTTTGTGCATTGATTTAATTTATTCCCATACCAGTACTTTCTGTTCAGAACCAAGCTTTTGCAGTAGAGATGACAAATACGCCCAAGAAACAAATGTTTTGGACATTTGGGGGTCCGTTAACTTTTAGTAGCTAAAAACAGATGGAGCGGAAAGCATGTGTGCGTGTGTCCGTGTGTAGTCCCATGGGGGGTGGGGCGGAAGGCCAGTAATTTGCGGGTTCGTAAAGATTATGGGTGAGAGGGTGTGAACATTTTTGAAATAGTGTTGTAAAATCCAGAAAAAGCACAGGTCTCTAGAGAATGGCTGCTTTTCTCTCTCTCTCTCCCTTTTTTTTTTTTTGGTACCTGAAAAGTTACCGTTTTAGTATTTCCCCCTTTTTTATTTTAACCATTTTAGATGGGATTATTTCTATAATAAATTATTTCTATCGTTAGACGTTTTCTTTACTATTCAGGATTATAGGTGCCCTGAAATCCTAATGGGTCTTGTAGGAGGATTCTGTGGGGTTTGTTTTGTTTTGTTGGGGGGTTTGAACTGTTTGCTTTTTAAGGTTTTTTTGTCTTTGCAGGCTGTTGTCAGGGTTGTCTTCCCCTGCTGTCAGGAGTGTACAAGTATGCAAGCTTCCTAGGTTAGAAAATTTGGATTTGTTTCTGGCCCAACCATCTATCTGAACCTCAGTTTCTTCATCTATAAAATACTTTGATTTCAGGCTTTCATCAGCTGTGGACTTCAAAAATAAAAAATCAGGTTTGTTAAAATTCTGTGTAAAATTGGCTTTCAATAAGAACTCAGTGGTTCTGTGAATGATACATTACATTTATTGTGATTTTTAAAGGTCTTTCATTTTTGGTACTTGTTGTGGTCTTGCAGTATCAGTGGCCTGTGAATAAGGTTTTTGTCCTTTGGGTATTTTGCATATTTTAAATGAGATTTTTCTATTAGGCAACATATATTCTACATGCAAAGGAAAATTGGTAGTGTGAACACATAATAGTGTGAACTAGCTCTAGTCGTTATCAGAATACCATCAGCAATTCTTCCAGTGTTGCTCTGTTAAGAAATAGATGTTGGGGCGCGTGGGTGGCTCAGTCGGTTAAGCGTCCGACTTCAGCTCAGGTCATTAATTGCTCATGTTCGTGGGTTCAAACCTCATATCGGGCTCTATGCTGACAGCTAACTCAGAGCCTGGAGCCTGTTTCAGATTCTGTATCTCCCTCTCTCTCTGACCCTCCCCTGCTCACACTGTCTCTCTCTCTCAGAAATAAATAAAGAACATTAAAAAAAAAAATAGATGTTGATGTTTTCCTCTAATTTTTTTTACTATTAGGGTACTTCAGTAGAATTATAATGTGTTACTTAGTTTTAGTGTTCTAAGGTATTAAGGTGTCTAAGTTGTCATATGTATTAGGAATCTACAGATAATTCAAGTAATTTGAAAAGTTTGTTGCAGATCTGCTATATTGTGTTATTGCACATTTTTGGCTTTAATATTAGCACCAAGATTCAGGTTTTAGATTTATGTGTCAATAGTTTTGCCCTGGTTTAATGTATATACTGTCTCTATCAAAAAACTCTTTTTTTGTTTCTGTGGGGCAAATCTTGCAGCTTGAAATTTACTACAGGCAGTATTGTAAATACTCAGAGAAAACTTCTATAACTTGGACTTTGTACTTTCAGTACCAACAGGGAATCTTTTGCACTTTAAGTGGTGGCTTAAAATGATCACCAACCTCTTTTTGAAATTTAACTACATCGTACTTATAAATAAATATAGGCATCAGATTTTTAATATTAAAATGGTTATTTTTAAAACATGAATGATTCCTCAAGTTATTGATTTTTTAAAATGAATGAAGCTTGTTTATGTATTAAGATAGTGTTAATTGTGTATAAACTTTAGCTTAAGGTTTATTTGTAATTATATCATTGCATTATGGTCATAAGTTAGAACTAAAGTAAGCCATTATCTGGAATATTGTGAATAAGCTAGTTTCTACAGTGAAGCTGTAAAGTGCTTTACTAGAGAACTCTTGCTGTTTTCAACTCATGACCTTGAGCCAGTTACTTCAGCTCTCTGGTTATCCTGTCAAATCTATAAAATCAGATTGGACCAGATTAAGGTTCCTTTAAACCTCAGGTCTGTAATTTATATAGGAATTACCAGATTGGCTAACATGTTGCTCTTATATGGTGTAGGTATATCTCTGGAAGCAGTGGTATACATTTATCATTGTAAGAACTTAAATGATTGCAGGTACAGAAATAAGAATATTAGCAGAAGTTTCCCAGTTAGTATATACTTTTTTAGTTTGGTACCGACATAGCTGTACTATATTTTTATGCTCAGGTTGTATGTTTGGAAAATAGGTAATATCCCACTTAACACTGAACTTGGCAACAATATAGCTTTTTTCTTTTATGTTTTCTAAAGAATTTCAGAAGTGGCTTTGTACTCTTACTATGTTTCTACCAACGCAGTGATTTGTGACCGTCAGAGACACTAAAGGAGGGGAGGGGGCACTCTGGAAGAGTATAGTTGCCTTTCCTGAAGCTTCAGAATGATAACTTGTTTGTACTTGGTTCCTTAGCATTATGGTACTCATAAATGTATTAAAATGTATTTGAAACAAATCTATTTTCATTTCTCCATTGATCTTTGAATTACTTTAGGGATAGGGTAAAGAGGCTAATCTGAATGTTAGATTGCCTTTTATGAAAGTAATCCACGAGAGCTGCTATGATTCTAATTAGTTTAATGCAGTATGGTTTTAGAGGTGGAAATCTTGTGTGAAAATTGTTACCTGTTTTATTAAACTTAAGCAGATTTGAACTTTTCATCTTTATTTCTTAGTTCTGAACTGAAGATGCTCCTTCTTTTAGTGGATTGTGTTTTTTAAAAAAGAAAAGAATCATTTTGTTAGTAAATGCAGCTTCGTTAGGCACTTTAAGGGAAAAAGTTGTTTCAGTCTGGAATAGACTCAAAGGATGGTTATTGGTAGGGTCTGGGAGAATTTACCGACTACAGATGTATATTAGCCATATTCAGTGTGAGAAGCAGTACATAAAGGGGGAAAGCACCAAATTTGAAGTAGAACCTGGTTTTGCTCATGCCTTGATTAACTTGTATTCTTTCTGTTTGATGATGTAGTCCTGGGCCAGGCCCTGTGCAATGTGTTGAAGGTACAAGAGTTCTGAGTTTGAGGACTTTACAGACAAGTTTATGACAATGAGAGTAAGATTCAACAAAGGAGAATCATTTAAGCTTTAGAGTCAAGGTGAAGTTCCTAGGGAGGGAGGGTACTCAGCTATTTGAATCTTGTAAGGACACAGAGGAATTAGCCAAGGGAATCAGAAAGGGCAGAGACCTATTAATCTTACAGTTTAAAAAGATTTACTGTCTACTTTTTGAAGAGTCAGTATTTTACTGACTCCCTTGTAGTGTATGAAACTTTAAAGTTTTCTGAATGTCATAGTCACTGCACTGTTTATTGCCTAATTGCAAATACTGTGTCTTTTATCATATATTTTAGTGATTAGTTGCTTATGTCCTTGTCCTGCCCCTTTCCCCATCCTTCATATTATGTTAGGATGAATGTCAAAATTGTTTTAAGTATGAAACTACAAGATTAAGCCTTACAAATGAATTTGTTAACCTCTCATATTTTTTTTGAACTATATTTGTTTCAGAGGTTTACACATCCTAGCATTTAATATCTTAAAATATTTACATGATATGTTATTGATTTACAAAACTATGATATTGTTGGCAAACATTTAAAACAGCATATTGTAATCTCTCTGTTTAGAAAAAGTAATATACATAAACATTTTAAAAGTTACTACATGTCAGGATTTTATCCATTTTTTTTTGTATGTTCTAATTTTTTTTTCAGTGAGCCTGTTAACTTTATTGTTTAAAAGTATTGTCATAATAAAAAACGTAGATGAGGTTTCTGAAAGAATCAGGCAGGTGAAGTGAGTTCAAGAGGTGAAATAGATAGGGGCGCCTGGGTGGCTTAGTCGGTTAAGCGTCCGACTTTCACTTGGGTCATGATCTCACGGTTCGTGGGTTCGAGCCCCGCGTCGGGCTCTGTGCTGACTGTCAGCTCGAAGCCTGGAGCCTGTTTCAGTCTGTGACTCCCTCTCTCTCTGACCCTCCCCTGCTCCAGCTGTCTCTCTCTCTCTCTCCTAGAAATAAATAAAAATATTTAAAAAAAAAAAAAAAGAGGTGAAATAGATAATAAATGGTAACAGCTAGTAGGCTGTAGTTGGAGGCAGACCATGTTGATTGCTGTATAGGAATGGGACACATTTTTTTGTTTTTCAAGAAAAATTAATATCTGGATTTTATGGAAATAGCTGCAACTCATTCAGGTTAAACAAATTTCAACAAAGCAATGAAAGCCTTCATTATATACTGTTAGGAAATTCATAAATTATTGTATTGAAAATTGCATAGACTTGATTTTTCCCTGAATTGTATTTTTGATATCTCTCAGCATTGTTTTGCCCTTATTTTTTCTTGAAAAAATGAAAAATGAATCAGATGTTTGTCTCATGTTTGATTTTAGGTATTATTGAGTAATACCGGGAAATCATAATTACAGAGGAAATACTACGTATTATATATTTGACGAGGTAAACTCTGATTTCAGTAATAGTAGAGACAGTGTTGAGCCACTTTTTTAGTCTTGTTCATTAGCTATAACAGAAGAGCATTTATGTAACTCGAGATAATCTGTAGTGCTTTTAATAATTTGCTCTCTCATTTTTCTTGAATTTAAGGCATATTTGATTTGTTACTTTAGGAAAACTAATTTTAATCTATTCCTATAAATAGTATCTTTATATAGTGTAATCTAAATGTATGTTATAATCACTTACAGACATGTACTTTATAGTGTTAGAAGATTATAAATATATATTTATTATAAATTTTTAACCTATGACAACAATTATAATTATTAAAGAAAGTAGAATGAAGTACAGTGAGGCAAAAACCCTCAGTCTTCTGTCCAAACACAGAAATGACCGTTTCATTTTTTTTCTTTTTATGGATTTTAGAAGTTTGGATTTTAGAGTAGTTTATGTGATTATGCTTCTGCATATACTGTTTTATATCTTGATTATTTTTTAACAAATTATAAGCATTTTCAAAATTACTAATCTTTATAAGCATTGCTTTATTATTACTATTATTCTAAATATTTTTAAGTAATCTCTATACCCAGTGTGGGTCTCAGCCTCACAATCAAGAGTGACATGCTTTACTGAGTCAACCAGGGACCCCAATAAGCATTCCTTTACCAGCTGTGATATTTTGTTCAACCAGAGACCACGATTTAACCATTTCTTGGTAATATTGACTAGGTTGCTTCTGATTACATGTTCCTAAAAGGAGCACTAAGATAGTTTTAATTCTTTTTAAAAGCATTCTGTTCTAATCTTTTTAACGTCTGTTTTTGAGAGAGGGAGGAAGACATAGAATCTGAAGCAGGCTCCAGGCTCTGAGCTGTCAGCACAGAGCCTGACATGGGGCTCAAACTCATGAACTGTCAGATCATGACCTGAGCCAAAGTCAGACACTTAACTGACTGAGCCACCCAGGCACCCTCATACATATGAAAGCATTCTAAATTTAGGATAGTTTCTTAAAGTCCTAGCAGGTGAATTTTACTGATTTAAGGTGAATACAGTTTAAGGTTTAAACACTTAAGAGTTTTCTCATATTATTTACAGAGGAGCTGCATGCTGTTTTGGGAATTATTCTTTTAAAAGATGTATATACTATTAGGGCACCTGGGTTGCTCAGTTGGTTAAGCCTCTGACTTCAGCTCAGGTCATGATCTCATGGTTTATGAATTCGAGCCCGCCTTGGGCTCTGCACAGACTGTGGGGAGCCTACTTGGGGATTATCTCTCCCCCTCGCCTGGCTCCACCTTCCCCTCTCAAAATAAATAAACTTAAAGAAAAAAACTTAAAAAAAAGTCTTTACTATTTTGATAAGCAAAGCGTCTCGTTTTATTAGTGTTTCTTTAAAGGTTTTTTTTCTTGGTTGTAAAATTAGTACTATCTGAAGAAAATTTGGAAAACAAATACATAAAAATTACCCTTAAACTCAGGGCCTAAATATAATCTGTTAATATTTCTGTGTAAATCTTTGGGGTAGGCTTCTTTTATTTATTAATTTTGGGGGGGATATAATTGACATTACATTTTATTAGTTTCAGGTGTATAACATTATGATTTGATGTTTGTGCATATTGCAAATGATCACCACATTAAGTCTTATTAATCATCCATCACCTCACATGGTTACAAATATTTTCTTGTGAGAAGACCTTTTAAGATCTTTCTTAGCAACTTTAAATATACATTGTGGAGCTATTAACTATAGTTATCATGCTGTATATTACATCCCCAGAACCTAAAATGAGTTTAGTTTTTTTAATTGTACATATAAGTGAGACCATATGATACTTGTCTTTTTCTAACTTGTTTTTTTTAGCATAATATCCCCAAGGTCCATATGTATTGTCATAAATGATAGGATTTCTTTCTGTTTCTGTGGCTGAGTAATACTCCTATGTGTGTATGTGCACACATAACACATTTTCTTCATTCATTCATCAGTAGACACCTAGGTTGTTTCCATGTCTTAGCTTTTGCAAATAATGCTACGTAATTTATAATCAGTGGCAATATTATGGTGTAAATCCTATTTTCTTTCAGTTATGTTGAGATGTAATTGTTATATACTATATAAGTTTAAAATGTACAGCATATGATTTATATATATTGGAAAATGATTACCACATTAAGTTTTGCTAACATGCATCACCTGGTATAGATGGCAGGGTAAACCTTTTTTTTTTTTCCTGTGATGAGAGTTTTAAGGATTAATTCTCTTACCAACTTTGTAATATACCATATAGCAGTTAACTGTAGCCATCATGTTTTTCATTATATCCCTAGTACTTAATAACTGGAAATTTGCATCTTTTTATTATCTTCATTCAGTTCCCCCACCTTTTTCCCCCCAGCCCTGGTAACTAGAAATCTGATTTGTTTTCCTGTGAGTTTGGGCAGGGGTGTGTGTGTATGCATACATTTTTTTATTTACCTTTTTTCCCCCTTAGATTCTACATATAAGTGAGATTAAGTAGCATTTGACAGAATGTGAGGAAGGGAGGGTCAGAGAGGGGGAGACGCAGAGGCTGAAACAGGCCCCTCGCTCTGAGCTGTCAGCATAGAGCCTAGCGAAGGGCTCCAACTCATAGACCATGAGATCATGACCTGAGCCGAAGTTGGATGCTTAACCAACCAAGCCACTTAGGGACCCCTCACTTGCTTTTCTTGATGTATATCTGTTATGTGTAAAACTGAGATCTTTACTAACTTGCTTTTTTCACCTAATATATTATGAATATCCCTTCATCCATGAGTAGTCTTTGATAATTTTTCTCTTAACACATGTTCGTGTATATGGTATAACATTGGAAAGATAGAAGGTTGGTTGTACGGTAAGAAAATCTTACACATCTTCCCCAGCTACCCATTTCCTCTCCCCCCCGGTGACCTCTGTTTTAGACCAGCAAACATATATATATATATATTTTTTTTTTTTTTTTTTTTACTTTTCTGAAAAGAATACAAAGAAAGCATGCCAAACATATCTCTGTACTTTGCTTTTTTTTTTTCTTTAAACTTAACAAAATGTCTTGGAGGGAACAGTACTTAAACTGCTTTCTCATTCTTTTTTAATAGCCTTGTACATTGTATGGATAGAATATGATTTAGGTAGTCTACTCTTCTTTATGGACATTTAGATTTACAGCCTTTTAACTACTGAAACAATGGCTACCTTGAATAACCTTGTACATTATTTTGCAAATGTGTGGGATATGTATAAAATAAATTTCTAAAGTGGGTTACTGAGTGGGAAGGTATTCAGTGCACTTATAATATTGTATATTGTCATTGACAAAGGATTGTATCAATTTACCCCTTTACTGTTGGTAACAATGTATAAGAAGGTCAATATTGTCTATTTTTGTTAGTCTGATAGGTGAAAACGTTACCTAATTATAACATGTAAGAGTATGATTTCCAATGGCTAGTTGAATGCCATTCATTTCATGAGAGGGTCATTTATTTAACCAGTTTCTTTTTTTAAATTATTGTTCTATTTATTTTTGATACAGTATAATGGGGGGAGGGGCAGGGGGGGGGACACACAGAATCCCAGTCTCTGAGCTGTCAGCATAGAGCGTGATGAGGGGCTGAACCCAAGAGCCGTGAGATCATGACTCGAGCTGAAGTCGGATGCTTAACTGACACCCAGGTGCCCCTGAGAGTCACGTGCACTTCTGACTGAGCGAGCCAGGCGCTCTGAATGTTTTTATACTTATAATCCTTTTAACCATATAATGGTGGTATCTTATTTTGTTTAACATTTTTTCCATGTTATATTTTTAAAAATTGCTTTTTCACAGGCAGTGTAATAGTCTGTCATATGAATATTTCTTAATTTACTCAACACTTGTGTGTGACTTAGGTTGTTTCTAATTATTATTAAACCAAAATCAAATAATATTTCATTTAAAATGGTCTCCTTCACAGAGATTCCAAGATACTGAATTACTAAAGTGTTAAAGGTTATAATGAATATGAGTATATTCAGAGTTGTTGGCCTATAATACCAAGTTGCTTGGCAAAATCATTTGTGTGGTTTATATTTTTAATTTTACTTTTTGTAAATTGTTTATGTTCCTTTGTGTGGTTTTTGTGTTTTTAATTGGTGCATGGACCCGTGGTATTAGTTCTCAAAGGTGGGGTCAGAAGAACAGAAGGTTTTGTGGTTGCCAGATGTGCTGATACACATAGGGCCACAGGTGATTGGTGTTTTTGCAGTAAGTTAGGATGGTCCTAGTCAGCGAAGAATTGCCCTAGTGGCCCCTTTCCTAAGCACTGTTCTATAGTAGAAAGTTAACATGTCACTTTTGTTGAAAATAGTTGCCCCTATTTTTTACTTTTCTAATTTCCTTCTGACAAAAAGAAATAAAATTTTTTTCATGAAGTCAAATCTATTTTTCTCATTATTTATTTCATTGTTCGTGAACCTGAGAAATTATTTAATATCTAGCATTTAGATAAATATTCATATTATTCCCAGTTTCCATGGGGGTAGGGGTACACAGTTTTGTGAAAAAGAAAAGTAATTTCCTAAGATCTAGATTTAAATGCAAACAACAGTAATAATCATGAAAGTAAGACACTTAAAAAGTACATTAATATTTAAGTGGCCTTTTGAATAATTGTTTTTTACAGGTCTGTATTATTGTAGAACACTTGGGAAATGAAGAAGCTAAAAAAATCATATGACCCTTTCATTTAGGGATAGACTCTTAGTATTATCCTGTTTCCTACTATTTTATTTTATTATACAGATAACATTTTTATTCTTAAAACTTTTTATTCATTTTAAATTGGGAAACTAATACAGGAATATATTCTCACTGCAAAAATGCAAGTCTTCCATTTAAAGCTAAAGATTCCCATTGACCTCCATTCCTACTCTTAGTCTCCTCTGACAGAGTACTGTTGATATGTAACTCTTTATCTGTAGAAACGGAGTATTATTTGAGGGTGTAAACAAGATATTTACATGCAACTTGCTTTTTTTAAATTTTCAAGTAACTAACAGGATTTTTGGATAGAGTATATAGACTTTTAAAACTGCTATGTAATATTTAATAGCTTGTGTATACCAGAATTTATTTAGCTGTTCTCTCATTGTGGGATGTTTTGGATGTTTTCTTTTTGTTGTTACAGTGTTACAAGACAGCATTCTCACACATGCCTATCCTTTCATGTATATTCATTTATTAAATACTGATTTCTTGTCATAGCCAAGCATTATTTGAGGCACTAGGAATTAAGAGGAGACCAAAATTGAAAAGGTTTATCATATCATGGGGTTTATATTCTAGTAAGAAGAATAGGTATAAAAACTTGAATTCATAATAAAATATCAATTAGCAATAAATAATTGGAAGAAAAATAAGGCAAGTAAGGGGATATAAAGTGTTAGAGGGCAAGAACTGCTCCTTTGAATATACTGGTCAGGGATGGTTTCCATGTGGAGGGGATACTTGAGCAGTGACTTACACTAAGTGAGTAAATGAACCAGGGGAAGATCTAGGGTAAGAGCATCCCACACAGAGGAAATAAGTATGAACGACCTGATGAAGGACGAGGCCTTGGGATGTTTGGAGGACAGCTGGAACACGTGTCTGAAGGAGAAGAAGCATGTTAGATGAAGTCATGGAGGGCGTTAGGAGCTAAAATATTTAGATCTGTGCTTTCCAGTGCAGCAGTAGCTATGAACCACATGCAGTTATTGAGTACTTGAAACATGACCATTGTAAATTGATAACCACTAGATTTCTGAGACTCACTACCCAAAAAAGAATGTGAAATATCTCATTAATAACATTTTTGTGTCAATTATATGTCAAAATAGTATTTTGGACATACTGAGTTAAATAGATTATTATATCTTTTTTAAAATGTGGCTGCTACAAATTTAAAAACTATATGTGACTCATATTTGGACAGTGCTAGTTTAGGTTCTTAAAATGCATGAAAAGACATTTTGAATTTTTTTTTACGTTTATTTTTAGAGGGCTAGAGAAGGCACAAGTCGGGGAGGGTTGGAGAGAGAGGAAGAGAAAGAATCCCAGGGAAGTTCTGTACCGTCAGTGCAGTGCCCTATGCGGGTCTTAAACCCATGAAACCGTGAGATCATGACCTGATTCAATACCAAGAGTTGGACACTTAACCAACTAAGCCACCCAACTGCCCCCATGGCAAGACATTTTGATTAAATGTGATAGACATTAGAAAATATTAAAGGAACGAGGTGGTAAATAATACTTTTAAAGAATCATTCCACTTTGGTTATTCTAATGAAAATAGAAAATAGAGAACTAAGTAAAAGCAGGAGAAACCAATTAGGAGGCAATTGCCATATTCCAGATAAGAAATAATAATATTAAAGATGGCGAGAGCATTTGGGATAATTTTTTAAATTTATTTTTTATTTTTTTAGAGTGAGAGCATGAGTGGGGAAGGGGGCAGAGAGAGAGGGAATTAGGACTCTTAAGGGGGCTCAACATGGAGCCCAATGCAGATCTCAGTCCCACAGTCCTGGAATCATGACTTAAGCTGAAATCAGGAGTCGATGCTCAACCCCCAGGTATCCCAGGATAATTTTTTTTTTTAATGTTTTATTTATTTCTAGGAGAGAGAGAGAGAGACAGCGTGAGCAGGGGAGGGTCAGAGAGAGAGGGAGTCACAGACTGAAACAGGCTCCAGGCTCTGAGCTGGCAGTCAGCACAGAGCCCGACGCGGGGCTCGAACCCACGAACCGCGAGATCATGACCTGAGCGAAAGTCGGACGCTTAACCGACTAAGCCACCCAGGCGCCCCTCCCAGGATAATTTTTGAAGTTAAAATTCAGTCAGTGCCAATTGGACTTCCTAATAAAGTAAACTTTTTATTGAAATACAACATACTAAAAACTACATAAACTCTTAAGTGTAGCCCAATGTTTTCCCAAAGTGAATTCTCCTATGTAAGCAGCCCTCAGAATAAAAAACAAAATAAAACAAACACTATCCTGGTAGCTCCCACTTGTGCTCATAATTCTATAAATTAGTGGTGGTATTCATTTCAGTTTCAAAGTCCCAGAGCTATAGGATTTTTTTTACATTGTGGGCTAGAATTGAGAAACTTGGGAAATTATCAAAGGTATGTCTAAAATGTTAAGAGTGGGGAGCATTGGTGGCTCAGTTGGTTAAGCATCAGACTTCATTTCAGGTCATTCATGATCTCAGGGCTCCTGAGTTGGAGTCCCATGTGGTTCTGATTCTGTGTCTCCCTCTGTCTGCACCATCCCCCAGCTTGCACTCTCTCACTCAAAAATAAAGAAATATTTTAAAAAGTTTTAAAAAAGTTGTAGGTAACTGAAGGTTTTTTCTGACCTATCATAAATTAGGCCTGCTTTTCCGATTGGGAGTTTGTTTTCAAGAGCACAGTACTGTATCTAGGAAATTAATTCTGATTATAAACAATTTGGGGAAATATTGTCTATACTATAGTAATTTTATAAGAATAGAAATTTCCACCTGGAATATTGTGGTTAAATTAGTAGCTGTAGAAGATAAAGGATAATCAGGTACTAACTAGTTTTTAAGATAAGATAGTTTCCTCAGATTTATGGATTCAACATATCCTCAATTTCAAATGTGCAGGAATTGAAATTCTGTACAAGTAAACAATGCAACAAACACTTAATGCAAGATATTAAAATTACTAAGTTTAGTTTTATTTTCAGGAAGTCTGCATAACCTACTGGAGGATTGAAAGTTTAGATTTTTTTTTGCTTTGTTTCATGTGAAACAAATTCTAATATCCATTTTATCTATTAGAAATAAAAAATTGAGAAGTCATGAGAAAATGGTATCTCCCCCCCCCTTTCCCATGCAGTCATGGCAAAAGTGAATATGCCAACACTTGGGTTGAATTTTAATGCAATATAATCTCTTTTCTATAATTTAATCCCTAATTTATGTGTTTGGGATCTGTAAAATTGATAAGGGATGTTGGTAGATATATAAACATGCATGTGTGATGAAATTGTGTAGAGCTAAATAAGAAACACAAAGATGAATGCCAGTAAAACTAGAAAATGTGAATGGGATAAAGGATTATATCAGCCTTGTTCTGCCTTTATACTACAGTTGTGCTATTAGACAACATTTTCCTAAAATGTTACCATTGGAGGAAAATGGGTAAAGTATACACTGTATATTATTTCTTACAGTCTATATTGAATCTACCTAAAAATTGATAAAGGGAGGAATCTGTTTGGGATGAAGAATATAGATTTTATAGATTTTTCACAGCTTCACTGGACCTATTACACACTGCTTGCAGAGCTACCACCTTAGATAAGATAATTTTCAGAAAAGCATATACAGTTCAATCTCTATTCTGAGCAGATGAACCTGTCATTTTTATAGTCCATAATTTTGGATGCTGTTTAAACTAAGTACCTTTATTTCTTCTGCTCTTTACCCTGTCATTTCCCACCAGGAATCATGATTGAAACATCTTAAGTCCTTCAAATAAATGCTGTAGCAAAAGAATGTTAACTAATAGCTATCTGCTGTATAGATAAAAGTACACAAAGTATGTCACCTATTGGTATTTTTTGTCTATATTAGTATATCACTACAGGCCCTTGCTCATGATCAGAAAATTTTACTCAGAGAGGAAACCTATACCATATATTTCTGTCATTAAAATATCCCACTTTCTTCTTTGATTTATTTTTGGTATTTTTTAGGAATTTGAATTTCTTTTTAAAACACCATTTTAATCAAAACATTCATTTTTGTTTTCAAGGAGCAAAAGGATTGGATCAGTCTGTCCTTAAGTTTTCTCTGTTTAATCTTGTGGAGTTCACTCATCATACAGACAATACAGTTTTTGTTTGGGTGGCAATCTACATTAGGTTGTTAAAATAGAAATTTTATTATATTAGGTTAAGGCTTTTCTTTTATGTCTTTTCTATCTGCTTCACAAAATGCAATCTAATCTCAAAAACAAAAAGAATCCATATTGTCATGGGGTAAATATCAAAATAAGTTCAACTACATTTTTCGTTTATGCACTAGAATTTTTTTCCCCCAGAAATTTATAAAAAAAAAATTATTCTTTTGGTCTGTTTGTCTGAAACTGCATTTTATTCATAGATTGAAGTATTGGAGCCATGGGAATAAAGGTTCAGCGCCCTCGATGTTTTTTTGACATTGCCATTAATAATCAACCTGGTAAGAAAATTAATTCTTCTGTGTAAAATTTATAAATGAATATTCAATATTTTAAATTGGTAAAGTATAAACCAGCTTTATTCTCTTTCAGCTGGAAGAGTTGTCTTTGAATTATTTTCTGATGTGTGCCCCAAAACATGCGAGAACTTTCGTTGTCTTTGTACAGGTTTGTTGACATTTTCAGTTGCCCTGATACTAGTCCCATTTGAGTATGGTTTTAATTTTTTAATTTAACATATTTTAGATTTCCCCATGCAAATTATGTACCATTGACCAGGATGTGAAAGTAATTCTTAAAAATACTACATCATTGGGGCTCCTGGGTGGCTCAGTTGGTTAAGCATCTGACTCTTGGTTTTGGCTCCGGTTATGATCTCACCGTGAGTTGGAGCCCAGCATCAGGCTCTGTGCTGGCAGTGCAAAGCCTATTTGGGATTCTTTCTCTCCTTCTCTCTCTGTGCCCCTTCCCTGCTTGTGTTCTCTCTCTCTCTCTCAAAATAAAGAAACAAAATATTTAAAAAAAAAAAAAAAGAAAAAAAGAAATACTACTTTGTTGAGAGACAGTGAGAGAGCACACAAGTAGGGGAGAGGAGCAGAAGGAGAGAGGGAGAGGGTGGGGGAGAGAGAGAATCTTAAACAGGCTCCATGCTCAGCACAGAGCTTGCTGCAGAGCTCAGACCCATGACCCTGGGGTCATGACCTGAGCTGAAATCAAGAGTCAAATTCTCAACTGACTGAGTCACCCTAGTACCCCTAGAAATAACTCTTTGCAGTGGGCTTTTATCTGAGATTGATTTCTACATTTCTACACTCTCCAGAGGAACATTGGTGATTTTTAAATGAACTTAAAATTCCTGAGGGGAGTGAAAATTCTGTAGTTTAAAGACATCTACATAGTTCAAGAGGTATATTTTACAGGAAAAAGCTTTCATCATTATTTTTGCTTTAATTCTGCTTCCTTGATTTTTTCCCCTACTAAATGCCTTACTAATTTTTCTTCTCTATAGGTGAAAAGGGGACAGGGAAATCAACTCAGAAACCATTACATTATAAGAGTTGTCTCTTTCACAGAGTTGTCAAGGATTTTATGGTTCAAGGTGGTGACTTCAGTGAAGGTAAGACTTTGAATCTCACAAAAGAAAATCATAATACTTTGTTAAATATCATAGACCTTAAAGTTAGACAAGTCTCTAGAAGTACTCATAGACAAAAGTTTTAAACTGTAAAAACACTGAAATTATATTTTTAAAGACATTTTTTTAAAAAATCTAACTTTTGTTCAGAGATCTACATAATCATTAGAAGCTGAGTTTTCTTTTTTCCACAAAGCGTAATAGGCTTTGTCACATTCTTACTGTTGTGTCCTAGAGAAAAGAAAGTAATTTGGCAAGTAAAGATCTTGTCAGTAATGACTTTAATGTCTTTTATGATTTGCTGTGAACCTTTGAGTATTTCTTATTCGAAGTCATTTAAGCACCTACTTTGTAAGCAGCATTTTGTTTAGGTGGCATCTTCAAAGAGATTACTGTCGTGGGAGTTCAAGAGTCCATGTTTCTCATTCTTAGGGAATGGACGCGGAGGGGAATCTATTTATGGAGGATTTTTTGAAGGTAAAGATGTTTACATTTAAATTGTATTTTTAATGTTTTCTGTATTTGATATTTCTCTGTTGAATCAATAAGATTATTAAATAGTATACTAATATCCACCTACATTCAGTGAATCTGAAAGTTAATTTTTTGTGAAAACATTTCTATGATAGACTTTTTATAGAAGTAGTTTTTTTTGTATGGTTAGAACATTAATACATCATATTATTTGAAGGGTTTCAATGATCTATAATAAACTCTTAGAATTACAGTGCTAGATGGGCACTTCCACAGCTTTACCTTAATCTTTATTAAAAGAGATTTAGCAATCTTTATTAAGAGAGATTTCGTACTAACAGTATAACAGTACTCACATGTTAAGTGGATCCATTTTCTGCGCACTTTTTTTGTCGTTTTTTTTTTTTAAGTCCATTTATTTTGAGAGAGAGAGAGAGAGAGCAGGCATGGGCAGAGGAGAGGCAGAGAGTGAGAGAAAGAGAATCCCAAGCCAGCATGGAGCCCGATGCAGGGCTTGAACCCAGAAACCGTGAGATCATGACCTGAGCCAAAACCGCAAGTCAGATGTTCAACCAACTGAGCCACCGAGGCACCCCTTCTGTGTACTTTTTAAAAAATCCCTTTGGTATTTTAAACTTTGGCTATAATTTTCTCAAATTTAAGTTTTCTTTCTGGAATTTTTTATTAATGTGAAGATCATTTTAAAGACTATAAACATGAATGTGGAAATGATTTCATATTTCACATCTTTCACTTCAGGGATTCAGTAAGATTCTGTTTCACATTCTACTTGGGTTGTTCTCATATTCTAATCCAAGATTAGAAGGCAAGCTACTCTCTGCAGTAAATGATGCTGTGGCAGAGATTAAGTTAATGAGTGCCTCTTTGTGCTTAAAATACCACATGTGCTTTTTTGTGCTCAGAAAATAAAAGAGAAAATGTAAAAGAATTCTATCTGGTTTCTTTCCTTCTTAGGAACATTTTATTTTTTTGTTGGAATAAGCAAAGAAAGTTGTGTTGTCTTTTCCAGAAATATATAAAAGACAAGTAAATACAAATGGAAATGGGAGGGAGGGTGATAGTAGTATTTGAATTTATAGCAAGGGATTAAAAATTAGAAATATTTTAATCTAAAAAGGTGGAAGAAGGAATTGGTTAATATTTGATTCTCTCATCTTTTAACGTTTAGATAACATTTATCTAAATTTTATGTGGTGCAACAGAGCACATAAGAAAACAAGATGTTTGGGGCGCCTGGGTGGCTTAGTCGGTTAAGCGTCCGACTTTTGCTTAGGTCATGATCTCGTGGTTCGTGGGTTCGGGCCCCGCGTCGGGCTCTGTGCTGACTGCCAGTTCAGTGCCTGAAGCCTGTTTCAGTCTGACTCCCTCTCTCTCTGCCCCTCCCCTGCTCACGCTGCCTCTCTCTCACTCTCCTAGAAATAAATAAAACATTAAAAAAAAAAAAAAAAAAAAACAGAAAAAAAACAGGATGTGAAGAGTGAAAATGAAAGTTTTTTGGAGGTTATACCTATAATATAACTGAAAACTTTGCTTCTCTATAGATGAGAGTTTTGCTGTTAAACACAACAAAGAATTTCTCTTGTCTATGGCCAACAGAGGGAAGGATACAAACGGTTCACAGTTCTTCATGTAAGTACTTATGCTATGATCATTTAAAGTATCCATTTCTTGGTGTGTCATTTCTCATTAATTGGTAATAAATAGGAGAGGGATCCATAATGAGGAAAATTTGTGAAGGGCAGGAAACCATGAATCATTGAAGAAAGCAAAATTGTTGAAAGGGAAAGTGAATTCAGTATACTGCTAAAATTTCCAAATTACGAAGATTTGTCAGAAGGACACAAGAGCCAGCCTCAAGGGTATGGTTCCCACTGGCCAGATTAGGACAATTTGAGCATCAAAAGAAGTTATGATAGTATCGTATTATCAAATAAAATAGAAATCCAGCAGCACATACAGGTATAAATAATAAGGGAAAAGGAAAAGCTGTTTCTTAGTAGAATGTCAGCTAATAAATTTAAAAAGAATGCTAAGAAAGTTACCATTTTGCAGTCATCTCTATAATGATTGATTGAGGAAAGAATTATCTATTTATAGGGCAAGTTTAATAATAAACAGAATATTTACAGAGTATCTCTATAAATTACTTGTTTACAAAGAATGAAATACAGTTGATCCTCATTATTCAAAGATTCTATATTTGTGAATTTGCATACTCAACAAAAAATTATTTATAGCTCCAAAGTGGGTACTACAAATGCTTCCAATTCTGACCTCCAAAAAATTTTGGCCAGGGCTCTTTTCAACAGTGCATATTTTTTATCATGTCCTATTGGCACAGGTTTGCTCTCCTCCTCAATAGCTTTAAACTCTCCTGGTCTCAGAAGAACTTAATCTGTAGGCACCATATGGCTTATTTCAGTGATTTACTACTCCATATTTGTAATTCAATAGTGAAAAACCTGGCTCCCATTATCTTCAGAATTTCTGCCCATTTGCTGAATTCTATTTAAAAAAAGTGATATTCTGAAAAATAACCTACTAACTAGAGTTACTATTTATTTATAGATATTTTTGATTTTAGACTGAAGATATGTAGTTAAGATACTGTGTTTAAAAGTGACTCAGATTAGTACCTTTTGGTGTGAATTTTCTGTAGTTTTGTGGCTCAAAGTATGGTAGTTTATTTGTGTATGATTATATTTCTCTCACCTTGTTTTGATTTGTTTTTAGCTTTTTTTTTAAGTTTATAAAACATGATTCAAAAAGAATACCTCTTCAATATCACTCCCACCGAACTTTACTCCATTCCCCGTATTTTCATCCCATTCCCCGTATTTTCATCCCATTCCCATCCATCCATATTAGTAACCAAACCTCATTAGTTTCTGGCTTATCTACTTTTGTTTCTTTTTACAAAAATAGCACAGATACATATATATTTTCTTTCCTTTTTTTCTTACACAACAGATAGCATACTATATACAGTGTTTTTTGTTCTTTTCACTTAGCAGTATATCCTGGAAATCACTCCATATCAGTTCATAGAGATCCTTTTCATTTGTTTTGCAGCCTCATAATACTCTGGTGTGTGAATAGACTCTGGTTCATTCAATGAATTGCCTTCATATGGGTCTTTCTGATTTTTTAAATGAAAACAATTTATATCATGCTGGCTGTAGAAAAATTAGAACACAGATAAATAGAAGAAAAACATTCCTATTTCCAGGGCATCTTTCTTTGCAATAAGAATGTGACCTAAATGTTCTATACATATTGCTACATAGTGTACTCTAGTATTAACAGTATGCAAGTGCCAGTGTCACCAGGTTCTCAACAACACTGAGTGTTATCATTTGTTTTCCTTTAAATTAAAACCCAGTGCTAAACAAAACTTCTCTGTTAAGTTTATGTAATCCTTCACATACATTCTCAGAATCTTCACTCTGTGTTGATTTTTCCTTATCTCTCTTAATTTCTAGGTAACCCTTCTTTAACTTGTGTTTTATTTTTTTTATTACTTTTGAAGAAGCAACTTCAATTTTAAATCTTAAAAATTTTATTTACTGTGGCAACATAAGTGATGTGAAAATTAACCATTTTTAAGTGTATAATTTTATGGCTTTAATTATATTCACAATATTATGCCACGGTCACCACTGTTTCCAAAATGGTTTCATTGTCCCAGAAACTAACCCATTTCTTTTTACCCTCAGCCCCTGGTAACCTCTATTCTGTTATCTGTCTCCAAGAACTTACATATTCTAGATGTACAAGCAGAGTCATGCAATATTTATCCTTTTGTATCAACCTTATTTCACACAGCTAGCATGTTTTCAAGGTTTAGCCATATTGTAGCTTGTATCAGAACTTCATTCCTTTTTATGGTTGAATATCACTCCCATTATAGGTACAGACCTATAATAATGAATAAACATGAATAATTCATGTTATTATTGGTACAAACCTATAATAATGAATAAACCTATGAATAAACATTTTGTTTATTCATGTTCATCTGTTGGTGGACATTTGGATTGTTTCTTTTTGGCTATTATGAGTAATGCTGCAGTGAACATTGGCATACACATATTTGTTTGAGTCCCTTCTCAATTTTTTAAATATATACCTAAGAGTGGAATTGCTGGATCATATGGTAAGTCTATGGTTAGTTTTGTGAGGAACCACTAAACTGTTTTCCACAGTAGTTGCATCATTTTACATTCCTACCAGCACTGTACATGAGTTCCAATTTTTCTACTCAATACAGTTTTTCACCAGTCTGAAAATGGCCATGAAAACACAGAGTATTGGTTTAGGGTTATAAATGAATTCTAGTGGGCAAGTGAACTTGAAAGCATGGAGTCTGTGAGGTGAGGATTGACTAAATCTAGATGCAAAATATGCGTATACATTGAATGCAGCATGTAATACAAATACACATATGATATACACAATGATATTTACATCTCTAGATGGTTTAAGCAACTTCAGGTGAGCATAGCTGTTAACAGGAAGAAAGCAATAAGGAGTTAGCTTTACAAGTAAGGTGAACTTATGAAAATACATGTACATGTTTGAATTTTTTAAATTAGTATCATGTGGGCTTTAACCAACAGCTTAAATTGTGTCCCTTCCAAATTTCTGATGCCTTTCAAAAAAATTTTTTACTTTAATCTTTATTTATTTTTGAGAGACAAGAGTGCGAGGGTTGGGGGGAGAAGCAGGAGAGAAGGAGACCTAGAATCTAAAGTTGCTTCCAGCTCTGAGCTGTCAGCACAGATCCTGATGTGGGGCTCAAACTCATGACCCAGGAGATCATGACCTGAGCCAAAGTCAGATGTTTAACTGACTGAGCCACCCAGGCGCCCCATCTAATGCCTTATTTGATAAGATTCTTTAAAATAATAAATGATATACAGTGTCCATCTTCAGTCTACACCAATACCAATCTTCTTAACTACAAAACTTTTTAAAGTTTCATATGGAATAGGAAAAAAAAGATTTTAAAAAATTACTTCTTTGCAGGACTTTTTGCTTATTTTGAGTTTTTTCAAAAGCTTTAATCCAGATTTCTGTCTTTAATCTGAAGTTTGCTTGTATATCAGGAGAAATAAACTCATAGGTCTTTGGATCTTAGGCAGGTAACATAAGCCAATAAAGCCTGCTAGGACAAGTATCTAAACTGATAATCCCTGTATTAAAAAGATAGGGATAGTCAGACTGACCAGTTATTGCCACACCTTCCAGTGTTCCAGAAGGTCTGAAATCTGGATTTTTGAGTGAAAGTATCCAGAATTTTTAATGTTGGCAACTAATTAAAAATTTTATAAACACTATATGGACCATTTCTGTTCTGATCCAACAGAACATATGTGAGGGCTATCTGAATATATGTAGTAAGTCTCCTTTTATCCCCAGGAGGTACGTTTCAAGCTTTCAAGGATTCTCCCCCCGTGATGCCTGAAACTGCATATAGTACTGGACTCTATATGTTACATTTTTCCTATATAGACATACTTATGATAAAGGTTAATTTATAAATTAGGGATAGTAAGTGATTAACAGCAATAACATTAAAACAAAATAATACACCGTAACAAAAGTTATATGAATGTGGTCTCTATCAAAATCTCTTACTGTATTGTACTTAACCTTCTTGTGAGGATGTGAGATGGTAAAATGCGTACCTGATGAGCTGAAGTGAGGTGAATAACAGGCATCATGATGTAGTGTTAGGTTACTATTGAATTGATAGTATGTCAGATGGAGGATTGTCTGCTTCTACACTGTGATTGACTGCAGGTTACTATGGGTGACTGAAACTGGAAAACAAAACCACAGTTAAGGTGTTGACCTAAATTTTTAAATGTTTAAAATGTTAAGGTTGAAAAGCACTATTGTTAAACCCATAAACTAGTGGAATCTTTTGATAAATTGTGGTCTGTCCATACAATAGAATTTACGAAAATGATAGAACATTCTACATGTTCAGTAAGAACCCAGTCACATGCAAGAAACATGAATGAAGTAACACCAAATGTCAGCTTTAATTACGTGTAAGTTCTCAACAATGAGTAGGTATTACTTTCATGATCAGAATGAGTTTTTGAAAATACATTATGTAGAAAGCATCTTGAATTCTTTCTGTTTAGCTTAAGGTTAATATAATAAAATTATATTATGTTAAAATAGCATGTGATTTCTTTGTATGCAGCTTTGTTTCCAATGCAGTTATTTTCTTTTCCTTTTTAGAGATGCTAACTTTGTTTTTCTCTGACTTTGTTTTTATTCTATCTGATGACTTCCAAAGAACAACGAAGCCAACTCCTCATTTAGATGGGTAAAGATTATTTTAATTTATTTTTGACCACTTTAAATTAATGTTAAAATTAAAAGCTTTTATTTAATCATCTTTACTTGACTCTAGGCATCATGTTGTTTTTGGGCAAGTGATATCTGGTCAAGAAGTTGTAAGAGAGATAGAAAATCAGAAAACAGATGCAGCTAGCAAACCATTTGCTGAGGTGCGGATACTCAGTTGTGGAGAGCTAATTCCCAAATCTAAAGGTAAAAACAAGTATATCTTTCTGATAATTCTTATGCATATTGAACAAGCAGAGACAGTAAAAAGTTGGCATAAAATTCATACTAATGTGAATATAAATATGAGGCATTTGTGTTTTCTGAATGTCTTTTATCTTCATACTTTGTTCATTTAGCATGGAGTCATCTAATTTTCCCTTCAAAAATTTTTTCATGTTTATTTATCTTTGAAAGAGAGGGAGTCACGGTGTGAGTGGGGGAGGGGCGCGCACACACACACACACACACACACACACACACACACACACAGAATTCAAAGCAGGTTCCAGGCTCTGAGCTGTTAGCACAAAACCCAACACAGGGCTTGAACTCAGGAACCATAAGATCATGACCTGAACCAAAGTCAGATATGCTTAACCCCTCTAATTTTCCCTTCTTGGGGCGCCTGGGTGGCTTAGTCGGTTAAGCGTCCGACTTTCGCTTAGGTCATGATCTCGCGGTTCGTGGGTTCGAGCCCCGCGTCGGGCTCTGTGCTGACTGCCAGCTCAGAGCCTGGAGCCTGTTTCAGGAGTCTGTGTCTCCCTCTCTCTCTGACCCTCCCCTGCTCACGCTGTCTCTCTCTCTCTCCTAGAAATAAATAAAAATAATTAAAAAAAAAAATTTTTCCCTTCTTATTAATTTGCTGTAATTCATCCTTCTCCAGCTTTGTTTTGGGGTTTTGGTTTGGTTTGGTTTTTAACTGTAACAACTACAGTTAAATTAGCTAAATTAGCTAAAACTAAATTAGCATGATAAATACTCTTCCAGAGAAAGTCACAGTGAGGGGGACAATGACAATTGAAGATGGTCATAACATAGATTAAGAAATTTAAGGGAATAAATTATTTCCCTTCATGTACTACTGAGATTCAGAAACATTGGAATATTTGAGAAACTTCTTTACATATACCAGGATATTTGAAATTAACATGACCAATAGTTCGGTATGATGTTATGCAGCTTTGTTTACTTAATATTTTTTTGTTTACTTAAAATTTTAAGTGTTTATATATGTGAAATATGTAACTGCCATTATTTTTGACAGATATTGGGTCCTCTGTTACCCTGAAAGTATTGGGGTGAGATTACAACTGTGTAGAAAACATTAAAATAATAAATGGACTCTATTCTTCCTATTCTTAATAGTCTAGGGAATAGTATCTGTACTTAGTTTTTCATGTTTAACAAGTGTGAGAGTCCTCTGTAATCTTTTCTTTTTCTTCTTTTTTTTTTTAATTCATTTATTTTTGAGTGAGAGAGAGACAGAGAATCCCAAGCAGGCTTTGTTCTGTCAAGCACAGCTGTACTTGGAGCTTGATCGCACAAACCGAACTGTGAGATCATGAGCTGACCCAGTCAAGAGTCAGACTCTTAAGCGACTCAGCCACCTCAGTGCCCCTATAATCTTTTCTGATCCTTAGAATAACCCTTTAGTATTTCTCCCATTTTATGGATGAGGATAGTCAAGCAGATTAAGTTATTTGCCACATCAGGGAACCAAGCTTGCTGGTTCCAGATCTAAAGCTTTTTCTATTATGTGTTGGTAACTCATTAAAGTCTTTAACATTCCTTTCAGAATTGCCCTAAGTAGCACATTCTGTTCTCAAGTTTTAGGTATACTGATTTCCTTTGTATCATTTTTAGAAATAAGCATATTTGTTTCGTTTTAATTTAAAAAGACCCAAGCTGGTCATAGAAGCTTATTTTAAATTTTGTGTCTCTGAATGCCACTTTGATTCTGATAATTTCCTTTTCTTTACTAACATATTAAATATATATATACCTTGTAAACCATTGCAGGAATATTGCTGCCACTCATAATGGGACTGTTTATAGAACTTCTTGGTGTTCATGAACCTGGCTGTCTGTCTTTATGTACACACACCATGTATAATGTACGCTTTGTGTTTGTGAAGATCCAGTGAAGAATGAGATGTTACTGAGTATCTTACATTTAAAAAAGAAATAAAAACAAAAGCAGTCTGTAGTAATGTTAGCAAATTTTACACCCTGACACTTCATCCTTAAGATTGTTAGTATCATTAGAATATTTTCGTTTAAGGCATTATTTCTTCCCATATCATCTAGGAAATCTTTTTTATTTTCTACTAAAAACTATGGATTTTTTCCTTGTTTTTATATTTATAAGGTATCTTGTGTTAGGATTTTATTCTCTGCTTATAAAAGTTAAGGGTACTGTGATGTGTATATTTAGAAAGAAATTGGGGTAATAAAAAATACACATTTTAAACCATAAGCATAGATTCTCTAATAAATTTGGTGTAAGCATTCTTTTGGTAATAAAAGGTCAGTGTTTGAATATTTGCTGAAAGAATGAGAAAGTGAATGAATGTACTCTTTGTATAATATTATTATTTATGTCTTCATAATGTATTTTCACATGGTAGAGATAAGTGCTAATTTTCCTGATGCCATTATGACCAGGTAGTTGTGCTGAAAGTTGATGTAGCATCCTAGTGTATGTTCCTCAGACTCTTGCTAAGGAAGCATACCGTGCCCTTATCAGTTTCAGCAGGTGGGGAGGGAACATTTGGCCCTTTATTAGTGTCTGCCCAGGAGTTCTGCACAGGTCAGATGTGTTTTGAGCTGTATTCCCATGACTACTCTGTCCTGGACCATACTGTGGAAATATGAAAAGATCTTTATATTTGAAGTCACAAAATTTGGAACCTGTTACCTTACAGTCCTTTAATTACCATTCAGAACATTGGTCAGAGTGGATCATGCATCTGTATAATCTTTTTTAGGCAGAGCTGTGTCTTACATCCAGTTTGTAAGTTTGATGGCCTCCTTACAGCTTTAAATTGGAAACAGTCAAAAAGCTTTGTGCAACACTGTGGTGTTTATCATTATATTTAAAACCTTGTTTTAGAGATTTACACCCCAGTTTAAAAAGAAATAAATACAGAATTTTTTTTCTTTTTCTAACTTCCTGAAAGAAAACAAAAAGACTTCTGAAGAATTCTGACTGTCTGGGCCCACCTGTATATGGTCTTGGTGAGTCTGGGCAATCTTGGGCCTTTCTCTATTTTGCTCTTGCAAAATTAGAAATTGTGTTTTTTGTAGCTATTTGAATATAGCTGAGAAGGTTCAGAGTTAAGAAAAAGAACCTTCCAACACATGCAGGAATCGAATACTGGAGGCTGATAAAAACTTCATTTCTGTAGAGGCTGTCAAGGGACAGAGTGGAGGATAGAACACAGACCACTAGAGAATGAAACTAGTACTGAAGTCAAGGTACTTACTGATTTTTCAGGAGTTGGCATGACCTTACTGATTTTTAAAAGAGAAGTCTGTACACACCTTGACCGTGCAATAAGGGATGGGGCCATTGCTATAATACAGAGTTTTATATTACAGAAATACAAGTGCTGAATTATAGATAGATATTCAATAGATGTATGAGCAGAAATTTTGCGTATATATGGTAGGAAACATTGCCTGGCAATACACAAAAAAGAACACAAAAAAAGAAACAGCCAGTAAATCTTGTACTCAGGAGACGGTAAGAACACCAGAGATTCATTTATATAGCATCAGGATCCCATCCGTTGTTCTTAACCTAGAGTTAGGAGCAGTGGTGATAACTTTTACTGGAAGATAGTGGGATGTTAAACTTAGAAACTGTCTAGAAGATGAGACTAGTAATATGAAATGAAAATACCTAAAGGAGACCTATTTTAGAAATAGTTCTATTCTTTATTTTAGATCTTATTTGATGATACCCTAGATATTTAATATAAAGGTTTCATTTGAAATTCATTGGTATAAAACATATAGATCTCAAATAAAAGTGAGTAAGGCAGCATTTGATTTTTTACCTGAGATCTTTACAAGTAAAATGTTCTGGAGTTTGTTTTTTTACTTTATTATACTAGTAGAGTCAATACCTAATTAATAACACTGTACCCTACCCTACCCTCCGAAAAGGTCAGTGTAGGGGTTTGGGACATTCTTTTACATAAGTGATAAGCAAACTACATAACCTAAAAATCTATCCAGAAATTGCCCAAAAGTTTAAAGTGTTACTCTTTGTTATTCCTTTTCATCCATTATGATTTTTAACTTGCATTGTGGTTTTGATTTAAGCAGTGTTTCATTTTTACCTTAAGGATAATTAAATGTTTGTTAAAGATACTTTGAAATAGATTTTGTGTAAGTGGTTAGGCAAGTAGTAGGCTTGTTTTTTGTTTTTTGTTTTGTTTTTGGCAGGATCCCATTATTGTCATACTTGGAAGTTTTAAAACATCTGCAGTTTTAAAATTTAATATATTAATTTGGTTCAAACTGTAGAGGCCAAAAAGGATAGTCAATGAAAAGTCTTCTTCCAGTCTCTGCTCTTCAGTTTTCATTCCCATATTTTGTGTATCATTCCAACTATATGTAAATTTGGGTCATGAAGAATAAATTCCTAAAAATGGAATTAATAGATTATAGGGGTTCTCCATTTGTAATTTTGGTAGATACTGCCACTGAATATAAGAAAATAAATTACCTTCTGGGTCACCTGAGTGGCTCAGTCCTTTAAGCGTCTGACTTTGGCTCAGATCATGATCTCACAGTTTGTGAGTTTGAGCCCCATGTCGGTCTCTGTGTGGACATCTTAGAGCCTGGAGCCTGATTCAGATTCTGTGTCTCCCTCCCTCTCTGACCTCCTCTGCTCATCCTCTCTTTCTCTCTCTTGAAGATAAAATAAACATTAGGAAAATTACCCTTATATACTTTGCAAAGTCATGTATTGCTAAACTCTATATAGCCTTTTTTTTTTTTTCTTTTTTATTTCTAGGAGAGAGAGAGAAAGAGACAGCGTGAGCAGGGGAGGGTCAGAGAGAGAGGGAGTCACAGACTGAAACAGGCTCCAGGCTCTGAGCTGGCAGTCAGCACAGAGCCCGACGCGGGGCTCGAACCCACGAACCGCGAGATCATGACCTAAGCGAAAGTCGGACGCTTAACCGACTAAGCCACCCAGGCGCCCCTATATAGCCTTTTTTTTAAATGTTTGTTTATTTTTGAGAGAGGAGAGGAGACAGAGCATGAGAGGAGGAGGGGCAGAGAGATTGGGAGGCACAGAGTCCAAAGCAGACTCCAGGAGCTGTCAGCACAGAACCCAACATGGGGCTTGACCTCATGAATTGCAAAATCATGACCTGAGCCAAAGTTTGACACTTAACCGACCAAGTCAACCACACAGCCCAACAAAAAACTCTATAATCTTTATGAGCCTAATAACAGATTTGGGGATTTTTTTGTTTGTTTTTTGTTTTTTCATTTTTATTTTTCTTGAGAGAGCGGGGCAAGGGCTTGGGGTGATGGGGAGAGAGAGAATCTTAAGCAGGCTGTGATGTCAGTGCAGACTACATTGTAGAGCTCAATTTCACAAACTGAGGTCATGATGAGCTGAAATCAAGAGTTAGTTGCTTAACCAGCTGAGCCATCTAGGCACCCCTGATGTTAACATTTTTTAATTTAAGAGCTGTTTATATGAACTGATTTCATTCCTTTATCCCTTATTTTTTACTCATTCTGTTGTTTTTTCCTTCTGAAATTCCAAGTCACCTTCTGTTATTTCCTTTCTATTTGGAGAAATTCCTTTTGCCATTTGATTTATTGATATATTAGTTTTAGAGATTCAGCAACCCTACACATTACTCAGTACTCATCTTGATAACTATACTCTTAATCCTTTTCACCCATCATGCTCCCATTCTGGTTACTATCAGTTTGTTTGCTATAAGTAAGAGAGGTTTTTTTTCTTTTATCTCCTTTTTCTTTGTTCAATTTGTTTTGTTTCGTAAATTTCACAAGTGAAATTATATTTGTCTTTGAACTGATTTTACTTAGTATTATATACTCTAGATCCATCCATGTTGTTGCAGTTGGCAAGTTTTCATTCTTTTTTTTATGGCTGAGTAATATTCTATTGTGCATATACCACAACTTTATCCACTCATCTATCAGTGGACACTTGGGCTGCTTCTGTAATTTCATTATTATAAATAATGATGCAATAAACAGGGGTGCATATATCTTTTTGAATTTTGTGTTTTTGTATTCTTCAGGTAAATAGTGGAATAGTTCTGTTTTTATTTTTTTGGGGAACCTCCATACTGTTTTCTATAGTGGCTGCACCAATTTGCATTCAGGCCAACAGTGCATTTCTACCTACTCCACATGCTTGCCAACACTTTTTCTTGTATCTTGTGTTTTTAGTCATTCTGACAGGTTTGAGGTAATACCTCATTACAGTTTTGATTTGCATTTCCCTGGTGATTAGTGATGTTGAACATCTTCTCATGTGTCTGTTGGCTCCCTGGATGTCTTGGGGAGAAATGCCTAGTCATGTCTTCTGCCCAACTTGAATTGGATTATTTGGGGTTTTTGGTGTTAAATTATGGAAGTTCTTCATGTTTTCTGGACACTAACCCTTTATTGGATATGTCATTTGCAAATATCTTCCATTCAGTGCATTGTCTTTTAGTTTTATTTCCTTCATTATGCAGAAGCTTTATATTTTGATGTTGTACCAATAGTTTATTTTTACTTTTGTATCCCTTGCCTCAGGAGACAGATCTAGAAAAATGATGCTGTCGCTGATGTCAGAGAAATTACTCCTGAGCTGGTTTAGGGTCACCTGGGTGGCTCAGTCAGTTGGGCGTCTGACTTCATCTCAGGTCATGATCTCATGGGTTGTGGGTATGAGCCCCACATCAGGCTCTGTGCTGACAGCTACCTTGAAGCCTGGAGCCTGCTTCAGATTCTGTGTCTCCCTCTCTCTCTGACCCTCCCCTGCTCTCTTGCTCTCTCGATCTCTCTCTCTCAGAAATAAATTTTTAAAAATTAAAAAAAAAAAAAAGTAGTCTGGTTTAATTCTTTTACAGGTAGCTGTTCAGTTTTCCCCAACACCATTTATTGAAAAGATTCTTTGCCTTTGCATATTCTTGCCTCCATTGTCATAGATTAGTTGTTATATAATTGTGTTACTTTCTTCTTCTTAGTGTTTTTGTTTGTTTGTTTGTTTATATATTTTTAAGACAGAGAAAGAGCATGAGCAGGGGAGGGGCAGAGAGAGAGGGAGACACAGAATTGGAAGCAGGCGTGGGGCGCCTGGGTGGCTTAGTCGGTTAAGCGTCCGACATTCGCTTGGGTCATGATCTCGCGGTTCGTGGGTTCAAGCCCCGCGTCGGGATCTGTGCTGACTGCCAGCTCAGAGCCTGGAGCCTGTTTCAGTCTGTGACTCCCTCTCTCTGACCCTCCCCTGCTTGTGCTGTCTCTCTCTCTCTCTCTCTCCTAGAAATAAATAAAAACGTTAAAAAAAAAAAAAAAAAAAAAAAAAGAATTGGAAGCAGGCTCCAGGCTCTGAGCTATCCGCATAGAGCCCGATGTGAGACTCGAACCCATGAACTATGAGATCACGACCTGAGTTGAGGTTGGATGTTTAACCAGCTGAGCCACCGTGGCACTCCTTGTGTGTTTATTTCTGAGTTTTCTTCTATTCCATTGATATGTGTGTCTATTTGGGACCAGTACCATATTCTTTTGATTACTGAAGCTTTATAGTATATCTTGAAGTTTGGAATTATAATACTTCCAGCTTTGTTCTTTTTCAAGATTGTGTTGGCTGTTTAGGATATTTTGTGGTCATATACAAGGTTTAGGTTTGTTTGAAAAATGTTCTTGATATTTCAGTAAGATTTGCACTAAATCTGTAGATTGCTTTGGGTAGTACATTTTAAATACTTTTTTTTTTTTTAATGTTTACTTGTATTTTTGAGACGGAGACAACATGAGTGGGGGAGGGGCAGAGAGGGAGACACAGAATCTGAAACAGGCTCTAGGCTCTGAGCTGTCAGCTCCAGAACTCATCAGCTATGAGATCATGACCTGAGGCAAGGTCAAGCACCTCTAAAATGGGCTGAGCTACCCAGGTGCCCCTAAAATGGACATTCCAACTATATCTGTTCTTTCAGTCCATCAGCATAGAGTATCTTTCCATTTGTTTTGTCATCTTCAGTTTTTTCATTGATATGTTTTAATTTATTTTTTTTTTAATTTTTCTTTTCATTGATGTTTTTATAGTTCTCAGAGTGCAGGTCTTTTACCTCCTTGATTATAGTCTACTCATTCTTAGATTACATCTATAAAGACTTTGTTCAGTGCTTATTAGCATTTTCTAAGTGCAGATACTACTCCCCACTTTTTCCGGCCCCTAGCAAATATAGTCAGTTCTGCTGTTCTGCTTGTTTTGAAAATATGCTTTTGTTTTATTCAGTTGATATATTAGAAAACAGTTTGAACGTAACACCTTTTTCACCTTCACTTGTGCATGATCTTATTTAGAAGAAACACCAAGTGAATGCAGGAAATTATACCGAGGTGAGCAGCTTCATAGGAACACACAAAAATTACACATCGCCCTCCTTCTACTACTTTATAGTAACTCACAAACTACAGCCCCCTGACAGTGACATTTACAAGCAAATCCCGTGTTTTTTCCAAAGTAAAGTGCCATATTTGTGTATTTCTTAACCATTTAACGTGTAAAACTCTGCTGCCATTTTTAATAGTTTCTTACTCGGTTTTTATGTGTCATTGATGAAGTTTGAATTTTGTGCCATTTTTCCCATAAGCCATGTTGTTTTTCTTGTGCAATTTCTCATACATAGCACAGTGATTTATAGGAATACATATGTTGTGTAACAGTAGAACTGACTGTAATTCTTCAAAGCCTTTCTACTTTTTTTTTATTGACTATACTTTGTTTTAAATCCATATACAATTTGTAGTCAGTTTCTTTTTTTTATATTTTTTTCTTAAGGTTTACTTATTTTTGAGAGAGAGAGAGAGAGAGAGAGAGGTAGAGTGCAAGCAGAGGACGGGCAGGGAGAGAGGGAGACACAGAATCCGAAGCAGGCTCCAGGCTTTCAGCTTTCAGCACAGAGCCCGATGTGGGGCTCGAACCCATGAACTGTGAGATCATGACCTGAGCCGAGGTCGGACACTCAATCCAGGTGCCCCTATAGTCAGAGTTTCTAAAATACTTACTACTTACATGTATATTTTCTGATGCTGTTTTCTGTTGGATTCACACTTGTTGGTCTTATTTTCTAAATAGATTCTAAACTCTGCAGAGGAAGGTGCATGTCTTAGAAGTTTACTGTGGAATTTCCCCATACACTTTACAATTCTTTATCTTTGTATCCTGGCATCATGGTGTGTATATCTATATACTGTTGAATTAAACATACAGCTGACCCTTAAACACACAGGTTTCAACTGTATGGTTCCACTTATACATGGATTTTTTAAAAAATATATAATGCAGAACTGTAAATGTATTTTCTTTCCTTACAGTGTTCCTAATATTTTTCTCTATTTTAAGAATACAGTGTATAATCCATTTAACATATGAAATATATGTTACTTGACTTTATATTGTTGGTAAGGTTTCTGGTTAACACAGGCTGTTTGCAGTTAAGTTTTTGTGGAGTCAAAAATTACACATGGATTTTTGGCTGTACAGGGGTTTGGTCATCTATAGTTACTGATCTGAGAAGGCTAAAGGTTCAGTTAGATTCACAATGTGCCTGAATCATATTCTTATTTTAGTTTAACACAGATTTTGAGACTCCAGATACATTCTATTAGAACTAATACTTTGTCATGTCTCTATTTTTTGTCATTTTACTCTCTTATTCTTTAATTGCCATTTCTTTCTCAATCATTTTCTCTTTCTGAGCAAATCATACGAAAGGGACATGTAAACTAAATTTCACTTACAAAGTAATATCAGAAGAGGACGCTTTTTTTTTTTTTAACCTTGGAGCTTCTTAACCTCTCTTCCCAGGCATTTTTCCTAAAACACAGTTTATTTTCCTTTTATAGTAGGTGTCATCTAATATTCAGGCAGATTATACTGCCATAAACATAGTTCTGGCATTTCATATTGTTGTGATATCTTGCTTCACTAAAATGTTTCCTTGAAAAGTCATGTGTGAACTAAATAATGGTCATTTGAAATATATTCAGTACATTTGGTGGGGAGGGTAGGCTTGTTTGTTAAAGAAACCAGCTGCAATATATTTCTCATAGGAAAGAATCTCATTGCAAAATAGAAGTTGGAACTAGTAATTGTAGTAAAGCATTACTGTGTTTATATTGAATATTTTTATTTTGCTTGCCTATTACGTGCTCTTACATTTTTTTTTTAATGTTTTACTTATTTCTAGGAGAGAGAGAGGCAACGTGAGCAGGGGAGGGTCAGAGAGAGAGGGAGTCACAGACTGAAACAGGCTCCAGGCTCTGAGCTGGCAGTCAGCACAGAGCCCAACGCAGGGCTTGAACCCACAAACCGTGAGATCCTGACCTAAGCGAAAGTCGGACGCTTAACCGACTAAGCCACCCAGGCGCCCCTGTGCTCTTAAATTTTTATGTAGAGTTATTCCTTATTAATTTATTCAGTTACTTTTAAGTTTACCACCTGCCCACCCAACCATCTCTCGTGTCTGTAGTCTATGTAAGCAGATGTTTCAGTTTATACATGTTTATATACCTATTCTGCGTCAACAATAGTAGTCGTGGCTTCAGGTTAACAATTGAACTCATGAGACAAAATAGACTTCATTCAGCACTAAGTTTATTTTCCTTTTAAAAAGGATAATACAGGAGTGCCTGGTGGCTCAGTCAGTTTGGCAGCCCGCTTTGGCTCATGTCATGATCTCACAGCCATGGGTTCAAGCCTCACATTGGGCTCTGTGCTGACAGCTCAGAGCCTGGAACTTGCTTCAAAATCTGTTGTCTCCTCTCTCTGCCCCTTCCCTGCTCATGCTCTGTCTCTCAAAAAATGAAAAGTTGGCGAAAAAAAGACAAAAAAGGATATACAAGACAGGAAACAGAGCAGTTTATATAGCAACAACATAGTGGAGATCTCATGGTTTTCAGGCAGAGCTTGTGTATGTCCCAGGCATCTCACACTTGTTATTTTCATGATCCTGAGGAACATGACTGTGTGATGAAGCCATTAGTGGGGATCCCTTCACCTTTTATACCTTGTTTCCATTCTCCACTGTGGCAGCATTTCATTGGTACTGGAAAAACTGTTTTAGCAGTGAACTATAAGTCCTTGGTAAAGGACATAGTAACTTCAGCCAGATTGTCATTTATCTTGGAATTAGCACACTCCTATAAATTCTGAGTTAAGAGTTTCAGGAATGATTTGGCCAGTGGTAAATATTCAGGTATTCATGAGACTAAAGGAAAAGTTATAAATCATGTGTTAACCGTTTCAGTTAAGGTCTGTAAGCAGCCAGTAGTCCAAAGATGTGTTTTTTTTTGTCTTCTGATCTTTTTTTAAAAAATTTTTTTAATGTTTTATTTATTTCTGAGAGAGAGAGAGAGAGACAGGTGAGCAAGGGAGGGTCAGAGAGAGAGGCAGATACAGAATCTGAAACAGGCTCCAGGCTCTGAGCTGGCTGTCAGCATAGAGCCCGACGTGAGGCTCAAACCCACAAACCATGAGACCTTGACCTGAGCCGAAGTCGGACACTTAACCGACTGAACCACCCGGGTATTCCTCTCTGATCTTTTTTATATTGTGGAAAATATTAACATATATAGAATGGTTGAAGTACTGTAATCAAACAACAGTGTTCATTACCCACTTTCAAAAATTAAGTCACGGTCAATCTCATTTATATATCCTGGTCAGTTCTCTCTTTGTTATTTAAAAAAAATTTTAATATTTGCATCTTTTTGTGAGAGAGCATGTATGCACAGGTGAGCGGGTGAGGGGCAGAGAGAGAGGGAGACACAGAATCTGAAGCAGGCTCCAGGCTCTGAGCTATCAGCACAGAGCCCGATGCAGGACTTGAACCCACAGACCACAAGATCATGACCTGAGCTGAAGTCGGGTCCTTAACTGAGTCACCCAGGAGCCCCTCCCTTTGATATTTTAAAGCAAATTCTAGGGATAACATTTTATTATCAATAAGTTTTTCATTATTGCCTCTATAAAATGATTCTTTAAAAAAAATCATGGTCACACGTACACACAAACACGCACACCTATCTGTATTCCTAAATATTCCTGACTGTTCAAATTTCTCATTGTTTCATTAATGTTATTTTTTTTAGTACTTGACTTTGAATCCAAGTAAGGTTCAGACATTGGGGTTGTTAAGGTTTTTTAATTTTGTTTTTAATAGATTTCCTCTACCATCTCCTTTATGTTTCCTTGAGATTTTTTTGTTGAACTAGGTCATTTGTCCTGTAGTGTTTCCCATTATTCCACACAATGGATTATACTGTTTGCATCTTTGTTACATAATGTGTTTTTTTTTCCTTGTTTCGTATAACTTTGTAGTTAAATGCATTATGGATCAGATGCTTTGTGGATTTTTTAAAATTATTTTTGATAGGAACAAGAGTCACATACAAGGGTGATTTTTGTGCTCTGCAGCAGGTGTTGTTAGTGCTTGATTAGGAGTTGCAAAATGATGGTATCCTAACCCTATAATTCCTGCTTCATTTATTCTTGGAAAACTTTTGATAAAGAGCATCTTCCTTTCATCTACTGTTTGGTTAGCCTGTGACACAGTTTATGTAAGGAAAAGCAGGTAAATCGCTATGAACTGATGAATTCTAATAGATTTGATTTGTTCCGTTTTGTTACAGTTATTTATATATCAGTGTTGTCTCATCTTTGGCCTGATTTCTCTTTAACTAAGTCCACCATGGTTTGAATTAGAATACCTTTAGATGAATCCAGCTCTGTTCGATTTGTCTTATATTTCCCCAATTCTTGTTGTAGCACATCTGGTTAACTTCACTTATTTATATTAGTTGCCTAGTCCTTAAAGCATTGAGTTTGGGGATCCATATCAATTAAAATAAAATTTCAATTTGAAATTATTTTTTGTAGAGATACCAATTCATAATTATTAACCATTGGTAAATGACTACCCACTGTGGTAAGTCTGCTCTTGAACTAAGCTCAGTTACTTAACCATTAGAGGAAAGCTCAGGCATTGAAACCAGCCAGTGCCAGTGGAGTCATATTTCTTATTTTCCACACTCATGTGGAGTATTTTTTTGTAGATGTTATTTCCCTTCTACCATTCTACCTCTAATCTTAGTAATAAGATAAAAAGTAAAAAGCACAAGAAGATAAGAATCTCGGACCCTTAAATACTTTTGTGCTTTTTAGAAACTGTCATTCAGATGTTTCCTAAAATTAGTGTTTTGCTCATATGTAGATCTTGAAAAACATAACAGAAGACCATGGGGGAGGGGAAGGGGAAAAAGTTACAAACAGAGAGGGAGGGAGGCAAACCGTAAGAGACTCTTAAACACAGAGTTGATGGAGGCTAGGGAAGAAGGGAAAGTGGGTGATGGGCATTGAGGAGGGCACTTGTTGGGATGAGCACTGGGTGTTGTATGGAAGCCAGTTTGACAATAAATTATATTTTTAAAAATAAAAAATAAAAAGATCTAAGAATCCTAAAAAAAAAAAAATAAAATTAGTGTTTTAGACCTACCTGTTATTTTTCCACAGTTCCTTGGTGTAACGGATACAACTTTGATCCATGAATCCAGAGACCTGGGTTCTAACCCTAAATGTCGACTCCTTTCCTGTACCCCTCAGTTCAGATATCTGGATGAACTAAGTGTTAACATACTGGACTTAGAATCTGCAGCTGATCTAAATTTCTGTCTAAAATGCGTTGACCAGAAACCGTTTTGTTTTTTATTAAAGCTAAGAAAGAAGAAAAGAAAAGACATAAGTCATCATCATCATCATCCTCTTCATCTAGTGACTCAGATAGCTCAAGTGATTCTCAGTCCTCTTCTGATTCTTCTGATTCAGAAAGTGCTTCTGAAGAGAAATCAAAAAAAAGAAAAAAGAAACATAGGAAAAATTCCCGAAAACACAAGAAAGAAAAGAAGAAGCGAAAGAAAAGCAAGAAAAGGTTTTACCTTTACCTTTATAATACTAGCTGTATATTCTAATTCCCTTCTGTTTGTAAGTAAATCTTTTGGGATTTTGGATCAGTTTTATGGCAGTGTTAAAATAGTGAAAAATATTTCATACCTTGAAGTAGAAGACCATTTTTTAATGTTTATTTATTACTTCTGAGAAAGACAGAGAGCTTGCAGAGGAGGGTCAGAGAGAGGGAGAGACAGAATCTGAAGCAGGCTCTGAGCTGTCAGCCCAGAGCCCAACGCAGAGCTCGAACCCATGAGCCACAATATCATGACCTAAGCCGAAGTCGAACACTTAGCCGACTGACGCACCCAGGCGCCCCAAAGTATACGATCATTATGATTCTACAGTCTATAGATTAAATTTAGGTTCATTCATTTCCATTTTCAATAAACCATTCAGTTCAGTTTGAGCTTAGTGAAATGATGCTTTTGGTTTCATAGGCTTGTGTTTTATAGGAGGAATATAGGATTAATGAGAATTACAGGCAATGAGTGACTATTGTCTTTATTGTTTACAGAAGTGTCTCTTGCTTTTTTAGTCCTTTATTTCCTTTATTGCTGTGATAGCACAAGAGTAAAAGCAGATAATGTCAGTGCATTCACTTTCTTTTCTGTTTTGTCAGAAATACTCTATATTTATACTAAAACTTGTTTTAATATGCCTATTGCCTTTAAAGCAATAAATTTCTTTACTTACATTTTTAACTTTTGAATTTATCAAAGTACATTGACTATGGAGTACCATATTATAGATCCATTTTTATTATAGGAAAATACTTTCTGAGAATGTGATAATGGAAACAGTTGGTTTTGGTTTTCCGTTGGTTTATCAGAGGAATAAAGGAGGATTTTTCCCTTTGTTATTGCATCTTTGTAGTTGGGGGCAGGATGGCATATGTATTGTGACATCTTACAAAGGAAAGAAATCCTAACAGTTGTAAATTTGGGATAGGTGCATAATAACCAAATGGAATTTGTTTTGTGTGTTTTCTGTTAAGTGCATCTAGTGAAAGTGAGACTGAAAATCTTGAAGCACAACCGCAGTCTACTGTCCGTCCAGAAGAGATCCCTCCTATACCTGAAAATCGATTCCTAATGAGAAAAAGCCCCCCTAAAGCAGATGAAAAAGAAAGGAAAAACAGAGAGAGAGAGAGAGAGAGAGAGTGGTATGTGAATGTATATATCTTGTAGAGGGCCCTGCACTCTTTAAAATCAAACTGTTTTTAAAGTCTTACTTTAAACAAGATTTAATTGGTGATCTTGTCCCAAGATTGAAATCTTTTTTTATAGGATAATACTAACAAAACTCCTTTTTGCTAACTACATAGCTGATAAGAGAAACTGAGTTAATTCAAACAGATTCTGAGTAAAAAGTTACTTTTTAAAAGAATAAGCCATGCAGATACCAAATAGATATGTTGTGGCATTTAAAACCAGCTGTCTTACTGTGTTGTTTAAATACATTAAACTTTTAAACAAATGATAACCTTTAATAGGGCAAAAGGGCTGTTTTCCATGACTAATTTATAGTATTCTAGTAATGAAAATTGGTATCATATAAAAGGTCTTTGAAAAATTTCCTCCATAAATCCACAAAGTTAGTATTAGTAGGCTTCTTGGTTCTTTATAAATCGTTCTAATAATTATGTACAAAACCAAAAAAGACTGAGGTATTTTCTTACTTATGATTAGAAATTTGTTATAAAAGTAGTAAAATTCAGTGTCTCTCCTCTATACTTTCACAATACAGTAAAAATATAAAAAATAAGTCTTAGTATTAAAAAACCCTGAGTTGTGTGGAACTTGAGGCAATTTTGATGGGTTGGAATTGAGTTAATTTTTCCTCAAGTGTTAGGAAAGAATATTTTTAAGAAAATAAATTTAACAGAAAATGTTTCAAGTACTTTAGAGTAAACTTTTCAAATATAACTTATATGGGTATTGTTTATGCTAATTAAATATTAGCTCATTATTTTTTGAAAGCATTTAGCATTCCTGACTCGTGGCTCTAAGTACCAGTAGCACTCTCTAGTCATTTACAGTTGAAAAATGCTCCCATACTTTTCCAAATACCCACCTATCCAAATTGATAACATTCTTGGTCGAGAACTGATTTTTAAGATTTTAAATTAGTTTAGGTCAGTAAAGCCAAATTCTCTAGATTCATTTTTATAAAATTGTATGTTTTAATTTTTCCCTTACTTCCTTCTAGTAATCCACCTAACTCCCAGCCTGCTTCATACCAGAGGCGACTTTTAGTTACTAGGTCTGGCAGGAAAATTAAAGGAAGAGGACCAAGGGTAGGTGATTCTTTTCCCAGAAATCTTAATAGTATTGCATTTATCATAAATAATTTAGAGTGTTTCTTAAATACTGTTTTATACATAAGTAACTAAAATTTAAAGTAGATATGGATATTCTATTACATGTTTTCTTTTTATTGTAACTTCTTTGTATTGGTATTTCTCTAAACTGAAAAAGCATGGGATATTAATACATTTTACATGCACATGATGTAAAATGAGATTAATGTCTTGTGCCCCCTTGTTACTTCCTGACTACCTCTAATCTTGTTAAAAATTCATAAAAATTAACCCTGTTCTTATATCTCATTCTCTTTCTCTTTATTGGATTCTCTCTATCAGAATTTAAATATCTTCTGCTTTCAAAACTTTTGAGAAACCTAGCAATACTTGACATATTATTTCTTCACTTTCTACTCATGTCCTACTTCCTAAACCATTTCTGTTTGTCTTCTGCCATTCTGCTGAAAATAGCACTTACTATATGGTCAGCTAATGTCACAAAACCCAGCTGGTCCTTTCGGTCTTTGTCTTACTTAATCTTCCTCCTCTAATACTCTTTCCCCCTTTGCCTCTGTCGTATTTTCTTTCTGTCTCTGGCCAGTCTGTTTTGAATTTCCAATGCCAGTTCATACTTTCATAGCTGGACTTTAATACTGTAGTACCACAGGGTTCCAACTCTCCTCATGGTGCATGTGCTTCTTGGTGGTCTCATTGCTCTCACAGCTTCAGTGGCTACTGTATATTGATAATTCTGAAATTCTCATTTGCTGTTTTGGTACCAGGGTTTAGCTGACAGCCAGCTAGTTGCCTAACAGACTTCTCAAACTCTGCATATATAATGTTGAACCAGTCCTTCAGACCCAATCCTCCCATAGGTTCCTGCTCTCAGTGATGGACACTACCTCCTGTGTAGTCTCTTAAAGCCCAAGAATCATTTTATTTCTCTGCTGTCCATCACCGAATCCTGTCAGTGCAGCCTTCTCAGTACTTCAGAATCCATCTGCTTCTCTCAAGCTCCATCCCCACCAATTTAGTTTACTTTTGTATATTCTCTGAACTATAAATGGCTTCCTAACTGTTCTCATGGCAGCTCTCAAACTTTTTTGTCTTAGGGTCTCTTTACACTCTTAGAAATTACTGAGGACCCAAAGGAGATTTTTGTGATGTGGATTATATCTATCTGTGTTTACTGTTTTAGAAATGAATACTTAATAGAAATGAATACTAAAACAGTAAACATAGATTTTTTAAAAAATTTTTTAATGTTTATATATTTTTGAGAGAGAGAGAGAGAGACAGAGTGTGAGCAGGGGAGGAGCAGAGAGAGAAAGGGAGACACAGAATCTGAAACAGGTTCCAGGTTCTGAGCTGTCAGCACAGAGCCCAACGCGGGGCTTGAATTCACAAACCATGAGATCATGACCTGAGCTGAAGTCAGTTGCTTAACCAACTGAACCACCCAGGTGCCCCAAAACCAAGAATTATTTAAAATACAGATATGTATGTAAGCACACATTCCATTAGCAATGAAAGCAAAGACATTAAAATGTCAGGTAGTCTGTGAAAAAATTCCACTGTACAATAATAAAAGAGTGAATGTGAAAAGGCAAGTAACATGATCTAATGAAAATAGTTGGGACTTCACAGATTCCCTGAATCTTTTTAATGTTTTTATTTATTGCTAGGAGAGAGAGAGAGAGCGTGATCAGGGGAGGGTCAGAGAGAGAGGGAGTCACAGACTGAAACAGGCTCCAGGCTCTGAGCTGGCAGTCAGCCCAGAGCCCAACGCGGGGCTCGAACCCACAAACCGCGAGATCATGACCTAAGCGAAAGTCGGACGCTTAACCGACTAAACCACCCAGGCGCCCCACAGATTCCCTGAATCTTGAGATCCCTAGATCACATGTAGAGATTTACTGATAACAATTCTTTCTCTAAACAGCATCCAGAATAGTCCTTTAAAAATGAAAATCTGATTATGTTACTCCTTTGCCATTGATCTTAGGGTAAATCCACGATTTTTACCATGGCTTATGAGACCTCACAGAATCTAGTCCTTGCTTATCTTATCAGTGCTATTGAGTACTAGTTTCCATTGCAGTTTTTATCTTCAGCCGTACTGATCTATCCTGTGATCATTTCTAACAAATGCTATTTTTCCTGTCTCAGAACCTTCAAATACCATATTTCTCATGCTTCAAATGTTCTTTCTCACCCATCCATTCTCATTCTTACTTTCTTTTCATTACCCTTGCCTATGTAACTCCTCATACATGTTGTTAGTTTTCTACTTTTTAAGTTATATTTAACTTTCCCTGCTTCCTACCTAAGCCCAGTCTCTCTGTTATATATTCTGTGAGCACCTGGTAGTTTTTTTTATACTGATTCTAATTGTAGCTGCATTTATGCTTATTAGTATGTGCGAATATATATATATATACATACATACGTATATATACATACACACCTGTCTGTGGGTTTCCTAGCCTTGGAGAATACAACTTCTAAAAGACCAAAATCCCAATATATCTTGGCTCACTAATGTTTCCTCAGTACATGATAAAGCAGTTGGCCATTCTATGAGCTGATTAAATACTGGTGGAGTAAATGAACATCTATGCATTTACTCAGTTTTTCTCATAATTTAGGAAGCATTTGCTTTGAGACAGTATATCAAGAATACATATTTCCAAATTAGAACTTGGCAACTAGTAAGGGTTCCTGTAACTATTATGCTCTGGTAGCATCACCTAAATAGGGCAGTTCTACAGAGAGGACATGAGTGACTAGAGTCTGTGTGGCTAATGCTTTTTACTGGGAATTTACAGTATGGTTGTCTGATTAAAGTATTTTTGCCTCACTGGTTTCATACCTGAAAATTAGAAAACTTTAGTTATTACAGAAGGTATAGAAGTATCAGACATTTTACTTGAACCTAGAAATGTATACACTTCAGTTATTATTGTAGTACACTTATATCTTTATATGTTAATTTTTTTTTCCCTTTTTATTTTCTTAAGCGTTACCGAACTCCTTCTAGATCCAGATCAAGGGATCGTTTCAGACGTAGTGAGACTCCTCCACATTGGAGGCAAGAGATGCAGAGAGCACAAAGAATGAGGGTATCAAGTGGTGAAAGATGGATCAAAGGGGATAAGTAAGATTTAACTATATTATTTCAAATGTAACAAGTATTTTTTTACTCTTGTGCGTAAAGTTTTATTTATAGCCATTTCATTTGTTTCTGAATATTTAAAGGAAAATAGAATACCATTTTAGTTAATAATGGACACCATCTCTTTTTTAGTAAAGTTTCTGAAAAACTTTTTTTCTCCTCATTTTTAGGAGTGAATTAAATGAACTAAAAGAAAATCAAAGAAGCCCAGTTAGAGTAAAAGAGAAAAAAATAACTGATCACAGGCATGTGTCTGAGAGTCCAAACAGAAAAAATGAAAAGGAAAAGAAAGTTAAAGACCATAAATCTAACAGCAAGGAGAGAGACATCAGAAGAAATTCAGAAAAAGATGATAAATATAATAAAAACAAAGTGAAGAAAAGGGCTAAATCTAAAAGTAGGAGTAAGAGCAAAGAGAAATCAAAAAGTAAAGAAAGAGATACAAAGCATAACAGGCATGAAGAAAAGAGGATGAGATCAAGGAGTAAAGAAAGGGATCATGAGATTGTTAAAGAAAAAGAAAAGTGTGATTCTAAAGGAAAGGATCAGGAAAGGAGTAGAAGTAAAGAGAAATCTAAACAGTTAGAATCAAAAAGTAATGAGCATGATCATAATAAAAGTAAGGATAAAGATAGACGTGCACAGTCTAGGAGTAGAGAACGTGATGTCACTAAGGGCAAACACAGTTACAATAGTAGGACAAGAGACCGAAGCAGAAGTAGGGACAGGGGCAGAAGAGTGCGATCTAGAAGCCATGACCGAGATCGCAGTAGGAGCAAGGAGTACCATAGATACAGGGAGCAAGAGTACAGGAGAAGAGGAAGGTCCCGGAGCCGAGAGAGAAGAGCAACACCAGGAAGGTCAAGAAGTAAAGATAGGAGGAGAAGGAGGAGAGATTCACGGAGCTCAGAAAGAGAAGAAAGTCAAAGCAGAAACAAAGAAAAATACAGAAACCAAGAAAGTAAAAGTTCACACAGAAAAGAAAATTCTGAGGGTGAGAAGAGAATGTACTCTAAAAATCGTGATCATAATAGCTCAAATAATAACAGGGAAAAAAAAGCTGATAGAGATCAAAGTCCATTCTCAAAAATAAAACACAGTAGTCAGGACAATGAATTAAAGTTCTCCACACTGAAAAATAAGGAAGATGAGAAGACCAGGTCCTCAGTGGAAAAAGAAAACCAAAAATCAAAGGGTCAAGAAAATGACCACATACATGATAAAAATAAAAAGTTTGATCATGAATCAAGCCCTGGAACAGATGAAGACAAAAGTGGATGAGTGAGTTGTGTAAACTTCTTCTTTCCATTCGGTCTCAAATTTTAAGTTTTAGAGACTTGCTGATGAATCTCCTTTATGTTGTTTTCCTCTTTTCATTGTTTTTGGGTTTTATGTTTGTCCCTTTTTTTTTTTTTTTATGTGGACTTTATTGAGTTGATCTTTTGATAATCTGCAACCTGGATAATTTGTACTGCTAAAGTTTTAATAAACTTGAAATGAGAAAAACATTTTGGTGTAATACTGTGTGCTGTGTTTAACTACTTCATGTATTCATTTTTGTGTTGCAACAATCAGCCAATAGCAAATAATGCTTTTCTACATCCTAGTTTGTGTGATCAGCCAGTTCAAAACAAGGGTAACTGATTGTTGGAATACATTGTTACATAAGCTTGTGTTTCTCATGGTTAAAGTAACTGTAGAAGCCACTAGGTAGAAGAAATCTTGTGTAGATATTCTGACTGCATTTCTAATAGAAGCTTGCAGCAGCACAACAGCTTTTAATTACACAGAAAAGCAGGATCCTAATGACTTGAGATCTTAAGTCATCACTTTTGCTTTTTTAATAATTTGTGCTTTAAAATATTTATATTGCACTTCCTATGTTATTTATAATTCCATTCATAGCTTGATTCATACTAATATTTTTCCTACCTAGTTTTGTTTTACTTAACTGTCTAAAATAGTTGAGTCCTTTTTTTCCATTGATGTACTGATTGAGTTTGACTTGCTGTTATACAGCATTTGACAGGAATTTACCTTGGAAGATGAGATTGTATTTCTCAATTCTGTGTTGCTTTTGATCTGAAGAGATGAAACTTTTGCTTTGGGGATCACGGTTTTATTATTATCATTACCCTTCTCTAAAATGAAGATACTTTACTTACCAAAATATACCACTTGTGCAGGTCTTTAAGTTAGACAGATTCTAAAAATTGTTAGTATTGACATATTAACTTCCAAGAGTTCTCTTTTGGCCACTGATCTATAGAGAGTTGAGTGATAGCTCTGCATGGTTGCTGTTTTGGTTTTGTCTTTTTTAACTTGAGCTGGCGTCTCTAAATCTCATAGCTGTGAGTTTCAAATGGCAAGAAAATGCATCTTTTCTATTATGTATCACAGTAGGGTATAGCATGTTTATGACTCTGATTTCTTTCTATTCAGATGGCTTTATACCATTATTGTTAATATTATTTTAGCTTGGCATGTATAACATTGCCATATAGAGTAGAATAGAAAGTTGCAAAATTTGATAGCTTACAGAGTTAAACAATAGTTATCCAAAGTCCATTTAGAATTTTGTGTGTTGTATATTGCTATTTTTGTGATGTGTGGCCTTTTCTGTAATTTCTCTTCTAAATAAAATATTGAACATCCAGCAAACAAAACCTGCCTCATTTGAGAAGAAATTTCAGAATTCCAATTAATAGTAGCCTTTAGAGTGTTTTGTACTTCAATATTTGTCAATGTAGTGTCACCTCTTGACCAAGGTAGCTTCTTGGAAAACCCAGTAAATACTCAGTGCTGTTTGTACTGAGCAAAGCAGTGCTTAACATAATACTTCCCATTATTGATTAATACAGTAATGACACATTTGGCATTGTGGTAGCTGTTTGTATAATGAATAGTAGGTAATGATTATCAAATTGTTTGGACTATCTTGAAGCAAATTTCTACTGTGAAGTCCTTTTAAATTTATTTTCCTGATGATAACAGTGATAGATATTTGTGATATTCTGGGATGATTGATTCCTCAGAGATTTAAACCACAAACCCTATCTTAGAGACAATTGAATCTTGAGTTCCCAAGCTATATAATCTGTAACATATTTTAAATTATTGTCTTAAAATTTAGTAAGCTGCATTTTAAAAATCTGTTATAAACTATTTGAGCTTCAAGAAAGGTGCTGTTTAAGAAAGGATTTCTAACAACAACAAACCCATGCTAAGTAAAAATATTTAATATTGTCTGCTTCCAGAGCTTGATCTAAGAATTATAGACCAGTAACCATAAGGGGAAAATTTAAGTAATTTCTGAAAGTAACACTCTCCTGTTCTGATTATCAAAAGAGCAACTCCATGGTAAGATCTATAGACATTTAAACTTTTTTACAGTTAAAACATAATGGTGAAGAAATTGAGATGAGAGATGACAATCAGATTTTCAGAATATAAAAAATATTTGGAAAATAAGCAGCATTAACTGTATCTTAAGACTGCCTTTGCATCCAAATAGCATATAGCTCAAACAGTCCTTTTAGTACATTTTTAATAGTTGTTCCACCTTTAGCTTTTACTTTGAATATACTCTTTGCTGAAAGCCGGCTCTTTCTTTCCTTTCAGATTGATTTTATAGTTATGTCTGAACTTATGGTTTACCTCAAACTATCTTTAACTTCATATTTGCTAAAAATGTTTAATTGGTTTATCTTACTGATTGGCAATATCTGAGAATTTTTTTTATGATTTCATTCTATTTTGGGTTAACCATCTGACACAGAAATTGACACTACAGAGAGGTTAATGTTAATGAACGATAAAGAATCTACTGTATTGTTTTAAAATATCCTTAAATTACTCTACAGTTAATGAGTTCATAGAGTATTGTAGGTTCTAATAGTTTCTTAATCAAAGCCTTCACAGAAGTTTCAAAGAATATGATAAATCTGTCTTTGCACAAGTGTAATACTGATTCATACTGGCTTTGGTGATGGCCTTTGATTCTTGTACCCAGTGAAAGGTATGAAACTGAAAAGCAAATATTTCTTAATATTATGGACAGGAACACATTGGGTTTCCAGTATTTTGAGTAGTGATATTAATGGACAATTCTGATTTATTTTCAAGTTAGTATATGGAGCAAGTTTGTTTTAGTGGGTTTTGTTTGTTTGTTTTTGTAGCTCATTGTGCTTTTACTCCAGGGTTCTTTTCATCACACTTTGAACCTTTTGTAGTTAATTTCTATAGAAACTTGTTCCCTTTACCTTGACTGGAAGGTACTTTAAATATACACCGTATACAATTGATAGTTGTATAGAAACATAAAATGGGTATTTTTCTGTCTCCTTTTGGTCATGTTTGCTGTAATTATTCAATTTAGTATTCATACATTTACAATTGAATAAACTTTCCAAGGATTGTAGATCTATAACCTATTTATTGTGAAAAGATATGTTTTGTTGCAAATAATTGTTTTAAATAGTAAATAAACTCCAGGAAGTACAGCATTGGTTAACACCTGCCCATAGTGGTTTCCCAGCTGCCTTGAAAGGATTCAGACAAATGCAAATTCTGGCTTGTGGTGTGACACAAGAAGTAAATATTGAAAAAAATCACATACTTTAAAAATCACCAGGGTTGGAGAAGGGAGTTGTTGAGGGGTGTTGTTTGTTTATAGGTATAGGAGGAAGTGGTGGGGTTAATTTGTGTTTCTGCCTTTTTTTTTAAGCAAATTACTGTTACCAAAAGCCTATGCTGTATATTTTGTTTCTCTTTTGTGTGTTTCTAGTACTTTGAAGGATAAATGAATTGGGTATTTGTATGTGGAGATGTAAAAAGTTGTGGCTGCTCTCTTTGTGGAAGGGAAAAATTCAAATGAAGTTAATGCACTTCTTTTCCTAGCTCAAAAGTCACTGTGATGTATATTTTTTTAATGAAATTTAGGAATAAAGCTGTTGTCACAATTGTATAATTAGTTTCAAAATGCTGCTTCTTATCATTAGTGTTAAAACTGTTTTCTGCAAACTGCATTTTACAGATAAAACTCTGAAACTATCAACTTTTATAGATAAACATTGTATTAAATAAACTATAAGTTTGTTTTTGTATTTTTAAAATTACTGTTGTATTAGTTATTCAACCTTTATTTTTATTAAAAGTAAATAATGAAGATAAACCAACTAAAAATACTTTTATTTTACCCGTGGGGATATAGAATTTGTATTAGAAAAAAACTGAGCAAAGAGTTTAACAATACTGAACTTCTTTAAGAATTTAGTCAGCAGTGATGACTTCCATAAGGTTTGGAGATAAATTCTAGTGTAAATGTTTCATCATAATGCTTCAGATATCAATGTGTCTTTTGCCTCAGCAAACTTAAGGTTAGATTTGAAATTTGCATTACTGTCTACTGGAATGCTACCATTTGCTTTTTAATTCCTCCAAATTTCTCAGCATTGGGAACACTATTATATCCTGTGCCTGCCAGTTTTAATATAACACTTAACGTTGTAAAGCCATATAGATGTTAATTGACTCGTAAAACAAATTGTCTAGTTTTTGGTTTCTTATTTCATTTTTATTTAAATTAGATATATTTAGGGGAAATGCACCAACTTGAAAGTTAGTCACTGAAAATATATATGGTTAGATAAAAATGTTCTGACCATTCAGTGGTTTGTATGTGTTAGCAGGTGATTTTAAATTCTCAAATTCTGGACTGTTTTTAAATGCTTTATTTAGCCAGGAGAATATGTAAAAATGTGAGTGCTTCATACAGACTGTGTAAAGTAATTGTGTATTAAAATACTTTTAGTATCAATTTGCTTTTTCTATTTTCATTGCTTTCTAGGTTTCCTTCTTAAACATATTTCCCAACCTAATATTCTATTTCCTTTTTATTTTTAAGCACTGATTCATAGTTTTTATACCTCCTACCCCATACCCAAATGTCTTAGTTAACATTTTAGCTATGGGTTTTTTTTTTTTTAAGTTTATTTATTTTGAGAGAGAGAATATGAATATGGGAGGGGCAGAGACAGGGAGAAAGAATCCCAGGCAGCCTCACACAAGGCTCAATCCCACGAACATGAGATTATGAGCTGAGGGGAAATCAAGAGTTGGATGCTTAACTGAGCCACCCAGGCACTCCTAGCTATGGATTTATCAAATTGTCAGGTTACAACAGTTGTGTTTCCACTGACTGAAGTGCTTTACAACTCAATTATTTTCATTCCATTTTGTGATTAATTTTAAATCACAATTTGCATAGCCCTTTTGTTTTTAGTGTGCTTAACTCTACTAGAAAACCCAGCCTAATTTAAAACAATCAAACTGTACATGTAAGGGGGAAAATACTAGTAATGTCTTTGGTGTTTTGTGTTCTTCACTCAGCTGATTATAAAACATTTATGAAATTAACCATTTTGTAGAAACGTTTTCTCTGTTTTATGTGAAGAGAGCTTCATCCAAAACTAATAATCACCCCTAGATAATGTACAGTACTCTATAAAACAGACTATAAAGAAAAAGATACATGGCAGACATTCCCAGACTTTATTAGTTCTAAGCCAAAAGAAATACTAACAAACAACTTAGTAGCCATGTGAAAAAGGAAAATCACATGTATTTCACTCAGTTACCAGTGGGATGTGTGAAACTTTATTGTGTCAAATTACTCATAACTACTTGTAGAATAATTACTTCAAGCAACTTGAAAACTAATTTTCACATGTCTAGTGAGACACTCCCTATAAAATAAACCACAAAGAAACTCCATCATATTGTTTGTTAGTAATAATGTAGTTTTTTGAAGCTAAAAATTACCTACTGGAAGGAAAAATACATAAATTTCTGCTGAAGAGAAAAATAGTTGGCAATGGAATATTATTCAGTTACAAAAAAGGAACAAAGTACTGATAATGGTACAACAAAACCTGAAAATATATAGCTAAATGAAATAGCCTGGACACAAAAGGCCACAATGTGATTCCATTTATATGAAATATCTCAAATAGACAAATCCATAGTGACCAAGCAGATTAGTGGAGAGGGAATGCGAAGTAACTGCTTAGGTGTAGATTTTCCATTTGGAGCAATGAAATCAATATTCTGGAACTAGATAATGGTAATTATTACACAATATTGTGAATATACTTAATGCCACAGTACATATTTTTTAAAGGCTAAAATTACATGTGTTGTATGTATATTATGAGGGGGATTTGAATTAAACTTTGGTAGTGAATCAATTAAACATAATTGCACTTAGATAAGAGCAGCTTTATTAACATATAAGCATAAAATTTATTTGTAGTTCATAGTATTAGCTACACCTTAATCTTCTCAATCTTAAAATTAAACTTTTTGTGACCATGTAAAACCTAGCCTTCCCTTAGACCTTTGAAAATTATATTTTGATCCCTGAGAGTTATAAAAAGGGAGTTGGACTCCAGTGACATCATTTGCCTGATAACTGGGTCTTAATCCACCTCTTTCCACAAAAACTGGTCCACGGCCACCTCCATGTCCTTTCTGTACAGCTTTTACAAGAGGATAAATATATTTATTTGTTGATTCAGATTCAAGCTTAATTACTTCTCTGGCATAATCCTGAAATTCCTTCTCCTTCTCAGCCATGAGAGCTTCAGTAAGTCTGCAGTACTCTAATTCTGCTTGTTTTTCTTGCTTTGCATTAAATTTATTTTTAGCCTATTTGGGAAAGAAAGAAAATGCAATTTCATATTGGTGCAATCAACTTTCTAAATAAACATAGCAGTTGAAGTTGTAGATATGCTCTTTTCTAAACTCTCTGATACATGACAAGTTCTGACTTAACTACACCTGACCCTTCCTTGAACTACACGGGGTTAGGGACACCAGCCTCTGGCAGAGTGAAGAATTCATGTATAAATTTTGACTCCCCAAAATTTTACTAATAGCTTATGTTGTCCAGAAGCCTTACTGATAACAAAGTCAATACATTTTATATGCATATATGTATTCAATGCATTCTTAATACCTTTTTTTTTTTTTAATTTCTAGGCTATGTGGTTCATCTGGAAGTTTTTTCAAATGGTAGCAAATCTCAAAAAAATTCCAATATATTTACTGGAAAAAATACATGTATAAGTGGACCCCCACAGTTCAAACCTGTGTTGTTCAGGTGGTACTGGTATATAATCTATAATTTATTTCAGAAACTCCCATGCTTCTGACAGTAGTATGCTCAAACTAGTGGCTCAGTGAAACTTAGGGCCTTATACAATAACATATCTTCAAATAAATAATATAGCAAAATAGTTAAGAGCCAGAGCTTTAGGTAAAAATCAAATTACTGAGTTTAGAATACCGTTTATAAAAAAGTATACTTTGGCAGGTATAGAAGACCTACCATTCACTGTCCCCAAACTATCCACTTTTTTTTTTTTTTAAATAATCTCTACATGCAACATAGGGCTCAAACCCACAGCCCTGACATCAAGAGTCACATGCTCTTCCAACTAAGCCAGCCAGCCACTCCCCATCCACTATTCTTAACTCCCTCAAACCCACTGTCCTAAGTCAGTCCAATATACCGTGTGATCCAGCCACATAATATTAAATCAGCAGTGAATATCTGAACTAAATTAAACAAATTATATTTTCTTCTCCCAGGAATTTGAAGCTGGAATGAGTGACATTTATCAATATAGGTTGATTGATCTGGAACTGGGTGAAGTAAGTACTCTCAGCAATTTACCAAAAGCCAATTTATCAACATCTCAAATTTTTTTCTTTTAACTACATTTGCAAAATTATTGTTCTTTTAACTTTATATTACATGAGGTGATTCTAATGAAGTCTGATAACTTTTTGTCTTAGCATTTTAAGAAATGCTGAGTTTGTCAAAAGTTTTGTGATTTTTGTCTACTTATAAATATTTAATATTCATGAAAATATTTTTCTAAATCAGTAACCATTGCTTCAGTATAAAATAGTAGCCCAAATGAGGTATCTTCCAAAAATTGAAATTTATAAAGAAATAGAGCAACCATAACAATATGAAATACCAAATTTTTATTACTGCTATAATTCAAAATTAAGTCTTCTATGCTTTTAAAAAAAGGCTTATGTGCTATTTGTTGGTGATACAATATACAATATCAAAAGTTTGAAAAAGTAGAAAATGACATTCAGAAAGATTGAGAAAAAAGAAAAAGCACAAAAATACTCTCATAAAAGGTAAAATGCTATAACTGGGGAACTTGCAGGGAAGATGGGATATGTTCATTTAGCAGTAATTTGTAGAAATATATTAAGGAAGTACAGAAAGGGAGTGACAATGGAAGTGAAAGATTACCATAATGGATCATAAGATTGATGCCTCAATGTTATGCATTAAGCACAAAAGATTTATAAAGAAACTTCAAAAATACTGCTTTACAATCCTAAAAATTATAACAGATCTTTAGAGGATGCTACAGAGCTAATTATTTTGAATACTGGAAAATAAAGGGAAATTATCAAGTATTTCTCCTATCTTTAAAAAATACACCTTAGGGGGGCGCCTGGGTGGCTTAGTCGGTTAAGCATCCGACTTTTGCTTAGGTCATGATCTTGCGGTTCGTGGGTTCGAGCCCCGCGTTGGGCTCTGTGCCCTGCCAGCTCAGAGCCTGGAACCTGTTTCAGAGTCTGTATCTCCCTCTCTCTCTGACCCTCCCCTGTTCACGCTGTCTCTCTCTCTCCTAGAAATAAATAAAAATATTAAAATATATATATACCTTAGGGAAACCAAACTGTTGATCCTGAAAAGTTCTTTGAGGACCTCAGCATATGAATAAGAAGAAATGAGAGAGTATCATTGCCACCTCATGAACTAAGAGATCTAGGCAATGATCATCAAAGGCTGTCCATGTCACAGAAAATGGCAACAGTCATTAAGTGCCTTTTGATGGGATTACACAACACCACCTAAGAATTTGAACCTGAATCTGACTCCAAATAAATTTTACCTGAAATGCAAGGAACATAATAAATTACATCACAAGGATTCAACCATAAAAATCCAAAATGTAGTAATTCCAAAAGACAAGAAACTGTCAACTGGTAAAACCCCCTAGCAAATAAATTGCAAGACAAACACAATAAAGATAAAGAGGCAGAATTTAAGAAAAAATAAAATAAAAAGGATGGGGTGGAGAAGGAGTGTTGGATAAGAGACTTGAAAGACTTATCAACCACACAGAATATGTGGAGCTTATTTGATCCTGATTAAAACAAACTAACGGGTGCCTGGCTGGCGCAGTTGTTAGAGCATGCAACTCTTTTTTTTTGTTTTAATTTTTAACGTTTTTATATAACGTTTTATATTGAGAGACAGAGCATGAACATGGGAAGGACAGAGAGTGGGGGAGACACAGAATCTGAATCAGGCTCTAGGCTCTGAGCTGTCAGCACAGAAGCCAAAGCAGGCTCAAACTCACAAGCTGTGAGATCATGACCTAAGCGAAAGTCAGATGCTTAACGAACTGAACCACCCAGGTGACCCACATCAAGAGCATGTGACTCTTGATCTCAGGGTTGTGAATTTAAGCCCCACATGAGGTGTGGAGCCTCATGTGGGGCTTAACCAACAAACTACAAACTAAAACCAACAAACTAAAAATTATGAGACAATTTGAAGGAAATGTAAACACTGAACAGTAATTGGTTTAGACTTCATAACGAAATTATGATTATGTGAATGTATAGAATCCCTGAGTTTTATAGGTACATACTAAAATACATGTTGATAAAATGTTATCTGGGATTTGCTTCAAAATAATTTACCAATCCTACTTCTGGCAATGGCTACATAAGGAAGTTGGCCATTTCCCCTCCAAAAAAAAAGTTTATTATTAAAAATTATTAAAATCCCTATTTCAGAGCACTGTTAAGTGACCATGTATAGGCAACTACTTGAGAAATTGTTTTCATGAAAAACTGCTACTAAATCAGGTAAAAATTACAAGCTTATGGCATTCTTGTCTGGGGGACATTACTAGCCCCTCAGCTCAGGTGGTGATAACTTGCAGATTTACTGGACAGTGATAACAAATTCCATGTGGGTTGGGTAGCAAAGCAGCTAGACATTTAAGGGGAAGTTTCTGGAAGTGAGATGGGCATAGGACTGAAATTATAAACTCTATGGACATCCCTGACTATTTAAACACTATTTAAACTACACATTCATACAGGAGACCCCAGGGAGCTTAGCAAAAATTAAAAGCCAGGGGAAACTGAATTTGCTATTCTTAGAAATAACATCCTTAGGGCACCTGGGTGGCTCAGTCGGTTAGGCGTCCGACTTCGGCTTAGGTCATGGTCTCATGGTTTGTGGGTTCGAGCCCCGTTTCGGGCTCTGTGCTGACAACTAGCTCAGAGCCTGGAGTCTGCTTCAGATTCTGTGTCTCCCTCTCTCTCTGACCCTCCCCTGCTCACGCTGCCTCTCTCTCTCTCATGGTTTCAGCTCAGGTCATGGCCTCACAGTTTGTGAGTCTGAGCCCTGTGTCAGACTCTGTACTAACAGTGCAGGATCTGCTTAGGATTCTCTCTCTCTCTCTCTCTCTCTCTCTCTGCCCCTCTTTTGCTCATGCTCTCATTCTCTCTCAAAAATAAATAAACTTTAAAGAACAAAAAAGAAAACCCAATTGAATAATAGGCAAAAGATTTAATAGACATTTCACAAAATAAGGCATACAAATGGCTATGAAGGATGTGAAAAGACCTTCATAATCTTTAGTTATTAGGGAAATGCAAAACAAAACCATGAGATATCACTACACTATAAGTGGTTAAATTTAAAGGATAACGATGCTAAGTGTTGATGAGAATGTGGAACAACTTGTCCTCGCATATGTTACTGGTAGGAATGGAAGATGGGATAGCCATTTTGGAAGACAGTTGTAAGTCATAAATGATTGGATACCAGGTCCTCTACACATATTCTAAAATCTCTGGTACCCCTATTCACCCCAGCTCTGAAACCTATGAGATCTCAGTCAACATAATCTCTGGATTATAGTTATAAAAAGGGGGAAAACTAAAAGAAGATAAGTATTATGACCTGCCATATACATTTGCATTTTCTTTAATATTTACTAAAGCACAATAGACATTGAAGAAAAAGGAATATGCAAAAGACATAAACTTAGTATGGGAATTTCAATACAGATAAAAACAGAAACTAACCACATTTTTTATATATTTTATTGTGTCATAATCATAGTGATCATCTAATCCTATTTGATAAAGGAAACCCCCTGGAAACACAAAACTAGCCTGAACTCTACATTATATACTTATTGCTAAAATAAGTACAAACATTTAAGAATAATTACCATTTGCTGAACATGAGCATCTTGAACTTTTTGATGTTCTTTATCAGCTTTGCGTTTTTTCTCCTTTTCATGCTCTTGGAAAATCTGATCTGCTTTCATCATAGCCAGCAATTGTTTTTTAGCCTCTAGTTTTCTCTCTCTTTCTTCTTCCTCTTTATTTTTCATCTAGATATTAAAAAGCAAAGGAAAAAATGTTTTTATCAACCAGTATTCTCTAATAAAGCACAGAGAAAGCTCCAAGCAGAAAGCCAGCCAGGAGCAATGCAAGGGCAGAAAATTTACATGCACCTGGCTGGTTCCCAAATGGCCAGTTTTCCTCTATTTCTCCAATAACAGGAAACACAAAATGAAAACTTGAGTACCATCAGTGGTTTAAGAAATAAAATACAGGCACAGCATAACAAGATCTTCTTCTTTTTTTTTAAACATTTTAATTTATTTCTAGGATAGAGAGAGACAGCATGAACAGGGGAGGGTCAGAGACAGAGGGAGATACAGACTCTGAAACAGGCTCCAGGCTCTGAGCTGGCAGTCAGCACAGAGCCCGACGCGGGGCTCGAACCCACGAACTGCAAGATCATGACCTAAGCGAAAGTCGGATGCTTAACCGACTAAGCCACCCAGGCGTCCCAACATAACAAGATCTTCTTAAGGTAAGGGAATATTTGAGGTAAAAAATTAATTGCTACAATGTTCATAAACTATCCAAATTAAATATTATAATGGTCAATTATGTAGGAGATAAGCGTTATCTGAAAGATTAAGAAATACAAAAATCCAATAGGGTGATTTTTACTTGGTTTGTCTTAAGAACATTCAAATGTATATTAAGTGAGTAACAATTTTTGCATTTCAGATGGTTCTGAAACAGAAGCATTTATCTTTGCATTTATCAATATCTTATTTGTAATTATCATGTGATATTCTGCTAGAAATTAAATATGATTTGATTTCAAGAATATAGGTAGGTAATTCACACATCATTTTCCAAATCTTTGTTAGTTTTTTTGTCAGAGGCAGACGGAGTGAAAATGGAAAGGGCTTACATTTGGTTTTTGGTATTTTTTTATGTCATAATTTAATTGCTTACCACAACAGCTCTATATTCTGCAATCGCTTTTAATTCTGCTTTGTTTTTTTCATATTTTTCTCTTTCTCTTTTTTCCCATTCAGCCTCAGCTTCTGCAGTATCTCTAGCAATAATCAAATCTTCATTGTCAAGTTTCTCTTTCATTATTTCACTCAGGAAGTTATTTATTCTTTGTCTCCTTTCTTCCATTAGGCTATAACAAAATAACCAGCACTTGTTAAATCTTCATGAATAGATTTGTTATGAAGCCAGAAGACTATATTTTATAGCCTTTTATATTTTTTTATAATTTTATTTTATATTTTATAGTCTTTTACAAGACTTAAAAGGAGCCCTGTTGCTCTGTATTGTACTGGTTATATTAAGTGGGAACTATTTTTAATACTTTATTTTTAAAATAAAGTATATTTTATTTTTTTTAAGGATAAAAATATTTTAGAAAAGATTTTTTAAAAATCCGAAGGGAGTAATACATGTAATATCTTGTATGGTTGTGTGTGTGGGTGTGTGTGTGTGTAGGAAATAAAGTATGAAAATTCTCACAATGAACATTTTTTTCAAAAATTTCTGCTTACTTGAACACTGGGGGCTTAGGTTATAAAATGAATCAAAGCCATTGCTTTAAATGAAATCTCAAAAATATCTAGTAAAAGTTATCAAAATCTTGAAGAAATCCATCTTATTACTATATCTGGCTGACAATTTATTCATAGCACTTTATTGACTTCATCTACTTATATGAAGATAAACAACTCTCCTTTCATACCAGGAGATTCCTGAGATTAGAGATGGGTTAAGTAAGTCCTCTCTCTAATTCAAAGTCAAGCATGGTGCTTAGCACATCCAACAAGAACTGGGTATTTGTTAAAGGAATGGGGGCATTTTCATATAAGATTGGGTGAAAATACTTTTAAATTTAGATATGACAGCTTCATTAATTTATTGAGTGAATTTGAAAAGCAATATGGGAGAAACAGTAAGAAAAGACACAGAAAGGACATCCCAAGGAAATTATAGTCTAAAGTGTAGAAAAGACATTTATGCAAATAAGAATACAAGGCAAAAGGTGATACGTGCCATGAGAAAGCTAGAAAGTGATATATTCAGATGAGAAAAAAGAAAAGTTTCATGGAAAAGGTGACATTGCATGTAGGCTTTCAAAAACCATATTCTCAACACTTTCATTGATTGCTTACTATGCTGTAGACTCTATTCCAGGTGCTGGGGACATGACAGTTAATAAAAACATTAAAAATCTCTGCTCTCATAGAACTTTCATTATAGCTGAGGTAGAGGGATAGTAAACAAAGTAAATAATTAACATAGTGCCATATCACACAATGAGGAAAAAGAAAACAGACAGATAAGCAATGTGGGGAGTAGAACTGTAATTTTACTTAGGAAGTCATGGAAGGCCTCAATAAGAATGCAATATATAATGATCTGAAAGAGTTAAAGGAGGTGAGCATTCCCCAGAGAGGGTACAGAAGAAGTTCAGTGTGAGTGATTAAGAGACAACAAAGGAGAGGAAGTCCGAGAGATGAGGCTGGGCCAGCTGGGAACTAGGAAAGCCTCATGGGCCTTAATAAATATGTGTGATGTAAAGCCATGAGAACATTCTGCAGAAGGGAAAAGTAGATCTAGACAGAAACAGGATGTACTACAACTGGCCTCCTACTCTCCCTCACTTCATCTCAAACTTCTCACTAAGGTGAGCAGTGGCCTCCATATCTGATGGACATTTCATTTTTTAAATATCATTTAATCCCTCTGTTGATCTAACACCAGTGACTACTCTCTTCCTATTGAAACTTTCCCTTCTTTTTTTTTTTTTTTTTGAATGTTTTATTTATTTCTAGGAGAGAGAGAGAGAGCAGCTGAGCAGGGGAGGGTCAGAGAGAGAGGGAGTCACAGACTGAAACAGGCTCCAGGCTCTGAGCTGGCAGTCAGCACAGAGCCCGACGCGGGCTCGAACCCACGAACCGCGAGATCATGACCTAAGCGAAAGTCGGACGCTTAACCGACTAAGCCACCCAGGCGCCCCTGAAACTTTCCCTTCTTGTTGTTTCTCTGGTTTTCTTCCAATCCCTGGAAACTCTTCTTTGATCTTCACATTCTCTTCTTTCTCCATTTGACCCTTAAATATGGACTTCTCTAAGGACCTTCATTTTTTACCTACTCATCATAAATGAACTCACCTGTATCCACAGTTCTAACTACCACTTCCATATCAGTGGCTCAGAAAGCCATCTCCAGCTCAAATCCCTCTCCCACAGCAGAGATTTCCACTATTTCCAACCATCTACCAGAATGATGTCCTTGGTATTCCAAGGGAACCCTAACTCACATGCTGCAACTGAAATCATCACGTCATTAAATGCCCTAGTAATATATAAAATAAGACTTATTTTTTAAAATTACTCTCATATTACAACTTCTGATTTATAATAATTTCAGATAGTACTTAATTACATAAATTATTTTTAAAAGCTTACCTGTGTGTTTCAGCTTCTTTTTCTTTCCCCATTTGTGTAAGACGCTTTTTTGCTTTAATAAATTTTCTAATCTTTTCATCTTCCTCCTCTTGCTGCTGCTGTTCCACAGCCTTGATGATATTTTTATCATTCATATGTTCCTTGGGGGAAAAAATTGTGTATTATCCTATCACAAAGAAAAATATGTTTCAACATATGAATACCTAACAAAAAATTGTCAAATGCCCACAGCTTCTGGCTCAGCTATTTCTCTTTTGGGAATTTATCCCAAAGAAATAATCAGAGATGTACATTAAGTTTTATGTGTCATGTACTTTATCTCAAAGTTATTTACAAGAGTGAAAAATTGAAAACAATCTCTAAGTCTTTAATCATGAAGAAATGGTTAAATAAATTATACTCTCAATGACATGGGAAGATATAAACAATATAATGGGTAAGTGGGGGGGAAGGAGAATATAAAATACTACATAGCAATTTCAGTTTTATAAACATATACAGTATAAGTTTATAATGTATATATAACTGGAAGAAATGTATCAAATGTTAATAGTTATCTCTGAGGTATGAGATTATATAGGTGACTTTTCATCTTAATGCTTTTCTGTATTTCCTTTCAAATATCTCATTTCTTTAAAATATGTAATTGAAAATAATTCTATAATCAGAAAAAATACATTAAATACATACAATTTTCATTTAATGTTTAAATCGTTAATATAATCATATGGTACACAAATTAAAATATTTTAAAAATACACAGTGCAGAGGCACTTGGGGTGACTCAGTCAGTTGAGTGACCGACTTTTGATATCAGCTCAGGTCATAATCCCAGGGTCGTGGAATCAAGCCCTGTGTGGAGCTCCGTGCTGAGAGAGGAGCTGGCTTAAGATTCTCTCTCTCTCAGGACAAATATCATATCTTTGCACGTATAGGAGGATTAGGAGGAACTTGACAGAGGAACAAGGGGGAGAAGAAGGGCAGAAATGGTGGCGGAAAGGGAGAGAGGCAAACCATGAGAGACTCTTGAATGCTGACAAAAACTGAGGACTGATGGTTGTGGGGGAGAGGGGGGTGGGCATGGAGGAGGGCACTTGTGGGGATGAGCACTGAGTGTTATGTGGAAACTAATTTGACAATAAACTATTTGTAAAAAAAAAAAAAAAAGATTCTCTCTCTCTCTCTCTGTCTCTCTCAACAAACAAACAAAAAAACAAAACAAAACAAAAACCCCTAAGATACAAGTATAAAGTGTCCTTCCTTCCCCATCCACTGTCTATCTGCCTATATTACTAATTCCCTACCAGACTCGATCACTGTGAAACTAGGGGAAAAGAACTGTACCAAAGTATGTCACTATGAAATTTTAGAGCTGCACAAAGACCCACAAATCTTTCAGAAAGAAAGAAAAAAAAACACAATGGATCACATAAATAGGCTGAAGACTCTAAAGGACATCACACTTCTCAATAGCAATACTAGAAGCTATATGATCATGAACTATGAATATAAAATTCTGAATTCTGAACCAGAATTCTATATCCAGTCAAACTCTAAAGCAAATGTGACTTTAAATGATAACCTTTTCAGATAAGAATTTTTTAAATTGACCTGTATACCCTTTCTTAGGAGGTTACTCAAAGATATATTTCAGCAAGATGGAGAAGTAAACCAAGAAAGAAGAAGGCATGTGATTCAGGAAATGGGAGCTTCAGCCCAGGAAAGTAACCAGGGAAATCCCAGAATGACTTCGGGGCAGGAGGGCTGGACAAGAGACCTAGGGGGCAAGCAGTCCAGGAGGAGGAGAAGGATGGAAGACTCTGGATGGGGAAAACTCTAAAAAAACAATAATATAGATAATTTAATATTATTTAGATGAATGTTTGAAAATACATTTGACAGAACTTAATGGATCATGTGGGAAAAAACAGGTGTACAGCCATCAAAGCAAATAAATAAGCAATTATTTTAATCACAGAAAAACATTTATGCAAGCAAATAAATATAATCATAGTATATTTGGCTGTTCAGAGAACAATATTTATATAATAATAATGATGATGATTTAGCTAAAATTGTGACATAATTATTTTAAAGGAAGGAGAGAATGAGAAGAGAACAGTGTTGGATAAGAACTCAATCCTTAACTACCAGGACAGAGAGAAAGAAAATGTCTAAAATTGATAAATGAAGATCAATATCTTTAGAGTGTGATACATATTTTTTTTATGTTTTTATTTATTTCTAGGAGAGAGAGAGAGACAGCGTGAGCAGGGGAGGGTCAGAGAGAGAGGGAGTCACAGACTGAAACAGGCTCCAGGCTCCGAGCTGGCAGTCAGCACAGAGCCCGACGTGGGGCTCGAACCCACGAACCGCGAGATCATGACCCAAGCGAAAGTCGGACGCTTAACCGACTAAGCCACCCAGGCGCCCCTAGAGTGTGATACATATTTTTAAAATATACAGATTACTTATTATTTTTTATTCTCGTGTTGGTTAAAATACAGTGTAGTCTTGGCTTCAAGAGTAGAACCCAGTGATTCGTCACTTACATGTGATACCCAGTGTCATCCCAACAAGTGCCCTCTTTAATGCCCATAACCCATTTACCCCACTTTTTTCAACCCTCAGTTTGTTTTCTATACTTAAGAGTCTCTTATGATTTGCCTCCCTCCCTGTTTTTATCTTATTTTTCTTTCCCTTCCCCAAAGATCATCTGTTAAGTTTCTCAAATTCCACGTATGAGTGAAATAATATAATATTTGTCTTTCCCTGACTGACTTAATTTGCTTAGCATGATACCCTCCAGTTCCATCCACATTGTTGCAATGGCAGGATTTCATTCTTTTTGATCACAGAGTAGTATTACATTGTTAAAATATATAGATTATTTAGAATATAATTTCATATCAGAACAAACAGCTAAAAGAACCTGGAAGTGGTTATTTCCAAGAAGCAGAAGGGGTAAATCAAAGAACTGCTACTCTTCTTTTAAGCCTTTCAGTAATGTTTGATGTTTTAATTCTCTGCATGTATTAAGAATAAAAACTAATTTTAAAGAAAAGAATGTAAAAAATTACAAAATAAAGTGAGTCGCAATAGGAACAAAGTAACTATTACATTTATTGAGCACTTATTAGCAGTGCAGCAGACACTGAACACATATCACTCCATTCATTCCTCACAACTCTCATTTTAAGAATAAAAAAATGCATTCACTTGGGGAAAAGCCTCATTCTCTTTTCTCTTTCTTATTCATTCATGAGAGCACATCCACCTAATTTCATAGCAAATATAGCTGCCCCAAAAGTATATTAAAAACCCACCTTAACAGCAATTTATTTTCAACTCTACTATTATTTATAAAAAATATATTAAAAGTTAGGCATTGGATGTTATACATTTTTTGAAGAGATACGTATTTTCAACTTACAAAAAACAGCCTTCTGCTTTCGTTTATTTCTTCTTTTTTCTTTTCTAGTTTTTTCCTCATTTCTATTTCATATAATGAGTTCTGTTGCCTTATTTCCTCTGCATCCCTTTCTTCTTGTTTTCTCCTTCTTTCTTCTTCTTCTTCATGTTCCTTTATTCTAAAGCAAAAGCAAAACTATAATTGAGAACAAAGCAGAAAAATAGGTTATATTTTAAAGAAATGAATGAGATTCTACCCTGGAATGATTTGAAGCTGTGGGGAAACGTGTGAATTTCTTTGGGGACAAGAAGGGAGTATATAAAGAGCAGTGATGAAAGCCAAAGCCAGTCTTGCTAAAATTGCCAATATTTTCCTTTCTCTGAAATGTGTTTAATTCCTGACCAAAATTAAGTCCTACATAGATTCAAATGTTCCTTTTCTTTAGAAAGAACCAGTTAACTGAATGACAGTATGGTAGAATAGTGACATTATTTTACAGAAAAGTCCTTAATCCCTAGTGTTTCTCACTAGTCAGCACTAGACAATGCTGCCTAAGCTACGGGTCTAGTCTCTCAGGAAATGGGGTTTCCTCACCCAACTAGCTACTTTGCTTGTCATTCTTTTTCTAGTCAACATCCACTAGCTATAGATGCCTTCTGAGTGGTGAGCCACACAGAGCTTACGTGTGAGTTCTGCAGAGATCCTGGAGCAGCCTCCTTACTGCGAGGCTGTGATCTGCCAGATTAAGCTCCAGTTCTACCTCTTCAACCCACCTTCCCAGCCCCACCACCATCACTCTCTCAATGAGCTTCCACAATCAGTACTTCACTGCAAATGCTGAGTGCCCGCATCTGGCAACTCATACTGGCTAGGCAGCTCAGCCTGAGATGTTTACTTGCTCATGCATTCTTGTCAGTCAGTCAAGTGTGCAGGCTACTCTACCGCCATTCTTTATCTGCTGTCTCTCATTTTTTTTTTTCTTCTTGAACAGGTAGGCACAGGGCAGATAAATAATATACTTAGACAAGAAGATTGAGGAATAGGGGCGCCTGGGTGGCTTAGTCGGTTAAGCGTCCGACTTTCACTTAGGTCATGATCTCGCGGTTGGTGGGTTCGAGCCCCGCGTCGGGGTCTGTGCTGACTGCCAGCTCAGAGCCTGGAGCCTATTTCAGAGTCTGTGTCTCCCTCTCTCTCTGACCCTCCCCTGCTCACGCTGTCTCTCTCTCTCCTAGAAATAAATAAAAATTAAAAAAAAAAAAAGATTGAGGAATAAACCTTTCATATGCACCCAATCCAAAAGAATATTTTCTTGGCGTCTTATCCTCATCTTCAGAGGAGAAAATTCCCTTCCCCGTGCCATGGAGGACTACACAGTTAAGTGAGCTGGTAAGTCACTTTGGTATTATTAAGCTAATGCAGGACAGGAAATTCCCAGTTGATTCATCTGTACAAAGTAAGCAGCTTTAGAGCCACAATCATTTTCTTGAGGAGGAGCTAAGAAAAAAGTCATGTCGTCTACAGCTAACCTAGGTCTATGCTTGCCCTTAAATTACGAGACTTTCAAAAATGTTTTATTGTTTAGTTTGTTAGAAATCTTAGAAGCAAAAAAGATTCTTTGAGCTGGTGAGAAGCCTACAGATGAGAATGGTAGAACAAAATTCCAGACAGTAGGAAAAACATGAGGGAAGGCCCTGAAGCAAGCAAAGGTTTGACAGGTGCTCAAGGCCTGGAAGATCAGTATGATAGAAATACAATAACTAAAGGGAAGGAGTGGCAGGAAAGGAGGTTTAGATGAGGCCAGATCACACCAGGCTGAGCAGGAGATGGTCAAGTTTCCATTTTATTTATTTGTTTGTTTGTTTATATTTTTGAGAGAGAGCACAAGTGAGTGAGGAGCATAGAGAGATAAGAGAGAATCACAAGGTGCAGAGAGGGATGGAGAGTGTGGAGTCCAGCGTAGGGCTGGAGCTACCCTGAAGGCGGACTTGAGTTCACCCGAAGAGTGAGCTCACCAACTGTGAGATCATGACCTGAGCTGAAGTCTGATGCTTAACTGACTGAGTCACCCAAGTGCCCCTCCATTTTATTTTAAATGAATTGAAAGCTATTGAAAAGTTTTAGGTAGGAGAATAATATCATTTTAAGTTTATTTATATATTTTGAGAGGGTGGGGGAGTTGAGAGAGAAGGAGAAAGAATCCCAAGCAGGCTCCATGCTGCCAGCATAGAGCTGGATATGGGACTCAAACTCACAAACTGAGATCATGACCTGAGCTGAAATCAAGAGTTGGACACCAACTGAGCCCAGCCATCCCAATATGATCAATTTTTAATAAAATCTCTCTGGATGATGAAAGAAGAAGGGATTAGGAAGAGAGAATAGGAGGCCAGTTAAGAGGTAGATGCAGTAGGGGTGCCTGGGTGGCTTAGTTGGTTAAGCGTCCGACTTTCGCTTAGGTCATGATCTCACCCAAGCAGGCTCCATCGCCAGCATAGAGCTGGATATGGGACTCAAACTCACAAACTGAGATCATGACCTGAGCTGAAATCAAGAGTTGGACGAGCCCAGCCATCCCAATATGATCAATTTTTAATAAAATCTCTCTGGATGATGAAAGAAGAAGGGATTAGGAAGAGAGAATAGGAGGCCAGTTAAGAGGTAGATGCAGTAGGGGTGCCTGGGTGGCTTAGTTGGTTAAGCGTCCGACTTTCGCTTAGGTCATGATCTCACGGTTCGTGGGTTCGAGCCCCGCGTCGGGCTCTGTGCTGACTGCCAGCTCAGAGCCTGTGTTTCACTGTGACCTCTCTCTGACCCTCCCCTGCTCACGCTGTCTCTCTCTCTCCTAGAAATAATAAATAAAAAAAATTAAAAAAAAAAAAAAGAGGTAGATGCAGTAATTTACAGGGAATGAAGGTGTCCTGGACTAAGATGACAGCAGTAACTTTAAGATTCGTGTTGGAGAAAAAATTCAACATGAATTGCTGATAGATTTGATGTGGGAAATAAAGGAACATGAAAAACTAAGGTGTATTTCTAGGTTTCTGATTTGGACAACTGAGGGAATAAGGATGTCACTGGCAAGTCCATTATGGGGGTGGTGGATAAATACTTTCATGTTAGACGTTTTAAATTTGAGATATCTACGAGACATCGAAATGGAGATGTCTTAAAGGCAGTTGTATATGAAGCTGGGACCCAAAGGAGTGGTCTAGACTAGAGTTACAAATTTGGAAGTTCTTAGATTTAGGATGTTTTTAATCAGTAGGAATGGCTGTGGTCACTTAAGCCCTCCTCTCTCTCTGCTTTTACCATAGATGATCTTGTCCAGGGGAAAGTGATACAGACTATCCTATAATGGATTTTTCCTTTAGGAAGTTGATGAGATTAATAGGTACTGACTTGTTCTTAAGCAAGGTCTATGGGCCCCTTCATAGAGACAGACTTACCTAGAAAGAAACAGAATTATATGCAATGTCTACAGATACTGTTAAATTTCTTTTCAATAATTATGTTTAAGGTTCTTGGTCAAAATCCCTCCATTTGGGGATTTTGGTGTCACTAGAGTCCCTCATTTGCCCCATGCTCATTATGCCCACTGGTCTGTGAGCCAGAGGCAGATTCTTATACTGCTCAAAGCCCCAAAATAGAATAGACTGACCAGGTCCACAGTCTAGAGATTGTTTTAGAAATGTGTGAAAAATCTCAGTTTCAGGCACAGGGAAGCAGCTATATAGTGTTTTCGTTAACCACTGCTGAGTAATAACCCCCAAATTTAGTTGGTTAAAACAATAAACATTTATTATCTCATACCATTTCTGAGATTCAGGAATCTGGGAGTGGTTTAGCTGGGTAGTTCTCTAGAGGTCGCAGTCAAGATATTAGTTGGAGCAGTAGTCATTTGAAGGCTTGACTTAGGCTGGAGAAACCATTTTTTACATATCTCTTGACGGGAGGCCTCAGCTCCTTGCCACATGGACCTCTCCATAGAGCTGCTTGAATGTACTTACATCATGACACACTAAAGAGTGATCCAAGATAGGAAAGAGGAGGCCACAATGCCTTTTATATGCTAATCTCTCTCAGAATGTCACACTTCATCATTTCTACTCATTCTCTTCATTGGAAATGAGTTACTCTGTATAGCCTGCACTCAAGGGAGGAAGGAATTAGACTCCACTCTCTGAAGAGAGGAGTATCAAAGAATGAGTGTGCATATTTTAAACCACCACCAGGTAATACCTAAATAACACTTGGTAATACAATTAATAGGGCATGCAAAAGAGACTTCTTGGTATCCTCCAATTTCCTTTTTCACGTGTCTGTTAAAATATGGTCTTTGTTCAAAGTGGAAAGTCATTCCAAATTTTGGCCTCTTAGACACACCATGACGTGGCCCTTGCCTCTACCCAATCTCATTTTTTTTTAATGTTTTATTTATTTCTGAGAGAGAGAGACAGTGTGAGCAGGGGAGTGTCAGAGAGAGAAGGAGACAGAATCCAAAACAGGCTGCAGGCTCCGAGCTGATTGTCAGCACAGAGCCCAACATGGTGCTCTAACCCACGAACCATGAGATCATGACCTGAGCCAAAGTTGGACGCTTCACTGACTGAGCCACCCAGGAGCCCCATATCTAATCTCATCTTTAACATTACCCTCTTTGTCCTCTTACTATAATCATCTTGACTACTTGAGTTACCCAAATCCCCCATACTTTAACTCACTTCTGGCCCTTCACCATGTTATTTCCTCTGCTTAAAATACTTCTCCACTCCCCATTTGCATGACTTATCCCTACTCAGTTTTCATAATTCAGTATGAACTGAGATGTCCATTTTATATGCTTCCACACATCCTGTACATATATTCTTCAAAACATCTACTATCATGCTGTATTTGTTCCATATTTATAGCCTCCTCCCTAGATTGTGGCCTTTTTAAGAAAAAAGACAACTGCATTCATCTTCACATTCTCAGTTACTAGAATATGGCTGGCAAATGGAGATTGTCCAAAAAAAATGTTTATAACAATGAATGGATGATTGGATAAACGAATTTACTAATTAATAAGTGAATAGCCTATTTTAATTTTTTTCCCTGAAACTCTTATTAAATATTTCAAGAAAGCAGGAAAAAACTTTCCTTCTTTGCTCTTTTTCTACCACATGGTCCTCTGTATCTACTCAGATTAATATGAGTGTTAGTATTCCCCTTCTATTGTTGGCCTAAAGAGGCTTTTTATGGGCTCATTACTATTCCTAACAGTATTTTAAGTGGCATGCATTCTGTTGTATAAAACTGATACATGAATCAACATTCAACAGAATACCATTGGTGGTAATTTTGTGACTTCATATACTTAAAAAAATTATAATAGATTTGTATTTTCCTTTGTTGTTTTCAATTACAGAATTAAATGTTTCTTAATAAATTTAAGACACAGGACTTCTGGAACCAAACTGGGAACCCAAGTCCACATATCAAATATCTTTCCCTCCTAACTCTCCATAATACAATCAGCAGAAGGGGAGAAATTCTACACCACTGTAAGAAACTGATAAAAGCAAAGTCTTAGCTATATATATACTTGAGTTTCCAAGAGATTTCAACAAATAATAGGGCACTTGAGAATGCAATGATGATAAGTAATTCTTGGCTGTCATCCGCAAAGACAGAGCGCACCATGAAAAGGAAATGAATTTGTGCTAACCTCAGAAACTGGTCAACATCTCCTATACTGCACTGAAGATAAACCAAAGAAACAACTCAAACAAACCTTAAACCTGCTGGAACCTCTAATCTGTTGCCAAAGACCACATGGAAAGAAGATCCCGTGGCCTGAACACGGTCTACATGCAATGGCTACAGGTGGATGGCCTGAGAAGGTGTTAGCACTTGCCAGGTAGATTCCTGGAGATCAGTCTGCTACATACAATGATCTCTGAGCTGCAACAGCCAACATAAGAGAGATTTGTCAAAGGTTGACTCACTCAAATATAAAATATTTGCTTCCTTCTGCCAATGGCTCTGTCCCTAACTTGCATAAACCCTTGGATCTCTACACTGACAAGAAAAACATTACAGAAATCCAAAGCTTTCCCTTCTCTTTTTACTAAGAACTGAAGAACATACAATTTGGCAACACATATATCCTGAGGATTGATATCTATGTCACTCAGATTATAAGAAATAAATATATACATCCTATAAGATATATATATATGTATATATATACTTGTATATATATATATATATATCAAGTATGTGACTCTTGGTCTCAAGGTAGTATGTTAGAGCCCCACGTTGGGTGTAGAGATTACTTTTTAAAAAATCTTTAAAAAGATTTTTAAAATCTTTTTAAAACCATTCAGAAAAGAACAAAAATCTGCAATATGTCTAATAAAGATAATTATCCAGCAAATGTAAAAACTGCTTATTAATCAGTTTTTAATCAATGACAAACACACATATCAATATGAACCTACACAAGAAAACAATGGAGTACACAATTTATGGTAACAAAAACCAAAACAGATGAATATTTACACATGTGAAAACCAAATTAATGCCAAAAATAATTAAAATAGAATAAATTAAAATTTTTTGATATATTTTTAGTCATTCAAGTATAATATAAAAAAAACAAATAAGCCTCAGATTGGATAGATAGAGTGGCTGGTAATCAAGGAAAAGACTTCACTGAATTCCCTTTGTGTCTTTCAAGTATTTGCATGTATCAGCAATTTAAAAAAATAGTAAAGTATTTGCATGTATCAAATAATTTAAACAAGTAAGTAAAATTATGCACAAATACAATACCCTCAATCCTGATTTTTATATAGTACCTACTTCTTTAAAAAAGTTCAGGTTTGGGGCACCTGGGTGGCTCAGTCAGTTAAGAGTCTGACCCTTGAATACAGAAATGCTGATGCATAGGAGCACATGTACCCCAATGTTCATAGCAGCACTCTCCACAATAGCTAAAACATGGAAAGAGCCTAAGTGTCCATCAACAGATGAATGGATCAAGAAGATGTGGTTTATCTGTCTGTTGGCCATCTGGATGTCCTCTTTGGAGAAGTGTCTGTTCATATCTTCTGCCCATTTCTTCACTGGGTTGTTTGTGTTTCGGGCGTGTAGTTTGGTGAGTTCCTTATATATTCTGGATATTAACCCTTTATCTGATATGTCATTTGCAACTATCTTTTCCATGGAATACTACATGGCAATGAGAAAGAATGAAACCTGGCCATGTGTAGCAACATGGATGGACCTTGAGGGCGTTATGCTGAGCGAAATAAGTCAGGCAGAGAAGGACAAATATCATATGTTTGCACGTATAGGAGGATTAGGAGGAACTTGATGGAGGAACAAGGGGGAGAAGAAAGGCGGGAAATGGTGGGGGAAAGGGAGAGAGGCAAACCATGAGAGACTCTTGAATGCTGACAAAAACTGAGGACTGATGGATGTGGGGGGGAGGGGGGATGGGCATAGAGGAGGACACTTATGGGGATGAGCACTGAGTGTTATGTGGAAACTAATTTGACAATAAACTATTTGTAAATAAATAAATAAATTAATTAATTAATTAAAAAAAAAGAAGATGTGGTTTATCTATACCATGGAATACTACACGGCAATGAGAAACAATGAAATCTGGCCATGTGTAGCAACATGGACAGACCTTGAGGGTGTCATGCTGAGCGAAATAAGTCAGGCAGAGAAGGACAAATATCATATGTTTGCACATATAGGAGGATTAGGAGGAACGTAACTGAGGAACAAGGGGGAGAAGAAGAGGGGAAATGGTGGGGGAAAGGGAGAGAGGCAAACCATGAGAGACTCTTGAATGCTGACAAAAACTGAGGACTGATGGATGTGGGGGAGAGGGGGGGTGGGCATGGAGGAGGGCACTTGTGGGGATGAGCACTGGGTGTTATGTGGAAACTAATTTGACAATAAACTATTTGTAAAAAAAAAAAATAAATAAATAATAAAAATAGAAAAGTAATAAGAAAAAAAAAAAGAGTCTGACCCTTGATTTTGGCTCAGGTCATGATCTCGCGGTTAGTGAGATTGAGCCCTGCATTAGGATCTGTGCTGACAGCTTGGGATTCTCTCTCCTTTTCTCTCTGCCCCTCTCCTGCTCATGCACACATGCATGCTTTCTCTCTCTCTCTCTCTCTCTGTCTCTTTCTCTCTCTCTCAAAATAAACATTAAAAAAAACATTCAGGTTTGATTTCTATTTACTGACATAGCAAGAGCTCATGATACTGGTAAATGAAAAAATAAAATATACGCTCAGAAAAAAAAGTCTGTATCACTCATTCAATGATTGCCAGGGTCTCAGGGTAAGGAAAAGAACTTAGTTCAAAAGGGATTAGGGAACTTTTGGGACGATGGAAGTATTCTATATCTTGATTTAGGGATGGTTCTACAGCTATCTGCTTTCTAAAAAGTGTATTTCATTAGTAAATGTAAATTACAGTTCAGTGAATCTGACTCCCTCCACCACTACCACCAAAAGAAGTCTGTATGGCTATATACCAATATACCAAAACAATAACAGATTGCTGTGGTAGATTAGTATTGCTTAAAAATATTCACTCTCTCACTTCCCACTTCCATCTATTTTTCTGTTCCATGGTTGTTTGGGTTGGCCATGTGATTTGCTTATAATAGACCAAGTGTCTTTCCTTGACTTTTGCCTTTGAGTTTAGCCATATTCTTGCAAGCTTGGGCTCATTCTTTGCATCTCTGTCAATACCACGAGAAAAGTTTCCCTCAGATGGCCACTGTCCCTTCATCCTGTACCTCAAAAGTGAATACACATAGAATAGATCAGAGCTATAGGCATAGCAAGAGAAGCTGTGCAGCCAAGCCCAACCAACCCATGGGTGCATGAGAAATGCTTGGTTGAATGCCACTAGATTGTGTGGTTGTTTGTTATGTAGCATTATTGTGACAATAGTAACTTATATATTATCTCTGGGTAATGGAGTAATAGCGATTTTTAAACTCTCTTTGTAGTTTTTCTACTTAGTATTTCAGCATGAATTATTTTTATAATCAGAAAAAAAGCTTTTATGAGAAAAATAAGATACCAAAAAGGTAATTTATATATACATACTGTTTTAAATGATCATTGGCAAGAGCCACTCTATCTCTGCGTCGTTTTTCTGCTTTTTCTTGTTCTTCTTTAAAAGCCTTTTCAATGTTGAGTTTTAATTGTTCTTCCCATTTTTTATCTGATTTTATTTTATTCTTTTGGGATTCAATCTGTGCATCACGTTCTTTCATAACTCTACTAAGAAGAAGTCCTGACTACAAAAAAAAAAAAATGCGGCATTTTAAGGAAATAAAGTCTAATTATATGTAAAGAGATTTGTTAAATATATAGAGAAATTCAAGAAAACCCAAGTAGTACATGAAAATTTTTCACTCTTTCTGTCTGGTAAAATTGATATTGCTTTGCATATTCAATAGCCTTTTTTCTTTCTCCTTGTTTGTATATTGCTTCTTCCACATCAAGATTTTGTCTTTCTGCCTCTATTTCTTCATCACGCTTCTTTTTGGCTTCAAGTTTCTGTTCTTTCATTCCCTGCAATAAGAAAAAAGCAGTCTTGTGTTTTCCTTTTTCAGTTTAATTTTACAAAATTTCACATTGCATATAATGAAATATGAGCCTTTCATTATCAGTGTTTATTCTATTTGCATATATCATTAATAAATAAAATATGATGTTACACTTATAAGCTAATATTTTAATTAAATTTTTTGGTAAAAGGCAAAAGATTTATACAATCTGAAGAGAAACCAGAGGTTTTTTTGGTTTTTTTTTTTGGTAGCTAACATGTTTATATGGTTCAAAACCCAAAATATTTTTAAAATTTTTTTAAAAATTTATTTATTTATTCTGAGAGAGGCAGAGACAGTGGGAGCTGGAGAGGGGCAGAAAGAGAGGGAGAAAGAAAATCCCAAGCAAACTTGGCCTTCCCAGTGCAGAGCCCAACACAGGGCTCAAACCCACAAAACCGCAAGATCAAAACCAAGAGTCAGTTGCTTAACTGAGTGAGCCACCCAGGTGCCCCCAAACCCCCAAATATGGCAAAGGTGTTCAGTGAAGCTCTCCTTCCAATCCTAACTTCCATCAGCAGTCTCTAAGATGACCACAATTATTAGTTTCTTAGTTTGCTTCCAAATTTCTTTTTTTAACTTTGAGAGAGAGTGCCAGTGGGGGAGGGGCAGAGAGAGAGGGAGAGAGAGAATCCCAAGCAGGCTCCACACTGTCAGTGCAGAGTCTGATACAGGGCTCAAACCCACAAAATTGCAAGATCAAAACCAAGGGTCAGACACTTAACTGACAGAGCCACCCAGGCACCCCCCCCCCCCAATATCTTTCTATATTTACATTTTATACACACACACACACACACACACACACACCTATTACTACTTTTATTCCTTTAACTACTTCTATCCAATGCATCATGTCAGATGAAGTCTTTCTTCTTCTTTGTTGGGTCATACTTTCAATACTGTAAGAAAACCTTACTCACCCTAAAATCCTGAAGACATTCTATGATATATTTTAAAAGTTTACTGTTTTACTTTTCACATTTGGGTCTTTAATCCAGCTGAAATTCATTTTTGTATTTTCAATATGATAAGGATGTAATCTCATTTTTTTCATATGCCAATTATCTCAGTATCAGTTATTGAATTCCCAATCCTTTCCCTTCTGATTTGAATGACATTTCTGTCATATGTCAAGTTCCCATATATAACATGTGACTGTTTCTAGGCACACTCTTCTGATCTATTATTTTGTCAGTCTCTGTGCCTACAAAACAGCTTTTACTACTACATTTCTACCACATTTACCATATTTATTCTTATTCTTTAACACCTGTGGATATGAAAATTTTATGTATTATATATATATATAAAGTATTATATGGTATATTCCACTCCAGGGACTTTTTTTTTTTCATAGTTTATTGCCAAGTTGGTTTCCATATAACGCCCAGTGCTCATCCCAACAACTGCTCTCCTCCATGCCCATCACCCCCCTTCCTCTCTTTCCCACCCCCATCAACCTTCAGTTTATTCTCAGTATTCAAGAGTCTCTCATGGTTTGCCTCCCTCCCTCTCCCCAACTATTTTTTCCCCTTCTCCTCCCCCATGGTCCTCTATTACGTTTCTCCTGTTCCACTCATAAGTGGAAACATATGGTATCTATCTTTCTCTGCCTGACTTATTTCACTTAGCATAACAGCCTCAAGTTCCATCCATGTTTCTACACATGGCCAGATTTCATTCTTTCTCATTGCCATGTAGTATTCCATGGTATAGATAAACCACATCTTTTTGATCCATTTGTCAGTTGATGGACATTTAGGCTCTTTCCATGATTTTGCTATTGTTGAAAGTGCTGCTATGAACACTGAGGTACATGTGCCCCTGTGCATCAGCACTCCTGTATCCCTTGGGTACATTCCTAGCAGTGCTATTGATGGGTCATAGGAGAGTTCTATTGTTATAGGATTTTGAGGAACCTCCACACTGTTTTCCAGAGGGGCTGCACCAGTTTACATTCCCACCAACAGGGCAGGAGGGTGCCCATTTCTCCACATCCTCACCAGCATCTAGAGTCTCCTGATTTGTTGATTTTAGCCACTCTGACCGGCGTGAGGTGGTATCTCAGTGTGGTTTTGATTTGTATTTCCCTGATGAGGAGGGATGCTGAGCATCGTTTCATGTGTCTGTTGGCCATCTGGATGTCCTCTTTGGAGAAGTGTCTGTTCATATCTTCTGCCCATTTCTTCACTGGGTTGTTTGTTTTTCGGGTGTGGAGTTTGGTGAATTCCTTATAGATTTTGGATACTAGCCCTTTATCTGATATGTCATTTGCAACTATCTTTTCCCATTCCATCAGTTGCCTATTAGTTTTATAGATTGTTTCCTTTGCCGTACAGAAGCTTTTTATCTTGATGAGGTCCCAGTAGTTCATTTTTGTTCTTGAAGCCCTTGCCTTTGGGGATGTGTCAAGTAAGAAATTGCTGAAGTTGAGGTCAAGGAGGTTGTTTCTGGCTTTCTTCTCTAGGGTTTTGATGGTTTCCTGGCTCACATTCAGGGCCTTTATCCATTTTGAGTTTATCTTTGTGTATGGTGTGAGAAAGTGATCTAGTTTCATTCTTCTGCATGTTGCTGTCCAGTTCTCCCAGCACCATCTGTTAAAGAGGCTGTCTTTTTTTTCCATTGGAGACTCTTTCCCGCTTTGTTAAAGATTAGTTGGCCATACATTTGTGGGTCCAATTCTGAGTTCTTTATTCTATTCCATTGGTCTATGTGTCTGTTTTTGTGCTCATACCATACTGTTTTGATGATGACAGCTTTGTAGTAGAGGCTAAAGTCTGGGATGGTGATCCCTCCCGTTTTGGTTTTCTTCTTCAATATTACTTTGGCTATTCGGGGTCTTTTGTGGTTCCATAAAAATTTTAGGATAGTTTGTTCAAGCTTTGAGAAGAATGCTAGTGCAATTTTGATTGGGATTACATTGAATGTGTAGATTGCTTTGGGTAGTAATGACATTTAACAATATTTATTCTTCTGATCCATGAGCATGGAATGTTTTTCCATTTCTTTGTGTCTTCTTCAATTTCCTTCATAAGGTTTCTATGGTTTTCATCATACAGATCTTTTATATCTCTGGTTAGGTTTATTCCTAGGTATTTTATGGTTTTTTGTGCAATTGTGAATGGGATCAATTTCTTGATTTCTCTTTCTGTTGCTTCATTGTTGGTGTATAAAAATGCAAACGATTTCTGTATGTTGATTTTGTACCCTGTGACTTTGCTGAATTCATGGATCAGTTCTAATAGGCTTCTGGTGGAGTCTGTCAGGTTTTCTATGTAGAGTATCATTTTGTCTGCGAAAAGTGAAAGTTTGACTTCTTCTTGCCAACTCTGATGCCTTTTATTTCCTTTTGTTGTCTGATTGCTGATCCAGGGACTCCTTTTTTTAAAACATTTTTTACTGTTTTCTTTCTTTCTTTTTTTTTTTTAATGTTTTATTTATTTCTAGGAGAGAGAAAGAGACAGCGTGAGCAGGGGAGGGTCAGAGAGAGAGGAGTCACAGACTGAAACAGGCTCCAGGCTCTGAGCTGGCAGTCAGCACAGAGCCTGACGCGGGGCTCGAACCCACGAACCGCGAGATCAAGACCTAAGCGAAAGTTGGACGCTTAACCGACTAAACCACCCAGGCGCCCCTGTTTTATTTATTTCTGAGAGAGAGAGGCAGCATGAGCAGGGGAGGGTCAGAGAGAGAGGGAGATACAGATACTGAAGCAGGCTCCAGGCTCTGAGCTAGCTGTCAGCACAGGACCGACGCGGGCTCAAACCCATGAACTGTGAGATCATGACCTGAGCCTAAGTCAGACACTTTAACTGAGCCACCAAGGCGCCCCCAGGGAATTCTTTAAAATCAAGGTTTTAAGATTATAATTTACACACCTTCTTTTAGTGTACAGGTTTACAAATGCATCATCAGTTATAGGAAAGTTCCATCATACCCCCCAAAAATACCCTCACGCCCTGTTATTCCAACCACTACCCCTATCTGCAACCCCTGGCAACCACTGATCTGTTTTTTTCCCTATAGATTTGCCTTTTTCAGAATGTAATATATGATATCAGTCATGATATACTTCTTCCCTCTTCTAGTAAAAAAGAGACTAAATTATGAACACTGCTTCTAAAGCAAGGTACCAAAAGCCTTCTGTGTCCCTTCCCACAGCTGGGGGAAAATTTTTTTTTTAATGTTTTATTTATTTCTAGGAGAGAGAGAGAGACAGCATGAGAAGGGGAGGGTCAGAGAGAGAGGGAGTCACAGACTGAAACAGGCTCCAGGCTCTGAGCTGGCAGTCAGCACAGAGCCCGACGCGGGGCTCGAACCCACGAACCGCGAGATCATGACCTAAGCGAAATTCGGACGCTTAACCGACTAAGCCACCCAGGCGCCCCTGGGGGAAAATATTTTTGAATCAAATATCTTATAAAGGACTTGTATTCATAATATATTTAAAAATTCTCTAAACTCAATAAAACAAACCCAGTTTAAACATGGGCTAAAGATTTGAATAAACACTTCACCAAAGAAGATATGAATAAGTTCATAAAGAGATGTTCAGCATCATTGTAATTAGAGAAATTAAAATTAAAACTATAGTAAGATACTACTTCACACCTATTAGAATGTCTATAAATAAAAAGACTAACCATAGCAAGTTGGCAAGAATGTGGAGAAAATAGAACACTTACACACTTCTTATGGGAGTGTAAAATTATAACTACTTTCAAAAACAGTTTGGACATTTCTTACAAAGTTAAACATGCAACCATCATATTATTCAGCCATTCTACCAAGATATTTATCCAAGAGAAGTGAAAGCATATATCCACAAATAGATTTTTACATGAATGTTCATATACAGTTTTATTTATAATAGCCAAAAACTGGAAATAGCTCAGATACCAACATTTGGTTGATGCCAAACCATCAACAATTGAATAGATAAACAAACGCTGGTCCATCCATATAATAGAATACTACTAGCCAGCAATAAAAATGAACAATTGGTACACATAACAACATGAAAGAATTTCAAAAGAATTATGCTGAGCGAAATTTAAAATAGAAAGTAGAGCAGGTGCGCCTGGCTGGCTCAGTCGGTGGAACATGCAATTCTTGATCCTAAGGTTTGAGTTTCAGCCCCACGTTGGGTGTAGAGATTACTTAAAAATAAAATCTTGGCGAAAAAAAGAAAGGAAGCTGCCTGGAGAAGGTGCAGGGAGGAATGAGAAGTAGTAAATCAAGTACGGGGAAACTTTTTTTGGGTGGTGGGTACGTTCATTATCTTAATTACAATGATGGTTTCAGGGGTATGTAAATATATCAAAACATCAAATTTTACACTTTATATATGTCTATTTTATTGTTTGTCACTTCTACATAAAGCTGTTGAAAATGTGTTTCAGAGCATTTTTATGATATTTTTTTAAATGTTTACTTTTGAGAGCACATGAATATGCATAATGGGGGAGGGGCAGTGAGGGGGGCATACAGAGGATCCCAAGCAGGCTCTGCCCTGACAGCAGAGAGCCCGATGCAAGGCTTGAACTCATGAACTGCGAGATCATGACCTGAGCCGACATTGGATGCTCAACTGACTGAGCCACCCAGGTGCATTTTTTATAATATTGTACACGTAAAAAATATTTATAAAATGTACTAAGAAACAAGAGTGAGTCTGCAGTGCATGTATATTCCTGGGTGATTAATACTTACTGCGTATGTATTAGTCCAATGTTTTACCACTTCTTGGGATTGGAAATGCATTTCTTTCTTTGCCTTTCTTTCTGCACGAAGGCCTGCTGCTTCTCTTGTCAAACTGTCAAGGCTATCTCGAATCCTTTTCCACTCATTGTGTGGAATTATGGTGACCTGCCGGAGATCGACCTTGCTAGGTAGAAGAGGTGGATAGAGGACCTGATCTTCTTCAGAGTTCTTTGTTTCTAATAAATTTTTAAAAATGAATATTAAAGACTTTCAAGAGTTTAAATATTTTTTCTCAGACATTTCTATATTGTCATGATACCTGGAAATTGTTTTAAACAATAATTCTATTCTTATTATTTCAAGAACAGCTGGGGTTAAGTGTAAAGTATAGAAGAACTTGAAATCAAAAGACGGATTTGAGTCTTCGCTTGGTTGTTTCCTTACTCTGTAAACTTAGGCAAGTCATTTAACTTCTTGGAGCCTCAGTATCAAGTCTTTACAGTTGAGATCAATAATACCTACCCCAACAGGTTATTATTAAAGCTTTTTTCAAAACTGACCAAGTAGCAGTCTATAAATGGATAGTTTGGGGCATATTCTTTTGGAGTTGTAGACATGGTGACTGACTCTATTCAATCTCTTCCTAATTGAGTAGTGACAATATAATCTGGAGAACTGAATACAGTCTCAGGGTGGGCCCCATTAAACAGTACTTGCTTCTCCCTTGGCAATAGTTATTTGTGTAATAAGCAAACAAAAGGAAAAGAGATTTATTTGAGACTTTCAGAAAAGTTCTTCCTGTTCTTCTGGGAGAAACATCTGAGAGGGACTCCCCAGCTAGATATGAACAAGGAAGCATGAAGACCAGATAGGCAGCCGTCCTATGACCACAAAAGGAAGTAGCCTTATGATGAAGCTGTTTCTGTGAGCCACAAAGGAAAAACAAAGGAGGAACATGGGGCAATGAGGATCTCATTATGATTCTAGATCAATTAGACCTGAAGCCTGGAGTTCCTGGCAAATAAATGACCTTATTTTTAAACATGATTGAGTTGGGTATTCTTTTTTTTTTTTTTGCGTTGGGTATTCTATGTATGAATTAAAAAGCATCCTAAATGAATATAGCACAGATGAACTATGTAAATCTAGACAAAATTACTTAAAATTGTTTTAATGTTTATTTTTGAGAGAAACAGAGTATGAGTGGGGGAGGGGCAGAGAGAGAGAAGGAGACAGAGAATCCAAAGCAGCCTCTAGGCCCTGAGCTGTCAGCAGAGAGTCCAACACAGGGCTTGAACCCATGAACTGTGAGATCATGACCTGAGCCAAAGTCAAATAGATACCCCACTGACTAAGCCACTCACGTGCTCCTAGACAAAATTACTTTTTTAAATGTTTATTTGAGAGAGAGAGAGTGCAAGCAAAGGAGGGACGAGAGAGAGAGGGTGACAGAGGATCTCAAGCATACTCTTCACTGACAGTAGCAAGCCCAATGCAGGGCTTGAACTCATGGACTTGAGCCATGAAATCATGACCTCAGCTGAAGTCAGTCACTCAACTGACTGAGCCACCAAGGCGTCCCTCTAGACAAAAGTATTTAATTCTATTCCTTAATTGCAAAATGGAGATATTAATAGGACCTACTTTATTTGGATGGTGTAAGAATTGAATGAACTCATATATGTAAAAAATTTAGAATAATGTGTGGCACACAAAATGTTCTCAATAAATATTAGCTATTAGTATGTTTACTATTATTATTAGAAGATGAAACAAAAGTAGAGAAAAGCAGAAGCAAGAAATCACGTGGCTCCAGAAAGAGATAAAGATACTGAGAGAAAAGCTGCCAGAATCAATTAGAGTCTTCTTGGGGGTTGAATTAAAGTTGATGGGATTGGGAAATTGGTTGCTGAGGTAAAGGGTGAATTTAGAACCACAGGTACCATCTTACCTGTCACATACCAAGCCCCCACGTAGAGAATACAGTTAAGCAAAGCTGAGAGACAGAACAGTGTCCTGGATCAAGTTATACCTAAATTCAGCTATGTGTAGGTCTATGTGTAGGGTTGGTCTGCTAGTGATGAATTTGCTACTTTTGTTTACCTGGAAATATACATATTTTAAAGTTTATTTATTTTTGAGAGAAAGAGAGAGAAAGCACAAGTCAGAAAGGGGTGGGGGAGGGGCGGGAGAGATCTCAAGCAGGTTCTGCACTGTCAGTGCAGAGCTCAATGTGGGGCTCGAACCCATGAATCGTAAGATCATGACCTGAGCCGAAGCCTGAGACACCCAGGGTCCCCTACCTGGAAATATTTTAACACTTTTCCTGGATAAAGACTCGTTAAGTATTTTTCAGCTAATACCTCGAATATGTCAACCTTCTGTCTTCTGGCTTCCATAGTTTCTTAGGAGAAATCAGCTAGTAATCTTATTGAGGGCCACTTTTATGTGTCGCATTGGTTCTCTCTTGCTGCTTTCAAGATTGTCTTTCCCTTTGTCTTTTGACAGTTTGATCATGATATGTCTGGTTTGGATCTGTTTGAGTTTATCCTATTTAGAGGATCCATGAGCTCTTGAATGTATAGATTAATATTTTGCATCAAATTTGTGAAGTTTAGGGGCGCCTGGGTGGCTTAGTCGGTTAAGCATCCGACTTTCGCTTGGGTCATGATCTCGCAGTTCGTGGGTTCAAGCCCCGCGTCGGGCTCTGTGCTGACTGCCAGCTCAGAGCCTGGAGCCTGTTTCAGTCTGTGACTCCCTCTCTCTCTGACCCTCCCCAGCTCACACTGTCTCTCTCTCTCTCTCCTAGAAATAAAAAAAAAACATTAAAAAAAATTAAAAAAAAATTTGTGAAGTTTACAGCCATTACGTCAAATATTTTCTTCTACCCATTTCCTCCTCTCCTTTTAAGACTCAAATTATATATATCTTGGTATACTTGGTATCCTACATTTCCCTGAGGATCTGCTCATTTTTATTCATTCTTTTTTCTTTCTATTCCTTAGACTGGACAATCTCAATTAACATATGATCAAGTTCATGGAGTTTTTCTTTTGCAAGCTCAAATCTGCTTTTGAGCCCCTTTAGTGAATTCTTCATTGAAACTATTGTGCTTTTCAACTCCAAAACTTCTGTTTGGTTTCTCTTTATAATTTCTTTCTCTTTATTTATATGCTCTATATTGTGAGACAGCATTCTTAATACTTTCATAGTTCTTTTGACATTTAGTTCTTTGAACATATTTACAATAGCTATAAATTTGCAAAAGAAAACTGTTTAGGAAGTCTAACATGTGGGCTTCCTCAGGAACAGTTCCTATTAAAACTTATTTCTTAGCATGCTTTGTTATTTTCGTTGAAAGTTATACATTTTAAATAATATGTGGCAACTCTAGACATCAGATTCCCCACACACCCAAAATTTTGTTTTTATTGCTGTTGTGGTTTAGTAATTTTCCTGAACTAAATCTGTAAAGTCTGTATTCTTTGTTATATGTGCTTATTGGAATCTCAACTTGGTTAGCTTAGATGTTAGCTAATAATTGGATGGAGTTTCCTTAAATTAAATTGAATTTCCTTAAGTCTCCAAGCCTTTGCCAAGAAACTCTGAGTGGTGGAGCATGACTTTAATGCTTAGGCAGATAGTTTACAATTCTGTCTTAGCCTTTACTTTTTTCTTGCACTGAGCCTCAAATTTAGCTAGAGATGAAAGCTAAATTCTCAGATATTTCCTGAGCATGTGTATAGCACTATGCATACATCTGTCCTTCTGGATTCCCAGGAATATGTAGGGAGCTTCTCAAAGCCCTTTGTGGACATCTCATTTCCTGGGTATTCTTTTTAAGTTTTTGGTCAGCTTGTTTGCAGCCAAAAGTTATCACTACTTCAGGCAGCTGTGATGTTTAAAAAATTGCCAATGATTGTTTTTTTTTTAATTTTTAATGTTTATTTTTGAGAGAGACAGACAGACAGACAGAACATGAGCAGGAGAGAGGCAGAGAGAGGGAGACACAGAATCTGAGGCAGGTTCCAGGATCTGAGCTGTCAGCACAGAGCCCAGTGTGGGGCTCAAACTCACAAACTGCAAGATCATGACCTGAGCAGAAGTCAGACGCTTAACCGACTGATCCACCCAGGCAGCCCTGCCAATTACTGTTTTAACAAACATTCCCAGTGAGCTCTGAGTCAGGCGAAATAAAATCAAGCATTGTGAGTGGGATTTTTCAGGGAACTGTGAGACAGGATAAATAATAGTTTTCTTAAAAAAGGCTTTGGAGAGGATCCAATCCTTTCCTGCCCCATCCACAGATTACTAAACCACTGGATTTTACTGTGGTTGCAGTGGTTTTTTAGACTTCCAAGGGGCCAGGAGAAAAGTATGGGGCAAGAGTAAGTTAAAATGCAAAAAAAACCTTACTGTTGTTACCAAGATTCATCTGTTTTTCCTGATAAAACACTTTTCAATTGTTACAAGCCTTTGGTTAATTTCCTGAGTTCTAAAAGAAAGTTAGTTTTGACAATTTTTGTTGTTTTAAAAAAAAATTTTTTAAGTAGGCTTTACACCCAAAATGGGGCTTGATCTCACAACCTGGGGATCAAGAGTCATAACCTCTTCTGACTGAGCCAGCCAGGTGCCCCGGTGTTGTTTTTGATTTAAAAGAGAAGAGGAATTGTGGACGTCCTTATTCTACCATCTGGCTGATGTCACCCCATTAAATCTTTAGATAATTGTTTTACAGATGTTGTCTACATATCTGAACCCTTCACCTACTTCTAAATGAAGATTATAATTTAGCAGTGAGGCTCAGATGGGAACTTTTGTACCAAATGACACAAACCATTTTTTTAAATGTTTTATTTATTTCTGAGAGAGAGAGAGAGGCAGTGTGAGTAGGGGAGGGTCAGAGAGAGAGGGAGACACAGAATCCGAAGCAGGCTCCACAGAGCCCGATGCAGGGCTCGAACCCATGAGCCATGAGATCATGACCTGAGCTGAAGTCGGATGCTTAACTGACTGAGTCACCCAGGCGCCCCGACACAAAACATTTTTTAACACCTATCACATAAATCTAAGTCTTTTATTGCAGTATTGCATATGTAAGGAAGTATTTGAGAGCAATAGTTTGGTTTTTTTCACCATATGTCACCTGGTTACTGTCTCTCTCCTACATGTCAGAACTTCATAATTCCTTCACTGCATAAATCCCCAGTAGTGTCCACTGGAGGGATGATGACTGGCTCTCACTCTGCATCTGGCAGGATGAGGCTCTATTGCTACAAAGGCTCAGGCGATGACATGAAGACAGTCCAAACTCCCACGGTTCTGGTGGTCATCATTGCAACATTAATTGGGAATTTACAGACTTAAGAAACTAAAATCATTGTGATTGCTAAAGAGTTCTTTAGATGTCCCCCTAGGCTACTTATATACAAAAATCAAAATTTTGTAAAAGGTCATCTAGATTACAATACCTAAGTATCATTATTTTCTACACTCTTTCACTTCAGAGATAAGGTAATTGAGACAATTCCATTATAGACTTTCCTAAGAGCACTCATTAAGTTCACAGCAGGGTCAAGACTCTAATGAGGTCATTGATACTTCCAGAAGATATTCCAATTAACTCAACGAGTAACAAAAGCTTAAGGGAAATCAGCAAATACCAGACACTTGGAGCTGCAACTACACAGCTCAAGGCTCAGACCAGCTGGTCAAGTGGGCGCTCTAACTTCTCTTTTCTCCGCTCCTATTTGTAAACTTTTCTCACCTACCCAATCATCTGAAGACAAAACTGTGCATTTACACAGTGCCCAACTATGCCCATGGAGCTGCTTTGGATTTGGCGGAACCCATCAAAAAGTAACCGAAACTCTGATTTGGCACCTTGCCTCCTGCCCTATGCCTGGTGGCCAGAAACACTGCCTGTGCCTGGAAAGGACAGTTCAGCTCACCTGTGTTTTCCTTCGCCTGACCACAGCGCCTTCCGAACCGCACCAGCATCTCGGACGACATGCCCCTGGCGCGCTCTCTGACTTTCCAAGCGACTCCGACTCCGGGCGAGTGGGAGTCCAGCTGGCAGAGTGTTAGCCAAACTGCGCGGTTGCTCAGCAACGCCGCCGGAAGTGACGGGGGCCGCCACCGAGGAACCCTGAACGCACAGCAGTCCTCCTTGGGCCAGCGAACCCGGGCTGCGCCTGCGCAGGAAGTCAAGGCCCAGCGAGCCGGTCGGGTGCCCCTCGCGGGCAGGCACGGGAACGAGGTCGGAGGGCTGAGTCCGCGGGGGCGGCACGGTGGCCAGGACGGCTGCAGACGCCTGGCCTGGGTCGGCGAGGAGCCTTGGGGACCCGGCGCGACCGGGTGCTCCCATCCTCACCCAACGCGGTCCTCACAGGGGATGAGCCCCGACGAGGTGCCTGCACCTCCGGTCGGGGCTGGCCAGCAGGTGTGTAGGAGAAGGAGGCCTAGGCTTGGTGTGTGCGGCCCGCCGACCTCCTTGCCGGTGGAAGGTGGAGGGCAAAGGCCTCCCTTCCAGAAAAATACAGAAATTAATTGACAGAAAATCTGTTTGTAAACACTTTGGCTGCTAAGCCATGATCCGACCTAGAGGAAGCTTATATATATATTTTTAAAAATAGGAATGTCAAATGTCCCGGAACATTGATGTTAGGATCTTTAAGGTATTTCAAATTGCTTGCTAAATACAGTATAGTAAATTGAATGTATTTGTGAGACCAGCCAAACGCAAAAATCTGTTTAGAGTGGATGCAGGCTTGGTTTCAAAAGATCCTTTTTGTGATTCATCGAGGCACAAATGATTTCATTATAAGCTAGTTGGCTAGGACACCTACACGTTAGGCACCAAACTAGAGTCACTCAAAGTGAAAGGAGGTAAGAGTTTTAATCGTTAAGGTTCTAACACATGGTTGTACTGTTTTTCTTCAGGTTTTCTATCAGATGTTCCACCATAATGCTGGTAAGTATGAAAGCATTAATAAAATATTTGTTGACAGAAACTAGCTTTTGCACATACAGCGTTGGTGGCGGTGGTGGTTGGAAGCATAGTTCTAAAAATGTCAAGAACTCAGAAGAGTCAGAGATTTTATCCTACTTGCACACGAACAACTTAGCCTGCTACGGTTTTGTAGAAGACATAGACCCCCAGAGCACAGATGAATTATTTACAGCGGTGGCAGTAGCCAGAATCTCAACTCTTTTGCCCCACTTCCCACAGGGCGATGCGAAGAGGCAGAAGTCCCCTGCAGATGGAGTGTGTTGCATTACAGGACTGGAACCCTGAGCTTAGGGAACCATGATCTTTATTATAGTGAACAGTAAGCATGCCTTTTCAAGGCTGTTCACTGTATATGGGTTTTTGAGAGGACAGCCCAGAGTATAGAGGGCTGACTGCCTTGCTTGTAAGGCATGTAGAACCAGTAGAGACCCATGGAGAACTGCCTCCCAACAAAAATTCTCTGGAGTTTTAAATAAATAGGTTATAGAGAGTATTGAATCATATAAAATTTAATGTCAATAATTTGCCTATTTGACATGATACTCTGGTATCATTTGGTTTCCAACACCTAGTTCAACTAACTCATGGGTATGTACAGCTAAGTCTATTTAGAGTTAGTTCTTTATCTGTCTGACCTCCACTCTTTTTTTTTTTTTTTTTTTTGTGAAATTAAGGCAGTATTTGTACTCTGATCTGAAACAGAGTTTAAATTGTTCTGAGGGGAAAAAAATTACTACAAAATCAGTGTAGGAAAAGAATGCACTGAAGTTGTATCACCCATGATCTTACCATTATACGCAGACTTTTTTTAAAACAAAAATGGGATTATACTGTACACACTGTTTAGTGATTTCCTTGTTTAATTTGAACTGAACATCTTCGCTTTTACTGGCTAAATAAATATTCCATTATCTGGCTATTACATGCATATCTTAAACAGTCTCTAATTCTTAGATATCTGTGTAGTTTCCAGTTTTCATTATTATATGCTATTGTTAATCACTGGAAACATTGCAGACATACCAAATATATACTGTTTATGCTTTTGGAGAGAAAAATAACAGCTTTTGGAATTTTAACAAATTGGATTCAAAATAGATTCACATTCTTTTTAAAAAAAATTTTAATGTTTGTTTTTGAGAGAGAGAGAGAGGCAGAGGAGAGAGAGAGAGAAAGAGAGAGAGAGAGAGAGAGAATGTGAGTGGGGGAGGTGCAGAGAGAGAAAGGGAGGAGAGAAGGAGACACAGTCCAGGGCTCAAATCCATGAACTGTGAGATCATGACCTGAGCTTAACTGACTGAGCCACCCAGGAGCCCTGAAATAGATTCACATTCTTAAAACTAAGTTTTGGTGCGCTTAAGTTTTGGAGACATTTCCATTAAAGATTAGCACTAATCTTTGAAAGTTTATTGACAACTGAATGTGGCACTTGTCTATTATTTAACAAGTAAATCAATGGAATCTGGAAATCGCAGCATAATCAATCTAACATTTGTGTTTATATCCACTGGATAAAAATTTATATTCATGTAACACCTTTATATTTAAGGTTTTTGTTTAATCAAAATTTTGTTTCTCCCATTGCTAATAGGTGCCTTTCTAATAGAGGAGAAAACAGCATAATTAGATTTTAAATATTTTTTTAATCTTAAAAAAATTTTTTTTAGTGTTTTTATAATTTATTTCTGAGGGGAAGAGAGAGAGAGAGAGGCAGCGTGAGCAGGGGAGGGTCAGAGAGAGAGGGAGACACAGAATCCGAAGCAGGCTCAGAGAGAGAGAGAGAGGCAGCGTGAGCAGGGGAGGGTCAGAGAGAGAGGGAGACACAGAATCCGAAGCAGGCTCCAGGCTCTGAGCTGGCTGTCAGCACAGAGCCTGACACAGGGCCCAAACCCATGAACAGTGAAATCATGACCTGAGCCGAAGCCCGACGCTTAACCGCTTAACCGACTGAACCACCCAGATGCCCCAGATCTGAAATATTTTTATTAATTTTAGGAATTAAGAAGTCTCTGTTTCTTTGCTCCAAACCAGAAGACTTTGTTCCCTGCATATACAGTAGGAGTACTTTTGGTTAGAAACTAGCTGGTGTTTAAAACTGAAGATTGTCATGACTATTTAACCTAAGCTCTATTCTGAACTAAAATTAATTGTCTTGGAAATACTAAGTCAGGTAAGTATTTTTAATACAGGTTTATGTTGAGTGGTGACAAAAAACTAATAGAGGGGCTCCTGGGTGTCTCAGTCAGTTGAGTGTCTGAGTTCAGCTCAGGTCATGATCTCACAGTTCATGAGTTCAAGCCCTGAATCAGGCCTTGCAGTGACAGTGCAGAGCCTGTATAGGGTTCTCTCTCTCCCCCTCACCCTGACTTGCACTTTTTCCTTCTCTCAAAATAAATAAATAAACTTTTAAAAAAACTAATAGAAAAAGTTCTGAAATTAAGAAAAGTACACCTTCAGGTAGAAATTAATAATCCATAGAGTTATGTTAACTTCAAGTTTATAATATATGTTATTATTTTGAGGTTTATAGTTCAGGAATTTAGGTAACTTTTGGTTGATTCAATCTAGGCTTGAGACAGTTTTCAAACAATGAGTTACATTTGAATATTTTTAAAAGTTGTAAATTCGGAATGCTTGAAAAACATGTTTAAAGTGTGCCCGGAATGTAGTACTAATGTGTTTGTCAACTCTACCTTATTGCTGTTTATTACCTTGTTTCTATGAGAGAGTAAATTCTGCACTTAAATCCCTGTGAGCCAGAATACTTAACTCCTGTTTGAGCCAACAAGCTCTATTCTCAGTTTTACCTACTGAATATGTATTGTTATAAACCAGAGAATATATGTGGTTAAATGTCATGTTTTCCATTAAAAATATTTCTTAAATTTGTATTTATTTATTTTAAAAGAGAGAGCAAGCAGAGTAGGGGCAGAGAGGAAAGGGAGAGAGAATCCCAAGCAGGCTCCATACTGCCAGCACAGAGCCTGATGCAGGGCTCTAACTCACCAACCGTAAGATCATGACCTGAGCCTAAATCAAGAATTGGACACTTAACCAACTGAGCCACCCAGGCGCCCATGTTTTCCATTTTTAATTGATCTCTTCTTTTTCTTATTACTAGGGTTTTTCACTTTTCTTTTTAGGATTTCTTGTTAAAACCTCAGAATAGTCACAGATGTGTTATTAGGGTTAGTGTGTACTTTGAGACTAATGAATATTTTCATGTAATTAAACATCTTTTTGTCAGAATGACCTTGCTAGTATTTTTTATTTTTTATTTAATTATTTTTAAAAATGTTTTATTTATTTCTAGGAGAGAGAGAGAGACAGCGTGAGCAGGGAAGGGTCAGAGAGAGAGGGAGTCACAGACTCTGAAACAGGCTCCAGGCTCTGAGCTGGCAGTCAGCACAGAGCCCGACGCGGGGCTCGAACCCACGAACTGCGAGATCATGACCTAAGCGAAAGTCGGACGCCCAACCGACTAAGCCACCCAGACGCCCCAACTAGTATTTATTTTTAAACTGATTAATAAGAGGGGTGCCTGGATGGCTCAGTTGGAGGAGCATGCAACTCTTGATCTCAGGATCATGAGGTTGAGCCCCATGTTGGATGTAGAGATTACAAAAAATAAATACATTTTAAAAAAAATTAAAAAGTAGGGGCACCTGGGTGGCTCAGTCAGTTAAGTGTCTGTCCTTGGCTCAGGTCATGATCTTGCAGTCAGTGATATTGAGTCCCACATCGGGCATACACTGACAGCTCAGAGCCTGGAACCTGCTTAGGATTCTGTGTCTCCCCTCACCCCCTCTCTCTCTGCCCCTCCCCCATTCATATTCTGTCTCTCATAAATTATTAAACATTAAAAAAAATCTTAAAAAATATTTAAAAAATTTTAAAACTAAACTGATTAATAAGCTATAAATATCCTATTTCTTAGGAACTACAGTATGGTACTTTAAACATGAACTATAGTGTCAAGTGGACTTGAGTCCAAATTCCAGCTCTTCTACTTAACTAATACTTAACCAACTTAACTAACACTTAAGCCTCAGTTTATATATCTCTAAGATGAGGATAATAATTTCTACTTAATAGGGTGATGAAGTTAAGTGAGATGATGAGATTGTAAAGTTCTTAGTATAGGGCCTCGTGTATTGTGGTATCTATAAAAATATTAGTTACTCTGAAAAGTTTTTTGTTGTTGTTTATATACACTATTTGTAGCTTCTCTTGGATATTTTTTTAAACATTTTTTTTAAATATTTTTATTTATTTCTAGGAGAGGGAGAGAGACAGCGTGAGCAGGGGAGGGTCAGAGAGAGAGGGAGTGACAGACTCTGAAACAGGCTCCACGCTCCGAACTGGCAGTCAGCACAGAGCCCGACGGGGGCTCGAACCCACGAACCGCGAGATCATGACCTAAGCGAAAGTAGGACGCTTAACCGACTAAGCCACCCAGGCGCCCCTCTTGGGTATTCTTTATACTGCCTTTTTAACATAGTTATTATACATACTGTTGACCAGTTTAGGTTTTCCTTTTCTTTTGAGATTTATCATTACTGACCTTCATTATCATTAAATGAAAACAGAGAATTAACTAATTGTCATATCATAAGCAATGTGATTTTTCACATATACCCAGATTATTTGGTACTCCAGAACTAAACTATCTAAAGACAATGTAAATAAATGTGAAAATTGTTAACAAAAGTTACTTGTAGTCTGGAAGAATGGAATTGACTTCCAAGTTTAAGTAATTTGTTTAGAATTCAAGTACAGCATCAAGCAACCATTTAGTTATAACACTGGCATTGATGATTTCAAGCTAAATATGTTTTTTAGGAAAACTATCCAAACTTTGCAAGATTTCATAGTAAATTAAATTTGGTTAGAATTCTTGCCAGTATACAGAGAATTTATATTATACATAACTTGTTAATTAATGCAAGGATTACTGTAAATATTTCAAACTAATACATTTGTGACTGATAATTTAAAGACAGTGAGAGTGAATAGCCTACTTATTTTCTAAATAAAACTGTAAGAGAGTAATGATTTCATTATCCCTCTCATTGGCTTACTTTGTAGTTTAATTCTGAGTGCTCAAAGAATCATCCCCACAGAAACACAATAATACTGTTAGTATCCTTTTAGATAATGTTTCCATTTACCTAAAATATTCAGATATGAACTTTGCTTCTTAGGGAAAAGTGCTAAAATGACAGTCTTAAAATGCTTAATTATTTTAACTTGTTTATTATAACCTTTGTTTTTTTTTTTAATTTGACGTGGTCTTTCTCATTTTTAAACTTTCTGAGAGAGAGAGAGAGAGACAGCATGAGCAGGGGAGGGTCAGAGAGAGAGGGAGATACAGAATCCAAAACAGGCTCCAGGCTCTGAGCTGGCTGTCAGCACAGAGCCCAACGCAGGGTTCGAACCCAAGAACTGTGAGATCATGACCTGAGCTGAAGTCAGCAGCTTAACCGACTGAGTCACCCAGGTGCCCCTTATAACCTTTGTTTTAGCAGATTAACGCTCAGTAATGTTTGTTAATAGCTAAATATGTAAATAATATGTTTAGGAAATAATATTTCTTCTTTTTCAGGGTAACCCAAATTTACTTTTGGAATCATGAAAATTTTGCTTGTTTTTGACTTTGATAATACAATCATAAATGAAAATAGTGACACTTGGATTGTACAGTGTGCTCCAGAGAAAAAGCTTCCTATTGAACTACAAGATTCTTATGAAAAAGGATTTTGGACAGAATTTATGGGCAGAGTCTTTAAGTATTTGGGAGATGAAGGTGTAAGTGAAGATGAAATGAAAAGAACAGTGACATCAATGCCGTTCACTCTAGGGATGGTGGAACTTTTGAACTTTGTAAGAAAGAACAAGGATAAATTTGACTGCATCATTATTTCAGATTCAAATTCAGTCTTCATAGATTGGGTTTTAGAAGCTACCGGTTTTCATGATGTATTTGATAAAGTGTTTACAAATCCAGCAGCTTTTGATAGCAATGGTCATCTCACTGTGGAAAATTATCATGCTCATTCTTGCAACAGATGCCCCAAAAATCTTTGCAAAAATGCAGTTTTGGTAGAATATATAGATAAACAGTCACATCAGGGAGTGAATTATACAAGAATTGTTTATATAGGTGATGGTGGAAATGATGTGTGTCCAGTAACTTTTTTAAAGAAGAGTGATATTGCCATGCCACGGAAAGGATATACTTTACAGAAAACTCTTTCCAAGATGTCTCAAAATCTTGAACCCATGGAATCTTCTGTTGTAGTTTGGTCTTCAGGTGTTGAAATAATTTCTCACTTACAATTTCTAATAAAGGAGTAATATGCCAACAATTGAAATTTGTATCAGTTAAGTTTGGAAACAGCAGCATAAAACTAAAACCTCAAATACCAGTGACTTTTAAAAAAGAAAGATTTTTTTCCCTCTCACTTAAAAGAATTTCAGAGGTAAGTATCACAAGGCTGCTGAGGTGCTCTACCAACCTCAGCATTTGGCGTCTATCTCATGTTTCAAGATTGCTGTTCAAGCTCTGTCCCTCACATCAACATTCTAGCCAGCAAGAAGGAGGGCAGTGCGTGAGAAGTTTGCACCCTTGCTTTTCTTTGGCCAGAACTTAGTCTCAGTTCTCCCGCCTAACTGCAAGGAAGGTTGAACAACATAACTTTTATTCCAGATGACTATGTGCCTGGAGAAAATTGGGGAAAAAAGGAGTACAGAGTTGAGGTAGGTGTAATTAGTGTCTCTACCAAAGATGGTTGATAGGTAGATTGTATTCTTAAATTTATTTCCAGAGGGAGTCGTCACATATTTTACTTTCTTAGATACTTACTTCAAAAGCATGTCCAGGGGCACCTGAGTGGCTCAGTCGGTTAAGCTTCTGACTTCGGCTCAGGTCATGATCTCATGGTTTGTGGGTTTGAGCCCCACGTTGAGCTGTCAGCACAGAGCCTGGAGCCTGTTTCAAATTCTGTGTCTCCCTCTCTCCTGACCCTATCCTGCTCACACACACACACATACACTCTCTGTCTCTGTCTCTCTCTCTCTCTCTCTCTCTCTCTCTCTCTCTCTCTCTCTCAGAAATAAAGACATTTTAAAAAATTTTAAAAAGCATGTCCAGTAGTTACAGATCTTAAAAATAAGCCTGATACTTTATTCCTATAAGAATTAAAGGTTCCCAAATGTATATAATATTCTACTCCCAATTCAGTATTTTAAAGATAGGGATGTAGTATCTATTGCCTAAATTTTCATCAATTTCAGATTTTCTTTTTGAAATGAAATAAATTAACATTCTTCCTATGTTTTAAATTTATATCAGCATCACAAACTGTAACTCCAGTATGCCTGTTTAGTCGCTATGTTATTTCTGTTTAGCAATGCACTCTTTGTAGAGAGAGGTGTGGGTAGGCAGAGGGAGAGAGAGAGAATCCCAAGTAGCCTCCACCCTCAGCGCAGAGCCTGATGCTGGACTTGATCTCAAGACTGTGAGATCATGACCTGAGCCGAAATTAAGAGTCAGACACTTAACTGACTGAGCCACCAGACACTCCATCATTTTTATTTTTTAATTGAAGTTACATTGCTACTGTGTTACATTAGTTTCAAGTGTACAACATAGTGAGTGGACAAGTTTATATGCTACATGTTTATAAATCAGGCTATGCTCACCACAAGTGTAACTCCCAACTGTTACCATGCAAGGCTATTAAAATACTGTTGACTATATTCCCTGTGATGAATATAGGGAATATATATACGTATTCCCTGTGACTCATCCTTGTGACATACTCATTGCATAATTGGAAGCCTATATCTCCCACTCCTCTTCATCCATTTTCCCTCCCAACCCCCACCCCCAGTACTCCTGTGGCAACCTTGAGTTTGTTCTCTATGTTTATAGGATGTTAAAGGGTCTGTTTTTGCTTTATTTTTCAAATTCCACATATAAGTGAATTCTCTATCTGACTTATTTCATTTAGCATACTACCCTCTAGGCACATCCATGTTGTTGCAAATGGCAAGCTCTCATTCTCTTTTTTATGGCTGAGTAATATTACAGTATGTGTACACATCACATTTTTTTTAATGTTTATTATTTATTTTTGATAGAGTGCAAGCAGGGGTAGAGAGAGAGGGAGACACAGAATGCAAAGCACGCTCCAGGCTCTGAGCTGTCAGCGTAGTGCCCGACATGGGGCTTGAACCCATGAACCATGAAATCATGACCTGAGCCGAAGTTGGGCGCTTATCCAACTGATAAGCAAAACCCAGGTGCCCCAACATCTTCTTTATCCATTCATCTGTTGATGGACACTTAGGTGCTTCCATATCTTGGCTATTATAAATAATGCTTCAGTAAACATAGGGGTGCATATAACTTTTCAAATTAATGCTTTTGTTTTCTTTGGCTAAATACCAAATAGTGGAATGAATTACTGGATCATATAGTATTTATATTTTTCTTTTCTTAAATCTCCATACTGTACATGGTGGCTGTACCAGTTTATATTCCCACCAGCAGTGCATGTGTGTTCCTTTTTCCCCACATCCTCACCAACATTTATTTCTTGTCTTTTTGTTACTAGCCATTCTGCAGGTGTAAGGTGCTATCTCATTGTGGTTTTGACTAGCTTCTCCCTGATGATTAGTGATGTTCAGCATCTTTCATGTGTCTCTTAACCATCTGTATGTCTTCTTTAGAAAAATGTCTGTTTAGGTCCTTTACCCATTTTTTTCTGCCCATTTTTTAAAAACTGGATTGTTTCTTCGGTGTTGAATTGTGTAAGTTATTTATATATGTTGGATATTAACCCCTTATTGAATATATCATTTGCAAGTATCTTCTCCTATTCAGTAGATTGCCTTTTTGTTTTGCTGATGGTTCTGTTTGCTATGCAAAAGATTTCTATTTTGGTGTAGTCCTAATAGTTTATTTTTGCTTTTGTTTCCTTTGCCTGAGGAGATATATCTAGAAAACTGTTGTGAAGGCCTATGTCAAAGCAATTCCTGCCTGAGCTTTCTTCTAGTAGTTCTGTGGTTTCAAGTCTCACATTTAGGCCTTTAATCCATTTTGATTTTTTATTTGTATGTATGGTATAAAAAAGTGGTCTGGTTTATTCTTTTGCATGTAGCTGCCCAATTTTCCTAGCACCATTTATTAAAGAGACTGTGTTTTCTCCATTGTATAATTTTTCCTCTTTTATTGTAGGTTAATTGGGCACATAATTGTATATTTATTTCTGGAGTCTATTTTGTTCCATTGACGTGTATGTTTATTTTTGTTTTGATATTGTTTTTATATTTTTCTGTTTATTATAGTTTTGTGGTAGATCTTGAAATCTGAGATTGTGATACTTCCAACTTTGTTCTTTCTCAAGATTAGCGATGCAGACTTGAGTGATACAATATATAGTAGTAGGAATACTCTGCATTTATGAAACTGTTTCATATGAGGATATTAGCCAAACATCAACTGCTCTGAAAGTTTTATAATTCTGTGCTGATTTTTAGGCTCTCATGTTTTAGGTGTAAATTTCCATTATGTAATAATAGCAAAATTGTCTTTTCATTATGGGAGGCACCAGAAATAGAGATTTTGAATATAATTTAATGGGAAAAATGGGTACCATTTATTTTTTTCTAGGTTGAAAAAGTAAATCTTTGCTTTGCTTTAAATTAATAAGTTAGATTATGTCTAAACACATTTACTTTCAGGTAATTAAGTGAAGAAATGAAATGAGATTATCTAGGCTATTTAGAGCTCCCAGGTTTTTGGCAGAAGCAAATCTAAATTCCCTTAAAAGGGGCAAGGGGAGGCAAGATGGCGGAGAAGTAGGGAGCTCCATACATTTCACTCGCCCCCATCTCTCAAACAGAGAAGGCCTGAAGCCATAGGACACCGAACCGTGGGAGTTTGGGAGGAAAAGAGACAGAGCCCACTGAGAGGACAACCTCATAGGTGCGTGAGTGTGGACTGGGGAAGATGGGGCGGGCCGGGACCAGGAGACACGGAGGGAGAGGAGGGAGCCCCCTCCACGGGGAGCCCGGAGAGTCGAGGGGAAGAGAAAGAGCGGCTGAAACTGCTCATAGAACTGTCCCTGGAGAAGAGAAAAACCCTTGGTTCAGGACGGAGAGCCATCCTATTTCTAGCTGCGGTGCTGACTTTGGGCTGGGTGCCCGGTCCCAGGCGGCGCCAGGAGAAACTGCTCCGCTGCTTTCCCAGCTCCATCCCTGGCTGGGAGCAGAGCGGCCTGTGGGATTATATTTAGGGCGGTATCAATAAAGCGTGCAGACTAAGACCTGGAAAAGAGGCAGGGCTTGGGGCCTAGAACACGGCCCACCTTGGCTACGCCCGTGGCACAGGGAGATCAGGCCCAAAAGAGTGATTTGCAGCGCTTGGTTCCAGAAGGGGCTGGGGCGCCGCCATTTCTCTCCCCACAACCACCAAGGTGGGACCTCAGGGAGCGGCCCACGGGACACAGTGGAGGCTAAGACCCTCCTGTACAGTGGAGGCCACGACCGACCGATACCAAACCACACCCATCCCTGCTAGATAGCTGCTTTTTTTTTGTTGTTTGCTTGTTTTTACTGGAGTCCCAGGCAAGACCAACATGGATGCACTGCTGCGATTAATTCTAGATCAATTCTTTCTATTCAGATATATTTTCCCTTGTCTCATTTATCTTGCTCCCCTCTGCTGGACTGGGCATTCTGGTCACTGGTCTGCTCAAACAGTTATATTTAATCCATTCTCTAGATGTATATTCTACACCTCCACTGATACCTTTCTATCGCTCTCTCTCTGGAATAATCAGACTATATACTTTCTCTGAGTAACATTATCTTCGTTTCTTTCTCCTTGCCTCCTACCATATTCTCCTCTTTCTCTCTGTGAATTAAGCCTCTTAGTCTCTCTGCCTGGTCATTGTCCAATTTTGCTTGCTCTCCACCCCTGTCATTTCTTTCTTTGTATATGCTCTTCCATCAGCACTGCATACACTCTGCTCTTTATTTGTAGCTGGGAATTCAGGTCTTATGCTTTTAGACTGTCCTTTATGTTTTGGATTTTTCTCTTTTTTCTTTTTCCCTTTTGGTTTGCTGGTTTGTTGGATTTGTCTGTGCGTTTGTGTGCCTTTGTTCCTTGTGTGTTAGTCTGTCTGTTTTCCTTTCTGGGCTACCTCAAGAAACAAGCCAAAGTACACATGGAGAGTCCCAAATACCACAATGAGTAGGGAATTAAAATAACCAAAATCTCAACAAGAGAGGCCAAGGGACACCATTCAAAGAACACTTCCTGAACAGACAGGCCCTGAACAGTCAATAAGCCTTCTTTAATACAGCAGTACTCGCAGGTACAGAGCACATAAAGCTTTTAAAACTAACAGGAGACAGAAAACTAGCAAAATGACAAAACGGAAGAATTCCCCTCTAAAGAAATTCCAGGAAGAAATCACAGCTAAGGAACTGCTCAAAACAGATATAAGCAACATAACTGAACAAGAATTTAGAACAATAGTCATAAAATTAATCACTGGGCTTGAAAAAGGCATGGAAGACATCAGAGAAATATTGCTACAAAGACTATGGAGTTTAAAAATAGTTGTGATGAATTAAAAAATGGTATAAATGAGGTGCATAATAAAATGGAGGCGTCCAATGTATGGATTGAAGAGGCAGAGAGGAGAATAGGTGAATTAGAAGACACAATTATAGAAAAAGAGGAAGCCAAGAAAAAGAGAGATAAACTGATCCAGGAACATGAAAGAGAGTTCAAGAGCTGAGTGATACAATCAAACAGAACAATATCCATATCATAGGAATTCCAGAAGAGGGAGAGAGAGGGAAAGGCGCTGGAGGAGTCCTTGAACAAATTATAGCTGAGAACTTCCCCAATCTGGGGAAGGAAACAGACATTGAAATCCAAGAGGCACAGAGAACTCCCCTCAGATGTAACTTGAATCGATCTTCTGCACAACATATCATAGTGAAACTGGCAAAATATAAGGATAAAGAGAGAATTCTGAAAGCAGCTAGGGAGAAAAGGGCCCTAACATACAAAGGGAAACCTATCAGAGTGGTGACAGACCTATCTACTGAAACTTGGCAGGCCAGAAAGGAATGGCAGGAAATCTTCAATGTGATGAACAGAAAAAATATGCAGCCAAGAATCCTCTATCCAGCAAGCCTGTCATTCAGAATAGAAGGAGAGATAAAAGTCTTCCCAAATAAACAAAAATTGAAAGAATTCATCACCACTAAACCAGCCCTACAAGAAATCCTGAGGGGACTCTCTGAGGGAAATGTTGCAAGGAACACAAGGTACCAGAGACACCACCACAAGCATGAATCCTACAAAGAACACAATGACTCTAAACCCATATTTTTCAATAATAACACTGAATGTAAATGGAATAAATGACCCAATCAAAAGACATAGGGTAGCAGAATGGATAAAAAAAAAAATAAAATCCATCTATTTGCTGTCTACAAGAGACTCATTTTAAAACTGAGGACACCTACAGATTGAAAGTAAGGGATGGAGAAATCTCTGTCATGTGCCTGGAAGTTAAAAGAAAGCTGGAGTAGCCATACTTGTATCAGACAAAGTGAACTTTAAAGGCAGTAACAAGGGATGGAGAAGGGCATTATATAATAATTACAGTTTCTATCCATCAGGAAGAGCTAACAACTGTAAATGTCTATGCACCGAATTCAGGAGCACCCAAATACATAAAACAATCACAAACAGAAACAATCTTGTGGATAAGTAAGTGCTAATAGGAGGGGACTTTAATACTCCACTTACAGCAATAGATAGATCAACTAGATAGAAAATCACTAAAGAAATAATGAACTTGAATGACACATTGGACCCGATGGATTTGACAGATATATTTAGAACTCTACATCCTGAGGCTATGGAATTCACTTTCTTCTCAAATGTGCATGGCACATTCTCCAAGATAGATCACATACTGGGACATAAAGCAACCCTCAATAAATATAAAAGAGTTGAGGTCATACCATGCAATCACATTTTAAAACTGATATTCAAAGATGGAAAAAGCATAAAATGGTCAGAGAAAAAATGGACACTGAAAGGAGAAACAATCAAACTAATAGCTGAGATTATTTCTTCTTAAATTGTTGATACAGTTTAACAGTGAAGCCATCTGGGCCTGGAATTTTCTTTGTTGGCAGATTTTTAACTACTAATGCAGTTTCTTTAATAGATAGAGAACTATCCAGCTTATATAATTATTCTTGAGTAAACTTTGGTAGTTTGTTGACTATGTCTATTGCTTCATAGCAAATTACCTCAAAATTTAAAAACTTAAAAATAAGCATTATCTCACAGTTTCTGTGGGTCAGGAATTCAGGAGCACTCAACTGGGTTGTTGAGGATCTTGAATGGGTCAAGATGTTGGCTAGGGCTGTAGTCAGGGGCGTTTGACTAAGGCTGTAGGATTTGCTTGCACGGTGGCTTTTGGCAGGAGGGTGCAGTTCCTCACGCTTCTTATCAGGAAGTCTCAGTTTATTGCTGGTTGCTGGCAAGAAGCCTCAATTTCCAACCACTTGGGCCTTTCCAAAGAGCTCCTTGAGTGTCCTAAAAACATGATTTCCTGCCAAGTGAGTGACCCAAGAGACAGGAAACCACAACGCCCTTGTGTCAGAAGTCAAACACCATCACTTCTGCCTCATTCTATGTATTAAAACAGAACACTAAGTTAAACACACACTCAAGGGGAGGGGAATTAGACTCCACCTTTGAAGGAGTTAAATAATGTTGGATATACTTTAAAACCACCATAATGTCTATCGAGGACTTTGTCTATTTCATGTAAGTTTTGAAATTTAGGGACATACAGTTTTTCATAATATTCCCTTAGTAACCCTTTAATTTATAGTGAATACATGTATCTACTATCTAGATTTTACCATTAACATTTTTCTCTGCTTGTTTTAGCATGTGTCCATCCCTCTATCTAGCCATCTTTTTTTTTTTTATTTTGCCTTTTTAACATAAGCACTGTTCATCCCCTTTCATTTTTTGTTCCCCAGTGTATCAGACCTGTGCTTCTCTGGATCTGATTGGAACTCAAACTATACCCACTAGATGCCAGTGGCTTCTCTCCCACCAACTTGTGATACCCAAATATGTCTCTAAACATTGCCAAATATCTCCTGAGGAATTAAATAACTCCTGTTAGAGAAGCACTTACTTAATGCTTACAAGGCAGTATATTTTATTTGTAGATCAAGTGAGGATATAGCAATTGTACATACAAATATTGCTACTTTTTAAATTTTTGTAATTTTTTAAATGCTTATTTTTGACAGAGACAGAGTGCAATCTGGGGAGAGGCAGAGAGAGAGAGAGGGAGACATAGAATTTCAAGCAGGCTCCAGGCTCTGAGCTGTCAGCACAGAGCCTGACGTGGGGCTTGAACTCACGAACTGTGAGATCATGACCTGAGCCCAAGTCGGATGCTTAACTGACTGAGTCACCCAGGGGCCCCTAAATATTGCTACACATAAAGCCATAGATCTGAATATTTTTCTCTATATAAAAATTTTTTCATCACCAAGTCCATAGCCTTGTCACAGCACATCCATCACTATCTGAATAGTTAATAAATATTTTTAAATTTATTTATTTTGAGAGCGAGAGAACACAAGTGAGGAAGGGTAGGGGGGAGAGAGAATCCCAAGCTGGTTCTGTATTGCCAACACAGGCCCCAACACAGGGCTCAAACCCATGAACCATAGGATCATGACCTGAGCCGAAGTCAGAAATGCAACAGGCTGAGCCACCCAGGGGCCCCTAATAAGTGTTTTTGATGCCTACTAACTCAGTCACTTCCTTCATGTGTTAGATACATCTTGGGTTTCTTTTCCTACCCAAGTATTACATGTATTATGGCACACATTTGTTAGTTTAAATCTGCTTTGGTAGTGCAAGTGTAGTCTATCCTAATGGAAATTATAATTACATCTTTATTCTACCTTTTTTAAATGTTATCTCTTATATGCCCACATAGTTATATACTTTTATAGCATTTCAGTTTTTAGCTCCTGGTTTATACTAGCCCTTGAAGGAGAGTAAGAAAAGATTTTTATTATAATTTCACAAGCTGTTTCAAGGGACAGCTGATATATCAGTAGGGCAATTGCAGACACCAGATGGGGTGGAGTACCTCTGTTAATAATGTGAGTGGGACAGGAATTTATAGCCACTTCTCTACCCCTGTAATCAGATGTGCTCTTTTACAGAAGATGAGAAGAAGAGTCCTTTACTGATCTAATAATCACACAACACATCTTCAGATGAGACTAGCTGTAGGGAATATATAAATTGACTAAACTCTTTTACCTAATGCCCTCTCATTTTGGACAGTCTATTGGATTTCTTTTTTAAGTGGACAGTGTGATAGTTCTGTTGTAGTTTCTACAATGTACTCGGTAAGGGTTCATGGAATAATGTAGGCCAAAAGCTAAATCTATCCTACTTGTTTATGTCATACAAACTGAATGTCTGTATGATGACTGTTCATATGGAAACAAAATATTTTTTAAAATATTTATCTTTTTGAGAGAGTGCGGCGGTGGGGGCAGGTGCAGAGAGAGGGAATGGAGACAGAGAATCTGAAGCAGGCTCTGAGCTGTCAGCCTAGAGCATGACAAGGGGCTTGAACTCACAAACTGTAAGATCATGACTGGAGCTGAAGTCGGACACTTAATCAACTGAACCACCCAGGCTCCCCAGAAATGAAACAAAATATTAATATATAAGTATTTCCTAACATAGAAACTCTTAGAAACTCCCATAGTTTATGAAAAATGTTACTTGGTAAAAAAAAAAAATTAGTTTGCCTTATGTATTTAAATAGTAAGATATCATTTGTGTATCTAAAACTTAGTAAATATTTATAATTAAACTAAATATTATCTACCTCATAAGATTTTTATAGTCAGTGCAAAATGGAAAACTTGCTCATTCACATTTTCTCTACTTCTCTAGTCATTTTCTGGATTGTATTACATACCAAAACCATAATGCATTTCACAACCTGGCCCAAACAATATCTTATTATCCTCAGTTCATTATGAAAGTATATTCTTTCAGGTATCCATTAACAACTTAGCCTTTCTCACACTTAAATCCAGAAAATCTTACTGCACAATTTTGGAGGCTAAAAGTACTTCATTCAACCAAAATTATTTTGGCACCTACTGTGTGCAAACAAAAACCTGTGGACATATAGGTTAAATTTCTTATAAATTAAGATACCCTTCCACAAATTTACAATTTGATTGAAAAGGTGGGACATATACATCTATAATTCATAATACTAAGTATGCTTCATGAAGCAACTTAGTAATCAGCATACTCTAAAAATACTTAGGTCAAGGAAGGACTAGCTGACCATAAAGCACTTTGTTTTGCACTCATTGGCTAATTCTGATTAAGAAAAGCTTTCAAAGAGGTAGACCATGGTCCACACCTTAAAAAATGGAAAGGAGCTTTGCCTGGCTAGCTCAATCTGTAGAGCATGAGAGTCTTGATCTTCAGGGTTATGAGATCAAACCCCACGTTGGGCATAGAAATTACTTTTAAAAAATGGAAAGGAGGGCACCTGGGTGGCTCAGTAGGTGAAGCATCTGACTTCGGCTCAGGTCATGATCTTGTGGTTTATGAGTTTGAGACCTGCTTCCAGCTCTGTGCTGACAGCTCAGAGCATGGAGCCTGCTTAGGATTCTGTGTCTCCGGGGCGCCTGGGTGGTTTAGTCAGTTAAGCGTCTGACTTCGGCTCAGGTCATGATCTCACAGTTCTTGGTTTCGGACCCAGCATCAGGGGTGCTGACAGCTAGCTCAGAGCCTGGAGCCTGCTTAGATTCTGTGTCTCCCTCTCTCTCTGACCCTCCCCTACTCACACTCTCTCTCCCTCTCAGAAATAAATAAAAAACATTTAAAAAAAAAATTCTGTGTCTCCCCTTCTCTCTCTCTTCTGCCCCTCCCCCCTTCAAACCTTTTAGACCATGCTGCAGAAGGGCAATGTCTGCAGAATAAGTCATTTATGGAGTTTCCTAAAGAACTATGGGCCCTTGAGCAAATTTTTAAGTAAAATTCTGGAAGACTTCTTTTTAATCCATTCATGTTTTTGCTTACACAAAAAGTATTTATTGAGCACATGTTACTTGCAGACATTGTTCTAGGATTACAGAAATGAACTGGAGATATAATTATGAACAAAACAGACAAAAATCAGTGCTTTGCTGGAGTTTACATTGTAGTGTGAGAAATCATACAATAATCTGATAAATAAGCAAATAAACAAAACGTATAATGTAGTATATGGTAATAGGTACTATGGATTTAAATAAAGCAGGTAAGGGGTATAGGGAATAGCAAATGAGGTAGGGAGACAATTTTAAATAGGTTGGTAGATGAACTCCACACCCAAAAAACAAATAATCTAGTGAAGAAATGGGCAGAAGACATGAACAGACACTTCTCCAAAGAGGACACCCAGATGGCCAACAGACACATGAAATGATGCTCAGCATCCCTCCTCATCAGGGAAATACAAATCAAAACCACACTGAGATACCACCTCACGCCGGTCAGAGTGGCTAAAATCAACAAATCAGGAGACTCTAGATGCTGGTGAGGATGTGGAGAAATGGGCACCCTCCTGCCCTGTTGGTGGGAATGTAAACTGGTGCAGCCCCTCTGGAAAACAGTGTGGAGGTTCCTCAAAATCCTATAACAATAGAACTCCCCTATGACCCATCAATAGCACTGCTAGGAATGTACCCAAGGGATACAGGAGTGCTGATGCACAGGGGCACATGGACCTCAGTGTTCATAGCAGCACTTTCAACAATAGCAAAATCATGGAAAGAGCCTAAATGTCCATCAACTGACAAATGGATCAAAAAGATGTGGTTTATCTGTACCATGGAATACTACATGGCAATGAGAAAGAATGAAATCTGGCCATGTGTAGAAACATGGATGGAACTTGAGGCTGTTATGCTGAGCGAAATAAGTCAGGCAGAGATAGATACCATATGTTTCCACTTATGAGTGGAACAGGAGAAACGTAATAGAGGACCATGGGGGAGGAGAAGGGGAAAAAATAGTTGGGGAGAGGGAGGGAGGCAAACCATGAATACTGAGAACAAACTGAAGGTTGATGGGGGTGATGGGCATGGAGGAGGGCACTTGTTGGGATGAGCACTGGGTGTTATATGGAAACCAACTTGTCAATAAACTACTTAAGAAAAGAAAAAATGTAAATAAATAAATATATAAATAAGTTGTTAGAAGAAGGCCTCACTGAGAAGTTGATATTTGAGTAAAAACCTGATGGAGGTTAGCAAGCAGATCATGTGGTAACTGGGAAAAGCAGTTGTAGGCAAAAGAAATAGCTAGTAGTGAGGCCCTGAAGCAGTGCTCTTCCTAGTGAGGGCAGAATGCACAGCTGGGTGTGGGGGTCCAGGAGGCCAGTATAAGTAATTTTACTTTTACTAAATGAGACAGAGAGTCATTGGAGAGCTTTAATCTCTGACTTATTTAAGAGTATCAGTCTGTCTTGGTTTATTTGAACCAAGGCTCTTACTTTTTTTTTTTCTAGTTATAAGAATTGGGTTTCTGTTGCTTGTAATTGAAAATTTTTCTAGTTTATTTTTCTATCTTGTATTAATTGTATCTGGAATTTAACTTTAACTGTAGTACTCAAAAACATATTCCCAATAAGCTGCTATCTTGTAAGTGACCCTCTCTCTATATATAAAGTAGTATAGTTACTGTTTTGAAGTGAGACCAGTGGACTTTCATAAGTTTTTTGAACAAGTACCCCCCAAACAACTGAAAAACTATATACTCACCTCCACATTTTCAGGTTGATATTGAAAAGTTTTCATCATAAGTTTAAACATTTGCCAAAGTTATCCTTTCTAACATATTGTAAGGAGTGACTTAAAAAGAAAAGATTTTATTTTTAAGTAATCTCTGCACCCAACGTGGGGCTCAAATCCACAACCCCGAGATCAAGTTGCATGCTGTACCTACTGAATCAGCCAGGCGCCCTAAGAATGACTTTTTAATAGACGGTTAAATAACTTTTAAATCTATTTAATAAAAGCTGCCTATAGTAATTTGAAACTTACCATCATTCATTCAAAAATATGTAAATAAGGGCACCTGGGTGGCTCAGTTGGTTAAGCGTCTGACTTTGGCTTAGGTCATGATCTCACCATGATCTCACCGTTCATGGGTTCGAGCCTCGCGTCGGGCTCTGTGCTGACAGCTAGCTCAGAGCCTGGAGCCTGCTTCAGATTCTGTATCTCCCTCTCTCTCTGACCCTCCCCTGCTCACGCTCTCTGTCTCTTTCTCTGTCTCTCTGTCTCTGTCTCTCTCAGAAATATATATATATATATAAACAGGGGTACCTGGGTGGCTCAGTCAGTTAAGCATCCATCTTCAGCTCAGGTCATGATCTCGTGGTTTGTGGGTTGGATCCCCACGTTGGGCTCTGTGCTGGTAGCTTGGAGTCTGCATCGGATTCTGTGTCTCCCTCTCTCTCTCTGTCCCTTCCCCACTCATGCTGTGTGTGTGTCTCTCTCTCTCAAAAATAAACATTAAAAAATTTTTAATTTAAAAATACATAAGTTGTTCTTTAACAGTGGGAATTTCTTTCTTTCTTTCTTTCTTTTATCTGAGCATAGTTGACACACAATGTTACATTAGTTTCAGGTATACAACATAGTGATTGAACAAGTTTATACAAATTTATACATTATGATATGCTCACCACAAATGTAGCTACCATGTGTCACCAGACAACCCTATTACAATACCATTGATTATATTCCCTGTGCCGTACCTTTTATTCAACAGTGGGAAATTTTTATTTTTTTAATTAAAAACTTTTTAAAAATATTTTATTTATTTCTGAGAGAGAGATAGAGAGCGAGAACGTGAGCAGCGGAGTGTCAGAGACAGAGGGAGACACAGCATCTCAAACGGTCTCCAGGCCCTGGGCTAACTGTCAGCACAGAGCCCAACATGGGGCTCAAATCCACGAGCCGTGAGATCATGACTTGAGCTGAAGTTGGATGCTTAACCGACTGAGCCACCCAGGCGCCCCAACAGTGGGAAATTCTTAATCTCATTCCTTTTTTCTTCTTGAGCCCATATTTCTGTTCCACTTTTCCCAGAAAAGAAAAATGTTGTCCTACTGAAAATACAGGCAGTCCTCATTTTACACAGTAGTGCAAGACCATACAATGACTGTGCAAGATTACTTAGCAAAGTAATATTAATAATTAGTGGGCAATATTTTAATTGTGACCTTAGAATTTTTTGTAAGAACATTAAAAACTATCTTACACTCAGTTACAAATATACAGGAAAATGAAAAACATGGTAATATCAGTATTTACTTAGTACAGTGCAATTAGTAACATTGAGAATTGGAGTATTTCTTTGTAAAAAAAAAAACTTGTGTTGAGTACTTTCAACAGTTCTTGCCTTCTTCTCGTCATATAACTTATAATACAGAGAGACCATCTTTCTATGCCCTAGTGAATTGTCATACTTTTTCCCAAGTTTGGATCAGCTTCCAACATTTTATCCTTTGCATTGTCAGCATTGTGAAGAATCTCTACAGCTCCTTTAACATGAAGTTTTTTGCCAACATCACTTCTTTTGGGACGTCATTCTTTTGGTCAACAACTGCTTTCCTCACTTAAGTCCCTAAGTTTGCCTGCAGCAATTTCCAAACTGGCTGTATATCCAAACTCTCTCGGATGGTGGCAGTGTTAACATACCTGTGGTTGGCTGTTTCTCCTAGTACTTCGTTATATTCTATTCAAATTTCACGTGTGGCATTATTCTTGTCAACTATTTGCTGAGCTTTCATTTTTGTTAGCCAATGTCCTCGTTCAGTGATTTATTTTTGTAAAATATTACATACATTTGTCACTGGCAGACAAGGAGGTGAAGACAACCACAGGCGTTGCTGTCTATATGTCTGCTGCCGAACTGAACAACAGATGCACAGTGACCAATCACCAATGACTTCGAAAGAAGAAACATGATTGGTCACTGATCATGATGCTCATCTGTGACTCATGTAGTGATTCGTAGATTGAGGAGCTGAGGTGAAATTTGTATTTTGTGCAATTACAGTTACTATACCATAGTGATTGAAATTTGAACCCCGTTTAGGGGATTGCTGTTATTTAAGCATGGTAACTGAAATTTATGCATGTTGGAACCATTCAAATAATGAATTATCTGGATATTTTTAACTTGAAAGCTTTTTATTAACCGCCCTTTAAATTTGTCTGCAACAAATACGTACATAAATTAAAATTTTAGCTATTATGTCCTTGATTCTTTTTTTTATTTTTTTTTTATTTTATTTTTTTTACAAATAGTTTATTGTCAAATTAGTTTCCACATAACACCCAGTGCTCATCCCCACAAGTGCCCACCTCCATGCCCACCCCTCCTCCCCCCCACATCCACCAGTCCTCAGTTTTTGTCAGCATTCAAGAGTCTCTCATGGTTTGCCTCTCCCCCTTTCCCCCACCATTTCCCCCTTCTTCTCCCCCTTGGTCCTCTGTTAAGTTCCTCCTAATCCTCCTATACGTGCACACATATGATATTTGTCTTTCTCTGCCTGACTTATTTCGCTCAGCATCACACCCTCAAGGTCCATCCATGTTGCTACACATGGCCAGATTTCATTGTTTCTCATTGCCATGTAGTATTCCATGGTATAGATAAACCACATCTTCTTGATCCATTCATCTGTTGATGGACACTTAGGCTCTTTCCATGTTTTAGCTATTGTGGAGAGTGCTGCTATGAACATTGGGGTACATGTGCTCCTATGCATCAGCATTTCTGTATCCCTTGGGTAAATTCCTAGCAGTGCTATTGCTGGGTCATAGGGGAGTTCTATTGTTAGTTTCCTGAGGAACCTCCACACTGTTTTCCAGAGGGGCTGTACCAGTTTACATTCCCACCAACAGTGTAGGAGGGTGCCCGTTTCTCCACATCCTCGCCAGCATCTAGAGTTCTCTGATTGGCTCATTTTAGCCACTCTGACTGGCGTGAGGTGGTATCTCAGTGTGGTTTTGATTTGTATTTCCCTGATGAGGAGGATGCTGAGCATCGTTTCATGTGTCTGTTGGCCATCTGGATGTCCTCTTTGGAGAAGTGTCTGTTCATATCTTCTGCCCATTTCTTCACTGGGTTGTTTGTTTTTCGGGCGTGTAGTTTGGTGAGTTCCTTGTAGATTCTGGATATCAACCCTTTATCTGATATGTCATTTGCAACTATCTTTTCCCATTCCGTTGGTTGCCTATTAATTTTCTGGGTTGTTTCCTTGGCTGTGCAGAAGCTTATGTCCTTGATTCTTAAGTAGAAAAAAATTATGGGCTGTTTAACATTACAATTATTATAATTGATTAGACAACAAAAGTGTGCTTAAATTAAAAGTAAAACTTTCAAAAAATTTTTGAGTCTGATGAATTGGGCTATTTTCATTAGACCATATATCATTAGCTAAGTATTGCTTACTGTTGGAATGAGACAGAGTTCAATGTTTTGTTTTGTTTTTTTAATTTCTGAGAGAGAGAGAGAGAGAGAGAGAGAGAGAGACAGCATGAGCAGGGGAGGGTCGGAGAGAAAGGGAAACACAGAATCTGAAACAGTCTCCAGGCTCTGAGCTAGCTGTCAGCACAGAGCCCGATGCCGGGCTCGAACCCATGAACTGCAAGAACATGACCTGAGTTGAAGTCAGACACTTAACCGACTGAGCCACCCAGGCACTCCGAGACAGAGTTTAAAATCAATGATTTTCCTGTTTTTCATTTCTACAGATAAAATCCCTGAGAAAATGTGTTCACACAGACAAGCAGATGGAAATGAGAGGAATTTTATTATAAAGTGCCACTCATTTTGTGGATTCTTTCCAAGTTATTTGTCAAAAATGCTCTTTGACATTTGCTAAAAAAAAAAAAAAAAGGACTTTGAAAACTTCTGACTTCCAAAAGTACTTGTTATCCAATCATTAGAATGTCCACTTTCTTATTTTCCAGGAAGTATACCAAAACGGCTTTGCCAGATATTATCAGCTCCTAGGAAGCCAATTATACACCTGTGCTGATTGCATACGCACAACTCCTAAAGACAGTGTTCACACTGCACTCTACTTGAGAGTAATGAGCTGGAATTGGGCAATGCACAACTTACATAGCTGTATGTAGTGGCCTTATAAATTATACCTATTATTTACTTAGCAACTTATTTAATCCAGTATGTAAATGAAGTATACAAAATTTCCTGTATATATCCATCATTTATATACATCGATTATAATATCACAATTAGCATATTAAACAGTTAATGACATAGCAATATTTAGTGGAAAGATGTACTACATGGTAAAAACAAATAAAATTGTTATTTTTAGAAACCAAGAGTCTTTTGAAAAGCGAAGTGTGATGTCAAAAGTCATTCAACTCCCTGCCAAGCTCAATATCTGCCAAGAGTCATTTATACCTCATCTCCATGGCAGCTCTTTATTTCCTTAAAACTTGAATTCACAGATGGCACATTTGTTTCCTTGAACAGTGTCATTAATTTATTTAATTTATGAATGCTAATTATATGTTTCTGAATGCATCCAATCTATTAGCATTGCAGTGGTCTCTTTGATAAAGTGTGCGGTAAAGAGGAACTGCTCTGGCAATACCCTACAGGATCTGTTCTGCCCTTGGCAAGTTGAAGCAGTCTAACGTATATTAGGATACACTGTTTTTGGCCTTTTTAAAAACTGAGATATAATTGACCTGTAACTGATATACACTGTTAAGCAGTAATTCACAACTGGTGAATATCAGGCAATGGAAGCAAGAGTTTTAATTGGTCTATACACCAATCTGAGTAACTGCACAAACGACAATATAGTGAATTCTATTATTGAAGAATCATTTATCACATGACACTTTGATTCTGGAAGCTACTACTCCTTGCCTGGGTGGCTCAGTCGGTTGGGTGTCAGACTTGGCTCAGGTTATGAATTTGCAGTTTGTGAATTCAAGCCCTATGTCAGGCTCTGTGCTGACAGCTCAGAGCCTGGAGCCTGCTTCAGATTCTGCGTCTCCTTCACTCTGCCGCTCCATCACTTGCTCACTCTCTTTCTCTTTCAAAAATAAATAAACATTAAAAAAATGTAGAATCCCCTACTCTTAGGTGGAGTCCATAATATTTTCTATGCATCAAAGTTGGCATCATAGCCACAAACTTCAGAACAAACATGGAAAGAATGCCCCCACTTCAATAAGTCACAATCATGGCCTTGAATGATAACACAAACAATAACATCACTAACAGTTATGAAGGACAATCTGTCTATAATAACAATTAACTACAAAGTTCATAATTTTTTGAAGAAATGTTTAAAAATGTGAATTTCCTAATTGAGGTTGGAGAATTAAGTGTAAATTAAAGTATGAACATCGTTTCATTATAATGGCTTTCACATGTAACATTTTTACGTCACGTCCTATGTGCTCGCACTTTTGTAATTTTATTTTGTCTTTCCGATAACGTTATGTTGAGAAAATATTGGTATTTTCTGTTTTACATATCACAAAACTAAGGACCAGAGAAATTTTGGTACTTGCTTGAGGCTCTATGTTACAAAAGTGGCAGAGATGAAACTTCAGCCTGAAACAAAAATCTCCTATACTTTTCTTCTCTACCAAACTGTCTACCTGATGTTGAGATATTGAACCCTTTTGTTTTTCTTCCATTTTGGGTGTAACATCCATTCTTCTAATTTTGCAAAAGAATCACCTGATGCCCTTGTCAGAATACAGATTCCTAGGTCTCCACCCCAGAGACCTGGTGGTGTTTGTGGGAAGCTGCATAACTACGATCTCACATAATTCAGTTGAGATTGACCTGTAGAATCAAACTAAAACCACCCAAATGAGAACAAACACTTGCTATTTTTTCAGCTCTTGCTATAGCAACAGAGTAAGACAGCATCACTTGCCTTTGGGAGAAGCTCAAAGGCAGGCAGGGGAGTGGACAGGATTTATAAAACTGAAAAAAGGACCGTCTTAGGTATGTTCGGATTGTAAGTTGTTGGCCTGGGAAAGTTAGAGGCAGGCTCCTCGAAGCAAGGGGTGTTTTATGTGATTGATTTGGGGAGCAATTGGCTTTCTCTGATTGGTCCTGTATTGGAAGTCCAGCAAAAAGAGGGAAGTTGGCAGTCCTTGAGGATGTCCTAACTGTTCCGGCCCAGCTGCAGAGGTTACGGTGTGGCGCCCTGAGCTTCTTATGCCCTTCAGAGTCCTGTTGTCATACACAGTTTGGCCATTGTCCATTTGTATATTCTGCCTCCCAGACCACACACTGGGCCTCTGATGTTCATTTCATCCGGCTCTCTTTCTTCCCTTAACATAGCTAGACTGTCAGTTCCATAAGATCTCTAATTACCAGTGCCTAGCCCTATCAGACACTCAATAAAAGCTTGCACGTGAACGGATGGATGATAAATTAAAATATTTGTTACTGGCTTTTGCTGGGAGAAGAAAATGAACCATCTGTGTAGCACATGGACATCTTTATCTGACTGGACTTGCGGTCATCAGGAAGAAAAGACTGGAGGCTACTTCTTCAGCTACCCTGCTCTAAATACGTGAACTTGAATCCTTGACCCTGGCTGCTCTCAGTTTATCTTCAAACGTCCAGGTTAAACCGTAGTGTGCAAATCAGCCCCAGGGTCTCCCTCCTGAGTTGAGTGCTCTGCTGGGGGCGGGATGACGTTGGTGGGAAAGCGGCAGTTAATTCTGGCATTCTGAAAGCAACCTCAGCCCCAGACCTTTAAGGCTTGCCGCGTTCTCTCCACTCTTTCCACTCCTTCTCTCCCTCTAGGGCCTGGCCTGTGAGAGATACCGAAGGAGGGGGAAAGCGGATCCTTCTCCCAGCTCCCAGATGCGTTCTTAATTCTGGACTTAAGAGTGTCTAGAGAAAAACGCCCGGGGGTGTGTGCTGGGTGTAGGACTCACACCTAAGGAGGGAGCGGAAAGCTAGTCGCGCAGGCGGTCTCCTCGGAGCTGAATTCCCACCTGCTGCAGAGGGGAACCGCCGGGAAGGGGCCGCAGCCGCGTGCCCGCCCTCCCGCCCCGCCCCTGCTAGCAGCGCGGCCCCGCCACCGGGGAGTTCCCGCGAGTGGCCCCGCGCCCAGGCCGCACGGGGGGCTGTTCGGCTGGAGGCGGGGAGCAGCCGGGGCACCAAAATAGGAGCCGCTTGTGGGCTGGAGCTGCACTAGCAGGCACCCTCCGCTGCGCCTCTTCCAAAGATGGTCAGAGGGTCCGGAGGCGCCCCAGCCCCCGCTCGCCGCTAGCCCGCCGGCCAGCACGGTGCCCCGGAGCCGCCGCAGGAGGTAGGTGCGCTGCGGCCCCGCCGCCCGGGGCCAGCCTGCGGGGAGCTAGCGGGGCCGGGCGCGGGAGAGCGAGGCCGCGCCGCCTCCCGAGCCCGCCCGCGGCAGTGGCGCGGAGACAATGGCCGCGCGGGCTCCGGGCCGGGCCGAGCGCGGGGCCGCTCGCAGTGCCCTCCCCACACCTGCGCTGCGTCCCGGGGCAGAGGGACGCGGGCACCCGGCCCGGCGGGCGGCGCGTGGCGCCCTCGAGTCGAGTCCCCGCGCCAGGCCCGGGGCGGGGCGGTCTCCGGGCGGGAACGCGGGCCCGGGGCCCTGGCGCGGGGCGCGCGGAAACCCCTGCGGCAGCCGCGGGGGAGGGGGCGCGGGGATGGAGGGACCGTGGCCCGGCAGCTTTCTTTTCGCTCCTTTCTTGAGCGGAAAGGTGAAAGGTTTCCTTTTCCAAGATTTCTTCATTTCCAGTTGTATTTGGATCGCCTCTTTTTTTTTGGCATCTCGAGGTGACTCGCAAGGGAGAAGGAGCTAGTGAAAAAGAGTGAATTGGGGCCGAGCCAAGACGGCCAAAGTCCGGTCTGTAGTGGGGTAACCCCTTGGACATTTGGTTTGCCGAACGTGGATTCTCTCTCGGACCGCCAGCCCGGGTCGGATTGCGGAGACTGGGTGAATGGGGTGGCAAATCAATATATTTTTTTCTCTAAAGGACTACTGAAAACCCTGGGGGCCTCATTTCAGGCTCAAAGTGACCCCGAATTTAGATTGACCATCACATAAATGACGAAATAGTGTATCCACATTTTGCATTTGTTACTTAGTCTAGTTGTAGAGTATATTCGATGCGAATCAATCATCGTAAGGATTGGCATGTTTAGCATTGATTATTTGCAGTAATATGCAAAATTGAAAACACGTTTATTTCATGTTTGTTGCAGCCATGGCTCTCAAGGGACAAGAAGATTACATTTACCATTTCAAGGATTCAACGCATCCAGTGGATTTTCTGGATGCATTCAGAACATTTTACTTGGATGGATTATTTACTGATATTACCCTTCAGTGCCCTTCAGGCATTATCTTCCATTGTCACCGAGCTGTTTTAGCTGCTTGCAGCAATTATTTTAAGGCAATGTTCACAGCTGACATGAAAGAAAAATTTAAAAATAAAATAAAAATCTCTGGCATCCACCATGATATTTTGGAAGGCCTTGTGAATTATGCATACACTTCCCAAATTGAAATAACCAAGAGAAATGTTCAAAGCCTGCTTGAAGCAGCAGATCTGCTACAGTTCCTTTCAGTAAAGAAAGCTTGTGAGCAGTTTTTAGTAAGGCACTTGGATATTGATAATTGTATTGGAATGCACTCCTTTGCAGAATTTCATGTGTGTCCAGAACTAGAGAAGGAATCTCGAAGAATTCTATGTTCAAGGTTTAAGGAAGTGTGGCAACAAGAAGAATTTCTGGAAATCAGCCTTGAAAAGTTTCTCTTCATATTGTCCAGAAAGAATCTCAGTGTTTGGAAAGAAGAAGCTATAATAGAGCCTGTTATCAAGTGGACCGCTCATGATGTAGAAAATCGAATTGAATGCCTGTATAATCTACTAAGCTATGTAAACATAGATATAGATCCAGTGTATTTAAAAACAGCTTTAGGTCTTCAAAGAAGCTGCCTGCTAACCGAAAATAAGATTCGATCTCTAATATATAATGCTTTGAATCCCCTGCATAAAGAGATTTCCCAGAGGTCCACAGCCACAATGTACATCATTGGAGGCTATTACTGGCATCCTTTATCAGAGGTTCATATATGGGATCCTCTGACAAATGTTTGGATTCAGGGAGCAGAAATACCAGACTATACTAGGGAAAGCTATGGTGTTACATGTTTGGGACCCAACATTTATGTAACTGGGGGTTATAGGACGGATAATATAGAAGCTCTTGACACAGTGTGGATTTATAACAGTGAAAGCGATGAATGGACAGAAGGTTTACCAATGCTCAATGCCAGGTATTACCACTGTGCAGTCACCTTGGGTGGCTGTGTCTATGCTTTAGGCGGTTACAGAAAAGGGGCTCCTGCAGAAGAGGCTGAGTTCTATGATCCATTAAAAGAGAAATGGATTCCTATTGCAAACATGATTAAAGGTAAGTACAGATTACATTTCTTCTATATTTTTAAGTGTTTTTTTTTTAAGTTTATTTTGAGAGAGACAGAGACAATGTGAGTAGGGGAGAGGCAGAGAATGAGAGAGAGAATACCAAGCAGACTCTGCACTGTCCGCAAAGAGCCCAATGGGGGACTTGAACTCCTGAAACTGAGATCATGACCTGAGCTGAAACCAAGTGTTGGATACTTAATCGACTGAATCACCCAGGGGCTCCGATATTTTTTAAGTGTTTGAAGTTAAGGCCAGTGGTCTCAATTATCTTGCAAATAAATTTAAAAGAATTTATCACTTTTGGAATGCTACCTAGGAACTATAATAGATTATACAAATAATGGTGGATAGAATGTTCCAAAAGCACAGTGTAGCAGTCCCCAACTCTTTTGAGCCTATGTGATTAGAATCTGCTCCTCGGACTAGAAAAAAGTCATAAGAAAACAGTATAACTCGTTCTACTTACTCTACAGCCTGTTTCAAGCCTAGGTCTTGCTTCAGGTCTTAAGAATATATATTTAAGTCAAGGCTAAATGAGAAAGCTGGGTAGTTTTATTAGTTCATATTGAATTTTTTTTTTTTTTTTGCTTGCTTGCCATTGAAATTAAATCCTTTTCAATCCTGCTTTTAAATATTCAGCTTTTTCCCTCTTGTTATCTGATCATCTCTCTCTTAAAAGGTCTTTCATTAAAACTTTGAAAGGTTTGGTCCCTGTAGAGTGTAACAAATTACATTCTCTTAAAAACTAGAGACAGATAGCCCCTGTTTCTTGTGATTCAAGTCTTGTTTCGTAGGGTAAAAGATAGGGCAGGTGCCATACCCTCCCTCATGTGATCCACACAGCCAGGCACACTATTGGGGCTCAATGTCTGTCTGATAAACACTGTATTTTCTGCTGTGTGCAGTACTATATTAGCCTTGCTCTCCTTCCCTCCCACTGGCAAAAAAAAGCTAAACTGGAATCTTAATTACATTTATTCATTTGTGCTGGAGAGTTGCACAAAAACAACTGGTAGGTTGTTACTAAATTTGTGTCATTTTATCCCAAATGTTCCTTCCCAGGCTTTTCTGTTTCTTTTTTAACACTAGCGAGGGTGTGGGAATCTGACCTGGTCTGGGAATCTGACCCGGTGTGATCGTTGGATGACAAGCAGGAAGCCTGAGAGGCCGGATGGTCTTGTGATCAGGCACGTTGCTTCTGAAGCCAAACTGCCTGGGTCCAAATCCCAACTTTCCACTTACTGTGCTCAGGCAAATTGTTTGATCTCCCTGGTCCTCAGTGTTGTGGTCTGTACAGTGGGGGTGACAACATTATGTAGCTTAAGGTTTTGAGAGGATTAAGTGAATTTATGCACGCGAAGGAGCAAAACACTCAGTAAGTGTTAGGTATTATTTTCGTAGGTATTATTGTCATTATTCGTTGCTCATTATGGTCATAATAAAGATCATTATAGCAGAGCATGTCAACTTTGATAGAACAAAAACATCTTTCATATTAGGGGCGATTGAATGGTCAGTCGGTTAAGTATCCCACTCTAAAGCGTCACACTCACCCTTAGTGAGATCCAGCCTTGAGCTGGGCTCTGCACCGACAGCATGGAGACTGCTTGGGATTATCGCCCCCCCCCCTCCCCTGTTTGCTCTCTTTCTCTCTCTGTCAAAATAAATACGTAAGCTTGGGGCGCCTGGGTGGCTTAGTCGGTTGGGCATCCGACTTTCGCTTAGGCCATGATCTCGCGGTTCGTGGGTTCGAGCCCCGCGTCGGGCTCTGTGCTGACTGCCAGCTCGGAGCCTGGAGTCTGTTTCAGTCTGTGACTCCCTCTCTCTCTGACCCTCCCCTGCTCATGCTGTCTCTCTCTCTCTCTCCTAGAAATAAATAAAACGTTAAAAAAATAAATAAATAAATACGTAAGCTTAAAAAAGGTATCCTTCATATGAAATCATGCTCATTCTCCTGCATGCCTGAAGGTTCTGCTGCAGTAGGTGGTAAAGTGGGAGAAGGTGGCTTAAGGCCCACTACTGTGTTGCTCTGGTTTTGTGGTTTTGGACTCTGCCTGAGCTTGGCCGCTGATTCCTGGTCTCCTCCCTGGGATGGTCCTGAAGGTTGTCATGACTCCTATCCTACTAAAGAGACAAAGTTCAAATATCTTAGCAGCTATTGTCAACCTGGAAAAGTTTCAGCCTCTTTCTTAATAATGAGATAACATTTCCAATGCTTTCCTAGTTAAGAGTATATTTCTGTGAGGATGAAAGTTTATTACTTTACTGCAGTTTTGTTAAATCATGTTAAAAAAATTGTTTTAATATTGATTTATTTTTGAGAGAGAGAGGGACAGAGCATGATTGGGGGAGGGCAGATAGAGAGGGACACACAGAATCTGAGGCAGGCTCTAGGCTCGGACCGTCAGCACAGAGCCTGATGCGGCTCTCAAACCCACAAGCCTCAAGATCATGACTTGGGGCGCCTGGGTGGCTTAGTCGGTTAAGTGTCCGACTTTCGCTTGGGTCATGATCTCGTGGTTCGTGGGTTCGAGCCCCGCGTCGGGCTCTGTGCTGACTGCCAGCTCAGAGCCTGGAGCCTGTTTCAATCTGTGACTCCCTCTCTCTGACCCTCCCCTGTTCACGCTGTCTCTCCTCTCTCTCTTCCAGAAATAAATAAAACATTAAAAAAAAAAAAAAAAAGATCATGACCTGAGCCGAAGTCAGATGCTCAAGTGACTGAGCCACCACCCAGGCGCCCCTGTTAAATCATATTTGAAACATGCTTGCTGAAAAGAAAATGCTTCAGTGGTGTGTCCACTGTGAAAGAAAGCCGTATGTGTGCTTGCCTTCACCTTGAGTAGAATGGGAGACCCTCATACACGAACCCCCCTTACCCCAACCAGCTGGGCTTGAAATGTCAAAGTTTAATTTATACTTTCACCTTGAAGTTTTGATTCCTGATGATAACTAGTCGTCCCTGGGAAGGGTAACACTGTGTCAGTCATGTGCAGCTTTGGCCAGTACCAGTTTTGAGTTTTAAGCTTCTCATTTTTCTAAGTTGCAAGGGTAATGGTACTTTTCCTAGTTTGTTTTGTTTTGTAGTCATGAAGTGAACTAGCAGCTTCCCCTGGTGATCAGAACTTAAACTGGGTAGCGTCAAATTTCAAATTCATTTCCTTTTTTGGTTTAGGGATGTACAGAGAAGAAATAAATACTCGGCTTAAGTTTAGGAGCTCCTGACTCCCCCCCCCCCCCCCCCCGTATCGTAACTGTGCTGCTTATAAAGTCACTTTTGTGTTGGAGCAGAAATGCTCAAGGATATCGAACTGCGCCCAGCATGTACCAGTGGTAAATAAAAGTTGCTTGAAAGACTCAGCTGATGTATTCAACTCAAACAAGTTTCATCCTACTTCCTTTCTTCCTTCCCTGCTGAACTCGTTTCTTCCTCCTCATTTTCCTAGGGCATCAGGGTTTCCTGGTTTTCTGAGCTTACAACCTCAGAATCAGTTTTGTTTCCGAAGCAGTCAGTCATAAAGGCTTATCTGTGATTCTTGTCTCCATACCCAAGCCCCTTCTAAATCAGGCCCTCAGCACTTCGTACCTGGGCCAATACCTAAATCTCTCTCTTTCTCTTCTGCTTTTGTAGTCTCTCCTTTCCTCTGCTTAAAAATCTTAAAAATCCTGCTGAATGAAGTTAACAGTTCTTAGTTGGGTGCCAGGATCCTTTGCAATGCAGTTTCAACTTACCATGTTGGCTTTAATTCCCATACGCCAGCCCCAGGTTTGCCACCGGCCATTCCGTGTGCTGGCATCAAACAGGGCCTCTCGATATTGCCCACTAGGCCTCTGCACTTGCCTTGCCCTCTGCTTAGGATGGCTTTCTCTCACCTCTGTGTGCCACAGTCCTACCTATGGCTGCCTGCTGTCATGACTTCCCTTCTCAAAGCAACGTCTCCTTGCTCTGATCATTCATGGTGTTTCTGTACCGTGTTCTAACTGTTGGTGTAAGTGTCTCACCCTCTTTTAAAAGAGTGCAAGGAGGGGCACCTGGGTGGCTCAGTTGGTTAAGCATCCGACTTCGGCTCAGGTCATGATCACACGGTTAGTGGGTTCGAGCCCTGCGTCGGGCTCTGTGCTGACAGCTAGCTCAGAGCCTGGAGCCTGCTTCAGATCCTGTATCTCCCTCTCTCTCTGACCCTCCCCTGCTCACACTATTTCTCTCTCTCTCTCAGAAATAAATAAAACACTAAAAAAAAAAAAAGTGCAAGCAGTCTCTTGTTCATTTTTCAGTCCCTCATAGCACCTAGCACAGGACCTTGCATCTACTATTGGTAATAACAGAAACAATAAACTTAGCCCAGTATTCAATGTGATTTTAATTAACACACAGGCGTGGGAAATGCGACTGCCTGTGTCTTACATGAGGTCATCTACGTCATCGGCGGCCACTGTGGCTACAGAGGAAGCTGCACCTACGACAAGGTCCAGAGCTACAATTCAGATATCAATGAATGGAGCCTGATCACCTCCAGTCCACATCCAGGTAATAAAATACTATTTCAAATAGTACATGTCATACAGCTAAAAATGGCCTGGAAATAGAAAATGCTAGATTTATAGCAGACTGCCTACAGGTAGAATTAAAAGGCTTAAAATATTCATATGCCCATCTACATAATCACAGGTAATTCCAATTAGATCACATCCACAAATGCTTTCCCTGATGTCTTCATATGACACATTTTAAGCCTGTGTGGCTTAAATTTAAAAATTTTTTCTCGATTCTTTTGTTGTGCTCCCTATTCCTCTGTTGTGTGCTTTCTTTCATATATAAGCATTATATAAGACAATTTATGTAGGCAGTTAAAAAGCACTAGTCTGTCAGACGGTGGGAATATTACCCATTAATTCAGTTCAACAAGAAACGGTTTCTTCTTTTTAGAAGCATGTTCCTTCTGGGTTCCCGTAATTGTTAAGCAGTCACTCCTATGATGTGCAGAACCCCATGCTGGCCTTACTTTAACAATCATGAAGGGGACATGTGGTCTGCCCACAAGGAATGGCCAGCCTTCTGCCTTCTGCGCCTTTGTTCTTTGACTTGTCTCTTTGTGACGCAGATTTGAGATTTTTCATTAGGAAAGATTCATATCACCATATCACTATACTACTTTAAATGATTTTCTATATAGCATAAAGCTTCCATGTGAGTCACTGGTGAGCATAATTGAAATTCACAATCTTGAACTGTCTGAGAGTGATAGCAATAGTTAACCTTCTTGAACACTTTCTATAGGTCAGCTATAGACTAAGTACTTTGCATGTAATATTACCTTAAGTTCTATCTACAACCTTATGAGTAGGTATTGTTTACCCCCATTTTATGTATTTAGAAATGGAGGCTAGAAAGGATAATGTCACACAATTTGGAAGTGGCGGACCAAGATTCATTTAAGCAGTCTGATTGTATAATCTGTGCTATATAGCCACTGAGCAGTCTGTCTCCTGAAGGGAGCAGGATTTCCTACTTTTGACCACTGCAACTCTGTCCACCCACCCAGTCAATGTGCACTTCATCTGGCAGTTCAACTGAAGTGCACTGAATCTGATGCTGCATATCCATATGTCCTGGGCTTTGCATAACAAGAGACTTTGGCCACAGGCTGTCCTGGCTCTGAAGATATGGAACAGATAGCTTATCTCCTAGTAGCCCAGACGTATTATCTCAGCCTCCCCACCACTTTACGTTATGACCAATGAAATTATAACGAAAGTTAGTAATACCAGCTCATACAGAGTAATAGCTAACTTTTATTTAGTAAGTATGCATCAGGCACTAACTATTCCAATAATTTTTCATGTCTTAATCTAGTTAAACCTTACCGAAATCCGGTGAGCTAGGTACTACTGTTATCTCAGTTTGCAGGCCACTGAGGCACAGTGATGATAAATGAATTGCCCAAGGTCAGCTAGCTAGGGGTTATTAGAGGTGAGGTTCAAATCTAGGCAATCAGGCTGAGAGGCCATGTTCTTAACAATTGCACTGGTATCTCATTTGACCCTCATGTTAACCTTATCAGTTAGATATTACTTTGACATCTTTACAAAGAAAATCCAATATATGAAAACTCAACTTAACAAATTAGAGGGCAGGATTTTACATTACAGATTTAATATAGATTTCATGAAAGGGTTCCTTTAAAAATAAATGTCCTTTAACATATTTAACTTGCATGTGGCTTGTTAACTACTTGTAAGGGAGTCTAAAAGTCAATGAGATGTAAGCCAAATCATGAAAATCCGTGGCCAACTGAAAAATTCAGTCAGAAATAAATATTAAGTTAGAAGTGCAAATCAATGGGAACATATAATTGTGTTTGTAAAGTTTTGCTTTATGTTGGACGTAATACGTGTCGTAATACAAGAAACAAAGGTAGCAAATTAGCACCTTGCCTGGTATGTTCTTTTTGGCTTCCAGTGTTTAAAATCTTTTTAACTGACGTACTGCCAATATTTAAAATTCGGGAGGTCTCAAGTAAAAATCATGATCTCTGACCTTTAGAAAAATCGTAACAACCTCGGACCACATTCTTTTCCGTCCGCAATCACTGAAGGCAAGTAGTGGCCGTTCCCTTTTAGATGGCATTTCTCTGATCCATTTCCCCAGTCTCTCCTATTCCTATCACATCATGGACCTGGCGGGCCCGTGCCATTGCTCTGCTTACCCTGGCCTGCTTCATCCAACTGGTCTGTTAGCTCCTTCACCCTTGGAGGCCTGGGGCCTGCCTCTTCTGAACTGCGGCAAGGTGTGCTTCTTACACACTTTAGGATCACCTCCTGAGGAACATAAAATGTCAGTCTCAAGTCTACCTTACAGACCTGTAGCTTAGACTACAAAGAAATCATGACTATTCTTATTTTTTAAAGGTACTATAAATGTTTTTTTTTTTCTTAGTGCCTTTGAGGGTGGTGGTTTTGTATAGTTAAAAAAACTAGGGACTCTAATTCCATTAAATTAAAGATAACATTTACTGAGAACTTACCTTAGGAAAGATACCATCCTGGTTATTATGTAAGATGCAAAGACGGCTAGGAGTGAGCCTCTACTGCCACAGAGCTCAGAATCTGGTAGCAAATATACATACTTAACAGGGATACAAGACAGTCATAGAAATAAGTGCCATTGAAATTGAGGGTAGAAAGAGCTTTAGAATTATTTAAGGGAAATCTGGAAATCTTAGAAGGCTTCCAGGAGTTCACTGTTAGGATTTAGGCCTTAAAGAATGGATACAATTAAGGTATTTTTTTCAGGAAGGAAGTTAGTCACTGATGGGAGGCAGAAGGGCAAGTTCCAGGTCTATTCCAGCACTTGGGAGTGGATATCTATGATGGGATGTGAGAGGGTAGAATGAGAGATTGGATGGGAGAGTTCAATTGAGGAACATATTATAGAGGGCTTTGAATGGCAGTCAGGAGAATTTGAAAAATGGTGAACTACCAAAGGCGTTAGAGTCTTTTAGAATAGATTAGGAAAAAGACAGCAGAAAAATCTGCTGAAACTGTTATAATAACCCCGGTAAGAAATGCTGAAAGCCTGAAGCAGTAGGAGGTGAAAACGGGTAGAGATGAGGAAGGTTATGGATTCATCATGGGAAGAGGTGAAGGAGGAGCTGGGGAGAAGGGAGGAGAGCAGCTGAGCTGGAACTTGGTTTTGTTGGAAGGACAAGTTGGAACTTGGTTCTGTAGTTAACTGTGAAGGACTGGTTGCATCACCCAGACGAGCTGCCCAGCAGGCAATGGAGGAAAAGTGTGGCCGACTTTAGAGATCTGGGTGTCATTTGCTTGGAGGTGATGACTGTCAGTGTGGAGATGGTTGAGGTGGCCTGTGAGCGTGGGACTAAGTACAGCTATGGACAGAGTCTTGGGAAACAGCACAAGTTGAGGGATGAGGTGGGAAGGAAGAGGGTGGGAAGAACAAGGAAGAAGCAGGAAGTGATAAAGAACAAAAACCTATGGAGAGCCTCGTCAAGTGGGGAGAGAGTTCTTTCCTGGCTCTGCCATTTATTCACATGAATGCTCTTGGGCAGTGGCTTTAGCTCTTGGGTTTACTTCCTAGTAAAATAAAGAGGTTAGGTTACATAAGCTTTACAGGTCTTTTCAGTGAGAAAAACCTTAGGAAAAAAATTCTAAGCCATTTCAGTATATGCTGAATACCTGAAAATATTATGGTTGTCTCTGAGCCCCTACATGGCTTTATTCATAACATTCAGGGAACACTAAACACAGACTGCTGTGTATTTATAGTGAATATTTGTGTGTAAACTTTTGAGCCATGACAGATGGTACCATTCTTATACTTAGTTTGAAATTGTTCATTCGTTCATTGGTCCAACAGAGGCTTGCTGAGTATTTCCCACATGTTATGTATAGTGTTATGTTATATATAGAAATGGATAGTGCTGGGAGCCCAGTAAACAAAGCACAGTTCCCCAGTCTCCGTAGCTTCGTAGAGTGACCAATGGACAAAAAGGCAGTTACAGCTGAGGAAGAAAAAGTTTCCATCAGCAATAACAGAACATGTTCTGTTGTATGTGGGTAACGGGAAAAAACCCAGGAATCACCTTATCTTAAATGTTTTTCCTCTACAGGACGATTGAGATACTTAAAAAAATTTTTTTTAATTTATTTATTTTGATGGGGCGCCTGGGTGGTTCAGTTGGTTGCGCGTCTGACTTCGGCTCAGGTCTTGATCTCACAGCTTGTGAGTTCGAGTCCCACATCAGGCCCTGTGCTGACAGCTCAGAGCCTGGAGCCTGCTTCAGATTCCGTGTCTCCCTTGCTCTCTGCCCCTCCCCTGCTCACTCTCTGTGTGTGTGTCTCTCTCCTTCAAAAATAAATAGACATTTTTTAAAAAAATTTAAAGTTTATTTATTTTGAGAGGGAGAGAGAGCCCAATCAGGGGAAGGGCAGAGAGATGGAGAGAAAGAGAGAAGGAGAAAATCCCAAGAAGGTTCACACAGTCAGCACAAGTGCCTGACGCAGGGCCCAAGCCCGTGAACTGTGAGATCATGACCAGAGCTAAAATCAAGAGTCGGATGCCCAATCGATTGAGCCACCCAGGATCCCCTTGCGATACTGTTCTTTACATAAGAACCACAAATTGAGAATTTTGTGTAAACTTTGGAATTTAAGAAAGGCCTAGCGAACTCATTGTTGAATCACTTAACATCAACAGATAAAATTTCTGAATCACCATTAATTTTCATGATCATTTGATGGAATGATTTCTCTAATTTCACAAGTACTGAAACAACTAAATTCTATACAAATTCTGCATGTATATAACTAGAAAGTAACAAATGGGGTTTTTAGAGGTGGAAGAATTCTTATTTTCCTGGATGTCAGTCAGATACTTGAGAACAGCAAAGTACAAATGCCCATCTTCTGAGATTTTTCCTTGGCAATCTAGATAGCAGGAACTTTACTGATAAGAATGTATGTGCATTCTTAAAGGGGAAATCACGTTTTTGATTACGTATTCTCTCTTTCTAAAGAGGGGTTGATAAGCTTTTTTCCCCACAAAATAATGGGGGTGCATATTTGGGTAAGGAGGGTACAAAGTACAATTCATTCATGGATTTAAGTTTTTACAAGGTTGCAAACACTTGCCATTCTCCAGCTGGGATGCAATAGTGGGCAGGACACAGGTTCTACGCCGAGAGAGGGTAGAGGGACAGTAAAGAAGAGACATCAGATGATGAGAAGTGCTGTGGAGAATATTAAAACAGGGTGATGCAGTGGAAATGCCTGACTGGCTACTTCAGGTTGGATGGTCAGAGGAGGGCCCTCCGAGGAACGACTGCAAGGTGAGACCCGGATGACAAGTAGGAGGCAGCTGTGCAAAGACCTGGGAAAAGAAGAGTTTCTAGACCCAACGGACAGCTCGGCAACAGCTAACTGAGCCTTCATCTCTTTGCTGTAACATTAGTGCCCCTGACAGATCCTGCAGCTAGAAGCATTTAAGTGTAAGCCTCTGGTTGCTATTCCCAGACAATGAACTCACAGGCCAGTAGTGGTGCTCGAAATAGAGGGACGTGGAAGAAGCCTGGGACTCAGCATGCCTGGGACCGGGGTGAGGCAGGAGAGACGCTCCCTCGAGGCACAGAACTGGAGGAGTCCCTCCGTGAGTGAGAGCAGAGAGGCCCTGTGTTTTGTACTTGAGGCCCCTCTCTCTCCTCGCCCTGGGCACAGACCTGGGAAGGGAGAGGAAGTGAGGTTGCAAAAGAGCTCGATGCCTTGAAGAGCCAGCAGAGTGGAGAGGGAGATCTATAAAAGTGGGAAAAATTAAAACAGTCTGGAAGGCTTGCCCCACTAGAGGCAGACTCCCAACGGGGCCCCAGCCCTCACACAGCAGCTCTCTGCCTTCCAGCATCTTTCACAGGCTCTTAAGATGATAGACTGTAGTTCCCCACAAATCTGACTGTGCTTCTCTAACTCCTTGTGTCCTTAACTTGACAAGCGCCGAGAGGGAGGCAGGCAGGGTCATCCATGCGGCACTGTGGCTACAGGCACTGCAGACGACAGGGATGGTGGGAGGGATGGCTGCTAAGACCTGAAGGAACCTGCACTAGTTACCTCGTACGTCTTCGTGTCAGAACATCAGAGAGACTCCACAACTGTTGCACGTGGATGTCGTGAAAGGTGTCTGTGCTGCGAAATTCCCAGAAGGGTCTGAGGATGAGCTCCTCCCTGGCATCCTGCAAAGTCACATGCAGAATTACCTGAGAAAGAATGTCAGGGAACGGTAATCTCAATCAGGTGATAGGGGATGGGTTTCAAGGCTCAGTGTCGTAGAGGAATCAAAATGTCAAGACGACTCTAGTTTTGACTGCTGCCTTGTAAGGGATTATTATATCATCACCCTAAGGGATCTCTTTTGTTTGTTATCCTAATAAAAATTTGCTTTTTTTCCTTTCTAATAGAGTATGGATTGTGCTCAGTCCCATTTGAAAATAAGCTTTATCTAGTTGGTGGACAAACTACAATCACGGAATGCTATGACCCTGAACAAAATGAATGGAGAGAAATCGCTCCCATGATGGAAAGGAGGATGGAGTGTGGCGCCGTCATCATGAATGGATGTATTTATGTCACTGGGGGATATTCCTACTCGAAAGGAACTTATCTTCAGAGCATTGAGAAATATGATCCAGATCTTAATAAGTGGGAAATAGTGGGCAATCTTCCAAGTGCTATGCGGTCCCATGGGTGTGTTTGTGTATATAATGTCTGACTGTATCCATAGAAATGACCAAGTGATCACTGTGTAGTGGAAAAAAAAAAGAATTTGGTGTTTGGAGTCCCTTACTTATTATTGTGGCCTGGCACAAACTCCCATGCCTAACCCCCACTCTTCACTTAAATGCAGTGATTAATGGTGAAGAAAAATCCTATGTATATTTACAGTTGAATCAGTAAGGTTAACAGCCTATAATCTCTGCTTTTATAGGTAATATGGAATGCTGGACACTTGGTAGAAGGTGAAATACCTTTATAGTGAATTTTTCTCCTGGTAGCATCAACACTGGGTATAGGTCAGAATCATTCCGTGGAATGAAATGTCTCTTATGACCCTGTAATGTATTGTGTATATTAAGGTTCTATTTAGCTAGCAAGGAATTTGACATTTAAGGGGGGAATCTTCTCTACCTCTACAAAATCAACACTTTAAAGCAACTTTTTTTTTCACTGTTAGACTGATTTAGAATGTGGCCTGATGTTAAGTCTTCTTTTCTTTTTAGTGTGTATAATTTATTGTTCTTCTTTAGTTACTGACCGTGAGAAGTATACAAGAAACTGTGCAAAAGATTATTACTATTCAGAGTTTACAAACTAAATTTGAAAGAATGGCACATCTGAAAAGTTGCAGAGAAAAATAGTCAAGTATTTGCTGGTGCTAAGAGCTATTTTTAGTTTCAGCTTTGATGTAAATTGCTAGTTTAGGTGTCTTTTTAGTTCAAGCATGCTAGGAAATCCTCTTTATTCTTAAGTATAGATACATATCTGCATACAAAATTGAATTTTAGAGCCAGAAAGCATGTAGAACAGTTGTGACATAGTAGAAAATACATTAATGAGAAGAAATTTGCATTCATTTCCCAGCTGTGCCACTAACTAGATTTTTGTAACTTGAATCGAGTCACTTAACCTCTCCTCGATTAGTGCTTCATGGCCCATGCACTTTGGGTCATAGATGTGCCTAGATGTGGGGCCCCATAACCCTGGGGACAGCCAGAGGTAGCCCGGGTGGCTGGAGCTTCTGGGCAGAAACACCTTAGTCCACTTTCCCCAGTGTGCCTGCAGTATTACTTTCTGTGTGTGCCAAAACTTGAGACAAGTTGGGAAGCATTGCTGAAGTTATCTGAACTCTTAGTGACTTTTTAGACCATCTATCCACACTCTTCATCCTTTTAAAAAGACAGAAGTTATTTTTAACGTTAAATGTCGAAGTTGAAAACTACCTAGTGCTTTAGATTTTTTTTTTTTTTTTTAGAAAGTAACTGTTTAATGCATTCATTTCAGATGGCATTTTAAATAGACACAACCTTTTGGGAATGCAATATGGTACTACAGAGAGAGAGCCAAAAAATGACCATATCTTTGTTCCATAAATTCTACTCCTAGGTTTTAACCTAAAGAATAATATAAAAACAAAACAAACGTGTGCATGAGGATGTTTATGTCTGCATTACTTATAACAGCAAAGAATTGGAAATAGTCCACATGTGAAAGAAGAAAGTGGACTAATAAAATAGTGAAGTATTATACTGCCACTAGAATAATTATTTGGAAGACTGTAAAAACATGGATGTGTCTGTGATACGGTAAGTAAAATAAGCACAATATCAAAGAGAATGCGCCCTATGATTGTAACTTTGTAAAATCCTTTTGCATGTAGAAGGCAAAATGCAAACTGAAGTCCATTTTGTTAGTGTGGGGGGAATGTGGAATGATTTTTAATTTATTTAAGTGTTTTTCCTTAATATGACTTTGTGTTTTCAATAAAAATAAGTAAATCACAGTATACGTGGTAAAACTGCTTGAATTTGGGCTGAGTGAGTCAAAGGATAGTCAGAATTAGAGAAACCACAGAATTATAGACTATTCTGATCTGTAATTGAGTTATAGACTGATTGCTTTCAAGAACACTTAGCTGGACCAGTAATGTGATGCCCAGTAGCGCTTTAGAGATCTGTTTTATGGAATAGATGAAAACAATTTAAATCACCTTCCCCTGCTTTTAGCTAATCTACATCCTATAAAACCCTGATTCGAGTCCAACCTCTAGGAATTCTTTCCTGACTGCTCCAGCCACAGTGAAACTTCCACTGTCACATTTAAAGAATATATAATTTATATATATACATATATGTATATATATGTAGTATATATAATTTTGAGATCATGAATCACATCTGATTATTTTAAATTTTTCAAGGCTAGCATTTCATTTGTATATCCAGTGTACTTTTTAAAGAAAGATGATGGTATCCGTTACTTTTATGGAAAAGCACTCCACGGGTGCTTGAAAGATCTTGAAAGTAGTTTGTGACTTGAGGCATTTAATTTGCTGCTCTGATATTATGTAAAATTCTGTTTTTGCTATTGCTTTGTGCACACAAGAAAGGACTGAGGAAGGTAAGGTAAACATTTACATCAGAATTATCCCAAGTTCCAAATCACTGTAGTATGAGTGAAAAATATTGTGCTATAATAAAATGCAAGCCATTGCTTTGGGAAGGCCAGCACTGTTTTGCAAAATAATTACAACGGTAGAGATGATTTTAAATAGATGATTTGAGGTTAATAGTTAAGAGGACTCTAAGTATCCACATTTTAAAGTTAATGTTTCTCACAAGTCATATGTTTAGTTTTGAGCTGCAACCAAAAGGGTCAAAAGGGTCAACATCTGGAGTACTTGCTTACACATACATTAGCCTTCTGATCTCCTGCGATCACGTACATAAATGCTGGTGTTAAGGACTGAATGTTCGTGCCTCCCCAAATTCATAGGCTGAAGCCCTTATCCATTGTGACTGTAGAGATAGGGCTGCATGGAAGTAATTAAGGTTAAAGAGGTTATAAGGGTAGGGCTCTGATCAGATGGGATTAGTTTCCTTGTAAGAGACACCAAAGAGCTTTCTCTTTCCCTGCCTGAGTGAGGACACAGAAAGCTGCATCTGCAAGCCAGAAAGAGAGCTCTTACTGGAAGCCGACCATACTGGCATCCTGATCTCAGACTTCCAGCCTCCACAAAGGTAAGAAACATTTCTATTGCTTAAGCCACCCAATGTGGTGTTTCATTGTGGCAACCTGAGCTGGCTAATGTAGCCTGCAAAGAAGCTAGTGCTTTATATGATACAGTCAGGTGCTGAATCAGCCGGGAGTAGACAGGCTCTTCCCTAGACAACCCCCCTCCCTTCCTCCCAGTCCCTCCCACACACATCACCCAGAAACCCCCATTTTATTAGTGTGAAAGTGTCTGAAACTCTATAAATACAACTTTATTTTTCTTAGATGATAGTAGACGTAGCTAGGGGTTTCTGTCTGTCTAGTTCTTGCTAAGACTGTATCTGTACTGATGATGCCCTGACTCCCTCCCTATGGGGACGCCTACACTTGGGCATCTCGTCCCCAGCCATAGTGATGAGTCCAGAGCTGTGGTTGGCCAAGGTCCCAAATAAGCTGGTTTGAGTGGATGAAACTGATACATAGAAGACAGTGAGTGCGGATGGGAGGTGACACTGGTGTCTTGGGTCTAGGCCTTCTTGATGCAGCTCCATTCCTGTCTTTTCCACACTTTGATTCTGTGAGCCAGTAGGTCTTTCTTTTGTTTTGATTTGGGTTTCTGTTTCCTGCAGCCAGTAGAGAGCTCTGACTAATATCAAGCAAATGGTAAAATATAAATATTTTTTTGGGTAATGTGCTAGTTTTCTATTGCTGCAGTCGTAAGTCACCACAAACTTAGTTGCTTAACACAGGACAAATTTGGTTTACAGTTCTGCAGGGTATAAGTCTGACATGTGTGTCACTATATCAGTTTTGGTCACCTTACTTCAATCTGCCACCTTTGCCATGTAGCCTTACATATCCATAAGCTCTGGGCATTGGGACAGGGACGTCTTTAGGGGGGCATTACCCTTCCTACCACAACAGTAATATATTAAGTCTTATCCTGGCTTTTGGAATTCCATGTGGTTGAATTTATGTACTCAGAGAGGTTCTAATAGAAGGAACATGAAACCATGATGAGTCTCAGGGACCCCTGAGGACTGGAAGGTAACAGTAGATGTAAAAAAGAGAAGTTAATAGGGTCATTTGCCATTAGATCATTCTCCAAAGGACTGGCCTTTCTACTGGCCCTGGAAACAATATATAAATGTTTATTATTTTTGAGAGAGAGAGCGAGTGAGCACATGCGTGGACCAGGTGAGGGGCAGAGAGAAAGGGAGACAGGATCAGAAACAGGCTCTGTGCTGAAAGCTGAGAGCCTGATGTAGGGCTCAAACTCATGAGCTGCAAGAAGGTGACCTGAGCCGAAGTCGGACACTCAACCAACTGAGCCACCCAGGCACTCTAACCCTGAAAAAAATACATAATGGAAGAAAAATCACTGTAATTATGTTAAAGATGTGGATTGCCAGTTTTACAACCATTCTTTACTGGAAAGAAAAGCTCCACATATTTTTGTCATTAGGAAAACATGTACCTTGAATCTTAGTTAGTCTCAGCCAATCATGGCTCTCTCATCATCCTTGTCAGTGTTTGGTTCGGGAATGTGTGTGAAGCATTTCAAACCTTTAAGACAGGAGAAGTCTGCTGGGGGTTGTTACAGAAAAAACATAGGAGATAGATAGGAGGACTCTATGTGGTAAATCTCTTTCTTCAGGTTAATATACAAAGTGTTTTCTTAACAATTTTGTCACTATATTAAATATCAGCATATATACGAAAACCCCAAAGTACTTCATAATATTAAGTGTTTCATAGGTTTTTAGCTATAGTAGTGATGGTTGAACAGCTAAAAAATAGAGCAGTGTTAAGACAAGATTATTTTTATGAAATTATAAAATATTAATACTGGTAGTAAAGCCTCATCAGTTATCGCAATAGTTAAGAACATGACTTAGCAATACTTCACATTTGAAGGGCTCAGTATGAAATTAATACCATTGTTAAGAAATTAGAGGAATTTTAATTTGTATTGAAGGTAATAAATAGAGGGTCACCTAACAATATATAGTAGTCTAGTCTTAAAATTCGAAGATGAATTCCAATGGTATTTTGAAATTGTGAATCATAAACTGTTAACTCTTCCGTTAGCCCTCCAATTTATTTATTTTTTCTTTTATTGTTTATTGTCAAGTTGGTTTCATAGAACACCCAGTGCTCATCCCAACAAGTGCCCTCCTCCATGCCCATCACTCCCTCTCCCATTTCCCCCACCCACATCAGCTCTCAGTTTGTTTTCAGTATTCAAGAGTCTCTCATGGTTTGCCTCCCTCCTTCTCCCCAACTATTTTTTTTTCCCATTCCCCTCCCCCATGGTCCTCTGTTAAGTTTCTCTGGTTCCACTTATGAATGAAAATATATGGTATCCGTCCCTCTCTGCTTGACTTATGTCACTTAGCATAACACCCTTGAGTTCCATCCATGTTGCTACAAATGGCCAGATTTCATTCTTTCTCATTTCTATGTAGTATTCCATTGTATAGATAAACCACATCTTCTTGATCCATTCGTCAGTTCGTAGACATTTAGGCTCTTTCCGTGATTTGGCTGTTGTTGAAAGTGCTGCTATGAACATTGGGGTCCATGTGCCCCTGTGCATCAGCACTCCTATATCCCTTGGGTAAATTCCCAGCAGTGCTATTGCTGGGTCATAATGGAGTTCTATTGTTAACTTTTTGAGGAACCTCCACACTGTTTTCCAGAGGGGCTGCACCAGTTTACATTCCCACCAACAGTGTAGAAAGCCCTCTGATTTAAAAGATAATGTTCTTTTTGGGAGTTCACTGGAGTGGACTTGCTCAAATCCTCAGTGAATATTCTAGATTCCAATTAGTCACAATTTAGGAGTATTCGATGCTGGCTTAGGAAGAATCAATGTAAACTATGTCCAGTTGTGTACATAATATTGCCAATATTTTTTAATGTTTATTTATTAAACAGAGAGAGAGAGAGAGAGAGAACATGAGTGTGGGAGGGGCAGAGAGATAGAGGGATAGAGAATCCCAAGCAGCCTCTACACTGTCAGTATAGAGCCTGATGTGGAGCTCGAACCCACAAACCATGAGATCATGACCTGAGCTGAAATCAGGAGTCAATCATGAAACTGACTGAACCACCCAGGTGCCCTAAGACTGACAATATTTCAACTTCTGCCTTTGAAATTCAAACCAGACCACAAGCTCTTACCTCTGTATACCACTGTGTACTTCAGCGTTACTAGGGAGAAATGGAGCCAGTTGTTCCCCATCACCCCTTCCTGACACACACACCTAACCACCATTGTTCACCAACACAAGACTGTCTGTGCACATGTAATCTATGAACCCTCTTAGCAATGCTAGCCAGACACGGAAACTTGCTAAATGCATCTTTCAGTATACATGCAGAGAGTTCTTTCCTGGACAGATGGATACACAAAGGTGGCACTAGTGTTTCCCGGATGTGTATTTCTGCAGCACCTCTTCTACGCTGTAGCTCTTTGCTTCTCTCACCTTCCTCAATGAGGAAATGAGACAAGCCTTCTTCCAGTCAAGAGACTCTAGGACCTGTGTACAGGCAGACATGGAGATAAGAGCTTCACTAGCTTTTTTTAAATTGTCAAATATAATACAAATCCAGAAAGCCCCATGAAATAAGTAGACAACTTAGTGAGTTATTAAAAGGCAAATCCTCTTGCAGCTGGCATCTGTGTCAAGAGAGAAGACTGACCAACCACCCCAGACACCCTCCAGAGGCACCTCACAAACACAGTCCCCTGCTGCTATGGATAACCTCTGTCCTCACCACAGTGATTTTTTTTTCTCCTACTGGCTATTAGCATCTGTATTACTAGTTTCCTATAGCTGCTATTAAAAAATCATCACAAACTGGATGGCTGAAGACAACAGAAATTTAATCCCTCAAAGTTCTAGAGGCCAGAAGTCCAAAATAAGGGCTGTGCAGGGCTGCTGTCTCTCTGGAGTGTCTAAGGGAGAATCCTTAGATTCTAGTAGCTGTCAGCATTCTGTCACTTGCAGCCACAACAATCCAATCTCTGCCTCACTGGTCAGATTGTCTCCTGTCTGTGTCAAATCTCCCTCTGCCGACTCTTACAAAGGCACTTATGATTGGATTTAGGGTCACCTGGATGACCCAAGATGAGTTCCTTGTCTCAACATCCTTAGTGTAATTACATCTGCAAAGACCCTTTTTCCAATTAAGGTGACATTGACTGGTTGCAGAGAGTAGAATATGGACATGTTTTTGCAGGGGTCACCATTCCACTTATACATCATTCAAGTGTAAGTCCCTACGCGCTGTATTTTGCTTTGCCTTTATTTTGTCTTTTAGGTTTCTTAATTGATAGGTTCCCCATCCATTTCTCTTTTCTTTTATGACCTTATAATTTATTGGCTAAAGAAGTTAGATCATTTATTTTGCTTTCCCAAAGCCGGGGGCGGGGAGTTGTATTGATTGCATTCCTGTTGTGTAGTTTAGCATATTCTTCTCTGTGTTTCCTATAAGTTGGTAGTTAAATCTAGAAGCTCAATCAGGTTCTGGTTTGATTCTTTTGTCAAAACTACTTTGTAGGTGGTGGTGTGTTTGTCAAAGGACACCGAATCGCCTCCTTCTGATGTTAGCAGCCATAGGTAGTGTGTGGTGAGAAAACCGCTATTTGGAGTTGCTGCCTAGGCATCTTGCCGTATGACAAGCCTGCTCGCACCCAGAATCTGGATATTCATTTGTTTCTTTGTTTATGGAATTTTATTTTTTATTGAAATATAATTGACACACAATATTGTATTAGTTTCTGGTGCACATTCTCGTGAGTTGATGTTTTTATACATTAGGAAATGATCCTACAATAAGCCTAGTCACCATCTGTCATCATACAAAGTTATTACAATATTATTGACTCTATTCCCTATAGTGTACATCACATGCCAGAGTCTGGATATTTACGTAAGGACTGGTGCTTAGGATTCCCACCCAGACTCCTGCTTTGCTTTTCCCTGGGCACCTTTTAAAAATAACCACTTGGAGTGGAGCCTGGGAAACGTTAGTGGCCTCCTCTCCGACCACCTTATAAGTAATAAGGGCTTGCTATCCTGTTCTCTATCCCCTTCTCACTCTTGTCCTGGGGCAGAAGACTGCCTCTGCCCTGGCTCATTGCACACTCCCCTCTTCCCCCACCCCTAGTTTCTGGCATTTGTAATAATCTTGTGACTTTACTTCTTTTGTGTGAGTGTAGTGAAACTGTGGCTTCATCATAATGACGCTGAGGCTTCCACTTTCCTCAAATGGGAGCTCCGATGCAGAGGGAGCTACCTGCTGTGGGGGTGGCATCCGCCTTCTCATTCAGCAGGTCATATCTGCATATTCTTCTTTATCTATCTTACATTTTATCTTTTATCTTTTTTAAAAATTCATTTATTTTTTTTATTTACATCCAAGTTAGTTACCATATAGTGCAACAATGATTTCAGGAGTAGATTCCTTAATGTTCCTTACCCATTTAGCCCATCCCCCCTCCCACAACCCCTCCAGAAACCCTCTGTTTGTTCTCCATATTTAAGAGTCTGTTATGTTTTGTCCCCTCCCTTTTTTTTTTTTCCAGTTTTCAAATGTTTATTTATTTCTGAGAGAGAGAGAGACACACACACACACAGAATGTGAGCAGGGGAGGGTCAGAGAGAGACACACACACAGACTCCGAAGCAAGCTCCAGACTCTGAGCTGTCAGCACAGAGCCCAACGTGGAGCTCGAACCCACGAACTGTGAGATCATGACCTGAGCTCAAGTCGGCCACTTAACCGACTGAGCCACCCAGGCGCACCCCCTCCCTATTTTTATATTATTTTTGCTTCCCTTCCCTTATGTTCATCTGTTTTGTATCTTCAAGTCCTCATATGAGTGAAGTCATGTGATATTTGTCTTTCTCTGACTGACTAATTTCGCTTAGCATAATACCCTCTAGTTCTCTCCACACAGTTGCAAATGGCATGATTTCATCCTTTTTGATTGCTGAGTAATACTCCATTGTATAGATATACCACATCTTTATCCATTCATCCATTGATGGACATTTGGGCTCTTTCCATACTTTGGCTCTTATCAATAGTGCTATTATAAACATTGGGGTGCATGTGCCCCTTCAAAACAGCATACCTGTATCCCTTGGATAAATACTTAGTAGTGCAATTGCTGGGTTGCAGGGCAGTTCTATTTTTAATGTTTTGAGGAACCTCCATATTGTTTTCCAGAGTGGCTGCACCAGTTTGCATTCCCACCAGCAGTGCAAAAGAGATCCTCTTTCTCTGCATCCTCGCCAACACCTGTTGTTGCCTAAGTTGAAAATGCTAGCCATTCTGACAGGTGTGAGGTGATATCTCAGTGTGGTTTTGATATGTATTTTCCCGATGATGAGTGATGTTGAGCATTTTTTCATGTGTCAGTTGGCCATCTGGATGTCTTCTTTGGAGAAGTGTCTCTTCATGTCTTTTGCCTATCTCTTCACTGGATTATTTGTTTTTTGGGTGTTGAGTTTGATAAGTTCTTTATAGACTTTGGATATGCATATTCTTAATACACCAGCCAAGGGCCCCCTGACACAGGTACTCAGTGTGTAGGTATTTAATTCATTAGAGACTGCCAAATGGTGATTTATAATGCTATAATCTTTTTGGATGTATTTGTTGAAATACTTCTGTAAAGAGAAACTTTTCTTCATTTACTATTTGTTTACCCAGAGGTATAAGAAAGTTAGGATAAATGCTTGGTTCTTACCTTTATGTACCATTTTGCAAAATAAACAGCATCCTTCAAAGGTGATTTATTAGAAAGAATTATTGGATTTTTAAAAACCATTATGAGCTAATAGATTTAAACGTTTGTCACTTTTCAGTCCATTGTGGTAACTCTCACTGAAGCTCAATTTATTCCATCTTGAACCAGTGGAAGGCTCTGCAAATGGCTTTCCAGTTCCTTTTGGCACAGTCCCAGTAGTTTTTAAAAGCTTCTTTGCTTCCTGGTGACAATATACTCCTGGCTCATCGTCTACATCTCCTGCCTCAAATCTGGAATCTGACATTTCTCCAAGGAGCCCTGGTTTCTTTTACTGAAAAATGATCTCAAGACCATAGTCTTGGGCACTAGGGATATTTATTGCTACTAGATAAATTGTTAATTGTTTCTAGCTCTAAAATTAAAATACATAGGGACGCCTGGGTGGCTTAGTCGGTTAAGCGTCCGACTTTCGCTTAGGTCATGATCTCGCGGTTCGTGGGTTCGAGCCCCGCATCGGGCTCTGTGCTGACTGCCAGCTCAGAGCCTGGAGCCTGTTTCAGTCTGTGACTCCCTCTCTCTCTGACCCTTCCCCTGCTCACGTTGTCTTTCTCTCTCTCTCCTAGAAATAAATAAAACATTTTAAAAAATAAATAAATAAATAAAATTAAAATACATAATAATAATAACAGCAACAGCACACAAGAGGAGATGGGTAATTAGAATTAAAGTTTTCCAAGGTACTAGCATTGTCAGGGAAGGGCTAAAAACACCACAGGGTGTTTACCTAACCTCTTCTAACAGCTATAGCCTCATTTGCCCACAGAAAGTGTTCTGGTTCTCAGAGTTACCTGGGCTAATAGAATTAGAATATCACATTACGGTTCATTTGCTTTATCCCACATCTTACACACACATACACCATTCTCAGAATAACAGTATGTTTTCCCCTCAGAATAACAGTATTTTTAAAAAAAATTTTTTTAATGTTTTATTTATTTCTGGGGGAGAGAGAGAGACAGCATGAACAGGGGAGGGTCAGAGAGAGAGGAAGATACAGAATCCGAAACAGGCTCCAGGCTCTGAGCTAGCTGTCAGCACAGAGCCCGATGCGGGGCTCGAACCCACGAACCGTGAGATCATGACCTGAGCTGAAGTCAGACGCTCAACCCACTAAGCCGCCCAGGCGCCCCCAGAATAACAGTGTTAACATACAGTTTGGGAATGAATTTTCAGTAATTTGGGGCTTCTTCAAAATCCCAGACAGAAAGCAGATGCAGAGGTAAGGTTGAAACTGGCTCACTACCACCTGGGACTTTGTGGGTTTTAGTTAGACAGAAGGAAAGGATGGTAAGGAATTCCAGCCACGAACTCTAAACATGCATAAAAAGTAGGAACACTTTAGAGGATTTTGTTCTTCGTAATTAAAAAAAATTTTTTTTTCTTAAGCAATCTCTATACCCAACGTGGGGCTTGAACTTAACAACTCCCTAGATCAAGAGTCACATGTTCTACCAACTAAGCCAGCCAGGGTCCCTCAATTCTTCATAATTTTTGAAGATCTTTGAAACAGTCATTGTTAGACCTTTCTTCTGCTTTTCCATCCTCCAATTTCTAGCAGACAACATTTATGCTCAGGGACCCAGCCAACAGTATATGGGGGAACTCTTCCAGATAACAATTCTCCCTTGTTAACGTGTAAAAGTATTTTCAACATTTTTAAAAGTTTATTAATTTATTTTGAGAGAAAGAGGGGGTGAGAGTAGGGGAGGGGCAGAGAGAAAGGAAGAGAGAGCATTTCAAGCTGGCTCCAGGCCTAGTGCAGAGCCCAAAGTGGGGCTTGATCTCATGACTGAGAGATTATGACCTGAGCCAAAATTAGGAGTCAGACATTCAACCAACTGAGCCACCCAGGCACCCCTCAACTGTTTTTAAGAAAATATAGACACCTGGGGCGCCTGGGTGGCTCAGTCGGTTAAGCATCCCACTTCGGCTCAGATCATGATCTCACGGTTCATGGGTTCGAGCCCTGTGTCGGGCTCTGTGCTGAGAGCCAGCTCAGAGCCTGGAGCCTTTTTCGGGTTCTGTGTCTCCCTCTCTCTCTGACTCTCCCTTGTTCATGCTGCCTCTCTCTCTCTCTCTCTCTCTCCTTTCTCTCAGAATTAATAAAAAAGAACACAAAAAAAAGAAAATATAAACACCCAAAGTTATTGGCTTAAAAACTTATATATTCTCTTTTTCAACTCTGCTTTTAAAAGAAATGAGGAAGACAAAGTGAAGGAGTCCATAACCTTTGTGTCCTCAAACAAGAAGAGGCTTATCTAAGAAGGTTTGAGCCAGGAATTTCACAGTTTAGAAGCCCCATGTATCCAAGTATTTATGTAGCCACACCCAAATCATAACACACACATGGTTATGAAATTACTGGAAAGTTTAATCCAAACTTGCAGCCAATGTGAATTATCTTTATTCACACAGCTTCAGTCTTCAGGTACATTTTGTGGCTTTGGGTTTCCTATTTGAGATTTTCATCTTGTATACCTGTAATATTTTGACAAGTAGTCTTAACTGGGTGTCTCTCCCTAGTGACGTACGCTGTGAATCTCTGTGTTTTCATTCTACAAGTCATAAATAAAGACGTTCTTGACCACTGCAAAGGATGAGCTGAAGCTTTGAAATGTTTTTTAACGAGGAAGCTCAACATTTTATGAGAAAATGTAGCAAAACATCTGTCGAAGTAGCACAGCATCCTGTCTCATAAATCCAGGATTGGAAACCTTCTCATCAGGCTCTTTTCTTTTCTCCCCGCTTCCTGTCTATAAAAACCTAAACATTTAGAAGAGTTTAAGATGAGGGAAAGGACAGCACCCAACCCAGTTCTCCAGTGGTACATTTCTGAAGGTAACCAAGAAAAATGTATCAAAATTGCAAATGAAAAATCCTTTTGAACTGGAAGGGAATTTTATTAGCGTCGGGACACTTCTCATCTCTTGATGCGTCCTTCCAAACAGAAGCAGTGCTGCTAGTTTAATATCCTTGGATTATCTTGCTTCCGCCTAGGGAAGGGGAGATGATTTTCCTAATTATTAAGTTTATAAAGAATAAACTGGCAGGGCACCTGGCTGGCTCAGCTAGAAGAGCACGCAACTCTTGATCTTGGAGTTGTGAGTTCAAGGCCCAAGTTGGATGTAGAGATGACTAAATAAATAAATAAAGTTTAAATAAAAAAAGAATAAACTGGGAAGTCTCCACTTAACCTCTCTTCTTCCTAAAACTTGTACAGGGAGGCCTATAGTTGATCAACATTGCTTTGATTACATGGAAAGAGATTAAGAAGTAGGAATCCCCCTTACCTACAAACGTAAGCCACATTCCTCAACATCAGTTTTTATCAGTAATAAAGGTCATATTTTGGTCCTGCCTAAATCTTTGAGTACCTAAACGAAATTTTCAAATAAATACAATAAAAACATAGGTCCATGAATAGTTGCACCATATGGTAAGTTTCATCATAAAAAGCTATCTACATAGTCTCTTAGTTCAGAAACTACTCATGGAGAGCCTCCTCTGTGCCAGACTCTGCTCTCAACTCCGAAAACAGAGGGGAGCAAGACACTGTCCCTGCTCTTAGTAGTGTTTCCTCTCACAGGGCATGCAGACAATAAACAAACAGGCAGACAATTTTAAAAAGTGATAGTGCTAGAATCAAACTTATAAATACAGAGACCAAACTGGTGGTTGTCAGAGGGAAGGGGGTGGTGGGCATAAGCAAAATGGGTGAGGGTGAGTGGGAGGTATGGGCTCCAGCTATGGCTTGAATAAGTCACGAGAATAAAAAGTACAGCATATAGGTAATGATATTGTAATAGCCTATGGTGATGGATAGTAGCTATGTTTGTGGTGAGCATAGCACAATGTATAAACTTGTCCAATCACCATGCTGTACACCTGAAACTAAAGTAACAGTGTGTATCAACTATATTCAATGAAAAATATTTAAATGATAGTGTAAAAGAAAATAAACAGAGCTAAGAAGATAGTTGCTAAATTGGGAGAGGAAAAGTGATTATTTTTCCTACTAGGAGTGGGGCTGATAAACACATGTAGTGTGCCGCTCTGTGCCAGGCACTTTTTCTGGGCAGTGGGCACAAAGTAGTAAACATGGAGGATACCATTCCTGCAGAATGAGAAACATTTTCAAACCATGTCAGTCTATTGAGGCAGACTGACAATAAATAATCAAATCGATATTTAAATTTGCAGAATCAAATTTGCCACAATACCGTAACAAACTGTTTAAGCTGCAGGTCTCACAAAACCTGTATGTACCCATAATAAGGTACCAGATGCTCTGGCATAAAAACAGACACATAGACCAATGGTATAGAACCAAAACCCCAGGGGCACCTGGCTGGCTCAGCGAGTAGAACATGCTATTCTTGATCTCAGGATTGTGAGTTCAAATCCCAGGGTGGGCATGGACATTACTTTAAAAAAAAAAATCCAAGGGGCGCCTGGGTGGCTTAGTTGGTTAAGCGTCCGACTTTCGCTTGGGTCATGACTTTCGAGCGTCGGGCTCTGTGCTGACTGCCAGCTCAGAGCCTGGAGCCTGTTTCAGAGTCTGTGACTCCCTCTCTCTCTGACCCTCCCCTGCTCACGCTGTCTCTCTCTCTCCTAGAAATAAATTAAAAAAAAAAAAAAATTCAAAAGCCCAGAAATAAAACCAAGCAAATCTTTGGCAGGGAGCCAAGCACATTCAAGGAAGGAAAGATAGGCACTTCAATAAATGGTACTGGGAAAAATTGGTTATTCACATGTAAAAAAATGAAACTGGATCCTTATCTTAGACCACTGACAAAAATTATCTTGAAATGGATTAAAGATTTAAATGTAGGGCTGTCTGGGTAGCTCAGTTGCTTAAGCATTTGACTTTGATTCAGGTCATGATCTGCTCTTTCATGAGTTCGAGCCCCACATCTGGCTCTGTGCTGACAGCTCAGAGCCTGGAGCCTGCTTCGGATTCTGTGTCTCCCTCTCTCTCTCTGGCCCTCCTCAGCTCACGCTCTGTCTGTCTCTTTCTCTCAAAGATAAACATTTAAAAAAATTTTAAAAATAATTAAGTGTAATACCTGAAACCATAAAATTCCCAGAAGAATACAAAGGAAAAAAGCTCCCTGACATTGGTCTTGGCACCAATTTTTTGGATATGACACCAAAAGCATAAATAGCAAAACCAAAAATAAACAAATTGGACTACATGAAACTAGAAAGCTTCTGCACAGCAAAAGAAACAGTTAACAAAATGAAAAGATAACCTGCAGAATGAGAAACATTTTCAAACCATGTCTGATAAGGGAGCTCATACAACTCAAGAGAAAAAAAATGGAAACACTCCAATTTAAAAATGGATGAAGAACCTGAATACACGTTTGTCCAAAGAAGAAACCTGAATGGCCAAGAGATACCTGAAAAGATGCTCAGCATCAATAATCACTGGGAAATGCAAATCAAAACCATAATGAGATATCACCCCATGCCTGTTAGAATGGCTAGCATCGAACAGACAAGAGATAACAAGGGCTGGCAAGGATGTGGGGGTAAATGGAACCCTAGTGCGCTATTGGTGGGATTGTAAATTGGTAGAGCTGCTGTGGAAAACTGCATGGAAGTTCTTCAATACTGTAACACTATAATATGATCCAGCAAGCCCACTTCAAATCCCAAAAGAAATGAAAACGCTGTGTCAAAGACGTATCTGCACCCCAATATTCATAGCAGCGTTATTTACAATAGCCAAGACATAGAAATAACTAAAGTGTCCATCATGAGATGAATGGATATAGAAAATGTAGTATATATATTATTCGGCCATAAAAAAGAAGGAAATCCTGCAATACAGATAGAACTTGAGGGCATTAAGCTAAGTGAAACAAATCAGACAGAGACAAATACTATATGATCTCATTATATGTGGAATCTAAACAAACAAACAAACAAACAACCCCCCCACCCCCAAAACAAACTCCTAGAAAAAGAGATCAGATTTGTGGCTACCAGAGATCAGGAGTGGGTAGATTGTTGGGTGAAGATGATCAAAAGGTACAAATTTCCAGTTATAAGGTAAATAAGTACTAGGGGTATAATGTACAACATGATGCTCATTAGCATTGCTGTATGATATGTTGGAAAGTTGCTAAGAGTAAGTACTAAGAGATCTTTCCACAAAGAAAAAAATGTGTTTTTCCTCTATTTTGTATCTGCATGAGATCATGGGTGTTAATTAAACTTCTTTGGCAATCATTTCATGATATATATAAGTAAAATCATTATACTGTGTACCTTAAATTTGTACAGTGCTGTTTGTCAATTATGTCTCAATAAAACACGCAAAAAAAAAAGATATCAGGTGGTGATCAATGTTATGTAAAACAAGTCAGGATAAAGTAGATGGAGTGGGGTCATTGTGAGGGAATACTGTTTATATAGGGTGGACGGCAAAGGCCTCTGAAAGGATATTTGTGCTTGAGGACTAAAGGAAAACCCAAACCTTGGAAACAGCAAATGCAAAGACCCTGAGGCATGTATACTGTGTGATCTTCTGTATATCTGTTATCCAAAAGGATTTAGCCTAGGCTTAGTTCGTTCTTTTAGAATATTTTACATTTACAGGATCAAGGAACAATTATACTAATAAACGCATATACTCATTGAGCAATCAATTAATAAGAGATGCAGAAGTTGAATTTCATGAAAACAGTTTCATTTTCTGCAAACCAATTTGCAGTTTTGGACTGTACAAAGTCTATTGGCTGACTCACATGTTCATTCACACTCAGTCTTCCACGATGATACTCCTAAAATCCTAAAATGATTAATTAAATTCTCTATATTTCTATCAGTGGCCCTTTCTAGTGCTCTGACTCTAAGAGCCAGAATAAATCTCTTTACATCTTCTGTGTGTCTCCCAAAGTTTACTTTATCCAGAGACAAAGGAGAAAGAATCCTTCAAGTTGGTAGCTCTTAGCTCTGTTTTTAGAGTAAACATAACCATTTAATGAAAACAGACAATGTGCGTGCACTGAGTGTTATTTTAAGGGAATCAACAGAGAAGGGAGGGATGGGGGAAAACCAGAAGAGATCAAAAGGTTATTAAACAACCCGGAATTAATAATAATAAGCTTTTGAAAGAGCTTCAAGCCAGTGTATCCTGTTTTTTTCCTGTCTACGTTCAATAAAGAAATGGTCTTTAGAGAGAGGATAAATTTAACTAGACTCCAAGCTTTCCTGAAGCAGAAAGCGGAGCCTGTTTTGTTTACTTTTGTGTCTTCAGGGACAAGCACATGGTAGGCTTACTATGTATATTTATGGAATTAATAATTAGTGTTTAACTGAACAGTAGCAACCATAATTGTTCTACACTGCCTGGTGACACTTGGATTCAATCTTACATACGGATTTCTTATTTTTCCAAGGCCTGCCCACAAAAATACCTCAAGAAGATGAAGTGGAGAACTTTCAGCCCTGACCCTGTAGTCACGGAAAATGGGAGACTACCTGACTGTGGGCCTCACAAGAATTTTCAGGCCCAGAACATGCAAGTTAGGCCTAGATGGCTTGGCTCACTGAGCCTCAGAATGATCACTTTCCATGGTAGGCTAAGCTGCTTCTGAGCTGCTGTAGTTGGGAATATAGAAAGCAGGGAGTCTGTCATTCTGTGTTCCTTTGCTCCGGAGGCTATCCCATTCTGCAGAATTGCCAAGAGATGCAAACTTTTGGTACGCTCTGAGAGATACATGGGAGGCAGTGGGAAGCCACATTCATCCTCCTGCATCTGTATTTTATTTATATCCTTTGCTCTGCCTGTTAGCTCTTTTAGAACTAAATCAAAGTAATATCAACTTGAAGAAAAGCTAAGTCTTTTTTCTCTCCATTCCCCAAACCTAGACCAAATCCCATGGTCTAGTTTTGAGCTCTAGCTCTGTTTATGGGAAGTGTATTTAATAAAAGATGACAATTTGTGCACAGTATTATTTTAAGAGAAGCTAGAAATATGTGCTCCAGCCCTCGAAGAGGTACCTTTCTATTAAGGGACACAAAAAATATAAAAACTATTCCCATCAAAAGCAATGTTAAAGCTACAGGTTCTAAGAACTATAATGAACCATACGACATTCACTCAATTTGATATAATAGTATAGAAATCTGCCTTTTCAAATTAGTTATATTTTTTTTACAGAATTTTAAAACATAGTAAAAGATTGTCCAGTATGGAATTATTTAATTTATTTAAACTAGACCTCTTGTATGAGTATACCACAATACCATACACTTCTACCCCAGACTCCAATATTCCTTTGGGCTTGGGATAGAAGTCCTCAGTACTCATCCTGTCAGTGGTGTATGCAATGACTCCTCAGTCACCTTGGCTTGGATGTGGTATGAGGAGTCTTATGGAAACGAGGCCCAGAGCCTCTTGGCCTTTCAGGGATAGGAGGGTGGAGGGTTAGTGTGTACTCTGCACTAGGAAGAAGTATCATTGAGCTATGAAAGCTCCAGACTTTATACTGGGTGAACCCTAGTGTATTGGTCCTAGTTATGATGTAGTATCCTTCAAGAGATGTCAGAAACACTTATGTGTGGGCTCTGATAAGGTACAAGGGCCAGAACAAAGATTTCAAGCCTTAATTCATATACAAAAACAATAAGAAGTGTTATAATTGGGGACACGTGGGGTACTATGGCAGCATAGACGAGGGACAACTTCCCCCCTGAAAATAGTGTCTGGCTAATGAATGCAGAAGAAATGATGGACTATTCACCATTTTGCCATCGGAATGAAATAATAGATCTAGTCAATGATCAACAACAGCTGCTAAAATCATTAGTTGAGAAGCTGATGGGAAACTTTATGATGCTGGATAAGACAATACTTGGGCCTAGTGATTAATTTTTAAAGTTTATTTATCTTTGAGAGAGAGAAAGAGAGAGAGACAGAGAGAGAGAGAGAGAGAGAACCTGATCTGGGGAGGGGCAGAGAGAGAGAGGGAGACACAGAATCTGAAGGAGGTTCCAGGCTCCGAGCTGTCAGCACAGAGCCTGATGCAGGGCCTGAACCCACGAACTGTGAGATCATGACTTGAGCTGAAGTTGGATGCTCAACCGATGAGCTACCCTGTGCCCCCACAGTGATTAATTTTAACATTCCAAAAAGGAGACTAATAGACCGTACATATCTCCTGATATGATGCAATAAGAGCACAGGATCACCTGTGGAATGTTCCTCCCAAAGTTTCTAGCCAGAATCTTATCAAGCCTCTAGACCTAATTTTCAGTTTATAGGAAATACAGGGAGCAGAGGAACATTTTAAATAACACCCAGGATATGATCAGCCAAACCTAGAAGGTAGCACATTCTATAGGGAAATGACTTGATTTCATCAACAAATAAATGGTGAGGAAAACTAAAGGAAAGAACATATAGATTAAAATAAATTTAAGAGGCATATCAACAATGCATTATGTGGATAGCATTTGGATCCTGATTTGAATAAAGGAACTGAAAATATACTTATAAGGCAATCAAGGAAATTTGAGTACTGACTGCCTATTGATGATACTGAATCATTTTTATTAAATTTACTTTTTGAGTATAATAATGGTCAAGATGGCTATTTTTCATTCCTTATTCTTAAAGATACAGATGTGAGACTTTATGGATGACATCATTATGCCTGCCATTTGCTCTACAACAGGCTGATGAGGGTTTAGGGAAAGTGTGTGGCATACAGATAAAGCAAAAGTGATCATATGCTGATAAATGTAGAAACTGGATGGTGGGTATTTGGGGAGTTATTATACTATACTTTTCTACTTTTGGAGCATTCTTGAAAATTTCTGTGATAAAAATTAAAACAAACAAAACAAAAAACACGCAGCCCTCTTAGCTCCCTTCCTGTAAATTCTTTCCAAAGCCTGCCATCCATTTAGTAGTAACATCTTTACAAAATAAGGCTTCATCTATGTATTTCTTTCATTGGGGTCCCTGAATTCTCCTAAAATTCCCCATGGTTCTTCTGAATTAATTTATTACTTCATTTCTGTTTTTGAATGAGTAAGATAGAACTTTTCCCTGGGATTTTTCTAACTGCCCAGTTATGCTCCCCAACGTGGGGATTAGAGCAGCCTTCTCAGTGGGAGGTGCTGCCCCCAAAGCGTGATTTCTTTCAGCTTGTGTGTTAAGATCCCCCAGACCTTCCTGTGCTGCTCCCAGTCTCCACAAGGCTTTTTTGGGAGACCTCTGCATAAGAGGGAATTTCTTAAAGTAGCCTTGCTTCTGGAATGAGTTTCTACCACTTTGCTGCCCAAGTTGTGTGGGTCAGCATTTCCTCCACAGTGCTACCTATCCCATCCAGCAGGCTTTGCTTTTCCCATTAATGAAGGTCCTAAGGTCTTTTCAATACATGCCTGTCAGCCATCTATGAGAGAGTGCTTTATATTGTAACTGAATTGCTCTTCTTATTGTTGCAGTGAGCCTAGTGCCTGCTTCTTTCATGTGTATTTTGAGCAGAGTCCTATCCGAATTTGTGGACCATGACGCTAAATGAAATTTGGGGGGCTCACTTTAAGATAAAGAATATCGAATTATGTAGGAAAATGAGTATCTCTTTAAATGATAAGTCACAATAAAGACGAATACCTCAAAATCCAGAAAAAATAACATTTTAAATTAGTTTACTGCCAGAAACTTTTCTTTAATGCTTTTTTCCCTACGTTTTTGGCTGCACAGGTTTTGACCAATCTGTATATAACAATAATTTTGTAACATTTTCTTAAGAAAGGATATTTTCTGTAGAAATGGTATAAAGATAATTCAGTCTTGCCTCTAGCATTGTTAGAATTTCTCTACGATGCTTTTTATTACTGGTTACTTAGAAAGGCATTGCTATTGGTGATACTTTGTAAATATGTAAGAGTATTCTCAAATTTAGGGGCACCTGGGCAGCTCAGTTGGTTGAGCATCTGACTCTTGGTTTCAGCTCAGGTTGTGATCTTGTGGTCATAAGATCAAGCCCCAAGTTGGGCTCTGTGCTGAGAGTGGCGCCTGATTGGGATTCTTTCTCTCCCTTTCTCTCTGCCCATCCTGCATGTGCGCTCTCTCCCCACCTCAAAATAAAATAAATAAACATTTTTTTACAATGAGCATTATCGAATTTAGGAAAGCTATCATTTTTTTTCACATATTGACTGTATGTGAAAAGTCAGAGCTTAATTGACTGAGCCACCCAGGTGCCCCTAAGTGTCCAACTCGATCTCTACTCAGGTCATGATCTCACAGTTTGTGTATTCAATCCTGGCATGGGGCTCAGTGTTGATGGCATGGATCCTGCTTGGGATTCTTTTCTCTTTCTACCCACTCCCCGACTTGTGTACATGCTTTCTCTCTCTCAAAATAAATAAATATTTTAAAATATTAAAAAGAAATTTGCAATATGTTCTTATGATTTTCTCCTCTTCATTAATTGGATTATAAATAATCCAAAAGGCCTATTCTTTTCTTTTTTGGAATTTATTCTTCCTAATAAATTGCTGCTATTTATATGATCTAAAAATTTTTTGGTATAATTGGCTTCTTGAACTCAGAATTTTGTCCACTGACTTTATTATTCTCTTTATCACTTTACCTTCATACTGCATTAATTTTATCTGAATTTTTCTGAGTTCTTTAATAAATAGCTCTGTGCTGACAGCTCAGAGGCTGGAGCCTGCTTCAGATTCTGTGTGTCTCTCTATCTCTGCCCCTACCTTGCTCACATGGTCTCTCTCTCTCAAAACTAAATAAACATTTAAAAAAATTTTAATAAATAACTCTGAGAACTGTAATTTCCTCACATGTTTTATTGAAATGTTCTAAAACATCTGTTCAAATTATAGATATAATGGCTTAATCTCAATTCGGCTGCTTCTTAAACAGATAAAAATGCCCATATCAATTTAGCACTATCAGACGCTAGGGAAAATGGGATGGAGGGAAATTTGAAACGGAAAGAACACCAGTTTTAATGATCCTGGTTAAAATATTTTACTTCCGCAAATTTAACAAAAACACTCTCTCATGAACATGTTACTAGGATTCCTCCCAGGCCTTGGGAAGAGCCCATATAACTGAGGGGCTCTGAAGCTTAAACGTCATTAGCTCCACTGTAAATCCACCTCTGATCTTGAGAAATCAATATAAATATCCTCTTCCTCTCCTTGTACAAAGTGTGTTCCTGTATTTTGTGTGCTGCATCTTCTGTTTGCTCCTCTAGATCCACTCTCCCCCCAGGAGGCTGATGCTCTCTGGTTGGGTGCAGCTGAAGGAGACCACTGGTAACAGATTGGAGGGACGGGGCCACACACTCTGACCTTTATTCCCCTGGCTCCTTCTCTGCAGGGTTGTCATGAGTTGGATGCCTCTTGTGAGGGCCCTCTCCAGATAGGTCTCTTTGTCACCACTTCCTTGTTTTATTCAGTCAGCCCTTGAGATGGTGATAGAACCTTTAATGTTCTATCCTAGGATACTGCTTTTTCCTTCAGAGTTTATTTATGCCCTGCCTCCAGTTTTGTGGAAAGTGGCTTATTAAACACTTGAAATTACCCAATTTGAGTATATCACTTTTTCCTGCTGAGACTCTGATACAGTTTGTAACATCAGCCTTGTGTAGGCAGCAGTTTTTTTTTTTTTAACACTATCTTAACCACTTTTAAGTGTACAGTTCAATGACATTAAACATATTCACATTGAAAAACTGTCGCCACCATCCATCTCCATAGTTCTTTCATCTTGTAAACCTGAAACTCTGTACCCATTAAACAGTAACTCCCCATTCTCCCCTCTCCAGCCCCTGGCAACCACTATTAAGCTTCCTGTCTTTATGATTTTGACTACTCTAAGTACCTCATTTAAGTGGAATCCTATATTTGTGTTTTTATGAATGGCTTTTTTCACTTAGCATAATGTCCTCAGGGTTCATCCATGCTGTAGCATACCACAGAGTATCTTTCCATTTAAAGACTAAATTCCATTGTATGTGTTGAATGCCACTGTAAGTATTGAATTTAATTCCACTGTACCACATTTAAATTTTTTTTTTAATGTTTTATTAATTTCTAGGAGAGAGCGAGAGACAGCGTGAGCAGGGGAGGGTCAGGGAGAGAGGGAGTCACAGACTGAAACAGGCTCCAGGCTCTGAGCTGGCGGTCAGCACAGAGCCCAATGCGGGGCTCGAACCCACGAACCGCGAGATCATGACCTAAGCGAAAGTTGGACGCTTAACCAACTAAGCCACCCAGGCACCCCATCCACTGTACCACATTTTATACATTTTGCTTTTTCATTCATCATTCAATAGACACTTAGGTTGCTTTCTCATTTTAGCTATTATGAATAAAGCTGCTATGAACATGAATGTACTACCTGGGTTTTTTACGTGGCCTAATTTCATTTCTTGTATTTTAAAACATTTCTTTCTCAATTTGGATAACCATTCTAGCCATGGTAACAATCTTTTCAATAAATGGTGCTGGAGACCTTGATTTTAAACAACTTGGAAGCCTCTAATCGTCAGACCTAGGGGCAAGCTCTAGATGTCCCTTCAACAATCCCACGCTCTGGTGATCCGTTACAATAAAGGCAGGACTCATACAAAATTCTGTCACACATTCAAGCATCTATTAGCAAGAAGACCAAAAACCCATTCCTACAGGAGGCACTAGACTTCTGGCTTTTAGGCACTTTGACATTCATCTTGCACACACAAAAACAGAAAAATCAAGCACAAGCAGCCTTCAGAGTGGTGAGCTTGGGTGGGAGCTTTGATTTATTTGAATGTCCTGCCACTTAGTGACAGATCTGTCTTAGTGACAGACTCTGACCAAAAGGCGAAAACATTGAGATATCTATCTGCCTTGCATAAGGTTTTCGTCTTCTTTTTCCTTTCTCTCTTGTTAAAGTCAAGTTGGAATGGTAAATCCATTCTATGAGGACATCAGGGCTAGTACGGTGCTCTAGGTTGTCAGGGACTTGGATTCTTTCTTTTGCTGCTTTGCCATAGCCATGGAGTTTCCTTCCTTTGCTTGGTCCAGTTTTGCGTATCAACACCTAGCTAGCAGGAAGAGAACAAATTAGTTTTCTTTAAGAATAACCTGGAAGCGGGGCGCCTGGATGGCTCAGGTGGTTGAGTGTGACTCTTGATTTCGGCTCAGGTCATGATCTCACAGTTCCTGAGTTCAAACCCCACATTGGGTTCTGCGCTCACAGTGCGGAGCCTGCTTGGGATTCTCTCTTTCTCCCTCTCTCTTCTCCCCCACACACTCATGCTCACTTGCTCTCTCTCTCTCTCAAAATAAACTTAAAAAAAAAAGAAAGACCTGAAAGTTGAACATATCACTTCCACATCTCATCAGTCAGACATGGTCTTATATAGCTGCAAGGGAGGCTGGTAAAACACGACTTTTATTTATTTAAAAAATTTTCAACTAGGGGGACCTGGGTGGCTCAGTCTGTTAAGTGTCAGCTCAGGTCATGATCTCATGGGTCAGTGAGTTCGAGCCCTGCATCGAGCTCTTTGCTGACAGCTCAGAGCCTGAAGCCTGCTTTGGATTCTGTGTCTCCCTTGCTCTCTGCCCCTCCCCCACTTGCACTCTGTCTCTCAATCTCTCTCTCTAAAAAATAAATATTTAAAAAGTTATTGAATTTTTAAAATTAATTAATTTTTAAACTTCAAGTATAATTAACATACAGTGTTGTTAGTTTCAGGTATACAATATAATGATTCAACAATTTTATATATAACATACAGTGTTGTTAGTTTCAGGTATACAATATAATGATTCAACAATTTTATATACTGCTTCTTACTCATCACTGTAGTTTTTCTTTTCCTTTTTGTTTTAAAGATTTTAATTTTCACGTAATCTGTATACCCAACATAGGGCTTGAACTCACAACTCTGAGATCAAGAGTTGCATACACTACCAACTGAGCCAGCCAGCTGCCCCTGTAGCTTTTATTTCTGATTGGCCATGCTCTTGGTTAAAAATCAGGGGTGACTGTATTTTTATAGAGGAAAAGGAGCCCCAATATTGGGGGATAAGTAATAGTTTCTGCCATAATGATAAAAGTGGCTAGGCTGTAGCCCTACTCAGTGGAATTTACTCAGTTAATTACTCGTTCCTTGCAACATTCTCCCCTTTTAGCTTCCATGGCGCCGTATTTTTCTAGCACCTCTCAGGCTGTGCTTATTCCAGCTGCTATACAGGCTTCTCTTCCTTTACCTAATAGCCAAAAAATTAGATTGCTAGAATTTCAGTCCTGGGTCTTCTTATCTTCACTGTCTATACTCTCTCTGGGACAGCTCATCTAATGCTGTTTCTTTAAATGTTTTCTATTTGCTAATAACTCCAAAATTTACATCTCCAACTCTGACTTTTCCCCTAACTTCCAAACGCATTTACCAGCTGTCTACGCGACATGTCTACCTGGAGGTCTAATAATTCCAAATAGAGTAAGTCTAAATGTTCAAAACAGAATAATACCATTATACTAGTTTAATTGTTCTCAAAATGGGGAGAGGGGCACAGGAGAAGCCATAACCACCTCTTAGTGTTTACAAATGTTGGGATTTTCCACTGCCACAGTGGCTGGTGAGTCTACTTATATTTCTTCTAGGAGTTTTTTTTCTTTAACTCAGCATTATGTTTATGAATTCCGTCAATGTCAATGTAGATAGATCTGGTTTATTTGTTTTTATCACTCTATAGTTTATTTTTCTTTGTTTAATTACAACAGAATTTAGTTACCCATTCTATTTTAGTGGAGATTCAGTTAATTTTCAATTCTATGCATTTATATACCATGCAGCTGGGAATATTCTTGAACATGTTTTATTGTACACAGATGTGAAAATTTCCCTGGAATATGTTTTTAGGAGTGGACTTTGGGGCCATCAGTTATGCACATCACCCACTTGAGAGGATAATTACCAAGTTGCTCTCTAAAGTGATTGTGCTAAATTTACACGCAGAGAGATGGTCTTTTAGTTAGTATGTTATCCTATAAAGTTAAGCTATGAAAGAGATGGATATGAAAGAGAGAAAGTCTTCTTGGTGCCTTATCTGAAAAAAATGAAGCTTCCAGGTGTGTAGCCAGGAATCCATTTTCCCCAAAGGAAGTGGCTGCTTGGGGCTTGGCCTCTGGAAGAGAGTAGGAAGGGGAGGGAGGGAGGAGGGGAGAGAGAAGGGAAGGTGAGAGACTGTAGCAGGAGGGGAGGGGAGAGAGAGACTAAAGGACTAGGGACCCAAAAGGAACACTAAATAAATGTTCTGCAGTAAGTGTGGTTTCTCGTAGTGGACTGTAACCGCAGTTCTACCCAGATACTGTAGGGTATAAAGGAGCAGTTACATTTGTTTAGGTGCCTCAGTTTCTAGGCAGACTCTGGATCTTCTTCTTTTTTTAAAAAAATATTTATTTTATTTTTGAGACAGGGAGAGACAGAGTGCAAGCGGCCGGGGGGCGGGCGGGGGGCGGGCGCAGAGACAGAGGGAGATACAGAATCTGAAACAGGCTCCAGCCTCTAAGCTGTCAGCACAGAGCCCCATGTGGGGCTTTAACCCACAAACTGTGATATCATGACCTGAGCTGAAGTCAGAAGCTTAACGACTGAGCCACCCAGGCGCCCCCCGGATCTTCTTTTTATTCCCAGTGCTAAGCTCCATACCTACATACGTTAGTAGGTATGTAATAAATAGTCTGCTGAATGGAGGAGTGAGAGTACCTTGACACGTATTTGATATATTTTGTTAAATACCTAAATTCTCACTGTCTTGATCAAAAAAGAAAATTAACTTTTTAATTAAGTCTGGCAGAAAGTAGAGACTAGATAAGTACTGTACTTGATGAGTGAATAAAAGAGAACCTGATTATTTTGAATTAATACTACTTGAGTATATCTATTAATTTTTTTTCTGATTGTATTGATGCAATGTCTAGATTGAATCTGTAACTGCATTCCCCTCTCCCAAATAAATGTATTTGATCTATTTTTGGACTGCCAAAAAGACCTGAGATCACTTAACAAGGCTATTTCACTAATATCACTTCAAATTTTCAAGAAAACTGAGGGGAAAATCAAGATTACCTCACCACAAGAAAAAAAAAACTCCTTCGGTGACTAAATTATCATGCAAAAAGTATACTAACAGAAAAGGGCTCTAGCAGAGGCAATAGATTTCTGCACTAGATGGCATCTTGGTCTTCTAAATTACTTTTTGTTTGTTTTAAATTAACATCATCTGCTCCTCCTATTATATGCTAGGCAGTTCCTAGCAAGGTACATGTTGTATCACGATTAATGCTCACAATTGTGAAGCAGGTAATATTTATCATTGGCCCCACTTGATACATGAGGGACAGAGAAGTTGAGTAACTTAACCAACGAAAAACAGTCTGTAAAAAGGAAAGCTGTTACTTGAGCGCAGACAATCAGATTCCAGATTCCCAGCTCCTAAACGCTCTACTCTGTTGTTTTCTCAACTCTAAGATTCCTGAATCCTTGATTTTTAAAAAATTTCACTTCCCATTGTTTCTTTTTTGTTTGTTTGTTTGTTTTTAAATATTTTATTTATTTCTAGGAGAGAGAGAGAGACAGTGTGAGCAGGGGAGGGTCAGAGAGAGAGGGAGTCACAGGCTGAAACAGCCTCCAGGCTCTGAGCTGGCAGTCAGCACAGAGCCCGACACGGCGCTCGAACCCACGAACAGCGAGATCATGACCCAAGCGAAAGTCGGACGCTTAACCGACTAAGCCACCCAGGCGCCCCAAACTTGCCATTGTTTTGAGAACAATCACAACACTATATAGTTTAGATATTCATACGGATCAAGTAAGACAAATTTTTTGAAAAGTATAATCTGAAAAAAAAGCTAAAACTTCATACTCATGAGGAGCCGAAGTAAGTACTGGAGATACAAACGTGGTCCAGAAATACTTAATATATATTTAATTTACCCTAACACCCTCCAATACCCGGCAGGTCTCTTCAACGCAATCTCCTCGGCGAGGGGGCGGGACATCGCGGGCCGTGGGAGCCCGGGGCCGGTGCGCATACTCCTAGCGCTGCGCTCGCTCCGGCCTGGCTGAAGCTCCGCCCACTCGGGCCGCGAGGGCTGCCGGGAAGGCCCCCATCTTCCTTGAGCGCGGTAGGCCAGCCAGCGGCGCTGGGAAGTGGGGACGTTGTTGTCGTTGATAGTGTTTTTGTGGCGTGGCTCTGTGGGACCGGGACCTTAAAGGTGAGCAACTCTAGGTGGCAAAAGAGAAGTACAAAAGGATCTGCTTTGCGTGGCTACGGCGTATTCCCTTCCTTACCGCCTCAAGCCAGGCTCGTCCGCTCCTCTCGGTCCGCATGTTCCGGGCGAGCGCCGCGTGGGCCGCAGCCGGAGGCGGCGCGCTGGGCGGGCCGCTGAGGGGCGCGGGCCGCGGCGAGGTGCAGAGCTGGCCCGAGGGGAATGCGGGAGCCGGGGTTCCCCCGCACGTGCTGGGGCCGGAGCGAGCCAATGGTTGCTTCGGGACTGGGCTCCGGCGGGTTCTTCGGACGGAGGCTGCCGGCATTCCACTGCGTCTTTGACTTCCTACCTCCTCCGTGTTTCGGTGTCGCCGAAGGCGGACGTTTCGGGCCAGTGTTTCAGTCTCTGAGGTGGTTGGCTGTGGTTAATCGCCGGAGGCGCCCTTGGATCCCGTGGGACAAACTGGAGGTCGGGGAATGGGGGCCGCAGGTGTTCCTCTAGCGTCACCTCTCTAGGGTTTTTACACTTGATCTTTGTCAAAAGGCCGAGAAGCGATCTCTCTAGGGTTTTTAGTGTCCCTCGTTCACTCACGTCAAGTACTCTGTGCGAAGTGAGAAAGTGTAGGTAGTATTTCACTTCTAGTTGTACATTCTGGAAAAGTATCTTATGAAATGCAGTTGCAAAATTGGGTAGGCCAGAGAAGCCTCATACAGACTGAACCCTTCTTTTCTCTCTCATCCTTTGCCTTGTAAGGGGCTCGAGATCGTGGTAATAACTTAGGAATGTAGGTTGTGGTCGGCAAACAGTGCATAAGATTGAGTAAATTTTGTGGTGGGATGGCACCATACAAGTACCTATTACAGGAGCTTCCATCGTGCATCCAGGTTATTGCATGGCAATTACAGTGTAAAAAGCGATGCTTATAAGTGTACCCAAAGATAGTTCACTGGAATCAACTAATGGAATCTATCCTGATGAGTTCTTATAAATGTATTTTTGTAAATGTGGATGGCCGAGTGCTTCAATAGAACACCGGAGGCAAGTCATTTGAAGTCAGAAAACTTGGATTGTGCTCCCTAGCAGCCTCACAATCTCCCTTTCTCCTTCAATGCCAGTGTCAGGGATGTGAAACAGGAAACTGGCTGTAAGACTAACCAATATATTGGTGAGGCATACCCTCAGCTTAACATTATTTTAGTGTCCCCAGATTCTTAAATTACTACCATGTGTTCCTTAACATACAGATTTTAATCTAACCCTGATGATAATATTTGATTTTCTTTCAAGTATCATTATGATATGTAATCTTTGCTGATGCCAAGTTTTTGGTAAGTCAGCTATGAGTAATTTTAAAAGAAGTGCAACCCACACCAAACAAATAGAACTGAGATGGATAGAAATAAACTGACAGATGGTGATCTGCTTAAAGCTGGACATGTTGGTAAGTAGTTGAATGGAGTTTTTGCCCAAAGCTTTCTTGATCAGCTCAGTGAAGGTAACTACTGCTGTGTCACAGAGATGGAACCGTGATTTACTGAAAGGGTTGCAGATTATCTATAGCTTTTCAATGTTCCATCACTTATTCCAACATTTTCTTTTGCTGTAATTTGAGAATTGAGCAAAGAAATTGAACCTGTGAAATTAAAAATTCTTGAATTTTAAGAAAACAGTGTGATATTGATAATTTTAAAACATCCTTCTAGTCTTGAGTGGCATGTAAAAAAAACAATAACCTCTTTATGCCAATTTGGGAAATTTACAGATAGCCACAATGGCTGAAAATGGGGATAATGAAAAAATGGCTGCTCTCGAGGCCAAAATCTGTCATCAAATTGAGGTAGGATTCTTGTGATATTAAACTAAAAATGTGCTCTTTGAAAGCAAATGTAGAGCCTCAAAACAAATACAGAAAGAACATTTACTATGCTGACCTGTTAAACCTGTGGTTTGTCTTTGATTCTTGGATTAGAAGAATTTATAATAGTGTAGAGTTTTGTATTAGTGGAGTCAGTTTATGAAATGCAAGACCTGCAAACATTTCAAAAAGTAACATTATAGACTAGTGTTACTTTTTTGCTTTAGTTCCCTAGTATATAAAGTGAAGATAATAGTACCCTTCTCCTCCTAAGGTGGTTGTGAAGATTACATTAGTTAATGTAAAACATTCCTAAGAGTTCTTGGCACATAATGAAGTAAAAATTGTTTGTAAAGTACTTTCCCTGTTAAATAACACTTTACCTGTTTGAAGGCTTTAGTAGATTTTTCTGCCCAATTAAGCTGAGTTTTTGGCTATTACAACTTTTAACAGTGTCTGTTTTCTTTCTTTATTTTATTATTTAAAAAAAAAAAATTTTTTTTTTAATGTTTTATTTATTTTTAGGAGAGAGAGAGAGAGACAGCGTGAGCAGGAAGTCAGAGAGAGGAGTCACAGGCTGAAACAGGCTCAGGCTCTGAGCTGGCAGTCAGCCTGAAACCCGGCAGGCTCGAACCCATGAACCCAGCGAGATCATGACCTAAAGCGAAAGTCGGATCAGCTTAACATTCGCCACCCAGGCGCCCTGTTTTCTTTCTTTAATGTTTATTTTTGAGAGGAGAGAGTGGGGGGGAAGGAGGAACAGAAAGAGGGAGAGTGTCTGTTTTCTGTCTTAGCAGTTTTTTGAACCTAGGTATTGTATTTAAATTGAAGCTTTTCAGTATCAATAATTTAGGCTGTGTGGGAAATTTCCTCATAATGTTTTCTGTTCTTACTGAGGAACTTCAGATCATATTATTTGGTGTTTTTTGCAATTCTCAGAACTCTTCTTCATAGGTTGAACTTCTCTGTCATTTAAAATGTCCTGTGCTACAACATCTTGTACTAATTTCATTATAATTTTTGGGAAGAAAAATTACAAACTTCAGTTTAGTGTTTAGAAAGTACAAAGATGTGTATAGACAGAGTTAATGATGTCCCTTCCACAGTCAGCCACCTCTCAAATTCTGTTCTGTGGTAATCAAAGTTAAAAGCCTAATGAATACCCTTTCACACTTCGTGGTCAGTGCTCACACTAACATGGTTTTTTCTTTCCCTTTCCCCCATCAAACATGGGATGCATTTTGGGGGAGTAAAGTTTTATGTCCTCAATAATTTACTCAGTCCCCTATTTGATGTAGGGTATTTCTAATTTTTTAGCTGTAACAGTTCCATGATGAATACCATTATACATAAATCTTGGTAAATATGTTTACTGATAAGATGTATCAGCTCAAGGGTTATACACATTTTTTAAAACCTTTGGCACTTATTGCCAGTTTATATCTCTACCTCATGATCGTTTTTTCTCTGTGGTTAGGCCAGTACTAGGTAGTCCTGTTTTTAGAATTTTGGCCAGTTTGTTGAAGAATGCTATCTAATTGCTTTAAATTCCATTTCCTTGATTAATAATGAGGTTGAACTTTTATATGTTTGTTTATGTTACATTCTTAGTAATTTGTGATGTCCTTTATCCATGTTTCTATTAGGATATTCAGAGTTTTCTTTTCTCCCTTGATTTATAAGAATAATTAATAAACTTCTTTGTCTTTTAATTTTTGTTACTTTTTGGCATTCCAACTAGTCAAACCTGGGTCTTTTCATGTATAGTTTTTTATTTTTGTCTTTTTTGCTTTAATGCTGAGAAAGAGTGCCTTTATGCTTAAATAAACACTTGCCTATTTTTTTAACTTTTAAAAATTAGAGTGATCAGTCAGTTTATTTCAATTCTTTTTATTTAACAATCTGTTCTTCACACACTGATTTGAAACAAGAGGCTTCTCATATACTTAATCCTTGACTATGTTTTTAAAGACTTGATAGTCTGTTGACATATCTACTAATTACATTGTTTCAGTAATCAATTTTTAGTTTTATCTTTTTAATTTGTATTGTAAATGTTTCATTATAGTCTATTTAGGAGAAAATGTCTATTGCTTCTTTAGTAATGACATGTATTTTTAAAGAATAGAAGAACATGGTGATGTAATGGTAATTAAAAAAATAAAACAACAACTCCAGAATTGGGGGTCAATATTATACAGTGCTCTGAAATATAATGTAATTACCTTGCAGTATTATTTTGGTGACTTCAATTTGCCACGGGACAAATTTTTAAAGGAACAGATTAAACTGGATGAAGGCTGGGTACCTTTGGAGATAATGATAAAATTCAATAGGTAAAAAACTTTTTAAAATCATCTTTAGATTTTTCTGTTAACAAGCGCTATCATAAAGTTTTACAATCCTTTCATATGTATTATTCAGGTTAAACCGTCTAACAACAGACTTTAATGTGATAGTAGAAGCATTGAGCAAATCAAAGGCTGAACTCATGGAAATAAGTGAAGATAAAACTAAAATCAGAAGATCTCCAAGCAAACCCCTCCCTGAAGTGACTGATGAATATAAGAATGATGTAAAAAACAGATCTGTTTATATTGTAAGTGAGCCTTTGACGCATTCAGCTATATCTTTTTTTTTTTTTTTTTAATATTTTTATTTATTTCTTGGACAGAGAGAGAGAGGCAGCGCGAGCAGGAGGGTCAGAGAGAGAGGGAGTCACAGACTGAAACGGGCTCCAGGCTCTGAGCTGGCAGTCAGCACAGAGCCCCGGCGTGAGCTCGAACCCACAGACCGCGAGATCATGACAAGCGAGCGGACGCTCTTAACCGACTAAGCCACCCAGGCGCCCCCTTTTTTTTTTTTTTAATAGAGCTATATCTTAATTATATTTATTTAGAAAAACCATTTGGTAGAGTGGATAAGAATACTCCGGAATCATAGGTTTACCGTTTACTGTGTGTTCTTGAGCAATGTTTTTAACCTGTCTGAGCCTTATCTTCATAAATGAGGATGATGTTTTTACTTTATAGAACTATTACAAGAATTAATGAAAAACCCAAATTTACCACTGTACAAAATCTTGGGCATATTGTAAGCACCCAGTGCCTATCAACGTCTGACTTATTGATAGCTAAACTTGATAGTAATTTTCTTTAGCATATTAATTTTTTAAGTAGATTTTTTTTTTCTGGAAAATTTCAGACCTTCAAAGGTAGATTGACTATATAATATAATGTACCATTATCCAACTTCAGTTACTAACATATGATTAATCTTGTTTTATCTGTGCCCCAAGTGGATGATTTTAAAGCAAATTCCAAATAAGATAGTCACTTTTATTACATTGGAGAACAGTGGTTCTTTTTTTTTTTTTTTTTTTTAATTTTTTTAAATAGTTTTTACTTATTTTAGAGAGAGAGAGAGTGTGAGCAGGGGAGGGTCAGAGAAGGGGAGATACAGAATCTGAAACAGGCTCCAGGCTCTGAGCTGTCAGCACAGAGCCCGATGCAGGGCTCAAACCCACAAACCACAAGATCATGACCCTGAGCCGAAGTTGGACACTTAACCAACTGAGCCACGCAGGCGCCCTGAGAACAGTGGTTCTTAACTAGAGCTGTTGTTAAATGTTTAAGAGACAGAGAAAGAGATAGATATGTATATCCTTAGCTTGGTTTCAAGACAAAATGAATTTCTTATGAATTGTATACCTGAGAAGTCATTTGTACATTGCTTCCTCCTCTTCATAGAAAGGCTTCCCAACTGATGCAACCCTTGATGACATAAAAGAATGGTTAGAAGATAAAGGTCAAGTGCTAAATATTCAGATGAGAAGAACATTGCACAAAGCATTTAAGGTATGGTCGTATGATGTTACAGACTTTTTCTGGTTGAAGAATATATGGACATAACTTTTTAAAAAGAGCTTTCTTCTCTTTTCAATAGGGATCAATATTTGTTGTGTTTGAGAGTATTGAATCTGCTAAGAAGTTTGTTGACACTCCTGGCCAGAAGTATAAAGACACAGACCTGCTAATACTTTTCAAGTAAGCCTTTATGCTGATGTTTCTTTTGGCCACATAGTTATATGGAGTTGACACACTGGGATATAGAATTTGGCATAGCATCTCCTCTAAGGACAATATTTTTAGTATCTTTGGGCATTCCTTGATAAACACTTGAAATTTGCTCAGTGGAAACTACTAGTCCTTTAAGACCAAGTATTTTTTAGTACCTTTTCATTGTTAGCAGTTAATAAAGATTAAGTTTTAGTACTTATTTTGCATCTAAAATGTATAATCAAGCTAGATAGTAAAATTTGGGCTTTTGGTGTGGATAAATAATCCCTATACAATTTCTAGTCTGTTCTTATTTCTCATAGTCTATACATACCTATATTTGTTAGTATAAATGATTATTTAATATGGATTTGGATCATGTTTTTGAGAGAGAGTGCGCATGCAAGGGAGGGGCAGAGAGAGAGAATCTGAAGCAGGCTCTATGCTCAGAACGAGCCCAGTATGGGGCCTTAGTCTCAGGACCATGAGATCATGATCTGAGCCGAAATCAAGGGTCAGAGGTTTAACCTGCTGAGCCACCCAGGTCTTAGACCACATTCTTGTGTGTGTGTGTGTGTGTGTGTGTGTGTGTGAGTCAAAAGTTAAGACAAACCAGAGAGCCACCCCGGTCCTAGAACACATTCTTTAGTGTGTGTGTGTGTGTGTGAGTGACTGTCAGTCAAAAGTTAAGACAAACCAGAGAGCCACCCCGGTCCTAGAACACATTCTTTAGTGTGTGTGTGTGTGTGACTGTCAGTCAAAAGTTAAGACAAACCAGAGAGCCACCCCGGTCTAGAACACATTCTTTAGTGTGTGTGTGTGTGTGTGTGTGTGTGAGAGTGACTGTCAATCAAAAGTTAAGACAAACCAGAGAAGCCACCCCGGTCCTAGAACACATTCTTTACAGTGTGTGTGTGTGTGTGTGTGTGTGTGTGTGTGTGTGTGTGTGTGTCAGTCAAAAGTTAAGACAAACCAGAGAGCCACCCGGTCTAGAACAATTCTTTAGTGTGTGTGTGTGTGTGTGTGTGTGAGAGTGACTGTCAGTCCAAAGAAGTTAAGACAAACCAGAGAGTACCCCGGTCCTAGAACACATTCTTTACTGTGTGTGTGTGTGTGTGTGTGTGTGTGTGTCAGTCAAGTTAAGAGACAAACCAGAGAGCCACCGGTCCTAGAACACATTCTTTAGTGTGTGTGTGTGTGTGTGTGTGGTGATTATCAGTCAAAAGTTAGACAAACCAGAAGAGCCACGGTCCTGAACACATTCTTTGTGTGTGTGTGTGTGTGTGTGTGTGTGTGATGACTGTCAGTCAAAAGTTAAGACAAACCAAATTACCCGGTCCTAGAACACATTCTTGTGTGTGTGTGTGTGTGTGTGTGTGTGTGTGTGTGTGTGTGTGTGGTGACTGTCAGTCAAAGTTAGACAAACCAGAGCCACCCTGGTCTAGAACACATTCTTTAGTGTGTGTGTGTGTGTGTGTGTGTGTGTGTGTGACTGTCAGTCAAAAGTTAAGACAAACCAGAGAGCCACCCTGGTCCTAGAACACATTCTTTAGTGTGTGTGTGTGTGTGTCCGGTCCTAGAACATTCTTGTGTGTGTGTGTGTGTGTGTGTGTGTGTGTGTGTCGGTCTAGAACACATTCTTTACTGTGTGTGTGTGTGTGTGTGTGTGTGTGTGTGTTTGTGTGTCCGGTCCTAGAACACATTCTTTACTGTGTGTGTGTGTGTGTGTGTGTGTGTGTGTGTGTGTGTGTGTGTGTGTGTGTGAAAAATTAGGACAAACCAGAGCATTTAATGATTAAGTTAGGTCATTGTCCCCTACTTTTTCATTACACAGTTGTCTAAATGCCATGTACCAAATCTGGTAGATGTAGAGGTGCACTGTGATGAATCATTAAATCAGTGTTAATCCTCAAAAGTATTTTTTACTGTGATTTTCATAATTGGTCTTATTCTTGGGTTTCAGAGATTATAGAATTTTCTCCTTTTGTGAAAGTAACAGTGTAGAAAATTCTATGAAACATTAAAGTATTTACATAACTTCTGGTTTATTTTTTTTTCTATATATGAATGATAAAACCAGTATGAGATTGTTATGGATGTTGGGTTTCTTTTTGTTCTGAGATTAGATAGTAGTGATGGTTGTGCAATTCTGAATAGACAAAAAAACAGCACTGAGTTGTAGACTTTTAAAAGGTGTATATTTTATGGAATGTGAATTGGTTTTTAGTAAAGCTGTTATTAAAATAAGTAACTTCCTTGGCATCTTCTGAAATTTTAGGTAATTATATTGATAGAAAATATTCCTTCCCATGCTTAAATCACTCAGAATAATTTATGGTCTTATCTATGTTCTCATGAACTTAACCTCTATATTTGTGTTCTTTAGGGAAGATTACTTTGCAAAAAAAAATGAAGAAAGAAAGCAAAATAAAGTAGAAGCTAAATTACGAGCTAAACAGTAAGTACGTTGAGCCAGTCATTTTAATTCCTTAAAACTTTTTTAGAGTTAGTGGTTCTGGGAAGTGGCTCTTGATGAGGAGTTCTGAAATGAGTAGCAGTAGGCTTCTCTTTTGCTAGCGAAACATTGAGATCTTAAGCTGCCTTGATAATCTGGGGGACACATTGTATTGCATTCCAGCCTTGAACAATGAGAAAATTTACTGACTGGCTTTCGTTACTAAGCAATGTGTGATCCTGTTTGAGGTTAACTTTATCAGGATTTGATTTTCTCACACACTGAAAGGAAACATTCTAACTAACATTTCTTTTGTAGAGAGCAAGAAGAAAAACAAAAGTTAGCAGAACATGCTGAAATGGTAAGTATTATTGGTATCCAAAGAAATCATTAAATCAAATTTATGAGAAAAAAAGTCAGGACTTTTTGAAGCATGTCTATAGATGTCATTGTACGAGAGTCATAGCCCAATATTATTTCCTAAAATCATGACTGATCTAGGGAAGTAACCTAATAACTACATTTATATAATAACATACAGGTAAGTAAATATTACTTGTTGAAATTAAGTTAAAATCAAGCCATTGTAAGAACAGGGGATAACAGAGGAAAGTGCACTGTTAAACTACTTCAAAATAGGATTTTAATTTCTAGCTTTTTCCATGTATTAGGTATAGAGTGGTTTAAGGTGTTTGTGGTTGCTTTTAAGAAATTTCTTTGTTGCTTTGTATGTTTTTATAGAAATCTCTAGAAGAAAAGATTGGCTGTTTGCTGAAGTTTTCGGGGGACTTAGATGATCAGACCTGTAGAGAGGATTTGCACATCCTTTTCTCAAGTCATGGTGAAATAAAATGGATAGACTTTGTCAGAGGAGCAAAAGAGGTTTGGAAAAATTCATGTGCTTCTTAGCAATCAGTTAAAAACTCCATAGAAACTTAACCTTATTATTTTTTTAAAATGTTTATTCTTGAGCAAGAGGGAGACAGAGCACAAGTGGAGGAGGGTCAAAGAGAGGGAGACAGAATCTGAAGCAGTCTCTGAGCTCTGAGCTGTCAGCACAGAGCCTGATGCAGGGCTTTAACCCACGAACTGTGAGATCATGACCTGGGCTGAAGTCGGATGCTTAACCTACTGAGCCACCCAGGCTTAACTTTTAGAAGACGGTATTAATAAAAACAAAACAATTCTGTAATTAATGTGTTGATGAAATAGTTTTTACTTATTTACTTTCCCTTTTGTTATTGCCATCATTGGATATGATGTCTGATATCTTCTGAATTATGCTATGAATAACTGTTGGTATTAGTGACTGTAAGTTCTGTGGTAACTTCTTGAAGTTTAGTAAAATTCATTGAAACTGGTAATGGCAAGATTTGCAGAGTAGGAAAAATTACTTGAGCAAAGGAATTAACTATGGATCTAAAAAAAACCTTAAGGGTGTGGCTTTTATTGTCTGTCTTTGGTATAGGGGATAATTCTTTTTAAAGAAAAAGCTAAGGAAGCACTGGATAAAGCCAAAGATGCAAATAATGGTAACCTACAATTAAGGAACAAAGAAGTGACTTGGGAAGTACTAGAAGGAGATGTGGAAAAAGAAGCACTGAAAAAAATCATTGAGGATCAACAAGAATCTCTAAACAAATGGAAGTCAAAAGGTCATTAGTTCTGATTTTTTTTTTTTTAATGTTTTATTTCTGAGAGCGAGAGACCGCGTGAGCAGGGGAGGATCAGAGAGAGAGACACAGCATCCGAAACAGGCTCCAGGCTCTGAGCTGGCTGTCAGCACAGAGCCTGACATGGGGCTCGAACCCACAAACCTCGAGATCATGACCTGAGCCGAAGTTGTACGCTTAACCGACTGAGCCACCCAGATGCCCCTGATTTGTCTTTGACTATTGGTTATTTTAACTCATTTGTTTGTTCAGAGACATTGACAAGAAATTTAAAACATTTCTTAATGGACTCATAATGTTTTTTACAGGTCGCAGATTTAAAGGAAAAGGAAAGGGAAATAAAGCTGCCCAGACTGGGTCAGCTAAAGGAAAAGTACAGTTTCAGGGCAAGAAAACGAAATTTGATAGTGATGATGAACATGATCAAAATGGTGCATCCGGTAAGTTTTTCTAAGCCTTTTGGTACTTTCATGAGAAATTATTTGTGGGAAAGGACAGCAGTGTGGGTTTTTCAACTTCTGTATAGTGACATTCTTGGACTATGATTTATCCAAGTTATCCTGTTTTACAAGTAGAAAACAAAGATGTTTGGAAGATAAGTTTAGAGAGCAGAAGATCTGTACTAAAGGAAAAGCCTTCTCCTTGGTGTTGGGAAGTTGTTTTTAAACAGAACTATTTTTGTTAATTATGCTCAGTATTAAAATAGAATAATGCCTATATAGTGAACATAACAAAAATTCTGTTATTGTGTAGGACCGGCAAAAAGAACAAGAGAAGAAACAGACAAAGAAGAAGAACCTGCATTAAAACAACAGAAAACAGAAAATGGTGCTGGAGACCAGTAGTTTAGTAAAATAATTTTTTTATTCATCTTAATTAGGTTTTAAGCTGCTTTTGTCTTTAGAGGCTTTTAAAAAGAAAACCGAATTAGGTCCACTTCAATATCCACCTGTAAGAAAGGAAAATTTTTTGTTGTTTAACTTGTCTTTTTTGTTATCCAAATGAGGATTTTTTTTTAAATGTATAGTTCTGTTTGTGTTATTTCAAATGATTTAAATATCAAAAGATTCTTCCATTAAATTGCCTTTGTAATATGAGAATGTATTAGTACAAACTAATAAAATATGTACTATATAAAAAAGAGCAAAAACCTAGTTCTTTATTTTTGTGTCTAAATTATATGAGAAAAAATTTACTTAAAGCAAAATATTGGCTGTTTTCCCATAGATAATTATTCTATCTCCTGCTGGCTTTCTGTATGTACTCGAGCAAGTTGATAACTCTGGGGAACACTCCTTGAAAAGTTCTTCAGTACTGAGTTAGATAAGCCAGAATCAAGAGACTTACTGATTTCTTTTTATGAAATTTGTATGATGCTGGCAGGTCATATCGCAACTCTATAAAACAAAAGCCATCTAAGAATAAAAATTACATTTCCAAACATTTACCACCCCTGACATACATACAGATACATACATACAAAACATTAAGGAAGTACTTAAATTAGTCCTGCTAAGGAGAACATTATATATCCACAAGATTAGCTATGGCTAACTTAGGTTGGCATTTCTGCTATTTTGGTCATTTATACCATAATTTGAGGTTATGGGGAAGAGTTTGAAAGGGTAACAGTTGGGGTGACTTAGTTAAGCATCTGACTTTAGCTCAGATCATGATCTCATGGTTTGTAGGTTTGAGTCCCATCTTGGGCTCTGTGCTGATGGCTCAGAGCCTGGAGCCTGCTTCATATTCTGTGTCTTCCTCTTTCTCTGCCCCTCCCCGTTAGCATTCTTTTTCTCTCAAAGATGAATAAATATTAAAAAAAAAAAAAAAAAAGATAAGAGTTGAAAAAAAGTAATTTTGTTTTTAATTTTCTAATAATCTATAGCTAGCAATCATAATCATGCTTATTTTAAAAACTTCTTGTCTGGATTTTAGTATTGGTAGTAAGTAGCTAATTTTCCTACTAAGCTCTCAAATGAAAATACATTTTTCATATTCTAAGAAATAATGTAGGCTCTCCAAACTTAAAACTTTTAGAGGGATGGCAATGAGATGGCCTATCCTTCACATTTTCCAACATAAATTCTTACTATAGGCTACAGCTCTCAAATTTTAATGTACAGTCAATCATCTTCAAATAAAATCTTTTTGAAATGCATATTTCAGTAAGTCTGGGTGGACTCTAGAATTATGCAAGACTCATCTCCCAAATAATGTCAATAGTATGGTCCAAGGACAATATTTGGAGTAGCAAGGCACTGGCTTGGTATACTTGGAATTGTTTTAACGTGCTCCAGGTTGCATATTATACCTAAAACTAGGTATAGAATGACCATATTAGGAAAATAGGAAGACTTTTTGCGTTACTAATTACTATGAATAACACGATCTAGTTACATGGTTAACACCACAGTGCTAATCCTGGTCATCTTCTATCAAGAATATTACCCCTTATTCTTACTTCAGGCCTTCAGAATTATTTGGATTTATAGTTAGCTCCTAGTTATAGGTTCTTCCCATTTTGTTTTTTTTTTTTAAATGTTTTATTTATTTCTAGGAGAGAGAGAGAGAGAGCGTGAGCAGGGGAGGGTCATAGAGAGAGGGAGTCACAGAATCCGAAACAGGCTCCAGGCTCTGAGCTGGCAGTCAGCACAGAGCCCGACGCGGGGCTCGAACCCACGAACCGCGAGATCATGACCTAAGCGAAAGTCGGACACTTAACTGACTAAGCCACCCAGGCGCCCCGGTTCTTCCCATTTTGATGTTTGTGAATATAACCCAATTTACTAATAAAAATGTATCAAACATTTACTTACAGCATGGATGATTTATATCCAATCCCCTACTAAAAGAAAAAAGCTTCATGTTCTTGGACTCCAGGGATCATTAGAAATTTGAAACAGGAAGGTAATATGGGCGCCTGGGTGGGTCGGTCAGTTAAGCATCTGACTTTGGCTTGTGATCTCACAAGTTAGGAACCTGAGCCCTGTGTCAGGCTCTGTGCTGAAAGCTCAGAGCCTGGAGCCTGATTTGGAGTCTATGTCTCCCTCTCTATTTGCCCCTCCTCTGATTGTACGTGTGACGTGTTCTCTCTCTCTCAAAAATAGAGACATTTAAAAAATTTTAATAACAGATAATGAGGCATGATCTGGTGGTACTTTCCATGAATGGATTTCAAACAGGTCTGACTCCCAAGCCCAAGCTCTGAAGTTACTATGATGCTATATATTGTTCTGAGCCCAGAGTGATAAAATAGTTGGGTGCTATTAAAAATTTTCAGTAAAATGCATAAATTGGGACAGTTTTAAGCAAATACTTCTACCCTGCCTTTGCTTCATTTCCAACCTATTACCTCATTTCCATTACCCATTACCTCATATTTTGCCAAACAGAAAACATGTTCTTTGATATCTGTATACAAATTCTTGTTGGGCTAATGTATATTGTCCTTAAGTAATTAGGATTTAGATTTGTGAAGAACTTAAAAATTGTATTACCTGCAATAATATCTATCTTGATTTTCCATTCCGTAGCTTTCTTTTGAATATGCTGAAGATAAAATGTTAATGTGAGCTGATTTTTAAAATAAGTTTTTGAAAATTGCTTTATTGCTAATACTTCATATTAAGTTTTCAAGTTTTTAAAATTTCATTAGACCCTTAAAATATTTTCAACTGGATGGGTAGTATTTTGAAAATAAGAAACCAAGCTATTTCTAGAAGAGTAGAGGTGAGTGCAGCAGTATAGGTGGTAAAGCTGAATTCAAGTACTTTGACCAAGATAACACAGGGAATCCATAGTCTGGATTTGAACCGAGGCAGTCTGGTCTACAGTTTGTCCTTGATCACTATGTTATATTGACAAAAAATATACCCAGTGTTCCAGAATACATCTTATATACTCCCGTATGTTACATGCTGGCAAGAAAAAGAATGGAAGAGGTAGGTTCTGAACTCACATCAGTTTAGCTCCAGGCTCAGTGTTCTTAAAACTGAGGTCTTACTGCCTCCCTCATGCACACAAAGGGACAATGAGACTACCAGGACTTAGCAAACTAGGACATATTATAACTGTAATTATACCACACTTCTCTACTCCTGAATGATAGTCTCCTTCCTGGTAGCAGTTCCTGCCTGAGCAAATCTTTCACAAAAGGAGTTACGTAAGGCTGAAAGAAAGCTAATCACAAATGCTAGCTAGTTAAAGAGAAAAGTCAGTTTCTAAGCGCCAGATGTTTAAAAAGGTCAGGAGAAATACATACTTTGGTAATCTGTATTCACAACAAATATTTAAAAACACTGTCATGAATTTTAAATTAACAATATCATGATGATTTGAACTTACATCTCTTGTGGAGGATTTGTGTAAAGAGTACACTGCTGTTCTTGCCATTTCCAAAGCAGTCTTCAGAAATGCCATATCTATCCCTGTTAAGATAGAAAAAACTCCTATTTATGATATATATCCATATCAAAATAGAAGACTAAATGACTACCATGTATTAAAAAAATTTTCTTTTTGCCAAATTCCACAATAGACACTTCAAATTCTTCCTGTAAAAAGACAGGATAAAATAAGTAAAATATCAAATATCTTTTAAGGTGGATAGAATTTAAAACATTAAAAAGAAGTATAACAGCCTTCAGAGGATTATAATCATTCATAAGGGTTAGGTAAATCATTCTTGAAAGCACAGTATAAATAGTCTAAATGAATAAAAAGACTATTCACTTAGTACATATAGATGAAAAAAAATTGAAAAACTCAATGCCTTAGCCATGCATTAAAAAACTGAAATTGTACTAACTATACAGGTAAGAGATTGTTTAATGAATAGTGATAAAATCATTTAGTCCAAACAATCGATAAGAAAATGACTTTTATTCTTATTATTTTTTTAAATGTTTATTTTTGAGAGACAGAGCATGAGTGGCTGGGGGGCAGAGAGAGGGAGACACAGGATCTGAAGCAGACTTCAGGCTCTGAGCTGTCAGCCCAGTGCCCAACGTGGGACTCAAACGCATCAACTGTGAGATCATGACCTGAGCCAAAGTCAGACGCTTAACCAAGCGTGTCCCAAGAAAATGACTTTTAAAACTTGCTTTTCTACAAATACATTAGTACACTTGATTCTTGTTACTAACCTTTATTATGTTTGGTCCCAAAAGGAGGATTCATAATTACTGTATCAAAAGACTTGGACATTCTTTTAGATAATGAGCATACATCACATTGAACCATGTCAACATTTGTTAACTCAAACTCCTTCACATTCTTATTAAATATTTCCAGTGCATCTTCATCTATGTCAAATCCAACACACAACCTATAATACAAAACACACACAAAGAGTGACTACTTATAGCTCCCAAGTCAAAACAATGACAAAATCAAAACCATATACCTTTTTAACCCAACTGGCAAAGTAAGAGGGAGTATTGCCTTTCAACAGCATGATTTCCCAACCTGGCAAGGGTTGGAAACTCAGGTGTGTATAAAAGAGAGGCATCTGACAGCTGTTACTGTTTTGTGTTTTAATTTTGTTGTCGTTGTTCTGCTCCTTCAAAATGTACTCTCAGTATCAGATTCTTGCTCCACTCATCTCATACTGTAGAGTCTCATAAATATAATTCAGTTAATTTTACTTAAGTTTCTCATTAAGGCTATCCTATACTCAAACATTATATACAGGATCACCTACCCGGCTCCTAACATTGCCGTTCCAATGCTAAGAACTCCACAACCACATCCTAGATCTGCAACCACTTTATTTTCAATGTCATCATATGTATTATGGATTGTATACAGCATACATGCTAAAGATTAAAAAAAACCACATATTAGGAAATAAGAGCAAGTTGATAACCAAAATCTAATTCATGTAAATGACTACCATAATTTCTTGTTTTGCATTGTTCCTCCCCCAAATGGTGTTCCAGATTATTTTAAAAAACATACAGTATAACACCTTGGTATGTAGTAAGAGGCCTCACAAAGAATAATAATGCATACCACTGGCTCCCAAAAATAATGCATCCCCCTGGCTCTGCTGACAACACCCAGAATGAGAAAACTTCAAAATAGAAACATAAGGTTAAAAAGTTTTGTTCCTCAGCCTGTTCAAAACATTGGCATATACACATTTACATCAGTTCTTTCTTTGATGTTGAAATATTTCTGCAAGGATGGTAAGAGTAAATAGGCTTTAAAAATATCTTTGTCAAAATATCAACTTGGCAACCCTGTATCAGTCTCTAAAACTGTTTTGAAATTTTACTGATCTGTGAATTCTGTAAGTTTGGGAACCACTAATATTGAACAAGCATTAACATTAAAATGGCACAGAACTTTTTGGCAACAAGGTTGTCACTAGAACACAGGTACCCTAAGTTCAAGATAGAATGGGAAAGGAGAAGTCCTATATCCACAATATTGCTTTTAGACACACATACTCATGATCTATATCTCTATGCATAATCTACTAATGAGAACTGATAAGAGAACTGAGGAGCATAGCAAAAGCTGCTGAGATCAGAAAGCAATCTTTCAAATACACAAAGATGTGGGATGTATACTAAAAGTTAAGCATGAGTAACACTACTGATCTCTCCCTGTGGATATATGAACCCAGCAAGAATACTGGCCATCACTGATATCCTAGGATCCAGAGGTTTTATCAAAAACAGTTAGAGGGATATATCAGTCTGACTGCTGTCCCAATTACTGCTGCAGGTGTTAGTGACTTTGAAGAGGGTATCTCAAAGAATTAGTACATCCATGTGCATGGTACACTGTGGGTATGAAACATGGATTAAAAAAAAAAAATTAGACTTCACTAAGAAACCCTATAGCCAAAATACGTTAAAGAAGTAATCTAGGGGCACCTGGATGTCTTAGTCAGCTAAGTCTCTGACTTCAGTTCAGGTCATGATCTCACAGTTCATGAGTTTGAACCCCACGTCAGGCTCTGCTGACAGCCCAGAGCCTGAAGTCTGCTTGAGATTCTGTGTCTCCCTCTCTTTCTGCTCCTCCCCTGCTCATACTCTCTTTCTCTATTTAAAAAAAAAAAAAAAGTCATCTAAATTGAGAGGACAGGTTTTACCCTGACAGTTTTGTGCCAGTGTGGTTGGAATTATGACAAGTTGTAGTTAAGTGCAGGTATGCATGTATTTTCCTTGATTTTCATTGGCTACTTAGAAACAGAACTATGTTGGAGCTGGCAGGGATTCCCAAATTAATTTTCCTTAGACCTCCTTAGGGACTCTGGTAATAGGTTTACTAAACATGAATGGGTTTTCCTGTTTCCTCCTGTACTCCCAGTATCAATCTCTTATATCAACACTGATGATTCTGGGTCATTAAAAATTGAAATGCAGCCTCATCTTTTTTTTTTTTTTTGAGATAGAGCAGGAGTAGGGGAGGGGCAGAGAGAGAGGGAGACACAGGATCTGAAATAGGCTCCAGGCTCTGAGCTGTCAGCACAGAGCCTGACGTGGGGCTCAAACTCACGAACTGTGAGATGATGACCTAAGCCAAGGTCAGACGCTTAACCGACTGAGCCACCCAGGCACCCCAAACACAGTCTCATCTTTATAGTACCTATTCTGCATTTGTTAAACTCAGTCCTTTGGCTACAAACCCTAGTATTCATTCTAGGGCGGAGTATAGTATAGGAATCCTTGCACTGGCGATTCGTTGCAATAGAAAATTGATCCTTATTTAGCAAATGTTTACTGAGCTCCTAAGTAGCAGAAACTCTTCTAAGCACTGGGAATTGTGTGAACACGACCGACAAATACTCTGGCCTCAAGGAGTTTATGGTGTAATGAGAGAAACAAACATTAAAATGATGTCTGACAGTGTTAGGGGGTGTGCAGAAAACCAAACAGTGAAACAGTAAAGGGGGAGGGCTGTCTTTAGCTGCGGTGTCAAAACAGTCCTCTCTAACGTGATGAGGAGTCTCAGAGTACAATTTCTCTAGACGCTCTTTGTATTCAAATAACTTCTATTTTCTTTTTTTTCTTTTTTTTTTTAATATTCTTTTTTTTTTTAAATGTTTTATTTATTTCTAGGAAGAGAGAGACAGCGTGAGCAGGGGAGGGTCAGAGAGAGAGGGAGCCACAGACTGAAACAGGCTCCAGGCTCTGAGCTGGCAGTCAGCACAGAGCCCGACGCGGGACTCGAACCCACGAACCGCGAGATCATGACCTAAGCGAAAGTCGGTCACTTAACCGGCTAAGCCACCCAGGCGCCCCTAAATAACTTCTATTTTCATTATGGAGTAAGTAGACAGGACTAACCCGGGGAAACAAAGACCTGGTCACCAGCCGCCCTACCTGCAATGTGCGGCCTGGTCGGGTACTGTTCTAGAAGTAGCTTGGGCTTTTCGAATTCATCCACTTGCTGCAGGCGACTTTCTAGTTCCTTAAGCCTTAATTTCTTCATTTGTTTGTTTGTTTTTAAAGTGTGGGCTCGCAGGATTTACCGGCACTGGATCTGCCGAGAAACCCATTTACCCTGCATTCCCCCCCCCCCCGTCCCCCCCGCCCCGTCCCCGTCCCCCCCCATGCCCGTCCCCGTCCCCCCCCGCCCCGTCCCCCGTCCCGTCCCCCGTCCCGTCCCCGCCTCCACCCCCACCCCTTATTCAGCGCCGCAGGTCGAGCCGGGAGGCAGGGAGCAAGCGCACACCCAGCCCGGGAGGTTCGAGCTTCCCTTCCAGCGCCAGCGGTAGGCGGAGGCTGGGGCCAGCCTCCGATCCGCCCCCTTGGCATACCGAGCCCACCTCGGGCCTCTTGGAGACCCGCAGCGGCTCTGGCCTGAAGTCAACGCGAGGCTGCTCGCGCCGCGTCGGGGTTCCTCGGGAGGCTGCCTTCGCCTGGAACGGGGCCGGAAGCGCTGCCACGCACGCGCGCCGGGGTCCGCTGCCCAGCGGCCCCGCGCAGAGCTGCAACCGCTGCCCCGCGCACGGGTTCCGCTGGCGACCCCGGAGCGTCACTCATGCCTCCCGCGGCCGGGTCTTCAAGCCGGGTTGACCTGTCCCTTCTCCGAGCTGCAGAACCAGACCCCGCCGCCTGTCACAGGCCCAAAACCCTTTCCTTGAGTACCTGCAGGCCCTCAAAGGATGGGGGGAGGAAGAAGGTGAAAGTCACGGTCGCTTTGTGTTAATACCTGGTTTGGCTCTTCGTGTCTCCGGTCTCAGGAGGCCCGACTTAAAAAGTAACAATCTCCACTCACTTTTGCCTCCTTGGCCAGTCACATGCCCTCCTTTATTTTACATTTGTTTCCCCCTTTTTAGGTCACCTGTGTTACTTAACCTCAACACTCACAGGGTGGTGATGTTAGAGAAACCTAAGGAAGAGCGTTTAAATGAAGGAATGGATTAGTGTGTCAAATGCTGGGAAAGGGCCAGCTTTCGTAGACTAGAAGCAGACACCAAGTTGTGGTGGATTGTGAAACGAACGGAAGTTTAGGAATTAGAGCAAATGTGAACAATTGTTAAGAAACGGCACTATGAAAAGAGAATGGTTGGTGCTACGTAAGGTTGGGAGTTTTTTGTTTTGTCTTGTGTTTTCAACGGTAGCAGGAGACATGAGCACACCTAAATTCAGACAGGATAGCGCTTATAGAAAGGCAGGCATTTAAAATGCAGGAAGGAAGGACGCCTGAGTGGCTCAGTCAGTTGAGCATGGGACTGCAGCTCAGGTCTTGATCCTCGGTCTGTGAGTTGAAGCCCCAAATCAGGCTCTCTGTCATCAGTGCAGAGCCTGCTTTGGATCTTCTGTATCCGCCTGCCTCTGTCCCTCCTCTCTCTCTCTCTCTCTCTCTCTCTCTCTCTCTCTCTCTCAAAAATAAACTATTAAAATAGAAGAAAGCTACTGGAAGGAGTTAGGGTCCTGCAAAGATAAGATCCTGTGCCGAAGCGAAAAGAGTGCCTTTAATCTGGAGAATGAACATTTTTCATTATTGAAGGGAAACAAAAGGAGTGGATGGATGAGAATGGTTAAGGATGAACTAGAGAGAGTGGTCTGAAGCTGCTATTTCCTATAAATAGTAAAATTCCAAGTTTCCGGTTATGAAGATTAAAGGAGTTAATATATGTAAAGTTCTTATTGTATAAAGTTACCACATAAAGTTGTCACATTACAAATGTCCAGTAAATGTTAGCTGCTGGTGGTGGTGGTGGTGGTGGTGGTGGTGATGGTATCTGTTGAGTAAAGAGGTGGAGCCAAATGAAGCATTGAAACTAGCCAGGTGTATGGAGGTACAATGAATTTGTCTGAAGTTGAAGGCATTTTTTTTTCTATTTTTTAAAAGATAAAGGTTTTATTTTCAGATAATTGTAGATTTATATATAACCATAAAAAATAGTACTTAGGGGCCCCTGCGTGGTTTAGTTGGTTAAGCATCAGACTTCAGCTCAGGTCATGATCTCATGGTTTGTGAGTTTAAGCCCTGCATTGGGCTCTGTGCTGTCAGTGCAGAACCCACTTATCTTCTGTCCCCCACCTCTCTCTGTGCCCTTCCCCTGCTCATTCTCTCTCTCTCTCTAAAAAATAAACATTAAAAAAGTAATACTTAGAGATCCTGTGTATCTTTTCCCCAAGCTTCTTCCAATAATTATATTTTTGCAAAATTATAGTACAGTATTACAACTAGGATCTGAACAGTGATAGTCAATACAGCATTTCCTTCACCACAAAGATCCATAATGTTACGCTTTTGTAGCCACACCTACTTCATTCCAACCCTCCATAACCCCTGACAGCTACTAATCTGTTCTCCATTTCTAGAATTTTGTCACTTCAAGAACTTCATGTAAATGGACGCATACAGTATATAAACTTGGGGGATTTTTTTTTTTCACTCACCATAATTTTCTGGAGAGCCTTCTGAAGTTATGTGTATCAACAGTTTGTTTCCTTTTATTGCTGTGGTATGCATGTGCCAGAGTTTGTTTAAACATTCACCCACCGAAGATTATCTGGCTTGCTTCAAGTTTTGTCTATTACAAATAAAGCTGCTATGAAAATTCATGTACAGTATGTGTGTGAACATGTTTTAATTTCTCTAGGATAAATGTCCAGAAGCAAAATTAGTCGGTCATACGGTAAATTCATATTTAATTTTTTAAAATATTTTTATTTATTTCTAGGAGAGAGAGAGACAGCGTGAGCAGGGGAGGGTCAGAGAGAGAGGGAGACACAGACTCTGAAACAGGCTCCAGGCTCTGAGCTGGCAGTCAGCACAGAGCCCAACGTGGGGCTCGAACCCACGAACTGCAAGATCATGACCTAAGCGAAAGTTGGACGCTTAACCGACTAAGCCACCCAGGTGACCCAATTCATATTTAATTTTTAAAGAAACTCCATAGTTGTCCAGAGTGACTATATCATTTTACATTCCCATCTGTCATATATGAGTGAACCAGTTTCTCTGCAGCTTAGCCAGCATTTAGGGTTGTCACAATTTTTCATTTTAGCTATTCAGTTGGTGTGTAGTGATATCTCATTTAGGTTTTAATGTGCACATCCTTAATGGCTAATGATGTTGTACACTTTTTCATGTGCTTACTTGCCAGCTGTATATCCTTTTTGGTGAAATGTCTGTTCATTTCTTTTGCCTATTTTCTTTTTTTTTTTTTAAATTTTTAGAGAGCACGAGTAGTGGAAAGGAACAGGAGAGAAAGAGAATCTCAAGCAGGCTCTATGCTTAAAGTGGAGCCTGACACAGGGCTCAATACCATAACCCTGGAATTGTGACCTGAGCTGAAATCAAGATTTGGAGGCTCAATTGACTGAGCCACCCAGGCACCCTTCTTTTGCCTATTTTCTAATTGAATTTCTCTTTACAGTTGAGTTTTGAGATTTCTTAATATATTCTTGTCCTTTGTCAGATAAGTGGTTTCCAAATATTTTCTCTCAGTTTGTAGCTTGTTTTTTTTTTCATTCTCTTTGCAGAGTAAAAGTTTTCAATTTTAATAAAGTCCAGTGTATCAAGTTTTCTTTTCATAGATCAGTCTTTTGATGTCAAGTCTAAGAATTCTTTGGACCTTAAACTCAAAAAGATTTGCTACTATGTTTTTTTTGGAAAGGTATTATAGTTTAATATTTAATATTTAAGTCTGTGAATTCATATAAAATTAGTTGTTATATAAAATTTGAGATTTCAGTGTTTTTCCCCCTCCATGAATGTCCAGTTTATTATAGCACCATTTGTTGGAAAAGGCTACACTCTCCATTATTGCTTTTGTACCTTTGCCAAAAATCAGTTGAGTATATTTGTGTGGGTCAATTTCTGGATTTTCTTCTCTGTTCTGTCAATCTCTGTGTCTATACATCTTCCAATACCAAACAATCTTAAACTGAAGCTATATAATAAATATTGAAATTAGGTAGCTTGAGTCTTTCCACTTTCTTCTTCTTTTTAAAAATATTGTTTTGGGGCACCTGGCTGGCTCAGTCAGTAGAGCATGTGACTTTTGTTCTTGGGGTCTTGAGATTGAGCCCCATGTTGGGTGTAGGGAAAAAAAATCATTTTAACTAATCTAATTCCTTTACCTTTCCATATAGATATTAGAGTAAACTAGCCAATATTGCAGAAAATGTTGGGATTTTTATAGGAATTGGGTGAAACCTATATGTCAGTTTGTGAAGAATTGACATCTTGACTAAATTGATTCCTCCAATCCATGAATACAGGGTCTTTCCATTTACTTAGATCGCTTTTGACTTCTTTCATCATCATTTCTGTAGTTTTCTGCATATAACTCCTATACATATTTTGTTAGACTTACACTTAAGTATTAAATTTTTTTAACGTTTATTTATTTTTGAAAGAGGGGGTGAGACAGAGAGAGAGGGAGACAGAGGATCTGAAGTCAACTCTGTGCAGACAGCAGAGAGTCCCATGCAGGGCTCAAACTCACCAGTCATGAGATCATGACTTGAGCTGGAGTTGGACACTTAACCAACTGAGCCATTTTGATGCCCCCGTCAAGTATTTAATTTTTATTTTGAGCAAGTGTAAGTGGTATTACATTTTCAATTTCAATGTTTAAATATTCATTGATAATATATAGAAGTGTAATATGTCTATGTTGTATCCCATAACCTTACTAACCTCACTTATTAGTTGCAGAGTTTTTTTGTTTTGTTTTGGTAGATTCTTTAGAATTTTCTGTGTAGAAAATCGTCTCATCTGAAGCTAAAGGCAAATTTATTCCTTTCTTATTAGTATCATTTATTTCCTTCTTTAGCCTACTGCATTGACTAGAACTCCCATGCGATGTTGAATGAGATTAATAAGTGTGGACGTTTTTGCCTTTTTTTTATTTTAGGGAGAAAACTTTCACTTTTTCACCATATAGTGTTAGATGTAGAAGTTTTGTAGATATACCTCATCAAGTTGAGGAGTTCTCTTCTTTCCTAGTTTTTTGAGATTTGATCACGAATGGGTGTTGAATTGTGTCAAGTGTTTTTTCTGTTAACTGATGTGATCATGTGATTTTTCTTCTTTTACCTTTTACTTTGGTGGGCAACACTGATTGATTTTCAAATATTGAAACAGCCTTGAATTCCTGGAGTAAATCCTACCTGGTCAGGATGTATAAATTCCTTTTTATATAGTGTTGAAGCCTATTTGCTAGTATTTTATTAAAGGTATTTGCCTGTATATTTATGAGAGTTACTTGTAAATTTCTTTTCTTTCTTTTTTTCTTTTTGTACTGCCTATGTCTGATTTTGATATCAGGGTAATACTAGCTTCATAAAATGAAGTGGAATATATTCCCTTCTCTTCTATTTTCTGGAAAAGATTATATACATTTAATTCTTTAAATGTTTTGTAAAATTCTAAAGCGAAGCCATCTGGACCTGGAAATGGTTGAGGAACGGAATTTTTCAATTACAAATTTAGTGTTATTAGTTTTAGGGCCCTTCAAATTAGCAATGTCATATTGGGTGAGTTGTAGTAATTTATGTTTTTTTTTAAAGAAATTGTTCCATTTCATCTAGATTGTCAAATTTATATGTATAGAATTGGTAGTAATATTTCCTTATTATTCTTCAGGGTCTATAGTGGTATCCTCTGTTACAGCCCTTGCTGTTGTCAGAGGGGGTGAAAGTTGTAGACTTACTATGTGGTCTCCATTGACATCTGGTGGTTGGAGGATGGGGGAGAGCCTTGGTATAACCTGAGAAAGGTAGAAGTCTAGGCTTCCCCTTGGGTCTTTGCTAGTGTGGATATGGGTGGGACCAGTGTCTTTTGTGGTGTTCAGCTGGAATAGAATGGTTATTGTTGAAAAGTTTTCTGTCTTGCTAGGCTACCCTTTCTTGATTCCTTGGCTAGAGAGAGAAGCTTTTGTTGCAGCTGCACCTCTTGGCATTTATGAACTGCTGGCTTCTTTAGGTCCACGTCTGGAATATAATGAGACAATAAGAATACACAGGGAACTCATCCACTGTATTCTTCCTTGGATCTCAAGGTTCTTCACTGGTCTTCTTCCCTTCCCTTTCAGTGTCTTCTTATGTTTGTTGTATATATAATGTCCAGGGTTTTCATTTGTAGTCAGGGATATATATATATAATTTGTCATTTTAAAGTACATTTACAGCACTGACCAACAGAACTATCCAATCCTATTCTAGAACATTTTCATCACTGCACAAAGACACCTCATACCTATTAGTAGGAATTTCTAGTTCCTTCTCTTCTCCCAGCTCCTGACAACCACTAATCTGCTTTCTGTTTGTATGGATTTGCCTATTCCAAACATTTCCTATAAATGAAATCATGTGTCCTTTTGTGTCTGGCTTCTTTTTTAATGTTTATTTTTTTTTTTTGAGAGAGAGAAAAAGAGTGCAAGGGAGGGCAGAGAGAGAGGAAGACACAGAATCTGAAGGAGGCTCTAGGCTCTGAACTGTCTACACAGAGCCTGACCCAGGGCTTGAACTCACAAACCATGAGATCATGACCTGAGCCAAAGTTGGATGCTCAGCTAACTGAGCCACCTAGGCATTCCTGTGCCTGGCTTCTTCATGTAGCATAATGTGTTTAAGATTCATCTATGTTGTAGCATATGTCAGAATTTGTTTCCTTTTCGTGGTTCCATGTTATTTTATAGTACGGATATACCACGCTTCGCATTTCCATTTATCACTTAATGGTAATTTAGATCATTTTAACTTGTGGCTATTATGAATAATGCTGCTGTGCATATTTGTGTATAAGTTTTTGCATGAGTATGTTTTCAGTTATCTTGAGTGTATATCTAGGAGTGGACTCGCTGGGTCATGTGGTAATACTGTATTAACTTTTTGAGGAACTGGCAAAAAGTTTTCCACAGTTGCTGCACCATTTTATATTCCCGCAGTGTATGAGGGTTCTAGTTTCTCCATATTTTTATGAACACTTGTTATTTTCCTTTTATTTATTTATTTATTTATTTTGTTATGGCCATCCTAGCGGGTGGGAAGTGGTAATTCAGTGTGGTTTTGATTTGCGTTTCCCTGATGACTGACGATGTTGAACATCTTTTCATGTGTTTATGTCTTCTTTGGATAAATGGTAATCCATACCTGTGCCTACTTTTACATCATTTTTGTTGTTGAGTTGTAAGAGTTCTTTGTATATTCTCAGTACTAGATCCTTACCAGATATATGGTTTGAAAATATTTTCTCATTCTGTGGTTGTCTTTTTACTTTCTTGATAGTGTCCCTTAACATGCAGAAGTTTTTAATTTTAGTGATATCTAAATCTATTTTTTCTTTGGTTTCTTGTTCCTTAGGTGCTTATCTAAGAAACTGTTGTCTGATTCAAGTTCACAAAAATTTACATCTATTTGTTATTCTAAGAGTTGTGGTCTTTGCTCTATCTTGAGTAACTGAACACTGAAATCTCCATAATGGTGCTAAGAAATTAGAAGTAGAGGAAAGCTGCTTTTCTATTGCCAACTCTTTTTATTTTTTAAAGTTTATTTATTTATTTTGAGATAGAGAGACAGCAGGGGAGGGGTAGAGAGAGAGAGGGAGAGAAAGAATCCTAAGCAGGCTCTGTACTGTCAGCACAGAGCACCACACAGGGCTCAAAACTCAGAAATTTGTATAGGACATTGATAAGGAGGGTTAAAGAGTGATTTAAATGGACACCACCAGACTTTTGGAAAATACTTTTACCCCATTACCAGGAGGTCTCTTTGCCTAAACTTTAATTGGTGGATTAGTAAAATTTGCTTTTGGTTCTATGTAATATACACTGTTATAATGTAACTGGGAGCTACATAAAATGTGTAATCTCTTCTAACAGAGAGTTAATGATTTACTTGGGGGAGCCAAAAATTAACAGTTGAAAAGTTTAGTAACAACCACTAGCATTTATTAGAGTGGCTAAAATAAGTTAGGAAAAGAAGAAACTCACAATATCAACTACCGGAGAAAATATGGAGCACCTGGAATAGTCATACTTGCTTGTTGGAATGCAAAACGAGTCAGCCTCCTTGGAATGGTTTCACAGTTTCTTATTTAGTTAAACATACACTTATCATATGAATCAGCAATCTGACGTGGAGGTATTTGAAAACAAATGAAGATACATGTCCATATAAAAGCCTTGTGTATAGATGTTTTATAACAGCTATGTTCAAAATTGTCAAAAACTATTAACATCCCAAATGCCCATTGACTGGTGAATGGGTAAATTGTGGTACACCCACACATGCCATACAATACTACTTAGCAATAATAATTTTTAAAAATGCAACAGCATAGACAAATATCAAAAGCATTATGCTAAGTAAAAGAAGCCAAACTAAAAAAGCTACATATTGTATAATTTTATTTATATAACAATCTGAAAATCTATCAGAAAGGAATACAAATTAGTGGATGCCAGGGACTGGGTAGGGGAGGGATTGACTATAAAGCGATATGAGACACTTTTTGGGATGATGGACTGTGGTGGTTATATGGCTGTGCATATTGTCAAAATTCATAGAATACCTTAAAAGGGTCAGTTTTACTGTATGTCAATTACACTTTAATAAATTAACTCAATTTTACAAAAAAAGTTTAGTAACGATATCAAACCAGTCATTTATACATTAATCTCACAGTTTTCAAACATTTTCTGTGTTAGGATAGTTTTCTTTACAATTAGTAAGGACCAGGGCACCTGGGTGGCTAAGTCGGTTGGGTGTCTGTCTTCAGAAAGGGTCATGATCTCACAAATCATGAGTTTCAGCCCCGCATAGGCCTCTCTGCCCACTTTGGATCCTCTATCTCCCTCTCTCTCTGCTCTGCCCGTTTGCTTGTGTGTCTGCACACATTCTCTTTCTCAAAAAGAAATGAACTTAAAATTATTAAGGGGGAGCCTGGGTGGCTCAGTCAGTTAAGCCACCGGTTTCGGCTCAGGTCATGATCTCATGGTTTGTGGGTTCGAGCCCCGCATCGGGCTCTGTGCTGACAGATAGCTCAGAGCCTGGAGCCTGTTTCAGATTCTGTGTCTCCCTCTGACCCTCCCGTGTTCACGCTATCTCTCTCTCTCTCTTGCTCAGAAATAAATAAAACATTAAAAAAAGTAAATAAATGGAAAAAATTTTTTTAAAAATTATTAAGGACCTCAAAAACCTTTTGTTTATATGGGTTATATTTACTGATATATTTATATACTGATATATTTGTATTACTGAAATTAACACTGAAAATTCATCCATTAATTTACTTAAAGGAATAATAATTCAATTAGATGCCAACATAGGTAACATATTTTGTATGAGAAGTAACCGTGTTTTCCAAAACAAAAAACATTAGTAGGAAGAAAAGCATTGATTTACATTTTTGGAAATCTCTTCAATGGCTGATTTAATAGAAGACAATGGAATTCTCATATCCATTTTTGCATTCACGTGGTTGTGATATATGCTTTTGATTGAAGTATCTGAAGAAAATCCAGTTTGACAGGGATATTTAGTAGAAGCTAGAAGTAGTTTCACTGCTTATTCAGATAATTATAGATATTCTTCTTTTATATGATGCCACAACTTGAAAGCAGTAATATCTTGAGGATTAGTGGCATTTTAAGCTATATCAATGAGCTTCTCATACTATTGTGCTACAATTCGTTAGTCTATTTTGGACTTAATATTTTTTTTTAAAGTTTATTTATTTTTGAGAGACAGAGAGAGACAGAGCATGAGTGAGGGAGGGGCAGAGAGAGAGGGAGATACAGAATCTGAAGCAGACTCCAGGCTCTGAGCTATCAGCACAGAGCCTGACACAGGGCTTGAACTCACAAACCATGAGATCATGACCTGAGCCGAAGTGGGATGCTCAACCGACAGAGCCACCCAGTCACCTCTTAAAAAAATTTTTTTAATGTTTATTTTTGAGAGAGAGAGAGAGAGAGAGAGAGAGAGTGAGCAGGGGAGGGTCAGAGAGGGAGATGCAGAATACAAAGCAGGCTCCAGGCTCTGAGCTGTCAGCACAGAGCCTGATGCAGTTCTAGAACTCATGAACCGTGCTATCATGATCTGAGCCAAAGTTGGAAGCTTAACCGACTGAGCCACCCAGTAGCCCCAGTTGATGTTGGACTTTAAATAAATAAATGTTTTACTTATACATAATTTTGTAACATTATGCATCAATTATTTGGAAAATATTGGTTCACTGATTTATCTAAGTCTTCTGGCATATTTTATTATACCATATCAGAAATCACATAATATTTTTTTTATGTTTATTTATTTTTGAGAGTGAGAAAGACAAAGCACAAGCAGGGGAGCAGCAGAGAGAGATGGAGACACAGAATCCAAAGCAGACTCCAGATTCTGAGCTGTCAGCACAGGGCCTGACACAGGGCTCTAACTCATGGACAGCAAAATCATGACCTGAGCTGAAGTCAGATACTTAACTGACTGAGCCACCCAGGCACCCCCAGAAATCACATTTAATAGTATCACCACCAATCTACTCAGAAAAATCTTGAAGTAATGGAAAGACTGTCAAGCTGATGGTAGCAGATATAAAGCTTTTTAAATATAAATTTTTTCTTGAAAAATGAAAATTTATTGGTAAAAAATACTGCCAGGTGCTTTTCATGAAATGACAGTCTACTTCATCCATTTATCAGAAAATGGCTGCCAAATACCAAGTCTGAAAAACCATAGTTTGTCTGTCAATCATATTTTCAAGTAAAATTGTGTGATTAATATCCAGAATATATAAAGAGCTCCTACAGTTCAGTAATAAAAGGACAAAGAAGCCAATTCAAAAAATGGACAAGATATTTTTCCAAAGAAGATATATTAATTGTCAAAAAGCACATGAAAGGATGCTCTACATCGTTAGTTATTAAGGAAATATAAAACAAAGCTACTACAAGCTTACACCCATTAGGATGACTATTATCAGTAAAATGGAAAATAAAAAGGATGACATGGATATGAAGAAACTGGAACCCTGTGCACTGCTGGTGGGAATGTAAAATGGTGCAGCTGCTATGGAAAAACAATTTGGTGGTTACCCATAAAGTTAAACACAATTTTATCATATGATTCAGCAATCCCACTTCTAGTTCTATACCCAAAAGAATTGAAAGTAAGAACTCAGACACTTACACAACAATATTCATTTTAGCCTTATTCACAATAGCCTAAAGGTGGAAGTAAACTACATGTCCATCAACAGATGAATGGATAAACAAAATGTTATACACTTATAAACAAAACAAAATGGTATACACTTACAGTGGAACACTTTTCAGCCATAAGAAGTAAAGAAATTCAGTTATATGCTACACCTGGGTGAACCTTGGAGACATTATGCTAAGTGATTAAAGCTAGACACTGAGGCGCCTGGGTGGCTCAGTCAGTTGACCATCTGACTTCAGCTCAGGTCATGGTCTCATAGTGCATGTGTTTGAGCCCCATGTCAGGCTCTGTTCTGACAGCTCAGACCCTGGAACCTGCTTCAGATTCTGTCTCCCTCTCTCTCTGCCCCTGCCCCACTCACACTCTGTCTCTCTCTCTCACTCAAAAATAATAAATAAACATTAAAAAAAAAAAAGTCAGACACAGAATCTGAAGCAGGCTCCAGGCTCTGAGCTGTCAGCACAGAGTCAGACGCAGGCCCAGACCCACAAACCGTGAGATCATGACCTGAGCCGAAGACAGACGCTCAACCAATTGAGCCACCCAGGCACCCCAAACAACAGCTATTCTGACTTCACTTATATGAAATATTTAGAGTAGGCAAATTCATAGAGACAGAAAATAGAATAGACGTAGTAGGGCTAAGGAGAAGAAAAATTGTTTAATAGGTACAGAATTTCTGCTTAGGGATGATGAAAAAGTTCTGGGGATAGATAGTGGTACTGGCTGCACAACATTGTAAATGTACTCGCTACTGAATTGTTCGCTTAAAATGGTTAAAATAGTAAATGTTATACATATTTGGCCATTAAAAAAAGCTGTTCAGTTTATACATTGCACATGAGCTTTTTGCTGGACATTACTTAGATGTTTCAGTATGTAACAAAAGTGCTTTATGTGTAAATTACTAACTCATTGAGACTGTTAAGATGTGTCCTCATGGATCAAAATGTAATAGCATTTTATAATTTTGCTGCTTTCTTGAGAGCATTTTTAAGGGAAAGTTTTTTGTTTCTCCTGCAAGTATAATAGAGACAAATGCAATGTCAAATAGTTTAGTGCCATTGTCTTGATTCATACTAAGTTGTGAGCAGTTTTATCCATCATTGTTTTTGCAACATCAGTGCAAATATTAACACAGTTGTTCCAGGATAAATCATGAGATTCAAGGATGTTATTCAATAGTCTGAATGTTTCGACATGAAATGTGTTCATTGCCAAGCATTCACATAAAAGATCATGTTTGATGATTATTTGGCACCGAATCTGGACAAATACAAGGAAAACAGCAAGTCCAGCCATGTTTGTAGATTCAGTGTACTCTTTTAAAGCCAAATAGTCATTCTTTTATTTACGTTTATTTATGAGAGAGAGAGAGAGAGAACAGGGGAGGGGCAGAAAGAGAGACAGAGAGAGACAAAGAATCCCAAGCAGGCTCCGTTTGGTCAGCGCAGAGCCCTATGTTAGATTCCACTAACCGTTAGATCATGACCTGAGCTGAAATCAAGAGTTGGACGCTTGACCTGCTGAGTCACCCAGGTGCCTCTTTTAGAATAAAACACTATTAGGTACTTAAAAACAGTTTTAGGTAGAAAATAAAAATTTAGAAACATTTTAATATTTTAAAAAATTATTGAGAAATGAAACAACAATTAGTACTGACCTTTTTTGTTTGCATAGTTGAGATGAAAAGTCATGATTTCAGGGGCAACTAGGTGGCTCAGTCAGTTAAGTGTCAGACTCTTGATTTACCTGGGATTCTCTCTTCCCTCTCTCTTTCTCAAAATAAATAATAAAAAAACAAAAGTCTATGATTTTAAAGCAACAATTTAGTCCATGATAATGAGGTTACAGAGACTATAGCAGATATAACCTAATATAGCCAGTAAGAATATGGTAGAAGTACTGAGAACAAACTTGGTTAATCTCTGAAAATATATAAATTTAAACCCTAATCCTACTACCGCAGAAAATCCTAAAAAAGAAAGAATACGAAAGGATTCATTTCATTAATTTTCAGAATGATCATGTCTTCATGTAGCATCTGGAAAACTCCACTGCACACTTCTAAAATAATAAGAGTAAAAAAAGCAAGCAATGTCTTAGTATTATTATGAAAACAATCTTGCCTTTGTGGATGTCCTGGAGAGTTCTTGGGTACCCTCCCACCCAATCAAGGTTCTACAGACATACTTTAGACATTTCTTAATGAATATTCAAATATTTAATATTTGGAATTTATAAGATACTGTGTTATGTACTGGAAAATAATTAAGACATGCTTCCTAGTTCTCAAGAAGCTCAGGTTATATTATTAACTAATATTTGATGTACTGCTCAGCTCAGTGTGATTGAACACATAAGTGTGAATTGCCCAAGCACAGTGCATATGTGCTGGGAGGTCAGTGGTATTCTTACAGGGATTCTTATAGTGAAAACCTATCCTCCTATCCACTGCCCAAACATCCTTTTGTGAATTCTTATCTCTGGCCTTGTTCTACATTATCTTACTCCCTTTCTCTTTCTATAGTAGTCCAGTAATTTAATGTACTTTCCTTTTCTTCTTTTTAGGGAACTCTACCTGTTTTTAGTAGCAGGCAAAAAAATATGTGTTCTGAGTATCTTTATGCATATGTCCTTTAGGGATGCACTGGGGACAGGAATTTTTTTTGAATACTCACTCTGGCTTTTGATTATATTGTGATATTGTCATGAAATGAACTTTAAAGTTTCTCCTTCATATATGTGAAAGAGAGCCAGAGAGTTTCAGTGAAATTTAAGTGTTAACTATTCTAACATTTCTAGTATTAGAAAGTATACTCTGAAAGCATATTCTAATATTTCACCTTAAATTCATAATCACATTTAACCTTTAAATTTGGAATGTTTTGTATTTGGTGGTGAAGAGTCACTCATTTATCCATAAATTACTAAATGTAAAATATATATCTTTCTCACTATTAGTACTAATTTTAATTGATGTACAACATATATATACAAATAAGTGAACAGCTCATTGAACAAGTGAATACAATGAACATATCTGTAGAAACACAGGTCAAGAGTGAATACCATCAGCAGCCCAAAAACATCCACCTCATGCTTCCTTCCAATCACTTTCCTCGCTGCCTTTCCAAAAGCAGTTACTATCCTGACTTAAAAAACATTTTTTAATTTTTATTCATTTTTGAGAGACAGAGAGAGACAGAGCATGAGCAGAGGAGAGGCAGGGGGGGTGGGGGAGGGAGACACAGAATCCACAGCAGGCTCCAGGCTCTACCCTGGCAGCACAGAGCCTGTGGTGGGGCTCAAACCCATAAACCATGAGATCATGACCTGAACTGAAGTCAGATGCTTACCTAACTGAGCCACCCAGGTGTCCCCCATCCTGACTTTTACCATCGTAGATTAAAGTTGCTGATTTTTTTTTATTATATGGAAGTAGAATCATACAAGATCAGATTTCTTTTGTTCAACATTATATTTGTAAGATTCATCTGTTTGTTATCTTTCATTGTTGTGTAGCAGCCTATTATGTATATACTATATTTATTCTGTTGATAGATATTTAGTTTGTTTCCGATTTAAAATGAAGATTTAGTTGACAGAAAATGCACAAATTTTAACCATACAGTTTGATGAAACATGAGTAACATAAATACCATATAAGCACCATCTCAAGTAACTCATCTTAATGATTGATTACCACTATTTATCCCACTATTCTAATTTCAATCATTATAGCTTACTTTTGCCTATTACAAAACTTCATGGAAATGTAATCGTGCATATGCAATTTTTTTGGTGTTTGCCTTCTTTCACATACCATAAAGATTTTCAGATCCATTCTTGATGTATCTTTTTCTTATCGAGTAGTATTTTACTGCATAAATATACCATGATTTGTTTATGCATTCATCTGTTATACATTTAAATGGTTTCTAGTTTTTGGTTAATATGAATAATGCTATTATGGACATTATTGTACAGGCTTTTTTTTCTGGATATATATGTTTTTGTTTCTCTTAAATATAATATTTGGATCATTGAGTACATGAATGTTCAACTTTATAAGAAACCAGTAAATTCTTTCCCAAAGTGGCTAAACCATTTTGCACTCCCACTGGCCCTTATTGATGGTTCCAGGCACTCAACATCCTTACCAATATTTGGTATTATCAATCTTTTGAATTTTAGTCATTCCATTAGGTGTATAGTAGATACTCAGTACAATTTTGTTTAGCCATTCTCTGATTACTAATGATTACTTATTTCATATGCTTTTTAATATTTATTTATTTTTTGGGAAAGCACAGCAGGGGAGGGGCAGAGACAGGGGGACAGAGGATCTGACACAGGCTCTGTGCTGACAAGATGACAGCAGCCTAATATGGGGGGTGAATTCATGAACCCCAAGATTATGACCTGAGCCAAAGTCAGATGCTGAACCGACTGAGCCACCGAGATGCCTTCTTATTTCATTTGTTATTTGCCATCTGGATATCTCTTTTTATGAAGTGTCTATTGAAGTCTCTTGCCTATTTTTCTATTGGAATGACTGTCATTCCCTTGTTGCTTTGTAGGAATTCTCTGTATGTTCTGGGTGCATACCTTTTTGGGTTAGACACATTGCAAATATTCTCTCTAACTCTACAGCTTGCCCTTTTTACTCTTTTTTTCCCCCCACTTAAGCCATTTATTGATCATTCAACTTTATATTTTCAGAATAATTGCCCTTTTTACTCTTATTGGTATATTTTTTAAACAGCTTTTTTTTTTTTAAAGTTTTTTTTTTTATGTTTTTATTTATTTCTAGGAGAGATAGAGAGAGACAGCGTGAGCAGGGGAGGGTCAGAGAGAGAGGGAGTCACAGACTGAAACAGGCTCCAGGCTCCGAGCTGGCAGTCAGCACAGAGCCCGACGCGGGGCTCGAACCCACAAACCGCGAGATCATGACCTAAGCGAAAGTCGGACGCTTAAGCGACTAAGCCACCCAGGCGCCCCTAAACAGCTTTTTTGATATATAATTTACATACCATTCAATTCACCAATTTAAAGTGTACAATTCAATGGTTTTTGCTATATTACATTATTAGCTTTTAAAAATTGTGGCAAAATATATAACAAAACTTGCCATTTTAACCATATTTTTAAGGGTACAATTCAATGGCAATAATTATGTTCATAATGTTGTTCAATCATCATTTCTATCTATTTTCAAAATTTTTTCATCACCCCAGACAGAAATGTTGTAACTCTTTAAACATTTTTTTTCAATGTTTATTTATTTTTGAGAGAGGGAAAGAGAGAGAGAGAGAGAAAGAGAGAGAGAGAGAGAGAGCAAGCTGGGGAAGGGCAGAGAGAGAGAGAGAGGGAGACACAAAATACGAAGCAGGGTCCAGGCTCTGAGCTGTCAGCACAGAGCATGACGCAGGGCCCAAACCCATGAACTGTGAGATCATGACCTGAGCCAAAGTTGGATGCTTAACTGACTGAGCCACCCAGGTACAATTTGTAGATTAGGCTATAAAGTATAATATGATTTTATGAGTCTGCAAAGTCCATATCAGAAGCATTGCATTCTATTCTCTGGAGTTGCACCACTCCAGGCCATGCCACGGACCATGTCTGTTTTATTTACAGTGCTATCCTATGCTCTTGCAGAGAGCAACTAATAGGGGCTCAACGAATATCGAATTTATTTGTTGCATGCATGAGGAAGTGGGTGAAGATTTTCTGTTCAGAGAAAAAGGCTTCCCTCTGGTTAAAAGAAAAAAAAAAAGGAGGAAAAGAAAATTAGGACAATGTGTAATGGTATTAAATGATAATGAAAAAGACCCCAGAAGATTGTTAAGCACTTATAACCTTGGAAAAGTTGCACAGACCAGTCTGTAGAGGAGCTAATATAGGCCAAATCCTTAATGCACTGTCATGCTTTTTTCCCTAAAATACTTCTAAAGCATGAGTTGAGAAACTTACTAAAAATGTCCTTGCTTCAGTATTAAACAAATGAGAGAATCATGGTAAGTATAGTTGCAAGATTTTAAAGGATTCAGTTTAAAGAAAGAAAGAAGGGCAGAAGTGGGAGGGAGGGAGGGTGAGGAGAACGCAGAGAGGCACATGTAGGAACAACAAATGATTTCTCTTCCAGGGTTTGTTCTTATGTTTTGACTCCGTGAAATGAAGGGTGTCATTGTTGCTTGTAAAATGGGGATAACAATAATTATCTTTCAGGGTTGCTGTGAACCTTAAATGTGATCACCTGTAAGAATTTCTTGGCCATAGGAGGCACAATGTTTCCTATAGTGTGAAGCTTTAACAATTGGAATTAGAACTGGTGAATTTGCTGTGCACCTAGAGAGAGTCTGGTGTGTATATAGGGGCCAGGCAAAAATTTAGAAGTTAATATTGTGGTAGGCATATTGCATGGGTAATAAAAGTGGCATGGGCCACCAGCTGGGTCAGAGTTTTTCCTCAGGATTTTAAGGGGATCTGGCAGAGAAGAGACTCATTTTCCCCATTGTGAAGTTGTGGAGATATGGCCTAGAGTTGCAGTTGGGGAGGCCCATTTGCAGAAGCTGTCTGAGACCATGGACCCGTCCTGAAAGCAAAGATAAGGGTGCATCCAGGTTCATTTCCCTCTTCCCTCCATTATTTGTATGATCAAATATGGTCTTCTTTTTGGCTTAAGCCAGTTCAAGTTGGGAGTTTATCTCTTGCAACCAGAGAGTCCTGATAAATACAAAAACAACTTTGGAGTGTTTACATTAATTTGCAAGTTCTCTGTTAAGGGTTTCTAATTTTAGAAGCAATTGTGTTATCCATCATTTATAGTTTTACCTTATCTGTGTGGTTTATTTTCATTTGAAAAGCCAATTTAGAAGTATCACAAGACTCTTCTTCACATTAGGTTGGAATACATAAAAATGCAGCTTTTTAGATACTATACTGCAGCTTTCTGCAACAGCAGTCTGTTGCATTAGTTATTCAATGTCTTCAGGAGAGTAACAGTAGCATTTAATGAGGTATATAGCATTTAAGGAGTGTGGAGTTTTCAGCTGAATTTCAATCTGGCTTTCCCTTATGAAAATATGATCCTTATAGGAATTCCCCATGAAACAGCACAGTGATTTGAGAGGTAATTTAGAGGAAGAGATTTTATATTTCACTCAGGGCACTGAAAGAGAAAAATGTCAATCTTCCTGAATCTGAATTATAGAAGCCCCAGACATTCTAGGAAAAGGAAAGATTAGAGAGCCTGTCATATTGATTTTGAATGCTAAAGCAGTAAAATAGTTTGTATCTGGACAGAAACTTGATTATTTCATTGATGTCAAATAATAATTAATACTGCTGGTTACTATTATTATTATTAACTGTTTTATTGAAGTATAGTTTCATGCCATAAAATCCACCTTGTTTTTAGAGTTGAATTCAATGAGTTTTAGCAAATTACATAGTTGTGTAATCATCACCCAACCATCCTTAGAACATTTTTATCATCCTAAAAAGATCCCTTGTACTCATTTGCATCCACTCTCTGTTCTTACCCCCCAGCTCCAGACAACCACTTTCTGTCTCTATACATTTGTCTTTTCTGGACAGTTCATGTACATGGAATAATGTGTCTTTTGTGTCTGACTTCCTTCACTGACATAACATTTTTGAAGTTTATTCATGTTGTAGCACATATCAATACTTCATTCCTTTTTATTGTTAAATCGTATACCATTATAGGAACACGCCATATCGTGTTTATCCATTTACAAATTCATAGACCTTTGGATCATTTCCAGTATTTTTTTTTTTTTTTTACTATAATGAGTAGTTACCATAAGTCTTTGTGTGGACATATGGTATAAATTCTCTTGGGTAGATTCATAGGAGTGGAACTGCAGGGTTCTATGGTAAATTTATGTTTAATTTATTTTTTTAAAATTTTTAATGTTTTATTTATTTCTAGGAGAGAGAGAGACAGCGTGAGCAGGGGAGGGTCAGAGAGAGAGGGAGTCACAGACTGAAACAGGCTCCAGGCTCTGAGCTGGCTGTCAGCACAGAGCCTGACGCGGGGCTCGAACCCACGAACCGCGAGATCATGACCCAAGCGAAAGTCGGACGCTTAAGCGACTAAGCCACCCAGGCGCCCCATTTATGTTTAATTTTTAATTTAACTTAATTTTTTTAAGTAGGCTCCACACCCATTGTTGGGCTTGAACTCAGGGAGGGACTCTGAGATCAAACGTTGCATGTTCTACCAACTGAGCCAACCAGGCGCTCTTAATTTTTTTTTTTTAATTTGAATGTAGTTGGCAGACAATGTTACATTAGTTTCAGGAGTACAACTTAGTGGTTTGACAAGTTCATACATTATGCTATGTTCACCGCAAGTGTAGCTACCATCCGTTCTGTTATATCACTATTACAGTAACATTGGGTGTATTCTTTATGCTCTGCTTTTTATTCCTGTGAGCTACTCATTCTGTATCTTGGAGGTCTATATGGTATCTCCCACTTCTCTTCACCCATTTTGCCCAGCCCTCCACCCCACTTCCCTCTGGCAACCATCACTTGTTCCCTGTATTTATATGTCTGATTCTGCTTTTTGTTTATTCCTTTTTAAAAATATTCCATTTATGAGTGGAATCATATGGTATTTGTCTCTCTTATTCTGATTTATTTCACTTAGCATAGTACCCTCTAGGTCTATTCATATTGTCTTAAATGCTACATTTAAATTTTTAAGTAACTGCCAAGCTGTTTTCCCAAGAGGCTGTACTATTTTACATTCCCATAAGTACAGTATAAGGGTTACTGTCTCTCTATATCCTTGCCAACATTTGCTATTGTCTATCTTTTTGATTATTGCCATCCTAGTGGGTGTGTATAGTAGTATCTTACAGTTGTAATTTGCATTTCCTTAATGACTAATGATGCTGAGGATCTTCTCTATGTCTATTGGCCATTAATATATCTTCTTTCCTAAAATGTCTGTTCACATATTTTGCCCATTTTCCAACTGGTTTATTTATATTCTTGTTATTGCCAGTGATTTTCAACAGTTTTTTTTTTTTTTTTGAAGAAGTCTGATGACTTGTAATCATCTGGTAATCATCATTACCAGAATAAGTGAGAAATCTGACAGGTGTCTGGATTTCTGTACATGTGCTACAATGAATATGTAACTGAAATACAGGGTAGTATTTAAATTTTGTTGTTGTTCAGAGAAAAAGAAACCCTGGTGGGATTTTGTGGACATTTATAGAATTTTAGCAGTGTATAGAGACCACTGAGGGGTGCTGAAAAGGGCTCATTTGCCAGCATGCATTATCATGGTCAAACAGGGCTGGCACTCTTGTTATTCTACACGGGAAAACAATCCTGGAGAGGTATATCAGCACACTTCCCCAACTGCCTTAACCCAGAGACATTGCCTAGTGAATACATACTAGTTCTAATTTAGTTTGAAATATTCCTAGAATTTACTTACTTTCTAATCTGGTGATTCATCAAGAGAATTATTGAGCAACTTTTGAATCACTTATCACTGCTTAATGATTAGTATGAAATGTTTTATTTATGTAGAGGGTCAGGGCATGTGACATAGTATGTTTAGTTGCGTTCAAGTCATTTATAAATACGGGGTCATAGATTAGAAATACTCTTATTCTACTTTCTTGAATTATTTCTCCTCTATTGTTGGGTTTTTTTTTTTCCTTCCTTGTCCTCTGTCATGTGTTACTAAGTTATTTATTTGTATAACATAGCCAAGCGTCTGGAAGTAAGCTGTGGAAACTTTTATAAGCTGTAAATTTTTAGTTCTGGAAGGATCATTAATGATAATCTCTCTCAAGATTTAGATTTTGCTACATAGGAGATTTTGATTCCTTAGGTCTGAGATGGTGCCTGGGAATCTGTTTTTGAGAGTAGAGCTTCAGGTGATTCTTAGGGATCAGGCAGGTTTGGGAAATACCAGTGTGGTAGTTAAAAGCAGGGCTTTGGAACCAGATGGATCTGGGTTCTAGTCACATATCATTTAATTGCTAGCTGTGTGTTTTGGGGCACATAAGTCATCATAAGTTTTAGTTTCCTCTAATAACAGTACTTACCTCATAGAATTATTGAAAGGATTAAAAGAAATAACATAGATAAAGAGCATGGCCCATAATAAATATGCAACAAGCATTACCTGTTATAATTGTGTTCCATTTAACAATCAGACAAATATTTGAGCATTTATGGCCAATGACGAAATTTGGCCATCAAGAAATTTACAAATTTGGGGCGCCTCAGTCAAGCATCTGACTTTTGATTTCCGCTCAGGTCATGATCTCAGTTTAGTGAGATCGAGCTCCATGTAAAAATCTTTGCTGACAGTGCGGACCCTGCTTGGGATTCTCTCTCCCTTTCTCTGTGCCCCTCTCCTGATGAAACTCTGTCTCTCTCAAAATAAGTAAATTTTAAAAAAGAAGAAATTTACCATTAGTAGTGCAGTGGAGATGAGATTCTACAGTAAAGGCAATAAGTTACTTAGTCAAGGGGTGCCTGACTGGCTCAGTTGGTAGAGCATGGGACTCTTTAAGACCTTTAGGTGTGGAGTTAGAACACAGATTGGGTGTAGAGTTAAAAATTGTATCAAGTAGGTTAAGAAGAGCCATCTTTTTGAAGAAAAGAAATTATATGGGCGCACTGTGCTAGAACTGGGTTGTAGGGTGAGTGAGTAGGATAGAGTAGCGTGGGAACTAGGAGCAATAGACAGTATTGGGAGCCGCAGAGGAAGTAAAGGATAAAGCCTCACAAAACAGTGAGCAGTCCCATTGGTCTCTTTCATATGGCAAACCTATGGTAGTGTCAGGAGATAATGACAGAAAGATTTTTTTTTAATGTTTGATTTACTTTTGAGAGAGAGAGAGACAGCGTGAGCAGGGGAGGGTCAGAGAGAGAGGGAGTCACAGACTGAAACAGGCTCCAGGCTCTGAGCTGGCAGCACAGAGCCCGACGCGGGGCTCGAACCCACGAACCGCGAGATCATGACCTGAGCGACAGTCGGACGCTTAACCAATTGAGCCAGCCAGGAGCCCCGAAAGATGGGTTTTTGAGAGAAGATTTAAGGAGCTTGGCTTCCCCCCACCCACCCTGAAGATTTTGAACAGGAGTATGATAGTAGTAATGTAGTGTACTCTAATCGCCTAAAAAATGTACTTTAGATTAACGTGGTTTTAGTGTGAAGGTAAGAATTCATTCAGGGGGAAAAATTAAGAATTTGCTTTAACAGTAAGAGTGATTCAGTAGAAATTAAGGATTAATAACAATGGGAATCTACATCTTAAAACGAAATGCAAATGCTTAAAATACATCTGAAAGATGCTGTGTGTAATTCCTATAGTCCAGGTAAAAAGAGAAAAAAACCGTCCATATGAAAGATTTTTTTCATGTGGTCCATACTAACGTGGCCCGTATTTATTTTTTTTAAAAGGCGGGTCCCTTATCTCGGTAGCTCTCAACTTCCAGAGCCAAGGGGAGGGGGGAAGGAACCCGGGAGATCCCGGGAAAGAGGGGAGGGGAGCAGGCCCGGAGCGCGAGGGGGCGTGTGCAGGGGCGGGGACGCGGACGGAGGTGCGCGGCAGCTCCGTGGTATCGCGAGAGTTGGGCGGGCCGAGCGCTCGCAGCAGTCAATTCCCCCACCCTCCCGGGAGGAGCCGCCGGTCCTGGGCTCTCCAAATTCTGAGCTCTCATCATGGCGGCGGCGGCCGCGGCGGCCGTCGGGGGGCCGCAGCCGCCCCAACCCGAGCTGCCCGCGCCCGGGCTGGCTCTGGACAAGGCGGCCACCGCGGCGCACCTGAAGGCGGCCCTTAGCCGGCCGGACAACAGGGCAGGTGCTGAGGAGCTGCAAGCGCTGCTGGAGCGAGTACTGAGCGCCGAACGGCCGCTGGCCGCGGCTGCGGACGGCGAGGAGGCGGCGGCAGCCGGCGGCGGGGGCGGTCCGGGGGCGGCCGAGGAGGAGGCCCTGGAGTGGTGTAAGTGTCTTCTGGCGGGCGGCGGAGGCTACGACGAGTTCTGCGCAGCAGTGCGGGCCTACGACCCCGCGGCGCTCTGCGGCCTGGTCTGGACAGCCAACTTCGTGGCCTACCGCTGCCGGACGTGCGGCATCTCCCCCTGCATGTCGCTGTGCGCCGAGTGCTTCCACCAGGGCGACCACACCGGACACGACTTCAACATGTTCCGCAGCCAGGCCGGGGGTGCCTGTGATTGCGGGGACAGCAACGTGATGCGGGAGAGTGGGTGAGTGGAGCCCCCCTCCGGGGCGGGGGGCACGCCGGCGGCCCAAGCCGGGTCTGGAGAGGCCTGGGGCCGGCGGAGGGCTGGGAGCCGACCCGAGCTGTCACGGGAAGGGGGTGGGGGAGGGTGCAGCCACATGGGGATGGAGGTGACTGAGCTGTCAGCGGTGGAAAAGGAGTGGAGAGAGGGAAGAGCAGAGATGTGTTTACAGAACGAGGCTTTAAATTTTCGAGGAGGCCAGGGCGAGTGAGTGGAGCGACAGAAGAGCCAGTGCGTGGGGTAGGAGGGGAAGGAGGAGGAAAGGATACTTGGGGGAATCTGCTGTCAAGCTGTCAATTGTGTACTTCTCGGGAAAGGCTTTAAAGCTGCCTGGTTCTTGGGAAGAAACTAATGATGTGATTTGGGTTGGCTGGTCGGGGGATGGTATTAGGGACAGAATTGGGTCGCAGGATGATAAGAATCGGGGAGGTGGTCTTGCAGCTAGCTGCAGGGGAGAACAGCTTGGGGAAAAGGACTTCTGAACTGTCAGTGTGTCTGTCAGTATCGGGGAAGGAGCTCTAGAGCTTATGAGGTTGAGGGAGGAGGGAAGGGGAGGGGCCTGCATGAAAAGTGACTGTTGAGCTGTCAGTGGAGTATTTGGTGTGCTGGAATGACATCTAGAATTGGGCTACTCAACAGTCGGTTATAGAATACCCTACATACCAGAAGAACAAACAAAACACTGAGCCAATTAGGAATCGAGTGTTAGGTCTTCTCCAGTTAAAAGGGCACTTTATTCACTCACTAATATGTGAACCTCTATCTAAAAAGAGACCGTTAACAAATGCTTTTTAGATAGGAGCAATGTACCAGGGTGTTGGGACTTAGGACAAAAGGCATTTCAGATATTTCAGTGAGCTAACAAGTTGGTACGGGTATAATGTCTTGGTTTGGGACATGATATCAACGTCTGGGGAAGTCCTGGGAAAAGAAGAAACCTGATGAAAGAGAGGAAATTTTGTCAGGGTAGTAGTTGAAAGGATGTTAGCAAACCCAGTTATTCAAGTTTAACATTTTTCAGGTTTTATAATTGATGATAGAGCATAAGCCCTTTAGAAATGGCCACTGTTTTCTTCTTTGGAGTATTTGTTAGTTGCTCTTACTATAGAACCTTTTTGTATCAGGTGCAAGCAAGGCCCCTAGCATATTAAAAATGAACAAGACATTGACCTACCTCTTTAAGCTGCTTAAGTAGAGTAGAAAATGATAAATTCTTTAAATAGTCTGGGAGTTAGAGGAGGCTTCTGTGCAGAGGGAGTACTATAGAAAGGAGGTATTTTGAGCTTGCTACCACAACTACTGCTACTACTAACAGCAACAACAGCAGTAGTAATTGCAGCCGACATTTGAGAACTAAAATGTATTCCTAACATTTAAAAAATACTTAAAAATTAATATTTGAATAACTAAAATATTCATATAGCTAAAAAAAGCAAAAGAAAAAAAAAATAAGATGTACAGTTTGAAGTTTTCATCCCAACTTGTCTTTCATCTACCCAGTTCCTTCCCACAATTACTATTTTCTCTTAGTGGTTAAAAACAAATAAGGATGAATATGTATTTTGATTTTTCAGTTTCTTTTTATGTAAAAGGTAACATATCGTATACACTGTTTTACACATCTTTCATTTTTCACTTATCCAAGACTTGGTCCTTCCATGTCAGTTAATAAGCCTATTCACTCTACTTTAAGAGTGTTGTTAACACTTCAGGGGCACCTGGGTGGCTCAGGCGGTGAAGTGTCCAACTTGGGCTCAGGTCATGATCTCACCATTCATGAGTTCAAGCCCTGTGTTGGGCTCTGTGCTGACAGCTGAGAGCCTGGAGCCTGCTTCAGATTTTGTGTCTCCCTCTCTCTGCCCCTCCTCTGGTTGCGCTTTGTCTCTCTCTCTAAAAAAAAAAAAATTAACTTTAAAAAAAGTGTTATTAACACTTTGAAATTTTATCCATCTGTTTGGTAAACAGTGGTCAAATATCAACTGCTTTACATTATATAACTTTTTTAATTGCCAGCAGTTCTGAGATTGTTACTGTCATTATTCTCATGATACAGAAGAGGAGGGTGGGGCACAGAGTTTCAAAACTTTGTTTAGGATTATACAGATCGTAATCTAGTTATGCTGGCTCCAGAAGAGTCACAACTCAACATTTCTCTCTATTGCCTCTACAAATAGCATTCGTATTGGTACTTCTGTTCAATACTGTGTTTTGTCTTTTTTAAAAATTTTATTTTAATATGCCATTCCTATTTGGGCCTTTGCTTGTTTTTCTTTTTAAAAATGAAAAAAAGATTTAAGAGGGATTTTAAAACAGGAGTTGGAACAATCCATTACTGATATTTAGACATTTTTTACTTCTTACACTAGGTTAGCATTTGGGATGCCCCTAAACAAGGGGAAAGTAGGAAATAATATTGATTCTTTCCCGAATTTTGGAACACAGTCATAATTACCAAGTTGATCTGGTTGGTTTGCAAGTCTGATTTCTAATTGTGATGCTTCAGTGCTGGAGTGGAAAGATCTCTGAGTTTCTTTGAAGGAACTCATACAGGCTTAGGGCATTGGGCTGTATCAGTCCATGTCCTAATCTTACAGCATTTGCCTTTCTTTGCTGACATCTGGTAAATTCTGATTTTTTCCCTAGTCTTGCAGCGCTCTATGAGTTGAAACATAGTAGTAAATAATTACTGTTGCCTATCTGAAAGGCAGAGCTGTTGCACTATGTGCCAGCAGCTGCCATGTCCAATTTCAAGGTATTCCTTGAAAGGTAAACAATAAAAATATTGTGGCTATGTGAATATTCTGAAATTTTTACCATTCTTTGGGTTAGAAAGAATAATTCTGGGCTACACAGAATTAATCTACTGCCTGAAGAGACAGAGGTGATGTTAGCCAACAGTGTAGGTTAAAAGGCTGCCTCTGGAACCTTTTCAGAACTGGAAATCATCAGCAGATTATACCCGTTTTCCTGGTGGGCAAGCTGGCATGGATAGAAAATATTTAACTTGTTTCAGTTTTTGATATTTCTTAAAATCCTTTTAGATTGCTAAAAATAAAAGATGTGTTGTTTTTGGAGTTGTTGTAACTGCCATATAAATTTATAAATCCCATTGTTCAATAAATTTCTGAACAAATATTCTATTTTTCTCTGTATCTGGTTTCTTAGTACAAGAGGAAAAAAAAACAACAACTGCTGGGCCTTAATCCTTTCCCCAGGTGTCTGTTTTGGGTAACGTGATTGGAGATGGGGAAGAAGCTTAGATCCATCACAACCTATATTACTATTTAATTTTCAAATTTATAATTCTAGAAATATGGGGAGTAGATTAAGTTATTTTTGATTAGTAGTACTGATATGATGTGGTAATATTAACGGGTAATACAAACAAAGAAGAAAACCTCTGAGAATTCATTTGTGGGATGAAATCACAAGGGCTATGGAATCTAGATATTAATAACTATATGAATAACAGCATAATTTTGCCATTAATGAATAAATGTAATCATTGTCACAAATGTTGATGGATGGATTCATTTTAAAAAAGTAATGAAAAATCTAAAATAATGTCTGATTGGCTTGGGGTTCTGATGGTGATAACCAGAAGTTGGAATTTTAAACATTTAGTTCTCAAATTTTGATGAAAGGATGACCATTTTTATGTTCTATCATGTATTCATAGATTTTTTTTTACCTTTTTGTTCTTCTCATGGATTCTAAGCTCCTTAAAAAATAGGAATCTCATCAGCAGTTAATCAAAGGCCAGCATAATCTCTTGCACTTAGTAGGTGCTTAGTAAATTGGATAAAATGAATTGAATTCAGTTGGATAAATAGTGCTTGTTATATCTGAAAATTTACTCTAAGATTACATTGGTTTACTTATTCAGGAGCTGGCACTGATTATTAAATCCATAGCATTTTTTCCCCAGAGTGTTTTAGTTGTAATTTTCTTTTTTAATTTTAGAAGTATTGATTAGAACATTGATATTGGTTAGAACATAAAAATAAGTGGTTAAAGTAAAAAGTAAGGGTTCCTCTTTCCTCCATCACACTCCTCAGTGTGAGATTTTCCTTGTTTTCTTTTGAGCTTAGCTATACATTTAAAAAATATTAGTTATAATTTACTCTGCAACTGTAGATATTTTCTTGTGGGAAATTTTTAGGTTATTTGGTCTGTGGCAGTGCCAGAAATGGAAGCAGTGAATGTCTGGTTGAATAGTGTCATAGTCTGCTGTACCAGGCTTTTTTCACTTTACCATATTTATTGTACACGGCCTTGTATTAGTGCACATAGAACCATCTTATTTTTTTTATAGTTAAATTATAATTCATCGCATTTTTAAATTTTTTCCTGTAATTTATGCTGTCATTTTCCTACTGGTAGACATTTAAATTGTTTTCAGTTTTAGACTATTAATGTATTTTTATTATTATTATTTTTTTAATGCTTTATTTCTAGGAGAGAGAGAGAGACAGCGTGAGCAGGGGAGGGTCAGAGAGAGAGGGAGTCACAGACTGAAACAGGCTCCAGGCTCTGAGCTGGCAGTCAGCACAGAGCCTGACGCGGGGCTCGAACCCACGAACTGCGAGATCATGACCCAAGCGAAAGTCGGACGCTTAACCGACTAAGCCACCCAGGGGCCCCAGTTTTAGACTATTATTAACATTGTTGCAATCAGTATGCTTGTATACACTTATTTGTATATATATATATGTGTGAGCACATGGGTGAGGATAAATTCCTAGAAGTTATGTCTTGGCGAAAGGAAGTGTACATTTTAGGCTTTGATAGACTCTCCAAAGACATGGATTTATACTCCCACTGACAAGGTATGAAAGAACATGTTTCCCTATGTCTTGGCCAATGTATATGGTGTTATCTGTATTTCAGTTTAAGTGAGAAGTGGTATCTTGTTTCATTTATTACTCCTCCCTCCACTGCTCTTTCTTTCCAAACTGGAGTATTTTGGAGCAAATCTCAGATATAATTTAATTTATAAATATGTGAGCATGTATCCCACATGGGACGCATAAAGAGATAATAAAAATAATCTCATAAAAATAAAACATAACCCAAATGTCCATTGACAGATGAATGGGTCAACAACATGTAGTATACACCTAAGATGGAATGTTGGGGTGCCTAGGTGGCTCAGTTGGTTTAAGTATCTGACTCTTGATTTTAGCTTAGGTCATGATCTTATGGTTCCTGGGATCCAGCCCCAAGCTGTCAGTGAGGAGCCTGCTTGGGATTTTGTAGCTCCTTCTCTCTCTCTCTCTGCCCCTCCCCTGCTTGCGTGCATGGATGCCCTCTCTCTCAAATAATAAATAAACTTTTAAAAAAAGATGGAATGTTACTCAGCCTTTAAAAGGAGTGAAGTTCAGACACATGCTAGAGTAGGGATGATCCTTGAAGACATTATGCTAAGTGAAATAAAAGAGATAAAAAGGACAAATACTGTATGATTCTATTTTTATGAGGTACCTGCAGTAGTTTAATTCATGGAGACAGAAGGTAGAATGGTAGTTGCCAGAGGCTTGTGTGTGTGGAGTGGGGTGGGGTGGGAGTGGAGTGGGGAGTTGTTATATAATGGGGGCAGGGTTTCAATTTGGGAAAATGAAAAAGTTCTTGAGATGAATTGTGGTAATGGCTGCAAAACAATGTGAATGTACGTAATACTGCTGAACTGTAGTTTTAAAAAAGGTTAAAATGGTAAGTTTTATGTATATTTTATCACAGTTAAAAGAACAACCACAGTACCATTACCACACCTAAAATATTCACAGTTATTTCTTAAAGTCTTCAAATATCCAGTCAATGTTCAGATTTTCCCAGTTTCATGAATGATTTCTTAGGGTTGCTTTCACTTTAGGATCCAAACAAGGCCCTCGTACTGTGTTTGGTTGTTATATCTCTTAGGACTCTTTTATGTTATAGCCCCTTCATATCCCTCCCCCCTTTTTTTGTTCTCTGCAGTTGAAGGAACCTTCATTCTGAGTATTACTGATTGCATCTCTATGATGTGATGTTTAACTTGTTCCTCTACCCATTACTTCCTGTGAAACAGTAGTTGGGATCTAGAGTCTTGATCAAATTTTAGGGTTTTGTTTTGTTTTGTTTTGTTTTGGCAAGGAAATTTTATAATGGTGTGTTATACTTCCTGTTGCATCATATCAGGAGCTACAGATCATTTCCTTGTCTTTCCTTTAGTTAATGTTAGGATTAACTAGTGGCTCAGATTTGTCAGTGTGATCTATTTGTTATAAAGTTACTTATTTTGTTAAAAATTGTAGTAGCTATTGATTATTATTGTCCAGATCCGTATTTTCATTGAGGCTTGCAAAATAGCTATATCTAATTGTAGTATTCTTTTCGTACTCTAGTGAGAGCTCTTTCTAGACTACTTTTAAAGTTTCTCACATCACCTATACTCACATATGGCCTATACCTGCACTGCCAACCTTATCATCTCCATTGCAGTGGGATCCTCCATTATTTCTTTAAATCACTGTATATATTCCTGTCCTTGAAGTTTCATGTTATACCTTCTCCTGCAAAGTCTAGAGGTAGGTTTTACTTTCACTGTCCAGCTCACCTATAGGGACAACACTCCTATAACATAAGTACAGGGTGAAACCATATTGTAGGATTTGATTTTCTGAATTGTAACAATTTTTTTTCATTTCTAGGTTATATCTCTACAAATAAGAAACTTTCAACAAAGATTTGATGATAAAGACCTGTGCCATATCTTCCTCTTTTATTTATATCCTCTCATAGATACTTAGAGTTTTAGTAAATTGGTCAATCATATCGTATTTTGTGTTTATGATTTTGTAGAGAGAGTGTTAGACTAATCTCTTAAATTATTTATGTATGTATCCATGGATTTACATGGATTACATTTTGAAATTTTCTTCCCTATGTATCTGGAATTTTCTCTACAGTAAAGGGAACACGACACTCATCATGATCCAAGAGCTTGGAGGAAGAAGAGTTGAAGAAATTTTTTGTTCTCTTTTTTGTGCTCATTGTAATTTTTTTTTCATTGCTAATTTACTAGAAATAGTACAGACGGATTTAGAAGATTCTACTTGAGCTGGAAGTGTAATCTCTAGTAATCTTCATTGTAATAAGGTTTAACTACACAGCAATTTGAAAGTCTTATCAGATTGTGCTTATTTTTTCTAATCATTTGAATGTTATATAAAAATCATTAAAATTTTCAACTATGATAGATTTTTAATATACAGAAAGGTACAAAAATAATATAAAAATACCTTTGTACTTACCACTGGGATTAATAGATGTTAACCTTTTTGCCCTATTTGCTATAGGGTTTTTTTTGGTTAAAGAACTAAAGGTCATCCTCTCCTTTCTCTTTCCTTCCCTAAGGGTTACCATTATCCTGAAATTCCTATGTCACATCCATGCATGTTTTCTACTTGTACTACATTTAAACAATATGTGATTGTTTTAGTGTTAAAATTTGGCATAAATTATTTTACATTATGTGAATCTTTTTGCAGCTTGCCTTTTTTACTTACCAAGTTACTAGTATGGACCAGTTCATTCATTTCTACCCACCATTAAGCATTCTGTGGTATGATTGAAACATGGTTTGCTGATCTCTTTGCTAAGAGACAATTAGATGCTTTACATTTTTTCACTGTTTCCAAAGGGCTATAATGAACATTTTTGCATGTGTCCCTTTGTGTAGATATACTAGAATATTTTTAGGATAGATTCCTGGGAGAGGAATTGCGAGGTCGTAGAGTGTGTTATTCTTTATATACGTGTGTATATGTATATATGTACATATGTCTGTGTATGTATATGTATCTATATATATCTATACATATATATATATACATACACACACAAGTTTGTGTGTGTCAGTATGTTGGATATAAAATATTTAAAAATTTTTCATTTTTCTGACTGCTAGTAAAGTTGAATATCTTTTCATGCTTTTAGGCTATTTGAATTCTTCCTTTGTGAATTGCTCGTTCATATTATTTGCCTGTATTTTATTGTTGTTTTTTTTTTAATCTTACTGAGTTTTAAGACTTCTATCTATCTATCTATCTATAATTCTAGATACTGATCCTTGGTTATGTGGATTCCTAATTTCATCTTTCAGTCTGTGGCTTATCTTTTCCCCTTGTAAGACATAATAGTATAAAAAGCTTTAAATTAAAAATGTAACTTTTCTTCTATAGTTTGTATTGTTTGTGTCTTTTTTAAATGTTTATTTTGAGAGAGTGTGTATGCTCAGAGGAGGGATGGTGAAAAGGGGCACAGAGAAAGGGAGAGAGATAGAATCCCAAGCAGGCTCCAAGAGCCCAATGTTGGACTTGATCTTACAGTTGCAAAAATCATGACCTGAGCCAAAATAAAGAGTTGGATGTTTAACTGACCAAGCCATCCAGGCATCCCTTATTTGTGTCTTTTAAAAGCAATCCTCTCTATCTTTGTTTAGAAACATGCTTATATGTTTTGTTTTAAAAGATTTAAGGTTTTGCATTTCATATTTACATCTTTATTTCTTCCATCATTTGTGCTACCTCTGTCATATATCAATTTCCTACATGTGTCCTAAGCTTTCTGTTGTATTGGTATGTCTCTGGCAACAGTATAATCCTGCTTTAATTATTATAACGTTAGAATAGTTGTTGATATGGCAGAATTTCCCTTATAACTATTCTTAAAAAGAATTTTGGCTATTCTTGGTCCCTAACTTTTTCATTTTAATTTCAGGGTAACTTGTCAAATTCTGTGGAAAATATCTGTCTGATATTGATTGTAATCATCTTAAATTTGAGGACATTGCAAAAGGAGACATGTAGAAGGATATTCATTATAATACCATTTTAAATTGGGAAAAATTGGAAACAGTGAGATTAGTAAACTGTGGTTTAATCATGCAGTAGAATACTTTACAGTGAAACACATATATTGTCATCTTTATAGTATATAGTCTGCCTATTCATGAGAGTAGTAATTGTTTTTCCTTCTAATAAAGTAATTTTGTCCATAAGTTGTGTATCTTTTGTTAGATTTGTTCCCTGGTACCTTACTTTTGTTTCTACTATAAGTAGCATCCTTTTAAAAACTACTTTTTCCAATTTCTCATTTTTTGCTTTTTTCTAATATTTTATATTATAAACATTTAAATGCTATTGAGTTTTTTTATATTGAGCACCCTTTAACCTTCTCAAGTTTTTTTTTCTAATAGTTACTCTTTAGATTTTATTAATAAGTGCTTATTTTTTTTAAAAATATTTTTTATTTATTTCTAGGAGAGAGAGAGAGACAGCGTGAGCAGGGGAGGGTCAGAGAGAGAGGGAGACACAGACTCTGAAACAGGCTCCAGGCTCTGAGCTGGCAGTCAGCAGAGAGCCCGACGCGGGGCTCGAACCCACGAACCGCGAGATCATGACCTAAACGAAAGTCGGACGCTTAACCGACTAAGCCACCCAGGCGCCCCAATAAGTGCTTATTTTATATCAGGAATTTACATTTATCTCATTTCCATCAAGTCTTAGGGATGAAAAGTATAGCATTTTCATCAAGTCTTAGGGATTGATATTATCATCTACATAAGTAAAATACTATTTTAGAGAAGCAGCTTGAGCAAAGTTACACGGCTTTTATTCACATCTGTTTCTGTCCATATCCAAAGCCTGTATTCTAAGCTCCTTCCTAGCACCTCTGTTGTTACTGTGTACTAGTGAACATTAAAGAAAACTTTTCAAAGAATCTGATCTGGTGGGAGATTGGGAGGTGAAGTAAGACATTATGGATAGAAGGAACAATACATAAAGCTTCACAGGTGTCAGAGAACATAATGCAGTCAAGTGGTAAAGTAGTTCTCATCTTCTCTCTTGAATAATGTTACAATGTTTTTTTATTAGTAAGTTTATTTTGAGAGAGAGAGAGAGAGAGAGTCAGAGACAGAGACAGAGACAGAGTATGAGTGGGAGAGGGGCAGAGAGAGAGGGAGACACAGAATCCAAAGTAGGCTCCAGGCTCTGAGCTGTCAGCGCAGAGTCCACTGGGGGGCTAGAACCCACAAGCCCTGAGATCATGACCTGAGTCGAAGTTGACTGCTTACGAGGCTGCTTAACCGACTGAGCCATCCAGGCTCCCCTCTCTTAATAATATTTAAATTGGATAGAGAATTTTAGTTGACATTTGTTTTCCCTTGCACTTTGAAGATACTATTCTGTTGTCTTCTGGTTTCTTTTGTTGAGCAGTATTTCAATGTAACTGTTCCTTTGCAAGTAATCTGCTTTATTTGTTGGTTGCTTTTATTTTTTTTTTAAACACATTTTTAAAAAAAATTTTATTTATTTATTTCTAGGAGAGAGAGAGAGAGACAGCGTGAGCAGGGGAGGGTCAGAGATAGAGGGAGTCACAGACTGAAACAGGCTCCAGGCCCTGAGCTGGCAGTCAGCACAGAGCCCGACGCGGGGCTTGAACCCACGAACCGCGAGATCATGACCCAAGTGAAAGTCGGACGCTTAACCGACTAAGCCACCCAGGCACCCCTGGTTGCTTTTATTTTTATTTATTTTTTTTCTGTGATGTTTGTTGTGATCTCTCTTCATTCGATTGTGATTTTACTTATTTGGGTATTTTCCTTTCTCTCTTTGATAAATCTGGTGAAGTGTTAATTTTGTTAATGCTTTCAGAGTTCCAGCTCCTGGTTTCATTGATCTGTTCTACTACTTTTTGAGTTCAATATTTTTTTTAATTTCTACTCTATTCTTTATTATTTTCCTTCTGCTGGTTTTGTGCTTTATTTTCTCTTTTTCTAGCTCTTTTTTTTTCTTTCCTTTTACTATTTTTTCTGTTTTTATTTTATTTTTTATTATTTTTTTTACAAATAGTTTATTATCAAGTTGGTTTCCATATAACACTCAGTGCTCATCCCCACAAGTGCCCCCCTCCATGCCCATCTTCCTCCTCCTCCTCCCCACACCCATGAGTCCTCAGTCTCTTCTCAGCATTCAAGAGTCTCTCATGGTTTGCCTCTCTCCCTCTCCCGCACTATTTCCCCCCTTCTTTTCCCCCATGGTCCTCCGTTAAGTTCCTTCTAATCCTCCTATACATGCATTTGTTGGTTTGCTTTTAAGATTTACTTTTTGGTAGGCATCAGAATTGGCAAAGAGGAAGTCAAACTTTCACTCTTCGCAGATGACATGATATTCTACATAGAAAACCCAACAGACTCCACCAGAAGCCTACTAGAACTGATCCAAGAATTCAGCCAAGTTGCAGGGTACAAAATCAACGTACAGAAATCGGTTGCATTTTTATACACCAACAATGAAGCAACAGAAAGAGAAATCAAGAAACTGATCCCATTCACAATTGCACAAAAAACCATAAAATACCTCGGAATAAACCTAACCAAGGATACAAGAGATCTGTATGATGAAAACTATAGAAAACTTATGAAGGAAATTGAAGAAGACACAAAGAAATGGAAAAACATTCCATGCTCATGGATAGGAAGAATAAATATAGTTAAGATGTCATTACTACCTAAGGCACTCTACACATTCAATGCAATTCCAATCAAAATTGCACCAGCATACTTCTCAAAACTAGAACAAACTATCCAAAAATTTGTATGGAACCACAAAAGACCCCGAATAGCCAAAGTAATCCTGAAAAATAAAACCAAAACGGGAGGGATCACCATCCCAGACTTTAGCCTCTACTACAAAGCTGTCATCATCAAGACAGTATGGTATTGGCACAAAAACAGACACATAGACCAATGGAACAGAATTGAGAACTCAGAAGTGGACCCAAAAGTATACAACCAACTCAATCTTTGACAAAGCAGGAAAGAATATCCAATGGAAAAAAGACAGCCTTTTTAACAGATGGTGTTGGGAGAACTGGACAGCAACATGCAGAAGAATGAAACTAGATCATTTTCTCACACCATGCACAAAAATAAACTCAAAATGGATAAAGGACCTGAACGTGAGACAGGAAACTATCAACACCCTAGAGGAGAAAGCAGGAAACAACCTCCTTGACCTCCACCGCAGCAACTTCTTACTTGACACATCCCCAAAAGCAAGGGAATTAAGAGCAAAAATAAACTGTTGGGACCTCCTCAAGATTAAAAGCTTCTGCACAGCCAAGGAAACAACCCAGAAAATTAATAGGCAACCAACGGAATGGGAAAAGATAGTTGCAAATGACATATCAGATAAAGGGTTGATATCCAGAATCTACAAGGAACTCACCAAACTACACGCCCGAAAAACAAACAACCCAGTGAAGAAATGGGCAGAAGATATGAACAGACACTTCTCCAAAGAGGACATCCAGATGGCCAACAGACACATGAAACGATGCTCAGCATCCCTCCTCATCAGGGAAATACAAAACAAAACCACACTGAGATACCACCTCACGCCAGTCAGAGTGGCTAAAATGAGCCAAATCAGAGAACTCTAGATGCTGGCGAGGATGTGGAGAAACGGGCACCCTCCTACACTGTTGGTGGGAATGTAAACTGGTACAGCCCCTCTGGAAAACAGTGTGGAGGTTCCTAAGGAAACTAACAATAGAACTCCCCTATGACCCAGCACAGCACTGCTAGGAATTTACCCAAGGGATACAGAAATGTTGATGCATAGGAGCACATGTACCCCAATGTTCATAGCAGCACTCTCCACAATAGCTAAAACCTGGAAAGAGCCTCAGTGTCCATCAACAGATGAATGGATCAAAAAGATGTGGTTTATCTATACCATGGAATACTCCATGGCAATGAGAAACAATGACATCTGGCCATGTGTAGCAACATGGATGGACCTTGAGGGTGTTATGCTGAGCGAAATAAGTCAGGCAGAGAAAGACAAATATCATATGTGTGCACGTATAGGAGGATTAGGAGGAGCTTAACAGAGGACCAAGGGGGAGAAGAAGGGCAGAAATGGTGGGGGAAAGGAGGAGAGGCAAACCATGAGAGACTCTTGAATGCTGACAAAAACTGAGGACTGGTGGATGTGGGGGGGAGGAGGGGTGGGCATTGAGGAGGTCACTTGTGAGGATGAGCACTGGGTGTTATGTGGAAACTAATTTGACAATAAACTATTTGTAAAAAAAAAAAAATTACTTTTTGGTTATCTGTAGTTTCAGTATGATGTGTCTGGGCGGGACTCTTTTTGTTGGGTTGGTTGTAGATGAAGATTTTTTGTCTCATCGCTTCTAGAAATTCTCAACCATTGTCCCTTTGAATTTCAAGTCTCTCCCATTCTTTCATTTCTGTTTTGGGATTGCTATATATTACCTATTTGTCGAATCTTATTCTGTCTTCTAAATCCTAGAGCTTACCCATTTTCTACCCATTGATCTTATTTTGGGCTGAATTAGGGGTGATTTCCTATATCTGTCTCCTAGATAATTTCTTCAGCTCTATCACATCTGCTGTCTAGTTAGAATATTAAGGTTTATTTTGAATAAATGTATTTTTCAGTTCTAGGAATATCTGTTTTTTGACTTGACCTTCTTAAAAAAATTCCTTTTTTTTAATTAATTAATTTATTTTTTCTTCTTAAAAAAATTCTTATTCTTTTTTTTAAGTTTATTTTGTGAGAGAGAGAGTGCACGCATGTGAGTGTGTACATGTGTGCATGAGAGCAGGGGAGGGGCAGAGAAAGAGGGAGAGAGAATCCCAAGCAGGCTCCATGCTGACTTTGTGGGGCTTGAACTCACAAACTGTGAAATGATAACCTGAGCTGAAATCAAGAGTCAGATGCTTAACTGACTGAGCTGCTCAGGTGCCCCAAAAGTCTTATTATTCTTTAGTTAGGGTTTTAATTCCTTTTATGCCTGTAGTAATATTAAAAACGTGTGTGTGTGTGCGCATGCGTGTGTGTGTTTTCAGAATTTTTGTTCTATTTTTTGAAGTTTTTTGGAAAAAACCCCTACTGTCTGTTGTGCCTACTGACTGTTGATGGATTGTTTCTTTCTGTTTTTGAAATTTTGGAATGTAATCTCTTTTTTTCTTTCTTTAGTGTTTGTATTTGAGTCCAGTGGTGGAGTGAAGTAGGAATGCTTTTGCTGTGGGAATACCTTATGGTTCAGTTTTGTTGGTGGCCACTTTATAGGAGTTTTCTGCCAGCTGTCACAGATATCACAGATATCCCAATGCCAATTACAAAAATTAATATCTAGCTTGGGGAGTTCCAATACGATACCAGTAATGTAAATTACTTGCATGCAGCCTAGATTTGGAGTTTTGACTTCTCAAGGGAATTTTAACCCTTATTCATTGCTCAGGTTGAGACACCTTGCCTGTAGGTCATTTTATTTGGAGAAGTAGGGACAATTTAATGGAAGATATTCTTGAAAGAATCTCTGTAAATCTCACCTGTAATAATTTGAAGAATTTCCTAGAATACTGGTTTGTAATATTATTAATTACAATTAATTATTAATACTGCTTTGTGAGATTATGTTATAGTTCTGATTTATTAACTGTGATATTTTTATCATCACAAAACTCCAGTTAGCTTATGAGTCATCTAAAGAAAACTCCCATTTTAAGACAGGGGACCTTTGAAATTGGTAACTTTTAGTTTAGAATTTGTGAGAACCTATTTACCCATAAAGGCCATGTTTGGGTTGTATCTCCAACATTTGGTATCTTTTTGTCTTTGGTAAATCACTTAAATTTCCTTGGCTATAGGTTTTCTCACATGTACAATGGCAATGATGTTTGACATGCCTACTTCAATTTATTTGTTTATTTTCAAGAGTTTTAAAAATTAAATGCGACACCACACACATATATAGAATCATATTATTCCCATTTTATGTGATTAATTGCCCAGGACTGTGAAGCATTTTGGCATGCCATATTAATACCCCATTTATACTGATGCTTTTGTGGACAGAGCCATAAGAAGCAAAGCCTTTTTTGGAGCATCGCATTAAAATGCTTGAACAAGCCAGGAGCATATGATTTTAGGGAATTTGTGGTACTAGTTTTGTTGGAGGCCTCATTAAATTGTACACATTTAAAATCCACTGGTTAAGTTGTCACATTTGTATGTGTAAAACTATCACCGTAATCAAAATAGTAAACATAACAATGATTTCCCAGAAGGCTCCTTGTGCCTTTTGTAATCCCTACCTGCAGCTTTTTCCTGTGTCCCTTCCCCCAGCAACCACTTATCTACATTCTGTTGCTATGGATTAATTTGCATTTCTGGAATTTTATATAAATTGAATTATGTAATATGTATATATATATTTTGATGTGTTTCAGCATAATTATTTTGAGATTCATTCATGTTGCTGTGTCAGTAGTTCAATTTTTTATTACTAAGTAGCATTCCACTGTATGGATATACTACAGCTTGTTTATTTGTTCATCTGTCAATGAACATTTGAGTCATTTCTAGTTTTGGGCTATTACACATAAAGCTGCTGTCAACATTTGTATTCAAGTTTTTATATGGATATTAACAAATCTTTGTAGGGATACTTCATTTCTGTTGGGTAAATACCTAAGTATGTAATGAGTGGATTGTACTGTAGATTTATGTTTCATTTTTAAAAATTAAAAAACTTTTTAACATGGTTTTATATAATAAAAGTTTACATTTCAATTATTTTTAAGTGTATGATTCAGTACATTAATTGCATAATGTTTAACTTTTAGAGAAACTTTCAAAGTGTTTTCCCATGTGAGTGTTCCAGTCTGTATCAGCAATGTGTGAGAATTCTAGTTCCTCTGCATTCTTGTCAACACTTGCTGTTGGTGATTCTTTTTAATTTTAGCTCTTCAAATAGCTATGTAGTGGTGTCTTCGTATAGTATTAATTTGCATTTTTTAAATGGCTAAGGATCTTTTATTTTTATTTTTTTAAATTTATTTTAATAGTTTGTCATGTTGGTTTCCATACAACACCCAGTGCTCGTCTTCACAAGTGCCCCCCTCCATGCCCATCACTCCCCTTCCCCTCTCCCCCATACCCATCAGTCCTCAGTTTCTTCTCAACATTCAAGAGTCTCTCATGGTTTGCTTCCCTCCCTCTCCCCAACTATTTTTTTCCCTTCTTCTCCCCCATGGCCCTCCGTTAAGTTCCTCCTAATCCTCCTATACATGCAAACATGTGGTAGCTGTCCTTCTCTGCCTGACTCATTTCTCTCATCATAACACCCTCAAATTCCATCCATGTTGCTACACATGGCCAGATTTCATTCTTTCTCATTGCCATGTAGTATTCCACTGTATAGATAAAGCACATCTTCTTGATCCATTTGTCAGTTGATGGACATTTAGGCTCTTTCCATGATTTTGCTATTGTTGAAAGTGCTGCTATGAACATTGGGGTCCATGTGCCCCTGTGCATCAGCACTCCTGTATCCCTTGGGTACATTCCTAGCAGTGCTATTGATGGGTCATAGGGGAGTTCTATTGTTAATTTTTTCAGGAACCTCCACACTGTTTTCTAGAGGGGCTGCACCAGTTTACATTCCGACCAACAGTGGAGGAGGGTGCCCATTTCTCCACATCCTCGCCAGCATCTAGAGTCCTCTAATTTGCTCATTTTAGCCACTCTGACCGGCGTGAGGTGGTATCTCAGTGTGGTTTTGATTTGTATTTCCCTGATGAGGAGGGATGCTGAGCATCATTTCATGTGTCTGTTGGCCATCTGGGTGTCCTCTTTGGAGAAGTGTCTGTTCGTATCTTCTGCCCATTTCTTCACTGGATTGTTTGTTTTTCGGGTGTGGAGTTTGATGAGTTCCTTATAGATTTTGGATACTAGCCCTTTGTCTGATATGTCATTTGCAACTATCTTTTCCCATCTGTCGGTTGCCTATTAGTTTTATGGATTGTTTCCTTTGCCCTGCAGGAGGAGCTTTTTATCTTGATGAGGCCCCAATAGTTCATTTTTGCACTTGATTCCCTTGCTGGCTAAGGATCTTTTAAAGCATCTTTCCATGTACTTATTTGCCATCAATATTATCTTCTCTGGTGAAGTATTGGCTCAAATATTTTATCTATTTTTTTCCTACTGGTTTATTTGTTTCCTTTGTTTCTAATTATTAACTTTTTTCCATTTTATTTTATTTAATTAATATATTTTTTAAAGTAGGCTCCAACATGGGGCTTGAACTCACAACTGTATGATCATGAGTTGAATGCCCCATTGACCAAGCCAGCCAGGTGCTCTTCTAATTATTAACTTTCGATAGTTCCTTATCTATTGTGGATACAAGTAATTTATCAGGTATATGGTTTGCAAATATTTTTTCTGGTTTGTGGCTTACCTATTTATAGCATCTTTTGAAGATCAGAGGTTTTAAAGTTTTGTGAAGTCCAGTTTATTGATGCATTGGTCCCTTTTGGATCCTATCTTTGATATTAGAGTCAAGAAGTATTTACCTAAGTTAGAATCAAGATTTTCTTCTAAAAGTTTTTTAGGTTTAGGTCTGTGATCAATTTTTAGTTAACTTTTATATATGGTATGAGGTATGGCTCAAAGTCCATTGTTTTGCTTCTGGATATCCTGTTGAAAATACTCTCCTTTCTTCATTGAATAGTTTTGGCACCTTTGTCAAAAATTAGCTGTCAATATATGTGTGGATGTGTTTCTGGACTTGTTTTTTGTTTTTTATTTTTTTTTAGGTTTTAATTTATGTATTTTGAGAGAGAGAGAGAAAGAGAGAGAGCACAGAGAGAAATTGAGAGAGAATCAGAGGGAGCTCTGTGCACTGTTAGCATGGAGCCTGAAGTGGGGCTCTATCTCACAAACCGTGAAATCTTGACCTGAACTGAAAATTAAGATCTGCCGCTTAACCGAGTGAGCCACTCAGGCACCCCTGGACTTTCTATTTTTATGCCAGTGCCAAACACTCTGGATTACCATAGTAAGTAAAATCAGATGGTATCAACCTTCCAACTTTAGTATTTTTTATTTCAAAGCTACTGTGGGTAACTTTGCATTTCCATATGAATTTTGGATTAAACCTATCAGTTTCTACAAGAAAGAAAGCCTGCTAAGATTTTGACTGTGTTGTGTTGCATCTGTTTGTGGATAACTGATATCCTAACATTACTAAGTCTTCCAACTTATGGTAAATCTATTCATTTTTTAAGATCTTCTTTAATTTCTCTCAGCATTGTTTTGTAGTTTTCAGTGAACATGTCTTACACATTTTTTAGATGCCTAAGTATTTCATATTTTTATGCTATTATAAATGGTAGTTCAAAATATTTCAAAGTTTGATTGTTGCTAGTAAATACAAACCCATGTAAGTTTTGTATATTGATCTTGAACCTTGCTAAACTTATTTATTCTAGTAGTTTTTTGTAGACTCCATTAGGTTTTCTACATAGATGAATATGCTGAGTCTGAATATAGTTTTACTGCCTTTCAAATCTTAATGCAATTTTCATTTTCCTGATTACATGGAGCAGAACCTCCATTACACTATTGAACAGAAGTGGTAGATGTGGACATCCATATCTTGTTCTTGAAGTTAGGTAAAAGTAAATTTTTTATCATTAAATATGACATTAGGTGTAGGATTTTGTAGATGCCTTTTCTCAGATTGAGGAATTTCTCTTCTGTTCCTGGTTTGCTAAGAAAAAAATTTTTTTAATCATGAATGAGTTGTTGGATTTTGTTAAGTGATTTTTTAGCTTCTATTGAGATAATTGTATGATTTTTCTTTTTAATTGTAGATATGGTGAATTACATGGAATAATTCTTGAATATTGAACCAGTCTTGCATTCCTAGAATAAACTGTAGTTGGTCATGATGTATTGTCCTTTTTACATATTGCTAGATTCCAGTTGCTAGTATTTTGATGTGAGGATTTTTGTATCTGTGTTCAAGAGGAATATTGGACTTCTTCTGTCATATCTTTTCTTCTTTGGTAATATCTTTGTCTGATTTTGGTATCAAGGTAAATCTACTTATGTAAAACGAGTTGGGAAGGTTTCCTTCTATATATATGTACTTTTAAGAATTTATGAAGACTCTAACCATTTCTCCCTCAAATGTTTGGTGGAGTTGAACAGTGAAGCAGTAATAAGTTTAGAGTATTTACTGTTGGAAGGTTTTAAGTAAAAATTTAATTTCTCTTTTCTTTTTTTAAGTTTATTTATTTTGGAGAGAGAGAGTACAAGTGGGAAAAGAGCAGAGAGAAGGAGGTGGGGGATCTGAAGTGGGCTCGGTGCTGCCAGCAACGAGCCCGGCACGGGGCTCAAACTCATGAGTCATGAGATTATGACCTGAACCAAAGTCGGATGCCTAACCAACAGAGCCATCCAGGCACCCCAGTTTCTTAATGATGTAGTACTTATTCAGATACCTGTTTTATCCCTGTGTATACTTTGGCAGTTTTAATCTTTCGAAGAATTTGTCCATTGCATCTAAATTGAATTTCTGAGCAAACAAATTTTCATTTGTATTGCCCTTTTCATGAAATCAGCTTTTGGTTTTATTGATCTCTTTCTCTCTTTTTCCCCCCATCTGTTCTTCATTTCATTGATATATGCTCTTTATTATTATCTTCCCTATTGTTTGGGTTTAATTTTGTCATTTCTTTTTGATTTTTTAATGTGGCATTTTAGATTGATGGTTTGTGACTTTTTCTAATGTAAGTGATACTATAAATTTCTCTCTATGTACAGCTTTAGAGGAATCCTACAAATTTTAATGTTTTTATTTTTATTCAAGTCAAACTGTTTTCTGGTTTCCATGGCTTCCTCTTTGGTCCAAGGATTATTTAGAAGTTTTGGGGATTTTCTCAGATTATGTTTTTAAAAATAATTTCTAGGTGAACTCTGTCATACTCAAAGAAGATACTTATATATGAATTTTTAAAAATTGTCAACTTTGGGGTACCTGGGTGACTATGTCAGTTGAGTGTCTGACTCTTGATTTTGGCTTAGGTCATGATCCCAGGGTCATGGAATTGAGCCCCGTGTTGGTCTGAATGCTGAGCATGGACTCTCTCTCAAAATTAAATAAGTAAATAAAATTGTTAACTTTTTTTTTTAAAGGTTTCCTTCATAGCCCAGAATATGATCTGACTTGGTGAATGTTCCATGTGCACTTGAAAAAAGTGTATATTATTCTGTTGTCATATGTAGTGTTTTAAAAATGTCAGTTTGGTCAAAGTAGTTGTTGTTTAGGTCTTCTACATTTTTAGTGATTTTCTGTCTACATCTTCTTTTCATTATTGAGAGAGGACTGTTGAAGTCTCCAAGTATAATTGTGGTTTTGTCTCTTTCTCCTTGTAGTTATCAGTTTTTGGTTCTTGTATTTTGAAGTTCTGTTGTTAGGTGCACACTTAGGATTGTTATGTCTTCTTGGTGATTTGACTCTTTCATCCTTATAGTGTGTCCTCTTTGTTCCTAGTAATATCCCTTGTTCCAAAGTCTGCTTTGGTGGAGGAGTTAAGATGGCAGAGAGGTAGGGGGACCCTAAGCTTGCCTTGTCCCTCAAACACAGATAAATATGAAATCATTTTGAACACCCAAGAAATTGACCTGAGGACTGATAGAGCAAAACTGCACAACTAAAGGTATAAAAGTGGTCACACTGTGAAAGGTAGGAGCTGCAGAAAGTTGATTTGGAGAGAAAAGAAGGGCTGGTGCTGCAAAGGGGAGGGAGCCCTAATAACGGAGAGAGGAGTGAGAGACAAAGAGTATACTGAGAGAGTGCACAGGGAATTGCACAAGAAAGACTTCCCTACAGCTGTTGACTGGGAAAAGGAGAGCAACTGACTACTATACGTTTTTTAAGCAGCAGAGCACAAAGTTGTAAGTTTTGGAGGTCTCCAACATTGCCAAGCTTCGTGGGGAGGGAGGGCAGAGGAGACCTGGTAGCAGGCAGGGTGGTTTGAGAATTCCCTGGGTCCAGTGGGGGAGAAACAGTTCCCCTGCTTGGAGTGCATTTGCAAGTGGTGGCACGGCTTCTCCAGGGATAAAAGAACTGGCAGTGCCAACGTTCTGACCTTTTCCCTACCATGGGAAGAAGGACACCAGCTGAGGGCAGCAAATCTTGAGCTGGCTTTTTACTGTGCTTTACCGTAAACTCCAAATCACTGCACAGTCACCAACCAATTTCTGGGACAAATCTGCACTGGACAGCACAGCGAGACCCTCCCCCAGAGAATCTGTGAAGTCTATACTATGGGGATCTCTAAAATGTGGAGTTATGAAACCCAGCCTTGCATCTAAGATAAAAGACAGGAGTACTGTGCCGCCTGGCAGGTGGACATCTTGGAAGCAGGCAGGGTGAAGGCTGGGATCTGGCAAAAGTCAGAGACACAAGAGAGGTGATTGTTTGCTCTTCTGTGAGGGCTTCCTGAAGAGTGGCTACTCTAACTTCACGCTCCAGGGACGAGAGCAGGACGATGCCATTTTCCCACACGCCCATCAGCACTGACTGACTTTAGTGAGCAAAACAGCGCCACCCAGTGGAGACTGAAGCTGCTTTTACCAAGCCCTGCCCTACTATGCCCTGCAAATGCATCTCCACTAGGGCAGGTTGGCCTGAGAATCAGTGCAGCAGTCCCCACCCTAAGAAGACTAGCACAAACCCTTCTCACGTACCAAGTCTACGGATCATAGAATGCCATGAAGCTTCAGCTCTAGGGGAAATAGGATCTAGCTTCCTTTTTTTTTTTTTGGACCTCTTCTTAATATAGCCATTACTCTCAGGAGCAGGTATATAACAGGCATTCCTAACAATGACATACAAAAAAGCAGTGGCCCAGACAAAATGATGAGACCAAAGAATTCACCCCAAAAGAAAGAACAGGAAGAAGTCATGGCCAAGGATTTAATCAATACAGATTTGAGTAAGATGGCTGAGCCAGAATTTAAAACAGTAATCACAAAGATACTAGCTGGGCTTGAGAAAAGCATAAAAGACACTAGAGAATCCCTTACTGCAGAAATAAAAGAACTAAAAACTAGTCAGGCCCAAATAAAAAGTCCTTTGACTGAGATGCAAAACTGAATGGAAATAATGACAATCAGAGGACTGAATCAGTGATATAGAAGATAAAATTATGGAAAATAGTGAAGCTGAAAAAAAAAAGAGGGAAAGAAAGGTATTGGATCATGAATGTAGACTGGGAACTCAGTGACTCTTGAAAGCATAATAAGATTCATGTCATAGGAAGCCCAGAAGAAGAGAAAGAAAATGGAACTGAAGATTTATTTAAGTAGATTTTAGATGAAAACTTTCCTAATCTAGGAAAGGAAACAGACATCTAAATCCAAGAAGCAGAGAACTCCCACTAAATTTAACAAAAACCTGCCATCACCAAGGCATATCATAGTCAAGTTCACAAAATACACAGACAAGGAAAAAATCCTGAAGGCAGCAAGGGGAAAAAAGTTCTTAACCTACAAGGGAAGACAGATCAGGTTCACAGGATATCTGTCCACAGAAACTTGGCAGGCCAGAAGGGAGTGGCATGATATAGTCAAAATGCTGGATGGGAAAAATGTGCAGCCAAGAATTCTTTATCCAGCAAGGCTGTCATTCAGGATAGGAGGAGAGATAAAGAGTTTCCCAGACAAACAAAAACTAAAAAAATAATATTAGGGGGAACTCTTTGGGTGGGGATAAAAAGATTAAAAGCAACGAAGACTATAAAGAAACAGAACATCACCAGAAACACTAACTTTACAGATAACACAATGGCTTAAATTCATATCTTTCAATAATCACTCAGTGTAAATGGAATAAACACACTAATCAAAAGACATAGGGTCTTTTGAATGGATTAAAAAAAAAGAGATCTGTGGCACCTGGGTAACTCAGTAAAGCATCAGCTTTGGCTCAGGTCATGATCTCATGGTTCATGGGTTCAAGCCCCCTGTTAGGCTCTTGATAGCTTTGAATTCTGTGTCTCCCTCTCCCTATGCCCCTTCCCCGACTCATGCTCTGTGTCTTTCTCAAAAATAAACAAAACAGCAACAAAAGACCTGTGTATGTATTCCCTACAGGAATCATTTTAGACATAGATATCTGCAGATTGAAAATGAGGGATAGAATACCATCTATCATGCTAATGAATGCCAAAAGAAGGCTGGAGTAGCCATGCTTATATCAAACTAGATTTTAAACCAAAGACTGTAACAAAAGATGAAGAAGGGCATTATATCATAGGTAAGGGGTCTATCCATCAAGATCTAACAATTGTGAATATTTATGCACCTAATCTTGGAACACACAAATATATATACACATTTTTATATATATAAATTAATAACACATAAAACTCATTAGTAATAATACAATAACAGGGGACTTTAACAGCCCACTTACAGGAATGGACAGATCATCTAAGCAGAAAATCAACAAAGAAACAATGGCTGTGAATGACACACTGGACCAGATGGACTTAACAAATATATTCAGAACATTTCATCCTTTAGCAGCAGAATACACATTCTTTTTGAGTGCACGTAAAAGATTCTTCAGAATAGATCACATATTAGGTCACAAATCAGCCGATAAGCAATACAAAAAGATTGAGGTCACATCACGCATATTTTCAAACTTGAAGTTGAAAGATAATTTCTCTGGGTCTAGAATTCTAGTACAGTTGACCCTTCAGCAACCTGGGGGTCAGAGATGTGACCTCTGCACAGTGAAAAATCCACTTATAAGTTTTTACTGTCCCCAAACTTAATAGTAATAGCCTACTATTGATTGGAAGCCTTCCTGATAACATAGTTGATTAATACATGTTTTGTATGTTATACATGTTATATAGTGTATACCTAAAGTAAACTAGAGAAAAAAAAATGTTATTAAGAAAACCAGAAGAGAAAATAAATTTACAGTACCATATTGTATCAAAAGAAATATCTGTATAAGTGGAGATGCAGAATTCAAATCCATATTGTTCAAGGGTCAACTGTATATAATTGATTCTTAAACTAAGATAATTTCTCATCATTTAATCAGAAGGATCATGCAGCTTGGGTTTCCCTCCACCAGCTTTACTGAAGTATAATTGACAAATAAAATTGTATAAGTTTAACGTATATAATGTGATGATATATGTTTATATTGCAAAATTATTACCACAATAAAGTTAGTTAACACATCCATCACCACATAGTTACCTTTTTTTTGTCTGTGGTAAGAACTCCTAAGATCTTTCTTAGCAAATTTCAAGTAAACAGTGCAGTATTTTGTTAAATATAACCAACATGGTATACATGAAACCCTCAGAATTTATTCATATAACTACTGGAAGTTTATATCCTGTGATCAGTAATTGCTTATTTCCCCTCATCTCCCAGACCCTGACAACCAGCATTCTATTCTCTTGTATCTAGGAGTCTGACTTTTTTAGATTCCACAGATTTATTTCACTTAGCATTATGTCTTTTAGGTTCATCCATGTTGTCACAAATGGCAGGATTTTTTAGGGGGAAGGGTAGCATTAGCATGTTGTTCAGACTCCATGTGTCTGCGTTTTTTCCAGTTTTCTTCATGTGATTGGGATTTCCTTTTTTAAAAAAATGGTTGAATAATACCTGTGTGTGTGTGTGTGTGTGTGTGTGTGTGTGTATCACATTTTCTTTATCCATTCGCCTGTCAACTGCCAATTATTTCCATGTTTTTGCTACTGTGATAATGCTGCAATGAACATGGGGGTTCAGGTATCACTTTGAGATAAAGATTTAATTTCTTTTGGATATATATACCCAGAGTGGTGGATGTTGGACTGTATGCTATTTATGTTTTTAATTTTTTGAGAAACTGCCATACTGTTTTCTGTAATGTAACAATTTACATTCCCACCAACAGTGAATAGGGGGCCTCTTTTCTTCATATCTTTGCCAACACTTGTTATCTCTTTTTTGATAAAAGCCATACTAAGAGAAATGAAGTGATACCTCATTGTAGTTTTGATTTACATTTCCTAATGATTATTGATGTTGGGTACCTTTTCATGCACATGTTGGCTATTTGGATGTTGTCTTTGGAAACATGTCTATTTTGTTCCTTTGCCCATTTGTTTAAAGGATTTTCCTAAAAAATGTTTTATTTATTTATTTTGAAGGAGAGAGAGTATGAGAGTGTGGGGGAAGGGACAGAGAAAAAATTTTTCTCTCAGAAAAAAAAAGGGATCCAATTTCATTTCTTTGGATGTGAATATGTAGTTTTCCTAATGCTGTTTATTTAAGAGATTATCCTTTCTCCATTGTATTTTTTTAACTCCTTTGTTGAATATAAGTTGGCCATATATGCATGAGTTGATTACTGGAGTTTCTGTTTTGTTCCATTGATTTGTGTGTCTGTTTTTATGCCAGTGCTATTCTGTTTTGATTACTATAACTTTGAAAGTTTGAAATCAAGAAGCGTGATGCCTCCAGCTATGTTTTCTTTCTCAAGGTTGCTTAAGTTATTTAGGGTATTTTGTCATTTCATATGAATTTTAGATTTTTTTCTTTCTAATTCTGTGAAAAAATGCTATTGGAATTTTGATAGAGGTTGCACTGATTCTATAAATTGCTTTGTCTAGTATGGACATTTTAACAATATTAATTCTTCCTGTCCATGAACATGGGATATCTTTCCATTTATTTATGTCGTCTTTAATTTCTTTCAACAGTATTTTATAGATTTCAGTGCACAAATCTTTCACCTCCTTTGTTTAATTTATTCCTACATATCGTATTGATACTATTGTAAATGGGATTTCTTTCTTCATTTTACTTGCATGTAATTTGTTGTTAGAATATAAAAGTGTTGACTTTTTGGGGCGCCCGGGTGGCTTAGTTGGTTAAGCGTCCGACTTTAGCTCAGGTCATGATCTCGCGGTTCGTGGGTTCGAGCCCCGCGTCGGGCTCTTTGCTGACTGCCAGCTCAGAGCCTGGAGCCTGTTTCAGAGTCTGTCACTCCCTCTCTCTCTGACCCTCCCCTGCTCATGCTGTCTGTCTCTCTCTCTCCTAGAAATAAATAAAACATTAAAAAAAAAAGTGTTGATTTTTGTATGTTGATTTGTATCCTGTGACCAATATACTAGTTCTAATAGTTTTTTGGTGCAGTCTTTAGGGTTTTCTATATATAATATGTCATCTATAAACAGATAATTTTACTTTTCTCTTTCTGATTTGAATGCCTCTTATTTCTTGTACTTGTCTAGTTGTTGCAGTTAGGACTTCTGGTGCTTTGTTGAGTAGAAGTGATGATAGTAGGCATTCTTATCTTGTTCATGATTGTAGAGGAAAATCTTTCAGTTTTTCACCATTCAGTATGATGTTAGCTATGGGCTTGCCATATATAACTTTTATTATGTTGAAGTTTATTTTCTCTGTACTCAGTTTGCTGAATTTTGTCATGAAGCAGATGTGGATTTTTGTCAAATGCTTTTTCTGCATTCGTTGAGATTATTATATGATCTTTATCCATCATTCTGTTAATGTGTTACTTTGGTTGATTTGCATATTTTGAACCATCTTTATATCACAGGGATAAACACCTTTTGGTGTAGGATCTGATTTTTTCATGTACTGTTGAGAGTTCAGTTTGGTGGCATTTTGTTGAGAATTTTTGCATCAATATTCATCAGGGATATTAGCCTGTAATTTTCTGTTCTTTAGCGTCCTTATCAGCATAATGTTGGCCTTGCAAAATGAATTTGAGAGTGTTCATTACTCTTCAGTTTTTTGGAGAAGTTTGAGAAGAATTGGCATTAATTCTTCTTTAAATGTCTGGCATAATTCACCAGTGAAGCCATCTGGTTCTGGGCTTTTTTGCTTGGGAGGTATTTGATTACTGATTCAGTCTCCTTAGCTGTTATTGGTCTGTTCATATTTTCTATTTTTTATTTATTCATTTATTCAGTCTTCAGTGGTTGTGTGTTTTAGGAATTTATCCATTTCCTCTAGATTGTCCAGTTTATTGGTGTTTATTTTTATTATTAAATTTTTTTTTAATGTTTATGTTAGAGACAGAGTATAAGTGGGGGAGGGGCAGAGAGTGAGGGAGACAGAATCTGAAGCAGGCCTCAGGCTCTGAGCGGTCAGCACAGAGCCTGATGTGGGGCTTGAACTTATGGACCGTGAAATCATGACCTGAGCTGAAGTTGGATGCTTACCTGACTGAGCCACCCAGGTGCCCCAAATTTGTTGGTATTTAACTGTTCATGGTGGACTCTTATTCTTTGTATTTCTGTGGTTCCAGTTGTAATTTCTTCTTTTTCATTTATAATTAATTTGAGTCATTGTTCTTTTTCTCTTGATTAGTCTAGCTAAAGATTGGTCAATGTTGTTTGTCTTTTCAAAAAACCAACTCTTAGATTTGTTGTTCTTTTCTATTGGGTTTCCATTCTGAATTTCATTTATTTCTAGTCTATTTTGTTTTTTTCCTTCTACTAGCTTTGGGCTTACTTTGTTCTCCACCCCCACTCCCCAGTTCCTTGACATGTCGAGGTAGGTTGTTTATAATCTTTCTTTTTACTTAATGTAGACATTTGTGGCTATAAATTTTCCTCTTATACCTGCTTTTTCTGCATCTTGTAGGTTTTGGTTTGTTTTGATTCCACTTTCATTTGTTTTAAGATATTTTTAAAAATTTTCCTTACTTTTTCAATCTATTGGTTATTCAGGAGTTTATTGTCTGATTTCTATGTGTTTGTGAGAATCCCAGTTTCTTTCCTGCTATTGATTTCTAGTTTTATAGTTTTCTTTGTGTTCAAGAAAGGTGTAATTTCAGTCTTCTTGAATTTGTTAAGACTTGTTTTGTGGTCTAACATATGATCTTTCTCGGAGAATGTTCTGTCTTGAGATGAATGTGTATTCTGTTACTGTTGGATGGAATGTTGTTGTGTATATGTCTGTTACATCCATTTGGTTTATTGTGTGGTTCCCATCTGCTGTTTCTTATTGATTTCCTGTCTGGATGATCTATTTATTATTGAGAGTGGAGTATCACAGTTTCTTATTATTATTGTGTTGCTGTTTAATTTTTCTTTCCGTTCTTACATATTTAGGTGCTCTGATGTTTAGATGTGTAAGTATTTACAATTGTTATATCCTCTTGATTAACTGAACCCTTATCATTATGTAATAACCTTTTTCTTTTGGGACCACTTTTTAAAAAAATTTTAGAGTGAGAGAGCACACAAGCAGGAGAGAAGGACAAAGGAGGGGGGTGGAGAGAGAGAGAGAGAGAGAGAGAGAGAAGAGAGAGAGAGAGAGAAAGAATCCTAAGCCCCATTGTGGGGCTTGCTCCCATGATCCTCGGATCATGGCCTGAGCCAAAACCAAGACCCAGATGCGCAACCAGCTTGGCCACCTAGGGGTCCTTCTTTTGCCTATTTTCTAATTGAAATTTTTCTGAATTTACAGTTGAGTTCTGAGATTTAATAATATATTCTAGATACTTATCTTTTGTGAGATATGTGGTTTTGATAATTTAATGATAATGTGTCTCAATTTAGACTTTTTGGGGCTCAGCCTATTTAGGGATTCTAGGGCCTCCTGAAGCTTGATGTTCCTTTATTTCCCCAAATTTGGGATGTTTTCTGCCATTATTTCTTTATTAAAAAAATATTTTAAAGTTTATTTTGAGAGAGAGAGAGAGAGAGGGAGGGAGGGAGGAGAGAGAGAACCCACAAGCTGGAAGGGGCAGAGAGAAGGAGAGAGAGAATCCCAAGCAAACTCTGCTCTCCATCATTGCAGAGGCCTGTTTGGTACTCAAACTCACAAATTATGAGATCATTACCTGAGCCGGGATCATGACCTGAGCCGAGATCAAGAGTCAAATGCTTAACCACTGTGCCACCCAGGCACCCCAGCCATTATTTCTTTAAATAGACTTTTGGTCCCCTTCTCTCTCTTCTTTTGTGATTCCCATAATGATGTATGTTGTTTGTTTGAGTTGTGTCTTATGAGTCCTGTAGCTTTCTTCATTCTTTCTTATTCTTTTTTCCTTTTGCTTCTCTGACTGGATGATTTCATATGACCTGTCTTATATTCATGAATTCTTTCCTGGTGAAGTCTGCTATTGAATAGTTCTGTTGAATTTTTCAGTACAGTTATATTTTTCAGCTCTAGAATTTGTTTGTTCTTAAAGTGACTTTCATTTCTTCTTGAACTTATTTTATTTATGTATTTCCCCTGTATTTTGGCTTATTTGTCTATCTGGGTTTTCTTGTAGTTCGCAGAACTTATTTAAGAGGCTATTCTGAATTCTTTGTCATTCAGTTCATCTCCGCTTCTTCATAGAGGAACTTTACTGATTTCCTTTGGTGATGTCAGGTTTACCTGATTCTTCTTTTTAAAAAAATTTTTTTTAATGTTTTTATTTATTTCTAGGAGAGAGAGAGACAGCGTGAGCAGGGGAGGGTCAGAGAGAGAGGGAGTCACAGACTGAAACAGGCTCCAGGCTCTGAGCTGGCAGTCAGCACAGAGCCCGACGCGGGGCTCGAACCCACAAACCGCGAGATCATGACCTAAGCGAAAGTCGGACGCTTACCCGACTAAGCCACCCAGGCGTCCCTACCTGATTCTTCTTGATCCTTCTGTCCTTGTGTTGGTATGTGTGCATTTGAGGAAGTGGTCTCCTTTTCTAGTCTTTACATGTTGACCTTGGCAGGGAAGGATTTTCTGTAGGTAGCTCAGCTTGGGATTCTGAATGGGCCAGCTGATACTGTCCATTGGCAGGCAGCACTTACTTTCTGGGTGTCTGGTTGGATGGAGCCACTGCCTGTGCTCTGAAGATGAGAGGGGTCCCCTGGCTGGGTTCTTCTGTCAGATGAGTCTGCATTCAGGTGGGGCCGCTAGCTGGGTTCTGTGGTCAGGCAGGGCCATTGGCTGTATTCCATAATCACCTCTGGTTGGGCAGAGTCACAGGCCTTGCTTCCTGGCTGGGTGGTGTAGCTAGTTGGACTCTGTGATTGGGTGGGGCCGCAGGCTAGGTCCTTCATCAGCCCTGATTGGGTGGATCCCTAGGCTGTGCCCCCTGGCTAAGTGCCATTCTTGGCTTCCTGCTTGGTAGGGTTTTTTGAATTCACCCCCTTTAAAAAAATTAAAAATTTCTTTTCTCTTTGATTATTCAAGCTATTGAAAACTGTGGGGGTTATAATATTTTATTATTTTGGCTAGACTACATCTTATAGCTTGACTCTTTCATCTGGACACTGTATGAAAATTCTTTCTTTGTGCTGTGAGAAAATGTTCTCATAAGTTTTGTGAAAAAGTTCTAGATTAGAAATTAGGCAATCCTGACTCTAATTCCTTGAATTACTAAGACAAATAGATGTACATTTATACTTTTGATACATTATTGCCAAATTGTCCCCATATTTGGTATGTTAATTTATACTCTTTCCCAACAGTACTATGAGAATATCCATATTGCTTTAATACTTAGCCAGGGTAGCATGTCATCAATCTTTTGGTCTCTGCAAATATGATAGATACAAAAAAGTTATTACAATATAGTTTTATTTATTCTTCAGTTGATGCATTGTTTACAGGTGTGCTAATTTTCACATTTTTAAGGATTTTTAAACTATGTCTGTTACTGCTTTCCATTTTAATTCCTTTGTCTTCTGAGAACATAGTTTGTGTAATGTCCATTTAGAATATTTCAATACCATAACATGATAAAATCCATATATCATGCTTTCATTTTTCCTGCTTGTCAGTACTGAAAAGCCATCAATCTGGTTTGGACTAATTTCAGTGCTGACCATAAGGATAGCTCCATTGTATATTTAGGCAGTTGTGTCTCACTGAAGGAGTGTATTAGTCAGCTTGCTGCCATAACATAATATGACGGACAGAGGAGATTAAACAACAGAAATTTATTTTTCACAGTTCTGGAGGCTGGAAGTCCAAGATCAAGGTGCTAGCAGGTTTGGTTTCTCCTGAGGCTTCTCTCCTTGGCTCATAGATGGCCGCTTTCTCCCTGTATCCTCATGTGGTCTTTCCTCTGTGTATGTGTATAACCCTGATGTTTCTTTCTCTTCTTACAGTGACACCAGTTGTATTGGACTATGACTTCACTTAACCTTAGTTACCTCCTCAAAGGTCCTGTCTCCAAATATAGGGGGTTAGGGCTTCAATGTATGAATTTTGAGGGTCACAGTTGAGTAGGAAGATCAGGATGGAGAGTGGGTATATTGATGTATATGTTGGTAAACATGTACAGTGTAGATCATTTGAAAACATCTGTCTGACTACTCTGTGAGTTAATAATATCCTAATACTTATTAAAAATGAAAAAAAAGAGTTTATTGGGATGTATTTTATGAACAATAGAATGGGCTTCTAACTATTGTAGCCTGCAGTGTTCTATTATTGTTGGGTAGGTCTAGTTTGTTGAGTGTTTTTAGTAGTTATCTATCACTGTGTTAAAACAATAAACATTTGTTATCTCATAGTTTTTATGGACCAGGGATTTTGGAAATGGCTTATGTGGGTTGTTTGGCATAATGTCTAATGGGATTGTAGTAAAAACCTTGGCTGGGGTTACAGTCTTCCAGGGACTAGAGGATCCACCTTCAAAGGTGGGTCACTCACAAAGCCGTTGACAGGAGGATTAGTTTCCTGCCATGTAGGCTTATTATAATGCTGCTTGAAAAATTTTCTTTGATATTGCTTACATGCAGATATGATAGCAGTGAATTTTCTCAGATTTTGCTTAGAAAACTTTCATTTACGTTCAGTTTTAAAGGGTGTTTTCTTTGAGATAAGAATTCTGGAGTCAAAGGTTTGCTTTTTTCTTCTAGCACTTTAAATATGTTTCTACATGGTGTTCTGATTGTATAGTTCCTGTTGAAAAGTCTGCTGTCATTTGTATCTTTGTTGCTCTGTACATTAGGGGGTTATTTTCTTCTGGTTGCTTTGAAGATTTTCTTATCACTGGTTTTCAACAATTTGATTATCAAGTGCCTTCAGGTGGCTTTAAGAAAAGTTTGTTCTGGTTGGGGTTTGATGAGCTTTTGGCTCTGTGATTTTATGGTTTTCAACAAATTTGGAGAAACTTCAGCCATTCTTGACATATTTGTTTTTTCTCCCCTTCTCCCCTTTTTGGGTTTCCAGTGTAATGCAAGACTGCTTGTTATTGTCACACTTCACATAAGTTCTGTTATTTTCTCAGTCTCTGTGCTTTATTTTGAATAGTTTCTTATTTTTTAAAATAATTTTATTTATTTATTCATCATTCATTCATTCATTTATGAGACAGAGGCAGTGAGAGAGAGAGAGGGAGAGAATCTTAAGAAGGCTCCATGCTCAGTTTGGAGCATAACACAGGGCTCAATCCTATGATCCTGGGATCATGACCTGAGCCTAATTTAAGAGTCAGATGCTCACCCGACTGAGCCCCCCAGATATCCCCATTTCTTGTTCTTAGGTTAGTTAAATCATTCATCTTTTCCCCCCTAGTATCTAATCTACTGTTATCCCATGTGGTGTATTTTTCATTTCTGATATTTTTCGTCTTTAGAAGTTTGATATGGGTCTTGTTTATCTATTATCATGGTATAAGGAATGAGGAGATTACTTCTCTCCTAAATCTTTGCTAGTTTATCAGTTCATCTCAATGTTATTTCCATGAATAAACCATATTTTCCTCATAGATTTGAAATCTGCCGTGTCATAAATTAAATTCCACATGGATTTGATTTGTATTTGGAGTCACAATAATTAATTCATCCATTGATATACTTTTTAATGCACCATTGCCACATTGTTTTCTTTCTGCCCTTGAGCATTCAATATAATTTACTTACTATTTTAATACTTTAATACATGTATGTCTCTAATTTTACTTTCATGTCTTCTGAACCTATATGCACACTGTGACTGAATTTAGAACTTAGAGTTTTCATAAATATTTTGCTTTTGCTTTTATAGTACTTTAGGCCTCACCAAATAATATTAAACCTATATAGATGGAATTTGTTTCCTTTGTTTCTAACAATTTTAGACATTAAGTGAATTAATACTTTATGTCATACAAATTAGAGATGTGGAGCTATCTAGAGAAATGGCACAAGAATACATATAGGTGAATTTGAAACTGAATTTCTGACCTTTTTTGCCTGTCTTTACTTTAAATTTATTAAAGTATTAAAATTATTTAATTAAATTTATCATTAATGTCTATTACTGTCTTCTAAAATGTAAGTTGCTTAAAAGCTGTCTACTACACTTTTGATTATTTTAACTTTAAATTAGTTTTAATATCTGGTAAAGCTATTCTACTGTTATTACTCTTCTTGTTCAGAATTTTCTTAGCCATTCTTTCTTTTTCCATAGGAATTTCAGAATGACCTTGTTTATTCCTTATTGGTATTTTTACTGAGGTCACATTAAATATATGCGTCAATTTAGTGAAGACCATATATTTTTATGGTATGTCTTTTGTGATCTTTAGGAATTATTTTAAAAAACAATTTTACTAGTTATGCAGGTCATTTAGTGTTCTGAGGTTTCCCCATCTGTAAAATGAAGAGAACAGATTATTTCAAGGGCTTTTAATCTGAGATGCATGTCTCTCCAGGGATCTCTGTGAATTACCTTGAATTATATGCAAAATTGTGTATATGTGTCTAATTTCTGCTAAATTGGGAATGGGATGTATGTGTCATAGTCTGATTTTTAGGGGAGCTCACCTTAGATGCTTTTCTAATTTTTGAAATATATGCTTGAATTATTTGAATTGCCCTCTTCTTACCCTCCTATCCCCCCACTAAGTCTTAATAATTTGCATATGGACCACCAAGAATCCTTTTTTCTTCCCTTCTCTCCTTTCCACTCTCTTCCCATCCTGTCTCCTCCCTCCTCCTCTCAGAGTCCTGGAATTCTGCTTTTAGTCATTTAAACTCAGTATCATTGGAGTCACAAGGAGAGTTTCTGGAATACCGGGAATGTTTTGTTTCTAGATCTAGTTGGTAGTTACATAGGCGTGTTGTTGGTGATTCGTCATTGAGCTGCACACTTATTTTTTTTGGCAATTTTCTGTCAGTTATACTTCAGTGAAAAATTTTAAAAAGTTGAGGTAAAATAAAATTTGGAGAGGTCATTTGATTAACTGTTTCTGTAGTTCAATTCAGTCTTTCTATTATGGCCATAACGTCGTGCTCCTCTAAGGAATGGTTAATCTTCGTAATCATTCAAAAGTACTGGAGTCTTTGAAGAAAGTATCTGTGAGCTGCTATTGTGAACACATTATTTTCTGCCTCATTTTTACTTTGGAGCCATGCTGGTTGTCTACAAAGGCCTTTTCCTGTTCACTTGGGGAGAGACCCTTAATACCTGTTTATACACACTTGGATTTGTCCTACCTCTTGACAGTATACCAACAGGGCTTTGTGTGCCTAGCCTAGCTCCTTCATATCATTTGGCCTGTATCCTAAATCTCACCTCTTCAGGAAGGCCTTCCATTTCAAACTCATTTTAAAGGGGCTTGGTAGACACATTCTGTAAATCATGCTGTCAAATTATTTTTGTAGAGCTTATTATTCATATTTATGTTTTTGTTTCTTTGTCCTCTTCTACCCACTCCCCCAGTAGAAAGCTCCATGAGAGCAAGGCCCCTGTATTCCTGGGGCCTAACTGTCAGTGTCAGGCATATAGTTGTTTTTTAAAACATAGTTGAAAAGCTCATATTATTAATTGGGTGTCTAGTCCTTTGTTGTTGTTGTTCACAAGAAGTCTGATTATTCTTTAACTGGATGTCTTTGAAATAATCTTGGTGTTCTCTTATTAGATTCATTCCTTGTTTCCTCAAGTCTTCATTGAATACTTGCTATGTAATATGTCAGATGCTTGAGTTCCCACAGTATGATCAGTTTGAAATATGAAAACCAGTTTTGTCAGTATTATAATATGTTATACCCATATTGCACAGTCCTACGTTATTTAAACTAGCTCACAGAGTTTGTTTCTTAAGTCTTCTGGCTATTAATTTTTTTCAGTCAGTAGCCATCTGATACACTCCTGTAATCCCAGTCCCTAGGTTGCTTAGACCACTCTTGTTCCTTGGGCATAGTTAGTTCAAGGTTGAAATTTCACTCCTCAATGCCACTTGACACTCTTCAAATTGTTCTTCACTGTCTGCCCAGGAGCACTTTTGAATTCATTTCTTTTCTACATGGAAAGTGTCTAAGAGAGCTTTCCATGCCCTCCTTCATCTCATCCTTTCTCTTTTCCTGCTTTTCAACTGTCAGGCTTTTCATTACATCTTATAGTGTATTTGTTCCCATTCTTCTCTTCTGGCTTTCATCTGTTGTATGTTCTTCATATTTATCCTTGTAGGCAGTGTAATTAAATTATCTTCCATCACCACTGGTTCTCTAACCTATCACATAGGGCCAGTTCTTTTTTGTTTTTTTAGTATTAAAGCTTTTAAAAATAAAAATGTTTCCTGGATTTTGCTTATTAGCGTTTGTGTGTCACAGCTGAGAGATGTTCTTAAATTCATATTTACCTTTTTGAATCAAGTGCTTGAATCTGGTGCCTTAGACCACTTGGCCATCTTGATACAACCAACCCTTTAAATAAAGGTTTTGACCTTAAGATACAGTACTTACTAACCTTTTTCATAGTATGTTAGACATGGAAATGATATTTGGATGGGCCACAGAAGCAACTGAGGAGGCTGCTCAGACCCTGCCCATCTGTCTGCCTTGAGTACTAAGGAAATCTATCTCTGCACTGTACTCTAGTGACCTAACATTAAGGCTAGATAGGCTTCAGCAGTGTGTGAACACTCTGAATGGTGTGTGTGTGTGTGTGTGTGTGTGTGTGTGTGTGTGTGTGTATTTTTTAAGACCGTAGTCTTAATGTTTTATTTTATATTTGAGAGAGAAAGAGAGGGACAGAAACAGAACTGAAGCAGGCTCCAGGCTTCAAGCTGTTAGCACAGAACTGGACGCAGGACTGAACTCATGAGCAGTGAGAACATGACCTGAGCTGAAGTCAGACGCTTAACTGACAGGCACCCCTGTATATATTTTTCTTAAGAAAGAGTTATAACTTTCACTAGATTCTCGAAGGAGTCTATGAATCCAGAAAGATTAAGAATTAAAGCTTTAAATTGTAGAACTAAAACCAAATGAATTGGCATAACTTACTGTTTGTTTACTTAAGTATAAATTTTTTCCTTTCATTTACAAAGTTATGCATATCTTTGTCATACAAAATTCAAACATTATAGGTAGAATTAATGTAGTAAGTAGAGTGTGTTATATATTGTATTCCTGGTTAATTTTCACCAATTTGGAATGCATGGATTTAGTATAAGTATTTTTTTCTTATACATATTAACATTTTCTTTCCTATTCTTCGAAGTTTTAATTATAAAGATATTACAATATATATACACATATATATACAATATATATGACACAGTTCTTCTCTCACTTTATTTATCTTAGATATGATTCTACTTCAGTACTTGTTGATCTACCTCATTCTTTTCAACAAACGTATTTTATGGATCTACCATAATTTGGTTAACCTTTATTACTGAACACGAGTTGTTTCTAGATTTTTTTTTTTTTTTTTTGCATTGCAAACATATTTGTAGATACTGTCTTGGAAATTTAGGAGTATTTATATATAATAAATCTCTAGAAATAGAAATGTTAGGGTGGGGTATGAACACTTAAAGTTTTTTTAATTAAGTTTTTATTTTAATACCAGCATAGTTAACATACAATGTTATATTAGTTTCAGGTGTACAGTATAGTGATTCATCACTTCCACATAATACCTGGTGCTCATCACAACAAATGTTCTCCTTAATCCCCATTACCTGTTTCACCATTCTTTCCAGCTACCTCTGTCTGGTAACCATCAACTCGTTCTCTACACTTCAGAGTCTGTTTCTTGGTTTGTCTCTTTCTCTCTCTCTCTCGTTTTTCATTTGTCTTTTGCTTATTTTTAAAAAAATTATACTCGTGTTTATCTTGACTCAAATTGTCACAGATTAAAAGATTGGATTTTATTAGAATCCATTTACAGGCAGTTTGCGGCAATGATTTGTCATGAAAAAAAAAAGACGATAGTCACTCAGATTTTGGATGTGAATGAAAACTTCTTGCAAACCATGGAGATATTCCCACCAATCTAATAGCAGGAGTTGTATGAAGATATGGAATCTTATGTTGTGCCCAAAATGTAGGGTAAGGCTTGAAGCTTCAGGTAGCACATGTTCTCAGAAAAGCAAAAGGCAAGTACTGTAGTATTCACAGATACACCACATATGTGTCCAGTGGCTCGTTACTTTCCTGCAGTGATGAACATAGCACGCACATGGAGGAAGGGCTGTCCACTTTACAAGTGAATGAATCCAGGCAATTCTTTATGAAAATGATAAGGTTTGGGGCACCTGGGTGGCTCAGTCAGTTAAGCATGCAACTCTTAATTTTAGCACAGGTCATGATCCCATGTTTTTATGGGATTGAGCCCCATGTCACGCTGCATGCTGACAGCACAGAGCCTGCTTGGGATTCCCTCTCTCCTCTCTCTCTGCCCCTCCCCACGCAGACACTTTCTCAAAATAAATAAATAAACATTAAATAAAAAGAAAATGATAAGGTTAAAAAAATGTTTGCTCCAAGGCACCAAGAGTTAAAGCTTTTAAGAAAAGCACAGAAATGAATAGAATATACAAGGGAATTAGTTCTCAATGGAGGAATTTGCTCTTGTTATAACTAGTATAAATAATTACTTCAGATAGATTACAATCAAAATGCATATCAGGGGTGCATGGATGGCTCAGTTGGTTGGACCTCTGCCTCTTGATTTCAGCTCAGGTCATGATCCTGGAGTTGTGAGATCAATCCCCATGTCAGGCTCTACAATGACAGTGTTTGAGCCTGCTTAGAATTCTCTCTCTGTCTCTGTCTCTCTCTGTTCTTCCTCTCCATGTGCACATGTGTTCTCTTTTGCTCTGTCTCTAAATTAAAAAAAAAAAAAAAAAAAAAGCACATTGAACAGACTATTCTGTATAAGGGAATGTCTGACCAAAGAACATTCCCATGGGTACTTGGGGAGCTGCTGGTACATGCTTACAAGGTTTCTTCCCAGAGCCAGAGAGGCTGTGCCCCACTTATATTTGCAATGTTCTCTTCAGTCTTCTTGCAAAGCTTATTCTCTGCTACCAACTTATTCAAGGACAGGCTGAGCTGAAATGGGGGGTTCCATTTCATGCCAGTTGTCCATGATGAACTTTGTAGTATCCATCCCCATGTAATCAAGCCCAAATGGGCCCATGGAGTAATCAGCTCCTAGCTTCTCAGCAGGGTTGATGTCTTCCTTTGGATGCATTACTGCATTCATGCAGCCTGACTACTTTCATGAGGTATGGCACTAGGAGACAGTACACAGTAAACTCAGACGTGTCCTTACAAGAAATGAGATGCTTTCCCAGGCCTTTGCTGAAGCCTGTCAGAGATTCAGATGTATTCTGGCTGGTCAATGATGTTTTAATGACCTCCACAAGCTTCATCAAGGGCACTGTGTTGAAGAAATGGAATCTAGTGAATCAGTCCTGTCTTGTGGTGGAATTGGCTATGTTTGTAGTCTGCAGAGAGGAAGTGTTGCTGGCAAAGATTGTGTGTTCAGAGGCAAACTTGTTCAACCTCTTGAAGAAGTCAAGGTGAAGTTCTTCATCTTTAGATTCTCCAGAATGGCCTTTACCACCAAGTTCATGCTGTGGACTATGGATGCTGTGTCCATGCTGGTTGATATGCTGCTGCTCAGGGTCTTCTCCACAGATTCATCACCCATCTTGGGGTTTTCTGCAGAGTTCTTGTCGGCCACTTTCCTAAGGCTTTCCTCAATCCTGTTTCTAGATTTTGCCAGTACATCCTCTGTCTGGTCCACCAACACTATTGTGGCCAGTTGCTGCAGCAACCTGGGTGATGCCAGTGCCCATCATCCTGCTGCTGATAACCAAATGTACTTGATGATGATTTTCTTCACTGAGGCTGAGGCAGTGGATGAGGAGGACACAGAGTGCATGAATTGCTGGGTTATGAAAGCCATGCTGCGGAGATGAAGGCAAAGGTGGCAGCAGTGACAAGACCCACCAAAGTTTTTTTCTGCTCATTTGCTTTTGAACACCGAAAGTTTTAATAAATATTGCTTAAACATCATCAAAAACTGGATCTACATACATATAATATACTTATACATTATCATTTTTATGATAATGAATTAGTAAAGTGAATCTTCCCCAGTCCTCAAAATGAAAAAGATGTTTGTGTTATCAAAATTTTCAAACATACACAAAAATAAAGACAAGAGAACATTGAATGATCATATACCCATCACTGGACTCAACATTTGCCAAGATTTTTGTCACATTTGCTTCATTTGTCCTTTTCTTCTGTTTTTTTTGAAGTATTTTGAAGGAAATTCCAAATATTGTCATCTCACCTGACATGCTTCAGTATTTATCTTTTTTTAAATGTTGATTTTTGAGAGAGTGAGAGAGAGAGAAAATGCCAGTGGGGGAGGGACAGAGAGAGAGAGGGACAGAGGAGCCCAGCAGAGGATCCAAAGCAGCTCAGTAGAAAGCCCAATGTGGGACTTGAACTCACGAACCTCAAGACCATGACCTGAGCCAAAGTCCAACTGAGCCACCCAGTATTTATAGTTAAAAATTCAAATAATTCCTTTTTTTTAAACGTATTTTAGCTATTTAGTACAGAAAATTTTAAACATATATAAAGGCAGTACACATAATGAACCGAACTACTATGATCTTTTATTAGGAAAAAGCTCCTTCAGTGACATTTTTAATTTAAAGACCAATTAAAACTACATTCTTTTGACGTGTGCCTTAAAAATATGAAGGGAATACTTACTGGCTTTAATATTGGCCCACATTCTATTTAATGAGTATGACATAATGAAACCTCATGTTATCCATCTCCCAGTTTCAATAGTTAACAACTCATAGTTCGTCTTTGGCATACTCCCACCTACTTCAGTTCACCCCACCATATTATTTTGAAGGAAGTCCCATATATTTAGCATTTTATCTGTATTTGTATAGATATATCTCAAACACAAGACTTCCTTTTTCCATGATAACTGCAATGATGCTACTGTCCTACCTACATAAAAGAATTTCCTTACTATCATCAAATATCCATGAATATTTTCTTACATAACCACAATGCTATTATCATAGCTAATAAAATTATCTAATGAACTGTTGTGTTACCCACACAATTCATAATTAGATTTTTCTGTTTGTTTAAAAAAAGTTGGTTTGTTAGAATTGGTTCATGAATTACATTTATTGGGTCTCTCAAACTTTTTAAACCTAGAATGGTCCTTCTACCTTCTTTCTCTTTTTGCCACTAACAGGTTGCACAGATTAAGTCCACTGCCCTATAAAATGGTCTACATTCATGATTTTTCTGTTTGCTTTTTTGGGGTGTTTTTAACTTTTTCCTTTAACCCCTATACTTATAAATGGAAGTGAGCTCTAGAGACTTGGTGTCAAGTTCAGCTTGTTTGGTAAGAACTCTTCCTATATGGTGCTGTGTGCTTCATAAGCATCACAGTGTCTGATTATTATTATTATTATTATTTTTACTTCTTGTTGTACTAAGATTGATAAGAATGCTATCATCTCCTCTAAGTGGAAAATTTTCCCTCAAGCTTTTCTTTTTCATGGCTCCATTGTATGGGTCAGTTATTTCAGTAGATATCACAAAATGGTTATTTTCTTCTCATTTTTATTTTAATATATTTCATTTCTTTGGTTGTTAGAGAACTGGAGCATCTTTTCATATGTTTATTGACCATTCAGCAATTTTTTTGTGTGAATTATTCTTCACTTTGGCTGCTTTTTCTATTTAATTGTTTTCTTTTTCTTACCATTTTCAAGAGTTCGTAATCAAAGATATTAATCTTTAATCTGTTTTCCCTTTTATAAATATTTTTTTAAATTTGTAATTGTATTTATAGAAGTTATTGATTTACATAGTTAATTTTTGTCTTGCATTTATGGCTTTTGGTTTAAACTTAATTATGCTTTTCTGTACTTCGAGGTAATGTAGGCAGAATAGTTTATTTTTTTACTTGTAACTTTTTAAACTTTAGATGTGTATGGAATATATTTTGTGTATGGTGTAAGATAAGAATAACACTTATTTCCTGCATATATAAATAATCAATTGTCCTAAGGCAATTTGTTGAAAGTCTTCTCCCTACCACATTGAATTGAGATGCCATGTTTATTATATTAAATTCACAGATTTACATGGTCTGTTTCTAGACTCCTATGTGGTCCTTTGATGATATTTTATTACCATGGATTTTTTAATTTTAATAGCTTTGTAGTATAAGGTTTAAATTACCATCATTAATCTTTTTTCTCCCTAGTTTTACAGATTTTTTTCCCACACATTTGTTCTTCCATTTAAACTTCAGAATTAGTGGTTAATCCCATTGTGATTTAACTGTAATGGTATTAATCTTGGTGGTACTGACTTAAAAAATAATAAATTTAGGGGTGCCTGGGTTGAGGGGTTAAACATCCAACTTCGGCTCAGGTCATGATCTTATGGATTCTGAATTCGAACCCAACACTGGGCTCTCTGCTGTCAGCACAGAGGCTCCTTTGGATCTTCTGTCCCCCCCTCTCTCTGCCCCTCCCCTGCACATGGGGACACGTCCTTTCTCTCAAAACCAAGTATCTTTTAAAAATTAAAAAATATTGTTTTTCCATTGGAAAATGTAGTTTTCTCTATCTAGATCTCTTATGCTTTTCAGCTGAGATAGTTTGTACTCTTCTTAAGTTTGTTTCTAGATATTTTATATGTTCAGTGTGGTTATTCTGTATTGTCACAGAATAACCTTATTTGTGATCATTTGGATTGTGAATACAGAATAGTTTGCTTCATTTTTGTTCAAGTATATCAGTCATACTTGAAAATAAGTATAAACAAGATTAGAAGGAATCTATATAAGTGTACTATATAAATGTTTCAAATAAGCTTTAAGTATTTCTATCACTTATATATTCATTAATACAATAAATTAGGAATAATTAAGGAATAGAAAATGCAAATTCTTAGGAAATGATCAATTTCTCTTTAATGGTTTATAAAGAATAGAAGTAACACAGTAGTATGTAAATTAGTAAATTGCAGTTAAAAAATATTAAATCCTGTAAAGAGATTTTCTTTTTATATTCTAGTTGGAACCTAGCTAGTATAGTCTTTTATTAGGAGGAAATCCCCCTCAGCCACATTTTTTACTTAGAGGATCATTTAAAGTCTTTTATCATGGTACCTTAATAAGAATCATAGAGAAGTAATAAATTGGCTTTCCTATTGGCCTGCATTCTGTTTATTCATATTATATATAAAGGTAAAATATTCCTGGCAGATTAGATATCACTGTTAATTTTTTTTCTTTTTCATTTTACAGGTTTTGCAAAAGGCATCAAATTAAATCAAGTTCGAATATTCCCTGTGTCCCCAAAGACTTACTGATGATGTCTGAATTTGTTCTTCCAAGATTTATTTTTTGTCTTATTCAGTACTTAAGAGAAGGCTATAATGAACCAGGTATGTTTAATCTACTCTTTGTTAGTAGCTTTTTAAATTTCCAATTAAGAGAATTTAGAATGAATAATGAGGTGAATTTTTTTAGATACCATTTTTTTTTTTTTGCTTAACATGCTTTATGAGATGACTATGAAATACAGATACTAAATAAAAACTTACTTTAGTGTACAGCAATAATATAATCTAATAAATACCTTAAACCCTTATAACCTCTTAGTAAGCACAGTTTTGGACGTTCTTTTCCTGGGATCATAGATATGTTGAATCAAACTTACTTGGCCTTTTGTGGATAAGGAAATAATCATTTTATGGGCTTAAAGTGACTTTACGATTATATTATGCTATAACAGAATTAAGAAGTCCTGGAAATGTGTGATTTTAACTTGGAGTTTTAGAAGATAAACTATTTCACCAAATCTCTTTCTCTTTTTTTTGTAGATGTCTATATATTTTTATTCACCTCCATATATAACAACTTATGGGAATCATATTGCTCACTCCCATCTTACAGGTAGAATGTATGGGTGTAAGCATTATGATCGTATTGAAAAGAAAAAAGAAACATGCAAATTGTAGATATTCTTCTTGCCTTTTAAGATTTAGTCACAATATTGATTAATATACTTTAGTAAATATTTTGGATTTGGATATTATCTGTTGAAGTTGTCAGTCTGACCTTGTAAATTATAGATATCAATTAGTGTGGTAACTTTTTATGATCTTTTATGTTTCTGATGTTACTTGCATTTTTATAATTTAGGGAACTACCTCTTGAATTACTTTTAGAGGTTTTAAATTACATATTTATTATAAATAATCTTAAATCTAGTTTGAAACTATGACACATGTTTTAATCTTCTGTCCATCCCCCATCATTGGAGTGTGAAGAAATATATAGCATCTTCATCATTTCTAAAAGTACCATGGTATTTGCATTGTGAGCAAACACTTATACTACCATATTTCTACATTTTAAACAGAGTTTATAATCCTTTATTAACTACTTCCACCCCTCTCTTAAAGTATAGGAAGAAATATTATTTTGATTTAGCCCCAAACTACTCTCTCTTTCGAATGAAAGACCTCGAGGCCAGCTAGTTATTGAACTTGCCTATTGTGCTTTTTCTCGTATACTAGTTAACAGAGTTTTGGGGAATTTACATTTCTCATTATAAATGTCCCATTTTAGAAAAATATTTATTATGAGAACTTTAAACCTTACCATTAGATTAGAGAGTAATTCATACAAAAGTACATTATGTTTATTTTTTCCTTTAGTGACCTTTAGCAGTTATAAAAGGTAGCTGACATCGGTACATAGCTTTGATAATTATTTGCTATTTATTTGCTATTTAATTTGATAATTATTTGTTTTGCAAATATGAATGGAAGCACTTTTTTGTCTTCAGATAAGCTTCATGAACTTAGATTCATGAAGATTTTCTTTCTATATTATGACTTTGCTCAGCATTCATTTCTTTTTTCTGTGCCAGAAAAATTACTACATTGCTTTGTGTAGAGATCACTGTTTAAAATTAAAGAAAGGACTTGAAGTCATCTAATCCAAGGTAATAGAAGCTCAGAGATCTTGATGTTTGACAGATGCCTTGGGTTTCATTTCTCTCTACAATCCTTAGACCCGTGTCAGAGCACATCTAGAGACTTTGCAAACCTAGAACACATGTTAATTAAGTATCTGCTGTGTTACTGTAGAAGTCATCGGGGAGGATATGAAGATGAATAATATACAGTATTAATTAACCACTGAGAAAGTAAGGATTTTTGGTTTGGGTCCCAGGACTCAAGAGTTATCTAAAATTTCACTCACTGATCATCTTTGAACTGGGTTGTGAGTTCCTTGGGGGTAGAAACTAAGTCTTACTTAGTTTTGCTTCTCAGTGCCTATCATGTAGTACTTACCAAATAAATGTTGAATGATATTGATGTCCCCTTTCTTGGGCACACAGGCCCCCTGTTAACTCCCTTATTATGCATCCTCTTAACCAATTATGTCTGAGTTCTAAATCTCATTATTTATTTCTTCCTTTAAGACCTCAGGTTCTCTGAAAAATTGCTCTCTCTCTTTTTCCCCCTCCTAAATATTCTTTTTCAGTTGCTGTACAAGTTTCTTCTTTCTTTCCTCAGCTCTAATGTGCACATCTTGTCTGTTATTTTAAAACTGTTTTAGTAAAAACATTCATATTTATGAAAAACAGTTACTTTCATTTTGCTGGCTTTGACCTCCATCTAACATGAGTTTATATTTTTAGAATATGATAGAAGGTGGGTTATTTGCTACACAGGTTTAAATTTAGAGCTGACATAATTTTGTTCTAATATTCTTAAACTACTCTCAATATTATTTGATTTCTGTCTTTTTTTTAGGGAGTGATCTTACTTTTTCTTAAACAATAATTTTGAAATGATCTTGTGATTACATTTACTGTTTGGAAGTATAGGGTCCTAAATTGAATCCTTTTTAACCAGATTAAGTGCTTAATATCTTATGAAGTCATTTCTTTTCCCCATTTACCTTTTCTCAGAGAATTGAATTTCTGAGCAAGTCTATCATAGGCTGAGCCCTGCATAACTACCTTCTGAACTGAGTTCTTACATTAATTTTTTGATTATAAAATACTCATACCCAAGTTGCTGTAATTTGAAAAGAATAAAATATTGTTATTCTTAGCAAAATATCTTAAAGGAAGTTCATTATATATTTTTTCAGCAGCTGATGTACCATCAGAAAAAGACCTTAACAAAGTTCTTCAGCTTTTGGAACCTCAAATTTCCTTTTTAGAAGATCTAACTAAAATGGGAGGAGCAATGCGATCTGTTCTTACTCAGGTTTTGACAAACCAACAAAACTACAAAGATCTGACTTCTGGTAAGTAAAATGTTAGAATAGAAGAAAGTTAGAATTTACTTATGTTACTATAATCATACAAAATTATGTATTTTCTAACTTAAATGTAAAATGTGGATTTTTTCCCCATAGGAGGTTATTAATTTGGAGTTAGCACTAGAACCCAGGTCTTCTCTAAGTTTTGGTGTGACATACTCATAATTGTACTCCACTTCCCCTTCTCTAAACAGTAACAAAACTACTTCTATGTTTTCATTTTTTGGTATTCTGTACTTTTGGGTTATATTGAATAGGATTTTATAATAATGTAGAGTTTAAATTAAAAATGTGAAATTGCTAGGGGCGTCTGGGTGGCTTAGTCGGTTAAGCATCCGACTTTCGCTTAGGTCATGATCTCGCAGTTTGTGGGTTTGAGCCCCGCATCGGGCTCTGTGCTGACAGCCGGCTCTAGAGCCTGGAGCCTGTTTCAGTCTGTGACTCCTTCTCTCTCTGACCCTCCCCTGCTCACACGGTCTCTCTCTCTCTCTCCTAAAAATAAATAAAAAAATAAATAAATAAAAAATAAAAAATAAAAACTTGGAATTGCTGAACATGTTTGCACATGATATATACTGTCATATAAAATAATACAACAAATATTTAAAAAAGTTTTTTTTTTTTAACATTTATTCATTTTTGAGAGAGCATGAGTGAGGGAGGGGCAGAGAGAGAGGGAGACAGAATCCAAAGCAGGTTCCAGGCTCCGAGCTGCCAGCACAGAGCCTGACGTGGGGCTTGAACTCACTGCGAGATCATGACCTGAGCAGAGGTCAGACACTCAACCGACTGAGCTACCCAGGTGCCCTCCAGTAAAACAGATATATATATATATTTTTAATTTTTTTTTAATGTTTTATTTCTAGGAGAGAGAGAGAGAGAGACAGCGTGAGCAGGGGAGGGTCAGAGAGAGAGGGAGTCACAGACTGAAACAGGCTCTAGGCTCTGAGCCAGCAGTCAGCACAGAGCCCGACGCGGGGCTGGAACCCACGAACCGCGAGATCATGACCTAAGCGAAAGTCGGACGCTTAACCGACTAAGCCACCCAGCTGCCCCAGTAAAACAGATATTTTAAATAGCATTGTATTTGCTGGTTCATGAAAACATGTTTTGAAAATTGAGGTTTATCTTTTCTTTAGAGTGTGAAATTTTCATGTGTATTGTAAACCATATATTATTCAGAGGTTGTCTTATCTGATATATTTACTTTTCAACAAATACTTTTTAAACATCTAGGGTTTTGGAGTAAATACTAGAGCTTGGGGTAGGGACTGTAAGTAGTAAATCCTATCCTTGTCCTTATAAAGCTTAAGGACTAGTGAGTGAGATGGCATTAATATAATTATATTAATACAATATAAAAGAGAGACCTGATTTCACTGATGGGGAAGGTGGGGGATGCTTCACTGAGGAAGTGATATTTAAAATAAAACCTAATGGTTGACGGAAAGTCATTTAGCTCTATAGAGGGTGAGGGAAATTGGGTGGTAATGGGATGGACTTATATTCAAGGTAGAGGACATCCTCTGCTTCTGACTGTTGGGCTAGCCCTTTTGTCATAAACAGCATAAAAGTGGAAAAAAATATGAGGCAGCTGTTATTAGGCATAGTACAAAAGGCAGTACAAGACTATAAACCATTGAGAGAAAGGAAAAGCATGAGATGAACCCCACGATTGCTCTGAATATCTGTCTGGAGATAACTTCCTGACTGTAGCACAACAAGCTGGCATTGAAGCAGAGTGTGGTGGTCCAGCTGAGCTAAGGAGGCAGAAGCAGCCGAGGCAATTGGAAGCTGGAATCTTTGGGATAGAGCACCAAGAGGTATTAGGGCAGATGTATGAGGGACCCCTGAAGGTGCTTGGCTGGGAGATACACATGTATAAGATGAGAGTGCCTCAGGCTTACTAGGGAGTCACTAGAGAGTGACTGCTATGGGTTAAAAGCAGAATAGTGACATTAGAGGTTAGGCAGTTTTGGGAGAAATTGGAGTTTCAGTCCAGCCAGACTGCAGAGACCTTGTTAATACCCCAGGTATCCAGGTGAGGCACCTTAGAGTAAGGTCTGTCCTAGGTCAGATTTAATGAAGCCTAAAACCCTGTCAGTATCTGCAATGGAGACAGAATTTAGAGATTATTCCTGTCACTTTAGAGGAGCTTTTGAGAACCTTAGGCTTTCTACAGACCTGCCCTTTACAAAGATAAAATCAAACCTTCCTAAGTTTGTGAGCAGGCTATTAATTGAATGGTCTTCTAGAACTAAAATTGATACCCTTCAAAGGAAGATAATAGAATTCAGATCTTCTATAATGTGTCTTTAGAATGTCCAGCATACAATAAAAACTACTAAACATGCAAGAAAATAAGTTGTGCCTATAACCAGGAAATAGGGCAATCAGTAGAAATTGACCTTGAAATGGTCCAGATGTTGGATTTAGCAGATAAAAACATTAAAGCATCTATTGAAAATGCATTCAAGAAATTAAAGGAAAATCTATTTAGATAATTAAAAGTAAATATGCTGTTAATGAGTGAAGAGATCAGGAATCTTAGCAAAGAAATATAAACAATAAAAAAAGAAATTCCAGAACTGAAAATTAGTGTTGAGTGCAATAATTGAGAAATTTTACTGGATAGGTTTAGCAGCAGATTGGAGAGGGTAGAAGAAAGTCTTAGTAAATTTGAAGACAGGTTAATAGATCATCTATCTGGAGAACACAGAGAAAATACAACAGAGTCTTAGGGACCTGTTAGACTGAATTGGATCTAATGTGCCTGTAATTGGAATCCTAGGAGGACAGGACAGTATGGATGTGGCAGAAAAAAACAGTTCAAAAAATCCTGACTAAAATTTCCCGAATTGGATGTCAAACACCGACTTATAGATCTAAGATGTTCAATAAACCCCAAACAGGATAAATATAAAGAACATCAATCACACCTGGACACCTCCTATATTACATGTTGAAATATTTGTGGGTGAGAATGAGCTTACTTTTTTAAAAAGGACTGAAAAAAAGGTCTAGTTCATTTCAACAATCAAATGAAAGTAGGGTATAGTGGCACCAATAAGGCTACCACATAGGTTAGATCTATGGCTCTCCCAGGCCATGTGATGTTTTATATCTTATGCTGAAAGTATTAGGAAGTCATGGAAATACATATTTTTTAAATGTGTGTTTATTTTTGAGAGAAAGAGTGGGGGAGGGGCAGAGAAAGAGGGGACCGAAGATGTGAAGCAGGCTCTGTTAGCGCAGAGTACGATTAACGAGGCTCAAACCCATGAACTGTGATACTATGACCTGAGCCAAAGTCAGACGCTTAACCAGCTGAGCCACCCAGGTGCCCCAAGTTATGGAATTATAAGCTTAAGAGTGACATGATCAGAAATGTGTTTTTGAAAAGATGACTTGCTGTTTTGCCAAACTAGATGGAAGGGGCAAGAACAGAAAAGCTCTACTACAGTAGCCTAGGATAAAAAGGATGGTAGCTTGTATTTGAGTTTTGGTGATAAAGCTGGAGAGAGATAAATTATACATGGTGGTCTGTTACTTCTTCAACCTTAGACAGAAACTCAACTGTTGTGTAAGAAAGCAACAAGTTGTTCTTAATCATAAGAATGTATACTTTAGGAAAGATATATGGTAATTGCCTTCTTTTATTTCTATAATTCCTTTTTAGTTATTTACTGAAATTAAAAAGACAACAGAAATCCTTGACTGACTTTTAGTGATGGAAATCACATTAAATCTTGATTCGGAAGTTTAAAATTTGCAGTCTAGCTTCACTCCTAATCACTGCTTGCTTACTCACTGACTATGTTACCTTTGTAAGCCTTAGTTTCATCACTTTTAAAAATGGTGATTATACATTCATTTTTCTCAGGCTTGTTGTGAGGGTTGATGAAATTACATTTTGTTATTTAAAAAGTATTACAGAGGCACCTGGGTGTCTCAGTCAGTTAAGCATCTGACTCTTGATCTTGGCTTAAGTCATGATCTCAACTCAGATTGTGATCTCACAGTTTCGTGGGTTTGAACCCTGTGTTGGGCTCTGCACTAGCAGCATGGAGCCTGCTTGGGATTCTCTCTCACCTTCTCTCTCTGTCCCTCCCCCAGTGCATGTGTGTGCATGCCCATGCTCTTTCTCAAAAATAAATAAGCAAACTTAAAGTATTACAAAAATGTCATCTATCATGATTGAGAGAAATATATGGCTTTTATTATTCAGGAGACAATCATTTCTTATACAGGATGCTTAGAAGGTCTTTATTAATTAAAAAAAAATTTTAATGTTATTTATATTTGAGAGAGAGAGAGCATGAGCAGGGGAAGGGCAGAGAGGGACCAAGACTATCTGAATCAGGCTCCAGGCTCTGAGCTGTCAGCACAGAACCCGATGTGGGCTTGAACTCACAAGCCTTGAGATCATGACCTGAGCTGAAATCAGATGTTTAACTGACTGAGCTACCCAGGTGCCTCGAAGGTCTTTATTCTTTACAAACTAAATGTAATTGTTTATTTTACACTAAGTGTAATTATTTTTAATATTGGACTTGTACTGAAGGATGGATGTATTCTTATCTGTTTAGGAAGTGCCAGCATGGTTTTTTTGTTGTTGTTTTGTTTTTTGTTTTTTAAACCAGCCCAGAGAGATAGACATTTAAAAAACTAAACTAGGGGCGCCCAGTTGGCTTAGGTGGTTAAGCGTCTGACTTCGGCTCAGGTCATGATCTCATGGTCTGTGAGTTCAAGCCCTGTGTCAGGCTCTGTGCTGATAGCTCAGAGCCTGGGGCCTGCTTCAGATTCTGTGTCTCCCTTTGTTTATGCTCCTCCCCTGCTCATGCTTTGTCTCTCTCTCTCTCTCCAAAATAAATAAACATTAAAAACATTTAAAAACAAAACAAAATTGTTCTGGGGCACCTGGGTTCAAGCCCCACATTGAGCTTGCTGCTATCAGTCAGTGCAGAGCCTGCTTCGAATCTTCTGTCCCCGTCTTTATCTGCTACTTCCCCACTTGCGCACACCATCAAAAATAAATAAATCTTTAAACAAACCCCCAAACCCAAAACTGTTCTATTGCAATTATTCAGGCTTGCAAGGAGAGAAAATGGAGAAAAGCTCAACAAATATTAAAGAAGGTCATTTATGTATTTTTATAATTAGAGAGATTGAGGCCTTAATTTACAGTACAAAATTTGCCAAAGAGATATCAAATGCCATGGTGTTTTGGCTTTCAGACAGTGAATAATTTTTTTCTTTTAAAGAAGTCTCAAAATAAATGTTTTTCTTTTTCTGTTATTCCATCCTCCATAAATATATTAAAAAACAAAACAGAAATTGGCAATAATTAATAATCTGCAGTGCTGAAATGGAAGTTCTAGGATTATGTAATTCTAAAATTTAAGCTTTTCACTATTGCATGGAATAAATTAGTTTTAACTGATACTTCTACAGAAATTATACTTTTAATTCTTGTGGTAGAAAATGTGATGGAAAAAGTTTGATAAAACAGGAATTAAGAGAAATGTCAGTTATAATGCTTGACAATTCCACTCACTCAGGTATTATTTTATCCAGGAAGCCTTTCCAAAGTACTTTGCTTCAGGTTAAGTCTAGCTGCACAGTAATATGAGAGTACAGATTGTCAAACCAAATGGTGAAGTCTGCTACACAATTGTCATTTACCATATCATCTGCTTTTCTCTGTGATGAGTTTTCAGGTTCCTTGAAGACAGGAATTATACCCTTAATAATCCCTGTACCTCTTGTGCCTTGTTTATAATCTCTGGCATATTTTAGATGTTCAGTTACCTAGTAGATTTTATTATTTGTTATAAACATGCTGTGCAGTTTTGCCTGAAGCTCTTTTATAGTATTCATTCTAGGGTTTTTCTTGCCATTAAATATCAAGCTATTATATATATGAAATATAAATATAAATATAAATATATATATATATATTAGTTACTGAGATCACTTTACTTATATTTTAAATGGAATTTTTTCCTGATTTTAAATATTAGGTCATGGAGAAAATGCTTGTGCCAAGAAAAGTCATGAAAAGTACCTTATAGCTTTGAAGAGCTCTGGACTTACATATCCTGAGGATAAACTTGTATATGGTATACAGGAGCCATCAGCTGGCACTAGCACTCTGGCAGTTCAAGGTTTGTTTATTTAATTTGAACACTGGTAACTTTTCTGTATTACAACAAAAGACCCTCACACTTGACTTATTATTGGAGAAATTTAAATGATGTGTCATTCTTTGTAAGGGAAGTGGTAAAAATGTAGAAGCAAGAAAGAATAGATTGGCCAAAGAAGAGACTGCATTTCTTAAATGGAATTTGGTTAAGTTTATTTGAGGTTCTGTTTCTAACTCACAGAAAAGGTAGCAATTGTTATTTAAGAGTAGTCCAAAACTTTAGTATCTTAATATTTTATTAAACCATGGTATGAAAAGAAAGATATCCTTCAGAAACATTATTTGTGATGATTAAATCTGGATTTTCACTAGAGATTTTTTATAGGTATAAATCTCTCTTAGGTCTGAATTTATTAAAGATAAATGTTGAACTCTGCCAAGATAAGTGTTGGAATGAGTTGTCTCAACGTAACAAAACTTAGCTTTTTGTTTATGTCTCAAAATAATTTTAAAGTAAGGCAATATGTAACAGCTATGAAGGAAACTTTTTTTCCTTTCCAAAGGTTTTGCAGGTGCAACAGGAACTTTGGGACAACTAGATTCTTCAGATGAGGTGAGATTAAAATTCAAACTTTTTGAAAATAAAAGTTTTAGAGCTGTATAGATTTGTGGATATTATCTAGTTAAAATTCCTCATTTTGAAGACAAGGACACTGAAGCCTAGAGTGGAATAACTTAGCCAAGATTACACAGTTACTAGCTTTTTACTTCTGGTTTATAATTCACTTCTTTCTTCATAGGTCAAAAGTGGAGATAGAAAAGAGATAGCAATCTTTTCCAGGAAGATATCCCAAATTGACCCAAATTATCCTATATACAATGAAATTGTTTTCAGAAATTTAGCTTAGTCTAGAACAATGTATTAAGAAAATATAAAATGTAACTGCTTAAAAAAATAAAATGTAACTGCTTTTCCAATTTCATAATAAGTTATACCTTATTTTAAAAAGCAGGGGAATGGCTGTCAGTTTGAAATTTCAACTTTTATAGTATTTATTAGCCAAGTAGTAGTGTTTATTAAATATTTCTGATAAATCCTTTATAACATTCCTATATTTTATTAGTATACAACTTAAAAGGCAAACTTTCTATTTAACAAATATTTGTGTACAATCTTGATGCTTATGAAATTTAAATTTCACGTTTTTGTCAAATTATATATTTAATGATTAAAATTTTATTTATTTTTATTTTTTTTAAATGTTTTTATTTATTGTTAGGAGAGAGAGAGAGAGCGTGAGCAGGGGAGGGTCAGAGAGAGAGGGAGTCACAGACCGAAACAGGCTCCAGGCTCTGAGCTGGTAGTCAGCACAGAGCCCGACGCGGGGCTCGAACCCACAAACTGCGAGATCATGACCTAAGCGAAAGTCGGACGCTTAACCGACTAAGCCACTCAGGCGCCCCAAAATTTTATTTATTTTTAATGTTTATTTATTTTTGAGAGAGAGTTAGAGACAGAACATGAGTAGGGGAGGGGCAGAGAGAGAGACACACACACACACACAGAACTGGAAGCAAGCTCAAGACTGAGCTGTCAGCCCAGAGCCCAATATGGGGCTCGAACCCATGAGGCACGAGGCTGGTACCCACGAGCCATGAGATCATGACCTGAACCGAAGTCAGATGCTTAACCAGCGGAGCCACCCAGGTGCCCCAATGATTAACATTTTATTTTATTTTATTTTATTTTTTTAAAAAATTTTTATTTATTTCTAGGAGAGAGAGAGAGAGACAGCGTGAGCAGGGGAGGGTCAGAGAGAGAGGGAGTCACAGACTGAAACAGGCTCCAGGCTCTGAGCTGACAGTCATCACAGAGCCCGACGTGGGGCTCGAACCCACGAACCGCGAGATCATGACCCAAGCGAAAGTCGGACGCTTAACTGACTACGCCACCCAGGCACCCCACCAATGATTTACATTTTAAAACCTAAATTGTGTTATATTAAAACATAACTTTTTTCTTTGAAAACCCATTTTGATTTGATAATATAACATGAACTAAAACGTGATTTCTGTTAATGATGTCTTGAAATTGATTTAATACATTATTAATTTAAACTTCCTGGTAGTATTTTTCCCCCTCTAAAAAGGCTCTCACAAAATGCAACATTTTATGGAGTCTCTTTCTGGACAGTTTTATTAAAGAAACTGGAGAGACAGTTTCATAAGTTGTTTATAAGTTTGACTCTGGAATTAGAGTGCCTGGGTTTGATTCTGGCTCCTGTACCAATTAGTAGTGTGACTTTAGGCAACTGTCTTAAGTTCTCCATGGCTAAATTTCCTCTTCTGCAAAATGGAGGTAATAATAGTTATTACTGCCTGGTGTTATTATGAGGATTGAATGAGTTATTATTAGGAATACACTAATGCCTGGCATATTGTAAACACTGTATATGTGTATGTGTCTTTTAAACAAATAAGTTAGAATAAAATCATTAAAAAAATTAAATTTAAAATCATTTAAAAATAGTGCAAATGGTTAGCTAAAACTTTTGTTTTTTTTTAACACTAAAGATTTACAAAGAACATTGCTATAATGACAGATTGGAAAACTTGTATTTAAAATAGACTTTTAAAAGTGTATATAAACATTATTCATTATTTCAACCAAAATAATGATAATTCCATTTCGAAGCTAGTGGAGGGGAGTGATGGAGGTAAGAACGTGAGCGCGCACGAGAGAGACAAGAGTGTGAGCAGGAGAGAGGCAGAGAGAAAGGGAGACACAGAATCTAGATCTGATCTGTCAGCACAGAGCCCAATGTGGGGCCGGAACCCACGACTGTAAGACCACGACCTGAGGCAAAGCCAGATGCCCAATCAGCAGAGCCACCCAGCTGCCCCTGAACACATTTTCAAATCTTGAGTTAGAAATAGAAAAATTAAGGGTGCTTGGGTGGCTCAGTCGCTTAAGCATCCAACTCTTGATCTTGGCTCAGGTCAGGATCTCACGGTTTGTGAGATCGAGCCCCACATCAGGCTCTGTGCTGACAAGCGTGGAGCCTGCTTAAGATTCTCTCTCCTCTTCTTTCTTCCTCTCCCTTGCTCATGTGAATTCTCTCTCTCTCAAAAGAAACAAACTAAAAAAAAAAAAAAAAAATAGAAACGTCATATATTACAACAAAAATGAAAATGAGAATTAGGAGGAGGGAACCAATTTGGTAGTTACAAAAATTATGAATGCTGGAGCTAAAAGAGACTAAAGTGCATTTTGTCTATCTTTCTTATTGATGAAGAAGCTGAATTTCCATGGAAATAACAGATTCACTCAAGCTAGTGAATTTCAGCTATTAGTTAGTGTTTGAGTTGGAAATGGCACTAGATCTTCTATCTGGTTGGTTTAGAGTTCTTTCTGTAAAGCAGTTTAGAGTTCTTTCTGTAAAGCGGATAATCTACTGATTTATTACTATTGCTGTGCAGCAAATTTCTCCTAAATTTTGTGGCTTAAAATTGCCTTTTTTTTTCCTTTACAATTTATGACTCAGGAATTTGGGAACTGTAGGACATTTCTCACTTGAGTTACCTCATGCAATTCTAGTTAGTTACTGTAGCCAACAACTAACTGCATTGCAGCTGCGATAGAGATTTAAGGTGGTCACTGACAGGCCTAGGAGTTGATTGCTGACTGTCCTCAGGGAGCTCAGCTGACTTTTAACTGGAGTGCATACATGTGGCTTCTCTAGCATGGGGTCTTAAGTTGATACATGGTTACTGGCTTCTCCCAGATTGAGCAGTTGGGGAGCAGAAGCTGTAGAGCCTTTTCTGAGCTAGCTTTGTAAGTTATATAGTGTTGTTTCTAGCTGCATTTATTAGTTGTTAGTTAGATGGTCCCAGAGTCCGTGGGAGTGGACATAGATCTCACTTTTAGAGGGAGGATTGTCAAAGAATTTGTAAACACATCTTAAAACTTCCATAATCAAGATGTGATTTTTGGCATTATTTTCCCCTGGATTCTCTTCATACCCAAAATAATGACCAACCAACATACCAACAGTTGATTACAGATTTTTCCATCTATTCAGTCATCTTTTTTTCTTTCTCAGTTGGAAAAACTATCACATGATAATGAAGTACCACTGCAATCAGAAATGGCTTTTGTAGGAATTTTTTCTTAAGTGTAATAGTTACTTTGGTACCTCAAGAAAATGAAAACTTATATTTAAGATGATAAGATATTTTTAAGACTACTTAGATATAGATGTTCTTAAACAAATATCTATTTATGCCATTTAAAAATTCCATTAAGGCTTTTAAAGCTTTATTACACTTTTTTCAATTATAGGCTCAAATGGTATGTTTGCTTTTAGTATTTATATTTGAAATTTAATGAAGATCTGGATATGGCTTAAGGATGGGAGTCTCTACACTCTTATCCTGCAGGCCTATGAGATTGTTGAGCAAACTCTTTTCATGATTTCATTCTTGTAATTTAACAAATGATATGATAAGACAGGATGAAAAGAGAGCAGTGGCATTTTAATTACTACTATAGAGAAGTGAGTATAACAATAAAAAATGTGAGAATTTAGAATTGGAGACTCTAGAGGTAAGGTACTCTTAACCACTTTGTTTTTAAAATAAGGAAACAGATTTAGAACTATAACAGCAGCAAGATTTCTTTTTGTAATGTTTTATTTGAATGAGGGTATATATTGCACTCTGCTTAATATTATTCATACAAGTTGTGTCAGATATTTGTCCCTGCTGTCCCTAGAGTGACAGAACATTATGTACTCAGCAGTGCTATTTATACACATGACATTCTTCATACTACTTGCTACTACTAATTCTTTTTTTGTATAGCTCATATGAAATAGGAGTAGAAAATGTTTGTGTTGTATGGCACTGAAGATGAGAAAATAAGCACATTTAACTTTACAAAGTATTTTTAAATTTATATTTACATTCATTTTTTAAGATTTATTTATAACGGATAATTCAGTTCAAAAGAATTATTTCTATATTATATGTACATGGGGCTAATTATAGAATTTATCAGAGAAAACAGGATCTTTTAGATCAAGATAACTTTGTAAGGAAAGATTATAGTCATGGGCCGTTACCATAGCAATGTCCATTTATCTGTGTGCAATCACCAGATCATTAATTTCTGTGACATTCATGTACTTAGCTGTTAATTTAAATGAAAACATTTAAGACACTTTTCCCTCTGTGAAACTGTAAAAATATGAAAAATTGAAAATATAAAAAAACATTTACCTCAGCTGTACCATCCAGAGATCACCCTTGTTTATTAATTTTGCTTATTTACTTATAATCTTTTTTCTGCTTACTCTAACATATCTGAGAAATAATCACTCAGCAAAATAAGTTACTATGTAAATATGCTCAGTACTCTTGCCTTTATTCAAGACAGAATCCAAATGCACAGTTAAAACTAATTTGTCAAACTGTAGCAAAAACAGGATTATTGAAAGTCAGAGTTGCTTTTGGTAAATTAATAGGTAAAAGAAAAAAATTAGTTTTAGTTTTGGAGGTATAAGAGTGGGGTAGGGAATCATAGAAACTTTTGGTTGGGAGGGACTTAGAAATGTCTAATGTATTTCTTTTCCAGTGCAAGAATTCTTCACATAAACACTTCCAACACGTTGAGGCAATGTGCTGTTTTGTTTGATAGCTCTAATTATTAGGAGGTTCTTCTCAATACTGTGCTAAAATACTATAATTTTCACACTTTTCATTTTTTTCCTATAGAAAGATTTTTGCTTTTATTTCCATAAAATGCCACTTTAAATATTTAGCTTTAGTTATTTAATATTCTCTGCTGTACATACCTTTCTTTTTTTTTTTAACCTATTCTCTCCCTTTTAAATCTGTGATCTGATTCAGTATACAGTCATGGACTGTCTTTTGATAAGCATACTGTTTCTTAAAGTCCAAGTATTTTGTTTTTTGGGTTTTTTTATTAGCCTTTTAGCAGCTATGCTAGACTGTTGGCAGGAGCCCGGTGGTCAAAAATAAAATGCCTAGGTTTTGACCCTCTCACCCCCCAACACTTAAAGCTAACAAGCTAGAGGTTCCTCTTTGCTTTGTATTTGTAGAGTTGACTTAAAGTAAACAATCTTATTATAGTTGCTTACTTGAATCTTTATTTCATTTTATTGTTCTAGCCTCTCAAGATCTTATTTGGATATTTTACTTACTATGTTAAATATTCCTTTTATCCGTGTATATTCTTTTTTTTTTTAATTTAAATTTTAACATCTGGTGCAGTGTTGGTTTCGGGAGTAGAACTTAGTGATTCTGCACTTACGTATAACACCCAGTGCTCAACATGACAAGTGCCCTCTATAATACCTGTGACCCATTTAGCCCAACCCCCAACCCACCTCCCACCATCAGCTCTCAATTTGTTCTCTATAGTTAAGAGTCTCTTATGGTTTGTTTCCCTCTCTCCCTCTTTCCCCCTCTCCCATATATTCATCTGTTTCATTTCTTAAATTCCACATATGAGTGAAGTCGTATATTTGTCTTTCTTTGATTGATTTCTTTAGCCTAATACATTCTAGCTCCATCCATATTGTTGCAGATGACAAGATTTCATTCTTTTTGATTGCTGAGTAATATTTCAGTGTGTGTGTGTGTGTGTGTGTGTGTACACACCACATCTTCTTTATCCATTCATCACTTGATGGGCATTTGGGCTCTCTTCATAGTTAGGCTATTGTTGATAATGCTGTTATTAACGCTGGGGTGCATGTACCCCTTTAAATCTGTATTTTTGTATCCTTTGGATAAATACCTAATAGTGCAATTGCTAGATCCTGGGGTAGTTCTATTTTCAATTAAAACAATTTTTTTAAATTATTTTTTTAATGTTTATTTATTTTTTTTATTTTTGAGAGAGAGAGAGAGAGAGAGTGTGAGTAGGGGAGGGGCTGAGAGAGATGGAGACACAGAATCTGAAGCTCTGAGCTGTCAGCACAGAGCCTAACATGGGGCTCGAACTCACAAACTGTGAGATCATGACCTGAGCTGAAGTTGGATGCTTAACCAACAGCCATCCCGACACCCCTATTTTTAACTTTCTGAGGAACCTCCATACTGTTTTCCAGAGTGGCTTGCATGAGTTTGCATTCCTACCAACAGTGCAAGAGGGTTCCTCTTCCTCCGTATCCTTGCCAGCACCTAACCTGTTGTTTCTTGTGTTGTTAATTTTAACCATTCTAACATTGTAGTTTTGATTTGTATTTCCCTGCTGATGAGTGATGTTGAACACCTTTCATGTGTCTGTTAGTCATCTGGATGTCTTCTTTGGAAAACTGTCTATTCATATCTTTTGCCTCTCTCTTAACTGATTTGTTTGTTTTCTGGGTGTTGAGTTTCATACGTTCTTTGTAGGTTTTAAATACTAACCTTTTATCAGATATTTGTTTGCAAATATCTTCTCCCATTCTAGGCTGCCTTTTAGTTTTGTTGATTTTTTTTTTTTGTTTTTTTGTATTTTTTTTTTGCTGTGCAGAAGCTTTTTATCTTGAAGTCCCAGTAGTTCATGTTTGTTTTTGTTTCCCTTGTCTTCTGTGACATGACTAGTAAGAAGTTGCTCAGTTTCTGCCTGTGTTATCCTCTAGGATTTTGATGGTTTCCTGTCTCACATTTAGGTTTTACATCCCTTTTGAGTTTATTTTTATGTGTGGTGAAAGAAAGTAAGTGTCCCATTTCATTCTTCTGCATGTCTTTGTCCAGTTTTCCCTACCCCCGTTGTTGGAGAGACTGATTTTCTCATTGGATGTTCGTTCCTGCTTTATTAAAGATCAGTTGACCATATAGTTGTGGGTCCATTTCTGGGTTTCTATTCTGTTCCATTGATCTATCTATCTGTTTTTGTGCCAATACCATACTGTCTTGATGCCCACAGCTTTCTAATAAGGCTTCAAATCTGGAACCATGAACCCTCCCAGCTCTGTTTTTCTTTTCAGGGTAGCTGTGGCTATTCAAGGTCTTTCATGGTTCCATACAAATTTTAGGATTGTTTGTTATAGCTCTATGAAAAATGCTGATGGTATTTTTATAGGGATTGCATTAAATGTGTAGATGCTTTGGATAGTATAAACATTTTAACAGTGTTTGTTCTTCCAATCCATGAGCATGGAATGCCTTTCCATTCCTATGCATGCTCTTCAATTTCTTTCATAAGTGTTCTATAGTTTCAGATCTTTTACTTTTTTAAAAAAATTTAAATCCAAGTTAGTATAATAATGATTTTGGGGTGGAATTTAGTGATTCATCACTTACATATAAACACCCAGTCTCATCCCAACAAATGTCCTTCCAAATGCCCCTCACCTATTTAGCCCATACCCTGATGCAACACCCCTCCAGCAACTCTCAGTTTGTTCTGTTTTTAAGTCTCTTATAGTCGTCTTCCTCTCTGTTATTGTATTATTTTTGCTTCCGTTCCCTTATATTCATCTGTTTTGTATTTAAATTCCACACATGAGTGAAATCATATGACATTTGTCTTTCTCTGACTTATTTCATTTAGCATAGTACATTCCAGTTCCATCCACAGTGTTGCAGATGTGGGGATTGCATTCTTTTTGATTGCTGAGTAATATTCCATTATACATATATACATACAGACACATCTTCTTTATCCATTCATCAGTCAGTGGACATCTGGTCTCTTTCCATACTTCGGCTATCGTAGATAGTGCTGCTATAAACATTGGGAGTGCATGTGCCCTTTGAAACAGCACTCCTGTATTCTTTTCTTAAAAATTTTTTTTAATGTTTATATATTTTTGAAGGAGAGAGACAGAGTGTGAGTCAAAGGGGGTACATGGAGAGAGGGAGACACAGAATCTGAAGCAGGCTCCAGGCTCTGAACTGTCAGTACAGAGCCTGATGTGGGGCTCGAACTCATGGACTGAGATTATGACCTGAGTCATACTCGGTCCAAAGTCGGATGCCCAATCGACTGAGTGACCCAGGCACCCAGCACTCCTGTATTCTTTGCATAGATACCTTGAGGTGCAATTGCTGGGTCATAGGGTAGTTCCATTTTTATATTTTTAAAGAATCTTGATATTGTTTTCCAGAGTGGTTGCACCAGTTTGCATTCCTACCAGGAGTGTAAAAGGGTTCCTCTTTCTCTGCATTCTTGCCAACATCTGTTGTTGGCTGAGTTGTTTATTTTAGCCATTCTGAAAGGTGTGAGGGGGTATCTATTTGTGGTTTTGATTTGTAATTTCCCTGATGATGAGTGGTGTTGAGCATTTTTTCATGTGTCTATTAGCCTTCTGGATGTCTTCTTTGGAAAAGTGTCTATGTTCATGTCTTTTGCCCATTTCTTCACTGGATTATTTGTTTTTTGGGTGTTGAATTTGATAACTTCTTTATGGATTTTGGATACTAACCCTTTATTAGGTATGTCATTTGCTAATATCTTTTCCCATTCTGTCAGTTGCTTTTTAGTTTGCTGATTGTTTCCTTTGCTGGGCAGAAGCTTTTGTCTTGATGAGGTCCCAGTAGTTCATTTTTGCTTTTGTTTTCCTTGCCTCTGGAGACATGTCAAGAAGTTGCTGCAGCTGAGGTAAAAGAGGTTTCTGTCTGTGTTCTCCTCTAGGATTTTGATGGTTTCCTCTTTTATGTATAGGTTTTTCATCCATTTTGAGTTGATTTTTGTGTATGGTATACTAAAGTGGTTCAGGTTCCTTTTTCTGGATATTGCTGTCCAGTTTTCAACAACATCATTTGCTGAAGAGGCTGTCTCTTTTCCATTGGATATTCTCTTCTGCTTTGTCAGAGATTAGTTGGCCATATGTTGTGGATCTATTTCTGGGTTCTCCATTCTGTTCCATTGATCTATGTGTCTGTTTTTGTGCCAATACCATCCTGTCTTGATGATTACAGCTTTGTTATACAGCTTGAAGTCTGGAATTGTAATGCCTCTAGCCTTGGTTTTCTTTTTATCAGGATTGCTTTGGCTATTAAGGGTCTTTTCTGGTTCCATACAAATTTTAGGATTGTTTGTTCTGGCTCCGTGAAGAATGTTGGTGTTGTTTTGATAGGGATTGCATTGAATATTTAGATTGTTTTGGGTAGTATCCTGTTCTTCCAATCCATGAGCATGGAATGTTTTTCCATTTTTTCATGTCTTATTCAATGTCTTTTATAAGTTTTATCTGTAGTTTTCAGTGTATAGATTTTCTACCTCTTTTGTTAGGTTTATTCCTAGGTATTTTATGTTTTTTGGTGCAGAGGTAAATGCGATCGATTCCTTGGTTTTGCTTTCTGCTGCTTCATTATTGGTGTATAGAAATGCAACTGATTTCTGTACATTTTATATCCTGCAACTTGCTGAATTCATGTATCAATTCTGGCAGTTTTTTGGTAGAGTCTTTTGGGTTTTCCACATACAGTATCATGTTGTCTGCCAAGAGTGAAAGTTTAACCTCCTCCTTGCCGATTTGGATGCCTTTTATTTCTTTGTGTTGTCGGATTGCTGAGGCTGGGACTTCCAATTCTATGTTAAATAACAGTGTTGAGAGTGGACATCCTTGTTGGGTTCCTGAACCTTAGGGGGAGAACCCTCAGTTTTTCCCATTGAAGATGATATTAGCTGTGGGTCTTTTGTATATGGCTTTGATGATCTTGAGGTATGATACTTCTGTTCCTACTTTCTTAAGGGTTTTTATCAAGAAAAGATGCTGTATTTTCCAAATGCTTTCTCTGCTGGTCTCATAGGATGAGTTTGGAAGTCTTCCTTCCATTTTTATTTTTATTTTTTGGAACATCTTCAAAAGATAGGTGTTACATCTTCTTTATATGTTTGATAAAATCCCCCTGGAAAGGCATGTGGCCCTGGACTCTTTGTTTTTTGGGAGATTTTTGATTACTGATTGAATTTCTTTATAGGATATGCGTCTGTTCAAACTTTGTATTTCTTCCTATTTCAGTTTTGGTAGTTATATGTTTTTAGGAATTTATCCATTTCTTCGATATTGCCCAATTTGTTGGCATATAATTGCTCATAATATTCTCTATTGTCTGCATTTCTGCAGTGTTGGTTGTGATCTCTTTCATTTGTGATTTTATTTATTTGGGTCCTTTTTTCTTTTTATCAATCTAGCTAGGGGTTTAATTCTTTCAAACAACCAGCTCCTGGTTTCATTGTTCTGTACTACTGTTTGTTTTTTTTTTTATTTTGATATCATTGATTTCTACTCTAATCTTTCCTTTCTCCTTTTTTTTTATTTTGATATTTTTAGGCTTTATTTGCTGTTCTTTTTCCAGCTATTTTAGGTGTAAGGTTAGGTTATGTATTTGAGACCTTCCTTCCTTCTTTAGGAATGCCTGGCTTGCTACATATTTCCCTCTTATGATTGCCTTTGCTGTATCCCAGAGGTTTTGGACAGTGGTGTTTTTATTTTTGGGGGGGTTCCATGTACTTTTAAATTTCCTCTTTGATTTCTTGGTTAACCCATTCATTCTTTAGTAAGATGTTCTTTAATCTCCAAGTATTCATGGTCTTTCCAAATTTTTTCTTGTAGTTGATTTTGAGATTCATAGCACTGTGGCATGAAAATGTGCAAGGTGTGATCTCAGTCTTTTTGTACTTGTTGAAGGCTGATTTGTGACCCAGTATGTGATCTATTCTGGATATGTTACATGTTCACTTGAAGAGAATGTGTATTCTGCTGCTTTAGGAAGAAATGTTCTGAATATATTTGTTAAGTCCATCTAGTCCAGTGTGTCATTCAAAGACATTGTTTCCTTGTTGACTTTATGTTTAAGTGATCTGTCCATTGCTGTAAGTGGGGGTGTTGAAGTCCCCTATTATTATGGTATTACTGTCAATGCGTTTATTTATGTTTGTGATTAATTGATTTATATATTTGGGTGCTTCCAGATTGCAGGCATAAATATTTACAATTCTTAGATCTTCTTGGTGGATAGACCTCTTAATTATGGTATAATGCCCTTCATCTCTTATTACAGTCTTAATTTTAAAATCAAGTTTGTCTGTTAGAAGTTTGGCTACTCCAGCTTCCTTTTGACGATCATTAGCATGATAGATGGATCTCTATCCCTTTCCTTTTTTTTTATTAAAAAATTTTTAATGTTTATTTATTTTTGAGAGAGAGCGCGCATAAGCAAGAGAGGGACAGAGAGACACACACACACACACACACACACAAACACATAACCCAAAGTGGGCTCCAGGTTCTGAGCTGTCAGACACAGGACTCGAACCCATGAGCTATGAGATCATGACCTAAGCAGAAGTTGGGTGCTTAACCAACTGAGTCACCCAGGAGCCCCCTTCCATCCCATTGCTTTTAATCTGCAGGTGTCTTTAGGTTTAAAAAGGGTCTCTTGTAAGCACCATATAGATGGATCTTGTTTTCTCATCCATTCTGATACCCTATGTCTTTTGATTGGAGTGTTTAGTCCATTGACATTTAGAGTGAGTACTGAAAGATAAATCTAGTGCCGTTGTGTTGTCTGTAGAGTCACTAGAGTCTTTGTTGCTTTTGGTATTTTTTGTTTTGTTTCGTTTTTTTTTCCTCTAAATTTCTTGCAGGCTGGTTTAGCGGTCATTCATTCTTAGTTTTTGTTTGAGAAACTCTTTATCTTTCCTTCTATTTTGAATGACAGCCTTGCTGGATAAAGAACTCTTGGCTGCATATTTTTCTGATTCAGCATGTTGAATATATCTGCCACTCCTTGCTTGCCTGCCAGGTTTCTGTGGATGGGTCTGCTGCAAACCTGATCTGTCTTTCCTTCTAGGTTAAGGACTTTTTTTTTTTTTTTCCATTTTTGCTTTCATAATTCTTTCCTTGTCTGTATCTTTTGTGAATTTGACTATGATATGCCTTGGTGATGGTCGGTTTTTATTAAATCTAATGGAGTTCTCTGTGCTTCTTGGATTTTGATATCTGAGTCATTCCCCAGATTAGGAAAGTTTTCTACTATAATTTGCTCACATTAAACCTTCTACCCCTTTTTCTCTTCATTCATTTTCAGAGATTCCTATGATTTGGATGTTATTCCTTTTTATTTTTTATTTTATTTTATTTTATTTTTAAATGTTTTATTTATTTCTAGGGGAGAGAGAGAGAGAGAGACAGCGTGAGCAGGGGATGGTCAGAGAGAGAGGGAGTCACAGACTGAAACAGGCTCCAGGCTCTGAGCTGACAGTCAGCACAGAGCTCAACACAGGGCTCGAACGAACCGCGAGATCATGACCTAAGCGAAAGTCGGACGCTTAACCGACTAAGCCACCCAGGTGCCCCTGTTATTCCTTTTTAGTAAGATTGAGTTCTCTTGTGTCATGCTCTTATGCCTTTGTTTCCCCCCCTTTTTTTCTGCCTCATTATTCTCCATAATATTGTTGTCCATATTGCTGATTCGATGCTTGGCTTTGTCCATCCTTGCCATCATGACATCTATTCTTGCTTGCATCTCAGTTATAGCATTTTTAATTTTGTCTTGATAGGTTTTACTCCTTTTATCTCTGTAGAAAGGGATTCTATGCTTTTTACAACCCCAGTCTGTATTCTTATTATCATAGTTCTAAATTCTAGTTCAGACATCTTGCTTATATCTGTGTTGACTAAGCCCTTGGCTGTCATTTCTTCCTGTTCTTTGTTTTGGGGTGAATGGGTGAATTCCTTCGTTTTGTCATTTTAGAGGAAGAAAAACATTAATAAAATTAAAAAAAAATTAAAACAACACAAAAACATCAAATAAGGAAAGTTAGATCCTAGGTGTGTTTTGGTTAAGTAGTTGAAAGAAGCTTGATACAATAGAGGAAAAAGAGAAAGGAAAGAGAAAACAGGTAAGAAAATATTTAAAAACAAATTTTTTTTTTAAATTGAAAACAGACCTTTACATGGAGGAGATAAGTAACATATTTGAAGGAATTCTGTCCACCTCACAAGATGATGGGAAGCATGATTTTGTCTCTAATAAAGGCTCCAACTCTCTATCTCTTTCTATCTTCTGGCATGAAGTTTTTCTTTTTTTTTTTTTTTTACAAATAGTTTATTGCCTAATTAGTTTCCACATAACACTCAGTGCTCATCCCCACAAATGTCCTCCTCCATGCCTATCCCTTCTGCCCCCCACATCCATCAGTCCTCAGTTTTTGTCAGCATTCAAGAGTCTTTCATGGTTTGCCTCTCTCCCTTTCCCCCACCATTTCCGCCCTTCTTCTCCCCCTTGGTCCTCCGTCAAGTTCCTTCTAATCCTCCTATACGTGCAAACATATGATAAAAAATATTTAAAAATTTAAAAAAATTTATGGGGTGCCTGGGTGGCTCAGTTGGTTAAGTGTCTGACTTTGGCTCAGGTCATGGCCACACAGTTCATGGACTTGAGACTTGTGTCAGGCTCTGTGCTTACAGCTCAGAGTCTTGAGCCTCCTTCAGATTCTGTGTCTCCCCCCCCTCTCTGCCCCTCCCCCACTCACGCATGCTCTCTTTCTCTCTCTCTCTCTCTCTCAAAAATAAGCATTTAAAAATTGTATATAATAAAATAGAATAAAGTGAAATAAGGAAAGTGAAATAGAATAAAAGTTTAAAAAATAATGAAAAAAATAATAAAACTTAAAAAAGAAAATAAAAATAAAATTTTCTTTCTTTATCCAATAATAAGAAAAGAAAGGGGGGAAAAAACCCAAGAAAACAATTTAAACAAAATCAGAAGTAAAAAAGGTCCCACAAAAAACCAAATAAATGAGCAAGCAAACAGACGGAAACCTGAATGAAGTTACATCCAGGTTCCCCTGAATCTCAAACTGTGTAGTAGTCTATAGTTCATACAGTGAGCAGGTGGAGGGACTTGTGTGGTCTTCTATGGGATGTGCTTGGAGGGTGCAGTTGGGTGGGACTTGGTGCAACAGCTCTGTTCTTCACTAGGTTGTGCTGCTTAGGTTGCTGGGATGATCAGTGTGGCTTGTGCCAGAGAGGTGGAAATCACTTTCCCCAGTTCCCTTGTCACTAGCACAGGAACTTCTTGTTCTCACTGACCCGTGATCAAGCACCCCCTACCCCCTTTGTTTCAGACCTCCCTCCAGTCTCTGCCCCTACCCTGTCCATATCCAAGCCATCTGCCTGCCAGGCAGCACCTCCCTCCAGAATTTTATCTCAGATGGGGTTGTGTTTCAAAACCTCACACTTCAGAGGCCCCTGTGACTTGGGCCTGTGCTCACTCTCTGATGGAGGATCTTTCTGAGCGATGGTTGGTTGCTAGCTTGCTCCAGAAAACATTTGTTTGATTGCACAGCAACAGAGGTTCAGAGATTATGGCAGATCAAAACACAGCCAGCGCCAGGTTTCACCACACTCTGGTGTTTTTGTCCCAATACCAGCAAATGTGGCTGCTCTCTGGGGTCTGCTGGGACCTTTGCCTTTGGGATGCCATGTGACCCTTATCAGATGCCCTCCAGGGAGAGGAACTGTTTCTCCCCATGTGGTATACAGACCCCTCAGACCTTGCTGCCTGCTCCTAGGGATTTGCCCTGCTTTCTCACCAGAACACTGCCAAGCACTGAGCTCCAAAACTTCAGACTCTGCTCTCCAGTGTTTTATAGAATCCTGGTGGTATTGAAACCCTCTCCTTTCTTCCTGTCAGTGGTTTTGGGGAACAGATTTCTTGTTCAGTTCTCTGTGAGTGTTTTCAGTTCTTTCTTTCTCACTCCAGCTACTTTCAGGTGAGTGTTTTTCCTGCACTCTCCCAATGTGCTGCACTCTCTCCCATTCTCTGTCTTCTTTCCACAAAAACAGCTCCCTATCCTTCTCAGCTTTTCTCTTTCCCAGTTCAGCTCTCTGCACTGTGTTTTTGCCGAGTTCTGTGGCTCAAGTTATGCAGACTGTTGTGTTAATCCTCAAATCAGTTTCCTAGGGTGCAAATGATTTCGTGCTGATCTAGCTGTGTTTTAGGGATGAGGCAAGCTGATGGTCTTTATGCCACTCCACCGTCTTCTCATGGCCTCCAGATTTTGTACTTCTTTAGTTAGGTTTATTTCTAGGTATCTTACTGGTTTTAGTGCAGTTGCAAATGGGATTGATTTCTTGATTTCTTTTTCTGCTGCTTCATTATTGGTGTATAGAAATGCAGCAGATTTCTATACATTGATTTTATATTCTGCGACTTTGCTGAATTCATATATTAGTTAAAACAATTTTTTGGTGGAGTCTTTTGGTAGCCAGGTAACCAGTTTTTGGGTATTGTTTTAAGTGGCTGTTAATTTACCTGACTTCTTTTTATGGAGGTCACATTTTTTTAATCTGTCTACTAAATCTATGAAAGAAAGGAAGAGAGGTTAGTTTGGATTGAGAAACCATCTGTAAATTTTGCAGGCTGGGAATTTGGGTTTTTATGGGTCTTATTTCGTTTTGGACATATACATATTTTTGTGTTTTAAACACATATAGCAGTGTTGTCTACTTCCCTGCCTAGGGATTAGTTAAGATTTGGAAAGTGTTCCTAAGGACTGCCCAAATGCTGTTAGGATTGAGGTTGTATTTGTTTTATTTCTTCTGCATTAGACCATGATTTTCTCCAGGGCTTTATATTGCTTCCTCATGGATAAATAGGGAAGAACTACAACTTATCATCATGAATTTGGGGTGTGTTGTGGTACTGTGGTCATGGTAACTGTATTCTCATTTTCCTTAATCCTGAAATTTCCACTACTAGGAGTTCTTCCTATTGTTAAAAGTATTGTTTTTTCTCAAAATAAAAATGCAGGACTTGTAATAGATGACACAATAATCCATTATCTTGAGCGTATTGTCACATTTGGGATTGGAAATTAGAACTAATATTTAAAACATATTGATTATCTTCAAGCTATAATCCATAGTCATTGTTGAATAAATAGAAAGTAAGTATTAACAAAATAAAAAAAATAATGTGTTAGTCTCTCACTTAGAGGTGGTTTATTGTAAACTTCTGTATTCTAAAATCTTGATGTAGTATAGTTTAATGGTTTCATGCTATGTATGCTGTTCTGTAACCTACTTTTGTCACTGATGGAAGTTTTGAACCTCATGAGTATATTTTAACAGTTTTTCTATCTATTTTATTAGTACTTAAATGGTTTCATACTCTATATGCTATTATACATGTCATGCTTTTCTCATTTTTAATAATGGTTTATGAAGATATATCTAGCCAAAATGAATTTAGAGTTCTAGCATTATTATTCTTTATAGAGTACAGGTGTATTATAATTCATCTAATCCTCTGCTGTTGGAAGTCAAAGATTCTTTTATTTTGATTTCATAAATAACATTGTCATAAACAGTTATGAATGTAGTCCTTATTGACTTGTTTGTTTCTTTAGGATGAATTCCTATAACTAAAACTTCTGTTACAATAATAAATACATTTAAAGACTTTTGACATGTGTATTGGCAAATTGCCATTCAGAAAAATTATACTACTGTATACACTTTCAGCAATAATGTACAAGAATTTACAGTTTCTGGTACCCTTCCTATAATCTCCCTTCCTAGCTGTATTTGCTGTCTATTTACCATGATGTCAATCCCAGCTCACTGGTCTATTTCCAGACTTTTGTCGTTATGCTTTTGTTCATGCTGTCTTTTCTTGGAATGCCTTTCTTCTCCTTTGCTTGGTTAATTTTACTTGCTTTTTAGACCCGAAGACTGGGAAATTTATACAAGTTTGTTATGCCATAACCATTGCTTGATCAAGGATACTCTTCTTATAGGAAGTTTATATTTGAGATTATGAAGTAATTCTAGCCTGGGTTATAAAATTTTTTTTCCTGATTTGTCTTTTTTCTCAAGATTGGGAGAACAGTTTTACAAATGGCTATTAGATAAATCTCACACTTTAGAACCCTCTGGGCCTTATGTCATGATTTTATATTCTTGTGTCTGTTTTCTGTTTTTTAATGCTCCAAATTTCATCCTAGCTGAGTACTCCAAGGGCAAATGAGGGTGATAGAAGAGAAGGAGGAGACTGTAGTTTGACTTTAAGTGCTGGTGCTGAGTAGATGCTCAGAGAGGACTGGCAAAGGTCGGGATTCATAGGAAGGGCATACTGAAGTGCTTAGTAAATGCTGACTAACTGAGCTAAGTGGTATCTTTGTAAAATCCTAGCTCTGAGAATGGATGCTAGATTTGCCAGAATTCTGAAGTTAAGGCTATGGTATGTAGGCCAAGGAAGCCATATTGGGAGATAAAACATTAGCATGAAGCCAAGGCTCCTTTTCTGCTTTGGAGATTTGATGAGCTATACTAGAGAAAGTATCTGGGAATTTGTACCACAGTTTTAACCTGTCACCAACACAACACCATTGTTAGTACAGTAGACTGTATACGAATACTATCACACATGTCTTTATAATACCAGTTGGCTCATATATGTTTGGAAAATAGGAAAAAGATATCAGTATCACATAGAGGTTTTGGATCCCTATGCAGTCTTTCCTAGTTCAGGAGAGCTGGGATAATGGGTAGAGTCATCCTTTAGCTGGATGGGAATAAACCTCAACTGTACTGTGACGCCAGCAGGAACCTTTTCAGCAACATTTAAAGAAAATTAGAAATGAGCACTTGCATCCAGGGCTCCCTCCTCAAGAGGCACACCTCTAGCTTTACATTGGTTGTACTAGGGACAGGTTGCTGCTTCCTCTGCTCCTTCTCCCTGTGTGTTGTCTTAGCTGGCTAGCTTCCCATTCTGCTGTGATGCAGTGGTAATGTCCCCTGGGGCAGCCTCACGCCACTCCAAAATGCTTGTCTGGGCATCCAAATAATATCCCCAGGTACGGATTATTGCTTTTGTTACTTCTCCAGTTACAAACTTGAATAGGTTGTAAGTTGTCTGGTCCCTTATCTTTTTTTTTTCCCTATAAGCTTTGTTATTTTTTTTTTTTAATGTTTTATTTATTTCTAGGAGATAGAGAGAGAGACAGCGTGAGCAGGGGAGGGTCAGAGAGAGAGGGAGTCAGAGACTGAAACAGGCTCCAGGCTCCGAGCTGGCAGTCAGCACAGAGCCCGACGCGGGGCCCGAACCCACGAACCGCGAGTTCATGACCTAAGCGAAAGTCGGACGCTTAACCGACTAAGCCACCCAGGCGCCCCAAGCTTTCTTATTTTTAATGGGATGTTTTTTTTTTCAGGACTGAATATATCACATATAAGCAGAAATGCCTGTATTTCCTTCATGGATTTTTAAAAAGTATTTTAAAAATTGTTATTATTACTTTTTAAACTATCAACTCTAGTTTTTAATGTGCTGTGCTTATTTTTCAGAATTTTGATTTCTTAATCTCATCTTTCTCTTAGATTGTTCAGAGTTTTTTCTCTTTTCATTGTTTTAGCTCTCTTCCCCTTTTCTTCTCCTCCCTTTCTGTGCTAATCTGCTTCCCTCCCCTACTTTGTCTTTTTTGTGCATTTGATGTTCTGTTTATAGGTTAGGATTTTTTTGGAGGGGGGATATTTTTATTTTGGAATTTTTGGGTTTTACAGGTCTACCATTAAAAGCACAGATTAAGGGGCACCTAGGTGGCTCAGTTGGTTAAGCGTCCATGTTTGGTTCAGGTCATGATCTTGCAGTTCGTGAGTTCGAGCCCTGTGTCAGGCTCTGTGCTGACAGCTCAGAGCCTGGAGCCTGCTTCAGATTTTGTGCCTCCCTCTCTCTCTGCCCCTAATCCACTTGCACTCTGTCTCTGTTACTCTCAAAAATAAACAAACATTAAAAAGAATTTAAAAGCACAGATTCAATTTAAGAGCTCTTGTATTTTAATACTAAGGATTTTTATTATATATTTTAATTATAATGCTAATTTTAAAATAAAAAATATATTTTATTACAGTAAATAAAAGTAAAATATGTTGATTAATACTATGTAAGCATGCCTGTGTTACATATTTAACATAATTTATAAGCATACTTAATATTTATGTGAAATGTATTCATGAAGAGGACTGTATATGATGCTCATTTTGTTTTCCTCCAGGAGGATCAGGATGGGAGTCAAGGTCTGGGCAAGAGAAAGAGGGTCAAACTAAGCAGTAGCACCAAAGGTATTTATATTCAGTTTTTTCCTGGTATAAAAAGCTAAAAATACAAACCAAGAAGCATGCTTTTAACTGTAGAGAGCAAACTGGTAATTAACAGAGGGGAGGTGGGTGTGGGGATGGGTTAAATTGGTGATGGGGAACAGGGAGTGCACTTGTGATAAGTGTTGTGTGGAAGTGTTGAATTACTGTATTGTACACCTGAAACTAATATTACACTGTGTTAACTAACTGAAATTTAAATAAAAACTTAAAAAACAGCTAAAAATGTTTAATCATTAAGAACAGACTTACAAAATGAGCCTCAACTGAAACTGCCTGTTTCCTCCACCTTTCCAAGCAGTTCTAAATATTCTACAAGATATGTCAAAATAATAATTTAACACATTATTTTCATCAAAATAGTAATTTAACCTCTGGAGACTTTCTAACAGCATACAGACCATCTTAATTATTTGGAAATCCATGGCAAAGATTCAGAGCACAGGCCATCAAACTCATAATAAGTACTCTAGAAAAGCTTTTAGTAAGGGTCAAGAAAAGATAGTGATTATGCGGTTAGGCTCCGGGATTTGAATTAAGGATCTACTTCTCATTGGCTGTAATCTCTAATATGCCTCCATTTCCTCATTCATAAAATAGTAATAGTAATAATAATAATAATAACTGCTTCATATGGTAACTTTAAGAATTAAATGAAACATGTGAAGTGCTTGGTGCTGTCTAGCATATACAAAAAGTTCAATAAATATTATTCACTATCAATATTATTATTAATCTATTCTATCATTACAGACCTATCTACTTCCTCCTTTGAGCAAACACGTATTGAGACCTTACTGAACCCTTTTTTTTTTATGTTACTTATTTATTTCGCAAAAGAGAGACAGAGGGCATGCATGAGCGGGGAAGGGGCAGAGAGAGGGAAAGAGAATTCCGAGCAGGCTCCTTGCTGTCAGGACAGAGATGTAGGGCTCAAACCCACAAACCCTGAGATCATGACCTGAGCAGAAATCAAGAGCCAGCCATTTAATGACTAAGATACGCAGGCACCCTTATGAACCCTTAATAAGTGGTATTTATTTTCATTCTCTCCCTCCCCCCACTTCTCTCTCTCACCATCGCTCCTATGCTCATCCTTTTTCACTCTAGAAACTGCATACCCCAGGTTATAAAAAGACGTAAATCAACCTAACCAGAAACACTGGATCCAAATTAAAGAATCAATGAAAAGATTTGTTTTTATGGCTCAAATATAATTATGCAATCTTATTAAAAAAAAACAAGAAACAAAATTCCAATAGTAAGGGTTTCATTTGCTTTTGAGGTCCCCCACAATCACTCCTTAACAACTTTCTCCATCATTAGACAAATCTAAAAATACAATTCTCACTTCAAAATGGCTCATTTTGTAAGTCTGTTCTGAGGTACTCATGCTACTGCATTTAACTTGAGGCTTCTAGTGGTGGGGACCCTTCAAGGTCCTTCTAGCCAGACTAAGATGACATGAGACAGATTGACAGGAGAAAATCAAACTTAATAGCTTATATATGGGGAATCCACACAGACATGGAAATTCCAAAAACAGGCAAAATAAAGCATATAGGCCATTCTGATGTAAGAAGAAGGAAGGTAGGGGTCTGGGACTTCAAAGAGAAGACATGCAATTCACAGTAAGGTGAAAACGAGTAAACATTTGATAGATACATGTTTGCCAAGCCACTCAGAATCAATGGGACATAGAAGACTTTAATCAAACAAGTCTTGCTAGGTTCCTCCTTGTCTAACCATACTTAGTTTATATTATAATGTAATTATCTTTGGTGATAGCTCTTTTCTTGGAGCAGATCCTCTATCTAAATTCTTTCTAGGTGGTTGAGGGGGTGCGTAAAGAGCTTTTCTTGAATCTGCTGGCTTTTGATTGCTTTTTGTTTGTTTCAATATAGACACAGTGTTATGTTAGTTTCAGGTGTACAACTTAGTGATTTGGCAAGTTTGTACCCTATGCTGTGTTCAGCACAAGTGTGGCTACCATCTGTCCCATTATTTTATTATTACAGTATCATTGACTGTGTTTCATATGGTCTGCTTTTTATTCTTGTGACTTACTCACTGCATAACTGAAGGCCTCTATCTATAGATCTGTCCTTTCCTCTTTATCCATTTTGCCTCTCTCCCCCACTCTTTTCTGGCAACAATCACTTTGTTCTGTGTATTTGTAGGTCTGATTTTGTTTTTTGTTTATTCCCCCACTTATGAGTCGAATCATAAGGTATTTGTCTTTCTCAGTCTGACTTATTTCAATTAGCATTATACCCTATAGGTCTATCCTATTGTCTCAAATGGCATAATCTCATCATTTTTATGACTGCCTAATAATCCATTGTGTGGACATAACACATTTTCCTTGTCCATTCTTCTATTGATGGACACTTAGGTTACTTCCCTATCTTGGCTATTGTAAATAATGCTGCAGTAAACATAGGGTGCATATATCTTTTAGATGTCAGAAGGAAATTAGAGACTCGTATGGCTACCTGGCCCTTTGACTTGCCAGAGTTGTCTGGGTGTTTACCTGAGTTCTAGAGATAACACTTGAAGCAGATTGTTAAGCACATACTTGAGCTTAAGTTTTAGAGCTGCCCAGAAAAAAAACCTGGTATGGTGTAAGAGGTCATTGTTTTCCTCCAATTTGATCAGACTTTGGCTGAGAATACTTTTTATGGAGACTTAAAGTTGGAGCTTATTTTATACCTGATTTTTTTAGTATTTGAGATTGGATTGATTGTCTTCTCTTCCTTCCTCTGCTGGTGTGAAGTAGTACAGAGATTTAAGACTTACATAAGTTATCATTTTTGCCCTAATTATGTGCATAGAAGAAATGGCTATTTGAATTAGTAGAACCTGTTTTCAAAAAGTGATTGTTGCTTTTGAAGATATTGGTAGTCCAGGGAGTGTTATAGTTTTTGTAAAAATTTGGTTTAGTGGTTAGAAAGTGAGCTGAAAATAAAATATGTAATGATAGGCAAGAGGTTGAGGCACTGTGTTACACACGCTCACTGTCTTTTCTCAAAACCTAAATTTTAAGGGTGAGGAAACCGAAGCTTAGAAGGCTTCCACTAACATGGCCAAGATTATTGAGCTCCTGAGTTACAGAGCCTGGACACTGCTGTCTAATTAAAACCTTTACCTTACTTATGAACTTTCCACCACATACTGATTGTTAAAAAATCTCTTTTTACAACTTGGCTTCAGGTAGTTTTGGCGTTGTAAAAGTCATGACAATTTAATCCAGATTTTAAAGTAAATATATAGTCATACATAACTATTAGAAGCATTTCTAACCACATTTCCATAACATAACACACAGCATATCACATGTGTTTTATTTTTTTGCTAAGTATTTAAAAAATTTTTCTTAATGTTTGTTTTTTGGGGGGCGAGGGGGGAGAGTAAGGGGGAGACACAGAATTCCAAGCAGGCTCCAGGCTCTGAGCTGTCACTCAGAGCCCAACGTGGGCTCAAACCCACGAACCACAAGATCATGACCTGAGCCAAAGTCTGATGCTCAACTGACTGAGCCATCCGGGCACCCCACAAATGTTTTAAATATCTGGGGGGAACTGACATCATCTGTTTTAGGAATGACTGCAATGAAGATATTGTAGGGTTTTTCTTTGCTTTTTGTCTGAAGATGAAAAAATTGAATTGTACACAACTGCAGCTACTTTCATTTTAGTAAAAGTCATAGCTTTTCTGGTTCATTTGGCTTGTTTTATTTATTTAAAACAAAGATAATGCATCTTTCTTTTTAAATACTTGACATATAATAATTAGGGTAGCTTCAGGCTTTCATTTGGCAAATGCAAACTTGCAGAGTCCTGTGAATTCTAAGATTAATATTACAATTCTCTTTTTAGCTTTGTAAATATTTTTAGAAACACTTAGCCTTGAAGGTTTTAAAATTTTTTGGTAGTCTGTAAAATTTTCAGTCGTGTTAGTGCTAAATGAACTGTGCAAATTAAATTAGCATCAGCAATATGCTCTGAGTTATATTCTAATTTTAAATTCTAATCCTCATATTCCTGTCACCTGATTCACTTGGAGCCTAATTTTATTGGTTTTTGGCTATGAATATGTCACGTGTGCCTTTGAATATATTTTACCTCAGTTTTTGCAAGACTGGTTTATTTCTATTTTTAAATCATTGTCATATCCTGGGAATGATCTAGTTCAGGAAGAAGAGATTTCTATTTTACAACAGGTAGAAAATTCTTAGATTTAGAAAATAAAGAATCAAGTAGTTTCCACTCAGGGGATGTATAGTATAATTGTATTTATATTTTTATCCCTATTACATATTGCTTATACTAAAGGCACAGTGAAAGGGAGTCAGGGGATTGGGACATAACTTTTGCCTTTCTGTAGTTAAAATTGTAGTGTCTTCAGAATAATGAAATTATTATTCTGAAAATAATGGATTATTATTAATAAAAATATTGGGTTAAAGTTAAGTCTATTAAGTATTGATTCAAACCTGTTAAACTGAGAATATTTTATAGAAGAATCAAGAGAGTGATGACATGTTTGTTGATGGTATGCTTACTGAGCATACCGTAACATTTTTAGACCTATGAGCTGAGGAGATGTGGTGTGACCACATTATTCAATAATAGGAGTACTGTGACACTGAGGTAAGGTTAGTTGAAAAATGGTTCAAGATTACCCTATGAGACAGCTTGAACTATAATGTAGTTAGGACTATTCCTGCGTATTTTGGTGCACATGATATTATTTTTTAAAACCTCTCATCTAACCCTAGTCCCTGCATAAGCATCATCACTGAACCAATCCAGTCAGTTGATACTTGCTATACCCTCTTAAATGTTCTTATGTAGACCTGATGATCCAGAGCAATAGTCCAAGGTTTTTGTGTCCAGCAAAAATCAGTAGTCAGAATTTTCTTGTTCTTTTTAGGGAAAGAAATTAGAGAAACTGAGAGAAAGAAATAGCCAAGGTATTAAAATATTCAGTTCATTATATACCCGTTGAGACCTTTCTGTTGACTAAGTGTAGCAAGGAAGCAGAGATTAGCTGGAGACAAAGTAGCCCTCAAGGAGTGAGTAGCATTTCACCTTAGAAATTTGCTGTCTAGTAGATAATTTTTTTTTGTTTTTTTTTTTTTACAAATAGTTTATTGTCAAATTAGTTTCCACATAACACCCAGTGCTCATCCCCACAAGTGTCCTCCTCCATGCCCACCCCCCTCCCCCCCAAATCCACCAGTCCTCAGTTTTTGTCAGCATTCAAGAGTCTCTCATGGTTTGCCTCTCCCCCTTTCCCCAACATTTCCGCCCTTCTTCTCCCCCTTGGTCCTCTGTTAAGCTCCTCCTAATCCTCCTATACGTGCACACATATGATATTTGTCTAGTAGATAATTTTATCCTTCTTTGAATACTTTTATTTAAAAGGGGCACCAGGGGTGCCTGGGAAGCTCAGTTGGTTAAGCGCCTGACTCTTGATTTCAACTCAGGTCGTGATCTTGTGATTGGTGAGATTGAACCCTGTGTGGAGCTCCATGCTCATGGCGTGGAACCTGCTTGGGGTTCCCTCTCTGCCCTGCTCACTTGCTCTCTGTCTCTCTTAAAATAAATAAATAAACGCTTAAAATAAAACAAAAGGGGCATCCATTTTCTTCCTTCCTTCCTTCCTTCCTCTTTTCTTTTTTCTTCTTCTTTTTTTTTTTTTGATGTTTGTTTATTTTTGAGGAGGGGGGGCAGAGAGAGGGAGAGAGAATACCAAGCAGGCTCCACATTGTTAGTGTAGAGCTGGATGTGGGGCTCGATTCATGAACTGTGAGCTCATAACCTGAGCTGAAATCAAGAGTTGACTGCTTAACTGATTGAGCCACCCAGGCACCCCAAGGAGCATCCATTTTCTGTTTCCTCTCTTCATGAAGAGGATATCTTAAGTGCAGTGCAAGTAAGCATGTATACTACTCTTTATACTTTTTCTGGTACATTCTTTCCAGAAAAAAAGTAAGTGCTTCCATATACTAAATAAGCAATACATTAGTAATTATTTCCTGCAGCAAAGTTAGTATTTCATTTATGAAGAACATTTTTGAAGAAATAAATTACTGAATTCTATACAGATTTCCGCCTTTTCTCTAAAAATTAAAAAAATAAAAAGACGTAATAACTTTGGGATTTATAGCTTTAATATTTTGTTTTTGACTTAAAATTGTTATTACTGTTGAGATTAAGTACCATCACTATTGTTCTTATAAGATAATTATTTTGCATCTTAAAAATTTTAGATAAACAGCTTATGTTTAAAGAGAAGTAATTATTTTTCTAGTAACTGCTTTTTATTAAAATATAATGATTAAGTGTTTTGTAATTTTATACTATGGAGATTACAGAACCTGAATTGATGATGTCAGTATTATCATCGGATTACTGAACGGGTATCCTTAATTTTTATATAGTTCAGATGTTTGAGGTTGATGGGTTATTAATTATAGTAAGATTTAAATGAGATGAGCAACTTACATCATTAAGTGATAAGTATTCTTTTTTTTTAATGCAGATCAATCCATAATGGATGTTTTGAAACATAAAAGTTTTCTAGAAGAACTATTGTTTTGGACTATAAAGTATGAATTCCCTCAGAAGATGGTAACTTTCTTACTCAACATGCTTCCAGATCAAGAGTATAAGGTATCTACATTTTTTTTCCTTCCTTTCTGAACTTTGCTCTCCTATTTTTGCATTTTTATTATGAAAAATTGTTTAATGTGTTTCTCAGCTGTGGCTTATTTTTTGTAGCTTTGAGGACTGATATAACACTAATAAAGAGCATTAGCTTCTTTTGTTGCCAAACAAGGTTTGCACAAAAAGTATAGGATCATTAACTCTAAGGCAAAGCAACTTTACAGAGCAGAATTCCTAAGGGTAGTCTTTCTGCATGGAACCTGGGGGACAAAGACATAATTGCACAAGTAAAGTAGTTACAAATTGTAGTAAGTTCTCTAAAGGAGAGGTACAAGGTGCCATGAGAATGTTTAAGGGTGCAACTGAATTTGGATTGTGGGGTTAGAGGGGCACTTGGTTGGCTCAATCGGTAGAGCATGTTACTCTTGATCTTGGTGTCATGAGTTCAAGCCCCATGTTGGGTGTAGAGATTACTTAAAAATTGTATTGTGGCGGGGCGCCTGGGTGGCTTAGTCAGTTAAGCGTCCGACTTTCGCTTAGGTCATGATCTCGCGGTTCGTGGGTTCGAGCCCCGCGTCGGGCTCTGTGCTGACTGCCAGCTCAGAGCCTGGAGCCTGTTTCAGTCTGTGACTCCCTCTCTCTCTGACCCTCCCCTGCTCACGCTCTCTCTCTCTCTCTCTCTCCTAGAAATAAATATTTAAAAAAAAAATTGTATTGTGGGGTTAGGTTTGGGAAAATCATGGGCTGGTAATTGCTAGCCATACTGTTAAAGACAGAACAGGTATTGACCTATATACACATGTAGGTAGTGAGGGCTCTAGTCCCAGAAGGTATGGACCCTTACCTGTGACTACCATGTATTTATGGCAAAGTGACACAACTTCATGCATGAAAAGAAAATAAATTATGCTGTAGTAGTAGTAGTAGTGGTAGTAGTTGTTTTGTTTGGGTTTTTTTGTTGTTCTTTGTTTTTTTTGCTGTAGCTCTTCTTATGGTTTAGATAATAAAGCCTGTTTAGGAATTAAACTTTAATGAATAATTCCATTGTTTTTTGTCATTAAAGCAAGTTAAGAAAACAAGGAGAAATGTACATGTTACACAGAAATTTTTTTTTATGTTTTAATGTTTTAAATAATTTTTTTAAGTTTACTTATTTTTTTTTTGAGAGAGAGAATCCCAAGCAGGATGCAGGGCTCAAACTCATGAGCCGTGAGATCATGATCTGAGCTGAAACCAAGAGTTGGACGCTTAACTGACTGAGCCAGCCAGGTGCCCCAGAAAGAGTATTTATTTAGTCAGGTAGTGGTCAACTTTCCAACCAAATAGGGGAATGCATTTCATTTGGAGTTATCACATTGGCTCCCTTGTTTTTTAGTTATATTACATCCTCTGATATGGTTTTTAGCTGAGACTTTAGATTTTGTTGTTAAAGAAGAGAACAGTGACACCTATTTTGACATCAGCTAATTGGTATTATTTGTAAGCAAAGTGAAAATTTGTAGTTTTAAATCATGGTATTTATAAATGCTCTAAAACTTTAATGAATTAAAATGCTTATTAAGTTTTTTTTAACCATCCAAGTATTTTGCTAATCTCCCCTCCCCCCTCCAAAAAAGAATGTGACTACCATCATGATTGAAATTCCTTTTAAACTTACCTTGGGCATCATCACAAGCTAATAATAGCTTTAAAATGCTAATATAATGTATTGGAAAATGTGTTGTTAAACTCTCAGTTAAACTAATGTGTTTTTTTCCCCTATTTAAAAAACTTTACAGGTTGCTTTTACAAAAACTTTTGTTCAGCATTATGCTTTCATTATGAAAACATTGAAGAAGAGTCATGAATCAGATACAATGTCTAACAGAATTGTGCATATTAGTGTTCAGTTGTTCAGCAATGAAGAGCTAGCCAGACAGGTGACAGAAGAGTGTCAGCTGCTGGATATTATGGTCACTGTGCTGTTATACATGATGGAAAGTTGCCTTATTAAAAGTGAGCTACAAGGTAAGCTCACAATTATTTCACTAGTTTTATTATTGGTATACTTTGTGTAACTAGTCTTAAAAACCTCCTTATATGCTTAAAATAAATTTAAAAGTATTATAATATTATACATCTTTGTTAAAGAATTTTTTGAAAAATTTTAGCAAAATTTAAAGACAAACATTAAAATTACTTATAGTTTAGTTATTCACAAACAACTGTTGTTAACGTATGGGGATATTTCTTTTCTTCTTTTTGTGTGATAGGAGTGTATTTACAGATACAAAAATACTTGAAAAATATGGTACGATACTTTAAATATACACTACCATAGTGTACATGTTGGGAACGTGTATTTTAGTGACTGCAGGTATTAATATCATATGGTTTTATCATAACTTAACCATTTATTTATTACACATGTTCCTCTTTTTTTATTATAAATTTGTTAACTCTCAGCCTCAGACATTTTTATATACCGATAGTTTTATTATTTAAAAATTGAAATAAATCTTGCCTTTTTTGTTTTCTCATAGTGAGGTCTTTAGTTTTTTTCTTTTGTACCCACTATATGATTGATATTCCTCAAACTGCCATATTTCTAGGGCCTCCTCCCATTCTCATTTTGCTATGGTCTTTCATCTTAACTTTGCCTCCTTGTAATAATTTATATTATTTGAGAATTTGCTATGTACAAGGCACTGTGTTAATACCATTCATATGTTGTCTCAGTTAAGCTTCTGAGCACTTCTCTGAGATTGGTATTATTATTGCCCCCAATGAGTTAAATTGAGGCGTAGAGAGGTTAAGTCATTTGCCATAGATAAGCCAGCTAGTAAATGACAGAGCCAAGGAACTCCTATCTCCAGATGTCAGAATCTGCCCTTAACCATGAAACAAGGCAGGTCAACATCGATAGTACTGTGTCTTCACTTGTTGGCATGTGGAGCTAAACTTTGACAACAGACAGTACCTTAGATTAAATCTTAGGGCTTTTCTATTTTCTTGGAGGAGAGATCTTGTAGTTGAAACTGCCTTGTTCACTGTTAACTCCTTTTGCGTATCAGCTCCTGTTTTCTGTCTATTGTGATAGTCTCTCTATTTTCTCCTGTGATACAATAGCCTGAAAATTGATATATGTTTAGTGCAGGGTGTGGTGCCTTATATATGCTTATAGTAGTTAGCTAATATGATAGCTACCATCTTTTGAGCACTCACTATATGCTGTGCTGTTTGTATTATGTCATTTAATCATTAGTACTTCTAAGAAGTATATTTTGTTTTTTCCATTTTATAGGTGAGGGAACTGTGGGCTTAGGGAGTTAAAGTCAATCCTCTATGGTTTTACAGCTCTAAGTAGTAAGGCTGGGTGTTTGACTTAAACCCATTCTTTTGCCCCCTATGTGATTCTTTCTTCCATTGTGGGTGTAGTGGGAGCATAATACATTATTTACATTAAGCAATATACTTCTTTACTTTTTTAAAGGAAAACTTAACAGCTGCTTTGGATTTTAGTTTTACTATCTTCATGTAAGATGACCCCTTCTTTCTGAGATTTAGTTACATACATTACATGTATTGTTTGCTCTGTTTTGAAATAGTATCTATCATCATTCAGTTCTATCAGTGATATTCTTATATATAGAATTATATATTTAGAGATAGATTTTTCACAAAAAGTATTTTTAATTTATAGACTAGAAGACTTTCAAAATTTAGAAGTATCTGCTCTTTTGAAAAGACTAAGTGGTTTAGCTGTGTGTGTGTGTGTGTGTGTGTGTGTGTGTGTAACATATAAATTATATATGTATATAGTTTGCACTTAATCTTCAAGGAAGAATGTTTGAGAAGATGTGTTTGAATCTGTCTCATATTTTGTCTGCAGCCAGATTTCCTGAAAGACTGTTTGTTTCCTTGCCTTTCAGTCACTGAGTTACTGACCTCGGTCTAGTGTTCACTTCCATCATTCTGTTGATCTCTCCAAAATTGTCCATGACTCCAGTGGTCACATGTCCTACTTTTCCCAGAACAGTTTCAAGTAATGCCTATTGTTCTGACATAGTTATTCATGTAATCCCTTTTACTCTCAAAAGTGTCCCTGTTTATACAATAAATTATATGGTCACCCTTTCCATGACCTACATGATGGGGGAACCCGTGGCCTCCCTTTTGACCTTATATTTCTTGATTTTCAGTAATATTTTATACTGTTGATTATCTATTCTTTCTGTGGCCCAGAACTCTTCGGGTTGTCCTGTCAACATTGGTGTTTTTTGACACTTCATCTTGGTATCTTTGCTCTTCTCACTTTACTCATATTTTCTGAATCATATTGCAAAGTCTTATTTTGCTTTCTGTATATACTTCCCTTCTAATGCAGTTAATCTGTCCTGGAAATTCAACACAAATTTAACTTTCTAGAAGCTAAATAGCTATCTGTAGCATTGCTAAGATCTTTAAATACAAATGTATTTTTTTCTAGCAGTGAATTACATTATTTCTAAGCCAAGGCCTAAAATTATCTTTAGCTCCCATGGTGTTTTATTCCGAAGTAGCATAACATTTCATGAGACATACTTAATGGTCTTCTAAAAACACCATAAAGTTTCCGGTTTTTACATTGAGTATTAGAATGGGGTTTAAATATTTTGAACTACCTATAACTAGCTACAGATATTACAACAGGATCCTTGTACTTTGTTTTTACTTTTTAATCTATCTGGCTTTTTCATAAATTTTCATTAGACATTAGACATTATTTGAAAATTTTGTATATACTGTTAGTAAATAGACTCTCATATAATGAGAATTCACATGACCACAGCAATAGCCAAAGATTAAAAGGAAAAAGCCTCTAGTAGAATGCTACCTTACACTTTTACTTTATTGTATTCATTCCTACACCATACTACTTTGTAATTCCAAACATAATTCATAATTATTGATGTCCCTGAAATTTTACAATTTGTCTTATGAAACAATCTGTGCAAAATAGGAACTGAAAACCACATGTTGTATAACTATGGGAGTGTCTGTAGTTGGCAACAATCCCAGATTGACCTGTCCTGCACATCAAACTGTATATAGAGTTAGATTCTTTCTTTGGATGTCTGTAGGTACCTCAAACCCACAATGTCCATACCAAGACCTCCTTCTTATCTCTCTATCAAGTCTCCTTCTTTTCTATTAGTGTGTGTGAATATGTGTATTTGTATGTGTATGTGAGTACACAAGTGTATGTTTTGGTACCCCTGTCCAGCCACTTACACAGTTGCCCATCCTAAAAACCTAGGAGTCATTTTTGACTTCTCAATCCTTGTGGATACAATGAACATCACCAAATCTGTCATTTTAATCTTCTAAACATCTTAAAATAGCCACTTTTCTTCATCTTTACATCTTCGTGCCACCACCATAGTTCAAGCCATTGCCATCTCTAGACCTCATACTAGTAGTCATCACCACTTTCCTTGAGTTACTTTCCACACTGCACATCTGATCATGTCCCCATCTCTCAACCCTACCCCCAGTGGCTTGCTATGCTTTTCATGTGAACTCCAAATTCCTGAAGCTGATTTATAAGGCTCTCTGATGTCATTTGTGCCACCAGTCTTCTGCATTCTTTTGTCCCAGCGATTTCATCCTTTTTTATATTGCTTCCTCTACCTAGAACACCATTTTCTCTCCCGTCCCTAGTTTATTTGGCTTATCCTAATTCCTCCTTCATTCTGTAGATCTTAATTTAAACATCATTGCCTTAGGCGAGTCTTTTCTAGCTGTATTTGTTCTTATGACTTCTTGTACTTTTCCTATTATAGCCCATGGTGGTGGCAGTAGTAGTCAGTCAGAGAGGGCTTTCTAATCTCAGGTGTGGATGACTTGTAAGAGCCCTCTTACCCCACTCTTTCATTCAGTTATAGCCTCTCTCATCCTATTGAGAGACACCAAAAGAGAGTATACTTAACTTTGTGGATCCTGTTCTTATATATTATTAAAGTTAAGAGTTGAGTAAAATAATTTCATGGACTGAAACCTAAATTTAATGCATGGAAATGAAGAAGTGCTATAGAAGCCTCTTCACTGATGAGTTTGACAGGTAGATGGTTAGTTGAAAAACTTGATTAAAGTGAGGAATCATTAAAACAGGTTACATGCATGCATTAAACAGTGCATTTTTAACTTAAAGCACAGAGATGCCTGTTCAGTCTCCAATCTGTTAATTCTGGGCAAAGCATTTTTAAGTTACAGTTTCCTTGACTGGAGTTCTCCCTCATCTTTCTTACATGTACCACTTCTGCAAAGCATCATCTGTGATTTCCAGTTTCATTTTCTTTAGAGTTAGAACATAAAGGTCTTTGTGAAGCAACCTGAGGGTAAAGTCCTAGATTTTTATGATTTTTCTCCAAGATTTTTTAGCATACATGCTTATCTAAAGTCAGTTTTTGTTTCTGTTCATGCTAATTGTTCTTATTATAAAATTTAAACTAAACATATATAAACTGATGAAATATGAATGCATAAAGAGAGGTATTACAAAGCTTTTGAGAGACAAAAAAGTAAGTGCCTAAGAAATGCTAAAAAATCTTGGGGATAGTATGTTTTATAGTAGGAATGGGGAGCTCGTTTGTCCAGTGAATCAATTAAGTTGGAATAGGTTAAGAGAGCTAATGCATATATGCTCTAACTTCTAATAGTAAAGATTTTGTACCTGCTTAATTTTTCCCCACCCACAATAATGTATTTAAACCTTAAGGATTATTTTTAGAGGCTTAAGAAGTTTATTTATGTGTGTATCTTTCATTTTTGAAACACTGTGTTTGCTAAAAAAAACTATATGTATTTTTTGAGTAGAAGACAGCAACTAAATATATATAGCTTATACAGATTTGTTTGATAAGGTAGAATAAGATTAATTGAACAATAAAAATATTTTACCAATTAAAACTGAAGATAATGCATTATGTTGTTAAAATCAAGAAAATAATAAGGTTTTATGAACATATAGGTAGCTCAGTATCATAATAGTTAGACATGTGGTCATAATAATTATAATGATGTACTAAGTATTTTATTAATGCTTCATTTAATTTCCTTAAGGTATGTGTCTTTTCCCCGTTTTACAGATGGGGAAATTGATTCAGAGTATAAGTAACACACGTATGTCAGGCTGGAGTTTGAATTTAGATGTCCCTATATGTAATCTGTATCATTGGTAAAGTTTTTGCTTTGTTTTGTTTTTAAACTTATTTATTACTGGGCTGTGTCTGTTTTAGATGAAGAAAATAGTTTACATGTGGTAGTGAACTGTGGAGAAGCATTACTGAAGAATAACACTTACTGGCCTCTTGTCAGTGATTTTATTAATATCCTTTCTCATCAAAGTGTGGCTAAGAGATTTTTGGAGGACCATGGTTTGTTAGTTACATGGATGAACTTTGTATCTTTCTTTCAAGGTATGAATTTTACTTTTTTGATTAAGTTTTTAGTTTACAAAATGCCTAATGCAAAACTATCAAATAAACTAAGTAAAAGATAATAGGACATCATTCAGGTTTCATGTGAAATGTCTCATTTTAATTAATATTTGGAAGTACTTTAATCAAGTGTTTATGAAAATATATCAGAGTTAGGAAAAAATGTCAAATTATTAAAAAGGAAACAGGAGTGTAATTTTTAAGCACTTTAAACCATTAAGATAGAATTTTTAAATCTATTATCCAAGAAAGATTTATAACAATTTCATAAAATTTCAGTCAGCATCAATTAAAATAGTTTTGACTTTCTTAACATATTCAGTGATGTTGTATAAGAGATAATTCACAAACTGTTCCTAAGAAAACCTAGCTTGTAAAAACTTCCAAAGAGACTTATTTTATTTTAAATATTTACATATTTCTATACATATTGTACCATTTGTGTACATTAAAGTGTTTGGTACTCAAAAGTATTTTACTTGACTTTCAATATAAATACGTGCTTCCATTTGGCAAGGTTTATATCTGCTTTAATTTTTGCAAGGTATGAACTTAAACAAGCGAGAACTGAATGAGCATGTGGAATTTGAATCTCAGACCTACTATGCTGCCTTTGCTGCTGAACTTGAGGCCTGTGCACAGCCAATGTGGGGGCTCTTATCACACTGTAAAGTTAGGGTATGTTGAAATATTTTTGTTACTTTCTGTCTTTACCTTTAAAAAAGTGATTTGAGAAAAAATATGGTTTGTTTACTCATATATACTAATGGACAGTGTTTAATTGTGAATTCAGGTCTGTGAAAGCAGACCTGAGACATAATTATTATTAGGCAGGTAGGAGTTCATTATATTTTCAAGAGCTTTGCAGCCTTCCCTTACCATGAATAGCCTTGCAGCTTTGTAAATCTCCACATTCATTTTTATTGCTTCATTTTACCCATTGTCTTTTAAGGAATGAGAATAGTTCTCAAGAAAGTTTCCATTTTTAAGATTCCAAGCACAAAATTAATATACATTTCATACAGCTTCCAATTGTATATAAAAGGAATCTTAAAAGTAGCATAGCAGCAACATCAATTCTTAAATTCTTGGATAAGAAAATGATCACTTGTAATTGCATGTGTGTATGTCTTTGTGTACAAATATGTGTTTTACCTTTGCATTTTAAAGTATTGGTTTGACGGGTCTCCTGAATCCTTCAACAATCCAGAAAAATGGAATTCCCTGACCCTACTAAACCAAGAACTTGAATGAGATTTTACTCTATGGATCCCATGGAGACCAACCTGACAGCCTGTACCACTAAGCATGCTGGACAAGATTTTGTAGTGGAAATATTTTGAAGCCCTGCATTCTGATCTTTCTACTTAGGTCACTTGGTCAGCTCATTTAAAATTTAGAGTGTCTCAGTCTTTTTCCTTATTTTTTAAAAAACAAAACAAAAAAAATAGAAAGGAACACTTAAGTCTGCCTTTCTTCACAGGGCTATTACAAGGCTTTCCTCCATACACAATTTAAATATATGGATTCCTTTAAGCAGATTTATATTTTCTCTTGTGACTTCAGCTGACTTACAACTTTGTTACTGTAGTCAGTAACAAAGGTCTGGTTATTCATGTAGATCTCCACATAGGTACATGAATTTTCTCAGGCCCCTAACTTTCTAAATTCATCTGCCCATACTGAGTCCTTTATGTCATTTAATGGTATCTGAAAATATACAGTTATCCAGTATGGAAACTTTCTCTCCCTTCTGTGCCAGCTGTGTTCAAACTGTAATCAGATACCATGAAATATCTCTTCTGTTCCAGAAATTCTCCCTACCACTTCTTTCCTGTGTTTTAGTTTATTTCTTCACATATTAAAAATAACCTAGGTTGTTAAGATAATTTCTTAACTGGTTTTCCTGCATTTAGATTCCACCTACTTTAATCTGTCCCAGTGCTTAAAATTACTTTTCTAAGCTCTGTGCATATCTCTTCTTTGCTTAAAAATCATGAAAAGTTCTTATCTTTCTACAGGGTAACATCTGTGTTTCCTATAGAGACATTTAAGATCCTCCACTATAGGGGCGCCTGAGTGGCTCAGTTGGTTGAGCTCAGGTTATGATCTCATGGTTTGAGTTTGAGCCCTACGTCGGGCTCTGCGCTGACACATCAAAGCCTGGAGCCTGCTTTGGATTTTGTGTCTCTCCCCCTCCCTGCCCCTCCCCAACTCGCTCTCTCTCTGTCTCTCTCAAAAATAAATAAACATTAAAAAAATTTAAAAAGATCCTCCATCATTTGCCCTTAATTTGTCTCTAATAAGTCATCTTCCATCTATGCCCCTCCATCTATCTCCATGTCTTCATTGTATTGAATATCATTCTTTTTTTTTTTTTTTTTTTAAAGAACACACATGTATGCGTGCACTTGGGGAAGGGGCAGAAGGAGAGGAAGAGAATCTTTTTTTTTTAAAATGTTTTATTTATTTCTGAGAGAGAGAGGCAGCATGAGCAGGGGAGGGTCAGAGAGAGAGGAAGACAAACAATCTGAAGCAGGCTCCAAGCTCTGAGCTAGCTGTCAGCACAGAGCCCAACGTGGGGCTTGAACCCCACAAACTGTGAGATCGTGACCTGAGCTGAAGTTGGACACTTAACCAACTGAACCACCCAGGCACCCCGAGAATCTTAAGCAGGCCCCACACTCAGTGCAGACTTCCCTGGGAGGCTCTATCTCACAGCTGTTGAGATCATGACCTGAGCTGAAGTCAAGAGTTGGAGGTTTAACTGACTGGGCCTCCTGAATACTGCATGCAGTGTCCTTTCTTGATTCCTGTGCTTTTGTTCAAGTTAGTCCCTTTTTTGGCTTATATTCTCTCATTCTTTCTGCTTAGTCTTACATGAGAATCATCTGAGAACCTTTAAAAATACATAGCTTAAGCCCCACTGTCAGAGATTTTGGTTTGATGGGCAGAACAACCTTGGCTAACTTCTAACTTCACTTCTAACCAGAGTGAAGAACCATTAGTATTAGCTCTTAAAAAAATGCTACTCAGCTGGAGTAGAATCAGTAGAATCTGCTGATTTAAGTTTTTTCAGTTAGGCTTACAATTCTAGTTTCAGTGTTTTCCCTAGTAATTTATTTAATTTCCACTATAGCATTTATATAAAAAAAAACCCTATTATATTTGGTTCGTTTGTTCATTCACTGAAAAAACATGTTTGTTGAATGCTCTTCCTAGACCTAGACCCTATCTAGATTCTTGGGTTTTTGGTGTTGAACCACATAGGCATGGTTCTTGTTCTCATGGGGTAGTCTGGTCAGGGAGATAGACATTAAGTAGGTAAACACACAGATTCATTTTGTAAGTGCTCTATAGGAAAATAACAGGTTGCCGTGAGAGTAATGAGTGTGGGGACTAATTAGTATTGTGCTCAGAAGAGAATTCTGGACTAAGGTTATATGTGTTAGACCCTTGGTACTGTGAATGGTGTTCTTCACTGGGGGGATGGGATGAGATCAAGTAAGGAGAGAAGAGAAATGGACCCTGAAGAAAGAACTAACATTTTGACATCAGAGATAAAGGTGAGGAGAAAAACCAGAGGAACACAGTATCATATAAGCCAATAAAAGATAGCGATGCAACAGGGAGGTTGATGTGATGATGTTAATGTGAAAAGATCAGTATTTTGGGAGGATCATGTTTAGGATGAATTTGAATTTTGAAGCTGGGGTTACGTTTATCTCTGTGATAATGAGAACTAATTGTTTCTAGACAGTAGTTTAATTTTCAGCTTTGAAGGTCAAGATTATAGTGTGTTGTGGTTCTCTTAACCTAAGAAGTGAAGAGAACAGGGAGAAAACAAGTTCATATCTTCCTGCTAGATTCTGAGAGAGTAGTTCCTCAGTTAAGGGAGTGTTTAGTTCCTAAATAAGACATTCTCTTGATGAGCGCCCACACTATGTCAAACATTGTTCTTCACAGTATATTCTTTGCATTATGTTCTTTTCTAGTCTTCATTGCATCTCTTATAAAGTAGATAGTATCACCTTTTTCTTTAAAATTTTTATTAAAATGTTTATTTTTGAGTGACAGAGAGACAGAGCATGAGCAGGGGGAGTGGGGGGGAGAGAGAGAGGAAGACACAGAATCTGAAGCAGGCTCCAGGTTCTGAGCTGTCAGCTCAGAGCTCGACTTGGAGTTAGAACTCCCAGACCATGAGATCATGACCTGACTGAAGTCGGACGCTTAACCAAGTTAGCCTAACAGTCGGTATCTGAATGCCCCTTATCTTTTTCTTTCAGAAAGAGAATAATGTTTATTTAACTAGAAGTTAAATAACTTCTGAAAGAAAGAGATGATACTGTCTACTTTATAAGAGACGTAATGAAGATTAGAAAAGAATATAGTGTGAAGAACAATGTTTGACATAGTGTGACTTAGGTTTATTCAGCTTTAATAGAGGCTGAGTTGGAAAAGAAATCCATTTGATTTCAAAACTAGTACTCTTTACCATTTTGCTGTAATTGTTTCTTGAGCAAGAATGTCTAGAGTTTTTTTTTTTTTTTTAGCGGTAGTGTTGTTAGGCTTTAGAAATGTAAGCTAGAAGAAAGACCATTAATTAATGTAAAAAAAAGTAAGCTATTTCGTTGTTTCTATTCTCTTACAAAGCTAAAGGATTAACAGTGAAAAGAACTTTACCTGATAGGTTACTTTCTTTGTATGATTGCCCTAAATGCTCTTCAGTTCTTGAAAATGTAAAGGGCTAGTTAAACAAGTAATACTAGGTTGATAACAGATGGATTGGTTGAAAGGGATGGCACAGTTCCAGCACCTTGCTAATTTTTGGCTTCCTAACAGCACTAATAAGTTGTAAAATCTCCATCTAGTGGCAACTTTAGGTTACTACATGAATCTGGCCCTGACTCTTTGAGGCACTTAACTGCGTGTTAAGACATAGTGCTAGACTATGACAGAGTATTTTACAAACATTATTCCATTTGCTTCTTTCACAGTATTAGGAAGTAGATAGTATTATGTCCATTTTTGCATATGGGTGACAGACTCAAAAGGTTATAAAACTAGTACATTAAGATCTACGTTGGCTGTTTTTGGGTGGATGTGTTAGTAGTGGGAGATGATCTGAACATGATTATTAAATATGCTGTATTTAGGAATGGAATTAACTTGTAACCTTTTTAAAGCCTCTTAATGCATGCTTTTCACAGTTTTCTTCAGAAGGGCTGTATCTGTGTATACTTGTGCCCAGAGGGTATTATGATACACCTTTGCCCAAACCCTTGATGAAATGGGAGAACATTTGGTTTTAAGTGTTTCTTTATCCATGACTTATCTGCCATGTTAGCTTGGTTATGACACATTATTTATGGTAACTTAAAGGTGCTAGTAAATTTTTTTAGTAAGAAATAAGGGAGCAGAATGAATAAAATAATATTTTTATGAAGGTGAATTTCATATAGGGTAGATTAAAACAGGGTGACACTCTTGGCAAGGAAACTAGATAAGTGATATTTGGTCTGGATGGTAGAGTGAACCTACATGGTAATATTAAGGAAGAATGAGCAGGATGGGAGATTGAGCAGGGTGAAGAAGGCAACAACGTGAGACTTTTTCTTTAAAGGCACGGGATAATTTATATATGTTAAAAGATTTTAACCTACTTGACTTTGATGCTACCTGCACTTTTATTATACATTAAGGCCCCAAAATGTCTGTCTTTCAAAATGTCTTTTTTAAAACTTTTTTTTATTAAGATCAAATTTACACAATCCAAAATTCACTATTTTAACCATTTTAAAGTACGCAGTTCAGTAGTGTAGTGTATTCACAAAGCTATGTAACCATTACCAATAATTCTCTGCTAATCACCCCTCCTACAAAGAAATTTCATACCTCTCAATCCCAACTTCCTCTTATCCCCTGGAAACCACTGATCACCCATCTGTCTCTATGAATTTGCCTAATCTAGACATTTTATATAAGTGGAATCATACAGTATATGACTTTTTGTATCTGGTTTCTTTCATTTAGCATAATGTTTTCATGGTTCAACTATGTTGCAGCATGTATCAGTACTTCATTTCTTTTGATAGCTGAAGTAATTCATTCCACAGATATATCACATTTTACTTGTCCATTCATGGGTTGATGCCATTTTTTTAAGCTACTGTGAATAGCGCTGCTGTGAACATTTGTATGTAAGTTTTTGTGTGAACATGTTTTTAATTCTTTTGGGTATGAGTGTAGAATTGTTTGATCATACGGTAACTCTGTGTTTAACTCTAAAGTGGCTGCACCATTTTACATTTCCGCCAGCAATCTATGAGAGTTCCAGGTCTCCACATCTTTGTCAACATTTTTTTATTTTGCTTTTGAAAACTTAGAGCCTTCCAAAGAGGTGTGGAGTGATATCTCATTGTGGCTTTGATTTGTACTTTCCTAATGCCTCACAGTGTTGAGCATCTGTTCATGTGCTTATTAGCCATTTGTAGATCTGCTTTGGAGAAATATCTTTCAAATTCTTTGCCCATTATTAATATTTTTTTAAGAGAGACTGTCATGATTTTCCATTTTATTGTTGCCTGTTTTAAATGGCATGCACTTATTCTTTCTTCTCAGCAAGCTAAGATATTCATAGGCTGCTTATAGTACTTCTTTGTTTTGCCCCCTCCTCCTTTTTGGTTTGTTTTGATTTTTAATTGTGGCAAATATACATAACATACAATTTAATCATTGTTAGGTGTGCAATTCATTGACATTAAGTACATTTTCAGTGTTGTTCAACCTTCACCATTATCCATTTCTAACACTGTTTCATTATCCCCAAAGAAACTATATCCATTAAACAGTAATATGAGAGAGCGTATAATATTTTTGGAATCTCTTCAAGTGGAACCTGATATATAACACATAAACCTATTTCAGCTTTGATTAATTTTTAAGACTATATAGTAGAAAAGGTAGCATGTTGTGTTCTTTAATTTTCATAGTTGTCACTTGTTACTATTTGTGAAAGGTTTCTTAAAATTGCACATGTGGTTTATTTGAAAATATATATTTTTTACCATTATGTATACGATTTTTATGTATTACATATAATTGGAAGTTGAAAATATACATATTTATGTACTGTAAAATTTAAAAAACTTATTATTTTAGGAAACTCAAGAATACACCCGAAATGTCGTTAGATATTGCCTTGAAGCTCTTCAAGATTGGTTTGATGCTATTAACTTCGTAGATGAGGTATGTATATTTATGGTATATATTAAGGTAATTAAGAAAAATAGTGTTAGCCATCATTTAACACTGAAAATAATATCATGGAATAAGGGAAATATGTTGAAATGAATGTAGTATGATTAGGTTTAAAAAAAAGTGGGAGATCAGTTCCTTGACATTTTGGAGATTGTAAAGTGTACTAATCATACTTGCTTATTTCCTAGAGAAGAGCATAATTTCTTTTTCTGTTACTAAATGTACATGTCTCCATATTTCTCAGGAGTGAAAATTAGTTTTATGTAGAGGGGTAAAGGTGACAGGGCAAATGTGAATAAGATGGGGAGATTAATGGAAAGGGTGTTACGACTTTATTAATTGGTCAGTGTTCTCTTGTGGGCTTGAACAAAGGTGATTGTTATTAATAATGCGCTAAGAGTTGGCATAGAACATACTCTGCATGGATTAAACAATGGCTGCTTGTAATTAGCCAAGTTTCCTATCAGAAGCCCCTTTTATTTCTCTTATGAAGTGAGTTTAGAATATGCCATATGCAGAAGGAGGACCATGTTTCAGACAACTCCAACTCCCCCATCTGATTTCTAAATCCTGGGCAGATAGAACTCTTGCTATTTTATTTATTTATTTTTGGTGAGGTGGGGGGATTTTTCTTTCTTTTTCTTTGCCTTTTTAAAAAATTTTGATGCAATCACAGACTTATTGAAAAGTTGGAGAGGAGTACAAAGAACTTTGTTGAATTATTTGAGAGTTAAGTTGTTGACTTGATGCCCTTTACACCCAAATACTTCAGTGTGCATTTCCTACAAACAAGGACATTCTCGTATATAAACAGATACACTATAAAAATTAGGTAATTAAATTAATATATTATTACTGTTTAATTTTTAGAACTCATTCATGTGTATAAATTGTCCAGTGTTGTCCTTTATAGCAAAAGGATCCCATTCTGAATTACACGTTGCGTTTGGGTATCGTGTCTTTAGTCTCTTCCTGGAGCAGTTTCTCATTCTGTCTTTGCCTTGTAGGACAATAACATTTTCAAGAGTATAGTTGGCTCAGTTATTTTGTAGAACATCTCTCAGTCTGGGTTTGTCCCATGATTAGATTCAGATTGTGCCTCCACAGAACCCCTCTTCCTTTCAACTTGCTTTTGCCCTCTAGGATTAGTTGGTCAGCTGGAGCTTCTTTCAATCCAGTTCCCGTTGTTATTTGCAACTTGAGGAAGTATGTTAAAATAGTAGCATCTCTAAGACAACATCTTGATTGAAGGAGGGGAAAACTCTATTACACATAGAGGGTTATGAAGTATTTTAACATGAATTAACAGTTGAGCTCAGGGGTGGAGTTAAGCACAGTTAGAATCATGTATGGTATATAGAGCAGCTGAACTTGAGGAAATACTACATTTTTTTCACACAAATATTTTAGGAATATATTAAATATTATAAAGAATTTAAATAAATTTTTAATAGAAGAGAAAATAAGTATAGAACTTAAGGAATCACGTAATATGGTATGTTTTTTTATGGTGTTTTCAAAGGCTTTTGTTTCTTAAAGTGCTTTGACATATTTGTTTCTCAAAACAACCCTGTGAGGTAGAGAAGGTATTTTATTTCCCTCTTTTTTTTTTTTTTTGGTAGATGTAAAATGGAGATACAAAGATAGTAAATCACTTGCCTATAGTTACATAGAAAATTATTGGTTGTTCTCCGTCCAGAACTCACATCTCTCAGCTCCTTGTCTGGTAGTATTTCAGTGATGCTGACTATTGGCTTTGGAAAGAGCTCTGGGTCAAGCAGGCTGAAGTATAAATTGTGGCTCAGCCACAATCCAATGAGCTGTGTGATCCTAGATAGGTTTTTAAAAATTATTTTTAATTTTTTTAACATTGCTAAATCCATCTCCTCATCTGTTTATTAAAGGTAGTAATAGTAGCCAATGAGGACTGACTAAGAGGCACAGTTTACATTTGTGATAAATATTTCTTTTACCATCCTTGTTGGTGGATGTCAGAAGTTATTGGGGCAATCGAGCACAGTTAAATAAGTATTTTTTGAACTGAATTAAGGCAAATCAAACAGTCATATAGAAACAAGGTATGGGGGGTGCCTGGTTGGCTCAGTGGATTAAGTGTCTGACTCTTAATTTCGGCTCAGGTCATGATCTCACAATTCATGGGTTCGAGCCCCATGTTGGGCTCTGTGCTGACATTGTGGATTCTACTTAGGAGACTCTGCCTCTCTCTCTCTGCCCTTCCCCAAATCATGCGCACACTTGCACTCTTTCTCTCATAAGAGTGCCAAAGTTCTTTGATATATATAGTACTGAGTCTTCTTATAGAGGCTGTGTTTTCAGTGCTGTTATGGAGAGCATCTCACCCAGCTTGTGAAGGAACATAGGCCCGTCACTTGTACCTCACTTTTAGGACTGTGATAGAGCCTCTTACCACTCTGAATAGAACAGTGGAGTTCAGGCTGGCTCTTCAGTTCACTGTTTGTTAACTCTAGTAAGTTATTTAAGTTTCCAAGCCTGAATTTCTGTACTTATAAAATGAGAACATTAATAGTTTCTACTCCATAGGGTTCTTGTGAGGATTAAATGAGGTAATGTGAATATGGTCAGTTGTGATTATTTTTCCTACTACTCTCATCATGTTTGGCATGCATGCGTTTGAAGATTCCCAAATAGGATACTGTAGGAGGAAATCTATCCCATCCCTTGTTCAATGCTAGATGTTTCAGAGGATTCAGAGTTGAGTAGTATGTAATTTCTGCCTTCAGAAATTTGGATTTAGGGGTATAAAATGGAATTAATTTATCTATACAGGTTTTTTTTTTTTAAAGCTAATCTAAAATTTTAAGTTTTGATTAAAATGGTATAGGAATAAATCAAGTTGAAAGTGTGGTTTTCGCATTTTGAAACTTTCTTTGAACTTGTGTGAAACCTTCTTCAACTTACGGATTTTATTTCTTTATTCTAGCCAGCACCTAACCAAGTCACTTTTCATCTGCCCCTTCATCGTTACTATGCTATGTTTTTGAGTAAGGTAAGACTATCATTAAACACTTTTGGTATTTTTTTTAAATATTGGGGAATAAGTATTGAATTATTTTTTCCCATAATTTTTAGGCTGTGAAATGTCAAGAACTAGATTTGGATTCTGTTTTACCTGATCAGGAAATGTTAATGAAACTAATGATTCACCCACTCCAAATTCAAGTATGTATTCAGGCTTTAAAAATTTTCGAATTTAATTTCTTGATTAAATGATTTCTTCATTTTATTTTATGGTTTTACATTGTTATTATAGCCAAAATGTTTGCAAAGCTTTTTTTAAACTTGAGTATTTTTGCCAGATTATATTTTGGTGTTTTTTGTTCTGTGAGATTTACAATGAGTTATAATTTCCCCAGAGATTCTCTTCACCATATTATAGGGAAGTTTTTAACATACTACAGCACTGTTTTGAGAGTCAGGAGATGCACAAGAGTTCTGGCATTGGTGCTATTTCTATTTTACTAAAACCATGTTGTTTGGGGTAACTTACCTACTTGATTCTTAGTTTCCCTATCTGGAAAATGAGAGGAAAGAAAAGAGAGAAGAATATTTCTGCGTAAGCACTATGGTTTCTTTCAGTTCTATTACTGTAATTTTATGGGCCAACCTTTTATGTACAGTATAGGGATGTGTACTTGAATTTATTTTTCCCGGCAATTTTTTTTTTTAACAAATAGTGTATTGTCAAATTAGTTTCCACATAACATTCCTGGCAATTTTAGATTTGTTAAGTATTATTGAACTTTAACACTAGGAGTTAGGAACAAATAAGAGATGAAGTTGATACAGGACACAAATACATGAAGAATTAAACATCAATATAATAAAATTTATTCTACTCTGACCTTCTCTTATCTGCCAATTTGAAAAGTTACTAATTTAGGTTGAAGGTTGAGTTAGGATATATTAAAGATATATATTATATTTATTGATTGGAACAATTAGCTTTGTTTTATGCTTATTTGTGTGTTTCTTTAAGCATTATGTAAGTTGAAAGATTTCATTTAAAATTATTATAAATGTATCCAGGAATCATCATACTAACTCATGTATAAACTCCAAAAGAAGGGATTGTATAAAGTACAATTTTATACAAATTTAAAAATTTCAAAGTATGTATTTGAATGGAATATTTTAAACTAACATGAGGCAGAATGTCAGGCTCATTCTGTGATTAAGTTACAACATATTTTGAACTGATTATTCACTATAACATGATTTTTATAAAGATTGAATTTATACTTCTTTGTCCAATTTACTTAATTTTTATTTTACTAGGCAAGTCTAGCTGAAATCCACAGCAATATGTGGGTAAGAAATGGTCTACAAATCAAAGGACAAGCTATGACCTATGTCCAGTCTCATTTCTGTAATTCCATGATTGACCCTGATATTTACTTATTGCAGGTAAGCCAATTTGATAATGCAGACATTATTCTAGAGAAGTGTCACATTTATGCCTGCAGCATTTAGTTTATAGGGGTGACTCGATGACATGAAGAGGCCAGTGCTATTGAAAGAATTTGCTACTTAAATTTTCCAGGAGAAGGGGGCATGCCACCCCACAACAGAATCATAGAAGAAGCATTAGAGTTTGGTCAAGAGGCAGGAACAAGGGGTAAATCCTAGAGCAGGATCTTTTGGGGGGTATCCATAGAAAGGGCATGGCATGGCAGGGGAAGCAGTTTAGGATTGGCTAATTTGAATAAATTCTGATGGGCTTTGGGGCATCAGGAACTGTCCCCAACTATCTGGTACCTGGCCCTGGGTTGTTTTAGGGTTGGGGAAATATTGGCTTGGTGTGTGAGAGTTAGATAAAGGAGGTGATTGACTTACCTGTAAGAGATTTGCCCCCAGGCAAGTTGTTTACTGTTTTTAGAAATTCCTTCAGAAATGTTTACTGTTGTTAGCTAGCCCAGAGAGGGGTGGTCTCTCCCCAGGTGTGTAAATGCCCCCCATGTGTCAAAACATCATAAGACACAGGAAACTAACAAACCACATGATTAATACAAGAAGTAAAACTGAATGTTGAGAAATAAAGTTTCTGGGTTTGTTTGTTTTTTGTCTTTTAAAGGTTTGTGCTTCTAGACTTGACCCAGATTATTTTATTTCATCTGTCTTTGAAAGGTGAGCATAATTTTATTAAGACAGGTATTAGGAAGTATTTGGAATTTAAGTTGATTTTGTTTTAACTTAAAAAAAATCTGTCTCAAATATTTCTTATTATAGATTTAAGGTAGTGGATTTGTTGACAATGGCTTCACAACATCAAAACACAGTACTTGATGCAGAGCATGAGAGATCGATGTTAGAAGGCGCTCTTACATTTCTTGTGATTCTTTTAAGTCTTCGTTTACATTTAGGTAAAAAGCACTCCTACTAATGCTTGGGTATTAAGTGTTCTCTCTTTCCTCCCCTCTCCCTTGGTAGTAACTGGCTTATGGAAAAAAGAAAGGGATTTGGATATATTTAAATATGGTTTCAAACTCTTGACATGTACAGTTGTTACTCCTTTCATAATATCCCTTAAAAACTCCTTTACTTAAGGGAGCTGCAAACAGCAGGTTAGTTAAACTGGTTATATTTGGGGCATTGCATTCTTTTCTCTTTAATTTTTGAAGCATCTCATTTTTGCTAAAACAGCTTAATAAGAAGTGTGGTAAGTTGTTTTATAATTTACATATATTCAGATTTATAAATTTCCTTTTTACTTGTTTTAGGAATGTCTGATGATGAGATTCTCAGGGCAGAGATGGTAGCCCAGTTGTGTATGAATGACAGGACACACAGTTCATTGCTGGACCTCATATCCTTTTAAAAGCTTAAGTTTCTGTTAGTTATAGAATCTAAGTGGTAAGTAATTTTTACAGGTTTAAGATATATCACTTTTGTGGTTAAAAATTATTTTTGGAATTGAAAAATAATGTGGGGGAAAAAAGAACTTTAACTGTTCAGGGCTAGTTGGCAGATGGTTTGGCCTCTCCTTGTCACCTCTCAGTGAGCTCTTGTTAGCTGTGGTTAGAGCTGATGGCTCTGGGCACCCCAGGATCTGACCTTCTAGGGCAGCATTAGTGAAAGGAAGCTGGACACTTTTTAAGAGGCAGCAAAGTCTCCTTTATCTGTATACCCAGGTTGGAATTCATGGTTAAAGTTTATAGGCATACCTTATAACTATTACCAGGGTTTTAAACATTTTAAGAATTTTTTTCTTAGAATTCAGTCTTAAACCAAGAGGTTTTTTTAAGGGCAAAGATTATCATCTATAAACTTTAAAAAGTATGGTTCTTTAAACTTTAAAAAGAATGGTTCTTTGTATAGGACCGAGCATACAACAGACATTTTATAATTCTTTAAGTTGTTAATAAAATTTTAGACAAAGATTGTGTTATTTTGTGATAAAAATTTATTTTATAAATTTTGGACTAAATTTACTTTGTATTTTATGAATATGTTTGGGATAATTGGCTAAAATTTTGTGAAATAACTCCTTTGGAATGCCATTTGATAATCTTGAAGATTTTCATAAGCAGCAGCAATTTGATATTGTTTGATGATTTCATTCAACAGTTATATAATGTGTATCAGTGCCGTAACAGCAAAAACATTCCTCTAGCTTTGAATTTTAAACGTTAATTAATTAACGTGAAATCTTTGGGAAAGGATCTTTGTGGTTTCCTGGTTCCCTTCTTTGTAAAAATTTGTTTAGCATCTTTTTTTTTTTTTGATGATGGCATTTTGTGTTTTTGGAAAAATAATCTTTAGTCATAAAAATATAGGCTAATTTTTAGCATACTGTTTTTGATTCTCTAAGGGAAAGTATAATATTATTTGTAAATTGATGAAAATACAGGGGCACCTGGGTGGCTCCATAGGTTGAGCATTTGACTCTTGATTTTGACTCAAGTCATGATCCCAGTGTCGTGGGATTGAGTTCCGTGTTGGGCTCCATGCTGAGCATGGAGCTTGTTTAAGATTCTCTCTCTCTGCTCCTCTTGTGTTTGCTCCTCTCTTAACAGGGAGAAATAAAAGATCAATTTTAGAGGAAATGTTTTCATTTCTTAAATTTTGGTTAATTTGTTTTGGGGAAGGTATAAACTTGGAAACTATTTTAGAACATAATTTATTAGTAGGCTTCTAGGTTAAAAATATTCTAAAAATTCACAATTAATAAAAAGTTATTACTGAACTCTTGTATTATATCGCCCTCTTGTGGCCAGTATTACATATTACAGCCAATTACTCTTTAGAAACTGCAGAGTTCCTTGGTAATTTTATGAAGCTTATAGCCATTAATTTTTTTTCTTGACACATACATCATATTCCAGAAAATCCAAATCCCAAAAGTGGCATTATTCCAGGCAGTTACAGCTTCGAATCAGTTTTATCAGCTGTAGCTGATTTTAAGGCTCCTGTTTTTGAACCTGGAGGTTCTATGCAGCAAGGCATGTATACTCCTAAAGGTACGTTTATATACGTAAATATAATTTTTCAGAATTGGTTTTCTGAAAGTAAGTTGTGTACCTAAAGAAAATATTTTGCTTTTTATTTATTTGTCTTTGAGTTATTCCTCAATTTTCCTATAGGTGTACGTTTGTTTTTTATGGTATATGGTGATACTGCTTCCATTTATTTACACATCTTTGGTTTTATGTTACAGGAAACCTTCTTAGATGAGTCTAAATTAGAAAAGGAACTTTATGAATTCTAGCTCATTTTTATACATGAATGAGCTGTAAATGAGCCAGAAATTATAAAATAATATGTATTTAAATTTTTTAAAAATCTACTTACTCACTAAGTTTGATTTTGAAATAGTTCTCACTACCCAAAATTTAACTTGAAACAGTTAAAATTAAAATCCGTATATAATACTGATTACATTTTCTTACATCCTCTGTAAATACATAAAATCTTTTCCTTAAGTGGTTGGTTTTCCAAGGTCTTCTCTTGGGCTTCATAGATGACATGGTTGTCAAGCGTCAGAGGTAGTAAAGTCTTCTTTCACCATCCTGTCTCTTTCACTTCCACATGTTCGCTAATCTAAGTTAAAACTTGAAGGAAGTACAACTTAACATGCTTCTTGACTTCCTTAGTATTCATTGTCTAGCTGAAAAACTGATGCCCACATTGAAATTGTGAATAACATGTACGATGTTGGGCAAAACCCAGGAGAATAAGCCTTCTCGTGTGGGATTTTTCCAGGAGTTCACAATGATGAATCCAGAATCTCTGGTTGCAGTGTGTATTCCATTAAAGGAAAAGTGCAGTGTTTCTCTATCGTAGAGAACTTCTCAAGTGGAGCTGTGTTATTGCATAGTACACTGCTTATTATGGTGTAATGTTAGGATTACCTCTGATGTAATCACTTACGGTCCTTATAAAAAATGTGGGTTCTTATGCCTCTGCCCCAGTCTGCTCTCATCAGGATCTCTCGGGATGGATTCTGGGAATCTGCTTTTTTAACAAGCTCTATAAGATGATTGTCATGCACAGTAAAATTTCAGACACTGAGGTAGAGCACTGGGCTTTTGAAGATTAGATTAGCCAGTTTGTGTGATGTTGAGAAAAGCAGTTTCTCAACTTTGGATTTGATATCTTATTTGTAAAAAGGAGAGAGTTGGAATAGATCAGTGTTTTTAAAGCTTTTTAAAAAGTGGTTGAAAAGTCTTTAGTTTTGGGCAACTACACCATAACTAAATTTGTTATACAAAACCAATAAAAGCAAATCTGCTCTTGTTAAAGTGGGTGCAGGTAGTGGACGTGGCTTCTCAACGGTTTTGTCATCGCCTTGCTCCTGAAGAGGCCCCAGTGTAACTTCTGTGTGAATCCACAGAACACTAAAGCCTGCCAGACTAATCGCTAAAAGTTGTCTTCTATTGATGTGGTTTTACTAATTCTGATAAAAGTATTGTCATTTTAATTGTACAAATTAATAGATTTAAAAGTGAAGGACAATAAATGATAATAGAAATAAGAGCAAAGGTCTTTGTCTTTGGGAAGGCCTATCTTAAGTCATACTTATGATAATTTAAGATGAATGAATAATCTGTTATATGAAACTAGGGACAATTGTTAACAGTTTCTTATGTCAGGAAATTGGAATTATAGTAGATATGTAGAGAGAAGCTTAAGCTATTTACTGTTTTCAGATATTAATAATTCTGCTAGAATGAGATGGGAAAAAATGATCTAGGAAAAGTAACACTCTTAAGGCAATGGTTTCTGAAATTATTATTCTCAGCCCATGCTGTAGATTTTTGCCACATCTAAATACCATCTCTATTACTGTATACATAGTATGCTGTATTTCCTTAAGTAGATTCACTTCTTTAAATTACACCTCATGCTAAGCATAATTATGAGATCATGAGTTTTATATGCAATGTATAATCTCTTAGTACATGTAAATAATTATATAATTGTTAAAATAAAAGCTCTATACACTTAAAATCATCTTGTATACCATCACTTGTACACATACCACATATGGGGTAATGGTTCCTAATTATGAAGAAGGTAAGGCGATCAATGATCACTTTAAGCAAAAGAACAGAAAATGCTTTACAAACCAAAAATACTACAAAGTAAGACCCTTGAAAATCAGTAGCTCATTAATTTTTTAATCTAGCTTTCACATTTTTATCTTTGAATGTTTTCAAATTTGTTAATGTGTTTTGTTTCTTACATTCTATTGGCATTTACAAAAAATATGAACTAAACTTTTATGGTGAAGCATTATCACATTGTAATACTTCTTTTTTTACATTATAATACTTTTTGCTCACTAGTTCTTACTGAACTTAAAAAGAACATGCATAATGATGAAATTGTGATTTTTAAGACTTAGAAAAGTAGTCATGATATCAAGCTTATTAAAGCAAATATATGATCAAATTCAACTATCTCATTTTATAAATTGAAAATATACTTAAACGTAATTAGTCATCAGAGATTGACTTTGTTCCTAAGAAGTCAGTGTTTTGTTTCTACTTTCTTTTGAATAATAGCTGAAGTCTGGGATCAGGAGTTTGACCCCGTCATGGTCATTCTTCGAACAGTTTACCGTAGAGACGTGCAGTCTGCAATGGACAGATATACAGCATTGTAAGTCTGTTATACTAGTATAATAATGGATATCTTGTATTTATGTAGAAAAATTTCAGTTATAATACAAATGTGATATGCAGTGATTAAATATACTTTCAATCTTTAAGGAGAAAATGATATTTTAAGATTAAAAAGATCTGCCATATATTTATGTTCTCAAGATCTTGATCCAAAATCTGATATTATAAATGTTACAAATAAACATAAAAAAATAACAAACTTATTTAGTTGCTGTTTGACCAGTGGAATGTAAAACTTGGTTTTGTGTTGTTCTGCTTTCACACCAGTAGAGGAGGCACAAGTTAAGAGATTAAAATTGTCTGATATCAGAAATGATGGTTATCTACAAAACATGTGGTAGTCTTGCTGTTTTTTTCACAGCTGGGAAAATAGCCAAAGCAAAATGAATTTTATTTGTAAACTTTTAACAGAGTGGTTTAAAATGTTGATGATTGCAGAAAAAAGTTTTGAAGAATATCATTTTAATGAAGTATTCATTTTTGTTTGTTTTTTTTAATGTATTGTTTCTACCTATTTTTAAACCTTAATATTATATTGCTGAACCTCATAGAATGCTATGTTTTAACTGTGCTTTTCTGAAGCATATGTTAAAAACAAATTTTAAATGATACAAATGTCTTTGATTTTGCAAAAGTATTTCTCTGTCAAAGTGTAAGTGTAGATATTAGGTATAATTGAAACTTCTTTTTTGCCAATACAGTGTAATAATAGATATATGTTGAATTTATAATATATCAGAGACCCACCTGAAGAAAATTTGTAGTGTAGAATTTTTGCATCCCCTTCCTACCCCCTAGAAATCAAAAACAAAACAAAGCTTAGGTCAGCCATCACCATCTCTCTTTACCTTTCTCTAAAACCCTTGGAGAGGTAGTCTGAGGTTCTCCATACTCTGGTTTCTTAACAACCTCTTTTTATGTTTTTCTTTTTTTAATATAGTTTTGTAACTGTAGGCTTTTACTAGACTCTTAGTTCCTTGAGGGAAGATAATTTTGTATCTCCCTTTTACATCTTTAGTATCTATTTCAGTGATGCACATAGTAGGCATTCAGAATATATTTGTTGAACAAATAAATTGGAGTAGTTCATATTGAAAAAAGATGGACTGGAAGAAGCATTTGCATGGAAAACCTAATGTGACGTAAACATTGTGTTAAGTGGCTCTACCTTTTCTCAGGGGGTGGTAGTGGTGGCTAGTCATTTGAATATATAGAAATTATGTGTATAGTAAATATTATTGAATTTTTTTTTACTTTGTAATAAATAGAAATTTGGACTGGGATTGGGCTGAAACTTTCACAGTTTTCAGGGAGCCATTAAATACTTAATGTAATCAGTTTTAAAGGGGAAATTTTGTTAACAATACATATTTATTGAATGCTTATTATACACCAGGCACTCTGTAAAGCAAACATCATTGTAGCTTTTATTTTTCACATAGAAGACTTAATTAAGCTCTGAGCAGTTAATTTCCTTCATTGAGAACCAGTAGTTCTCAGCCAGGAGCGATTTCTATCCTCCAAGGGACATTGGCATTGTCTGAAGAGTTGGAGGGTTGTTACTGACATCTAGTAGAGGCTAGATCTGTCCCCCTCAACAAAGAATTATCCGGCCCTAAGTATCATTAGTGTCAGGATTGAGAAACTTGGTTTACACCCATACTGACAAAAGGTATCCTTTTCTGTTCTTCTGGTATCTTGTGTTTTATAATCTATTTTGTGTTATTAGTTGCTTAGAACCAGATCATAGTTTGATTTATCCTCACTTCACATAGTCATAGAAAATAGATTCTTCAGAGCTATTTTTTTGAATATTTTATTGTTTTTTTCTCAATATAGTGGTTGTCAAATTGGTTTCCATATAACACTCAGTGCTCATCCCAACAAGTGCCCTCCTCCATGCCCATCATTCATTTCCCCCCTCTTTCCCCCAACCCCCACCAACCCTCAGTTTGCTCTCAGTATCTAAGAGTCTCTTATGGTTTGCTTCCTTCCCTTTTAACTATTTTTTTACCTTCCCCTCCCCCATGGTCTTCTGTTAGGTTCTGTTAAGTTTCTCCTGATCCACATATGGTATCTAAATTTCTCTGCCTGACTTATTTCATTTAGCATAATACCCTCCAGTTCCATCCATGTTGCTACACATAACCAGATTTCATTCTTTCTCATTGCCATGTAGTATTCCACTGTATAGATAAACCACATCTTCTCGATCCATTCTTCTGTTGATGGACACTTAGGCTCTTTCCATGTTTTGGCTGTTGTGGAGAGTGCTGCTATGAACATTGGGGTACATGTGCCCCTATGCATCAGCACCCTGTATCCCTTGGGTAAATTCCTAGCAGTGCTATTGCTAGGTCATAGGGGAGTTCTGTTGTTAATTTTTTGAGGAATCTCCACACTGGTTCTCCAGAGTGACTGCACCAGTTTACATTCCCACTAACAGTGTAGGAGTGTGCCTGTTTTTCCACATCCTTGCCAGCAACTAAAGTCTCCTGAGTTGTTCATTTTAGCTACTCTTCAGAGCTATTTTTATTTATTTTTCCTCTTTTCTATTTTGTTCTCCATTTTTGTTCTTACTCTCTCATGTCCCCCATTGGGCTTTTGAGTTCCTTCCTGTACAATATCTTTATAATTTCTTAGAAATTTCTGAAGTGCAGTGATGTTTCTTGGCAGTTTGAAAATCTTTGTTTTAAAAGAAATGTGTATTTATTAAAATTTTATTTTATTAAAATTCTTTAAATGTTTGTTTATTTTTGAGAGAGAGAGAGACAGAGATGAGCAGGAGAGGGGCAGAGAGAGAGAGGGAGGCACAGAATCGGAAGCAGGCTCCAGGCTCTGAGCTGTCAGCATACAGCCTGACACGGGGGTCAAACTCACAAACTGCGAGATCATGATCTGAGCTGAAGTCGAATGCTTAACCGACTGAGCCACCCAGGTGTCCCAAGAAATATGTATTTAAATAAAGCAAAAATAACAGATGACAAATAAATATAATCTATAGCTTCAGACTAAAACTTTTTAATCATGTTAAGTTAATCCTCGAAATTTTATGTATAAAGTATTGTATTCATCTAATAACATTTTATGTGCTTAAATATCATACCTATGAATAAGTATATTAGTTTTTATGTAAACTTTAATTTTGTTTTGAATTTATTTTCTATGTGAAATAATAGCATCTACTTTCTTTATGTGATATCTTTTGTTTGTGATACCTTTGGCTGTATAGTTGACTGTTTCAGTTCTTATTAGAGCACAACGGGAAATAACCCGAAGTGGTAGGACCTCCTGGTCATTTTCATTTTCTTTCACTTTAAAGGGACAAAAAGTGGCTAAACTGATTTTACTGAGTCTGATTCCTTTTTTTTTTTTTTTTTTTTTTGCCAGAAGGCAGTAGAAAGTCCTTGTGAAGAATTATGGTGAAAAATGATTGGATAAATTAACACTATTATGTCTTTAAAATCAAGTTTGGTGCCAGGCCCTTTGTAGGTGGTAATTGCTAAATTAATGAAAAACAAATTTCTTTAAATTTTTGTGCTGTTTAGGTGAAAACAAGCAATTTGTTGTATGTAACGTTTGGATATTTAGAATCTTAGGATCTTATTGCTGGAAAAGGTCTTTAAGATCTGTCCAGGTGGCATCGAATTGTCTCTGGGGGCCATCACTGGAAGAGCAGGTTGGGCAACTGCAAGAGAAAGCCTAAAGAGAATGGAGGCAGCTCATACCGCTTTCCTCGCTCCTTTCCAAATACCCTTTAGTGGGCAGTTCAGCTTTTTTTTTTTTTTTTTAATTTTTTTAATGCTTTTTATTTATTTCTAGGAGAGAGAGAGACAGCGTGAGCAGGGGAGGGTCAGAGAGAGAGGGAGTCACAGACTGAAACAGGCTCCAGGCTCTGAGCTGGCAGTCAGCAAAGAGCCCGACGCGGGGCTCGAACCCACGAACCGTGAGATCATGACCTAAGCGAAAGTCGGACGCTTAACCGACTAAGCCACCCGGGCGCCCCAGGGCAGTTCAGCTTTTAAAAGGAAAACAAAAACAACATAAACACAAACCCAACAGTTGGAAAACCACCAATATTGTATTTTGTGTCTGAGGACATTGTGACCCAGAGAAATTCAGTGAAAATGTTGGTTAATGGCAGTGTTGGCACTATTGGCTAGGCCTTTTCCAACCCACAAATGTGATTTTTATATAGTGGCTGTTTTAAATTCAGCTGGAAAGTACGTTTTTTTCAACTGTAATTTTTGATGGTTTTTTTTCTTCCCATCTCACATCTTGAAGGTTAATGACTGCTGGCCCATGTTTGAAAGTATGACGTATGAGTTTATATACATATCATTTTTGCTTCAACCTAGTCAACAATTCAGTGTTGGTTTGAGTCACTTGAAAATTTTTTGCTGACATGTAACTTTTCATTTGCATTATTCTATTAATGCTTTTGAAAAGAGCAGTCAAAATGATGTATTACCTGCTGCCTTGAACGAATATATAACCTTTATTTTGGAATACATTATTAATCTAGGTGCTGCATATTTAGGGGCTAGCAAACAAACAAAATGAACACTAAAAATGCTTATCTACGCTAAATGAAATAGAATAGTTGAAATATTTTATCATAAGCTATTGGGACTGTTTTGAAAATTAGGCTTATAAATAGCTAGTATAGTATTATATAGAAACCTTCTTTTTTTAGTTTTATGTCTTTCTCATCTTGAATCATAGATGCAACTCATTTCTCTGGTATATTAATGATAAATTTTTTATTTTTTAGTTCTCCCATTCCCCACTTACATAATATCTGTTTATTCTGAATTGAGTTTTCTGTTGTTTGGTCTCTGGCTTCCATGTTAGGAACATTCTTCAGATGTCTGATAATTCTGGCTGCTCGTGATAAAGAGGTCAGAGTACCTTGGTGTAGCTAGTAGATCCTGAGCTTTAATGTAGGGTGATTTGGGCAGGCATGTGTGTTGAGAACCTTTGTTAGTCTCTTTAGAACTTTGTTTTCTGTCTGGAAAGAGTCCTCAGAGAAGTATTTTCATTTACTGCCCAGAAGGCAATGGTCTGGCTGCCATTATTCTGTGAACTGGATCGGGGGAGACAAAGCCTGGCTCTGAATCAAAATGTATATGCCATGACTTTAATTCCCTATCCTCCTTCCCTTAACTGTGCTTGTGTTTTACCTTTTCCAGAGATGAATTCTCCAGCCAGAATTCTGTTGGGAATTCTGAGTGGGAGACAAGCACATCTGCTTTGTTACTGAGGTACCAGGTGCTGTCAGTTTCTGACCTCTTGAGGGTTCTGCAGTGTTATTCGGGTCGATTCTCAGCTTGCCCAATTGCCTTCTTGTGATCTGGCTTTCTTGGGTCTATTAGATGAGTTACCATGTGTTCATTTCCTTTCCAATTAACAAAATTTTGCATTTTTTTCCTTTCCTGATTTTTCCCATCTTTGTGGTTTTCATTCTTTAAAAAATACCATTACCATAGTTCTGTTGGAGTTTTGGGTGCAAGTAAAATTAAATACTTATGACAAGTGCTGAATGTGTAGCTCACTTCAGTTTGTATTCTCTGGATTACAATGTGAGGTTGAGCTTTTAAAAATCTATTAATTTCTCTTCATATTTCTTGCTCTGAGAACTGTGTATACATTATTCTTTGCTAATTTTTCTATTAGGTTGTCTAAAGTTTATTAGGTCTCAAGTTTTACTTTTTATAGTTAGATCTCTAACCCACCTGGAATTGATTTTTGTTTGTGGAACGAAGTAGTGATTTATTTATTTTTTCACCCTATAGAAAACCAGTTGCTTTAGGATCATTTACTGAACAGTTCATTCCTTTGTCACTGATTTATAATATGCTAATTCTGTCACATACACTTGATCCTCATTTGCAAAGTTGACTACTTGCTAAACTTTAAACCCCAAATTAATGCTTCAAGCTTTCTCTTGGGTATTTGCAGGTGTGTGCAGACATGCAGAGTGCACCTCGCTGAGGTTGAACAGAGTGAAGTTCTATCCTCTTGTGTCAGCTCTCATACTTTAAACAGGTGTCCTTTTTGTGGTGTATTTAGAGCTGTTTTTTCATTTTTGTCCTTTAGTTTGTGATTTTACTATTTAAAATGGTCCCCAAATGTAGTGCTGAAGTGCTATCTGGTATTCCTAAGGGCAAGAAGGCTTTGATGTGCCTTACAGAGAAAATTGGTTGTTAGATTAACCTTCATTCATTCATGAGTTATAATGCTGTTGGCTGAGAGTTCAGTGGAAATGAATCAATAATATGGTACATCCAGAAAAAGGTAGTGGAAATTTACTGATCTGTACATGGGGTCATTCCAAAAAAGTGCTAAAATAGCAACTGCAGTGTGCAATGAAGCTATGGAAAAGCCGAAAAGCTAAATTTGTGGACTCATGAGATTGTGACTGATAAAAAAAAAAAAAAAAAAGTGTAGTGAATAGCATTGTTGTGAGGCTGCAAGCCAAAGAAATTACTATCATGTTTAGCAAAGGTCAGAAAAAAGGTAAACCCTACTTTGCTAGTGCTGGCTGGCTTGTACATTTTAAAAGATAACATACTGTGAAAAATGTTAAATTTGCAGGCAAAGCAGCTTCTGTAGATCATGAGATGGAAGAATTTTAAAATACTTGCTAAGAGTTCTACAGAAAAGGGTTGTGTCCAGAGCAGGTTTTCAGTGTTGATGGTACTGTCTTTAAAAAAATTTTTTTAAAATGTTTTATTTATTTCTGAGAGAGAGAGAGAGAGAGAGAGAGAGACAGCATGAGCAGGGGAGGGTCAGAGAGAGAGGGAGACACAGCATCCGAAACAGGATCCAGGCTCTGAGCTGGCTGTCAGCACAGAGCCCGACGCAGGGCTCGAACCCACGAACCGTGAGATCATGCCTGAGCTGAAGTCGGACGCTTAACCGACTGAGCCACACAAGCGCCCCGATGGGACTGTCTTGATTTGCAAGGACATTGGCAAATATACTATAACTTGGAATTTTGATTAGCAAAATTGACCCCAGATTTGCAGGAACCTAATTCTGTATTTCTCCTAGGAGCAATAATTCAGTGTGATGTTTGTGGTGTTTGTGGCGACTTTATAGAGCATAACTGCTGTGAATAAAGGCAATTGACCATATCATGTAGATGGATCTATTTCTCTTCTGTTCATTCTGTAAACTGATACCATACTATCACAAATATTGTTTCTTTCCTTTCTCCTTCTCCTCTTCCTCTTCCTCCTCCTTCTCCTGCTCCTCCTCCTTCCTCCTCCTCTTTCTCATCCTCCTCTTCCTCCTCCTCCTCCTTCCTCCTCCTCTTCCTTTTCCTCTTCCTCTTCCTCCTCTTCCTCCTCCTCTTCTTCCTCCTCCCTCCTCCTCCTCTTTCTCCTTCCTCCTCCTGCTTCCTCCTCCTCCTCTCCTTCCTCCTCCTCTCCTCCTTCCTCCTCCTCCTCTTTCTCTTCCTCCTCCTCCTCCTCCACTTCCTCTTCTTCCTCCTCCTCTTCTTCCTCCTCCTCCTCTTTCTCTTTCCTCCTCCTCTTTCTCTTCCTTCTCCTCCTCCACTTCCTCCTTTTCCTCCTCCTCTTCTTCCTCCTCCTCCTTCTCTTCCTCCTCCTCCTCTTCTTCCTCCTCTTCCTCCTCCACTTCCTCCTTCTTCTCCTCCCTCCTTCTTCCTCCTTCTCCTCCTTCTCTTCCTCCTCCTCCTTCCTCCTCCTTTTCCTCCTGCTCCTCCTCCTGCTCCTCCTCCTTCCTCCTCCTCTTCTTCCTCCTCCCTCCCTCCTCTCTTTCTCTTCCTCTTCCTCCTCCCCCTCCCTCCTCTTCCTCCTCCTCTTCGTCCTCCTCTTCGTCCTCCTCTTCCTCCTCTTCCTCTTCTCCTCCTTCTCTCTTCTAAGTTGTTTATTCTTGACCCTTTGCCTAGAATTTTATGATGATCATATCAAATTTAATGATGAAACATGTTGGATTTTTATTGAAATTGTACTGATTATCTAGATCATCTCTTTTTTTAAGTTTTTAATTTTAATTCCAGTTAGTTAATGTACAGTGTTTTAATAGTTTCAGGTATAGAATATAGTAATTCAGCAGTTTCATACATCACTTGGTGCTCATCATAGCAAGTGCCTTCCTTAATCCCCAGTCACCTATTTAACCCATCCCCCCCATCCACCTCCCCTCTGGTAACCATCAGTTTCTTCTCTGTTATTAAGAAGCTGTTTCTTGAGTTGTCTCTCGTTCTTACTTTTTTCCCTTTTGCTTGTTTGTTTTGTTTCTTAAATTCCACATACGAGTGAAATCATACAATATTTGTCCTTCTCTGACTGACTTTTTTCACCAAGCGTTATGCCTTCTGGCTCCATCTGTGTCATTGCAAATGGCAAGGTTTCATTCTTTTTTTTTTTTTTAAATGTTTTATTTATTTCTAGGAGAGAGAGAAAGAGACAGCACGAGCAGGGGAGGGTCAGAGAAAGAGGGAGTCACAGACTCTGAAACAGGCTCCAGTCTCCGAGCTGGCAGTCAGCACAGAGCCCGACGCGGGGCTCGAACCCACGAACCGCGAGATCATGACCCAAGCGAAAGTCGGACGCTTAACCGACTAAGCCACCCAGGCACCCCTCATTCTTTTTTATGGATATGTAACATTCCATTGTATATGCATACTGCATCTTCTTTATTCATTAGTCAGTAGAAATCCCATTCTAACAGTAATATGTTTTCTCATGTATGAACATAGTGTGTATCTCCATTTATTTAGGTTGTCTTAAATTTCTTTCAATAAAATTGAAAAGGTTTTGGAAATCTTTTGTTAGGTTTATTCAGAATTATCTTATAATTTTTATAGATATATGGTACATTTCCTATAATTATAGTTTCTTTTTGTTCTAGTGAATAAGAATGCAGTTGATTTGGGGGCTCTTATTCTAATAATTTGTAGATTTTTAAAGATTTTCTATGTGGACCCTTAAATTATCTGGGAATAATGATGATTTTGTTTTTTACATATTCTCTTGTCTTTGCTGACTAGAGTCTCAACTATAGTACATAATAAGAGCAGCAATGAAAAGCATTCTTGTCTTGTTCCTAACACTTTCCATGTGTCACCATTACATATAATGTTTACTTTAGTGGTTTTGTGGCTACCCTTTATCAGATTGAAGAAATTCTTGTTTATTGCAAGCCTCCCAGGAATTATTATGATTGAATTTTAATTTCATTAAGTGCTTTTCTTGCATCTCTATAAGTGATAGTATACAATCCAAATATCTTTGCATTATTGGGAAAATCCCAATCTTGTCATAATGCACTTGAAAAAAAATATTGCTTGATATGGTTTACTGATTGAAGCGTTTTTTCCCCATTATACTCTTCGGAGTATGGTTTTACAAGCTAGTCTTTTTTTTTAAGTTTAGTTTTATATATTTCTAGAGAGAGAAGGAGACAGAATCCCGAGCAGGCTCTGCACTGTTAGTGCACTATTAGTGCAGAGCCTGATGTGAGTCTTTGAACTCATGAACTGTGACATCACGACCTGAGCCAAAGTGAAGAGTCAGATGTTTAACCTACTGAGCCACCCAGGTGCCCCATCTTATAAGATAGTCTTATAAATTATTAAAATCATGTTGTCTTCATATTGGTAACAGGTTATTTTAGCATCATAGAATTATTTGTGTATCTTTTATCTTTATTCTCTTTTCTAAAATTTATGTCAGGAGATGGAGGTTGTCTGTTGCTTAAAAAAAAATTTTTTTAAGCAGCTTTATTTAGATACATTTTGCCTGCAGTACAGTTCACCATTTAAAAAGGACTATTCAGTTAGTGGTTTTTAGTATATTCAACAGAGTTTTGCCACTATCACCATAATAATGTTAGAAAATTTTCATCACTCTAAAAAGAAACCCCCATTATTCATTAACAGTTACTACTCATTTTCCCCAACCCCCAGTCCTAGGCAACCACTAGTCTATTTTCTGTTTCTATGGATTTACCTGTTTTGGACATTTCATGTACATGGAATTCAATGTTGTCTTTTGTGACTTGCTTTTTTTACTTAGCATAATGTTTTCAAGGTTCATCTACATTCTAGCATGTATCAATACCATTTTTTAAATTGCCAGGTAATATTCCATTGTGAAGATATCCACTTTTATTTATCCATTCATCAGTGAATGTATATTTGGGTTCTTTCCATTTTGGGGCTATTATGAATAATACTAGTATGAACAATTGTGTATAAAATTTTGTGTGTACGTATTTCATTTTTCTTGAGTATATGCCTGTGAGTGGAATTGCTGGGCCTTATGGGAACTCTATGTTTAATTGTTTAAGGAACTACTAGATTGCTTACCAAAGCAGCTTCAGCATTGTACATTCCTATCAGCAGTATATTTGGGTTCCAAATCCTCCTTATCTTTACTAACACTTGTTATAATCTGTCTTTTTGATTGTAGCCATCCTTGTGGGTGTGAACTGGTATCTCATTATAAGTTTTCATTTGGATTTCCCTGATGGCTAATGATGTTGAGCATATTTTCATTTGTTGATTGACCATTTGTTTATCTTTGGAGAACTATCCAGATCCTTTGCCCATTTTTAATTGTATTAGCTTTTTATTATTGAGTTTTAAAAGCTCTTTATATATTATGAATACTAACTTACCAGAAATATGATTTGTAAACATTTCCTACTCTTTTGTAGATTGTGGCTTGTCTTTTTACTTTTTTAAATGTCTTTTGAAGCACAAAAGTTCATTTTAATGAAGTTCAGTTTATCTATTTTTTCCTTTTGTTGTGTGTGTTTTTGGTGTCATATTTATTGTTTAATCCAGGGTTACAAAGACTTATGCCTGTTTTCTTCTAAGAGTTTTATAGTTTTAGCTCTTACATTTAAGTCTTTGATACATTTTGAGTTAATTTTACATATGCTCCAACTTCATTCTTATTTATGTGGATGTTTCTTGAAGTTTTGATAGAACTTGCCTATTTAACTACCTGGGCCTTGTGTATTTTTTTTTTTTTTTTGAAGGAGATGTAATTTAAAACTGATTCACTTTCTTTAAAGCTTATAGTCTTACTTAGGATTTTATTCTTTTTTGAGAGAGATTGTCAAGCTATATATTGCTAAGAAATATTTTATTGTCTTAAGTATCTAATAAAAAATTGTCTTTGCCTCTTGATTTCTATTATTTATTTGTGTTTGTCATTTCTTATTCTTGACTAGTCTTATCAGAGGACTGCCAGTTTTACTGTTTTTTTTTTTCAAGAACATTTGATTTTGTTGTTTCTTTTATTTCCCCTTTGTATTCTATTTTGTTCTTTTTTCTTTATTATTATCTTCTCTCCCTTGGATATCTTCTATTTTATTGTGTTTGGATTTTCTCTCTTAGACACTTAGATTTTGACTTTTTACAAAACCACACACATTTAATGCTGGAAATTTCCTTCTAAGTACCGCTTTGGTTGTATCCCACAATTTTTTCTATATAGTTTAGGTTCTAAGTTAAAATTTTTTCTATTATAATTATAATTATATAATTATACTGTCTGAATTTCTAAGGACATCGTGTTATAAAATGTCTATATGTCTGAAGGTTTGAGGTATCGCGTAGTGGATTTCTAGTTTTATTTGATTTGTGACAAGTGGTTGTGGCTCATATACCCATTCTTTTGGTATTTTTTGAAACTTTCTTTCAATCCTAGTATTTTGTAAATTTTCATAAATCTTCTACATGCACTTAAAATTAAATGTATTCTTTAATTATTGGATGTTCTTTGTGTTTGGTTCAAATCTTTACCAATTTATTTTTCTTGGGCTTTCTGTCAGAAATATGTTAATATCTTATATTTTATTGTGTGTTTGTTGGTTTCTCTGTGTAATTCTGTCTGCCTTTTGTATTTTAAGTCTGCTGTGATTTGTATACAAATCATTGTTAGTATCTTCTTGGGGAGGCTGTTGTACATCACAGAAGAGACAGACAAGCTCTCTTATTTCTCCTAGTGAGTTATCTTTTCATTGAGGGTAAAGCTTTTCAAAGATGTCAGCTTTATGTGGAATCTCAGTTCCAACAGCTTGAGATCTGCCTATTCAAGGACTTGAAACCATCGGTAAACACATATTTAGTGCTCGTTAATCTTTCATCTTTTTCTGGTAACTGGGGAACTTCACTTTCTTTTTTGTGAGTTGAAATATGCATTAAAAAGATGACATTTTACATTTTTTCCAGGTTTCCCAGCAGTTCCTAAGTGGGAGAATTTTTCAGTTGTCTTTTTTTTTTTTTCCGTTACAATTGTTTCAACTGGAAATTTCTTTGTTTGGTAGTTTATTTTGTATTCTTTCTGTTTATTGCCTTCTGTTAACATTTCCAATCCCCCTTTTTTTCCTAGTCCTTGGCCTCAGGACCCCCTACTCATTTTTATCGGATACAAAAAGAAAACAGTTATGTTTATTGTGAGAGAATAGATATCGGTTTGGCATTTTTGAGCAATTTAATTAAAAATAGTACTGCATAGAAAAATATGACAAAATTAGTATCTATAAATCACTGTTTAAATCATAGTTTAACTTTGAGCGTATTGTCTAATTTTTGTTTTGCTTTTTTTTATACAGTTTAAAACAGAGTGGAAAGTTCCCTGGAAATCCCTGGCCTCCCTATAAGAAAAGGACAGCACTCCATCCCAGCTATAAAGGTCTCATGAGACTTTTGCACTGTAAAACTTTACACATTGTGCTATTCACTCTGCTTTACAAGGTACAGTAGTAATTTGAATAGAAAGACTCAGATTAGAATTTATTTCCATATTTTCAAATAAAAGTGTTAACATGATATATGCATAAAGTAGCACTTATAAAGCAAAATGTATTTATACATTAAAGATGAAGGAGGATATTTCATAATTCACATATATGTGAATTCTAAGTTGAAAATGGAGAAGCTAAGCCATTCTTTGTGGGAAACTATTCATCATACCCAGGTTCAGATAGGTATATTTATTTATGTCTCCTATAGAACAAAAGTGAAATACTATAAAACAACAGGAGTATGGAATGAACAATAGGGACCAAACAACTACCAGAATCCATTAAAATGACAAAACTAAGCCATGAGGGCCAGTGACCTTGTGTTTAGGGTTGTTTTCTTGGCTTTTTCCCTCTGATCAGGAATGGGACATGAAGGAATATGAATGGTTTTCTGTGTGGCATCCTTAAGAATTTGCTTTGGAAAAACCTTTGAAACTAAAAAGACACTTTTACTTTCTTGTTATCTAGGATTTGTATTATTATTGGGTTTTCTTGTATAGAACAAATTTATTTATGTATTGGCTACATTAGCTATGTACTCAGAAATTGTATTCATAATATTGTGGAGTATGTGTATATACATAACAGGCATATATTTGTCATCTAATATGGATAAGAGATGAAAGATGGAAGAACTATATACTTGTGTATAGATAAAATAACTATACATATCAACGAAGTAATTATAGACGTGATAAACATACAGTTAAATACAAAGAAAACCTTGTTTCTTATTCCTAATTAGAATTTGAAAAAATTAAAAGAAATTTTTAGAAAACATATTTTTATGTAAATTTCCAATTACTATATACACATTTTTTAATTACTTAATTAAGGACATATACAGTACATTTAGTTAAGTAGACATTTGGTTTTATTCATTAATGTTTGCTATGTAAGTGAAAGAATACTTTTAGATTTCTGTACCCTCCATTCTTTCAACTCTCTCTCGACCACTTTTTCATCTTACTTAATAGTTACGCCTGTTACGATTTTAGACATGTGACTTCAATAACATCTTTGAATTGCTTATTTTCATTAATTTCTGTGAGGATTATTCAGTAAAATGATTTAAAATATTCTTCATCAGAAAAGGTAGATCTTTTTATTAGATACTTGTATTTGCAGACTTTTTTTGGTTGTTTACTGGTACCAGATTTTGTTTCAGATGCTTTATATATATTTAGTTTGTTTAATTTTAACAAAAATCCTTATGAGTAAAAGTTTTGTTATTCTTATTTTTCAGACATAATTATTGAGTCTTAGAGATTAAATAACTAGGTGGGAAGCTGAGTACTGTGATATCAATTAATAAGTAATAGGTCAGTAATTCATGTTTTAAAAATTAAAGGAGCCTTTCTGCAAATGATTTGTGTTCTTTTGAGTTACATTTTTCAATCTTTTCATTTGCTTAGTGTAAAAAAAAAAAGAACTTTCTCAAAAAAGAGAAAGCCAATGTTTTAGTTGTTACAAGATTATGACAATTTTTTAAAAATTGCAACTTTATAATAGCTTTTTGGACTTTAATAATAATAAAAAAACTCTAATTGACATTGCTTTGGCAAGTCAACTTTCTAAACATCAGTGTCAATAAACCATGTCATCTCCTGCCATGTTTAATGTTAAAAAAACATTAATATAGAACATGTTAATAAAACTTGTCAGAAAGTCATTCTTAGAAAGTCATTTTTTCCCTTAGCTTTTAAGTTTCATTTGAAACTATAAGATGTAGTGTCATAGGATTTCAAACCCAAATTTATGTGAATTTAATTAGTAATGTTTTATTTATCAAGAGGAGGCAGTGTAGTAATGATAGGCAGTAGTTGGGGGTCTGCAGTCTGGTGTTGCTGTTACTAGCTGGGTGTGTGGCTGTGCCTTGGCTTCCTCTCTGTAAGGAAAGGATGAGAACGGATGCCCTCCTTGCCTCGCAGCCTTCAGTTACCTCCTGCTGCTGCTGCTCCCACCATCTGCGCCACCTGCCCACTGTTTGTTGAACGCCAATTGATACATACTATACTACACAAATTACAGTTGTTAACTTGTGTAATCCTCACAACAATTTTGGTCTATTGTTCCAGTTTTAAAGATGAGAAAAGTAAGGCCAGAATCTGTTGCTCAAGGTCAAATAGTAGGTATATACAGAATTTGTATGAAACAGGGTTTTAAAAGGTCCTCACCACTGTGCCACACAAAAGATGAACAGAAAAGCCTCCCCAGTAGTCAAAATAAACATTAGAAAGGCAGTGAACTGAAGTCTTTATTTTTTAGTCAGAACAAATTAGCAGTTAGATGGTTAAGTCCTTTTTTAAAGCCACTCAGCCTTTTGGGGAGTTTCTATGAGGCCCATCCTAGAATGTCCTCTTTTGTACTTACTGTCTCTAATCTCACCTGCAGTTGACAAGGCTGCTCTCAAACAACCTCTTCCTCTTACCTCTTCTGTCATTTGGCTAGATGGCTTTCTTAGAATGAGGACAACATGATGGCTTTTCTTAGGTAGTTTAGTTCGGGTTAGTAGTTTGTTGTGTCATATTGAATGAGTGATGTAGGTTGGCCCTGAAATCCTGCATAAGATGTGTAAAGCTTGCAATGTATACTCCACATAAGGTCAGACTTATTGACATTTCCTCAGAGAAGCCTCTTTTTTTAACTAGTTGCATCCCTGTTTGCTTTCTCACTCATATAAACCAGACTAACACGTACATTTACTCAAACTTTTTCAAAAAGAACTCAGGCTTGGAGCTTTAATTTTAGAGATATTTTAAGAACATTAATATTCTGTACATATTTATTGTCCTCACAATTATATGCCAGGTGATATCCCAAACACATTTGCTTGAATTATCCGAGTTAGTACACGTATTTATCTGATATTTTTGTCATCAGGAAAAGAGTATCAGCAAACAAGGATATGAAGCATTTTTGTTAAATTATTTTATAGATACTAGTATATTTATAGTAATGGATTTAATGGACTACTTATTGTATTACCTTTAGGAATCAGTGAACGGTATTTTTAGATACTGCTTAAAAGACTGATCTTGAAAAGGGACCCATTTTTTTGGTTTTAGTTTGTCTTTTTCACCAAGGTGTTGCTTTACTTACTTTCTGATCATGTGGTGTATTTATTTAAATATGTATGATTATATTATTTTTATTGATAATAAAATGTTTTTGGAGACTTAAATGAAATATATTTTGTGGAAAAAGTAATTACGAGGCATTTTTTCCCTTTTTAAAGATTTTGATGGATCATCAAAATCTGTCAGAACACGTACTCTGCATGGTTTTATATCTGATTGAATTAGGACTTGAAAATTCAGCTGAAGAGGAATCAGATGAAGAGGTAAGTAAGGTTCTTTTATTTTTAAATACTAAAGTTATGAAATGCCTTTATAAGGTAGTATGTTATCTTGAAATGTATTTATGGATTCATCATACTAATTAGCTATTTTTAAGAACTACTGGGAAAGGCCTTTTCTGATTTTTTTTTAAGTTTATTTATTTTGAGAGAGACAGGGACAGCATGAAGGAATGGGTAGAGCGAGAGGGAGACAGAGGATCCCGTGCAGACACAGAGCTCTATGTGGGACTCATGAACCATGAGATCATGATCTGATCTGAAACCAAGAGTTGGATGCTTAACCAACTGAGCCACCCAGGCACCTGATTTCCAAATACATACATTCTTTTAGAGGTGTCACTGATACATTAAACTTTACTTATGAAATTATTGAATTTGAAATTTGTAATTCAATATATAAACACCTAAGAAAAGAGGTTAATGCAATTTTAGTGTTATGCTAATAACATTGATTATTAGTAAATGTTATGTTAGGGCTTCAGTCTAGAAATTCTAATAATTTGATTAAGGATTAACTTTTAGTGGCAAATTCTTCTGTAAAGGTTTTAAGTTAATGGAGTAAATATTGTCACATGGGAGAATTTTTAAAGTACTTAAGAGTACAAGTTGTGGGGCACCTGGGTGGCTTAGCCGATTGAACATCTGACACTTGATTTCCACTCGGGTTATGATCCCAGGGTCCATGGAATTGAGTCATTCATTAGGCTCCATGCCAAGTGTGAAGCCTGCTTGGGATTCTTTCTCTTGCTCCCTCTGTGCCACACCTCTCCCGTGCCTCTCAATAAATCAATAAATAAAATGGAAAAAATTTGGAAAAAAAAAAGAATACTGTTCAAGTTGTTAGAGGCACCTGGGTGGCTCAGTCGGTTAAGAATCTGACTCTTGATCTCACCTTAGGTCTTGATCTCAGTGTTATGAGTTCAAGCCTGGCATTGGGCTCCATGATGGGCAAGAAGCCTACTTATACTTAAAAGGAGAGAGAGAGAGAGAGAGAGAAAGAGAGAGAGAGAGAGAATACAAGTTGTTAATATGTTTCAGGACTTTAGAAGTACCATTTCCGTAAAAGCAGTTAATATTACAAATGATTTGCAAATATGTTTCCCCTCATCTCCTTTCTCTAAAAAGACAAAATACTGCAGAATATTCGAACAGCAAAAAACAAACAAAAAGACTAGTCAGTATGCTGTTGTCTAAGTTGAGTCAATGTATATTCTTTCATAGATTTAAAAGATCATTAATATTTCTCTATGACTAGGTCAGATTTTTGGTTGATTTCTTTGACTTTGTTTTATAATTAGTCCAAATCAGCATTATTTGACTGTATTATGAGTCATTACTAATGGGTACTGAAAAATACTCTGTATTGTTAAAAGTACTTCCAGTTTGAAAAGTTTTTTTTTTTTTTCAGGAGAGATTTAGCCAACTTCCATTGGACTTACGTACAGTAGTATTAAGAAATTTATTCTCGTATTTTATGTTTGAATTTTGGTTTATTAGCACTTTATAATTTGAAGATGAGACTGTAAAGGATTCAGAGATAAGAAAGGCAGTGGATGATTATTTGGGCTAATTACATCTCCACTGTACCTTAGCCCTGACTTTGCAAGTTTTCATATTCATTATGTTCTTGTTTTAGGCATCAGTATGTGGACCAGAACGTTGTCATGACAGTTGGTTTCCTGGCAGTAACTTAGTGTCAAACATGCGACACTTTATAAACTATGTTAGGGTGAGAGTTCCAGAGACTGCTCCTGAAGTGAAGAGAGACTCACCTGCAAGTACCAGCTCTGACAGCTTGAGTTCTTTACATGTAAGTGTTAGAAGAGAGAAAGAGAAAAAGGAAAGAGTTTATGTTATGTTGGAGCACGTTGCTTAGATCATACTATGATATTCAAAAGAAAAATGTGGTTGTAGGTAACTTTAAATTGTCTTTTGTTTCCTCTAATATGTCTAAGCAACTTCTGCCTCTCCCATCTTTTCCCTTTACTCTCCCAGAGTTCACGAAGGCCTAAAGTTCTTCAGAGAGAGGTAGATATATATGATACTTGCATTAACTAGCAATATGGCTTTAACTGGAAATTGGAAAACACTTTGAAGTATTTGTGTGTATATGTGTGTGTTTAATATGGTTTTTTTTTTTAAGTTTAACATGTGTGTGCTTTTATATGGTGATTTAGGCTTAAAGAAAATTCACATTATTGAAGTTAAGAAAATAATACTGAGTATTTATTAAGTCAGTTTTTCTTAGTATTTTAGAGCAATTATAAGCAGCGCATTTGGGCTTGTTTGCATTTTTCATTGTTACTAATATTTTAAAAATGAATGTTTCCTAAATCAAAATAAATTTAATCTTTAATTGCTGGCAGCATGCCCATTGACAGATTTATTTTTTTGCTTCTATGGCAGTTAATTAACTTCGATGAAATAAGCCCACAAAAATCATAATATAGTGTGTATTTGGATTTATTTTGAAAATCAGCTCTTTCATTGCATGTAGCTTTTAATTAACTAATTTTTAAAAGGTAGAAATGAATAATCTTGAAATGACATGCCAAGTAACTAAATTTAAACACCTCTTATCCCTACAATCTATTTTTTGTGAAAATTCAGAAAATCTGATTTTCTGAATCAGATGTTTCTCTTAGCAGAGTCCACGTATGGGCACTTTCTTTGCCCTTGATAATATGTGTTTGCTGCGAACATCATAAAGAATTTTTATTAAATTGGAATCTTAATCAGAGACAGCTTTTGCCTCTAATAATGGTAGAGAGTACTTTGAAAAACAATTTGGATGTTAAAAAATAGCATATACTATAATTTAGCTCATAAAAGCTCAGCTGGTATTGGAGCATCCTTTCTGTGCTTGCTTAAAAAAATTAAATCCATTAAACTGACTTGTATCTTAATTAAAAGATGATTTCTAAAAACCCTGATGTAGTTTGACTGTTTTAACAAAAAGGCTTTTTAGAAGATAAATTATTGAGGAAAATATTTTAAAAATCCGTTCAAATAAATTACAGTGACATTCAAATATGAAACAGACCAGTTTGATTTTTCATCTTTATAATTCATTTTAGTAACTAACCATTTATTCGAAGTAATTTTTCAACTTTGAAGTTCTTTAAAAATGAGATTAATTAGTAGTTCAGATTCATCAACTTAGGAAAAAAATAGTTTCTAATTTACTCAACTAGAAATGTATCAGTCTTATAGCAGTTAGTAAATAGTATAGTACTTTTTTTAAAAATAGAGGTATAGTTGACGCACAATATTATATTAGAAGAGTATTGTAATCTTGAAGAATGTTGGGTGGAACATCTTTTATTTCTATAAACTGGTGAGGAACTTCATGTACAATTCCTCCCTAACATGGTTTTAGATATTCTCAAGCTTTGTCTCTTTTCCCTGGTAGATAGGTCTAGGAGTTTGAGAAAGAGGTGTTACTGTGGATAACCTCCTTCCTCCTCAAAATTGCTTACAAAATTGGTGGAGTGAGACTAAATATATTTCATTAAGAGAGGTAAAGGGATAGATTTACTTAAAGAGTAAATCTATTAAATAAATCTTTGGATGGAACTTCGAACATTGTTCCCTTTGGAAAATGTTGTACTAATATGTTCTTACACTTAACATTGAATAACTTATCTTGATTTTTCTTTCTTTTTTTAAATGGTAGAATTCGGGTACAGCTCAAGTTTTCAGCTTAGTGGCAGAGCGTAGGAAGAAGTTTCAAGAGATCATCAATCGCAGTAGCAGTGAAGCAAACCAGGTGGTTCGTCCCAAAACTTCAAATAAATGGTCTGCTCCTGGTTCAGCTCCACAGTTAACTACAGCCATTTTGGAAATTAAAGAAAGCATATTGTCTTTGCTAATTAAACTTCATCACAAACTCTCAGGAAAACAAAATTCCTATTATCCTCCTTGGCTTGATGATATAGAAGTTTTAATCCAACCTGAAATCCCTAAATATAATCATGGAGATGGTATAACTGCAGTAGAAAGGATTTTACTAAAAGCTGCATTGCAAAGCAGAATGAACAAACGCATCATTGAAGAGATATGTAGAAAAGTGACCCCTCCTGTACCACCCAAAAAAATCACTGCAGCAGAGAAGAAAACGTTGGACAAAGAAGAAAGGTAATTTTTATTTTTAATGTTTTAAATGTGTATGGTTCAGTTGAAGATTTGACATATCCCCCTTTTTTGGCCATCTTAGGCTGATTATCTGGATGGTTGGCAGCTATAATCATAACTGATTAGTATGTAAGGTAAAGGGAACCAAACATAGCGGTTGGTTTTATTTGGTTAAAAGTATTTTGTAATTATTACTCAAAATAGATGTGATACTGGAGTAGTTCAATTGCTATTTTTACAAAGGCTCTAATGCTATTGTAATAAATAGTACTCTGAAAAATTTTAAAGGTTTTCTTTGTCATGGGGTTTGTTTCCTTTGAGTGGTGTTGGTGATGATATTGACAAGTATTTGAAACTGATTCTGTAGCAGACAGCTAAGGATTAAGATAAATTTATTTGAATCTCACTATGCTTTTCACGTTATCTTTTCTTAATTTATTTTGCATTTTGGATTAAGTTTCATAATAAAGGCCAAACAGTTTATAAACAATGGTGGTCCATTTCCAACTAGGACAAACTTGGCATCACTTTCATTAGAGTAACTCCATAGAAAAGATACAAATAGGAAACCTTTAGATGGTTATAACAGTGTGCAGCCTCATTGTTTCTTTGGAATAATAATGGAAAAGTTCTGAGTTGTACTGAATCTGCACACTTGTCTTCCTTTTCAGTTTTACTCACATTTATGCCCAATTTTAGAAAAAAATTTCTTAAATTAGGAAAAAATTTACAAGGGAGAAATAATTGACATTCTTTTTCTGGAAATCATAGAAAGCCACTATAGATTTTTTTTTTTTCTAAGCAGCTTAAGACAACATCTATTTATTTACTCAGTATATTTGTATGTCTAAGTGTAGGCATGATGTGACTGGGTTCTCTGTGAGATTTTCCTGTGACTAACATCAAGGTGACAGCCATAATTATTTGAGGCTTATAGTTTTCCAGGCTCATGTGTATGTGGGAGAGTAGACATGCATTTTAATACCAATGCCGAGAAGTTATTTTCAGTTTCTTTATGTTTGATATATGATTTGTTATTTGAAATATTCTTTTATGGATATACCCTGAGTGTTCATGTATAGGTGATTTATAGAATGGCATAACTGATTGTGTTATTTAAAGAAACATGAAACTTGTAAATTTTATAAAGTAGTGATGTAGGAGACCAAACATGTATTCTATCCATTTTTTTGTTGCTTATAGTATTTATATAATAATACATTTGATAAAGTAGTGATGTAGGAGATTAAGCATGTATTCTATGCATGCTGTTGTGGCTTATAGTATTTTTGGAGGTTTCACAGCACAGAATGCTTTGACCATCTATAGACCATTTTGTTTGTTTCCATTTCTTATATGGTGGCAAATTTTTGTCCTTTGAGAATGGATTTTAATTTTAATTTTTAAGAAATCTCAAACTTATTGAAAAGTTTCAAGGATAGTACAAAGAACTTCCTTGACCATTTCAGAGTGAGTTGTTTTACCCTGGAATACTTTAGTTTGTATTTCCTAGAAATAAGGACCTTTTTTTTTTTTTACATAATCACAATATATAGTTTTCAGAATAAGGAAATTAGCATTTTATTCAAGTATGATAAAATCCTTAGATTCCCAAGTTTTGATAGTTGTCTCAATACTGTTTCTTATAGCAAAAAAAAAAAAAAAAATCCAGTACAGAATTATTCCTTGCACTTGGTTGTCATGTCTCTTTGGTCTCTTTTGATAGGGAGTTTCTTTAGTCTTTCTTTTGTTTTCTTGATCTTGTCACTTTTGAAAAATACGGAGTATTCACATTGTAGAATGTCCCTCAGTTTGGGCTCCTCTACTGACTGAATCTACAGATTCAGGTTCTGCATTGCTGGCAGGGTGTATCAAGGAAGTATTGCTATGTTCTTTTGATTGTATCCCATCAGGTGTCATATAATTTCAGTTAGTTTCATTTGGTGATTAATTTTGATTACTTGATTAAGGGAGTTTTAGCCAGACTTCTTCACTGTTAAGTGTCCCTTTTTCTTCCTTTATAATTAATATGTAATTTATGGAGAGATACTTTGAGATGCTGTAATATCCTGTTTCTCACCAACTTCCAACTTACTCATTTCTTAATTTCTATCAGTTTGGACTTAGAGATCTCGATTTTATGGGTTGTAATCTCATATGCTTGGTATTCATTTTGATGCTCAAATTATTTTAGATTTGACCTGTTGGACTCCCTTCCAGCTGGTTTCTGTGTTCTTTCGATGTATCCCTATCATTCTTTGAACATTTTAATTTTTTCTGGGGCCAGAGGATAGCACACGTTCCTTTTGTATTTGGAACTAGCCATTTCTCCAAGGAGTTCTGGTGACCTCTTTTAGAAATCACAATTCATGTGTTCATTCTAGGGGATGTAGCTATTTTCAGTCACTCTTAGTGGACAGAACTAGGAAAAGTTTGTGTGTGGGTGTGGGTATATGAGAGAGAGGGGAGAGGGCAAGGAGTTGGAGGGAACAGGAAGAGAAAGGTATATTAAAAACTGAATGGGGCACCTGGGTGGCTCAGTTGGTTAAGCATCCAACTTTGGCTTAGGTCATGATCCCTCAGTTCGTGAGTTCAAGCCCTACTTTGTACTCTCTGCTGACAGCTCAGAGTCTGGATCCTGCTTTAGATTCTGTGTTTCCCTCTCTCTCTCTGCCCCTTTCCACTCATGCTTTAGCTCTCTCTGTCTCAAAAATAAATATTAAGTTAAAAAATAAAAATAAATAACAAACATAGTAATATAAATACATAAAATTATGTAATTGTATAATATATATAAATAAAATAATTTTAAAAACCTGTGAGTACACCCTGATAATTCCAATTCCAGTTCAACACCAGAGGAATCATTCTTGTTTTCTCTTTCCAAACTTGTAACTCTCTGTTGCACAGTGAGAAATTTGGCAACTATAATCCTCAACAGATATTACTTTTTAAGTCAATTCCCTTGTATGTGATCAATTTTTTGTAACCTTTCCTGCAAGAATGCCCTCCTGTGTCAGGCTCTTGGATCGTGGCACCTGGTGCTAGGCCACTGTTGCCACCTCTCCAGACCCTTCAGGAAGGGAAGAGAGGTCAGGAGTGGATTTAATTTTTTTGAAATGGCATTTACAGTTAAGTTTGATGAATAAGCTGAGAGTGAGCGACCTGGATAAAAATATTTGGCTCAAGAACAATGTGAAAATAATTGTTGTAGTTATGAATAATAGGATTTTCTTAAGCAGATCCTGAATTACATTTTAAGTAAATATTAGTGGGGCACCTGGGTGATTCAGTTGGCTAAGCGTCTGACTTTGGCTCAGGTCATGATCTTGTGGTTCATGAGTTCAAGCCCTGTGTCGGACTCTGCTGACAGCTCAGAGCCTGAAGCTGCTTTGGATTGTGTGTCTCTCTCTCTGCCCCTCCCCCACTCACTCACTCTCTTCCTCTCTCACTCAAAAGTAAATAAACATTAAAAGGTTTTGTAAAAGTAAATATTAGAAAAGCAGTGTTAAAAATCTTTTGAACTTATTGGCAAAAATATGTAATTTCTCATGGTAATGCTTGACAGTACTTGACTTTATACCTGTTCATGATAATCTCCACTCATTGGATGAGAATGGATATGTGAATGAAAAATCTAAAATTACTATTAGTATTTTTTAATCCAATATTCTCTATCCTTGAATCATTCAGATTAATGAAAGAATTCTTTTAGGGGTCTCATAGAAATGACTTCATAGAATCTCAGCTTAATTGTAAACTTCGACCTTTATAGTATATATATCCATTATGGTTCTTTAGATTTTTTTAATTTTTAGTTTTTTAAAGTTTTTATTAAAATTCCAGTTAGTTAACATACAGTGTAATGTTAGTTTCAGGATATCCGTTATGTTTTTAATGTCCTTTGTATCACAGGCTGTGATGAATTTCTTTTTGAGTTTTGTTTAAGTAAAAAGTTTCTCTCTTTTGATGAGCTAAAATATAGCTTACTTTATAACATTTTTTTTCTTCTTCCTTGCCTCTTGTTTTAGATTACTATTTTAACTTTTCTTTGCTCGGGATAAAATTTTTATGCTCACTAGTATTATTGGCATCCCCAAATCCAGGAAAGCCTCTATTTCCTTTCTTTATTAGTTTACTTTTATTTTCTTATTCTTATGTTATAGTCTTGTTGTGTTGTGTTTCATGTGTGTGGTTTTTGTTTTTGTTTTTGTTTTCCCCTTTTTCCCAACCAGCCTCAAGTTAAAATACTCTTTGGAAGTAGATAAAGGATAAAAAATAAATAGAATTTGATGAAGTAATCAAAAAAAATTATGCTTAGATTTGAAATACAGTTTTATTTTTTAATTATTTTTTTTACAGTTTTATTTTTTATGTTGTATTTGAGACTCATGTATTTTTCCTCAAAACAAAATAAACTAAACTTGGAATATTTCCTAGTAGAAACTGGGAAATTTATTGGCTTCTGAGTGCTCATTTTTCTTTTAGGAACGTCCAATTCTTTTTTTTTTTTTTTTTAAGGAGAGTTCAATTCTTAAAGTAATAGTAAATCTGACTATCTTTATCTTTTAGATTCTGTTTATATCTATACATCATAGATTCTAGCAGCCCATTTGCTGTTATTTGTGCCTGGGGTTAGATTGTGAGTTCCTTGCTAAAAAATACTTTTCTTATTCTTGCTGTCAATTGACATGACATATGCTTAGGAAGTTGTTGGAAACCCAAATTTTCTATATACTTTAATTATTTCACATTTTAAAGTAAAGCTTGGCATTTATTTTTGCCTATTTAAGGCAGTGGTCTTGAAACAGTGGAATCCTTTTAAGGACAGTCAAATCTTACATAAAATTTGATACATAGTTCAGAAAATATCTGTGTGCCAGGGGCTTTTCATACAATATGCACTTCTGAAATATAGGAGGTAAGTCTTAAACACATCTGATACTTACCACTTTGTTCTGTTTAATCTAGGCGACAAAAGGCTAGAGAGAGGCAGCAGAAATTGCTTGCAGAGTTTGCTTCACGACAGAAAAGCTTCATGGAAACTGCAATGGATGTCGGTAAGTTAAAATTTATTAGTTGAGAACTTTCATACTTATTACTTCAGGGATTATCTAGTTCAGTCTTTACCAGTTTTCAACATTATAGCCAGATGATTTCTGGTTTTTAAACAGTAGAGTGATGGAGGATCAGACTGTTACTGCAAGCAGTTTATTCTGTTGTTGAGGATTTGTAATTGTTAGAAAGTTCTTCCTGATGGTAGCAATAAAATATCCTCTGCTGTTTTCTTCTCTTAGGTTGTCCTTTAGATTTGTGTGGTACACCAGTATATATTTACATATTCTGATTTTTCCCGTGAGATTATCCTGAGATTTTTAATATAGCTTTCAAATACTTCTGGTGCCTCCTACTTCTGCTACCCCTTCAGTATTTCTTAAAACTAGGTGCACTTCTCACTTCTATTAGGAAAAGCATTGGTGTTTGTACAGTGAGAGAGGATGCCATTTTCCTGTATGATAGTAGATTGCTATGAGTAATTTTTTACAAACATGAAAGAATAGATTAAGTTTCAGTTAATTGCAGTCTTCAGTCCACCAGGATACTCCCTTTCCTGACTTCTTCTTGTATTCCAATGATTTTTTTTTACTTTTAGAGATGCTGAAATAGAGTCATGCACGTAATTAAAATATACACACGTTTGTGCATTCAAACATGCATATACATTCTCATGAACTTTTGTGCACATAAGCACATATGATCAGCATCCAGAAGCTGTGCGGGGAGGTTATTAGTCCAGATACAGCATAATGTCTTCTGAACTATCAACAGTGGAGCTTATGTTTAGGACATAACTTTGATGTAAAGAATACTGTTTATCAGAGTTAGTATCAGTTGACTTTTTCATATGAAAGATGAAGATTAATTCATTGACATTACTTTCCCTTTCTCCATCTCTTCTTCTTTTCCTTTTTGGCAAAAATTCATCATTAATGTTTTTTACATATCAAATATAATTACCATATGTAATAATTGTTTTCCCTATAGCCGCTGTCTTCACATTCCTTCATGTAAAGTAAACTTATAGCATCCCTATTTTTCCTTTTATTTTTCCTTTCCACATGTCTATCTCTGCCTTTATCAGTTACTTACTTTTAAATTGTCAGGGTTGCTTACATTTTCTTTTGTAGTTACAGTCAAGTGTTCCATCCAAAGGTTGACTTTAAATGTTGAAAAATAATTAATGACTTTTTGAATATTGTTGAGTACAGAGCTAAGTAGTGTGCTAGGAGTCATTTACTTATTTTTTTTTCAGTCTAGTGGCCTGACTCCTAGACTACATTAAGGAGATGGTATATAATATATAGCCCCATTTCTTACAGTTTCTCAATTGCTAAAACCATACCATCCTTTCCGTATTTCTACTTGGGCCATTACTTGGTTATATTGTCTTGTTTTTCCTGAAGTTTTCAACTGTTATTTTTTCTTAACTCATGTGCTCTTAGGATATCTCTGTTGTTCTACCCACTTAGCCATACTGTGCTTTTGAAATTCTGTTCCAGTCTGGCTCATTTGCTCTGGAGGCATACTATATAGCCATTGTCTTTGGATTTTCCTCTTGTCGAGTTGATCTGGAGTTTCCTGCATCTTTTATCATCTCTTTTATTTTGGGTCTTTATTGGAGTTCAGCCATAAGTGTATTCCTTTTTATTTATTTTTTTTAATGTTTGTTTATTTTTGAGAGAGAGTGTGCAAGTGGGGGAGGGACAGAGAGAGAGGGAGACACAGAATCTGAAGCGGGCTCCAGGTCTGAGCTTCAAGCTCTCAACCCAGAGCCCAAAATGGGGCTTGAACTCAAAAACCGTAAGATCATGACCTTAGATGAAGTTGGATGCTTAACTGACTGAGCCACCCAGGTGCTTCATAAGTGTATTCCTAATAATGCTTATGTGGGGGCTGAACTTCCTGATTCTTTGTGTTCTGGATGGAACTCTAGTTTGCTCTCATGATTGATTTTTCATTTGGATGAGTGTTTAAAATATATGAGTGAATATATTCTCTGTTATAAATGTTAAAGCAATACTCCCTTGTCTTTTACTGTTCATTTGATGAAAAGTCTGATGGTAGTTTGATTCTTCTTCATTTGTAGGTGAACTTTTTTCCCCTTTTCTATAACTTTTAATAATTGATCCTTAGAGATCTGGATTTTTTAAACAAGACTTTAATGTGTTTTTAAATTAAATTAATTAATTTTAAGTAGGCTCTATGCCCAACATGGGGCTTGAACTCATGTCCTTGGGAACAAGAGTCTCATGCCCTGCCGATTTAACTAGCCAGGCACCTCAAGAGATATGAAATTTTATGATTTGTAGCTACATGGATCTTTTTTCTTTCTTTCTTTTTTTAATGTTTTATTTATTTCTAGGAGAGAGAGAGAGAGAGATAGCATGAACAGGGGAGGGTCAGAGAGAGAGGGAGACACAGAATCTGAAACAGGCTCCAGGCTCTGAGCTAGCGGTCAGCACAGAGCCCGACACAGGGCTCGAACCCACGAACAGTGAGATTGTAACCTTAGCCAAAGTCGGAGTCTTAACCAACTGAGCCACCCAGACGACCCTATGTGGATCTTTTTTCATTTCTCTTAGTCCTTAGTGGGCCTTTTCAGTCTGAAGATTCATATCTCGGAAGCTCTGAGAAAATCCTCCAACATGACCCTCAATGATTCATGCTTTCTTTTTTCTGTTTTTAAATGTTTATTTTTGAGAGAGAAAGAGACAGAGAGAGTGGGGGAGTGGCAGAGAGAGAGGTAGACAGAGAATCCACAGCAGGCTCTAAGCTCCGAGCTGAGCCGTCAGCACACAGCCTGACGCAGGGCTCAAACCCTCTAACTGGGAGATCGTGACCTGAGCCGAAGTTGGACACCCAACAGACTGAGCCACCCAGGCGCCCCTGGACTATAGCTTTTTTAAAATTTTAATTCTGAACATTGTGTATACAGAACTTTTTCTGTATTTGAAAAAAATGTGTTTTTTTAATGTTTTTTGTTTTTTGTTTTTTTTTTTTGAGAGAGAGAAAGAGCACAAGCAGAGGAGGGGCAAAGAGAGAACAACATAGAATCTGAAGTAGGGTCCAGGCTCTGAGTTGTCAGCATAGAGCTTGACATGGGGCTTGAACTCATGAACCACAAGATCATGACCTGAGCCAAAGTCAGATGCTTAACTGACTGAGCCACCCATGCACCCCAGACTTTTTCTTCGTTTTGAGTCTGGGTCTAAGAGTATGAATTTTGGAGAATGATGATGGTATATAGTTTTGTATGTCAATTATGTACCCACCACTGTGCTGAATATATTCTGTATATTGACTTATTTGTCCTGACACCCCATGAGAGAGGCATATTATTCCAGATAAAGATACCTAGACTTAGATCAAGTAATTCATGTGAGGTTATACTATAGTAAATGGTAATGCCTGGGTAATTAACAAGAGTTGCCTACTTTTTACTGTTTCTTCAGATTTGGAGCAAACTGGGGAGAGTTAAGTGCACTCCCCCCAAATTGGTAACTTGGGGATAGAAAGGGACAGACATGAGAATAGTTGCAAAGTAAGAATTAAAAGATCTGATCATTGATTGATGGATTCAGGCACAAGACATAAGATAGAAGGGATATTCAGCATGTTTGGAAATTTTTGTTTTTTAAAACAGAGTGAAAAGAATACTGTGTTTCCAGTAGCTAAAGCAAAAATCTTTGATGTGCCTCTACTAGTCTAGCCTATTGTAGGGTCAGCCCCACCTAAATCACATGAATTGGAAGGAGTGGTGAGGGGGTGATTCTGCTAAGCAAGAACTGAAGGCTGCTGTTAACAGAAGGGCAGTAGATACTAGGTAAATTAAAACAATGTCTGTCTGCACTACCCATCCTTTAAGATTTCATTTGGAATGTTAGGTTATCCAAGCAACAGCTGGCACAGATCAGGATTTGGTTGACTTTTATTGTTGTCTTGTTATGTAATAATACAGTTGGTGTTTTGTTTTTGTTTTTTTTAAAGTTCATTTATTTTCAGAGAGAGAGAGAGTGCACATAGCAGGGAAGGGGAAGAGAGGGAGAGAGAGAATCCCTAGCAGACTCAGGAACACGCCAGCATAGAACTCCACATGGGGCTTGGTCTCATGAGATCATGACCTGAACCTAAATCAAGAGTTAGATGCTTAACCAACTGAGCCACCCAGACACCCCAATAATACAGTTTAATTTGAGGTTTATCCTTTTATTTTTAACATGTATGCCAAAAATTTAATGTTAGCATTTACAGAAGAAAGGGAACTAGGGATATGAATATATTTTATTTATTAAATTGAGATATAAAAATACTTATATCTCTAGTGTCCCCATCTTAGGTAAATAATAACATATGTATGCTTTCTTTACCTTGTTTTTTTCACTTAACATTCTATCCTGGAGAGCCAGACAGTGTGTAGAGATCGTCTTCATTCCCTTTTCTAGCTGTACAGTATTCCAATTTGGTAGATTTCCCCCACCCCCCAGATTTAATTTAAATGGTCTTCTGTTACTAAAATTTGGTTTGCTTCTAGTACAAATAGCACTGCAGTGAATGTCCTTATCTGTGTATTTATTTGTATTTTGATAATATATCTTTAAGATAAACTTTTAGAAATGGGATTGCTAGGTCAAAGGGTAAATACATAGGTATTTTTTCTAGATACTGTCAAATTACTTTCATAAGGGTTATACTAGTTTGCATTCCCATCAACAGTGTGTCATAGTATCACTTTCCTTATATTCTTGTCATAAGAAATAGTTGTCAAACTTCTGGTTTTTTTGGTAATGTCATAGGTGAGAAGAAGTGGTATTGTGTCTAGTTTTAATTAGAATTTCTCTTATTAAAAAGGATAATCTTTGCATTTTTAACTAGTTATTATTCCCTGACATCTCTTTTTGCTGCTTTAGACAGTTTTGTTTGTGATTTTATCATGAATTAGCCTCTTTTTAATATTTTTCATTTTCTTGGAATCAGACACATCTGTGCTCTCTTTCAGGTAGGACCAATCTCCTTGTGACATTGGAATGCATATAGTGCACAGTCCTGTATCTATGGCTGTTGCATATATGTTTAAAAACATTATTTTATGAAGTATTGTAGTTTCGAATTTTGCTGTGTAACTTGTGAAATTCTTGCTTTCTCAACTAAGTAGAAACTGCTTGAATTCTTTTTCATCAAAAGTAGAAAGCAGATCTCATGGATAGAATACTTTTTACATTGGTTGCACTGAATATAAATATGTCAATTTTGAGGGATGGTGCTAGGTCTTTAATGTTTTTTAAGTGTTTAAGTAATTAATTTTTAAAATGTATTTACTTAGAGAGAGAGAGAGAGCGCGCAAGCTGGGGAAGGGCAGAGAGAGGGAGAGAGAGAGAATCCTAAGCAGGCTCCACATGGCCAGTGTGGAGTCCAACTCAGTGCTTGAACTCATGCACCATGAAAACCTGAGCTGAAATCTAGAGTCAGATCCTTAACCAACTGAATCACCCAGGTGCCCATTAAGTTTTTAATTTAAATTCTGGTTAGTTAACATACAGCGTAATATTAATTTCAGGCCTACAGTTTAGTGACTAAACACTTAAACACCTGGTGCTCATCACATGTGCACTCTTTAATCCCCATCACCTGTTTGACCCATCTTCCCACCACCTCCCTTCTGGTAACCATTAATTCTCTATGGTTAAGAGTCTGTTTCTTGG